>OU342480.1:11757674-13083694 GCA_910589355.1 Parapoynx stratiotata
TACTTTCGCATTTATAATATTAGTATGGATGTTGAGGGTAGAGAACAGTGACATTATTTGTATAGCTTTTCGAATAAGTAATAAACACAATTAGTGACCGCGCGGCAAACGGAGCGATCATATGAGTGACATATATTGTTTCAAAATTAAAATTCTACTGTAGTACGAGTAGAGCGCGCGGGTATTCGCGTAACTTTTTATCGAGTTATTTCACCATGTTAACAAATGTTCGGTAAGTGATTTTAACATATTTATATTGTTTAATATTACTTATTTAATATTAGGTCCTTACCTATGAAATTGGTGTTTTTTATGGAGATTTTGGGGAATTCTGCATTTTCTATACTAAATTTTTTTCAGTTTTCTACACAACGACAAATCCAAAGATAAAAATATTTGGCATCTATCATTAGACAAGCTTTAGTAATATGTGTAATATCACACTTCATAAAAATTATTTATCGTTTTTAAGTAAATGTAAATAAAATGATGTATTCGGGAGGCACTTAAAAAGAGTTGTCTCCGTGTCCAATTTTAACACAATTAAACTTACAACATATTATCAAAACAAATCAAAAGAGCTCAAAAATATAGTCTATTTTTAGACGAGGTAATTGTTTTTTAGGAATACTCTGTGTTTACTATTCGTAATTCTGTAATTTCAAATATTCCCGCCTCTGTTAATGAGGTCGCGGCGTGACCAATAGCAGGGCTTGTATGGTCTAGCCATCAAGCATACGCACCGTACTGATCACCGATTGGCTCCCATCGATGTGAAGCTGGTGTGTGGAGGTTTGGTGTTTTTTGGAAGCCTCTCGTTACACGCGCGCACCGGCAACCGCCAACGAAACGATCTTCTCTTTTAAAATCTTCATTTAACTAGTGAAAGGGCGAGGATATTGTGTTTTGGTGATACGCTGTTTCGTGTCTGAACTGTAGATAGTATATTACGTGATCACGACCATTCCTGAAGGCCATTGGGACACGTTGGTGTGGATAGTCAAGGTAAGGTGCTGTAATTACTTGCTTTTGGCTTTCGCCAGTTCGAACCTACTTTCATATCGGCGGGAATATCTTTAAATAAGTCGACTCCCGACCCAGAGTGACATCAAGGGCCACCTTCGGTAAGGCCGTTTTGTCACACTCTGAATCTTAATAGTTACAGACAAAATACTAAGAGAGAGAAAAAACACCAATTTCATAGGTAAGGACCCAATATGTACAATTGAACATACTAGAGAAATAATATTTGTATAAAATAATAAACCAAGGAAAGATTATTTGTATGAAGTTGGTTTTTACCTGGTGGCACCATGTATAAAGCGCAGGATTGCGCTAAAAATGACAGGAAAAATGCAAATGGGCCTGAATAATCCATCTGAACAGCATCATCATCAAATACTACCTCATAGTACTGTTCGTGTGGGAAAATATTCCTTTTGTGGAAGAATGCGCAATAAGTTTACCAGGAATCAAAGTTACACATGCTATAAATGGATTTCTCATGAGCATTAGTTTCTCCAATGCCCTGTCTGTAACGACATCGAAGAAAATAGAATCAAATGAAAGTAAAATTTTTAAGATGTTTTCTAAGATTTCCGTTCTGAAGTTCGTAATATTGTGTCCTTACCTATGAAATTGGTGTTTTTATTCTGTCTTAGTATTTTGTCTGTAACTATTAAGATTCAGAGTATTCCTAAAAAATAATTACCTCGTCTAAAAATAGACTTTATTTTTGAGTTCTTTTGATTTGTTTTGATAATTTTTAGTTGCCTTTTTAAGTGCCTCCGAATACATCGTTTTATTCACTTAAAAACGATAAATAATTTTTATGAAGTGTGATATTACACATATTACTAAAGCTTGTCTAATGATACATGCCAAATATTATTATCTCTGGATTTGTCGTTGTGAAGAAAACTGATAAAATGTTAGTATGGAAAATGCAGAATTCCCCAAAATCTCCATACAAAACACCAATTTCATATGTAAGGACCTAATAAATAAAAAAGGTATATTTTGATTTTAGTACATTTTTAATAAAATACTATTTGTTATAATATACGTAACTTGTTTTTATTTATTCAAATTCACTGAAACTTAGGTAGTTGAAATTATTCTACGTGAGAAGAGGGCGCGAGTACTGGAGTTCCAAACAGAGGCGCGTGTACAAGTAGGAAGACGGAACCACTGTTTGTTTGTGATATTGTTAATAATTAGAGGTGTTCTTATATTCGGGAGCAGAATAAAAATAGATAAAGAACATAAATAGATTGAAAAGCACACGCACAATTATTTGCAATGTAATTTAAGTTATGGTTGCGGCACGCTATGATGGCCGTCTTGACATAATATATTACAAAGTGATGGGAAATGTCATTTTATTCTAGAAAAAAGTAGTAACTCGTTGTGCGATCTGTGCGAAAAATTTTGATAATCGAAAAACTAATGCAGGTTTGTGTGGTAAATAAATACACCAATAATTATAATCTTATAAAAATAAAAAATAAATGTTCGCGGGACCCTAATTTAGTTTAGAAATCAATGTAATAAATAAATTTTGTGTACTAAAATTTTAAACTCGATAAATTTTATTGACATAAAAGAACAAACTTAGAATAAGGATGACTCCTTCGAATGTAAATATAATAATTACGAAGCTTCATGAGAGGGCAATCGTCAAAACGGCCATCATAGCGTGCCCCAACTGTAGTCGCGTGTGTGGTCGCGGCTCATTAAAAAAATACTACCAACCCATCCCTTCCATTAAGTGTCGTAAAAGGCGACTAATGGACTTAGAACTGCACAACCATCCAACAGTTTATAGAGGCGACGGGCTCACCACCTGTCGCGCTTAACACATGTGAGCACTGCTCGGTGAAGCGCTGACTATGGCAGTGAACTGATTTTAGGGTGCTTCAGCCTAGTTTCTGACTAACCCTTAGGGGATAATAGTGATTATTTGTATGATGTAGGGAATTTAAATTAATAAATGATATGTTAATATTTATTTTGTAGTTAAAAAGCTATGGTAAGGTTCAAATTATCAAAGTTGATTACATACTAATAAAAATATCAATTTTGTAGAGGGATTACATCAAACATGGGTCGAAATGTGATTGTTCACATGTCTGCTTACCCCTAGGGGATAGACGCACATGGTTATGTATTTTTAAACAAGAAAATAAAATAAATGTGAATAATTCCCAATACATTAAATTCTTTCACACTTCTTACAAAACACGTTTCAAAGTCAAACGTTTTATTACAAAATCAAAGATGGCACCTGACCGCCGGCGCCGCACAGAATTTTCTGTTAAACTCAAAAATTGAACCGAAATATAAAATATCTAACAACTTAAACTCCAATAAAACCATAGACCACAGAATCGTACAGACTCGACGTGCGCAGAATATAGAGTTAGAACGAAAGATGACGGCTCTCATAATTGCCTTTAGCTTGTTCAAAATATATTTTTTTATTGTCACGTGCATAGCTGGCATTGTGCCAGGTACAGAATAAGCCATAAGTACAGTTTTGACAGTAAATGACTTTTATTCGCAGGTACAGAAATTCAATTGGCAAAGTGTACATACATTTTTGCATCCACCTACTATGATTGACTAACGGCTGAAGAAACACGCTTTTCAAAGATTTAGATAAATGTAGGTCACAAAAACAGTCAATACTCTTATCGTTCTCTATCAATAAATCAAATCAAATTGTTTATTGCTCCATAATGTACATATAGATAGTAAAATGTTAGGTTTAAAGTAACAATATACGTCCCACTGAGGATTATGGGCCGTAACGCTGGTTGGTCCCGGTTGCTATTCCAACCCGCATTGGGCCAGAACGGCTGAAATTTTGGTCACCCATCCACGGCCTGATCATGGCGAAGGTAGCTTGGTTTGAGATATCGAAAGATATGGTGCTAATTACTGACAGATATTTTATTTACCTCATTATACTTGGTAGACCGGATACAAAAGTGTTACAAAATTTGAAATAAAATCAACTATAATTGATTTTCGTACTAATTACTGAGTTTCGACTGCAAGCATCATAATTCTAAGGCCCGTATTACAGAACCAAACGCAAGCGTAGATCTCTGCTTGAGCGCAGTTAAAAAGGGATGGCGCTGTGTGGGATCAATAGCGCCATCCCTTTTTAACTGCGCTCAAGCAGAGATCTACGCTTGAGTTTGGTTCTGTAATACAGGCCTAAGAGATTTTTTATCTAAATAAAATTTAGAGGATTTTGTCCCATTCTATCCATATTGTCTATCTGTCTTCTTTCACGTAAAAACTACTGAACCGATTCAATTGAAATTTGGTACACAGTCTAGAGCCCGAGAAAGAACAAAGACTAATTTCTGACTAATTTTCATCAATAGCCACGCGAACGACGTCGCGGGCACAGCTTGTATTCTTATCATGGAGAAACACATTAGGAGTATGGGCCGTAACACCACCACGCTGGCCCAATGAGGGTTGGTGGGTTGAAACAGTCGCAATAGTGACCGAGATCAACGCCTTAACGTGCCTTCCGAAACACGAAGGTCACCCACACAAAGTTTTGGTCACCCATCCACGGCCTTACCATGACGAAGGTAGCTTTGTTTTTAATCGAAAGCCAAAGCATACTAACCACAACGCCACTGAGCCCCTCAGTCGCATTAAAAAAATATTACTAAAAACTAAATATCACAGTTTCAAATTATGTAAAAACATTTCCTTTGGCATCTATTTACTCTTTTAATATTTATGTGATATATATTGTATACATCACTAGTAGGAGGTCCCCTCCCTACACACAACTATGCAATGTCACATTGATACAAGATGGCTAATAGAAAGCATCAACTAAATAACAGTGTTTTATTTAAACCAATATAATACAATATTCTTAAATGAAAAATTTACATTTGTAAGTCCAGACTCGCAACTTTGGGTTTGTCCCCTATAATGGGCATATAGGCATTACGTATAGGCAAACTTTATATATGTTTTTCAGTACTTGGCCAGCCTTATCCTTTCGTTAAAACTAAACCCTACATTTAGGATGGTGTTACGTGTTTTAATCGCCAAAGGGATATCCCCCGGGTGTACTCCGCATACTTTCACGTGAAATGGTTTCGTCCATTCCAATGGGTTTCGTTGGGTTCCAAGTGAATTTTAAGTAGCGCAATCAGGGACGAAGTTATTAGTTGCCATGCAACTTACGGTCTTATTGCAACTGGTAACGGTGTATTTAGTTTCGTAATGGCGGCAATGGAGAAAATGAAACGCATTATGCTAATTGCGATTATGTAATTCCGAATGTGGAAGTTTTATTGCCATGCTCTTTTTATTTTGTAAGGAAAAATTACAAACCCCTCCCACAGAATAAAGCCTTTCGCCTTATATTGGGTCCTTACCTATGAAATTGGTGTTTTTATTCTGTCTTAGCAATTTGTCCGTAACTATTAAGTTTCAGAACATTCTTATAAAATAATTGCCTCTTCTAAAAATAGAACATATATTTGAGCTCGTATTATTTAATTTGATATTTTTTTGTAAGTTTAATTGTGTTAAAATTAGACACAAACACAATTATTTTAACTGCCTCCCGAATACATCATTTGATTTGCATTAACATAAAAACGATGAATAATTTTTATCAAGCGTGTTCACACACATATTGCTAAAGCTTGTCTAATGATACATGCCAAATATTATTATCTCTGGATTTGTCGTTGTGAAGAAAACTGATAAAATGTTAGTATGTAAAATGCAGACATCCCCAAAATCTCCATACAAAACACTAATTTCATAGGTAAGGATCTAATATATCAGATTTAAAATTATAGTTTTTTCGAAAAAACAGTGATAATTTTGAACCATTGCAATTTAAACATAGTAAATATTTATTGAACACTAGCTGTTTCCCGCGACTTCGTCCGCGGCTACTATGGTTTTAAATTACCTCATGGAAACCCTTTAATTTTCCGGAATAAAAAGAATCTAAGATATTGATGGGATACTCGTATAAGGTATCACCATGCAAAATTTCATTGAAATCGGTCCAGCCATTTCTAAGATTAGCCCGTACAAACAGACAGAGAAACAAAATAAAAAAACTTTTTTGGTATTTTCCTCTTTTGACATCCCCCTTGGCTTGGTTTTAAGCATTTTTATTCTATGTACAGACGTTCGACCTCTACAGTTTTATTAAATGTATATAGATTAATAGTTATATTTTCAGAAAAAAATATAACTATTAATCTATATAATATACATTTATTTAAATATCTGGAATTGGATTGGAATCTGGAATAACTTTATTAAAAATGATGTGCGTTACTGACAATAATATTTGCCATCCTTTCTATTTTTGAATAAAGATTAAAAAGGCCATTACCAATTCAGTTTCCCGCGCATGTTTGAGATGAACTAATGAATTATATACGAGGTTTAGTTAGGCTGTTTGTTATGGTAATTCAAATTTGCACAAATTTCATTTCCACAAGCTCAAATATGGGTTTGTTGACTATATCCGGTAATACGAAATTATTAGTTTTTGAATACTGGGATTTTACTGATAATATTAAACAATCATTTTAGATTACGTTCATAATTATTGTAACTTAAATTGCAAGTTGCACAAATCCGCATTGGGCCAGTGGTGTTACGGCCTATACTCCTCATGTGTTTCTTCATGAGGAGGGTCTGTGCCCAGCAGTGGGACGTATATAGGCTGAGGACGGTCTTTTCTTGAAGGTTTTCATATCGTACTGGTCCGGAAATACCGCAGTCGACTATAATAGTTTCATAAATTCGGTGGTCATTCTCCTTCGTTCGCTTTAAGTGGTCTAAAAACGACATTTTCATTAAATTCCTTTTTAAAAGCTTCTCAAACTACGCCTGAAGGTGCGCGAGCACATTAAATATTCATTCGTAAAGTTCAGACACTGCAGTCCACCACCGTTAAAACAATTGAAAAGTCTAGCTGTTACTAACACAGGGTTCTGACGAGTCGTATTTCATTACTTGCTTTAGTACTTTGTCTCGTTGACACGAATACCTATTATGCCATGTAATAATGTCGTCAAAGAAAATTATTAATTTATTTTCAGGGACAGTATGAAACAAGAAAATATTGTGGAAACAATTCCATACCTCCCTATGCTATATGCCGGAGTCTCCTAGCACGGAGGAACTCGAAATCGCAATGTTATGGTCACCGATCCAAAATCAAACCAATGTAAAAGTTGCTTTGTTACCAAAATCAAAACCGAACCACGCCTCCGAGCCTTTCATCCTATACATATACGATAATATGTACCGATAATAATACCAAAAGTCCTTTAATAATATTTATTGAAAGATAAAATCAACAAACAATAATAATCAATAAACATATTATAGCCGAGTATGTAGGTTATCAAATGTCTATAAATATCTACGTTCTGTTACGCCAAACGTATGCGTAGAAATTTACGTGTACGTGTTATTATCAAATAGTGTAATGTTGAACAATTTGTGTTGAACAAGCATAGTAAGGAAACTATCTCCTTCAGTACCAACGCTTAGTTCTCTCGAACTATATAGGGTTGTCAACAACACGAATTATTTTAATTATTTTATACACGCTCATTCTCTCTTTTTAAAAATATGTCCATACCACGATAGCCGCTTTTCTCACTGGAGCAACATTCAGACATCCTCTGATATACTCATTCTTCACTCTATCAATCCTCGTCACCCCACACATCCATCTTAACATGAACGCATTTCGGCCATGCAATCTATTTTCATCCATCTTTTTCATAGCCTAATACAACAGGTCTTATTAATGTACCAGAAATCATAAAGACTCGAACCGATGTAAATCATCTAGGTATCTCACGATAGACATATCCGTTTTAACTTCATGGCGATAACTAAAAAATACCTTCGCGTTAAAGGGATCAGCAAAACAATGTTAAGTAAAGAAACGGTCATCAGCTTACCACACCCTCTGTTCTTTACCGCGGTATTTACAAAAGTAATTTTTATCATCATTTTCATATGCCCTACGGGAATTAAAGAAAACTACTGACCTTAAAACAGCAATGGCTGCATACTACGCCTATGCACATTCTTGGTTGACATATGGTATTATACTTTGGGGGAATAGCACAGACAGTCAAAGCATTTTTATCAAACAAAAGAAGTGTATACGGATCCTTGCAAATATAGGCGTCACCTGTAGCTGCAAACCGTACTTTACACAGTATAAAATCCTGACTTTGACTTCCCTGTACATTTTAGAACTAATAAAATTTGTTAAGAAACACTCAAGCTATTTTGTCAAAAAATGCGAGATACCACGACGATATCCTTCCCAAGATCTAAATAGATTATTGTTGCCACAATCAACATTAAAAATAAACGCAACCAGTGCCTACACAATGGCTATAAAAACCTTTAATAAACTACCTGGCAACATAAGAAATGAAACTAATGACAGAGTATTTATTAAGCGTCTAAGGGATTTGTTGATCGGAAAAGCATACTACAATTTAAACGACTATTTCAATGACACATTAAAATAATAATAATACCTATTAATCGTGACATAATAATTTGAATTAATAATACATTTTAAATAGTAATAATACCTGACATAAATAATCAACAATATTGACAACTAATCACAATAATTAGATTTATTAATAAAAAAATAAAAAAAGAGATATCTACTTATAATTTTAATTTTAATAATAATACTCAACAATATTGACCAACTCATCATAATTATTAGATTTATTTAAAAAAATATTGACATCTACTTATAATTTTAATTATACCCACCTATAAATATTGACATTGAGCATAATTAAATTATTTTTTCTTTGTATTTTAATTTTAATTCGACTAATAATAATACCTACATCGTGACAAAACACAAAATTAATATTATTATTATTCTACTTCAACATAGTAAGTTTAAATTATTAAATAATATGAATTTACAAATAATAAATATCAATGCAAAGTCTATTTAGTCCTACCAATTATAAATGTTAAAATAGTATTATCAATGGAAAGTATCCTCCTCTTATTTCATTTGTCAATTTTGCAGTGCCCGAAAGGGTTCATAATGTTGTCAAAATTTACCTGAGAAGACCTATTGTATGTACATTATGATGCAATAAATAAATAAATAAATAAATAAATAATTATTAACCTTTGACTCTTCACTGTCAACCCCTTGACGCGTCATACTTTTGTTTACTTTTGAGGTTATGTTCGCGCCATTTTGTTGGTAAATAGGAGTTAAGATGGCGGACTTTGGAGTTACTGGTACACTCCGGGGATTAATAGGCGGAATTGCGAAAATATGTTCCGAGTGAGGGTCTGTGGGATTGTTAGGTTCAGCGCGTGTGTTATTTTTAATGTGGATCAGGTATAGCCACTATGTTTCCATACACTAACAATGTTTCTTTATTACTATAGTAGAGTCTTTATTTAGATTTGCCCGCGACGTCCTTCACGTGACTATTGATTTGGCGTCATAAAAATGTTGACAAAAAGTTTTTGTTGGTCTAATTAACAAAGCATTGTTTTTTTTTTTACAAAATGCTTAACATAATATTCCTACCTCTTATTTAGTGAAATGTTGAGTAATAATAGTTGAACTAAGACCTCTAAAGGTTAAAATTATGAAAATAAAATTTTTGGTCAGTGTCATCTGATTAATGGTTGTCATGATACATCTCTGTTGTCGAGTAATTATTTTACAATGCCGATAAATTTTGAAATTCGAAATAAAATTACATTTTGACGGAATATGTCCCTTAATACTCGGTCATACCCGTTCCCATGGGAATATCGGGATAAAAAATAGCCTATGTCCATTCTCAGGCTGTAGACTATCTGTGTACCAATTTCGGTGAAATTGGTTCAGTAGTTTTGACGTGAAAGCAAGACATACAGACAGGCAGAGTTAGTTTCGCATTTATAACATTAGTATGGGTTATATTGAACATACGTCTTATTCAAAAAAGTATCTTAGTTGCTAAACTTACTACTTGCCTTTTTTTAAAATTCCACGTCTTGCTCAAATTGTGATTATGGTAACAGTGTAGTAAATAGAATAAGAAAATAAAAAAATAAGCAAAGATATTAGGTCCTTACCTATGAAATCGGTGTTTTGTATGGAGATTTTGGGGAATTCTGCATTTTCCATACTAATTTTTTTTTAGTTTTCTTCACAACGACAAATCCAAAGATAATAATATTTGGCATCTATCATTAGACAAGCTTTAGTAATATGTGTAATATCACACTTCATAAAAATTATTTATCGTTTTTAAGTGAATGCAAATAAAATGATGTATTCGGGAGGCACTTAAAAAGAGTTGTCTCCGTGTCCAATTTTAACACAATTAAACATACAACAAATTATCAAAACAAATCAAAAGAGCTCAAAAATATAGTCTTTTTTTAGACGAGGTAATTATTTTTTAGGAATACTCTGAATCTTAATGATTACAGACAAAATACTAAGAGAGAAAAAAAACACCAATTTCATAGATAAGGACCCAATAGATATAATAATAATTAACTACGCGTGTTCTTTATGAGAAAAAATCGCTGTTTTGATACAGCAAGTAAATCTTCCATAGAAAAACATGCAACACATTGAGGAGAAATAAAAAACCAAATCGCTTTAAGTGTGCCTATGAAATTTGAAGAGTTCCCTCGATTTCTACAGGATTCCATCATCAGATCCTTGTCTGATGACTATTGGACCACCTGTGAAGTATACTTTAAAACAAAAAAAGATTTTTCGAATCGGTTCAGGCTGTAACACTCTTTTTTTCTTATTATCACTAATTACCGTCTTAATTACACATAAAGGCATCAGAGTTTAGTAAAATCACTAATGTTTGTTTGTTTCATGTTGTTTACATCGTTATAATGGCATATGTCAATTCCTTATGTCATTTTAACTTTTAATTTGTTTTTAAAGTACTAGTTTGACTCATCTTGATCGTGGTTCATAGACAAAACCATAGAGTTTAGCGTATCAAAACAGGCTAGTCAGTATATACAAAGATAGTTTCTTTATCAATCGACCGGCGTCCTTCTCGAATAAGTTTTTTGGGCAATTTTAATGTTTCCGATGTCGGTTTCGTGTAAAATCCCCTTTAAAAAATGTAATAATAATAATGTTGACAAAATTTCTAGTAAATTAATGAATTTCTCGTTGAGTATAAATGCACTTCCATGTTTAGATTCAAATACAAGTTATTTTGCAATGAATCAACGTAATTTCAAATGAAAAGGGGTCCTTTAAGTATTTTTAGCAAATAATATAAACAAACAAATATTACTCATATTCTTGGATGTACGGACGAGTGTGTCTTTGCCTCGTCTATGGGAGCTATGGTCGAGACGGATTTCTCTCTACTCTGTGGATCGATATCTGAAAATCTTCAAGTAATCGGGTAACATGCATAAAAAAAGTTTCCACGAGAAAAAACCTTATTTAAGAAGTCGGTTAAAAAGTAAAAAAAAATACAGTTACATTACCCAGTCTATCCCATCGAGTTTCCTATGACATCGAAATGCAAATTCGATGTCCTCTGTCCCTTTAAAGCCAAAACCTAGTGTAATAAGCGCATAGTTCTCCATAGCTGGTTTCAAAATCCATCTTTGTACTGTCCGTACGTATATAAACAAGGCTATGACACATGCCCCACTCATAAATAGGGGTAGCACACGTTATGAATTTTGTGACAAATTTTTCAAAACAAAAAAAAAATTTCATCGCACTAACACTTTCCTCCAAAGGGTAGGCAGATGTGTGTAACAACCCACAACCCACATGTAACAAAGTGCAAGCGGATATATATTGTTGTTTTTTTAGTAAGTAGAAAGTTAAAAGTTATGTACAAGTAGACTGGCACTTTTCCATTTATCCATTAACTAGGTGAGTGTAACTTACCACTTCACGTGTTTGGATGTACATGACTCGAGCATAATGCCCGAATTTAGGGCGAAACGTGTAGACGGGCCCTTAAAATGTTGTTGTCTATTTATAAGTGTAAATCAGCCTTAAGTCACTTGAAACATAGGCCCACTTGAAGGAAAATTAGATCTAGATTTAAAACTCGATTTAGTAATTTTTTGACATTTCGGCCATAGTAAAAATTTCAAAACTTTACTAAATCTAGTTTCAAATCTCGAATTAAAATTCCTGCAAGATGCCCTAAGTGATTTTTGGACATTTTTACTATCGCTGAAATGCCAAAAAAAATTGTCGGGTTTTAAGCTAACTTTAAAATTTCCTACGGGCCCTAGTATTAGCCCTAGGTACTTGTCTCCTTTTAAATCGGTCTTAAGTTTAGTCAAATCTTCGTCACGAGACCTTAGAAAGAGATCCTCGAGAAGAGACCTTTTATGCCATCGCCAGTCTATTGACTGTCTCGGTTAGTCTTCACGTGTGGTAACCCTTCTTATGGAGTGAGGACTGTATAATTTTAGATGCGACCGCTATTTTAACCCCGTTCTTGTAGCACCCAAAGGTTCCCTGTAATACTGGGAGAGTTTACACGAATACAACCAGGCGTAAACCTTTTTATAAATAAATAAAAACTTTGTACTAATAAAGAACAATTATTATTTTATCTGACTGGAACATTCACGTTATTTTCCCGGTGGGGTAGGCAGAGATCACAGCTCTCTTTGTTTGTAAACTGTGTTTATATTTGTTGTGTGTTAAATAAATGCCATTCTTTCATTCTTTCTTTCTCTCTACTTGGTGCCATCCAGAGACACATTCGCATCATTTACCATCATCAGAAAATTTTTACTCTTTAAATATATTTACCAAGCACCTAAATTGCTGATTCGATCAGGCTGATTCGATCAAGAAACTCTAAGCATAGTTCTCTCGATTATTCTTTGGATGCGACCTTCAAACGTTTTAGCCCCTTGAGGGTAAGGCGAACACCACTGTTCGCTTGACCCTCAAGGCAGGTATTGAGGTTGGCGGCTATCTATAGCGTTATATATAGCGTGTCATTGGGGTCTCACATTTTGAAGCTGTGATGGAGATGACGGGGAATGACACCGGTAACAGAGAGGACTATAGGAATTATGTAGGTCAAGTGGCCTGTACGCCGGTCTCAAGGCGTCGCCATCTCGAGAGGTCCTGGGTTCGATCCCCAGTGGAGGCAAGTGTTTGGGTGATGAATTTTCAGACATTTGTTCTCCAGTCTTGGATGTTCATTATATATGTACTATATTATGTATATTCTGAATAATTGTATGTATTTATCTATTAAATATATTTGTACGTCATCTAGAATCCGTAACACAAGCAGCATTTAGCTGCTTAAAATGGGACTGGTTGATAGGTGTGAATGTCTGAAAATATTATTATTAAATATTAGTATTTACTATTTTTTTTCTGATATGATTTTTTGCAGGTTGTGAGTGTTGGGTTTTGCAATGTCTATTAAATATGAAGTCTTCCGTAATTTATCTTGTAAAATTATATTATTATAACCATTATTATTTTCCTATACTATTTAAGATCGATAAACTCCTAGAAGTCTAGATTCAGAACTAAATCTCTCCGCGATTCTATCTCGTTCAGAATTAATGGGTCTTCTCATGTTATCGACATTAAATTGCTATCAATTTGTGGGAATTTATGACTTATCACGTTAACAACTCGGGTTCTTATTGAATTATTGGCTGCTGCATCGATGGAGGACTATGTGTCATTTATTTTAGGATGAAATTGAAAAATAACATAATCATCCCATAGCTACCATAGCTTATTTCCCGGAGTCACATTGCGTCACACACACATTCGTCTGGTCGTTTCACATTGCGTCTGGTATTAAGTTTATGTCCATGTAACAGAGAGCAATGTTGTTGCCATCTCTATCTGATACAGTAAGGGTGGTTTCAGAGTAATTCAGAGCAACTGCTGGCTAACAGCGCCGGCCAGATTTCTACACATTTTTACGTGTAAGCGCGTTCCCGTGGCCGGCTCCAGCCGCCAGCGTTGCTCTAAAACGTCCCTAAAAGGTAAACGATATTTAAAATCAACTGTAGGCAGGCATTTGACATTGACTCAAGTTCAGAGGTACAGACTTGAATCATGTGGGGGTTGATCCGACCTTTTCCCCAACTAGGCAACCTTTACAAGTTAGCAATAACTCAGATAGCTACAAGATATAAAACTTAACTGAGGATCTTTACGACGGTCCGTATGACATACCAACAAAAGTACAGAGTAATTTATTTGTATGACAAATTGTTTATTTATGGGAAGATTACTGTGACGTCAGCGTTATAGTGGCGAATGACCATTAAAAGGATTTGCCTATTTTATGTTGACGATGTAAGATATTTTTTTAATTTATAAGAGGAGCTCACTGGCGTAATTGTTAGTACGTTTGGCTTTCGATTGAAATCAAACCTACCTTCGCCATGGTTAGACCGTGGATGGGTCGTTTTCGTGTCGTGGATGGAAAGTTTTGAAACTTTATGATCTCGAGCTCCTCCGTGCTTCGGAAGGCATGTTAAGCCGTTGGTCCCGGTTGCTATTATTTCTACGCAGCGTAGTGGTGTTACGGCCCATACTCCTCATGTGTTTCTCCATGAGGAAGGCCTTTGCCAAGCAGTGGGACGTATTTAGGCTGAGGACAGGATAAGTGTAGCTGCATGGCGAACTTTAACATTTCAATATATAATTAAGCTACACAAGATTATTATTACTATTTACTAGCAAATTATTGTAAGTGCTGTTATGTATGAGCCATACTTACACCGATACAGATGCTTCAAGAAAAACAAATTTACAGTGTTTTTTATAAAATATATTAAAGGCTTAATAAACCTGTTTTAGTCAAAAAGTGATTCGTCACTTTCTTTCTAATTTAGACTGGTGTTTGAAACAAGAAAACAAAACGCTCTGTAATTAAAATAGGTTTATTAATTACTTTAATATTTTTTATGCATAACAAGGTTAGTCTACAAGTCTTTATTGCGATACATTGTGTAAGATCAGAGATTTAATAGAACAGTTGAGTTTATTTAACTTCTAAGTCAAGAAAATCTAATTCTATCGATAAAACAGCTGATCGACCTTTTCTCATCACTAAAACTACGGAAATATCACCTGAAGTGTCTATAGTGTTATTTGCCCACTTCACTCGATTCAGTTTTGACATAAAAAATAAAAAATCGCTATGCAACTGAACACGGCGCTGCACTGCGAGCCTGTTTGAACAGTTTGTTTACGATATAAAAATAAAATGGGCATTGAGATAGCTTTTCTTTTCTTATTAATAACTATATTAATGAACGATACGATAATAGTATCAAATCTACATGGTTGAGATTTTTTGTAATGTGTGTTCGTAGTCTATTTTAGTAATTTGTGGATAGTATTAAAATCTTTGAACGGTTGATATTAATAGAACTGAATCCATACTAACTAACTCTGTCTATCTGTCTGCCTGTTTCGTGTTCACTTCAAAAGTACTGAACCAATTTAACCGAAAATTGGTACACAGATAGTCTAGAGCCTGAGAAAGGATATAGGCTACCTTTTATTCCGATATTCCTATGGGAACAGGCACCGCGCGACAAGTGTTATTATGTGACATATTCCGTCAAAATGTAATTTCATATCAAATTATTCGAAATTTCTCGCCAATAAAAAATAATGACACGACAACAGAGATTTAACATGACAACTTGATGACAACCATTAATCAGATGACACTGACAAGAAATGTTATTTTCATAATTTTAATCTTTAGAGGTTTTAGTTCAACTATTAATAGAATAGTCTACATTTTACTAAATAAGCATTTTGTAAAAAAAACAATGCTGGGTTAATAATACCAACAAAAACTTTTTTCAACTTTTTTTTTGGTGCTAAATCAAGCAGCGATCGACGTCGCGGGCACATATAATAAATAATAAATGATTTGACTAATTTGTATATTATATTTATTTTTGTGTGTAGGATGATCGACATCCCTACATGGGCATGGGTAGTAACTACTAGAAACTGAATTTTGGCATTGTGACTTGAAAAAATCGCATTAACAAGAAACTTTTCGTCACCCATCCACCCAGAATCCTTACTTTAAGTTGCTTACTTTTCAAAAGCAAAACAGCGTTCAAATCACACACAATCTAATATTAATGTAGCTTTTAGAAACCCGTATTGAAGCTGCTTCTAAATAATTGTTTCGTATATGACTAGACGATATTTTTAATGGAAACATCTTCGCTATATACACCCTAAGCCAGTCAGCGTTTTCGCTGTTTCACAAATTGCATCGGATCCTCCCATATATCAATAAGAATGTTTCCCTTCACAATAAATTATAGATATTATTATATTCCATTGTTTTCCTGTTCCCGTATTTGGTAGAGTGGAGAATTTGTAAAGCTAGAGTTTCTATAAAAAATGAATATCATTTTTTTTGCATTCTTGACTACTCTGTCAACTGGTTTTCGACTTCGGGGATATATGAAACTACACTAACTGTGCTACTAAGAAATATTTAATTTGCATTTTAGTAGTTTTTAGGTTTCCGTACCTACCCAAGGGGTAAAAACGGAACCCTATTACTAAGACTTCGCTGTCTGTCCGTCCGTCTATGTCACGACTGTATCTCAAGAGCCGCGACGATGGCTAGACAGTTGAAATTTTCACAATTTATGTATTTCTGTTGCCTCTTTAACAACAAATACTAAAAACAAAATAAATATTTAGCGGCTCCCATTCAACAAACGCGATTTTTTGCCTATTTTATATGAAACTAGCTGTTGCCCGCGACTTCGTCCGCGGTTACTGGTTTTTTAACTATCCCACGGAAACCCTTTCATTTTCATTTTTTTATTTGCGAACCAAAAGCCATGCATCACAATTTTGTCTAAAAATCAATGTTCATAATCCACCCACTTGATTGTACTAGCCTAACATTTATAAAAAACAAAAGAATTATAAAAAAATGTGAAAAAAAAGAGCAACCCTCGAGTCTCTAGCTCGCTATTTTCGGGGCTGTCTGCGTTCCGAGCGAGTGGTAGATTCACTTATTCATAAATTGACGTTTTATTATCAAGCCTATAAAATAAAGATATTTTGATTGATTTGATTTGATTGATATCAATACCAACAGGCGCTCGTTAAGTTTAAATTATTTATGAACTTAACAATTTTGGTCAAATAGGAGAGGAGAATTGAGCAGACTTAATTTCATTGTCACACAAGCAGCATTTAGTTGCTTAAAATGGGACTAGTTGATAGGTGTGAATGTCTGAGGATATTTATTTATTTATTGTACAGAAATGAGCCACTTTTGGAAGCCTTTAAACCTCTCAATGGTCAGAAAAGTAGACACTATAGAAACATATCGCACCCTTAAGTACCTATAGAGAATCAAACATAAATTATAAGACGTTTTTCGTCAATAAACCCTTATTACCAACAGCTTGTTAGGTCTATAACCTAGTACACATAATCTATTGTCTACAACAAAGTATTAATAAAACTCCGTAAATCTCAGTAAAAATCCAGTGTTTTACAATTATGGCCGAGTCTAACGACTGGTATTACTCAATCTAACTAGCTCGGCTAACTGGGGGTCGTAGCACGGATCATTGCCAATGAAATAGAGACTTTTGCCTCAATATTTTAAGAGTTAGTTCAGCTTTTAGAGTTTAATTTTAAAAATTCAAAATTACGCTGTGAAATATAAAAGTTTTTGACTTGGGTATATAATCATAAAATGTTTACAACTATTACAAATTTTACAGTACATGACTAACAGTAATTATGTGTTTAAACCGATATGTTGGAAATTTTCATAACATAGTTGAAGTTAGTGTTATTATTATTGGTTAGAAAACGCCGTGTGGTAGCGGCTCATTAAAAGAATACTAGCAACCCATCTCTTTCCTTCCATCCAACAGGTATAGCGGCTACGGGCTCACCACCTGTCACGCTGAGTGCAGTCAGTGCTTGGTGAAGCGCGAACTATGGCATTGGACTGCTTTTGCGGTGCTTTTGCCTAGTCTCTGACTAACCCTTAGGGGATAATAGTCGTGATTGTATGTATAAATGTAAAAAACGCCAGTTAGGGCCTGCTGTAAGTGCCTGCATTCCAATCTTCTAACACACTGTAGAGTAATTCATGTTTTTTAGGCATCCATCTAGGTTGACATAAAAATTTTGATCACATCATCAGATTTTTTTAATAGGAATTATTTCATTTGCAGTAGAGCTACGATCTAATCAAAATTCTTCTTCTTCTTGCCCTTTTCCCACTCCAGGTGGGGTCGGCACAACATGTCTTCTTCCATTATCCTCTATCACTCGTCAGCTCAGCATCCACTTCTTTTATTCACATGTCATTCTTCACGCACAAAATCCATCGCTTCTTTGGACTTCCTGTCCCTCTAGGTCCGTCCACATCCATGCTCAGCATCCTTCTTGTAATGTGACGTTCATCCCTCCTTATCACATATCCATACCCCGCTAACCTATTACTCCTAATCTGTTCTGTCACTGGCGCTACTTCCGAACATCTTTAAATATACTTATGATCTTGAACATTCTTGTGACTCCACACATCCATCGCAACATTCGCATCTCTGCTGAGTGCAGTCACGATCTAATCAAAACTTTAATAAAAAAAGCATTAATAAAATCACAGTTTTGAAACTCTCCAAAAACTGCAATAAACTCAAGTAGCTAAAGGAGTGTTCCAGTATCTAAAAACAAAACCTCTAGCAGCTCAGACTACCAATTTTAATCAAACCAAAATTCTTATTATTTTCGCGCTTTTTCCGTACTGCAATCCCAGAACACCTAACATTACAAACTCTTTTACTGGCCCTCCGGGAATGGCAGCAAAAACAACGTAAGTAGCATAATTTTTCAGGGTGAATACCCTATTCCAAGGCCTGACAAAATTAATAACGACAAACCGTTATCTAGTTACCTCCGCCTAAATTTAAAAAGTTTCGAAACTTTGCCGCGCCCGGGAGAACTCCGGAATTTACGATGACGTTTTTTTTAATTGTAAATACTGGAAGGAAACGTGGCTAATAAAAAAGTTGGTCCATCGAGTGCATGTTTTTTCAGGTTTTAGCGTGTTCAGTGATACTTTTTATTTGTATTGTAAGAAGGAATTACAGACGTCAGCGTTATAGCTGTGTCTTGAATTTTTCGTTTACAATTGCTTTCACAATTGCTAACTTTGCTTACAAATTCAGTAAATGTTTTTTAGAACGAGAACGACTTAAGTGTTTCATTTTTTATGTTTCATTTTGTAATGTCATGAAGATTCCACTTTTAAAACATGCAATAGGCATTGTTTTTTCCATTACTTTTCTTTGATACGCTCACATTTCACGACCTCCGTGGTCGAGTGGTCTGTACGCCGGTCTCAAAGCGTCGCCATCTCGAGAGGTCCTGGATTCGATCCCCAGTGGAGGCAAGTGTTTGGGTGATGAATTTTCAGGTATTTGTTCGCCAGTCTTGGATGTTTATATATATTTATATATATTCAGGATATTTATATGTATTTATCTATTAAATATATTCATCCGTCATCTAGTATCCGTAACACAAGCAGCATTTAGTTGCTTAAAATTGGACTAGTTGATATGTGTGAATGTCAGAGGATATTTTTTATTTATTTATTTACAATTTGCTGTAACAATTTAGCAACATAGTTTCTGCATTCCTGTAAGTGTAGGTGAACATGGATATAATTTAACAGCATAAGTTATAAAATATCACATCAGGCCTGTATAAAGGTGTTAGATATTAAGGTACATACGTAATAGCGAGCGGGTAAGCGACATTTTTTTAACATTGTATGAAATTGCTCTTTACCACATTCTGAGCCACAGCTGAGATGAGGAGAGCTCTTTTATAGTTAATAGGACAGAAAGACAGCTTTTTCGTCGCTTACACACTACAAATTGTGCAGCTCAATCAAAAAAGCCATTAGCTATGGCAAAAGATCCAGCCGGTTGGATCAGCCGGACCGGATCTGGATAAGTCCGGATTAGTGTAAATGCATTTCGGCCTTCAGTTCAAAGCTGTCTTGCTGGTCTTTGATTAGTGAACCAATCAGAGGTCCGGGTATAGCGTCCCCCGCACCCCTCTCTTATCAGACACGAAAAATTCAATGCAATCACTTTAAATGTTGCAGTTCCTGACTATCAAATCTGCATTAGACACTTCTTCTTGCTAGTATATAAAATGATTATTGACGACCTCCGTGGTCGAGTGGTCTATACGCCGCCGCCGGTTCTGGGCTTAAATTCCGCTGGGGGCAGATGTTTGTGTGATGAATACAGGTATTTGTTTCGCAGTCTTGGATGTGTATAAACAGAATTATGTATTTGATATATTCTGGATTTATATGTATTCATCAATTAAATATAATATTTATCCGTCATCTAGAATCCGTAACACAAGCAGCATTAGTTGCTTAAAACGAGGCTGGTTGATGGGTGTGAATGTTTAAAGATATTTTTTATTTATTATTTGTCATAGTTTTGGAGTTAGCCTACCCTTTAGGGGTTGAAAGCCCGATGATGTGTTAAGTGTTTTATCAATAAGAATTTTTACTTTTTCTGATGAGTAAACATAGGAAACAGCATCATATTTTTAATCTGTGAATGTATTTTGCACAAACCCCCTTCCTACCCGTTCCCATTCATTCCTACCGAATGACTGGTAATTATCATTCCATCCTTCACTCTTTCAGACATCAGTGGCCTTGGCCACGCGTCGTTTCCCAAGCGTCTAATAATCCGGAAAATCCTCTTGAAAATCATCACGGTTCGTGTCGCGCAAAACCGTCTAAATAAGTAATAATCAGCTGAATTCTGAGGAGAGCGAGGACGCGCGACTGCTACCTACATCATATCAAAGAAAGAAAACCAGCGACCAGGTTAGTCAGTCTGTTACTAACGTTTCCCCACCACTAGCTTTTGCAGATTTTAGATCAAGTAAATTAGAAACAACGAGGTAGTTGTATTGTAAGAGGTCTATCAAAATTCGCAATATGTCGATGAAAACTCTTCGTGAATACCGTCAGGTTTTAAACACACAATGTAAGTATACCTATTTTATTTTATTTATTTGGAACAACTAACAATTGTACAATATAATTCGTAACAATATTAATGTTGCTAAGTTACTAACTGTACAATCAGCACCGTTATCCGCAAGTAGTTAATACATTATTAAAATTATAAATACAGTGTGGTTCACTAAAAAAAAGTATTAATCATGATGACGACATTTCATCTAACATTTGGCAAACCTTTTTCTTAAAAACATATTGAGAAAGTCAAAGTCAAAGTCAAAGTCAAATAATTTATTCAGTTTAGGTGTAAATACCTAAACTGAATACTCTTATGAATGTCAAATTATGCCAACCGTTCACTAGCTACCAGGAGGCCTTGTTCTGAGAAGAACGGGCAAGATGTTATATAAATATCCAAGTGACAAGAAAAATCATTGAACAACTGCATGATTCGCCTCAACCTATGTGCCTAAACAACTCTACCAGCTCAACAAATTTTAATAATTACGACTTTAGCGAACGAACCGCGACGTTCAGAGATGCGTGACGAGTTATGATGCGTTCACAGTCAGATGGAAATGACAATATTCTTAACCCTCATGACCTAGTTCTGGTGCCTGACTAATTGTGGGGAACTGGGGGGTTAGCGCATTCGTTACGAAGGGTTAAACGTAGCGGAGATTAGAAGCAGAGTGTACGTGCATTTACTTACTTCTATTTTTTTATTAATAACTTATAAATAAATAAATATCCTCAGACACACCTATCAACTAGTCCCATTTTAAGCAACTAAATGCTGCAACCATCACACTATCTCAAAGTAACTATTCTACGCTGACAAAAGCTAATATTTAATATACAAACTTATTTCATGGTTACCACCTTTGTTACAAAAAATAAATGCAACAAAACTAACAGAGCCCAAATGCAAAACAAAAAATCTCCGCGCGGTGACAATCGGGAATTACTTCCCTAATTCCAGGGTCCAGCGGGATTAGCCAACACGACTAAACACTATAATAAAAATATACGTGTACCGAAACTAAAATATTTAAAGTGGAGCGTTCATTTTATTACGCGAAAGTTAGAACAAAAATTTAAAATTCTTTATTAAATACACAAAATATAAAACGGATTTTTTTATGTGAAATGGTGTTATTTAAGCCTGAAATGGCACAAGTAATAGAATTAGGTGGTCTAAGTGCTAATCGAAATTGAAAACAAAGCTACATCCGCCATGATTGGTCCTCGGAGAGTTTGACAAATCTTTGTGATTTGGATTTCCTCCGTGCTTTCGAAGGCACGTTAGTCCACATTGGGCCAGCGTGGTGGTGTTACGGCCCATACTCGTCATGTGTTTCCATTTTCCTTCACCGAAATTTGGGTGTTAGCCTTTTCCTTCCCCAATGTCGAGGAATGATCGTCTTTCACTTATAATAATATGATAGCTTAATAAAAAAACGCTAGATTTGTTCTGCTATTGAAAATAATTTTATCCAAGACATATTTTACGCCTTTTCTATATCAAATAAATCACTAGACTGCATAATCGCTCAAACAGCTTTGAATTTACAAAATTATTGTCTTTTGTTGATTAAGGTATCTGTCGTAGACATTATAAGAAAGAGCGGTTTTGAGAAAAAAATAGACGTCAAAATTTTTAAGATAAGCACAAGATCTGCACAAAGAAAGTAAAAAGGAACATTCGAGAATTTGAATTCTCATCGTGACTATAACAATGTCTGGCGCTGACAAATAATTTTCAATTTAAAATCTTAAAATTGTAATAATAGGTTTTAATCCAGTTAAAAAGTAATGTATGCTTGTTAAATACTAACTCTATAACGGTTTTTCATCTGACTAAACCCAATTTTTGTATGGCTAAATATGGTCTTAAGGAACACAGTGCTCCTTCTACTTTGCCAACCCCTTTGGGGATTACAGGCGTGATTTTATGTATGTATGTATGGCTGGCCCTCATTTTTGTAATATTTTTTTATACCCATATTCGCAAATAAATGTTTTAACTTGATTTGATTTGTAGTTTTATATCCTCGGACTGCAAAACTCCTAGTGCATAGTTCGATTTAGTGGTGTACTTTGGTGGTATGAAACCTCCGTTCTGGCTGTTAGAATTTCTGTTCCCATAATATGTCCATCCTCAGCCTATATACGTCTCACTGCTGGGCACAGGCCTTCATAGACTAAACACTTGAGGAGTATGGGCCGTAACACCACCACGCTGGCCCAATGCGGGTTGGTGGATAGAAACGGCAATAGCGACCGGGACCAACGGGTTAACGTGTCTTCCGAAGCACGGAGGAGTTCGAGATAAAAAAGATTCGGTCACCCATCCAAGGCCTGACCATGGCGACGGTAGCTTTGTTTTCGATATGGAAAGCCAATGCGTACTAACCACTAAGCGAGCTCCTCACAGGTAGATACAGTAATGTAATTTGCAAACTGGCATACTGGCATTGAGGAGTTCAATCAAAATAAATTAATTTCACTATTTCACAGTCTATCAGTAAACAATTGCCCTTAAACGGTTTACGGCGAGCAACAAAAACAATGTCTTTGTTCTTTAATTGTTAATGTTTTTCACTGACGTATTGAAATGCTTGTCGTGCTTAGAAAGAAATAAGTTCTCACGGTATTTATCTTGACTTGGGTAATAACTGTCGAGTAAGATTAATTTTTATTTTAGGAGTTCGATGAAGAATACTTCTCTCTCTGGCTGAGTAAATTTTAAGTATCTACATACATACAACCTAACTTCCCGGGTTAAAATTTTCACATGTAGTCTATACCATCGTTATCAAGTCTCGCCTCAATGTTAGTCATTACCACTAAAACAACCATACAATAGAAACATCCATCCATCCCACTCATAAAGATAAATTTCGCTCCACGTGAATCATTGTCACAGAGCCACTGAAATAAATGTTCAGGTCGACAGCCACTTTTTTTCTGCAACAATAACGACTCCATTACCAATATTGCGTCTTGACCAAAGAGGTTTCGTTAGGTTATAGGAAATTATAGCTAATGACTGGTTAATAAAGACATTAAATATTAATAAGATATCCTTAGATATAAATTGATGGAAATATCACTCACCAACCCGCGTTGGGCCAGAGCGTGGTGGTATTACGGCCCATATTCCTAATGGATTTTTCCATGATAAGGCCTGTGCTCAACAGTAGGTCGTTTATAGGATAAGGACATGGGAAATATCATATCCTAGTATCCTATATATCCTATTTTATGTGGGTGTTTTATACCTCTGCCCACCCCTTAGGGGATAGAGAATTGATGACATACTATGTTTCTGTTAAATATACTCAAATATATTATATATTGGGTCCTTACCTATGAAATTGGTGTTTTTATTCTGTCTTAGCAATTTGTCCGTAACTATTAAGTTTCAGAACATTCTTATAAAATAATTGCCTCTTCTAAAAATAGACCATATATTTGAGCTCGTATTATTTAATTTTGTCTTATGATACATGCCAAATATTATTATCTCTGGATTTGTCGTTGTGAAGAGAACTGATAAAATGTTAGTATGTAAAATGCAGACATCCCCAAAATCTCCATACAAAACACCAATTTCATAGGTAAGGACCTAATATTTGCATTTCCAATGCAAAATATTTTGTACTTACGCAACATATATAAAGTAAGGAATGCAATAGTGAACAAGTTTTCAGATAAAATATACAAGTTTTTTTTTTAAAACAACTGAAATTAAAAATATTAACTTACTGTTAAGCACATAGGGATTTTTTTGAGAATAGTTTAAAGATACTATTATATACTTCAGCGCTAATATCTAAACTGAATTATATAAGATAAATATTATATTGTTATAAGTTTATTATAGTTATAATTGTAATGTAAAGTTATATAATAAAATATGTGCGATGATGAAGGTAAGATTTTCCGATATTTTATGTACTAACGGATGACTAGATTGCAACCTTACCAAACCGTTATTTACAGTATAATTTAAGTATTTGATTTGTATAATATTATATTTCATATAATAAATATGTTTATAATTGATTTAAAGGTAAAATTGTGATCTGTTTGTATATTCTGGTGTACAAATTAATTTATTTTATGTTTTATTCAATGCTTTAAGGTTATTAATTATGAATGTAATATGTTTTAAAAAAATAGAGCGCATTCCTAGTTTTGTCTTTGATTATAAAGGTACTTACATCTCTCTATCAATAGATTGTCTGGAAAAATCGCTGTCTAGCGATGAGATCGCCAATTATGACATATATTCATAGCTGTTTTGATAGTTAAGAGTACCTCTAATAACTTTTGTTTATTTTATCCCATGCACCACGATCACCGGTGTTCGCAACCAATAGATGTTTCTATTGTGTATTGTTTTGTGCACGTTGTCTAGTTACAGGGACTTTATAATGTTCAAAGGAGAGTAGTTGGTGCGGCACGAAAACAGTATCACCCACCCTCCCCTTTAGTCCATTTTTTAATTAGTCATAGTGATTTGACAGTTTTAAATGTCATTAAAGTCTTGTTCGGACTACGCTAGTATTTTCGTCGAGTGGCGAGAAGCTAATTTAGTAGCTAAACGTGTCTGAGCACCAAAAATTTTGGCGAGTAGTTTAGAAAGTTTAGTCGAATCAATCCAATTCATTACACGAGATCTCACACCCCTGTGACGGGTTGACTGGAAGATATCCCTACTGGAGATAAGTCCTCCCTTGTATACTTCTGTTTTTTATGTACTGTTTTTGGTTTCTGTGTAAAAAAGAGTTTTTTTTTCTTTTTTTGTCGAGTGGCGAGTAATTTACTAGCTAAACGTGTCTGAACACCAAAAACTTTGTCGAGTTGTCTAGTAAAGGAGTTTAGTCGAGTAAATTTTAGCGCACTCGCTTGTATAACGTGTGAACGATTTTTGGACAGTAGCGAGTATTTTAGCAACTAAATTACTCTCCACTAGACTAGAATACTAGCGTAGTCTGAACAAGGCTTAAGGGTCAGTGATTTTGAATTATCTCAGGTTAATTAACCTACTACCAACTGTTAAAGTCTAAAATCAAATCCGTTTTTTAAATACATAATTTAAAGTAAAATGTTGAGTTTGTAATATCATTTATCCAAAGACAGTTCAAATTATTTATCGCTTTTATGTACATTTCAAACTGTCAAATCACTTTGACTAATTAAAAAATATATTAAAGTTGGCCTGAATAGTGTCTGAATAGTGGCCCGAATAGTGTGAATAGTGTATTTTTATGCCTCTTTAGAACCCAAAGCTGAAGAAAGAAACGAACACTATGCTGATAGTAATTATGAAGAGATTATGAAACCAAAATATAAAAAAGTGCGCTCACATCTTCTATGGGCAAAGAAAAAAACCCATGAGTTTTTATGAACCTGCTCTCTCATTCTTTACTGGATGATTTTCAAAAACAACAGTGAACGTCAATATAGTATCTCAACAAAAAGTAATTAAATTATTGCTATTTAGTAGGTAATCTGAAATTACGAACGAAATGTTTTCTTCGTCTGGCATTATAGGTATTAGCAACCTGTTTGCTTTAAAAATTATGTTAGAAAACAATTTCTAAAATTAGAACACTATAGAACGTAAACGTAACGTAAACTTCATAGTAAAACGTACATAAAACTAAATAAATATTAAACTCATCTGTGCACACATAGGTACATTGATATTTTACTGAAATAAAATATTGTAATATGTCAATGATACTCCTTTCTCTTCAATTCGAAATACAATTTCTGTCTTTGCAATTTCGTAATTTAGCAAAGAGGTGTTATTTGCAGATCAGTTTCGAATTTAGAATTCTAGACTCGAACTCGAATTCTTGAACGAACACATACGACGGTGTTTAATTAGTTTTACATTATTTTTTCACAAAATTTTGAATTAGATAAACTTTATTTAGATTATTTTACTCTACATTTAGTTTAAACCAAAAATAATGTTATTTTTTTAAATGCTTGAATTACATACGTTTTTACGATTCTTGTTATCATTGACATTCACAAAATTTTCCATGTTTGAAAAATTCACTCAATTTTCCACACTTTTTAAATATTTCAACGTGTTCGTAACTCAAATAGAAAATATAAATAAACAGTCGTTCGCCTACATTTCAAAAATTTCATGAGATAAAGCACCAGCCAACGAGATTTTTTCTCGCGTTTCCAGAAAAAAGTCTCGTCCATCTAGAGGTCACGAGACGCGAACCTCATCTCATATAATACCATCCAATCCGGAATCCCACATACGTATATTTACAATCCACAAATAAGGACTATACTCCAATACAAATAAACAACAAATTACTTACAGCTGTTTTTGTCGTTGGCGGAAGACACACTTTTATTCACAAATTTGCACAGACACAGATGACACTACCACTCATTATTTTCTGACACACGATGCCGGGAGAGAGAGATAGCGAACGTCGGCCGCTCGCTTCCACGGCGCCAAAACGACTGACCATTCGGGGAGGCGGTGTTGCACGCATAAGCGACGCAATTTCCCGGGAAAGCTCCGGGAAAACTAACCTCATTGAGTTTATTCGCTGTTGTTTAAAAACGTATTTGAATTTCGAATTTAGTACCTGAAATAGAAGAGAGATTAGTTTATTCAAAATGATATTTGATATTATAATTTAATAATTTTCACATGAATTCAATTGAAAATAGTAAGGTAAATGCAGGTATTACGGAGATATGTATTGTTATTGTAGTTATAAGCAATTACACACATTCTTATTTAAAAAGTCAAACTTTTATGAAACGTCGATTTATGGCCGTTTAATGAATCCTTGGCGCACTGTACACAAGTTGTGTAATTGAATTGCTCAAAACTACAATAATATTACATGCCTCGCAATACCTACTTTTACCTTATCCTGTTAGGACCCCTTACAATAACACGCAATCATTATAATTGTTTCTCTTAATATAGACATAGTTATATATATGAAGGTATCTAATAAGTTTAATTATACATCTTAAAATCTGAAAACTCGCTTTAAATCCTTTTCATAACTGCATTTTCTCATTATTATATCAATACAATTGCAACTAGATAATAGTAAGCCTGTATCCATTTCACGCAACGAAAGACCTTGTATCACTTCGCCACTGCTATTCTGCTCCATCACTACGAATACAGGTTATTATAAAATTATGTTGCGTCGGAAGGCATTTGTTCTTTAAATTGATGGGTAGGTATAATATGTGATTTTCTGTGAAACATTTTCAAGATACAATGTATTAAGTAAAACAATAGTTATGTAGGTATTGTTAACACGAAACATAATATTTATAAGTTTATTAAAGTGTATGTTTAAACATAACTAGTCAATGGTTAAAAAAACGGGACACAATACAACGTCTATTGTTTGCGAGCGCCGGTGTTCGCGTTGACCGCCAAGGGATTGAAAAAAATGAGTCAGAAAATGTGCCCTGATAGAGATTTTTTTGATTTTTCACTAAAAATATGAGCGTAACGCTTTGAATCAATTATAAATCAATTATTGCAAATGTAATTACTACCATTCACAATAAATTCCCTGAAAAGGTGGCATAGTTGTTAGTACGCTTTAGCTTTCGATACCGAAAACATAGCACAACCGCCATGGTCAGACCGTGGATGGGTGACCAAACCTGTAATCTCGAACTGCTCCGTGCTTCGGAAGGCACGTTAAGCCGTCCCGGTTGCTATTGCAGCCATTTCTACCGACCAACCCGCATTGGGCCAGCGTGGTGGTGTTACGGCCCATACTCCTAATGTGGTTGTTTGCATGATGAAAGCCTGTGCTCTTTCCTCTCAAATACCAGACTCCAGACACCAGACTCCAGACGCATTCCGAGATGCCTTCCGGGGTTTGGATTCCGGATGGTAAAACTACTAAGGGTGAGTTTTTTGATCCGCAGTCATGGTAAACACAACAGTTAAATTCTATACCAGCGTCAATGGAAACGCTAAAATATATGACATCAGCTTGACAAATTGTTTAATTCGCGATGAAAATTCAAAGTCATATACATCAGCTGTGCCATCGGCCGCCATGTTACTAATCCCAGCACCGTGTAGTGGTTAAATTGTCTAATAATAAAAATAATTTATTTCAAATAACAGAAACTCATAATGGTAAGTAACAATGGATCTTACGAGCTATGTTAGGAGGTACAAAAATTCACAATAAATTAATTGTATAATTTATGCCACATAAATTACATTAAATGCAATTAGTAAAGAATAATCATAACTTAAATTTAAATTCAATAAGATATACATAATAATAATAATAAATCAGTTCGAATAAAATAAAATTAAAATAATAATAACTAAGTCTAAGTCTAAGATTATTTAGAGTTAAATAAAACAAATTGAAAATTCGACTACTGGACAAGCTGTTATATCACGATACCAAACGTTTTCGCCATTGGTCCTTATGTTAACCTACTGGTCAACCTGACCACGGATCAGATAACTGATCCTAAGCAAAAATTTTTCATCTGTAACCATTTTCCCCATTCCAAAGCAAAGTCCCCGCTCTGGCGACACCGCTCCCGAGAAAAGGCGGGAAGCGGCGCCTGCGTGGTCCCCCGTCCCGGCCCCATTCACCCCCTTTCGCAAAACTTACCGCCAATCGAAGTGACGAATTAAGCCTGCATGCTGCATCTTTACTTTTGATCTAATTAATTAAGTACTTTATACTTAATGAATGAGGCAATTTTTTTTTAATTCTCCCTATAAAGGGACGGCAAAGGGATCTGAGCTACTCAGCCAGTCAGCCAGAACAGCTATTTCTTTTGTAATTATATCTTCAGTTTACATTGAAATGCTAGTGTAATACATTTCAATGCACCTTGGGAGAGCTTGGCGTCAAACGATCGATGGAGGAAACTTTGGTGTAACTTCGATCAAGTGGTTTACCATAATAAAAATCACACCACTCTCGATGATTATTTGAATGATCCTCCACATTGCTCGTCAACACAGACACTTATCTTATTACACAAAACTAAACTGATTTTACGCGACAAGATCCACTCCGAAACATTATTACAATCACTGAAATAAAGCGTGCGGACTATGGCAGTGGACTGCTTTTGCCTAGTCTCTGACTAACCCTTAGGAGATAATAGTCGTGATTATATGTATGTATTGAAATAAAAATCACGTCCGCTATAATTGAATCGCATCTAAAACCCCGAATAAGCCACTGATAAACAAAGAGGCACAAAAATCTTGTGGGTTATGCATCTCTGTCACACACTAACAATTTTAATGGCCTGGTCAGTATTAATAACTCCTTAATATTCATCTATTGTCATAGTCGTGATTATATGTATGTATGTTCAATATTATTTGGTATTTTACTTTAATGCTATATTTTTAACGTAATTTCAGATTACTTAATTAATATTTGCGATTAAAAAAGTCTTAAAACGAATAGTTTCGAACGAACTCAAACTTTTATTATGAGTATAAAATACTTCGAAGTGAAGATGAACAATCATGATATATTCATGACACTTTAAATCTAATTTGAATTATATTGTTATATTTCCATACATATTTATGGATGATACATATTTATGGCAGCGGTAGCCGAGTTGGGACGGACGGAGCACCACTTGTTCAAGATGCTGCGGGAAACGCGGGTTCGATCCCACCGCTTGTACCACTGAGTTAGAATAAAACTTATGTACAGTTATCATTGTGAATATCGTTTGCCTCACATTGTGCCCGGTGCATGGCAGCAGGCTCGCCACCTGTTACACTGGGACCTAACATATCTGGCGAAATGTGGGTGTTTAACACCTCTGCCTACCCCTTCGGGGAAAGAGGCGTGATGATATTTGTTTGTTTGTTGTGGATGATAGCAATAGCTTGTTTTTAAATACACATCACATAATACACGTAAAACATTACTTCATTTCACATATAAATAATGTTTATATTCAATGACGATATTGTTAGATTAATTAGTGCCTATATGTTTTTGTCTCAGAATTTGATAAAAAGTTTGAGAAGAACAAATTCTTTGTTTACCTTTTGTCTCAGATCAAAATGGATAGAGTTATAGTAAGGAATATTACCATAGCATCACAATCAAATAAAGAATGTGCCTACAAAGTATTCGCTATTGTCGCGACGATAAAATATGTATCACATCACATGATGTAACTCATTTCAAAGTAAACGACCTTGCTGCATATTTTTGGGGATCCTTCTGTATTACAAATCAATTTATATAACGCGGCTTTTACGGTAGTGGGCATGTGCAAATCATAAAAAAAAATTTTGTTTCTCTCTCTCTTTCACGAATTTTGTAGAATATTTTAGTTTTGTTGTAAAAATCTTCCCGTTTAACGCTCAGTTGCAAAAAGATTTTTTAAGGACGACATTTGTTAATGAGACATTAAAACTTTAAAGTACATTTAAGTTAAGGTTGTCACACAAAACAGTTCTAGCTAATGTCTCTTTAGCATTGACAGGGTGCTAATGTCGTTTTGTGCAACGTAAAACTACGCTAAGGTGTTCTTTTGACACTTCAATAAATAAATTTAATGGAACATTAGAGATAATGCTGACATTAAAATTTAAAGTTCGTTTCTGCAACTGGGTAAGTCGTGAAATGTCAACAATAAAAATTTGTATGTGAAACGTGAAAAGCGCCCCTAGCGGAAACTAGTTGAATTCACATTTCTCATAGAAATTGACATTTTTGATATTTTCGTAAAACAACTCAAAGTGAGAAGTATTTTTACAATTATAAATTTTACCTAGGGGTACAGTTTAGCGTAAAGACGCATCTAATATAATAATATCTTAGAATTTATAATTACAAATTAGATATTTACTCTGTTTTTATGTTTATTAATATATAATGTTATTATTTTACTCTGTTATACACTTAATAATTTTAATTTGTAATCTTATGTAAAATATGATATGTAAAAACTGTTTGTTTCCTAAATAAATAAATAAAAATTACAAAAAAAATTGGTATTTACTTTTTTATAAATGGCTATTTTTTCTCTTTTAAATGGATTATTGTCCACTTTTACTACCGAAGAAATAGGTTTCTGACCCACCAATGTCATTTGCCGTAACATTTAAATTCAAGTTAAATTCACCTGAGTACAGGTTTCCTTGGAAAAGTACGTAAAAAATCGTTGCAATAGAAAGCTGCAATCGAAATATTGTCAGTATAAATCTGCTTGTTCTATGGTACCTATATTTTTATTTATAATGTAATAGCAGCGGTAACCGAGTTGGGACGTAAGCGGGTTCGATCCCACCGCCTGTACCTACCACTGAGTTTGAATAAAACTCATGAACTGTTCATTGTGAATATTGCTTGGCACACATTGTGCCCGGTGCATGGCAACAGGCTCGCAACCTGTTACATGGGGACCTAACATATCTGGCAAAATTTGGGTGTTTAACACCTCTGCCTACCCCTTCGGGGAAAGAGGCGTGATGATATGTTTATGTATGTTTAAATTGGGTCCTTACCTATGAAATTGGTGTTTTTTTTCTCGCTTAGTATTTTGTCTGCAACTATTAAGATTCAGAGTATTCCTAAAAAATAATTACCTCGTCTAAAAATGGACTATATTTTTGAGCTCTTTTGATTTGTTTTGATAATTTGTTGTAAGTTTAATTGTGTTAAAATTGGACACGGATACAACTCTTTTTAAGTGCCTCCCGAATACATCATTTTATTTGCATTCACTTAAAAACGATAAATAATTTTTATGAAGTGTGATATAACACATATTACTAAAGCTTGTCTAATGATAGATGCCAAATATTATTATCTTTGGATTTGTCGTTGTGAAGAAAACTGAAAAAAATTTTGAATGGAAAATGCAGAATTTCCCAAAATCTCCATACAAAACACCAATTTCATTGGTAAGGACCTAATATTTATGTAATAAGAATATGCCAATAAAGAACAAGCAAAAAATACTAGTTTGTAGGTACAAAATTCTTTTAAAAAATCATGATACGAGGCCAGCATTTCCAATGGTACATTATTAAACTTACAGTTTTGCTCTCAGCCCTTTCCTTCCAACCCTTATCTCCGCTGGTGTGAAATGAATCGCAAAGATTTTGATGTGAGCGAGCGCCGCGACAGGTTGACGACTAGAAGATTAACGGCGGGACGAGCGTCAAATAACAAGAAACCGATTCTATAGCCAACCTTTGCTGTGGCAAAATTTTGGATGGGTGACCAAAATATTCTTCAAGTTCTAAGTCCGTTTCTAGTTGCTTTGCTGTAGGATAGCAGTTGCTTAGTTGCTAGCCACCGATCCGTTAGCCGATCTAGCATCATTTCGTAACTCACTCAAGAAAAGCAAATAAGTACGTATATTATTTTTTTATTTATACTTTATTGGTCATAAAACATATTCATAGCAACAAAACAGATACACAGACATACATTATTATGCATATCACATACATTATGTATGTATACATATAATCACGACTATCGTCCCCTAAGGGTTAGTCAGAGACTAGGGAAAAGCAGTCCATTGCCATAGTACGCGCTTTACCAAGCCGTGAGTCCGTCGCCTCACGCGGGCGCGCGATGCCTTTTGCACCTACATCACCAAAGTGGAGATATGTTCAATTTCCAGTGTATTGGTGGGAATTTTACAAAAACTGAGTGGCGCAGGTGGGGATCGGTCGAGTAGACCGTTATCCAAGTACGTCATCATCGTTAAATCAATGTAAAATCCATGCTAATATTATAAATGCGAAAGTAACTCTGTCCGTCTGTTTCGCTTTCACGTCGAAACTACTGAACCAATTTAACCGAAATTTGGTACACACATAGTCTAGAGCTTGAGAAAGAACATAGTCTAACTTTTATAACGATATTCCCATGGGAACGAGTGCCATGCGGGTGAATGAAAAAAAATTAAAAGGCCTCCCAGAAAAAATTACGCCACTATGAACTTTGCTTCTAATAATAGAGTAGGAGTAAATCTTCAATTCCACCAATTGAGGCTACTGTGCCAATTTGAAAAATCTTTCGGTGTTAAATAGCCCATTTATTGAGGAAGGCTATAGGCTACATACCATCACACTATCTCAAAGTAACTATTCTACGGACGAAGTCGCGGGCAAAAGCTAGTATAATAAAATAGTATGACTATCAATGGAACTTCAAAAACGATGTAAATATAAACGATAAAGAAGGTTGATACCAGCTAGTCGCTAACATCACAATCATTATTCGACAAAGACTTAGAAATCTAATACTTAACTCAGCGGAACCCTGTCCCGAAATGCAACTCGCGTAACTCGAGATTTTTTATGTCACAATAACTTTTTACGATCATCTTTGTAAGGCAAACTCGTTAAGCTGTACAGCCAGTGCACCAACAATAATTTTGTATAGCAAATAAAGAAACGATATTGTTTATAACCATATGAAATCTGGAAGTTGTAGGTCAATTTTCATTTGAAAATGCGAATTACGACCAGTGAACATTCCTCGATGAACAGGGCCCCGAACGCGCTAAATAAGATCGTGTTTACCACAAAAATCATAGTCAAAAACGTGGTCCATCCACACTCCATACTCTCTTCGTGGAGATCCATCCACGCCTCGTGAAGTATTGAAGGGCGATAAGGTTTTCAACTGTGATTTGGTGGTTGTATATAATATATACGTACTTATTGAGCGTAATCGGAGCCACGGAGTCCTTATAGCGGTTGGGGCGGAATTTTTCTCATGTGGAGGACATTGGGAGGCGCAACGTTGGTAGACCAACGAGTGGAACCAACAATCAGATGAATAATAAATAAATATCTGAGGAGCTCGATGGCGTAGTGGTCAGTGCGCTTTGACTTAGATCGAAAACAAAGCTACCTTCGCCATGGTCGAGGCTCTCCATCCCACCCTTCGGAAATAGGTGCGGAGTAAACACGGCTCGCTAACATTCCACATGGTGAAGCTTCTCAGCGACCATGTTTGCTTTGGGGGATGTTTGGTCCGAATAGGCAGGGAAGTCAGTAGTGACTGTGCCCAGTGTGGGCAGGTGGACGATTGTGCTCAGCACACTATAGAGAACTACCCTTTTTTTGGGCAAGCACGCGCAGACCTTATGCGTACTGTAGGGACAGATCTCTCCCTCCCCAGCTTGGTAAAAGCCATGATCGGGAGCGAGAGGTGCTGGGACTTCGTGGCATCCTTCGCCGAAACTGTCATTTCGGAGAAGGAGGAGGTGGCTAGGGAGACGCCTGTATCAACGGCAGGTGTCTCCCTAGCCCTGGATCGTAGACAGCGGGGCGGGGGTCCTGGGGGAAGGAAGGGGTGTATGCACGTCGTGATCCAGTCGGATGCCGAGCCCGTTGCTCAAGCTTCGGCAGTACCCGATAGGGGAGGTTGAAAAGAGGGGGGCCCTGTACACCCTCCCTCCCATTGAGGAGTCCACACGGGCCGCCGCGTTTGCTCGGGCGTGTACTTGAGATCCCCGAGCGAAACAGATGCGGCTGAGGCGAGCACCCTGGGTTTTAGTGGGTTCGAGTCCCACATAACCCCCACACCCCCGGGTGGAAGGTATACGCGGGGATTTCCCAGGGATAAAAAAGGCCGTAGATGGGTAACCAAGACTTTGTGATCTCGAGCTCCTCCGTGCTGCGGAAGGCACATTAAGCCGTTGGTTCCGGTCGCATCTGTAACAAAATACTAAAAGAGAAAAAAACACCAATTTCATAGGTAAGGACCCAATATTTAAATCTTTCTCTTGAGTCATTCTCTTCCTCAGCTTATATACATTCGCTGTACATTTTAGAACTTATAAAATTTGTTAAAAAACTCGTAAGCTATTTTGCCAATATATGCGAGATACCACGACGATATCCTTCCCGAGATCTAAATAAATTATTGTTGCCACAATCAACAATAAAAATACACGCAACCAGTGCGTACGCAATGGCTATAAAAACCTTTAATAAACTTCCAATAAACATAAGATATGAAACTAATGACAGAGTATTTATTAAGCGTCTGAGGGATTTGTTGATCGGAAAAGCATACTACGATTTAAACGACGAAATGACAAAAAAAAAATAATACCTATTAATCGTGACATAATAATTTGAATTAATAATAAATTTTAAAAAGTAATAATACCTGACATAAATAATCAATTATATTGACCAACTAATCATAATTACATATCCGACACCAACGGCTTAACATGCGAGGAGTTCGACATCACAAAGTTTTGGTCACCCATCCACAACCTGACCTTGGCGAAGGTAGCTTTTTTTTCGATATCGAAAGCCAAAACGTCGTAACCACTACGCCACTGAACTCCTCCGATGAAACTAAGTTTTAATGATCTAAGCAAGGGACAGACCGCTCATCCAAAAGAATAATGACATAATTACCAAAAAGTGGAAAATGAGTTTTTGATGCCATAACTTCATGTTTTGCATGTATCTACGGTATAAACGACAGAATTGTTGTTCCATTAGTTTCCGAAAGAGAGAGTCATTGCCGTCATGGTGTTGGCCTATACTGAAAGGATACGCGGAAACATCGACAAAGTTTATAAAATGTAGACAGATTTATAAAAATAAAACTAAAATTGAATATAATGTTGTTTAAATTCATGATTTATTGCCATATCCAAACCTAGTTTAATGTCATAATTGTATTATTTGATGTATAAAATGTCATAAATGTATCTACGTCTGGTTTGTTTTATTTCGTTTTTTCAAATAGTTATCTTAAGTTTTCTCGCAAACTTTTTATGTTATATTATTGGTAGTAAAGTAACACAACATAACTATTAAAATATATCAATAGAATGATTGGAAATACACATTATTTTCGATGTCAAACTTTTAAAACGCTCTCCTGGAAAAACGCAAAAACTTAATTACATCAATATTCTTTTGGATGAGCGAGACAGCTTGAAGCGACTATGTTGAGATGCCAGGCGAATAAGGTTGCAAGTGCAACTCCAGTGGCACTAAGTTATTGTCATCTGAAGGTTATGTTTACAGAAGTTTTCTAGAAAACTCTTTAGTTGTCCCCAGTGCACCAACATAATCCAGTTGTTTGTGTAAATGTCACCGGGACGCAAGCAGCCTCCGTCTAATTGGATTATCGTACTTTATTGTGTGACCTTATCTCTGCTACGTTATTGCTTGTGCCTTGATCTTTTTAATTTGGTCGGATTTTACTTTTAGATAGTTTTGACATTTCTCTCACTCGTTAAGGTCGCCGCCTGTACCGCTGACTTTGAATAAACTTTAGAACATATCAAAGAAACACGGGCGATATCTACTAGTTTTCACATAGAAGACAAATTAGGTTTCATCAATTTATTATGCTCAAATATTTTTACCCTAACTTCAATACCAATTGATTTTAATCCGATTACAATGTAGTCAAAAATCACTTTCTAAGTGACCATTCCATCGCACTTAATATTCAATTGGTTGAATCGGCGTCGATTTGTCGACAAAGGCGGCAGACGTCTGCTTCATTCAGTGAGGAGATCCGAAGACGAACATTGTGAAGGCATAGTCGGCACGCTGTTACACCGTACTGTAACAGCGTAGAACAATTGTAGAAGTAACCGTGAACACGACGAACGCATGGAACACGTACTATGCGACTACAATACACTAGACGGTGAATTGACTCGTTTTTTGCGTTCGCTTCGTCAGAACCCGAGTAGTTCCCGTGGTAGGGCTTGCATTAGTATATCAGGGATTTTTAGTAGATTTTCACAGTGTCAAACAGCTGATAGTCTCACACGCTTAGCCAGCAACAGGTAAAGTTTGTTAATAGGATTTCGTAAACAAAAGAGTAATAGACGACAACGGATTTATGGTCCTCAGTTCAGTAATAAATAAGAGACATCCAGAGTATTTTCTGTAATAGCAAGGAGCGGTAAATAGGGAAGGAGAAGCACGCAGTTTTAGTGCTTTTCCTCATATCCTTAGATCATAAAAGCTCGAAGTGCTCTGAGTACAGTCAATTCCAAAAATATCAAACGAAATAAAGTTTTTTTTATAGTTTGTACTAATTTGTAATTCAGCGCTATGGAGTACACTGAAAAACATAAGATTTGATTTGGATTTTTGGACTTGGATTTGATTTTTTGATTTGGATTTTGGTGTAATATAACATTTTAATATTATTTATGATAAATTATTTACAATTATAAATATTGAACTTATGTAACATTTAGTTTACTCGTAAATTGGTTTGTAAATATTTTAATTTATAAAGCTATTTAAGTTGTAAAGCATTTATGTAAAGTACTAAGTATTATTATACGTATTCGATGTATACGACAATTGTATTATCCTTCAAAAAACGGTGGGTCTTTAAAGAAAGGTCAAATCAAAATCAAAAATAATTTTATTTGATAGGCCAAATTCGGCACTTAAAATCGTCAACATTTTTTAAAGAAAGGTTTATTTACTTCTACCAAATGTAGTATCTTTGTGTTTTTTTCATCATAATCAAGATCAGTTTTCAATGTCTCGTTCGCTTCAGTGTGCATTCAGCTCGCCTCTTTGTCAGTAAAAACCTTTTTTTTACTGTTTCTGTGGCGCTTCTCCTTTGAGAGATCTCCCAATGCAACTTGGCCGACATTGATTTTTTAACGAAAAATACAGCTCTTTTTGGCTGTAATTGGCTGTAATGGTAAGCGGTTTTTTTCAATCTGTTTTTTTTTAAATAATTAGACCGAATTTTTGATTATCTACACTGTAAGGCAATAATAATTCTGCTATTTTATTTAATCAGAAGCGCATGAGGAACGCTTATGTTCGAACATTATTGGTATTCTGCTAGCAAAACGTTCCGTGCGTTTCAGTTGCCGTCGGTTTCATTCGGTTTGCTATTTTAAATAAATCAAAAACGTAAAGCAAAAGCTTACATTTCAATCATCTATATATATATAGGTTCTGGGTTCTATCCCCGGTGGGGGCAAATGTTTGTGTGAACAGGCATTTGCTCTCCAGTCTTGGGTGTTTATATATGTATATTATATTCTGAATATTTATATGTATTTATCTATTAAATATATTTGTCCGTCATCTGGTATCCATTACACAGGCATTAGTTGTCTAGTATGGGCCAGTTGATAGGTGTGAATGTCTGAAGATATTTATTTATTTATTTTATTATTGTCTATGTTTGGTTACGTCCATGTCACGCCGTTGTAAATTTATAGTAGAATTGGGGTGCTGTACAGTCACCGGCAAAAATATATGACGATTTTAGTACTCTGTCACATTATCATATCACCAGAATGTAGTCCGCAAAACAAATAATTTACTTTAAACCTTAAAATGACAAGGTACTAAAATCGTCATATATTTTTGCCAGTGACTGTACCTGACAGATGCGTACTCGGCTCTATGTTGGCCGTGTACGCAGGTCTCTGTCACTAGAGCGGATTCGACCAATTAAATTTAAGCATTTATTGGTGACCACTACGCCCGTGTAATAACACGGAGTTTGGTCAAATTCGCCAGCCTTGTTCGAACTAGGCTAGTATTTTAGACGAGTGACGAGTAATTTAGTAGCTAAACTGTTATCTGAACTCCAAAATTTTTTTCAAGTTGTTTAGAAAGGAGCTTAGTCGAGTCAATCCATTTTATTCTATTTTTTTCAGTCTCGTACCTGAACACAAAAAATATGTCGAGTAGTTTCGTAGAGGAGTTTATTGCGAAAGATTTTTGGGCAGTAGCGAGTATTTAAGCCCAGTCATTTGTTTACTGTACTAAAACAGTGTGACGGACGATTTTTGGGCAGTGGCGTGTATTTTAGCTACAAAATTACTCGCTACTCGGCTAAAATACTAGCCTAGTCCAAATAAGGCTTAAATGACTTAGCGCTTATGCTATAGATTAATCTCTAACTAGCGCGGAATCTTCAAAAATTTTTTCAAAAATTGTTCGTCGTAATTCCACATAAGTAGTACCTCTGTGTTGTTACTGTATTGAATGTATTTTTGAACGTAGCTTGAACCGTCGCTTGCCTCACATTGTGCCCGGTGCATGGCAACAGGCTCGCCACCTGTTACATGGGGACCTAACATATCTGGCGAGATGTGGGTGGTAACACCTCTGCCTACTCCTACGGGGAAAGGCGTCATGACATGTATGTTTTAGCGGTACCTTCTTTTAAAAAACATTCCCCCAAAATCACAATACGTACGTTCTGACAGTTTACCAAAATTGTCGTTCTTTACAAAATATCTTAGGTAGAGCTAACTAAGTATTTATATTTTTTAGAGCCTGACCAATCCATACTAATATTAGGTCCTTACCTATGAAATTGGTGTTTTGTATGGAGATTTTGGGGATGTCTGCATTTTCCATGCTAACATTTTTTCAGTTTTCTTCACAACGACAAATCCAAAGATAATAATATTTGGCATGTATCATAAGACAACCTTAAGCGATATGTGTGATATCAAACTTCATAAAAATTATTTATCGTTTTTAATTGAATGCAAATCAAATGATGTATTCGGGAGGCACTTAAAAAAGTTGCCTCCGTGTCCAATTTTAACACAATTAAACTTACAAAAATTTTTCGAAATAAATCAAAAGAGCTCAAAAATATGGTCTTTTTTAAGAGGAGGTAATTATTTTTTAAGAATACTCTGAAACTTGATAGATACAGACAAAATACTAAGAGAGAAAAAAAACACCAATTTCATAGGTAAGGACCCAATATTATAAATACGAAAGTAACTCTGTCTGTCTCGCTTTCACGTCAAAACTACTGAACCAATTTAACCAATTTGGTACACAGCCTGAGAAAACACATCGGCGACCATTTATCCCGATATACCCATGGGAACGGGTTCCATGCGGGTGAATGTAAAAAAATTAAATAACGCCTCCCAGAAAAATGAATGACACAAAGCCACTATGAACTTTGCTTCTAATAATAGAGTAGGAGTAAATTTTCAATTCCACCAATTGAGGCTGTTCCAATTTGATAAAATCTTTCAGTGTCGAAGAGCCTATTTATTGAAGAAGGCTATAGGCTACATACTATCGCACTATCTCAAAGTTATCATTCTACGCGGACGAAATCGCGGGCAAAAGCTAGTATTAAATACGAGTTAATTTAAAATACAAACCTTTCGTTACTTGTAGGTTCAGTCACAACACTTAAGAAATTATATATATCAAATAGGTTAGTTTAATTGTATATTAGGTCCTTACCTATGAAATTGGTGTTTTGTATGGAGGTTTTGGGGATGTCTGCATTTTACATACTAACAGTTTATCAGTTTTCTTCACAACGACAAATCCAGAGATAAGAACATTTGGCATGTATCATTAGACAAGCTTTAGCAATATGTGTGTGAACACGCTTGATAAAAATTATTCATCGTTTTTATGTTAATGCAAATCAAATGATGTATTCGGGAGGCAGTTAAAAATAATTGTCTTTGTGTCTAATTTTAACACATTTAAACTTACAAAAATTATCAAATTAAATAATACGAGCTCAAATATATGGTCTATTTTTAGAAGAGGCAATTATTTTATAAGAATGTTCTGAAACTTAATAGTTACGGACAAATTGCTAAGACAGAATAAAAACACCAATTTCATAGGTATGGACCCAATATCTTACCCTCAAATATGGTTGAGTGAAGCGATGGTTGATTCATGCGTCATGCCTGTGAACAGGTGCCACTGTCGGTGTCTGGTCAACTCATGTTTGTCTGATTGGTAAAAATTGTCTAATTAATAATATTTGCTTCGGGACAGTATGGCGCGGCAAGTAGTTAAGATAGTTGTTGGCGCCACTGACTTCCTTAAATTGTCAATTTTAATATTTATTTTATTTCACGTGTGGTACAACTGCATCTTCCCATCTCCCTTCTCATTCCCGCTCCGCTACCTATTTTACTCGCTTCGCTCCGGAGAGAAAGAGACAGCGACAGACGCCATAGAGAGTCAGTCTCTTGCCGCCCACGCTACTGTTAGCAGCAACTCCCGCGCCCGCGTCGATCAGGGAACTCCTGACTCGATCCTTGTGTAGTGAAACCGCAAAATAATTGTGTTGTGCACTTGTGACACTCCAAACAAGAAACATTAGAAGAAACGGACAACGTCGACGTAGTCAGAAACAGTTCGCCCCAGCGACGAGTTCGAGGTACCCCTTTCTTCCCTACTGTTTTGTGCCACACGTTTTCTCTTTAACTTCTGAACCATATAAATAATACAGTCCACTTAATTTTCCGCGCCTACATGTTTTTGGTCACTTCGGCCCGTATTCCTATACTTTTTTCTCTATAAAACATATCTCACGGGGATCCGCCATTTTGTTTTGTCTAAACCCGCTCCAATATTATACTTATAACACCGCACATTTTATATTTTCCCCTTTATGTATGCAACACAATTATTCCAACATAATTTATTATTCATTATTAACCGCATCTAAATTACCGCTCGAATTATAATATTTATACATTATAATTCTATTATTATTACATAATATTTATAATACCTACACCTTATTAGGTACACTAAATAAACGCAAAACCTATCACAATACGATAAATAGGGTTTCTTTATTATTTCAACCATATCTTTCGTACGTCGCTAGCGTAGGTAATAATAACAGTTCGCATCTACCTACCTATTCGTTTCGTTCTCCGCGCGCAACGCGCTGTAGTAGTTCATTCAACCCGCTCATAGTCGACCAGCTGTTTGTACCTACCTACCCGCTTCATACGCCAGTGTGATTTATTATATTATAACTTACATACCGATTACTGTTATTAATTGTTATTTAAGTCAGTTGTAGTATTCACATATTATTAAAATGGCTAAATCAGCTGAGAAAAAGGAAAAGCATTTGTCAGATGACGAAATTAAATTACAAATTGCGTTCAATCGGCGCGACAATATTTTCGCTCGCTTACAAACCATATTCAACTATTTAAAAAATATTAGTGATGAAGACGTTAAAGAGGAGTTCTTAATGTCTTGCGTTAATTTAGAATGTATTCGAAATGAGTTTCACGCAGTCACAAGTACTTGCAATGAGTTACATTTGAAGTTAAATCCTAAGTCGCATATTCAAGACCAGTCGTGGTCAAACTTTGAAGAAATGTACTGCCGCATTAAATATAAATACGACAAAATGTCTAGTTCTGTCAAATCGCAACCGGAACTTAAGATTCCAGTTAAATCACAATGCCGTTTACCACCCATTGAATTAATGTCTTTTGATGGAGATATTCGCTCGTGGCCTCTTTTCTATGCCGGGTTCAAGAGCACTGTTCATGATAATGATTCCCTTACCCCTTCGCAAAAACTTTATTACTTAATAGGTAAACTGTCGGCTAAGGCTCAATCTGCGTTTGCAGGGATCACTCCTTGTGGTGACAACTACGACCTTATAATTAAATCGCTTATCGATAAATACGAAGACAAGCGTACGCTTGCTTCTAAGTACCTAACGCAAATATTAGAACACAAACCGTGTTCATCCGCTTCAATTAATTACTTCGAGTCATTTTTAGATAAATTTGTATCGTCAGTTAACGCACTTAAACATATTAATATCGATAACCTTTTAGATTTTATATTTTTAAATATCGCGCTTAAAAAACTAGACTCTGAAACAATACGACTATTCGAATTCAGTACGAAGTCTGTAAAAATTCCTTCTTTTAACAGTTTAGTTGAGTTTGTCAAAGATCAATTGCGAGTTATCCAAAATGTTAATTCGGTTTCCAAGTCAGAGCACTCCAGTTTCAAAAAGCCTAGTAACTCACATGTTGACAAGTCGCTCAAATTACCGCAACCGCATAGTTATGTAGCTATTTCTAATTCATCGCGTTGTTTGTGTAACAATATTGTACACGACCATATGTATAAGTGTCCAGAATTTTCTAAGATGACACCTTCTAACCGCTTCAAGTCTATTAAAGATCGTGACGGTTGCGTAAACTGTTTAAGTTTAAAACATAAAACTTTTAATTGCAATTCCAGTTTAAAATGCAAGGTTTGTTCTAAAGGGCATCACACTCTTTTACATTTTGATTCCCGTAATTTTAAATCATTCGAATCTCCGGTGACGAACCATGTACTTTCCGTCATCAAGGCGCCCGCTCAGAACGCTGCGTGCGTTACCACCAACGCGCCATCGCGTACCTTGTCCGCCGACTCGCAGATTTTGAATGCGACCGCGCGTGTCCTTGGCGACTGCGCACCGTCCACGCCGACATGTAACACGTCCATTGCCGCGCAGAGCAATCTTGAATTAATACAGCAATGTAGCAAACCCGCAACGGTCTTATTAGCCACCGCAGTTGTCTTAGTTCACGACGTGTATCATAATGAACATTTCGTTCGTTGTCTATTAGATAGTGGATCGCAAAGTCATTTTATTACAACCGAATGCTCTAAACGCTTAGGTTTATTTAATAATTGTAATGTTAGTAAGTATTCAAAGGTTAAAGGTATTGGTGGAGTAGAAAAACCGATTTACGGTATAACAAATATTCAGTTTTATTCTCGCTTTAATAAAAATGTTAAATATAATATTTCTCCGCTTATAGTAGATATTATCACAGATAATTTACCTACTGCATCGGTAGATGTGTCCGCATTACCTTATCTGCAAGGTCTCCCGCTCGCTGATGAATCCTTTTGTATACCTGGGCGTATCGACATGCTTATAGGTGCCGATTTATTCTCGCATCTGCTTCTACCTGGTGTCGTTCATAGCAACGGCTCCGCACCGCCTGCTCTTCGCACCTCCTTGGGCTACATTATCATGGGCACAGTTCCCGTACTGATGCCGCCGAAAAGTAATACGTCACTGGCCCATTGTTGTACAGTTGAACTTGATCATATGTTAAAAAGATTTTGGGAGCTGGACGAGTTACCTATGACTGAAAAGGCTCAGTACTCTTTGGAGGACGTCGAGTGTGAAAATTATTTTAACGCGACTGTCACGCGTGATAAAATGAGTGGCAGATATACGGTGTCTTTACCGTTTCGTTTTGATGTTTTTATGTTAGGAAGTTCTATGGAAATTGCTCATAAAAGGTACCTTTGTCTTGAAAGAAAATTAGATTCGGTTCCGAGTTTACGTTCGGCTTATAATGATGTTATTCGCGATTACATTGATAAGGGATACCTGTCGCCTTTGTCTTCCCCAATCAATGGTCAGGATTATCATTCTGATTATATTATTCCGCATCACGCTGTTGTAAGAATGGATAAATCCACCACCAAGTTACGAACTGTTTTAGACGCTAGTTGTAAAACAAGTTCAGGCGTTTCACTTAACGATATATTGCACAGCGGACCCAATCTACAGAATGATCTTTTTAACATTCTGCTTAATTTTCGTTTATTCCCAATAGGTTTATCTGCAGATTGCAAACAAATGTTTCTGCAAATTGAGGTTTCTAAGAGTGATAGACGCTTTCAACGCATTCTTTACCGATTTGATAGTAATGATCCGCTTAAATTATATGAATTTAATCGCGTTTGCTTCGGTTTGAAGTCTAGTCCATACCACGCGCTGCGCGTCGTACGCAAGCTTGTCGAGGACGATGGGGGAGAGTTTCCGATAGCTCGAGACATCGTGAGCAGCTCGTTATATATGGACGACGTTGTTTTCAGTGTGAGATCGGACTCAGACGGAGTTAGTGCATCACATCAATTAATAAATTTGTTCAAAAGGGGACAGTTTGACTTAGTCAAATGGTCTAGCAATTCAAATGCCGTTTTACAGCAGATTCCCGCATCTCATCGCACCGCTGATTTCATCGATTTTGATAAAACCGCTGATCAAAAGGTGCTTGGCCTTCAGTGGTCAAGAGTCACTGACTGTTTCAATTTTCATATTTCGCCCCCCGATGATCGTTGTACTAAACGCATCATACTTTCCACAGTCGCTCGTTTGTGGGACGTGTTAGGTTTCGTTGCTCCTGTCGTTGTGTATGCAAAGTTGTTAATAAAGGACTTATGGCTACTAAAGTTTGACTGGGACGAAAATCCGCCGCAACATATTGCCGATATGTGGCAAGCGTTTTGCCGCACTTTACCGCTTCTTGACCATTTAAAAATACCGCGCCATTTAGGGGTCTATATTGATTCTGTTTTACGCTTAGTTGGGTTTTCAGATGCCAGCGAACGCGCCTATGGTTCGGTCATATACGCTCATATTACAAAGGGTGACGAGATCGTAGTTAGGTTAGTTTGCGCAAAATCTAAGGTGTCTCCTGTTAAACCTGTATCTGTTGCAAGGTTGGAGCTATGTGCGGCCGTATTGATGGCAAAACTTCTTCGCCGTGTTCATGATACCTATAAAGATCGCCATACCGTTTCCACAATTTCCGCGTTCACAGACTCGAAGGTAGCTCTATGTTGGCTAAGCTCACCGCCGCATAGATGGCAGACGTTTGTCGCCAACCGCGTTGTCAAGGCTACTGATGATATTCCTGCAGAACACTTTTATCATGTGTCTGGAGTAGACAATCCTGCTGATTGTTTATCGCGTGGTCTTACTCCAGATAAGATCATTGATCATCCGCTATGGTTTAAAGGCCCACCGTGGCTTAAATATAGTCCTAATATGTGGCCTATTAATAAATTGAAAGATTTAAATATTGAAGAGACTATTCCCGACGAAAGGGTGCATTCTCATATCGTTTCCGCTCCTGAGGTATTTACTTCTCCGCTCTTGTTAATCGCTGATCGTGTTTCTTCATGGTCCAAATTAATCCGCATCATAGTCTATGTACTTAGATTTATTAAAAAATTACCGCGCCGCGAGAGAGTTTCCGCAAGTGACTTGAATGTTAGCGAGTTAGTTTTGTGGCGACATGTCCAGCAAAAACATTTTAATAAAGATATTTCTAATTTAAAAAATAATTTGGGGTGTTCTCGGTCTTTATCTAAATTGAACCCGTTTCTCGATGAGGATATAATTTTGGTGGGAGGTAGATTGAATTATTCAAATGAATCTTATTATGTAAAACATCCCATAGTCTTACCGCGTCACGATCGTTCAGTTGGGCTTTTAGTTACCTACTACCATATAAAATTCTTACACGCTGGACCTGAGCTTCTAATGTCACAACTGAGACAGCGTTATTGGATTTTATCCGCAAGAAGTCTTATTCGTCAGAAGGTACACGAATGTAACACCTGTTATAAGTTAAAACCGCGCCCTTGCGTTCCGCCTCTCATGAGTGACCTCCCGCGTCAGCGTGTTGTACAGTCCACCAAGGCGTTTATTCATACTGGGTGCGACTACGCTGGTCCTATTCAGTATACTCCCATTCGTGGTAGAGGTGTTAGGAGTCGCAAGGCATATTTATGTATCTTTACCTGTCTAACAACTCGAGCAAGTCACATTGAGGTTGCTACAGACTTAAGCACTGTCAGTTTTATTGCCGCGTTGAAAAGGTTCCTCTCACGTCGTGGTCCAGTTCAAACGATTTACTCAGACAACGGGACCAATTTTCAAGGTGCCCGATCATATTTAAATGATCTGTATAGATTTTTAGATCAGGAACTTAAATTTAAAGTACAAGAAGAGCTTGCGGAACATAGAATAAATTGGAGCTTTATTCCGCCCGCGTCACCGCATTTTGGAGGTTCCTGGGAATCGATTGTTAAAATTGTTAAGAACCATCTGTTCAGAGTTATAGGTCACCAAATTTTATCTTATGAGGAACTTATTACTATTCTTGCTCAAATTGAGTGTCTTATTAATTCCCGTCCTCTAACAGTTCTTAGCGCTGACCCAGCTGAGCCTACCGCGTTAACCCCAGCTCATTTTATTAATACCTCACCGCTTAATTCGTTACCCGCACCGTTGGTAGACACAACGCCCGAACGACTTCTAGAAAGACATTCATTAATGGACAAATTAGTTCAATCTTTTTGGAAGAGATGGCGGAGTGAATATTTACACGCATTGCAATCTAGACAAAAGTGGACTACCAACGTTAGAGACGGAGTAAAGGAGGGAATGGTTGTTATAATAATTAACGATAGCGCTCCTCCCCTGTCATGGCCTCTCGGGGTAATAGAAAAATTGCACCCATCGAAGGATGGTTTTAGTAGAGTAGCCACAATTCGCACGGCAAAGGGTACTTACGTTCGCCCAGTGGTACGCCTTTGTCCACTCCCTACACAATAATTTGTTTCTTCGCACTTTTACACAATTTTATATACATATATTATATATATATTTTTGTCCTATTATTTATCGCATTTATTACACATATTTGATATGTAAATATTATATTCCTTGTCCTTTTTAAAGGCAACGCTTTAAGGTGGGGGGTATGTTGGCGCCACTGACTTCCTTAAATTGTCAATTTTAATATTTATTTTATTTCACGTGTGGTACAACTGCATCTTCCCATCTCCCTTCTCATTCCCGCTCCGCTACCTATTTTACTCGCTTCGCTCCGGAGAGAAAGAGACAGCGACAGACGCCATAGAGAGTCAGTCTCTTGCCGCCCACGCTACTGTTAGCAGCAACTCCCGCGCCCGCGTCGATCAGGGAACTCCTGACTCGATCCTTGTGTAGTGAAACCGCAAAATAATTGTGTTGTGCACTTGTGACACTCCAAACAAGAAACATTAGAAGAAACGGACAACGTCGACGTAGTCAGAAACAGTTCGCCCCAGCGACGAGTTCGAGGTACCCCTTTCTTCCCTACTGTTTTGTGCCACACGTTTTCTCTTTAACTTCTGAACCATATAAATAATACAGTCCACTTAATTTTCCGCGCCTACAATAGTTATTTATCGATATGTAGATACTGCTTTTTTAGATTATACTTTAGACTATGTGTACATGTTTGTGATGGAAAATGTAAACTGCAGAATATTATTTAAACATTTTATTTTTCTTTTAAACTTTATTGACGTTGTAGTTTATGACATTTTTTTAATATGATGCTAATGTAAAGGGAGGGTTGAAACTTGCTGAGTTTCTTGCCCGTTCTTCTCAGAACAAGGCCTCCTGGTAGTTTTTGTGAACGGATGGCGTAGTTTTTTCTCTTTCACGTAATATTGTAAAATGTTTATGACATTCATAAGCATGCGCTAAGACGCATCTAAACTGAATAAATGATTTTGAATTCTTTTTTTTACCTCTGATTGCCGGAACATAACAATGCTATAACATTGTTATTATGGCGGGAAATTTAAGTAAGACGGTGGTAACTAGCCAGACGAGCTTAGAAGCCGTACCATGAACCTAAACAATTTTTATACCTTTATTTACACTCTAAATATAGTTTAAAGCAAGCTTAACAAAGCTAATACTCTCTTAAATAAATAAACGTAGAAATTGCGTGAGTACCGACGACAGCACATATAGCATAGCACTTTTAGCTCAAGTACCTAAAAGTCTTTGGTACAAGGGTGATTTTAGAATGGTTAGTGAAGCAAGGAGTTGTCTAGTGCAGAATAAAATCGGATTTTTACCAGCACCGTGTTGTCGGTTTAACTCTAAACTGCAATTTATGATTTCATACTTTGCAGCGTTGAAACGAAGATGCGAATGTCAGCTTTGTTATGAGACGTTTCATAGGTACGCTGAGCGCTAGCACTGGCGAACGGTGTGGCTGTGAAACGATATTAGAAGTTCCGTGTAATTGTAAGCGTGCTCGTAGCAAGAGCCCCCAATTACACTCCCACTATTGAGGATCGAACGAGACTCCGCAGGCCGAGGCACGTGCTCCTCGACCCTGAGGATGACAGTGCAAGTACGGTCGCCCTCCACACACACGCACATCACACACTAGACACACACTACAAGGGTGCGAAGACCCGGGTCACACTCGCGGCGCTCCGTACGCTCCCCCGCAACTCCTCCAATTCCTCCGAGTCTTTAGAGGCACCCTCAGGACATCTGCCGATCTCCGAATCCAGCTCGAGAGCTTTGGAGACTCTACCTAGAAGCGGTACGCATTCCAGAGAGAAACTCTCCAGTGGTGGTTCGCCACTACAAGCTTTAAAACCGACTAAATTTCTCACCTTCTTTAAAATAATCCGGTGATAGCTGAATAGCCGTCAGAGGTATCAGTTTGGTCAATCAAAAAAAAACCGCGTGGCCGGGGCTGGCGACCACGTTCTATGAAACCCACCCTAAGAGACAGGCTTAAAATTATAGACCCTATTTATGGCTTTAAAAAGACTATCTGTCATTGCTATTGTTAAGGATAGAAATACGAAAAAGAAAAATAAAAAGATATATCCTGTTGAAATAAAATATATATTTTGTACTCGTAGACTTTTAATTTTATAAGTACAGCCTAGGGAATAGTAGCACAGTCGTAGTACAGTCCTTATAGGTTGTAAAAAAATAAGCAGTCGTTTATTAAATGTACCTTTTCGTCTATTATGTGGCGAGAAGGCGTTGATATTTTTATTTTTATGTTATATAACTGTTCCTTTTTTTGTATTTCTCATATTATACTAACAGTTTGTTTCAATTTATTTGTCGCGAATTGCTGCGAATAAATTCATTCTTCCTTTTTAACCAAAATTAAATTACTAAAACGGGTCTTTTTCTTTAGTTATTAAGAAGGGATTCAAATTTGTTACTTTGAAAAAAAGCGTTTTAAAAAATTGGGATTGCGTACTTCCTCGCCTGTATAAATATTAAAAAGGCTATATTCTGATAACTTGTTGCAATAAAGTCTCATTCTTACATTTTATACCTATGTGTACTCCTATACTACAATATACAATAAACTATGCAAAAAAAGTCCAAAATCAAGATGGTTGAAGTTCAAACAACACAAATTTTGACATTATAACTATTTTAGACGTTTATTTTTGGAATAATTAAATCAATTTACATGACAATCATGGAGAATACAAGTGAGAATTTTAATGATATGGAGGTGTTAAAGAAAATGGAGGATGAACACTGCAGACTCCAAAGACAGGTAAAAAAAGAACTGGGTTTGTGGTGGATAGGTGCATTCGTTACTAAAAAACGGGGTCAAGCAGACAAGGTACTGATAGAATCATCCTAATAGAAAATAATGTAATTTCTTATTATGAAATCTTAAGAATTTCCCCAACAAGCATATACTATCAAATGGCAAAAACATTTACACAACACTGACGACCTCCGTGGTCGAGTAAGCTGTACGCCGGTCTAAAGGCGTCGCTATCTCGAGAGTTTCTGGGATCGATCCCCGGTGGGGGCAAATGTTTGTATGATGATTACAGGCATTTGTTTTCCAGTCTTGGATGTTTATATACATACATACAATCACGCCTGTAATCGGCAGAGTCGGCAGAGTCCAAGAAGCACTGTGATCCTTAAGACGACATTTAAAAATTGGGTTTGGTCAGATGAAAAATCGTGAAAAAATAGTAACAAGTGGCTAGCTCATCGCCTACACAATCACAGACCCAGTACCCAATACAAGGCAAGAAAAGCTAGACAAGAAAAGCAGTAGGCACATTCTTTTTGCGTCCCGGACCAACACGGGACTATTTATCCATTGAATATATTCATCCGTCATCTAATATCCGTAACACAAGAAGCATTAATTGCTAAAAATGGGCGTAGTTGATAGGAATGTGTGAAGATATTATTATTATTTGAAAGTGAAACCTTACTTAAACCAACAATTTCTGCCCAGTTCCGTACCACACAAACGGACAGGCTCCACCGCACGATGGGCGTGCACCCGCAGTTCAGGAAACAAGATGAGCTGCTGAGAACCCTCAAGAAGGAATATGTCAATATTTCGAAGGATTTAAAGGTTAATGTTGTTATGATTATTATGCCGGCAGTTCACTTGGCGTATCTTGTTCGCGTATTTGCTATGTTTGTCCGAAAACGGCCATGTGTGAACGGTCTATTTGATTTATCATCTCAATACTCAATCATTTATTGCATTTCAAAGTGTGTACAAGGTCTTCTTCTTCATCGATACGGGCGGTTTCCGCAACTCGACGTCTAATTTGCGCCTGTTTTGCGTCGGAGGGTGAATGCTGGATTACTCCAGCCATCCAAGCTCCGCCAGGAAGTCACCCAGCGCCTTCACGTCGCCGATGGCCTCCCGGAGGATACCCGGTGTGCCCAGGTACTTAGCCCGGCATTCTGCTACCTCGTCACATTCCACCATGACGTGGGAAGCTGTTTCTTCTGTCGCCATGCACGCCCTGCACAGCGGACTGTCTGTGACACCTATGTTGAAAAGATGTTTGTTAAAAAGGCTGTGTCCTGTTATTGCGCCTGTTACAAGGCGCAGTCTACATTTATCCAGCCGCATTAATTCCCTGGATAGGCGTGGCTCAACTCGTGGTAGTGCAAGTCTAGCCTGCCTGCAGTCGTCCAGGTTGTTCCAGTATTCATTGTGTAAGAATAATGTGTGCTGTTGGATTCTACCTTTAAACCAACTCATGGGAATGGGTATGATTGGTTCTGGACCTATGGGTGGCATCGTCGAGCCCTTCCGCGCTAGCTCATCCGCCGCCTCATTACCTCTATCCCCACTGTGGCCCTTGATCCATGCAAGGTTTAAATCGTTATTGTCCCCTACCTTGTTGAGGGTGTCGTGACATTCCTTGATGAGGCTGGAGACTGTCATCTTGCTGCACAGAGTCTGCAAGACCGACCTGCTGTCTGAGAGGATTGTAATGTTGTGTTCTGTGACTCCCCTTGTAAGAATGGCTTTGGCGGCCAGCAGTATGCCGGCACATTCTGCTAGGTATACGGTTGTTGTGTTTCCCAGCGGAGTGGCCAAGTGTATGTTGAGGTCATCAGAGAAGACTCCAGTGCCCGTTCCCGTGCCTGTTTTGGATCCATCTGTGTAGATGATCAATGATCTGTGGTGTATTCCCTCGCCCTCATATTTCGACAAGTGTATCTTGTACTTCTTGTCGAAGATGAAGGCTGGTTCCACCTTGTCGCAGATTGCATCTACCAGTGGAGTGTTTACCCAGGATTGTAGTAGGTTATCAAAGTGCCTTACCTTTTCGAACCTTACCAACTTGAGTTGTTTTAGTCTAAGTGCTGCCTGCGCAGCCTCTTGTTGTATATAGATGTGCAGTGGTGTGATGTTGAGCATTGCTTCCATAGCTGCTGTGGGAGTTGTCCTCATGCAACCTGTAATGGCGCAGCAGACTAGTCTTTGAAAACCTTTCAACTTATTTATGCATGTTGTTAGGTTTGTTCTGGGCCACCAGACTAGTGAGCCGTAGCTTACCATGGGTCTGATGACGGTCATGTAGAGCCATCTGATGATCTTTGGGTTGAGTCCCCAGCGCTTACCTATCATCCTACGGCATTGCCATAAGACGATGCTCGCCGATTTCAGTTTCTGCTCCACATGGCTGTTCCATAGTAGCTTACTGTCTAGTATAACCCCCAGATACTTGACTTCGCTTACCACTCTCAGTGTTGTGCCGAATAGTTTCGGTGGTGCTGGGTCTCCGATGATTCGTTTGTTTGTAAACAGCACCAGTTCCGTCTTAGTGGGGTTGACGGATAAGTCGTGTTTGACGCACCAGCGCTCCACGTGTTTTAGTGCTGCCTGTAAAGTGTCACATACTAGTTGTGCATAGTTACCCGTCGTTATGATGGTAATGTCGTCTGCATATCCCACTGTAAAGTAGTACCTGCTGTTTAACAGCGTGATGAGGCTGTCGACGACTAGATTCCAGAGGAGAGGGGACAGCACGCCACCTTGAGGGCAGCCTTTTACCACTAGGGCGCCCAGTCCCTCCCCCTCCGGCCTCACCATTCTGTTTTGTAGCATATTCACTATCCATCCTATGAGCAGGTCCTCCACCCCATGACTCTCCAGGGGCGCTCTGATGCTCGTGAAGCTGGTCCTGTCAAAAGCGCCCTCAATGTCTATGAAGGCTCCAATGCAGGTCTGTTTGTTTTGAAGGGCTGTCTCTATCTTACCTACTACTTGATGTAAAGCCGATTCTGTGCTTCGTCCAGCACTATACGCGTGCTGGTGTGGATGCAGAGGTAACTTGCGGAGGGGGCCGTCTCGGATTTCTCTGTCACAGATCCTTTCTAACGTCTTAAGTAGGAACGACGTTAGACTGATCGGTCTGTACGCTTTGGGATTTGAGTAGTCGGTTTTTCCCGGTTTCGGAATGAACACAACCTTCACTTCCCTCCACGCTTTCGGAATGTATCGTAGTGCGAGACTTGCCTGTAAAATCTGTGTCAGTACCTCTATAATGGTGTCGCCACCCCACTGCAGTAGTGCAGGGAAGATGTTGTCCCGACCGCTTGCCTTGAATGGTGCGAAGCCACTGATAGCCCATTGCACCTTTTGCTGCGTGACTATCCTTATGGCTTTCGCCCAGTCTTCCTGGGACGGAGTTACCGTGTGTTCTTGCCATGTTACCTGATTAGTTTTCCTGCTTCCTGGTAAATGCGTTTCGATAAGGATGTCGAGGGCCTCACCCGTGGTTCTGGACTTCGAGCCATCGGGTCTGCTAAGACTTCCAACGTTGTTGGCACCTTGCTTGGCCATAATTTTCCTTACCCGGTTAGCCTGTGTACTGCTGCTTATGTCACTACTGAAATTCCGCCAGGTGGCAGTTTTCCAGTACCTGATACGCTTTTTGTATTCAGACTTAACCTTTTTGTAGTAGTCCCAGTCGTTCTCACTGTTTGTGTTCATAGCTCTGTTGAACCTCTTCCTGACTTGTCCCCGGAGTCGTTCCAGCTCGGGTCCCCACCAGTGGTTTTTTCCGGAACCGGAAGTCCTTGGGTACATCAGAGGACAGGAACAATTGAAGCTGTTAATTATGGTATCGCTGAAAGCTGTTACCTTTTGTTCTAGTGAGTGAGCGTCGGTGATTCCCTCCGCGTCACTAGCCTTAAGACCTTCCGCCGTCAGTCGTGCGAAACGTTGTCTGTCAGTTTTCCTTGGGTACCTCCTGGGAACAAGTGCCTTAGTGGTTACCTGCATATCAAACCTTATCCAGCGGTGATCCGAGCATGACGCCTCTTGGGAGACATGCCAGTCGGATATCTGACTCACCGCTGCAGGCGTTGCGAGCGTCAGGTCAATGATCGTCCGACATCTTCTTCCAACGAACGTTGGTTCATTGCCTGTGTTGACTATTTCAAGGTTAGTCGTAAATAGAAATTCAACTAATTGATTACCTCGAGTATTGCTTCTTTCCATGCCCCACAGCGGATGGTGGGCATTGGAGTCGGTGCATACAATCAGCTCCAGTCCCTCGTTTTCACAGAAACGGACAAGCTGCGCCAACTCTTCTGGTGGCGCTAGCTCGCCCTCCGGCATGTATGCTGATGCTATGATGACCTCTTGGTTGTCGTTTAGGTTGCGTGTCAGCCTTATGGCAGAGAGGTCTCTGGAACAGAGGCTTTGTGGCTGTGTGTGGATGTCATTAGATGTGTAGATACATGCTCTTACGTCGCCAGTGTGGGCACTTACAAGCTTACCTCCTAAATTGGAGAGTCCTCTTATTGTCCCTCCTCTGATCCACGGCTCCTGGATCAGGGCGACCGCTGTGTTGTTGACCTCCAGCCACCTTCTGAGTTGAGCCGTTGCAGCAGTGCTGTGGTGGAGGTTGCACTGGACGAGCCTAGCACTATTGGCGGGGGGGGGGGCGAGGTCAAACTGGAAGCCATCTCGACTGATCTCCTCCTCCCCCTCCAACATCAGGCCCCCGATGGACAGTAGCGCCTCCTCTTCCGCGTCCTCCATCATCACGCCCGGTGCAGGCATAGGTCTGGCTGTGTAGGTTGGGATGTTCGGAGAGGAGCCCTCGTCAATGTGCTCAATTATTTTGAGCACCACGAATTCCCTGAGCTCTTTCACGGCCTCCTCCGTCAAGTTCCCACCTTTCGTGGTGACCGCCAGGTGATGCTCCTCATCCTTCTCCGCAGTGACCGCTGCGGCATAGGATGCCGGTCGGGAACCGCGGGATTGGTCCAGCTTTGGCCTTTTCGGGTCCGTTTTCGGAGACGGTGTCTCCTCCGGTCTTGCCCTTTTGGCTTTGGCCTTTCCTTTCCCAGCGTTCCCCCGGAATTTCCCGCCGCTGTGCCCGGTGCTGCGCTCGCTGCTGGGTCCTGGCCTCACTTCTTGGTGCCCTCCTCTTTCCGCACCTTTCGGTGTAGCCAGCTGCTGTAGTGGTGCCGCCGCAGACGTCATCGCCGTCGACGTAGACCTTGCCGCTGGCACAGTCGTGGTCTTCGGCGTTGACGCCGTCGCTGGCGTAGACTCCGCCGGTGGCGTTGTCGACACAGTTGTTTGAGGGGCAGCTGTCCGAAGCTGCTGCCTACGCTGGAGCCGCTTCATCTTCAGCTTCGCCTGCTTCCTCTTCTGTCTGCTGGACTTAGCAGCTCCACTGGCCTGCGGTTGGCTTTCACCCGTTGCCGGGTTTCCGCTTACCGGCCGACCAGTTTTGCCGACTAGAGTCCAGCCCAGAGCGGTGGTGGGTCTCTGCATCGCTGAAGATGGACCTGTGGGTGAAACAGAGATGGCGTTCGCTTTCCCTTGTTCCGCTTGAGGGATGGCTTCTGCTTTCCCTGGCAGAAAGGAAGTTCCAGAGGCCTTCGGTTTCCCGCCGGTCTCCTTCTTTCCTCTGTTTACCGGGATGGCATCCGCTTTCCCTGGCGTGTTTTGCGTGAGTGGGGACGCTGGGATGGCTTTCGCTTTCCCAGACGCTGTGGCCTCGGGTTTCCCCTCGGTAGTGGTACGGGTGTTCTGGATATCCATATTCCACGTAGTAAAAATAATTTCATCTGTCCGGCCTCCCACCCTCCATGGAGCCCGCACATCTGGGAGTGCCCTGCAACAGGTGCACTAGGCTTACCAGACAGATATAGGAGTGGAAAAGTTGGTGATTGGGTGCGACATCAGGTGCAAGAGAATGCTCAGGTGAACAAGCCCGCACATCTCGAGCTCCGTCAGCATGAACGTCACCAAGCCCTCCCACCCCTAGCCAGCGGCCCTCTGACGGGACGTGGAGCCGTTCCCCCTTACTTGGCTCTAGTAAGAGGATACCGTTTAGGTTGAAATCCGGACCGAAGGGGTGTGTTGCATTGCGGAGGTAACTACCACCGACCTCCACGCTGCTCAGCCTCCCAGGACTCCTTCATCCCTCCGTACGGCGTTCGACTGCGCAGGCTCTGGCGCAGGAAGAGCTGAGTAATCCGGCATGCCGCTCTTCACTACATGCCGGAAATCAGACGCCTTCGGGCATTGAAGCCCCAACAGGGCACATCTGGGTGTGTGCACGCTGTCCCCGTCACCTCGCGTGTCAGACCTTTAGCCCACCGCTGGAAAACTAGAGTGGAGGAAATCCTCACAAAAACACTCCGTTGTCCATCGTTGGTTGCCCAGGGTGCGCCACGAGGAGGCATTCTGACCTGGCACCCCCAGGTACAAGGTCTTACAAAATATAATTTGGATCACCATGAACCCTGTCGGGCACAACGACAATGGAGAGGTTCACATTGTGATAGTTTGTAATTTAATTATTCATTAAGAATTTATATTTAATATTAAATGTATGTATTTGTATTTAATTGTTTGGTTTATCTATAGGTCGGCACAAAGAGTGTTTCTCCTCCACTCTCCCCTATCACACGCCATCTCAACATTCACTCCCATTCTAGCCATGTCCTCATTCACACAATTTATCCACCCCTTCTTCGGTCTTCATCTCCCTGCATTACCATCCACTCTCATATTCAATACTCTTATCGTTACATGCTCATTCTCTCTTCTCAAAATATGTCCATACCGCGATAGCCGCTTTTCTCTCAACTTCTTTCTATCACTGGAGCAACTTTCAGGCATCAGGATATACTCATTCTTCTCTTCATCAATCCTCGCTACACCAAACCTCCATCTTAACATACGCATTTCGGCCACATGCATTCTATTTTCATCCGTGTTTTTCATAGCCCACTATTCAGACGGTCTATTTGAGAATTTAGCGAAAATGTGTTTCCGTTCACTTCAATGGATAATTTGAGCTGTTTGCCCGATAACAGTCCATGTGTGGATGGGTTATTTGGAACGATTTTACTATTTGAGCAAACATTGGGCAAACTACGATTACGCTACGCGAATTCGCTAAGCCAAGTGAAGTGCCGCCATTACATGTGGTACCACTAGGTAGGTACCACCCACAAGCATTATTGAATCACTTTCCCGTTCGGCCTATTCCACGATATATTGTGGTCATTGGTTAGCCATAAATAGTAGTATTGCAAATGATGAACGATATTTGCAAGATTATATGACCTTAAATAAAGTATTTGTAATAAAGTATTTAAATAGTCGCGTACCGTGCGTTTTGGGGGGAATTTTCTTCCTCGTACGCTTAGGCTGTGGAATGAACTCCCTGGTGAGGCTTTCCCAAGAGACTACAGCATGGAATCCTTCAAAAAGGGCGTGAAAAGGTTCTTTAAGGGTCGGCAACGCGCTGGTGATGCCCTCGGTGTTGCAGGCGTCCACAGTCTACGGTGACCACTGCCCATCTTTGTGGGCCGTATGCTTGTTTGCCACCCTGATGGTATAAAAACAAATTTCTTTTCTACGCGCCAGATCGCTGGGAATTTTTTACAAATTGTTTGTTTGTGTTTCCAACATTCATGACAACGAATGCCTATTTTGACTGGGCTATTTGACCGGGAAGGCATGCCGCACCCTCAGCGATAAGGGAAGATCTTCCGCCTCGCCTCGCTCGGGGATCGCAGTCCGGCTATTATTCTTCGGAACTTGTATATATATAAATCTATCTTGGAATCTCTGCCATCGTGATTCAGGCTTGCTAATCTTCTATATTCCATATTGCTGTAGCTAGTAGGTCTATTATCAATTTGACTCAAATGTTATTATTCACTACCGCCGATCAACCATTTCTCGGTTACTTAATATCGTAGCGCGCTATGATGTAGCCGCTACAACCCCTTTTTAATAGACATCAAATGCATGACCTTTCGACTCCGACAGTTGAGAATAAGAAGGCATCCTTTCTAGCTTCTAACTGAGAATATTCGAATATTTTCCGATTCAGAGTTTGAGTGAGAGCCACGGAATCTCCTTCTCATTTCTCCTATGAGTAGCAACAAAAGTTCTTTCACTTTATTCCCTTGTATTAACTAGTATTATCTCTTACTGCTAAATAAAATGAGAAACAATTGAATACAGTCAGCATCAGAAGTAGCTCGTGACTTGAAAACTATGTCACATTTTCCTAAACACATAATTTCAATTGTTCGAAACATTTAATTTGGCAAAGGTCTTAAATGTTCATCTACTGTTGATCCTGACTGTATTAAAAATGTTAAGCAGTTTTCGTTACACATTTTCTGCTTATCCTTAAATTCTATAGCAAAGCTTAAAATAATTATATATTCTCTGCTGACAAAATAATTATTAATGTAAAAAGAAAAGATAATAATTTAAATCCAATTCTAGATTGCAACATCTGGCGCTCACAAAAGCAAACGCGAGCGCTTTGAAGAAAACTTACAGAAAGCTTTACTTCACCGGGTTCAGACGCAAGCCGAGTGCGAAGGTTAGTTCAGTGGCATAGTCGTTTAATAGTTAGTACGCTTTGGCTTTCGATATCGAAAACAAAGCTACCTGCGCCATGGTCAGGCCGTGGATGGGTGACCGAAACTTTGTGATCTGGAACTCCTCCGTGCTTCGGACGGCACGTTAAGCCGTTGGTCCTGGTCGCTATTACAATCGTTTCTACTCACCAACCCGTATTGGGCCAAGCGTGGCGGTGTTACGGCCCGATCTCTTCATATTTGTCCCCTTGAGTAAGGCCTGTGCCCAGCAGTGGGACGCGTACAGGCTGAGGAGGTTTCAGTTTTGAACCCGAGTACTTCCCGTGGTATGTCGTAGTGTTATTGTATTTCGAATGGTTAAATAGAGGAGTTTGTGTCACCATGACTGGCGAGTGTCATGTTTTTTTCTATGAGTAGGTTCCTCAATTGCTCCTCGTCTAAAATAACAAATTCGTCAGCAACTTATAGATAGCAAATATTTCTAAATTGGTCAGCAAAATTATTAATTGGGCAGCAGCTCAAATGTTTTCTGTGCTGCCAAATTGTTCAATATAATATGTTTTGATGACACAAATATTGCTTAAAGGGACATAAAAAAATAACCTTAACCTACGAGAAATATCTATTAGAATAAAAAAAAACGTACGTCAGTATCTCTCTCTCTCTCACACTCTCTCTCTCTCACACTCTCTCTCTCTCACACTCTCTCTCTCTCACACTCTCTCTCTCTCTCTCTTTCTCTTTCTCTCTCACACTCTCTCTCTCTCTCTATGGAAAAAAGTTAGCGCCCCAAGCGGAAAACAGTTGTAATCCTCAAAGCCACACCTCCTTGCGCATCGGAGTGGGGAGCGCGAGGTTTTTTCGTTACGGAGTGTGAGGTTTTATCGTTACGGTTAAGTTCTGGATTCGGTCCCCGCGCTCAAGGCCCGCGATAGAAGCTATGCAATAGCTTAAAAATCCTACGAAGTAATCCTTGATATTTCATTGATCCTTTTCCTAAATTTTATACATTTCCGGTAACATATCTTTTGCCCAAATAATTATTTTGCAGTTCAACAAATTATTTTGCTGCCCAAATAATTATTCTGCTGACAAAATAATTATTTTGCTGCCCAAATAATACCTACTTCATAAGGTCTTGCCACTTTTTTGATAAATACCAGGAGACTTTTAACGACAAATAAGAAACACGATAGGTTGCTTATTTTAAAATTTTCAATTGAAAAAGCTGTTTTAAATATTCGATTGCCACTAGGTACATACTTTCTGATAAAAACAGAAAACATGGTTATGTGTAATTGAAACGCAAGACATTCACTGACTGTTTTAGAGGGTGTAACTATAATGGAACAGCTCGACGGAGTGCTTCGGAGGAACAACAAGGAGATGCTGATGCTGCGGAAGATGGTCACTGCTAATATGGGCGAGGTAATGCATAATAGTAGATTGTTTATCAAGGGAGCGAAGACGACGACCTCCGCGGTCGAGTGGTCTGTACGCCTGTCCCAAGGCGTCGCCATCTCGAGAGGTCCTGGGTTTGATCCCCAGTGGAGGCAAGTGTTTGGGTGATGAATTTTCAGACATTTGTTCTCCAGTCTTGGGTATTTATTAATATACTATGCAAGAATAATTTGCTCTTAAGTTTATATTATAGTGTTATTATTCTAAGTGTTATAGTAAATAAAACTTATGAAACAGGTAGAAAAACGGAAACAGCAGAGTGAGTTCCGGCTGGTGTCGACCGAGAACAAATTGGAGACCGCCATGCTGAGGTTCAACGTCGTCCAATGCGAGAACAAGAAGATCAGAGAAGAGATTGAGCACATGCTTAAAGACAGGTTTGAGAACTAGCTGAACACTTACTAACTGTCTATCACTTTATAAATTGTTAGTGGTTTCATAGGTACACTGGCCACCGGCGCCGGCCACACGTGCGCTATACGTAACGTGACCATTTAATTTTTTGCCAGAGCGGGTCATCTACGGAGCCGGAATTATATAACAGAAAAAATATTTTTTTGTGTTTTATAAGTTTATTTATTTATTTAAACTTTAATGTCCATTACAAAAAGAATGTAAATATGGCGGACTTAGCGACTAACATCGCTCTTTATTAAAGAAGATTCTTAGGTTAACATAAAATAATCAAAGCAATAGACAATAAATAGTCAAGTAGGCACGGCTTACTAAATAGTGCCTCAATAGTGGTGTGACTTCTAAGCCGTGCCGTATATTTGTATTAGAGCGGGAAATGTTTATTTAAAATTATATTTGCAAAAGCGGGACTATGTCAGCCTCGCTAGAGACACCGGGACAGACTGCCTGAAAGCGGGATTGTCCCACCCAAAGCGAGACGCATGGTCACGTTACCTATACGTCAAAATGTATGGAAATGTCGCCGGCGCTGTTGGCCGGCACTGGCGACCAGCGTACCTATGAAACGTCCCTTAAAGTTCAAAAACGTAAAGAGTGCCTGTTAGCGACTGACTGACATCAACCTCCTTTTTTATACTTAATTTTTACATGACTTTGAAGGCCTTGTTTTTGTATGGACATTCTGTTACTTAGTGATCTGTTAACGTTGCTAAGTGGTTGTATCCTATAGTTTCTTTATAATAATATACCATTTTATAGCTCTACTGGTGTTTCCCACATCCTAGCACTCAGTCCACCTCACTAGTTATCAGTGCCTGTGATATTACTTTTTGTAAATAAGTATAGATTATAATAGGTCTTTACCTATCAAATTGGCGTTTTTTTTCTCTCTTAGTATTTTGTCTGTAACTATTAAGTTTCAGAATATTCTTAAAAAATAAATACCTCCTCTAAAAATAGACCATATTTTTGAGCTCATTTTATTTATTTTGATAATTTATTGTAAGTTTAATTGTGTTAAAATTAGAAACGAACACAACTATTTTTCAGTGCCCGAATACATCATTTGATTTGCATTTACTTAAAAACGATAAATAATTTTCATGAAGATTGATATCACAAATATTGCAACAGCTTGTCTAATGATTCACGACAAAAATATTATCTCTGGATTGGTCGCTGTGAAGAAATCTGAAAAAAATTTTGTATGGAATAAGCCCTGCATCAAGGATTTCTGAGGTGGTTCCCACATTGAGCTGCACAACGGAACGTTATATGTTGATGCATCTTTGAACGCCAGGAGTACTTAGAACATATCATCACGCCTCCTTTTCCCGAATGGGTAGGCAGAGGTGTTTAACGCCCACTTTTCGCCAGATATGTTAGGACCCCATTTAACCGGTGGCGAGCCTGTTGCCATGCACCCCATAATGAGGCAAGCGATATTCAAAATGAACTGTACATACGTTTTATTTAAACTCAGTGGTATAGGCGGTGGGATCGAACCCGCTATTCCCGCGGCCTCTCAAATGAGTAGTGCCCCGTCCGTCCCACCTCGGCTACCGCTGCCGCTTAGAAGCCCTGCCATTAACTAAACCGAGCAGAAAAACCCCTGCTCATGTAGGGAATCGAACTCCGGACCTTCCGCTCAACACCGGGGTGTCAATCACTGGACCAGAGACCAGAGAGGCGACTTTTATAGGCCAGCAAGGTGGAAGACGTTGTTTGTTTCTTTCTGTTGCCCAAGTTTTCTTCGCATATTAACTTATTGACTCTTTATATCACATGGATATATGATTAGGAGTGGGCGTTAATTCCACAAATATTTTTAACTACTTTTCCCAGGTTAACGAATTAATGCTTTTTCAGCAAATCCATTAAAATTTATCAACTGCTTCTTTCAACGAACGCAAACGAGTTAATAATGTTAACTGCTTTTATAACCGGTTAACACTTTCAAATTAGCAATTTCATTTCGTTAACCTCTGTATGTGTTATGTATAGCAAATTATATGAAATTTAAAGATTTTTGTTAAGAAAGTCCTGAAATTATCACTCTCTTCTTCTTCTTGCCCTTTTCCCACTCAAGGTGGGGTCGGCACAACATGTCTTCTTCTTTCATTCTCCTCTGTCACTCTTTTATTTTCATAAAAGAAGTGGATGCTGAAATTATCACTCAAAATTAAAAATCTGAAAAAAGTCTATTAAAATCTTCTGGTTTCCAGGACAAACTTCAACCAAGCATGGGTGAAGATGATGGCAGCCCTGGCCAAAGGCAAGAAGTTCCTGACCGACCTGTTCGAGTCCTCGACGCTGGCGTACGATCAGCGCGACGAGTGGTGCACCAAGCTGCACTCCGTGCAGGAGAAGGCGAAGATGGATCAATTGCAGCAAGTCCAGGTACAGAGGTTCATTTACACTGAAAAAACATTAAAAACTCGCTAAAGAAGCTCGGTGGTGTAGTGGTTTGTACGCTTTTGTTTTCGATATTTAAAAGTTTTCCATTAATCCAAGGGTAGACCCCTTGGATTAATGGAAAACTTTGCTTGAATTACTCCGTGCTTCAGAAAGCACTCGGTTGTGTTACCCACCAAATCCGCATCAGACCAGCGAGACGGCTTTATGGCCGTTATTAAAAAGCTGAGCTATTTTTGCCTGGCCTTGGATGGGCAACCAAAACCCATCCATTCTTTGTGATCTCCAATTCCTCTGTGTTTCGAAAAGCACGTAGGTAAAACCCGAATGCGGTTGCAACCTTTTCTACCCACCAATCCACATCCAGCGTGGTTGTTATGGCCAATACGTACGGACACATATGAGTCGTTGTACAAACCAAAAAGACCTATTTTACCTATGAAGTTAGTAAGGAGTATTGAAATCCGTGACGATGTTACTATAGTTTTACCTTTACCTATCTAATTCAGGGCGAATTCGACCAAATTTCGATTGGCTACACTGGTCTAGTAAAAATGCTTTAGATGATCTCCGTCATTACAGTGGATTCGACCAATGCAATTTAAGCAATGATTGGTGTCCGTACCCCTGAGTAGCAACAAGAAATATAGTCGAACACCCCCAGTTAATTACTTTGCCTTTTTTAGGAGATGCGCGACCTACAAAAGGCGTATGACCACGAAATGAGAATGTACAGCTTCTTAGCCAAGAAAGGAATCATGAGAATCAATAAGCACCAAGAACAGAGGGAAGAAGAACAGAGGCTGAAAGAGGAGAATGAGACGAGGAGACAGTACGAAGATCACATGGAAATACTTTATCAAATTTACGTAAGTAGACATATAAATTATAATACTATTTTTAGTAAAAAACGCAGTTACAATTTTCAAGAAAATCAGTGAAAAATCTTCCAGAACTACTTATAAATTTGCTTAGATGTTTCATATACTGCAGTCGAAACCTAAAGTTTCGTATTGTAATTAGAAAAGTCGGATCCTTTGAAGTTTTTTTGAGATCTTTGATTTTGCAATTTTTGCATCTTCATTATAAATTTTGACTCCGGTAAATTGAAGAATATCGGTTAGGTGAATTGATATTTGTTCCAATTTTAGGGTAGTTTCTTAGGTACGCTGGCCGTTAGCGCCGGCCACACGCGCGTGCTTACAATCATACGGAGCTACTAACATCGTTTTAGGGACGTTTCATAAGTACGCAAGATTCCCAAACATTCAGCGCGCGCGTGGCTGGCGCTGGCGGCCAGCGTACCTATGAAACCCTCACAGCCACACGCCGGCTGCCAGAGTAGCTATGAAACGTCCCTAAATTAAAATAGACTTTCGCGGAATATTTTCTTTTTGTACCCGCATATTTTACTTTCCATTCCGGTTCCACGAAATTAAATTTGACTACAAAAAAATCATGAAAGCTAAATAAAATAATGACTTTAGAAGTATTAAACGCAATGAGGTCCTCGACACACTTCGATTCCGATTTACTTCCACTTTTTCTTCTTATTTTTCTTCATTTTTTTATTTCTTTGTAAGCAAACTACTCGTAAAACACCGTCTCTATCATGCTATTATTTCCAGGAGTACACAAATGAAACCGACATCAACAAGATAATTGACCAGTTCGAGTGGAACGAGCACCGGAACTTCTCCATTTATCTGCTGCTGACTGACTTTTGCGCAGAGAACGTTGTGCTTGAGAAGTCGCTCAGGAGTATTAGACAGCAAGTAGGTTGGTTCTTTGCTTTGATTATAGATTTAAGTTTAAAAATATAATTTAGAAGCACTGGCATAAAACGAGAACCAGACGTCCATTGTTCGCGGTGCCCGCCAAGGGGTAAAGAGCTCTGAGGGTTTTAGTCGTTACTTAAAATTTTGATCGACATATGAAATCAAAATCAAGTGACCGTCCATAAGGTCATTTCATTGCCTTTAAATTATTCCTGTCCTGTCTTCAGCTTATATTCTTCCCACTGCTGGGCAGCGGCCTTCCCCATGGAGAAACACATGAGGAATATGGGCCGTAACACCAACCCGCTGGCGCATGGGTTGGTGGGTAGAAACAGTCGAAATAGCGACCGGGACCAACGGCTTAACGTACCTTCCGAAGCACATAGGAGCTCGAGATCACAAAGTTTTGGTCACCCATCCACGGTCTGACCATGGCGAAAACAGCTTTGTTTTCAATCGAAAGCCAAAGCGTACCAATCACTTCGCCACCGAGTTCCTCTATCTGAATCTTCCAAGAGAACTAATCGCAAACAAATATACATTATGTATTACCTCCTTTTTCAATTGAAATATCTTCCAACAATCTAACTTCTTTGACAGAAGACAGAAGAGATTGGAATGAAATGAAAGATTCGCGAGCACACAGCAACATACAGAAGTGGCAACTTGAGCTAGAAGAGAAGCAGAAGATAACGCAGGCGTTGATACATAAATTAGAAGAAAAAAACCAGATGTTGCACAGAACAATGGAGAAGATTGATGACATATTTAAGTGAGTTTTTTATCATTTGATATTTAGTGCGATTTGCTGAGCTTAGTGATTGTCAAAATTTAAAACTTCTTATTATGTTGCGTAAATTACACACGTTAACAATAAGCCAACACTTAATTAAAACAAGGTGAAAATAATCTGAATTATTAGAATCGTCATGGGCAAGTTCTTTATATGTTCACTGCGCGTTGCAACCACGTAAAAAAACCTCATAATATGCATATAAGCAATTGTTAAATATTACAAACACAATAAAGAATTCTGTGTAACTAATAACTAAACGCAAATGGTAACTTATCAACACAATACGTAGCTTAATAATCTATGTAGATTGTATAACTGTTAATTATTCAATCCAATATCAATTTATCTCTGAAACCGATCAAACCAGTGTGGCGCGGCGACATGACTTACTTAATTAGACCCATGTAATAATCAAGTTTAGGACCCTAATGGCTAATCAGGGGAATTGTTCTGAGGACCTAAGGTTCCTGATGGTATTTAAATATCAGTTGGCGACAAGGATCTAAAGGAGAATATTAGGGGACGTTTTGAAAGTAGCGTCAGAGAAAGAAAAGGTAGGATACGACAGATAGGTTAGCTATCATAGATAGTATAGCTATCATAGATATAAGTACATGCATGTAGAGTCAGCGTCAAATAGTAACATACATAGTTCAACCAGTTTGGATTTCCCGTCTCAAAACTACGACTAACGTCAGTGACGTCAGAGTAAATGCAAAAAATTTGACACGCTTGTTTTCAATACAAATGTTATCTATGTAAATGTATATCTGTGGTTAGCATGGAAATGTGATGAGAAGAGATGAATGTCACATTTTTTATAAGCGACAGGTAAGCTCCTGACCTTCTTCTCACTAGTAAGTGACGATAAGGCCGAAAAAGGAAGCGAGCTTCACCAATAATCCTCAATAACTGAGAAACTGGCTGCCTTTCCTCTGATTGCTGGAACACAACAATGCTTTTAATATTGTAATTATGGTACAAATTTAGGTAAGAAGGTAATAGCTAGCCAGGCGCGCTTAGAAGCCCTACCACCAACCCAACCGAGCAGAAAAACCCCTCGTGGTGAATCGAAATCGGGTCTCCATTCTATTCCTAGAGAGGCGGTTAAAAACAAGAATGTTAAGTATGGATTTAGATGGTCCGAGAATGAAATAAAGACCAAAGAAACGATGGATTGTAACTGTGAATTCTGATGTGAGAAGAACTGTTTCAAATAGAAAAGGGGCTAGAAGAAGAATACTGAACAACTAAAATATCGTCATCAGCCTATATACGTCCCACTGCTGGGACAGGCCTTCCTCATGGAGAAACACATGAGGAGTATGGGCCGTAACACCACCACGCTAGCCCAATGCGGGTTGGTAACTGAAATATACCATTGGTATATTTCAACAAACCTATATCTAATAACTCGTCCTCAGCCTATATATGTCCCACTGCTGGGCACAGGCCTTTCTCATGGTTTCCTCATGAGGAAGGCCTGTATGTATGAGGAGTATGGACCGTAACACCACCACGCAGCAATGCGGGTTGGTATCTAATTACTGCACTTTGTAAATTTCAATATTGCACTTATTCTTAACCACACCTCTTACTTCAAATAAGGTTTTCAGTAATTATTATTTTGTATCAAGTCTTCTGTATCTTTTTCCCTGTCCTGCCCTTTCCATTCTCTTCTCTCATTCATCAGCTTAGCATCCACTTCTTTTATTCTAGTATTTAACTTCTTTTTTTTTTACTTTTTAACCGCCTTTCTGGTCTAGTGGTTCACACTACCGGGTGTTGATCGAGAGGTCCGGGTTCGATTCCCCATGGGGTCAGAAGTTTTTCTGCTCGGTTTGATTGGTGGTAGGGCTTCTAAGCCCGCCTGGCTAGCTACCACCGTCTTACCTAAATTTGTCGCCATAATAACAATGTTTTAAGCTTCTTTGTTCTTCCCTCGTTCTTACCCCTTCCACATCCATGTTCACCGTTCTTGTTATGTGGCATTATTATAGTATACACCATTTATTACATTAACATAACCATCAAGCTAGCTCATCCGTCCATTATAATTAAAAGGTATTTAATGGCGTCAATCATGGCCATTGGTTTCTCGTTTGTCATTGCACCTCTAGGTACCACTGTCCTGTATAATGAATTCTCGATATATAATGGTGCTGGGTGGTAATGGTTCGTTCGTTTAAAATATTTAAAATGGAGAGCTCGGTCGGGACTGGAGGAGCTGGCGTGGCGGGCGTAGTGTAAAGAGAATTTAATCTGAGCCTATACAAGGCTCAGATTAAATTCTCTTTTAGTTTGTTTAATTATTTTATGGTTTTTTATGCATGACGCTCTCTCTGTTTTTTGTCTGATTGATATCTTACTGATTTTGATGTCTTGTCACAATATATTGGGTCCTTACCTATGAAATTGGTGTTTTTTTTTTCTCTCTTAGTATTTTGTCTGTAACTATTAAGATTCAGAGTATTCCTAAAAAATAATAACCTCGTCTAAAAATAGACTATATTTTTGAGCTCTTTTGATTTGTTTTGATAATTTTTTGTAACTTTAATTGTGTTAAAATTGGACACGGAGACAACTCTTTTTAAGTGCCTCCCGAATACATCATTTTATTTGCATTCACTTAAAAACGTTAAATAATTTTTATGAAGTGTGATATTACACATATTACTAAAGCTTGTCTAATGATAGATGCCAAATATATTATCTTTGGATTTGTCGTTGTGAAGAAAACTAAAAAAAATAAAAAAAAAGGAGTATGGAAAATGCAGAATTCCCCAAAATCTCCATACAAAACACCAATTTCATAGGTAAGGACCTAATATTTAACTGAATTTCTATAGAATTTCTTTCATTCTATCACGTAGTGGTCAGCACGCTTTGCATGTGCCCAGCAGTGGGACGCATACTGGCTGAAGACGAGCCACTCGTGCTTTACCTCTACGCCTCACTACCTACTCTCTATAGGTCCATTAATAGTAATCATAGAATTATATTAAGGGTGTTATTTAAACGGTTAGCAAAATATTTCAGTTTTGGTCAGCAAAAAAAAAATTGGTCAGCTAAAATAACTAATTGGTCAGCAACATATGGGCATCAGATATGTCTATTTCAGCAAAAACCTAAAGTATGGCTTAGAAATGACATGCTGATGACAATGTCAAGAGCGAACAAGCTAGATAATACAATGTTTTCCTAAGTGCGATAGAAATAGGTATACTATTTTTTGTCTCATTAGAGTTCGTGTTTTTATTTGTCTGACACGTACCGTATGTGCCAAACAGTAATGTGTGTTTCTTTGTGTCGTTGTGAAATATTGCGTTTTGGACTGTAATTATTTATTACCATACTAGTATTTATTGGTTTACTTCACTACCTTTATCAACAATGGTACAGTGTTGCATTATCGGCTGTAAAAGTCGCAGTGAACGAAGACACGAAAACATAACGTGTCAAATCTAAGTCAGCCATAATCTAAAGAAAAAACTAATTGGGCAGCAACTCAATTGTTTCCCTGCTGCCAAATATGTTATTATGACACAAATATTGTTTTAAGGGTCATAAAAAAGTAACCACAACCTAATATCTATCAGAATACATTTCTCAGGAATTGATCCTTGATCCTTCATTGATCCTTTTCCTAGACTTTATACAATTCCGGTAATATATTATATTGCTGCCGAAATAATTATTTTGCAACTCTACAAATTATTTTGCACGCTGGATGCAGGTGGCTCAGGACCGCGAGTTGTGGCGATCATTGGGCTCCCCCAATATGTCCAGCAGTGGACGACAATAGGCTGATAGACAGTTAGATAGAAATTATTTTGCAGCCCAAATAATTATCTTGTTGCTCAATTGATTATTCTGCTGACCGAATGATTTTTCGGCTGACTTTTTGTTGCTGACTAAATATTTAAATGGCTAATTTATTACTTCTCTTAATGATAATAATAATGTGAAAATTTGCACAACACTCATGGTACGAATATAATAATATCAAAGACGCAGCTACTTCAAAGGACACCTAAATATAGAAGAAAGTTTACCGTAATATACCTTGACCCCGGCGAGATGAGCCAAAGCCGAGATTGCAATCATTATAATAATATTTCGTTTCGTCCCGCCCACGGCTTTGCTTAAGAAATATTTTCTAGACGACTGATTGCAATTCGTAAATGTAAGTAAGGTGTAAGTGTGTACACCTCAATCGCATAACCAGTACGAAACAATCAATTATAAAACTAATCCTTCACAGATCGAGCGATACTCACAACTACTGATTGCAATTAATTGTAAATGTAAAAAAGGTTGTAAAGTGTAAGTGTGTACACTTCAATGGTAGAACTAGTACGACTCGATTATAAAACTAATCCTGCACAGATCGAGCGATACTCACAACCTCTTTAGGGTTGCCGGAAACAATAAGTTGTTGTCATGTTGTAGTTTATATGGATAGACAGAAATCTAATTACACGTCGTCACTTCCCCGCCCGGTTCCGTATTTAAAGAGTCCTTTGTACAGCAGATAAATTGGTTACTAAATAAATTTGTTTCTTTTATTTGCGGTTGAGGCAGCTTCCTCTTCCATTTTCATCTACCACTCACCATCAAATTCAAATATTCATTGTATTGTATCTTTATCCACACTCACTTCCTTCCAGTCCTATCGTGTACAGGATTTTTCTCTTCTCTGACTTTGAGTTTTTCCTCCATTTTTCTCACCTTGCTTAACCATTCACACATTTTTCCCTTTAAATAGGGAAGTAATACGTCTAAATTGACGTTCATCATTCTGATAAACATCAATTTAGACAGTTCATTTTCGGCATTTCATCGACGATGAATCGAAAATGAAAGCATAAATGGACCTAGTTTCAGCTTTACTCATTACATGTAACGTTACAGAAATCTGTACCCACCACTAGAAATGGAACATTGTTAAACCGACCTCAGTGACCGAAAATCATTTGAACTCAAGCCATGAAGACAATACAAAGTTTTAAACAAAGAAAAATCGTAATGGCGGCTATATACACAATGTAATTGTTTTTTAAAGAATAATGTTCTGTTACCTACCTAGTCGTGCAACGTTGACAGTAACTTCAATTCGCTTTAAAAAAGTGATTTTTTGGCTTTCGATTGAAAACAAAGCTGCTTTCGCCATGGTCAGGCCGGGGATGGGTGAAAAAATATTTGTGATCTCGATCTCCGTGCTTCGGAAGGCACGTTAAGCCGTTGGGCCAGCGTGGTGGTGTTACGGCCCATACTCCTCATGTGTTTCTCGATGAGGAAGGCCTGTGCCCAGCAGTGGGACGTATATAGGCTGAGGAAGGACTACACATACCCACTTGCTACGATTCTGGCATATCTTCTACTTCCTCTACTCTCATTAATTTCTTACATGCCGGTTTTAGGTGGATTTGACCTGGCCTTTTTCAAAACGTTGCCAATTGTGTCAAGGTTCACCAAGGTCATCGACCTCCAACATTCCTATTCAGATCTGCCTTATATACCTGCTCGTGAGTCTGCTTTCATTCATCCTCACAACTTACCCAAACCAACTAAGCACCATCATCGTTATCATAATGATGAATATATTAACTCTCTTACAGAGTGCTGGATTGTTCCCTAGAACCGTTCGAGAACCTCCTCGGAGATAAGCAACCGTCTCTTTGGCAACTCAACCTGACGCTGCAGCTGATCGCTGACAAAATCAAGAACCATATTTATACCGTCTATTACTATGTAAGTTTATATACATACTAGCTTTTGCCCGCGACTTCGTGCGCGTAGAATAGTTACTTTGAGATAGTGTGATGGTAGGTATGTAGCCTATAGCCTTCCTCAATAAATAGGCTATTCAACACTGAAAGCAAAATGGAACAGTAGCCTCAATTGGTGGAATTGAATGACTATTATTAGAAGCAAAGTTCATAGTGGCGTAAATTTGTCCTTCAGTTTTCTGGGAACGCCTCCCATTTAAATTTTTAACCCGCATGGCACCCGTTTCCATGGGAATATCGGGATTGAAGGTAGCGTATGTCCTTTCTCAGGCTCTAGACTATATGTGCACCAAATTTCGGCTAAATTGGTACAGTAGTTTTGATGTGAAAGCGAGGCAGATAAACAGGCTGACTTTCGCATTTATAATATTAGTATGGATATCAATACTTCTGTCCAGGTCGTTACCTATAGAGTATATGAAGCGAAAGATGAATGCCAGTGTAGTTGTATAGTACGTCTCAATCCAAGTTGCCAAGAAGGTAAACAAAACAAAGATAATGTTTCATCTCTAAAATGTTTTGTGATAACTGTAGGTAATTGAAATCAATATAAACGGACAACAATTGAATTATATTTATGTGCCAACGCCCATGTAAAAAGTGTGATTATTGAATAACAAATTCGGTAAGTCGGCTTTTTTGTTTACCTTTTTGGCAACTTGGATTGAGACGTACTATAAATTTAGAGCTGTAATTTTGGAATGTGTTTAACAGATCGAATAAGGGCTGCATTGTGGATTTTTTAGACCTCTGGCAGAAATCGGCTAAGACAATTGATTTTCTATGGTGTCAACGTCATATATGATGAGCCAAGTAAAAAAAAATTGGGTGTTTTTGATTTTTAATAAAAAAATATTCTGTTCTATTCTTAACCTACGAGTCTCTCTCTCTTCAATCGGTCCCTCATTGCTGAGGATCGTGACTCTCGAACCAACGAGTACTAAATATCATAAAAAGACATTCAAAAGAAGTCTCGATATGAGCTGTTACTGCAATTGTTTATGATTGTAATTAAAAATAACCTATGAAATTGGTGTTTTGTATGGAGATTTTGGGGAATTCTGCATTTTCCATAGTAACATTTTATCAGTTTTCTTCACAAGACAAATCCAGAGATAATAATATTTGGCATGTATCATTAGACAAGCTTTAGTAATATGTTTAATATCACACTTCATAAAAATTATTTATCGTTTTTAATTGAATGCAAATAAAATGATGTATTCGGGAGGCACTTAAAAAGAGTTGTCTCCGTGTCCAATTTTAACACAATTAAACTTACAACAAATTATCAAAACAAATCAAAAGAGCTCAAAAATATAGTCTATTTTAGACGAGGTAATTATTTTTTAGGAATACTCTGAATCCTAATAGTTAAAGACAAAATACTAAGACAGAATAATAACACCAATTTCATAGGTAAGGACCCAATATAATATAATAGACCTGATTATAATGTATCTTCAGGAGCACTGCATGCAGAAGAAGAAAGAGCACTCAAGCATGTCCCGGCTGAAGAAATACACGATCCACCCGACGCTGCCCGAGCACTGGACGGCTGCTTCCATCGACGAGCTGGTGCCTGCCACACCTTGCCCATCGTGAGTTATGAGTTATTATTATGAGGCAGGCGATTTTTAATAAATCAATGAAAGCAGTTCCACTTATTATAAAAAATATAATAATGTATTCTTTCAGTAAAACATTCTACCTTCAATATTTAATATACTTTCCCCCATGTGGGATGCCCATGGGACACCCGGTATACCTTACAGCGGTCAGTAAGGTGGATGCGGGTAAGGGCTCGTGTAAGGAGACGCGGGGCGTCAGGCGGCGCGGTTGGAGGCGCTTCCCGCGGCGCGGCGTGTGTTTTTACCGTATATTATAGACAGGCAGCGCGTGAAGCGAAAAAGGTGTAAATAAGACAATTCTTTTTTCCAAATGACACAACCTTGTAGAAGTTGAACGGTCAGATATAAATATGTCCTTTTCTAACGTATTAATACGCTGGTATGTTAATGTATAGCGGATATAGGGGATCCAGATGCACTCTGTCACACACACTGTTACTGCCACAAAAGCAATCAATCCTTCTTGCTCGCCGCAGCATCACCCGCTGCTTCAGCTGCCGTGTCAGACGCGGCATCGCTCGCCGCCAATCAATCCTTCTTGCTTGCCGCGGCATCACCCGCGGCTTCAGCTGCCGCGTCCGACGCGGCATCGCTCGCAACCAATCAATCCTTCTTGTTTGCCGCGGCATCACCCGCGGCTTCAGCTGCCGCGTCCGACGCGGCATCGCTCGCAACCAATCAATCCTTCTTGCTTGCCGCGGCATCACCCGCCGCTTCAACTGTCGCGTTAGACTCGGCATCGCTCGCCGCATGTGACGCTACAACTCAAACAACAGCGAAAACGCGTCTCCTTGACTTGAACGCACCAATACCTCGCCGTATGTTTGTTTTTCTGGCGGCGCCTGACGCCCCGCGTCTCCTTAAACGAGCCCTAAGCCTGCTTATTTTTTCCCCTTGCTGCCAATGTTGGACTAGACTGGCGAATTAGCTGAAGTTAAGCTTTATTAAAGCACGAGAAGAGGCGTACGACTGCGTAAGACCACGACCTCTTCTTAAAGATGCCGTTTACCAACTCTGATATGTTTTCATTCCCGAGTACAATATTATCATATTTCAGATGTGTAGAAACCCGCTGGATGTCCCGATTGACCGAGCAACTGGAAGTGCCGCTGAGCAAGGAGGCGGCCAGAGACGCTCTGGAGGGCCTGATCTCGGAGACGGCGTACTTACGCAGCGACAGGATCCACCAGCTGACGGAATGCCGCGTACCGCGCAGCCGAGCGATATTAGCGAGGCGTTATATGAATTTCTAATGCCAACGATCTATTGGCAACAGTCGTTACACTAAACTTTTTTTCTTAGTTAAATTTGAGTGCTCTTGACCGCAATATCATCTGATAAAAAGCGAATCTACATAAGGATGGAAATTCTTACATCATCTTGTCCGATGTTGGATCAGTGCTGGTAGAATTAGACTTTGATTTTCAAAAAGCAACGATGTATTTATCAAAGCCTATGTAAAACGGAAATACATAACGCACATATATAATATATTGTTTTTCATTCAACATGTTGTCACATATTTTAGCATAATAAAGTTAAAGAATTTGTTTCAAACGTAGTGACGTGGAGTTATTGTGATATTGCATAACCATTACTAGACGAATCACAGCCTACAGCGAACAGCCTAGAGACCCTCACTGAGGACTCAGGCCCAACTGGCACAAGGATCGGCGTAGCAATCGGTCCTACGCTGCCTGTGTTTGGCGACGATCTGCCACGATGTATAATCTCATAATAAGTACCTACAATAAACCGGTTGCCCAGTGCATAACAACTGTCTCACCCCCTGTAACATATAAATATCCTCCGATATTCACACCTATCAACTAGTCCCATTTCAAGCAACTAAATGCTGCTTGTGTTATGGATACTAGATGACGGACAAATATATTTAATAGATAAATACATATAATTATTTAGAATATACATAATATAATACATATATAATGAACATCCAAGACTGGAGAACAAATGTCTGTAAATTCATCGCCCAAACACTTTGCCTCCACTGGGGATCGAACCCAGGACCTCTCGAGATGGCGACGCCTTGAGACCGGCGTACAGACCACTCGACCACGGAGGTCGTCAAACTCAGGGGAAATGTGTTAAGACGTGTGCCGACTCCTTGGGGGATAAAGAGGGTATGTACTATTATGTTATCTCATAAGCATTACATTGTTTATATCTTCGAGGCCGTCCGTCCTAAGGTCAAGTACTCAGACCCTGGCCTTCTACCGTTATTGGTGCAGTAAATAACGGAACTTAATCAAGGCGTGAACTTGACGCGACAAGGTTCCACAATAGAGTTACTGGACATTGATTACTGCGATACATGTACCGTCAACATCGAAAGTGGACGATAGCACTTTGTCACATATTGTGAGACGTTATTCAAAGTCATGAGGAAAACCTATCATTATTTTTCGTCAGACATTGTCCTCAGTCTATATAATAAATTATGAAATTGCCGTTTTTTTTCTCTCTCTTAGTATTTTGTCTGTAACCATTAACTTTCAGAGTTTTTTAAAAAAATAATTACCTCCTCTTGAAATACACCATATTTTTGAGCTCTTACGATTAGTTTTGATAATTTGTTGTAAGTTTAATTGTGTTGAAATTGGACACGGAGACAACTCTTTTTAAGTGCCTCCCAAATACATCATTTGATTTGCATTCACTTATAAACCATAAATATTTTTATGAAGAGTGATATCTGATATCACACATATTGCGAAAGCTTGTCTAATGATACATGCCAACAATTATCATCTCTGGATTTGTCGTTGTGGAGAAATCTGAAAAAATGTAAGTATGGAAAATGCAGACTTCCTCAAAACGGCAATTTCATACTTTAATCCCCTAACAAGTCCCCCTGCAGGGCACAGGTCTTTTTCATGGAAACAAATACATGAGGAGTTGTGCCACCTACCCACCAAACCGGGTTGGTGGGTAGCGGTAGCCATAGCGACCGGGACCAACGGCTTAACTAGTTTTCCGAAGCACGGAGGACATCAAGATCACAAAGTTTTGCTCACCCATGCAAGGCCTGACCATGGCGAAGGTAGCTAAGTCTTCGATATCGAAAGCCAAAGGGTAATCACTATGCCACCGAGCTAGTCAGACATAAGATAACATGAATATGTTTAAGAAAATTTTCTTAATTTTAGACCCCTACATTATGGTCAAAGTACCTTAATTTTACAAGCAACTACGCTTCTGCAGAACTCGTCAAGAACTTCGAAAAACTCCAAAAAAATCTGTTTTTACATTTCATTTAAGAGAATGCTAACAGTCTGTTTTAGTTATATCTGAAAAGAAGTTTACAGGAAGACACTTCCGCAATGAAGGCGTCGAGCCGTCCATTTCCGGCGGAAGTGACGTCACATCAGCATCTCTCGTTTTTCATAGGCCTCAGTTCTGCTACGATTCAACTCGATCCGAAGTGATAATATTGTTTTAAGATTCGAGAGTAAGTCAGGTTTTTGACAGAATCGAACGGCTTGGACTATTTTAAGTATTTTTTTTTAATATTATTGAAGCGTCCGCTTTCTTATTTAATAAATTGCGTGCCCGGTGGCGGGTCCTTTGATGTTCTTATTCAGTTTTTATGCCACCTTAATGTACATTATGGTTTGCAATAAATTATTTATTAATGAGTATTGACATTTTTTCTATCACCACCAAAACTTCAAAGGTTGTGTTTTTGTAAAGAACGTTTTGATGAAGAACTTTGTCCAACGTACCGTTGACTGCACACCACAGATCACTGAGAGCCGCTTCGCTATGCTGCACACTATGTCATCTTCGACAGCTTAAGTAAAAGGAAGCAGAAATCTTGCTGAGTTTAAAATAAATAATAATAATATCCTCAGACATTCACACCAATCAACTAGCCCCATTCAGTTTCTTTTCAGTTCTTCTGAGGTCTCAGTAGATGGCGAACGATTGACATAATAAGTACTTTGATTTACTTCGGAATTTTCCAACACTCCGTATACATCTTTTGCAGCTAGATAAGCCAAGCCTTGATATAATGTCCTGAGGGACATACTTATCAAATTGTCCTGTAGATAAGAAAGCCACGCGGAAGCGGTTTACGGCTTATTACGATACAGGGATTACGATCAACAACACAACATACATATAAGGTCGCGCCTTTATTTTTTTTACATTGAACAGGCAAGTCCTTTTTCTTCATCTCGAGTAAGCGAGTGACGATAACGTGGAAGCTCGCTTCACCTGTATTCCTCAACCACTGCGGAACTGGCCTCTTACCTGTAATTGCCGGAACACAACAATGCTTATAACCATTATACCATTGTTATTAAAGGTAAGATGGTGGTAGCTAGCCTGGCGGGCTTAGAAGCCCTACCACCGACCGAACCAAGCAGAGGAACTCCCAACGTAGGAAATCGAACCCCGGATCTCCAGATCAACACCCGGTGGTGTCAACTACTAGACCAGGAGGCGGCTTTATCCCGAAGAGGTGGGCAGAGATTACTTCTTTCCACTTGCTCCGATTTTTAATATATTACTTTTTCACTCACTCTCGATTCCTGGGTTCCCGATTCGTTTACTCAATCCATCCTTCATCCTTCAACAATACGTAGAGCGGCTCCAATTGTTATCGACCCCTGAATTTCTGACCGTCTTGACACCTTCTGCGAGAAGATGTAGCAACGCTCTGCATATTCTACCGCTACTATCGGGAGTGTTCAAAGTGTAACGTGGTGAGATTGGAGTAGAAAATAACCGCATGGCTTGTCACTATTCGTTTTATTGTCAAATTTAAAGCACAAAAATAGTACCTTGGCAAAGTTATTTAAGTAATTTGAACATTTATTGTTTTATTACCAATATATATTATAATTTAGTTACAACAGTTATATTTATAGGCGTCGATACAACCGCTCCAGACGCTGACTCTGAATAGGAATGAAAATTGGAGACCAAAACAATGAAAAGAGACAGTTGCTTGGCTAGACAAGAGCGCAATAAGAGCAAAGAGTCGCTAATACTGATATAGCACCTCGTTTCAAGAGGAATTGTTCTGACTCATACCAGTTAGGGCCTTTGAAAGGATATCTATGAAAGATAAGATGCAAACGGTGCATTATTTTCAGTTTTTTTTTTCGTATACGAATTCGAACAAATCTAGACAAAGTTATGAATAAAAAATTATATAAATATGCTTACTTATCTGTTTCAGAAATCCAGCTAAGATGCAAACGTTACCCCAGAAAAATCTCTATTATCTTAGCAATTCAAAAAGATATAAATCCAAATTATATCGTAACATTTACCTCGTCTAGCGGACTAATTATGTAACTAGTGCTTATTTCAATATATCCATTAAAAATAAACATTTTGCTGGGGTAAAGTTACGCCAGCAGAAACTGTCTTTTTCAAATATCTTAAGATTTATAAGCAAACGAATTTCAAAATGTACCACAAGGGTGAGTTTTTGATCCGTATTCATAATCACCACAATAGTTGTATTCTAGACAAATAGCGTCGATGGAAACGCCAAAATGTGTGACGTCTTGTGTGTGTGACGTGACTTTGTGACGTTCTTTGTGTGTGTCGTTCTTTGTGTGTTTAAAATCCTTAAACAAAAAAATAAGAGTGCTTTTTTCGAACTCTGACGTTGGCAGAATCACCGTCGAAAATCGGTGGAGCCATTCAAAAAAGAGTATAAAAATGTTAAAATTTTAGTACGACACTAGTGACGTCAAACTGACAAAGACAGGCCAGGCCAGGCCAGGATCTTTCTTCTTGCTTTAAAACTCCAAAAGTCCATATTTTTACCTACTGGTCAACCTGACCACATATAAAAACTGAACCTAAGACATTCACAGGAGCTGGCCAACTAATTATCTGATACTCCAGGATGTCGAGTTAAGTTGAGCGATAATTATACCCACACGAACCCTACAGCGGGAACTCGGCTAAGAGTCGTTCTCAGAACGCACTTAGTTGAGTACCAACGGCTTACCTTGCCTTCCTAACCATAGAAGACCACGTAATAAGAAAGATTGGTCACCCATCCAAGGTCCAGCCATAGCGAAAGAAACTGTTTTTTTAATATGTATTAAAAATAAAAAAAGGCAGCGGCAGCCGAGTTGATACGGACGGGGCACTACTCGTTCGAGGCCGCGGGAATCGCGGGTTCGATCCCACCGCCTGTACCACTGAGTTAGAATAAAATTTATGTACAGTTCATTGTGAATATCGCTTGCCTCACATGGTGTATGGCAACAGGCTCGCCACCTGTTACATGGAAACCTCACATATCTGGCGAAATGTGGGTGTTTAACACCTCCGCCTACCCCTTCGGGGAAAGAGGCGTGACGATATGTTTATGTTCTGTTATGTATAAAAACAATTCACCAAGCCTTTTCTATATGCATTATATTCATCATATAAACTACCGTAGCTATCCTCACTTATTTTAGTCTGAAACATTGCGAATTCCTTCAGCTAGTCGAATCCATTCCACCCTTTCCGGAGGTCTTTTATAATAAATATAAAATGAAATTGATTGTCTCTCACTGCCGCCGACGGCGTAATTAATTAGTTTGACCTTTGAATAGTGATGGATTGAGAGCTTTGTTACAGTCACGAGCATGAATATGTTACCATTATAGTACTTTGTCATTCTAAGTTTTTAGTTACGGCCAAGATCATCGAGCGAAACAATGCCCGGTGGATGACTGGCAAGAGGGCGCGCCTTTTTGTTATTAATAATTATTAGCATTAAACATATTTATCCGTCATCAGTATCCGCGACACAAGCAGCATTAGTTGCTAAAAATGGGGGTAGATTATAGATACATACATACATATATATAATCACGAATATTATCCCAAAAAGGTTAGTCAGGGACTAGGCAAAAGCACCGCAAAAGCACTGCCATAGTCCGCGCTTCACCATGCAGTGACTGCACTCAGCGTGATAGGTGGTGAGCCCGTTGCCGCTATTTATTTATTTATATACAATTTTATCTCAAGTAAACACTCATATTTTGTTAGTAATTCTGCTATAAGCTATTGGATGATTGTGCAGTTCGAAGTCCATTAGTCGCCTTTTACGACACCCAAGGGAAGAGATGGATTGGTAGTATTCTTTTAATGAGCCGCTACCACACGACAATTAACACATGGGGGTAGATGATAGGTGTAAATGACTGAACATATTTATATATTATTAATATTTTTGTGGATGTGAACCTGACATTGATTTAGTACTTAATATACACTTCAAAGTTAAAAATAGGATTAGAAACTTGTAATGCTTGTAAACTACATGCGGACCCGAAATCATCTGAGCCGTGAAGGTCCCAGATAGGTGGAAACAATTAAACTTCGGAACCCTTATCGATTCTCTGTGACACGGACTTTCAACTAATGCTGGATACACACCGGCCAAACGAACGCCAACGAAGGATATTCAGCGTTGGCTGTATTGAATGGTAAAAACGATCGTTGGCACCAGATGCCGGCATGCATTTGCTATTTTATCAATTTAGCAGTCATGGGTGATGATGAATTGTAACTGCTAGTTTTATATACGTTTGCGTTCATAAACCGTCCTGACAGGATACGAAGGACATTCGCTGTCCTTGGGGCTAGTTGACCCTTTTTTTGTTGGGCCTCAAATGATGAATACTGATAGCCATCACCTTAAAAAAATTATACCATTTTTTCTGAAGCCTATAACACAATAAATTTTAAATTATAAATTACGTTTTTGCTTCAAAAACGCATTCGGTTCTGATGGTCTATGAATTATCTGTGCCGTAGCGTCACGATTATTGTAAACAATTCAATACGCATGCGTTTGACGGATTTTTACCATGCGTAGTAATTGTTTACATGAAGCGTTACTCAAATAATTTCACGAACATGGTTAATAGCGTTTTTGGCACATGAAAAAAAAGTAAAAATAAAACCTATTTAAATTGAATTTCTACAGCATTCCCTTATTTATATTTATCGAACTTGGTATATTTCGGACCCTTGTACTAAATACTATATGAATTACACATTATTTTCATTACTTTTGATATGAGTCAACTAGCCTATTCGTCGGTGTTCGTTCGGCCGGCTTGTACCCAGAAAAACATCAGGTTTGGACTAAGGAGAGATAAAATTGAAGTCTGAAGATCTAAGAATATACTTAAAGAACTTTTGGTAAATGTAAATGAGGAAATATTATTGAGGAGTCACTTTTGCCAGAATTATGATAATTAGTCACCGAATAAAGTTATAAAAAACTTATAACTAAAATTACAATTTCTAATGTTGCTACAGAAGAATCGAAACACTAGTGATCTTTTTAATGTAAAAATAAAAAGCTCAGCTAAAAACTTGGAGCTATAATTTACATACATTTATATAGATACATGTACATGTGTTTCTCCATGAGGAAGGCTTGTCCCAGCAGTGGGACGTATATAGGCTGATGACGTGACGTATATAGATAACGCTAGTATAACGGATTCTATTGGAACCAAGCGTGTCAACTTTTTAACGTGTACTGTGACATCACAGCCGAAACTTTGAGACGGGATATCCAAACTTATTGAAAGATACCGAAGCCCCTCGGCCAGTTATTACGCAAAGGGGCATTTTTTTTAATCTGTATCGTAGCACAGGATACCTACTTTATTTTGATGTTGGTATGCCGAGTTTGGCCTAGTATAGGAGAACAGCCTTTACCAGGATTAAATGGTTTCACACGGTCAAGTGAGAACGAATGCCTTTTATACGCACTTCTGCAGTTATGCGAAACCTTGATTGACATTGATATATCTATGTGAGGTTTTATGGTGGGCTTTGAATGGGAAAAGAGTGCCTTGTTAGTATGTAAGACTTATGATAGAGAGAGTGCACAGAAGTATGATAGAGAGAGTGCACAGGTAAGGTCCGAAGCTGTAGTAGTAACTGACAAGTTCATTGTGCCTATCGGTTCGCACCAAAGGTCGGCTTTAAACCCGAATTTATTCCTTTTATATATACAGAAACTTTCACTTAAGTTCTGGTAACAGTCAACAAAGGAAGCAAGGAATGAAGCAATTGATTATTAATTTCAAATGGCAGCGCCCAGCGCTGACCAGCGCATGTTGAAGCTTGTCGGTACTAGTAGGCGCCGCCGTTCAGTGCTTATCAGCGCATGTTGATATTATTTTCATGCGCAGCTTTGTTTCTGTATACGGCCATAGTAACTGATAGTAACCACAACACGATGCTGCTTTTACTAAAATGTGGCTGGCGACAGAGCTGATGTATATTGCTTTGAATTTTCATCGCAAATTCAACAATTTGTCAAGCTGACGTCTACATTTTGGCGTTTCCGTTGACGCTATTGGTCTAGATTTTAACTATCGAATTACCTACTACGCATCAAAATCTCATCCGTGAGCAGTAAAGAGTTTCAGGAAGTTTTAGAACTAGGCACATTATGCACCGAGATGGAATTATCAAAACACCCAAAGTATACCTGTCACAATACGAATAATTTTTAACCTAAAAACAAAATCTTTTTAACTCTGAAGTGGCAATTTACTAGATAAGGGCTGAAAGAAAATGGTAATGAAAAAGAAACTCTGTACGTTTGTGAAACTTTTGGGTGTTTTCGCGGAACTTCTGGTCACACCTCTTTTTGAACTGAAGCAAGTATTGCTCGTGTCGCAGGGCCTCGGGAAAAAAAGATTTTAGAGTTAAGGCTAGGATTTTCGACGCTCCTTTCGTTCATTTATGTTGACGACTATCTCGACTGTGATCCCTGATGGTGTCAGATGTACACACTACTTGAGTGAGCCCGATCCACTGGACAGTTATCTGGCACAAACGGCATTGAGGTATTTCAGCATCAGGAGTCAGGATAAACACATCACATATTGGTAACACAATACTCATTAAAACTTCCATAAAATGAGCAGATCATCATCTGGTGCCCTGTCATCGACACCAATTTGCCAGGTCCGGCGGTCGGCAGCGCTCATCACCCCCTAGAAATTCTCTGATATTGCGTCCATACTCTATATTAGCGAGCCGTGATGGAAGTGCCTGTGACGTTCACTTCGAAAGTTATTTATCGATTACATTACTGGTATCCGATAAAACAATGGCAATAGGTATGAATATACAATAAACATCTCAAAAACCTGAAGAAGAAAAACATAAACTCATATTTAAAATAATGAAGCAAACAATCATTTTACCATAAAATTAATTCTTGATAATTCTTAAGGTAAACCAAGCCTCATTGGAGAAAAATTTAATCCCTCATGCTATCCTCATGCATACTTTTAGATTGGCGTTTTAAACATTTTCGTTGAATAGTTGAAAGGTTAACAAATTCTTTTGGGAAAATATAAAAATGAAAAATTTTAGGTCCCCAGTGCGGGAATCGAACCGTTGAATTTTCTACTTATAATAAATATTCTTTAAATTTTTTTCTCCGCTCGGCCAATGAACCACTGTTTAGATGTCACTAAATTGTAGATATGTTGCAGAGCTAACTAGAATAACCATTTAGCTGTTTACTTGTATATTTGCTGTAAGCGATAATTTTTACCGACTTGTACTAAAAATCGTAATGACACATACTTATATCGCTTTATAGTTTATTAACTTCTATGATGCGAAATAATTGTAAGGTAGCAAGTGGAAGGAAGAAATTTCTATTCCTACGAAAGAAAGGCGTTTTCTTTACATGAATTCTGTTTTCCATAAAATGTTAACTACGAATCACGACTACTCTAAAATTCAATAATTCAATTTCGGACACAAAACAAAGTTATTTCGTATCGTAACTTAAAATTAACAATAAGGTAAAGTAAATATCCTGCAAATATTTAAATACAGCTGCCGTGACACAGCATTATAACCTTTATTGCGGGCTTCTACAAACATCGTTTTCTAATTAGAAACTTTTGACATAATCACTTAAGAATCTCAACGACATTGTCTACTTAGGCATTCATTACTTGGTCCCGATCTTATAGATAATAGAGTCAGGATTTTACTTAAGTTGCAGGTACTTAAAAGTAGAATTAATAATTTGGTAAGGTGAGAACTTTAACATGATACCTTTTAAAGTATCAATCAGAATTAGAATTTTTATTCTTCCAAAGATATTACGTGAAATAATGTGTAAGATTGCATTTATATTACCTAAAAAAATATGTTTTTGTTGAGATTAAGGCTATGTATCCCTGTTTGGGACACAATCAAAGCAAAATCATTAATATTTCGTTATCATGAACCCTAGTCACTTTTCCAAGATTCAGTATGAAAGAATAAACGAACAAAAGACGTTTTTTTTTTTGTATTTGGATGGTCAAAATAGTTTAATTAGTTTAGAAGCAACCCGCACTTGTGATGTCAGGATGGCGGTTCACGTGCATTTTACAATATACTGAGGGTAATAAATTGATTGTAACAATTTTATTGGTGTTCTCCATTCTATCTTCTGCTCCTTCTGGCCGTGCCTAACACGGGCATAGCGCGACAGTGGCGCCCAACGTGGGGCTGCCTCCTTCTGTGACATAACGTCTTCACAGAAGGTGGCGAATGCTGTCCAACATGTCTCACTGGCCACTATCTCTAGTAGATGACGAACCCTAACCTATCCTAACCCTTGCCTTGCGTATGTAGCTTTGTTTACAATATCGAAATCCAAAGCATACGAACTAACTAGGTACTCAACATTACACTCTTGAGCCCTTAAATTACCGAAGGAACAATACTAAAAATGGTTATTTAGCTGCGATCTCTAAGATCAAAATGCTACCTCAGACCAGCGCTAAAGATTCAACTACAACAACATTTACGATAACGCAAATATAACGATTTGTATTGAAACCGAGCGTGTCAACTATTTAACGTCTACTGTGACGTCACAGCCGTAATTTTCAAACGGAAGAACCAAACTGTCGATGCCGCCAATGCCCCTCCACCAATCATCACACAGCGAGGCATTTTCTTTAGTTTTTGTTTTTGCTGCAATTCTAACGAGCGCAAACTAGTTTGCTGCGGCCAACCCCGACGTTTGGTCGGGGTTTTCCAACACGCGCAGTACCTACATGCATAAAATACATGCTCGAATTATATCAAATAACTAAAATGTACAATAAAGCTGTTTTCTTTACATAACCACAACAAGCACCGAAGGTATCATTTTGAATTTCGTTTAAAACGTTTCCGTCGTTGTTTCGTCCAAGAGGCACGATTAAAAAAGTTGTTTTACCCACTAATGAAAATTCTTCGGGCCAATCTCTTGTTCAACAACTTATTTGAGTGGTTTTCGTGCCGAGAACTTCATTGACGCAATGTCTTTTGTAACGAAATTTGCTTTTATGATTATTGGATACCAGTCTCGAACACAGGCCACACTGATAGCGGCGAGCGAAACGAGAATCGTTCACACAGCAAACTACTTTTGTTATACACCACACTCGTAGAATAAGGGTGCGAGAACCCGGGTCACACGCGGCGCTCCGTGCTCCCCAGCAACTCCTCCACGACACGGCACGCCTGAGCCGAGGTCCGCGCCTTTAGAGGCACCCTCAGGACGTCTGCCGATCCCCGAATCCGGCTCGAGCGCCCTGGAGGCTCTCCCTGGAAGAGGGACCCCCTAGTGGCCTTCCAGAGAGAACCTCTTCAGTGGTGGTTCGCCACTACAGGCTTGAGGACCCACCACAGTTCTCGCCTTCTTTAAAAGATCCGGTGATAGCTGAGTAGCCTTCAGAGGCATCAGATTAGGGTCCTCCAAAAAAAACCGCGAACTACAGAGTTAACAACAAACGATTCTATCGAGGCCACGCTTTCACCTTTTTCGCCAAAGCTTCGTTTAGTTTAGTTTGTCAAAGTATCGCCCCAGCCACAGATATACATTTACATAGATGACGCAAATGCTTGTATTGCGCGTGTTCGAAAACCGCGTAAAAAAAATAAGTTTGGATCTCCCGTCTCAAAATTACGGCTGTGACATCACACTACACGTTAAAAAGTTGACCCGCTTGGTTTCAATACATATCAATATACTTATATATCTACGTAAATGTATATCTGTGACCCCAGCCTTCTCGCCTGCCCGCCCGCTGACAATGTACGTGGAGATGATAGCAGCAGCTGCCAATACTACTGATGGGGTACTGACGTGACAGCACCAATCAGGAAGCCGGAATGCAACCGGAGAGCCAGCCAATCGGCGCCGCCGATCATCAGAATGATGAACGCCGATTGGCTAACAATCAGCACCAAAGTTATATTCCGCTAGTTATAGCTAAGCGGTGGAGGAAAATTAAAAAGTGAATATACTAGTATTAATAAAATTTTTGGTAGATATTGTTGAATTTCCATTTATCATGCGGTTCCATTCGTCAGATCTCAATCACATAAATCGCCTAGCGTCAAGTGAAACTTGTCATTTGCAACTCATTGCTTGAATTTCAATTCAGAACATCCATTTCCAATATTTATAACACATTCCCAACTTCCAATGTTTCCAATACGAAAACCTATTGACCACCGATCTACCCGTTCCTTCTTCCAACCGAACAAGAATGGCTGCTTCCGGATTCATACGACCAGCCATTTGTCAAAAATCGTATCTGCGGGTCAGTTAATATCATATAATATTTGTGTTACCATATAATCTCTTATGGTTTTACAAATAGGTATTTAAACATGTTGCTAGCAAACGGTAACTACATCGACTTTTTCCGCCAGCAAGTGAAGCTTCGTTCGAAATAATGTACAAAGTTCACGATGAAATCTAAATCTAAAATTGCGAACAATATTTACCTACATAACTACTTCTATGAATCTCAAACTACGCTAACCGTCCACCAGATACGAAGAGCCTTTGATGTAAGAATGGGCAAAAAATTTACAAGTACTTTCCTCGCGCTGTCACAAAAAGTACCTATTTGATTTTGGATGATGAAAAAAAAAACGAAAGTTTCGGGACAGGCTGGCTTCGCGTTACATAAGGACTTAAAAAAAATTATATAAGGAGTTTGGTTGCGCGGTTGAAGCAAGATGGCTTCGATTTTAGTGGACTGTATTTAAAGAGGATTGTCGCTCACGTTCGGAATAAAGTAGATAAAGAACTCCCTGCGGGAAACAAAGTGGTGGATGGACAGGTCAAGTATGGATGGGTGCACAGTACCTTGTTTAAGTCCAATCTTCTCGAGGTTGAGGCGGCGGTGGCGTGGGTGCGACCGGCAATATTGCCGGCTCGTAGGTATTACGAAAGGTCTTCTGTGTTTGTTCCACTCACTAATCACAATAGATAATATCGGGCCCGGTCACTGATGCACTTCTAAAGAAGGTAATTAAATAATTGTAAGCATTATAAGAGCGGATAATTTTTGCTGCGAGCGGCTCTGAACGTCAGCGCAATACTACGTGCGAGACCTCTTGCGGCGGCGCGTAGCAACAGCCGCTTCTCTCGCGGGCGGACCTCTCGCTCGCACGTAGGCTCACAATGATACGTGCGGGAAAGGGATGAGGATATAAAGAGGAACTAGGATTGTGTGATGGACAATTCTCAATATCAAAATCAAATACTTATTAATTTAAATCAAAATTGTAAATGGCGCAACCAGAGTTAAAGAAATGTGTTACTATTTGTTAACTGTTGTTTCAAAGCAAGAGAATGATATTCATGCTACGAACACTGACCGATATTACAAAAAAAAAAAAAAAAATTTCTTCTCCCACAGTTAATGCTAAGAAGTTGTTTACGAAAGCGTTGTCAAACTAAAGCGAAGTTCACAGCAAACACAACAGACAGTGTGATTGGCTGTTATTATATTACGGGCCGTTCGTTAGTACTAGCTGCACTGTTTCTTTGAGCCGTTTTGATATCGTAAATATTTACAATAATGAAGTAAAACCAGTTAAATCAGTAATCCGCCTCTCAGGTCTAGTGGTTGACACCACCGGGTGTTGATCGAGAGGTCCGGGGTTCGATTCCTTACGGGGCAGGGTTTTTTTTGCTCGGTTTAGTTGGTGGTAGGGCTTTTAAGCCCGCCTGGCTAGGTATCACCGTCTTACCTAAATATGCCGCCATAATAACAATTTTATAAAGTTTGTATTCTGATGAGTGTTACGTTATTTTTGCTTAGATGTTATGTTACTATTGGGTCCTTACCTATGAAATTGGTGTTTTTTTTTCTCTCTTAGTATTTTGTCTGTAACTATTAAGATTCAGAGTATTCTTAAAAAATAATTACCTCGTCTAAAAATAGACTATATTTTTGAGCTCTTTTGATATGTTTTGATAATTTGTTGTAAGTTTAATTGTGTTAAAATTGGACACGGAGACAACTCTTTTTAAGTGCCTCCCGAATACATCAGTTTATTTGCATTCACTTAAAAACGATAAATGATTTTTATGAAGTGTGATATTACACATTATTACTAAAGCTTGTCTAATGATAGATGCCAAATATGATTATCTTTGGATTTGTCGTTGTGAAGAAAAATTAGTATGGAAAATGCAGAATTCCCCAAAATCTCCATACAAAACACCAATTTCATAGGTAAGGACCTAATATTATAGGCTGGTAGTGGGAACGAAACACATGCAGTACGTATGACTTGTTTTAAGCGACAATCTACAGAATGTTTCTTGTAAGATAAATGGATTCAGAAGGTAATTCAATTTAACCCCCATGTGGATTCAACGATTGTTTGTAGTTTCCGCAATACGAGTTATTATTATTGTTTCATTATTTTTTACTATGACTTAATGCTGCTGGATGTGACCAGATGAGTAAAATTCTTCCTTTAAAGGGACGGCAAAGGGAACTGAGCCCATAAAGCCATGTCTTTCGTAATAATTATGTATTTAGTATAATTACATTGAAATGCTAATGTAATGCATTTCAATCACATTTCAATGCATCTTGCGCATCTTGGCAGAGTTTGGCGTCAACTATTTTTTTACCAGATTAAATATTCTAGTGATGTGTCAACTCGGTTTAACTCGATTTATGCAAAATTCGAATTAACTCTATTCCTTGACTCGAGTTTGAGCTGGCGCGATTTGCCTCTTTTACATGCGTTTCAATAATTTGTTTTTTCTTTACTAAACTTTTCTTTCAATCTAACCTGCGAAGTTTAGCAGTGGCCATTATTATTGTAGCGACAGAAAATTTGATGGAAGAAAAAATGTAGGCATACACAATGTAGGTACGTAAAAAGTAATTTGTGTATGGATACACTCGGTTTCTTCCTGCTAACTCGAGTATCTCGAATTATTCTCAACTTATCTGAATTTCTAAAACATTCTTGCATTTTACAGATTAGTTTATATATCGATCGCTTGAGGGCGCTGGGCACAGATAACTATATTCTTACCGCTAAGTCCGGACAAAAAGACAAATAAGAATTGAAATGATTTTCCTGGTTAGGCAATATTAATTTTCCGTCGGATGTTTTTCGATTAAAAATGAAAACCATATTTAGAAATAGTCGCTTATTTTGGGAAGAAGACAAAGGGAAAGCTTAAAGAGCCATGAATAACTAATGATTTTTGGTAATAGTCAAATATTTATGTCTCTGCCTCAGATTCTGCCATGTTTTCGGCGTATAAATTCGATTAAAAATATTAAAAGTCAAGACTATTCACTAAAATAAAACTAGTGTGAATGGACTTACTGAAAACAGTAATTTAATTATCATGAAGAAATAAAACAACATTAAATTCGAACATACTTTTATTACACTGTAACATGAAAATATTCGAAAACCCAATCGCAATACTGTCTTAAGAACTTTGTAAATATATAATACATGTTTTATAAATGCAATAGGAATGCCTATATAAGTAAATATTAATATTGTGCACAACATTTAGATAAAAGGTCACTTTTCACTTAATCTAAAGAATACTATTTGGTCTATGGTTCTCAAACTATGAATTTTATTCCCTTCGTAGAAATGGCAAACATTTATATTACGTGGCTACAGTATTTATAACAATATAACAGCTAATGGAAAAGTATATCCATGCCATCACATATTTGTTTAAAAATATACATGATGGTCATAATATGAACATTTTTATCTTGATTGCTTCTTAATTTCTCTGTTTGCCAATCGATCCAAACAATGGTACAGTTATTGAAATGCACAATAAAATAAGCAATTACATAATTATGATTAAGGGTTATATTTATTTACTATTTTTTATATAATCAATAAAATTATATATACAAAATAATATATAATATAAAGTGTCTAAAGACAATACAACTTAAGGCAATATTTTTCAATACAATTGCACTTATAAGGCGACAAATATACCAGATAATCCCAAACATTGCACTTAGCGCCCCCCAAAATTCTAAATTAAATAATAAGTTATTGTTCAGCTTGCGTTACAAGTTACTAAGTCAATGTTTATTTTACTGAAAGAAAAATATGATTTTCTGAGCATATTTTCACAAACCTTATGCGTCCACATTGATTCAACAGCATTTGTGCTATAACAATTTAAAAGAGAAACTCAAAGGCGTTGTAGTTTGTGCGCTTTGGTCTCAATATGGAAAATGAAGTACCTTTCGCCATAGTTAGACTTTGGATGGGTGATCAAAACTATTTGGAGATCACAAGGTTCTTTCGTCCTTCGTGTAGGATAAGTTAAGTGTTTCTACACAATCTAGGACAGTGTGATATTATGGCTCATACTCCTTGTGTTTCCAAGTAGGACGTAAGTAAGTCTATAGGTATAAAGATATGACTTAGGTGACGACTGGGTACCTCTGCATCCCTAAGATAAACATACCTCTAAAACAAACACGATTTTAAGTCTTATGCCTACCTAAATTATGTAAGTATTAAAGGGTTTTGTGTGCGGTGTATCTGAAACAAAAAAAAAAGATTTTAACATCATTCAATTTTTTCAAATCACCTTGTATGTGTTTACAGTGAAACTATACTATACATGTATGGACCTTATTTTAACTTGCTGAGATCACAGTGTAAGTTACCAACTGTGACATGAGATGTAAAGTCACAGTATCCAGTGATTTCACCACAGATATACATATAAATAGACGACGCAAATGCATGTTCGAAACCCCAACCAAACGTCGAGGTTGGCCGCTGCTAGCTAGTCTGCCCGCGTTCGAACGGCTGCAAAACTAAAAAATAATGCCTCGGTGATAATTGGCGAAGGAGCATCGGCGGCTTCAAGATCTTTCAATCATTTTGGATTTCCCGTCTTAAAGTTAAAGCTGTGACGTCACATTAGACAAATCATTACACTTATGTTATCTATGTAAATGTATATCTGTGGATTTCACTGTCTCTTTTATACTAAAAACCTGAACACACCGATGTAAGCATGGCTGCCTTGCAGTACGTAAAGGTAATACAGACATACCGCAGATGACTAAGTATCGAGTCTCTGTCTGATATAGGGATGTTACGGAAGTGAGTTTATCGGAACCGGAGCCGAAACCGAAGTTTTTAAATTTGTTTTATCGGAATCGGAACCGGAGTCGGAGTCTCAGTCAAAACCAAAGTCCGGGTGGAAGAGACGTTGTAGAGCCAAAAAATTCATTAGCATCTTAGGTTTATTTCGATAAAATTAACACAAAACCAACATCTGAAAGCGGAGATGCGAAGGAGTAATTCCTTATTAATACAAAACTTTTATGTGTAGACGATGTTAATATAAAATAACTCTTAACAACCCGGCGACGAGTCTTGTAATCGCGCGAGCTGACCACGATCGCGCACTTTCGTTTCAATGTCCGATCCAATTATAACAGAACCGAAATCGGAATTGAATGTGTAAAATCAGTCGGAACTTACGACTTTTTGGAACCAGAACCGAAGCTCCGTAACATCCCTAGTCTGTATCGCTTTTTTTGTAATTTAAACTCAAAATTACTTACAAGTATCTATCAAAAATTGAACAACGCATAATCACTCTTCCGGTAAACTGATATTTTGACGCAGTGATTTACATTAAACTACTCTAATTCAAACTCAGTGGTATACAGGCGGTGGAGATCGATCCGACAAAAATATATTAAAAAAAAATAAAAAAAAAATAAAAAAAATTATAAATTTATTTATGCATATGTAAATTTTATTAAGCCGCCACCAGATCTCTGCTTTGCCTGATGGTTGACTGTTAGAGAGCGATATTAGTCGTTAAGTCCGCCATGTGTACATTTTCTTTTTGTAATGGACATGAAAGCTTAAATAAATAAATAAATATTTATCCTATGTAATAATGTGTATAGTCTAGATCTACGGCAGTCTATTATACCCGAGATTCCATAAAAAGCTTTACACAGCATAATTTGAACTAGGCAAATTAACGTAGAGCTTCATAAATTAAACGCTCAGATACCTGACATGACACAATAGCATAATCTATTGTTCGTGGCATCCCGAGATGCCATTGGGATTGGGAGGGTTAATCTACTTAATATAAATAAATAAATAAATATCTTCAGACATTCACACCTATCAACTGGCCCATACTAGACATCTAATGCCTGTGTTATGGATACCAGATGACGGACAAATATATTTAATAGATAAATACATATAAATATTCAGAATATAATATACATATATAAACACCCAAGACTGGAGAACAAATGCCTGTTCACACAAACATTTGCCCCCACCGGGGATCGAACCCAGAACCTCTCGAGATGGCGACGCCTTGAGACCGGCGAACAGACCACTCGACCACGGAGGTTGTTTAAATCGCAGTTTAAATCTGTGTATATGCGCCGTTTATCTTCGGCTTGTCGCATGAAATAAATTATTAATCAATGATTTTGTTTAAATGCAATAAATAGTATTATAACTATAGTAAGTCTCAAAAGGTAAACAAAACAAAGGTAATGTTTCATCTCTAAAATGTTTTGTGATGACTATAGGTGATTGAAATCAATTGAAACGGACAACAATTCTTACCGTTAATTATATTTACGTGCCAATGTCCATGTAAAAGGTGTGATTATTGAATAACGAATTCGGTATGTCGGCTTTTTTGTTTACCTTTCTGGCAACTTGGATTGAGACGTACTATGTAATCTCTTTGATAGCTTACCTATTCCTTCTCATCCTTAATCTCCTTGATCTTAGCCGGGTTGGGGTTGTTCTTCCAGATGTAGTAAGAGAGGGAGGTGGCGTAGCTCAGCCAAGCCATGTAGGGAACCAGCAGCCAGCCAGCAGTCTTATTGACTGAGAAGAAGGAAGCGGTGGTCACTGCCGATCCGCCGGTCAGGATTATGATCTCTATGAGGGCCTGAATAAGAAAATGGAAAGAAATATAAACAACTAGCTTTTGCCCGCGACTTCGTTCGCGTAGAACAGTTGCTTTTATATAGTGTGATGGTATATAACCTATTAGCCTTGCTTAATAGGTCATTCAACACTGAAAGATTATTAGGTTGATGATTATTATGCAAACCGTGTTATTCATAAAAAATAATAAATACTTAATAAACCTATTTCAGTTACAGAGTGTTTTGTTTTCTTCTTTCAAACACAAATCTAAATTTGAAAGAAAGTAACAAATCACTTTTTAACTAAGATATGTTTATTAAGCCCTTAATATTATTTATGAATAACACAGTTAGTTAATAGTAGTGTAAATTTGCCCTTTCTGGGAGGCGTTATATAAATTTTTAACATTCACCCGCTTGGTTCCCTTAATTTCGGGATAAAAGGTATATAAGGCCTATGTCCTTTCTCCGGTTCTAGTGTGTACCAAATTTCGGAATTGGTTCTGTAGTTTTGACGTGAAAGCGAAACAGACAGACCGTTACTTCCGAATTTATAATATTAGTATGGATTAATCACGAAGGTACCACTACACACTTCTTCCTGTACTCATTTCCTTCTCTATAGGGTATCGGCAGAATGTGTCTTCTCTTTCGTCTAATTGAAATATTTCAATTAATTTGCGAATGCCAAATATATTAAAACTATAGTTGGTAACAATAATAGTATAGCAACAAAAAAAATGACAATTGTATGCCGTCAATGCATCATTATTTACCAATTTGAAATCCTTGAGGCCGAAGAAGATTGGTGTCCACGCCCAGTTAAGGAGCAGCTGGCCCCCGTATAACGACAGCGGAAGAATTGCTTCCTCTATAACATGATTTTTATATGATTAGTAACTTGTATAGCCACAACTGTACATGGGAAAATAGTCAAGGGCAAAGGTCAATTCATAAATGTTTATCTAGATTTGTTACGTCGTACGTAAGGCATGCTTATCCCCACGAATGTCTACAAACGTTATTGTAAGGCTTGTAACAAAAAACTACAGCATTGATGGGCAAGCTAGCTATACATATAATGAGTGAATTTTTATATAATAATAAGTATATAAAAAGCTCTAAAAATTCATTTTTATCTTTCGAAGGTCGCAGGAAGACGTTAAATGTGTGCATCTCAGGAGTCACGGATCAGACAGAGAGGACAGGGAGACAGGGATCTCGGTTTCCTGAGATCAGTCCTGAGTCAGGACATTATGGAGATCTTAGGTGGAGGACTATGTCCAGCAGAGGACGTCTTCGGGCTGAGATGATGATGATGAATAATTCATCCCCTCTACTTGATGGTAAACAGTAGATAGTCTATCCAGACAAAGACAACAATAAAAAAATACCTGGCCAATTTCATCTCTAAGGCCAATAAGATGTCTCGCTCGTGTGGCATACCGACGCCTCTTGTGGAATACGTGCGAATGAAAGGAATTCCATACTCTAAATGTGTATGTGTGCGAGTTTTACTACTTAGCAACAATTTTAAGAAATAAATGTCACACGATAAAATTAAATAAAACCGGCCGGTATTTTTACCGTTATCAAAATATGTATCAGGTTACATAACACTCAAGTGATACCACTTGATAAACATTGAGTCTTATCTGTTTTGACTAAGCCTGTACTGCTGACAAGGACTAAGTGATGCATGAAGACTTATCTAGTATTTTCGACGAGATTAGACCTCTGACTATTCGCTTTTTTTAGGAATATCACGAATACAGGAATACGTGCTGTATGAGTAAGTGATTACTGTGAAAAAAACTGTGACAAATAGGATAAAGTTTCAACATTCAACAACATGACAGACTATCAATTTGTGCAAAAATTTTTTGAACTTTGACTTTGACTAGTAAAATTCATAAATGGATTTTCACCTACTAAGGTTGAAAATTATGAATTTTACATTTATTAATTTTCTACATAATCATCCTTTATAGCTCTTGAGTGGTACAAGACTCATTTTAACACGAATTCATTGCATATGAATAATAGTAATTTACCCATTATTTCAAATGATATCCCATTTAATTAATAGCAAAAAAAAATATTAACCAAAAAAACAAACAAATACCTTTAACATCATCAATATTTTTGGGGGGGGGAATAAAAAATATTGAGAAACACTGGCTCACCTGTAAATCCACCGCACTCTTCATAAACCAAATATGAAGCATATCCCATTCCACTGTACAACGCTGTCCATGCTGGTCCAAACACCCACTTGGGGGGATTCCACGGAGCCAGTTTCAGCTCATCATACCAGGACTTCTTGTCTGAACGCACCTGTCCAGCAAAGTACCATCCGTTAGCCCAACCACCCAAGTTGGGGAGGATGACGGAGCCCAGAGCAGTCCAGTTGGCCATCTCTACCAGATATTCTCGGTGTCTGAAAGGAGGTTATGTATAAAATTATCAGGTTGCTGACATAAGAAGCCATTGATAATAGGTTTCTTTCCTTATCCAGTAAAGTTGCAACAGATAAGAATGATTGACAGACTACACTCCAACTTCAAGTAATCTGTTGATGATAAACAATGTAGAGTTTGGCACTGCTACTAGCACAATAAAGTATACATTTGAACTGTGAAAATAGCCTTTACTGTGTGGAAAATAGAAGTAGTCTCAATATCAATTTGTGCTGTCTGAATTTTAGTGGTGTGTACCAAATTCAGAACTGATAATAGCAATAGGTAGTCATTTATTTTCATTTCACTGCATCCATAAGCTTTTAAATGTTAACAATGGTGAATACAGGCATTTGTTCTGTCTTGGGTGTTATTTATGCAATTAGTTTTCTAAATATTTATATATATGTTATTATTATTTAAATTTATTCATAATCTATTAATTATATAAGCAACGGTAGACGGGTTGGAATGGATGGGACACAAAATGTTTGAGAGGCCGCATTAAACGTGGGTTCGATCTAACAGCAGACTAACACTCCTTTTCCCCAGAAGCTGGGAATCCCATGCCCATTGTTAAGTAAACTAGTATCTAGTCATTAATAAATAAAAAAAATGACATAGATGTTGTACATTAAAATATGTGTAAAGTACAAAAGAGACAGCAGAAAAGATATTACAAACAATAAAAATCAAGCATAGTTTGTAATTGAAATGCAACATACACAACTTTTTCAGGGCATGTTCATTTGCTAGCAATTTATTTTTTGTGCAGTTGTTTCTGGTGCCCCTCAGAACATGATGTCCTAAGCATTTGTTTAGTTTGCTTATGAGTTAATCCAGCACTGTTTTTTACTCACTTCAATGCCAGCAAGCAATAAGGATAGGAATAATATATCTCTATTCAAAGTTATATAACTACTGATAAACTTGTTAGCCAGCATAAAAACATTGAAAACAATATTAATTCTTGACAATGGCTTGTTGACTATCAAAAAGTATTAGTAAAGTAAAATAAATTAAGCAAGACAAAACATTTAAATATACTATTAAAGTTGACACTATTGATATATTGGTAGTCTATTATTAAAGTTGTTAGTGTGAAATTCTTATATTTCTCTTTACTGCTGGAAATTCTCGAGGTATGTACGTTGGTTTCAATTTTTATAATTACATAAGCATATCTTTATTACATACCATTAAAAACATCTTTAAAAATGGGTTGAGTAAGTCTTACTTATCCCTTATCTGATAAACATTACAAATAGCAAGTTTAATTAAATTATTTGTATTTTTAATGGGCATGGCATCCTTTTATGAAATAGTGCCAAATAATTGGAATATAATGGTATGTAATATTAATAGAATTGAACTACCTGTCAAGAAAATCCATTGCTAGCTAAAAAATTCTCCCACCGGCCGTGCCTTAACGCTACAGTGTAACTAAATAGACTGATTGGATGAAATATTCGACCGATATAACTTATCTTACTAATAAGCAATGCCTTATCTCCTAAATACAAACAATTAGTTTTAGAACCAATGGTGACTAGACTTCACAAAATACCGGTTGTTTTTTAAGTTTCTCCATTACCCGGTAATTTATGCCGATGATGTAACTGTTTATTACGAGCGAGTGATAAATTCAATGATCATAATTTAGAGCCCAAATTCTAGTTACGCAATTTACGTGTTTACTTTATATATTAAGCCGGTAAGAAATAAGCTTAACAACTATTAAAAACGTGCATTTACTTACATACTAGAAATGAACTATGCTTACGCCCGTGATTAACAAAAAATGTAGATTGTAAAATAGAGAAATTCGCAACAAGGTAGAAATCACGACGATTAACGATGCTCGCTTGAGTACTTGTTTGTTTAAAGCGGCTGTTTTAAATGTACGTCACAGAATTGAAATAGTCGCAGACTAGGATACTTTTTCATTTTGCCGCACTATATACGAATGACAGTTGTCAGTTGAGATTAAAAATTTCATTTTACGCAATATCATTAAAAGTAAAACTCTGTTCATGTTTCTTTATTTATTTAAACAAATGGTAATATTTGAAATAGACCGTAGGATTAATACAAAATCATATTTTTTCAAACCTTCTGTCAAACTTTCTTCTATTTATGTTTTCAAAATTAAAGTTTTTTTTTATTCAACCCGTAACACATCTACGTGCAAAGTACTACGTGACCAAAGGGAGGAGTTTGTTCTATGACGTTCTTCTTTAATTTATTGGGTCAGTTTGGTTTAGTAACTAAACTACGTTCTTTCTACATTATTTTTGTTTGTTGCGTGGACCAATACAGAAGCTTTTTTGGTATGTATGAACAACATTAATATTAAAGTACTATGTTTAAGTAATTTATAGGCAGGTAAAAGAAATAATATAGGTAAATTTATTAGTTTGAATTTTGTATACATCTATAGATTTTGAGTTGTTGATGCGTACTTGCTTGGTGTTCAAACTTCCACGTTGTGAAAACTTTAATTCTGTTGTTTTAATTTTTATAAAATAAAATATGTGATAGCAATGTTGGTATATTACATTACTTTACGCTACTAACGGTACAATATAATTCGGTGTATTTATCCGACATAATAGTACCTATCCTCAAGTAAATAGAACTTCATTCGAGAAAACACTAGATTTCCGGCCGGCTCTGTAAAGATTATACCTTGATTAAACAAAGTCAAAGTAAATTGTTCTTTGTTGTTTTACACAACTAAAATAGAAACATCTGTATCTCGTTATTGAAAAACGTGGTTTATGTAAACTTATTATATTTTTCACATCAGATTTTTTTAATTTAATGATCTTGTTTATGAGTTTTTGTTTTACATTTAAAATGTTCGCCATAAAGTTTTTGGACTTAATATATTATCTTGGAATAGACTTGCGGGGCAGAAAAGAACATGATTTAATATCAACAAAGAAGCAATTCTTTTTTGTTGGTAATAAGATGTGCGGCAACATTAATATAACATTTCGTTCAAAATAGTTCCGACTAGAGTTGCGCTCTATAACGAGGGAGAATAAAAAGTGGTAGAATTTTCTCTGATATTTTTATTAGTGTATCAGATTTTACGATAGGGGGGGGGGGTATAATTCAGTTGTTTTGAATTAGCTAAGATTAATTATTGTTAAGCTATTAAGAAAGAAGGCGAGTAGAGACGGACGGGGCACTACTCGTTCGAGGTCACGGGAAACGCGGGTAAGGGTTCGATCCCACCGCCAGCACCACTGATTTTGAATAAAACTTAGTACAGTTCATTGTAAATATCGCTTGTTTCACATTGTGCCTAGTGCATGACAACAGGCTCGCCACCTATTACATGTGGACCAAACATATTTGGTGAAATGTTGGTGCTGAACACCTCTGCCTACCACTTCGGAGAAAGAGGCTTGACGACATGTTATGTTCAAAGCGAAATGATTAGTTTGAATGTTAGATCTAAGTACTTAACTAACGCAAAGTGACATTCTAAACTATCAAATCACTTTGACTAATTAAAAAATGGACTAAAAAAGCATTTTTTTAATACTATGGTTACCAGACCTGAGAGTTACCACTTACCAGCGTGAGAGGAGGCCCAAGCAAGCGATGGATTGAATGCGTGAAGTATGATATGAGAATAAAAAATGGGGATGCTGAGCTGACGAGGGACAGAGGAGAATGTAACATACATGTTGTGCCGACCCCACCTAGAGTGGTAAAAGGGCAAAAAGAAGACTGAATGAGTTACGCGGAAAATAATAACTACGATAATGTACCTACCTATCTTCTACTTAATTCACTATCTGTTTTTAATCGTTTGGAAACTAAAATAACCTCAGCGATATTTTTTTATTAGCGCCCGTTTTTTACGTCACTGATTTTTTTTTGCTACAGATAAAACATGGTGAACTGGCCGTTAATTGGTTCTATTATACTGCCTAATGCCGGCGGCTGGCTGAGTGCGTTGACCATGGCGGGCCAAGTGAAGAAACCAGACGGCACTGCTTGGTATCAAACAATAAAAAAACCAACATGGACCCCCCCTGACTGGGTGTTTGGTCCGGCCTGGACTGCACTTTACATATCTATGGGCTGCGCGTCTTATTTCGTCTATACGGAGTGTGGAGGATTCAATAGTGAGTTTAGTGGCTTGCCCTTTGCTTTTAGAGAAAGGGGCTGAATTATATTATGTGAAATGTTTGGATGTTCACAATTCTGCCTTTCCCTTCGAGTATAGAGGCGTGATATTTTTTTGTTGTTATGCGTCGTCCAAAAATAGGGAATGAGGTCTACGTACCATTTTAATATAAGTAGTACTAATTTGTCACACCTGTACAAGCATAGGAGTAAGCAGAAGTTTACATAACCTTCCTTTCGCTAGCGATATGCTATTCCTAAACCCTATACTTTTATGCTTTAAGTTACTGGAACAGTAAAACAACGGCGGCAAATAACATTATGAATTACCATCAATCTCTACTATATTGGAAGGGGTTTGCAGAGGTGGTAACAAATTCGCTTGATATGTGTACTTGTAATGAAATGTTGGCGATCTTTTGCTGAAAATGAATGGTTCCAATATAATTTTATGTATTTACAAGAATTCTGTATAATTTGAAAGCATAAATCTGCATAACACACGCAAACATTACAGTAGTTAAATAGGTAGCTCACGAAACCTTCAATGAATGAACGACCTACTAGCTACTACCAATTAAAAAATAATTACAAATGAATGAGATGTTTCCTTTTGCGCGAGTTTAAAGAAACAATTTTGTTTTTTTATTTATTTGTCTCGGTAAAATTCTCATGGCGCCAAATTATCGATGGTAGACTCTGTGGTGTTACTTAAATGAGGTGGATTACCACGATAAAAAACTCATCACTTTTCACACCACTTGAAGCATTTTTCAATGATCCTCCTAAACATGTATTACACAAAACTACACTGATTTTACGTAACAATATTACTGAACGTCCACCTTAGTCAAACGCCGCCAAAAACTCCGTTTCTTTACCTTTACAGAAAAAGCGCTTCTACCATTGTCCCTTTATGGAGGACAACTTCTACTGAATTGGACATGGACTCCTGTATTCTTCGGATGCCAACAAATTAAGTTGGTGAGTATTAAAAACAAGTGATATAAATTCTGCTTGAACCAACTGGATCCCGATTCTACTAATGTACCGTTATGGCAATATAATGGTAATAGTATTTCAATGGCCAAATATTGATATTTCGTAGTTTAAATCTAAAGAAAAATGATTCTCAGAATCAAAAATGATATTTCCATTAAATAGCTTTAGTGCTGAAGAAAATTGATTAATAGACTACAAAATGTCAAAATTTTGATCATTGAGATCCTATTGTGCCATTTGTAAATTAGCAGGCCCTGGGAGAACGTATTTACCACAACTAAATCACCGTTGAAAACGTTATGGCCCATCCCCCGGGGACACCAGGCAACGCGAGTGTGAGAGTGTGAAATGTGATTTGTCTGTGGTAAATTTGTTCTTATTTATCGCAAACCGAACTCAGAAAGTATTGCAGTACATGGATTAGACGCCTGCTTATTATTATATCGGCTCGGTCAGTTTTTAAATGCAATCACAAGGTTTTAATCAACCGTCCAAAATTCAATAATGGCAAAAGTTGATGTATAAGTACGTACTAGTTCTCCACGAGTTCCTCATGCCACCAATCTACATACGTCTAACAGACAGGCACAGAAACTTGCAAAAACCGGGACTAACGGCTTAACGTGCGTTCGGAAGCACGGAAGCTAAGATTACAAAGTTTTGGTTACCTATCCAAGGACCGACCATGGCAAAAGTATATATGGCTTTGTTTTAAATATGGAAAGCCAAAACGTAGAAACAACTACGCCAACCTCCTCATGTGTTATCATTTCTGATCTAGTATAATTGAAATTATGCTTCCAGGGTCTCTTCCATATCCTAGCATTGGACGTCGCTGCGGTAGCTTGCACGGCAACTTTCTTCGAGGTCAACAAAACGGCCGGATATTTAATGTTGCCATACCTCGCTTGGCTGAGCTACGCTAGCTTCCTCAACTACACTATATTTAAGCTAAACAAAGACAAAGATAACTAAGAAATCAATAGAATCGAAAATGTTAATTTTAAGTGTCTAAATATTGTACAAATATTTTTTTACTGAAGATTACATGTACTGATTGCCTTAAGTAAGAGCAAACTCCGAAATACCTCGGCGGTGTCACTGTAAAGTGGCCGTATATTAAGATAGTAATAGTTTATAAAACTAATGTGTAAGAGTCACCAATGATTACTTATACTTTGTTTAAGATAATGTTTAATAAACCTACCACGTATTTTTGTATGGTCATGAATGTTTCTGCCACAGAAATAAGAAAGTTTACAACTAACTAAATAGATACATAACTACTATTTTGTTTATATATTTTCATGGTGGATTAATAAATGGTATTTAAACATTTTTGTTCAGATGTCAATTGCTTACCACTATCCTCCACATAATAGCAAGAACAATAATTTATTACAGTGATGTCTGTTCATCAAATATCAAAATAGATATAAAAAAAAGTATTAGGGGGGTCTTGAATAGAATTTAGAAGTTCTTATCAAGGTATACAATATAATAGAATAGAAATAATGTAGGCTACTAGACTACTTGATTCTAAAATGCATGAAATCGCGGGCTAAAGCTGAAATGAAACAGGAAAGAATTTCAAATACTTTATTTTTTCACAATCATAATACTCCTAATAGGAGTAAAATATAAGCCCATCCATAATAGGCTACTATACACTGAGGCGACAACAACAAGGCACATTTCGATAGTGATCTACAAATTGATATTTAATTTTTATTTTATAACCACAAAAGAACTAGTTAAGAACTGGATTCTAGTTCGATAAAAGTCTCCAGTACTCTCCAGTATCTGTTTATCTTCTCTTCACATCTAATGCTTCTGACGAATTCAAACATCCCGTCGCCACTAAACAAAGAAGAAGAATTTTGAATTCCGTAGGCAAAAACTAAACTTAAATGTGTATCTATCCTTCTCTAACTACATGAGGAAGAGAAAACCCGCTACACATTTCAGTTTATTTTAGTTTTTGACAACGGAATCGGCTCTATTATGAAACATCTAGGATTACTGAAAGAACTAAAATCGTGAACTAGTTCAAGTTTGATGTTTAGCAAGAAATATCAATTAATTTGTCTTTAGATCCAAGAAATATCAATTAATTTTAATAATCAATACTTAACGTATTATTAACGGCCGCACTCGGAGACGCCATTTAACCTAATGTTTTAACGAATTAAAAAATCGTCTTTATGTCTATCAAAATAAGTGTCAACTTTTGTTCTTATGTAACCATTAAACTTTAAGACTAATAGAAAAGTAGTAAAATGTGCCAAGTTAATTATCAAATAGACCAAATTTGCAAATACCTATTAAAAATTTGGCTGTGTTATCTTGAAAACACAAACTTTGCATTCGTTTTTAAATAAATATTTTATTTGCAAAAGTGATTGAAATACTTTATTTTGTACATAACTTATGTACTACCCTTAAAATTAAAACTTAAAAAAAGGATGATCATCCTTTTTCTAAGAATTAAAATCTTAAAAATAAATAAATTTTTTCAATCATTTGTCAAAGTCATGAAAAAATATAAATGCAAGTCAAATTAATAATTGTCATTAACAGGTATAATACTTGCTAACAATTGCTGCCTTATATATATCATCAATATATCACAGCAATTTAAACCTAGAAATAGAAATGCTCTGGGTACGTAAGAATTTTTAATGTGTCTACACAAATTTTATGAACTAAACAAAAGTTTTATGGGATCGAGTAAGATAATGTCGAAGTGACACTAAATTAATTGCTAGACTTTATCAAAGCTAATAAACCTTTGAAACAATTCTATCCCATGTTCCGATAGCTCTCATAGTAACTTCGTATTTTGTGTTAAAAGCGCAAACTTCAAAATGACTTTTTAAAAAGCCTCTTTTATCTAGTAATCAACTTTAGAAAATTATGCCACATACACACTAAAATCTAAAGAGCGCATGTTAATAACGTTGCAAGTTTTATTCGTATCGTACACGAGATCTCTCAACATTATTTTAACAAAATTCACAAAAACGCTGTTAACCCTAAACAAAAAAATATTAGATCAATTTTATTGATAAAAAAATAATCAACCCACTCAACGGCTTAGATTTTTTGATGAAGTGAATTATCAATCTCTGTAAACTCCAGTTTATTGATCAATGAAGTGTGATTTTAAATATTTCATCATACCAAATGTACGGAATCTCTTAGTGCCAATGACTTTGTACAATGCGTCGTCGCAGATGGTGAACTGTTTGTTGTTGGGATCATACATTTTTTTCTCTTTGATAATAGCCCACATGCGCTTGACTACTTCATGGCGAGACATTTCTTCTGCGCCCATAAGTTCTGATAAAGCTGGCGACAATTTGTACGCGCGAGTGTAGCCACTGCTCTTGCCGCGGCCACCACCCTAGAAATCAAAATTTACAGATATACCCAACAACACTGAAGGTAATATTATTATTACTTCTATGAGAACTGGTACTGTAAAGAATAACATTTTTTAATACGATTTTTATCTAAGGGTAACTATTATGTTCTTCTGTAAAACTTTTATTAATTTTATATGAATTAATTTTTAATTTGTGACTGCCTTCTCTATGGTAGTAAAAAAGAGCCATAGTCTATAGACAAATCTGTACACCGTAATGTCAAAGCATTCTAGTATCGGGTGTAAAGATGCGGGAAAAGCAGTTTTTTTAAATAGTGCATAAGGCTAGCCACAAACATTGCCCACTGTATGCAAACTAATTGTGGAGATTTTTATCTATGTCCAGCAGTGTGCGTCTCTGGGCTAAATGACGATAATGATACTACATTGTATATATAACTGGAGCAATACATACTTCATCATTCGAGGAATTTTTCTTGGATCGCGACGAAGATTTTTTCCTCGCCTCTGCTTTCTGAAAACAAGTCTCATTATAACTCAAATGCTGCAGATATTATGGAAAAATGCACTTTAAAAAGGCCCATGTGATTGATTATAACAAATCTGCATATGGGTACATGTTTTTAAAGTGGATTTATTTTAATACACTTCTTTTCTTAGTTTTTCTTAAGCATTATATCATTATTATTATTTTTTTTAATGGGATGGGTATAATTTTTTATTGTGAAAATACGGATGAAAATGGATTGCACGTGGGCGAAATGCGTGTGTTAAGATGGATGTGTGGGGTGACGAGGATTGATAGAGTCAGGAATGAGTATATCAGGGGATGTCTGATAGTTACTCCGGTGATTGAGAAGTTGGGAGAAAAGCGGCTATCGTGGTATAGACATATTTTGAGGAAAGAGAATGAGCATGTAACGAGAAGAGTTAAGAATAAGAGAGTGGATGGAAATGCAGGGGAGAGGAAGACCGAAGAAAAGATGGATAGTTTGTGTGAATGAGGATATGACTAGAATGGGAGTGAATTGATAAGGCGTGTGATAGGGTGGCGGAGAAAGACTCGTTGCGCCGACCACAAATGAAATTGGGAAAAGGGCAGGATAATAATGATGATTTTACTCTAGATACCATCTTCAGGGTTAGAAGTGTGATATGATGATGATTATTTGGTCAAATTTAAATAAATATAAATAAATAAATATCTTCAAACATTCACACCTATCAACTAGCCCCAATTAAAGCAACTAATGCTGCTTGTGTTACGGATACTAGATGATGGATAAATATATTTAATAGATAAACACATATAAATATTGACTATATATAAATATATATAAACATCCAAGACTGGAGAACAAATGCCTGAAAATTCATCACCCAAACATTTGTCCCCACCGGGGATCGAACCCAGAACCTCTCGAGATGGCGACGCCTTGAGACCGGGCGTACAGACCACTCGACCACGGAGGTCGTCAATTTATATTATTACGTTTGCTATAGAAATATTATTTTGAAAATATGACTGGCAGGTCATATTTTAGAACAGAATTATAACTATAACTCTCAGACTACTTATTAACTAAAAAAAATGGCTATATGTAATACGTACATCGTTACCATTAGACCGAGTTGACCGCTTCTTTTTGGGTGGCTCTTCCTCCTGAAAATAAGTAGTTTATGAAAAAAAAACGTAAACTCATATATTTTTCAGTCACACATAGAGAAATAAATTGTGCAATTTCATAACAAATAGTAGATAACCGAAAACAAACAATTCTAAAGCAAAGTCTTGATTTTATATTGCTGGCGGGGTTTTTCGCATGAAAAACCTTACTCTCGGAATCCGGCCGCTTGTATCGGTTACAACCGCAGTCAAAGCTCTGTGGTTGTACTAGCTACAAGTGCTCGCGGTAATGAACCTTAATTAAAAATATACTTTTTATTAAATTATACAAATTTTTAAATTTCTATATTGAAAAAAATTGACGTTTTTAAATGCCAGGTTTGGCCTATAAAATAACCCTATTTTTGGTTGGTTTGTTTATATAGAGACCTGTGTTTTGTGACCCCAAAATAACAAAACAATGTACCTCTTTTTCTTCCTCGTCTACTTCTTCTTTTACCTCCTTCGTATCTTCTTCTTCTTCCTCCTCCTCTGAAGTCATAGAGTTAATGTAATCCAATACCATTTTATCTATGATTTCCTTCTTACTAGTCAACGAAGTTTTAAATGTTGCCTCCAGTTGCTTGATGACTTTTTTGGTGGAAGTTTTGAGTAGATCTGCATCTTTTAAGATATCTGTAAATGAATAGCATGATGGATCAGAAACAAATTCTTCTGGCTTTCCCCAGTGCCATCTCTAAAAGATAAAATGATAGTTTACAGAAATTTATTACTAAGTATATATATATATATACAATCTCAAATTGAACTAGTTTAAAATGATAATGAACTAAATACATTTTTTCGGACTATAAATAATATCTGTCCATCTACATACTTTCTAGTCTCACATCAAAACATCTAAATGTAATATTTCAAAATTAAAGTTTATGATATTATTTTTTATTAACTTTATATCCGAAGAAAAGTAGAAAACAGACAGCGTGAAAAGGAACGAAACCACAATGGCGGACATGTAAAATTGATAAAACAATACAGGAGGAGTTTGGCGGCATTTGGCTAATGGCGGACGTGATTTTTATTTCGATGATTGTAATATTGTACGGAGTGGATATTGTTACGTAAAATCAGTGTAGTTTTGTGTAATGAGTGTCTGTGATGATGTGCGATATGGAGGATTATCGAAATAAACGTCAAGTGGTGTGAAAAGTGATGAGTTTTTTATCGTGGTAATCCACCTCATCCAAGTAGCACCACAGAGTCTGCCATCGATCGTTTGACGCCAAAGTCTCCCAAGATGCATTGAAATGCATTACACTAGCATTTCAATGCAAACTACAGAAGATATATATATTGCAGACATGGCTGTATGGGCTTCGTTCCCTTTGCCTTCCCTACGGGAGAATTTTACAAAAAAAAAAAAAATAAAACAATACAATCGTCACAACAATACCATATAAATTATTTTTTATGGATATATGAGCGATTTATTAAGTTTTGTTTAAACAAAACAGGTTAGGAATTTTCATGCGAGCAATTTTACACTATTTTTTGGTTAAGAAATCACGCCATTGCCGCTGTTCGTACGTGGAGTTTACCGCGCTTAATAAAAATAAATCACCAGTATACAAGGAAATGGAGGCTTTTAAAAATCAGTCCCTGTATATAATATAATTCTTACACTAATACTTAACAACTTTCATTCGAAACATTTTGCTGTAAAGCACATACTATCAGAGATATTTCAATTTGAGGAATCAAATAGTTGAACTTGTATTGGGCATTTACATAGGAAGCCATTACGCGGCCCCCGGATTGTCTGGCTAGGTGTTTGAAAGTTAATATTTTTCCTCGAAGACCTTTCATTTTATATAAAATTCTTTGTAAACCAAGCTTTACTTACTTGCGATCTCTGTACGAAGTTGTTCATCGGTTACGCTGATGTCTGTCATTTTTCTTTACAAGTAGATTTCGCTTGCTGCAAACACACGGGCGAATAGCTAGCTACACAATATTATACCTACGTGATAGATGATATACGGCGTCACTGCGAAAAGAGCCGAATGGAGCCGAAAGGTCCGCTTCGAGTATTGGATTGGGAACAAAAGGTAAGTTGTTATTCTTTTTCCACCCTGTTATAACTTTTATGGATCCAGAAATACGGTCTATACTCGCATACACTAATTTGAGTTGTCATGTCGTGGTATTTTTGACTGTAAAATTATCTTTACAAAGATGGCTATGATTTGCAACAGAAAACTATTAAATAGATTTCTTTAATTTTTAATTCAAATTAATTGGAAGCAAATGCTAATAAAAAATGTTGCAAATTGTCGGAAATAATAATTTTTAAGTATTTGTTGTTCATTTTGTGAAATAAAATTATTACAAAGAATAAAGTTAAACAGAGTATAACTGTCAAAACCATGTGCGATGTGTCAATGTCAAGACATCATAACCTTAACATTGATTACTCAAGAAGTGAATGTTATTTTCTAAATTGAATAAATTGCTAAAATTGAATTAAATATTGATAGGTACACTGTTTAAATATTTTGTGTTATAATGGCGAAAGTGAAAAATAAGCGGAACGCGGGCTTGGCGGACAAAGTTCATAAGAAGAAGAAGGCAGAAGGGTTTAAAAAGAAGTTGAATCCATTTGAAGTACACATAAATAAGGAAAAGATAAAAGTTTTAGGTAAAAAGTCTAAACATGACCGGGGCTTGCCTGGGGTATCCCGGGCGAAGGCTATGCAGAAGGTAAAATATATGTTTTACTTGTAGCAACTAGTGAAATGTAAACTAGTGAAATGGAAGGAAGTGATGTGGAGCTGATGAATTAGTAAGGCGAAAGAAAACTGATATAATTATGCTGTATTGATCGCGCTCATAGTGCAACATTGGCAGGAGAACATTTTGAAAGATTATTATGGGTTCTGTCACCCATATTGTTGTGTCCTTATTTAAAAATTTGTTTTACAAATTTTATGTTTTGTTAAAACTTTGCTTTGATACCCATTTGCCCTCTAAGCCCATTAGTTTTACAAGGAATAAGTCACAATAACAGAAAAAGTTCATATTCCTTTATTCTATTGTAAGCTTAGCAATAATATCACACATTTCAGTAAAAATCTATAACAATCCTACACATATTTAATGAGAAAGGGAAACCTTGAGAAATATAAGAAATAACTAACTAATAAAAGAAATAACTTAATTTTTTTTTTATATATAAATACATTCGCACCCATTTTAAGGCACTAAAGCATACATAAACATCCAAGACTGTAGAACACATGCCTGTATTCATCATACAAACATTTGCCCCATCAGGGCCCAGAACCTCTTGAGATGGCGACCCCTTCAGACCGGAGTACAGGAAGTTTGCCGAAAGGTCAAACTAAAATATCTTGCTCAGTTCTAATATTTTTTTTACAGAGAAAAGAAACATTAGGAACAGAGATGAAGTTAATGCACAAAACAAATGCATTCATTGACAAACGTATTGGTGAGAAGAGTAATAACCTGTCGGCCGAAGATAGAATGATTGCTCGCTTCGCTGCAGAGAGAGCCAAGCAACATAGTAAAAAAAGCATTTACAATTTAGCTGATGATGAAATTTTAACACACAGGTGAGTTCTTATTAGAAAACACTACACTGAGAAAATTATATTTATCTTCATAGAAAAATTTTATAATATTTTAATTCATTTTTTCATTCCCAAGTGGATGGATCTTGGCATACAAAATTTGCATTAAAGGATTTCTGTATAGTATTATGACAGTGTGAAGCTGTAAACATATCCTGAATAATGAAAGCACAGAATGGACAATTGGTTATCCCTGGAAAATAAATATCAGGTTGGGGAAAAAGCCTTTTCGCATTATAGTATGTATAATAAACTTGTAATAAAATCTCTATAAACTTGTAATAAAAACTGGGTACACAAAAAAGCTCGACATTTGGGTACCTCACGAGCTCACTGAAAGAAACCTAATGAACTGTGTACTCATTTGTGATTCTTCATTACGACGTAATGAAACCGAACCATTTTTGAAGAAGCTGATAACTGGTGATGAAAAGTGGATCACGTACGACAAGAACGTGCGAAAAAGGTCGTGGTCAAAGGCCGGTCAGGCTTCACAGACTGTGGCGAAACCCGGGTTAACTCGCAACAAGGTGATGCTGTGTGTGTGGTGGGATTGGAAGGGCATTATTCATTATGAGCTGTTACCACCAGGCAGGACCATCGATTCTGAACTCTACTGCGAACAACTGATGAGATTAAAGCAAGAAGTTGAGAGAAAGCGGCCGGAATTAATCAACAGCAGGGGTGTGGTTTTTCATCATGATAACGCTAGACCTCACACATCTTTAGCCACTCAGCAAAAATTAAGAGAGTTTGGCTGGGAGGTGTTAATGCATCCGCCGTATAGTCCTGACCTTGCACCTTCAGATTTCCACCTCGTTTCGGTCTCTTCAGAATTCTTTAGGCAGTGTCAGGTTAACATCACGCGAGGACTGCCAAAACCACTTGTCGCGGTATTTTGACCAGAAGTCCCAAAATTTCTATAGCAATGGGATCATGTCCCTACCTACAAGATGGCAAAAAGTTATGGAACAAAATGGTACCAACATACTTTAGTTTAATGTAAATAAACTATATTAAAAAATGTTTTGAATTTTCTTAAAAAATGCGAAGAAACTTTTTCCCCAACCTATTATGTTAATTATCAACAACAAGTTAAAGATTAAAAGTGATAAACTAAGATCTTGCTATCAGAAAGAAGAACTTGCAAAGTTCATATATTTTGCATCTTAATTAAATCTACAATGTAACAGAAATATATAATTTTTTAAGTGCTCGTCCAGACTGGACACGTGGACACGGAGCGAGCGCGGCGCGTCTTTCTCAAACAAATGAAATCTTATTTGAGTGTGAGAGTGTGACCTCTCAAGTGTGGGTATCCATGGGCGACGGTAATCACGTACCATCATTTGTTATACACCGCACTCGTAGAACAAGGGTGCGAAGACCCGGGTCACACTCGCGGCGCTCCGTGCTCCCTCGCAACTCCTCCACGACACGGCACGCCTGAGCCGAGGTCCGAGCCTTTAGTGGCACCCTCAGGACGTCTGCCGATCCCCGAATCCGGCTCGACCACCCTGCTCTCCCTGGAAGCGGGGGGATACCTTCCAGATAGAATCCCTTCAGTGGTGGTTCGCCAGTACAGGCTTGAGAACCGACCACAGTTCTCGCCTTCTTTAAAAAATCCGGTTATAACTGAGAAGCAGTCAGAGGCATCAGTTCAGGGACCTCCAAAAAAAAATCGCGTACCATCGGGTGATCCATCTGCTTGTTTGCCCCCTTTCCATAAAAAACGGAGTGCTTTTGTCAAGGGGCACAATAAAAAAGTATAGATACAGTGTGTACTGTACAGTCGCCTGGCCTTCTCTGTCCGAAATTCGTGAGTTAACATGGTGAATACTGAACAATGATAAAAGTAATTTTCACTAATTAACCGTCGCTTCATTTCGCCACCTTACTTTACATATCTTCTATTATTCTTCTCCATTTCAGAGGTCAAACACTAGAGCAAATAGAGAAATTTGATGATCCTCGTTCATCAGACGAAGAGGATGACAATGGCAAGAAATTCGGAGGGTTAGATGGTAAGAATGATGATAAAAACGTTGATGATTTTTATACGAATATATTATTTTTACATTTTATATATTATTTATTTATTAAGTATATATTTTAAGATATATAATTATATTTTCTTTAGTACACACGCCTCAGTCTACTTACTCTAGTCTAGATTTCTCCTACAGCAAGTGGGCTGAAAGATAATAATATATCTATTAGATATAAGCCCTACCTTTTGTACTCGTCTTTTTATTTTGTGTGTTGTATATTGTCAATCTTTCTTTTGTTCACAATAAATAGTTAAATGTATAAAAACTATTAAATGTGTTTATGACAAATAATTAATTCAGGAGGAATTTGATATTCCTACTCTGTTTTCAAATAAAAATCGTCAAAACACTAGAAAATGAATTCTCGTTCACTTAATTACAATATATATTTCTTTCTAGATGATTTTGTGTCAGAAGGCCACTTTGGCGGTGGAATCCTTTCAAAAACTGAATCTAAAGATGGTGCAAAATCTCACAAAGATCTTATTGAGCAATTAATAGCAGAATCTAAAAAGAGGAAGGCTGAGAAACAGAAAGAGAAAGAACAAACCCTTGACCTTACTGAGAAACTTGATAGTGAGTGGAAAGATCTTCAGCCTGTAGTATTTAAGAGAGCTCGGATGGAAGAGAAAGAGTCAGCAATAGACAAATTGCTGAGTAAAGCTGAGACAAAAAGTATGGATTATGACAAAATGATGCGGGAATTGAAGTTTGAGAAGCGAGGAACTGTAAGTTTGTGATAATGTTTTATGATTTTGCTTTAATTTTAGAAAGACCAAATAACTTTATTCAACTATAAGTTACAGGACAATTGAGCTCAGTCAATTGTTATTGTCATTTGAGAATAATGTCATAGTATAATTCTGTGGTACAATCTTTTTAGATATTAATATAATTACAATTTTCACCTTTTTTTAATGACAGTTATATTCACAAAAATTTTGCTTATAGCCTTCTGATGGTTTAAAAAGTGCAGAGAAGCAAGCTAAAGAAGAGAAAGAGAGAGTAGATAAACTAGAAAAAGAAAGAGAACTTAGGATGATGGGGGATGATGAACTTCTTCCATCAAGGGTAGTCCCAGCTGCAACCAAACATAGGTAAAGAAAATTTACAGGACATGGTTCATTAGATTAATAATAATAAGATGACTATAGAAGGGTCAGGTCAAAAAAAGGTCAGGTCAAACAGTTGTATTTCAATTATTTATTTCCTTAATTTTCAATTCTCATGCAGGTCTGCCGATGATTTAGATGATAATTTTGATCTAGAAGATGACCAGCAGTTTATGCTTGCTTATGATAAAGATGGAATGCCCTTAGTCCCTGAGAAGATATTAAAAGATTACTCTGGTAAGTGATCATCCCACTGCTGGGAATATCTAATGTGCAAGAGATCTTTATAAGGTATTTGTTCGCCTTTGCCAACCAACATATTGGAATTTCGCAATTCTTTCTTTTTTAGTATGAATAAAACTTCAGTATAGTTAATTGCTAATATTGCTTGCCTGAAATTGTGCCCGGTGCATGGCAACAGGCCGGCAACCTGTCACATGGGGACTTGACATATCAGGCATAATGTGGGTGCACCTCTGCCAACCCCTTCAGGGATTGAGGCGTAATGATATGTTATGTTATATTCCTCTACTTAAGTTTTACCTGAAATCTTTTGTTAGAGTTCAGTAGACTGGTTTGGCTCAACTCTTTATTTTTGATTTACAGTTCCTAATGCAAAGCCCAAATTTGATGATGGCGTATCAGATACATCATCCGATGATGATGACGAAGACAGCGAAGAAGACGCTGAAAATGAAGAAGTAGGTGATGATGATAATGGAGAAGAACAAGAAGAAAATGATACTAGCGATGAAACTGATACAGAAGCAAGAGGTAATGAAAAAATCAAAACAAATATAAGTAAAGAAATAGAGGAAAAAGTTGAAAAGAAAGAAGCTAAAGCTAAAACTGACGAAAAACAAAGCAAAAATAGTAATGTAAAAGATAAGCAAGACAAAGCAAAGGCAGTAAATGAACCAAGCAGTGTTTTAGTTGCTAATGAAGAAAGTGACGATGACAGTGAATTTGGAAGTAACAAATCTGTAGATGGTGATGATGATCGAGAAAAAGAACAATTACTAAATGATACTAGCGAAGAATCTAAAACAGAGAGCGAAGGCGATGAACCAAAAAAGAAAATCAACGAAAAAAGCAAATCAAATACAAGTAGTAAAGAAATTGTAGAAAAAAATTTAAAGAGTGAAACCAGCGGAAAATCTAGTGAAAATCAAAGCAAAAATAGTAATGTAAAAGGTAAACAAGAAAAGAAAGTTGTTAATGAACCAAATAGTATTTTATTTGCTGATGAAGATAGTAATGAAGAATGTGAAAATGACAGTGAAAGTGATGATGACAGTGACTTTGGCAGTAACAAATCTGTGGATGGTGATCCTGATGATCACTTGAAGGATCTAAGAGAGTCGGAAGATGAGAGCTATGACGAAGAAAATGCAGAAGAAGATAAAGAGAAGATTAAATCCTTCTTTGATTTAAAGTTGGCAGCAGGAAACAATTTAAAAGTAGGTAGATAGGTTTTATTATAAATATCATTTTAAGTCTTATGTTTCTTTAAAAAAAACTGCAAATTGGTGACGTTCTTATTCGTCTTTAGCACATTCGAAAGATACGTTAATATTGGGTCCTTACCTATGAAATTGGTGTTTTTATTCTGTCTTAGCAATTTGTCCGTAACTATTAAGTTTCAGAACATTCTTATAAACTTCTAAAAATAGACCATATATTTGAGCTCGTATTATTTAATTTGAAAATTTTTTGTAAGTTTAATTGTGTTAAAATTAGACAAAAAGACAATTATTTTTAACTGCCTTCCGAATACATCATTTGATTTGCATTAACATAAAAACGATGAATAATTTTTAACAAGCGTGTTCACACACATAATGCTAAAGCTTGTCTACTGATACATGCCAAATATTATTTATTATCTCTGGATTTGTCGTTGTGAAGAAAACTGATAAAATGTTAGTATGTAAAATGCAGACATCCCCAAAATCTCCATACAAAACACCAATTTCATAGGTAAGGACCTAATATTAAAACTAACTTGTTTATTTTATATCAAGATTTTCTTTTAAACAGACTTCTACTGGGGTCTTTGCAAATTCAGAAAGGTTTCCTTACTCCGATATTTCTTTAGATTGTGAGACAAATTCTGCAAAATTAGTATATCTTAAGCATTGAAAAGCATTTTTACAGCTAAACATACGTCTTAGATTTAGGCTTATATTACCAACCAACCTCAAGTAGGTACGGATGTCTGCTTAACCCAGAAAGTCCCTTTCTAACTGAAGGTTTGAACACTAGTTAAACATTATTATTGTGATATCTTTCTAGGAATTATTATCGGGAAAGTCTCCGTCGCAACAGTCGGCCGCGCTGCAGAAACTCATAAAGAGCTACGACCCAGGACTCGCACAGAATAATAAGGAACTACTAGCCACACTGGTCGCACACATGCTCCAATACACGAATGATTTGTTTACAAATCTGACAGACGAAGGAGAGCTTATCAAAGCCTTCCTTACATTCGACAAAATGGTCCCACATTTCTATGACTTAGCTCAAACAAACAAAGTTGCCTCCAAAAAGTTTTTCGTCGAACTACTCAAAGAGAAACGTGAAATCTTCCTAAAATCTCCTAAGAAGACCCCCGGATTAGATACGCTCATATTCTTCAAATTAATATCTTTGATCTACCCTACATCTGATTTCCGGCATCCAGTCACCACGCCATCTTTGATCTTTATGACGGAAATTTTAACCTTATCAAGGTTTAAATGTCCATATTCAATATCTGCTGGCTTATTTTTAACCTCGCTAGTATTAGAATACACTGTTTTATCTAAAAGACTAGTTCCCGCTGCCTTAAATTTCCTAAGAGGTATTTTGTATTTATGCGCGAACACAAGCATTTTAAATCCAATACAATTAGTCCCGCCATTCCGTTTGCAAAACGAAAAAATTTTGAATTTAGAAGGCGACTGCTCCGAAATGGTGGTCGATCACAAAATGGCGGCAAAGGATTTAGTTTTAAACGAGGTTAATAGCGATTATAAAATACGCTGTTTAGACACTTGTATAGGCATGTTGCGGGAGTATTTTGACTATTTCTCTTATTTAGAAGCTCAGCAGTGTTTGTTTGAGCCTCATATAGCGTTGATTGGTCGGATAGACTTGGAATTGTATCCTAATAAGATAGCTAGCAAGATCACTGAAACGGTGAAATATATGAAGGAATGTTTGGAGATGAAGACGTTTATACCTTTGACTTCTGAGAAGAAGAGACCGAAGGCATTGAGAATGTATGAACCGGACGTTCAGGAAGTGTAAGTATATAATTTTCTATTGAGTACTTTTAACTATTGGGTACTTTTTATCTTCTTTCATTAGTAATAGAGTTCTATTTACGTTGCTATAGGTGAAGTAATTTTTACCTGTGCCTGTATAACTACATTTAAGTGCAATCTTATCTAGTTTATCTCCCTTATTCCGTTTTCTTCTTTCCATCACAGTAACACAGGTTTGGCAACATGTGTATCTGAACAAAATCAAATATAATTTGAGGGCAAGGTAAGGGTAAACCGGAGCCATTTGAGTATTAGTGCTCCACCTTAGGCCAATTCGCTTTCTCACGAGATTGTGGTTTTTGTGGTTAATCGCACTCATATTAATAAAATAAATTTGTACGATAAAAGTAGCAAGACCGAGGTAAGTACCATTATTGCAGTTTTATGCAATTACAGTCGTGTTTAATTTAAAATGTTTACTTTTATGAGACGGCCATAAATCGATTTTCATAATGTTTCATAAACATACACGCCTGTAATCCCCGACGGGTAGACAGAGTCCAAGGAGTACTGTGTTCCTTCAGAACACATTTAGCCATAAAAAAATTGGGTTTGGTCCGATGGAAAATCGTGAAAAAGTTGTAACAAGTGGCTAGCTCATCGCCTACACAATCACCGACCCAGTACCCAATACGCCCTTAGTCGCCTTTTACGACACGCTAGGCAAGAAAAGCAGATTCTTTTTGCGTCCCAGACCAAACCCGGTTTAAGTGAAATATGCAATAATATTATTTATCTCGGCAATACCTGCAGGTTTTTTGGACTACCGCGGTAATACCTGCTTTTACCTTACTTCCTAATATCTATCAGCCAATTGTCATCCACTGCTGGACATAGGCCTCCCTCAATGATCGCCACACCTCGCGGTCCTGCGCCGCCTGCATCCAGCGACTTCCTACTAATTTAAAATAATTTATTTTACTTTCATCCTTTATATCATGACACATTTCGGCCATTTTATGGAGAGAGGATTCTACACCAAGTTATTATTCACCAGGTTCACCGGCAGCAAGAGTGCCAAACTTCCCCGCGAGATGGCAGAGCGCGCTAAGTTGCAGGGCAAATACAAGAGGGAGATGAAGGGAGCGCTCAGAGAAATAAGAAGAGATAAGGCATACATCGCCTCGGTCAAGATCAGGCAGAAGATACACAGGTAAGCATATATTTTCAGTTGATATCGTCGCCTTTTTCTTTTTTTTTTGTAAAATTCTCCCATGCATGGAAGGCAAAGGGATCGAAGCCCATACAGCCAAGTCTTCAGTATACATTTCTTCAGTAGTTTGGGTTTGGGTTTGTAGTTTTGGGAGAGTTTGACGTCAAACGATTGATGGCAGACACTGTGGTGCTACTTGGATGAGGTTACCACGATAAAAAACTCATCACTTTTCACACCACTTGACCCTTATTTCGATAATCCTCCACATTGCTCATCATCCCAGACACTTATTACACAAAACTACACTTATTTTACGTAACAATATCCACTCCGAAACAATATTATAATTATCGAAATAAAAATCACGTCCGCCATTAGTCAAATGCCGCCAAACTCTTCCTTTTTTTATTTTTTTATTAATTTTTTTGTCCCACAACTGAACATAGGCCTTTCTACATATAGGAGCGTCGTCTTCTCTTCTCTTCTATAGTAAATTGCGTGCCCGGCGGGGTTCATAATGATCTTGTATTTAATCCTGACCATCTTATGTACATTATGTTTTTTCTTAAATGAAAAATTACAAAGCTTCATCTTTATTACATGAGTAGTAAGGACTATTTTTACGTATTTTATTACAACATGAATGTTGGTTAGCTTATTGAATAGCCGTGAATTGTTGCCGAGTCATACACAATTATATTGACACGGCGGGATAGCCGAAATGGGGATGTAAGTGAGAAAACTATCGACATATCGATGAATTAATATGAATGAACTAATGTGAGTTCTAGCCGAAATAATGCAATAAGATTACCAATTTCATTTAAATAAGTACCTACCTATTTCATAGCATAAAAACTTTATTGTAACGAATTAATCTTACTGATCTCAGACTTCACAAGACTGTTTTATAGGAATCGGCATAAGAATGTATAATAGGCTGCCATATATATATATAGCTGTTTAATGAAAAAGGGGTATTATAAGATAAAAATTCGTGGCTACTATAATTTGCTCCTCTGCACATACTTATTTTACAATGTTTAAAATGTTCCATATTCCTTTTGTTATTATGGCTGTTTAAAAAAGGCTAACTGTTGAGTTTCTTGCGGCACTTCTTCTCAACAGACCATTGAAGTCGAAGTGCTAGTAGGAAAAAAAATATTGACGTGCAAAAGTATTTCATGTAAATCTAATTGCAGAATAAATGATTTCATTCCATTTCATGATTGATTGATTGATAATCTTTTTTACAGTGACAACGTAAGAAAGGAGAAAGTGAAGCAGATATACAAAGATGCATCAATACAACAAGGAGAACTGAACAAGTTGAAACGAATGAAATGATGCCGTAACACCGTGTAATAAAGTTGTTTATTATATATTTCGTTTTATTTATTTAACAGAGAAGAAAGTGAATGCTTAATAAACGAGGGGCAGACATTTTACCTATATGTTTTATATAACATGTCTGTCACTTGTTTGTTCAGCATTCACTGTTATACTCGTACAAGGTGTTTAAAAAAAGTTGTAGGGTCTCCTTTATTATTCCTCCAAAATTTAAAACTATCGACATCAAAGCGCGACTCTATTAAAGGTTTAGTTAAGTTTATCAGTAGAAATTACTTCTTAAGGGTCCGGCGAACAGTGAATTTTTCATACAATCGTAATACCAAAATCATTTTCAATTTGAGAATATCTGGACAAATCATCGCTGTTATTCGGATTAAGAAAGTATTTTTCTATGTTTCTGTTAAAATTACATAATGATTAATTGCGTTTTTAATATGAAACAAATAAGCGGAAAATATGTCCGAAAACGTCGAAAAATTTACGAAATATAATCGCATAATTAGGTCCTTACCTATGAAATTGGTGTTTTGTATGGAGATTTTGGGGAATTCTGCATTTTCCATACTAAAATTTTTTCAGTTTTCTTCACAACGACAAATCCAAAGATAATAATATTTGGCATCTATCATTAGACAAGCTTTAGTAATATGTGTAATATCACACTTCATGAAAATTATTTATCGTTCTTAAGTGAATGCAAATAAAATGATGTATTCGGGAGGCACTTAAAAAGAGTTGTCTCCGTGTCCAATTTTAACACAATTAAACTTACAACAAATTATCAAAACAAATCAAAAGAGCTCAAAAATATAGTCTATTTTTAGACGAGGTAATTATTTTTTAGGAATACTCTGAATCTTAATAGTTACAGACAAGATACTATGAGAGAAAAAAACACCAATTTCATAGGTAAGGACCCAATATTAATAAGTTTATAAATATTTTGAACAATATTTTTTAACAGAAACATAGAAAAATACTTTCTTAATCCGAATAACAGCGATGATATGTCCAGATATTCTCAAATTGAAAATAATTTTGGTATTACGTTTGTATGAAAAATTCAATGTTCGCCGGACCCTTAAGTTTTCAACTCTGTTCCAACTCCTAGCAGCTTACTAGGCGGTACTTAACATTAATTTTAGGAGTGAGTTTTGAAATGCCGTCTGGCCTATAAATGCATTCTTTCTTTCTTTAATTTTATAAATGCGAAAGTAACTCTGTCTGTCTATCTTACATCACGTCAAAACTACTGAACTAATTTAACCTAAATTTGGTACACAGATGGTTTAGGTCGTTTGGTAGCGGCTCATTAAAAGAATACTACCAACCCATCTCTTTCTTTGGGTGTCGTACTAATAGATTTAGAGCTGCACAACCATCCAATAGCTTATAGCGGCGACGGGCTCACCACCTGTCACGCTAAGTGTAGTCACTGCTTGGTGAAGCGCGGACTACTTATAGAATGGACTGTTTTGCCTAGTCTCCGACTAACCCTTAGGGGATAATAGTGGTGATAATATGTATATATGTATAGTCTAGAGCCAGAGAAAGGACATAGGTTACCTTTTATCCCGATATTCCCATGGGAACGGGTGCCATGCGGAATATGACATAGTCCTATGCTGTTTGCATATTATTATTCCTCGTGACTGTACACTAGATTTCCCATTCGAGGTACAGTCAACTCCAATAATATGAAACCACTTTTGACAGTTAATAACTCTTATTAGAAGGAAATAAAGATTGTCGCCACTTTAATGTGTAAGTACCTATACATATTTTTGTACTCGATTGTACAACGGAAACTGGTTGAGTTTTGCCAAAGCTATTCTCCGAATCGATCTTAGGGCCTCCAGATCTAGTTAGGTTCCCGGGTATATTCAGAAATTATTCACGCGGCCGCTGGAAGAAATACCTATATCCTACGTCCCACAGCTGGGCACAGGCCTTCCGCATGGAAACAAACATGAGAAGTATGGGCCATAAGACCACCACACTGACCCAATGCAGGTTGGTGCGTAGAAAGCACGGAGGAGTTCCGGATCACAAATTTTTGGTCACCCATCCACGGCCTGACCATGGCAAAGGTAGCTTTGTTTTCGATATCGAAAGCCAAAGCGTACTTACCACTACGCCCCTCTGAGCTCACCATACCATACCATAGTAATATGTTATAAACTCGACCTATTTTCACAAAATTTTGCCTATTTTCTACAGATTCCCATAGCAACGCAAACGTATCAATCAAACACAGCTGTTATCTGCTAATGAAATCGACATCAGCATGTCAAGAATTCTTCATGCATTATTTTAATATTTATTAATTTACTTTATTTGAAAAAACCAATATGGCTTGCAACGAAAATGTCGTCAAGAACATGGCAAATGAAATAACAAGGAATTGTCAAGGCCAAAATGTTACTGTGGAGCCAGATTTCGTGGTGTATCTGATAGATTTGCTCCTTCTCAATCCGAAGTATGGAAAACTATTGTCTAAAACGATTAACAGAAATAACTTGCAGTATTTTGTAGAAGAATGTGTTAGTATGCTGACTCGTAAGTATTATATGCCTATTATTTATTATTATTTTGACGACCTCCGTGGTCGAGTGGTCTGTACGCCGGTCTCAAGGCGTCGAGTGGTCTGTACGCCGGCCTCAAGGCGTCAAGTGGTCTGTACGCCGGTCTCAAGGCGTCGAGTGGTCTTTACGCCGGTCTCAAGGCGTCGTTTGGTGGGAACAGATGTTTATGTGATGAATACAGGCATTTGTTCACCAGTCTTGGATGTTTTTATAAGTATTGTATATTTTCTGAATAATTATATGTTTTTAATCGCCTCTGTGGTCTAGGGGTTCACACCACCGAGTGTTGATCGGGCGGTCCGGGTTCGATTCCCCATGGGGGCAGAAGTTTTTCTGCTCGGTTTGGTTGGTGGTAGAGCTTCTAAGCCCGCCTGGCTAGCAACCACAGTCTTGCCTAAACTTGTCGCCATAATAACAATGTTATAAGCATTTTTGTGTTCCGGCAATCAGAGGTAAGATAGCCAGTTCCTCAGTTGTTGAAGATTACAGGTGAAGCTCGCTTCCACCTTCGGCCTTGTCGTCACTTACCATCAGGTTAGATGAAGGCCAAGAGCTTACCTGTCATAAGTAAAAAAAATGTAAAGTATATCTATTTAATATATTTATCCGTCATCTAGTATCCGTAACACAAGCAGCATTAGTTGTTTAAAGTGGAGCTAGTTGATAGGTGTGAATGTCTGAGAATATTTATTTATTTATTAGTTATTATTATTTAGTTCGTGTTCGTTTGCGAAGTAGAGGATAATAATATTATTAATAATAATAATATTTGTTATAATGCACATGGTAACCCTATATGAAAGCAGATCTTAATTATAATCATTTTAACAATGTAATATTGAATAAAAATTATTTTTCAACACCCTTCCTTATAAAGTGGCTCTAATCCCATGGCAATTAGGCACATAATGACACCTATAATCAAACTGTGACTTTTTCATTACTATTATTCACGAGTGAGTAATAGTTTTTTTTAATATTATTGGTTGAGTTACGGTTACATTTGCGCTAAAAAGCTATCCGCGAAAAGCCCAAAAAAAAGAAACCTCATTTTTTAGTCTATGGCCGATGCGCGCGCATAGGAAAACTAATTAATTTTTCCCGCCATTACGAAATTTATTAGTCTATGGCCGATGCGCGCGCATAGGAAAACTGATTAATTTTTCCTGCCATTACGAAACATTTTTCACAACTCGTCTCGTTTTCTCTTTTGAAGTTATTTAGTTAGTTATTAATTAGGATGTCTGCAAATACAATTTATGAAGAAAATGATTTATGTTGTACACCGCCCGATATAAGATGTGAAGCCCAGAACGTTATGGAAAGTTTACTACCAGAAAACTCAAAGGAAAAATACATATCTATTATTCAGAAGTGTGTTGAAAAACGTTGTATGATACACGTGTGTATTGATGATTACCGTCCTCGGCTCCTTAAGACCCTCGCCTGACGGCTCGGGCCTCAATGCGCCTCAGCGGTAATCACCAGCATTACACACTTGTACCATAATGTACTATTACTCATTTATAAGGGCAGGCTTATGGTCTGCAGTGGACTATAATCAGAGCTGATTATGATGATGCTATTTTTACGGTGAGTAATAACTGAGGTAGCTTTTGCTGTAGTTTGAAATACGAAACAAGCTCATGAAGTTTCGGCTTTCCATACAATGTCCATTGCATTGAAAACAAAAACTTTATGAGCTTAATCTTTTCGATTACCGATGGGAAATTTAGGCTGAATAAGTCAGTATGTATACTTAATATTGGATCCTTACCTATGAAATTGGTGTTTTTTTTCTCTCTTAGTATTTTGTCTGTAACTATTAAGATTCAGAGTATTCCTAAAAAATAATTACCTCGTCTAAAAATAGACTTAACGTGAATAGCAGTACTCGCGGGAGAAATCGCTAATAAATAATTGGCAATATAATTGGCAAAGTGAAAATTGTGAGTCCATATTGACTCACATAAAATTCTTTATCATATTATTGGGTCCTTACCTATGAAATTGGTGTTTTTTTTCTCTCTTAGTATTTTGTCTGTAACTATTAAGATTCAGAGTATTAATAAAAAATAATTACCTCGTCTAAAAATAGACTATATTTTTGAGCTCTTTTGATTTGTTTTGATAATTTGTTGTAAGTATAATTGTGTTAAAATTGGACACGGAGACAACTCTTTTTAAGTGCCTCCCGAATACATCATTTTATTTGCATTCACTTAAAAACGATAAATAATTTTTATGAAGTGTGATATTACACATATTACTAAAGCTTGTCTAATGATAGATGCCAAATAATATTATCTTTGGATTTGTCGTTGTGAAGAAAACTGAAAAAAAATTAGTATGGAAAATACAGAATTCCCCAAAATCTCCATACAAAACACCAATTTCATAGGTAAGGACCTAATATAATTCTACTACCTACTCCCAGGTGGCGACACATCATTAAACACATTGAAAATGCAATACATAATACAAACCAACTACGATAAGCTACAAAACCTGATCGACAAGCATTTGGAGTCGATCGAGAACTGCCTACGGCCGTTGGTGAATGAGATCCTTGATGAGGAACCAGCGGCGGAGGACGAGGCGGAGTGCAAGAAGCTGTTCCGGAAGATATCTATCTATATCGTGCTGGCGAGCGGGCTGGGGAACCCGGGGATTATTACTGTTAGTATTGTTCTTATATTCAATGCAGTACCTAATATTGTTTGGCTTTTTTATTATTATTATTATTTGTATATAATATTTGTGCTAGTCGGGGCTGTTTCGCATCACTGCGACCTTATAAGTTACTACAGTAGCTCCGTCAACTGGGCACTGTCACAGGAAGATAAGGTGTTCCCAGTTTGGATTGTGCTTATTTCATCTGGGTCAAGGTTGTATTTCCCCAGGTGTCTGCTTCTTTTGTGAATCAGCGGTTCACAGTAGCACAAGAGGTGCATTGGTGTTTCACGCTCGTGTTCGTAGAATCTGCAAGTGTCAGTGTCCTTTAGTTTCATATTTTAAAGGTGTCTGTTTAACTTGCAGTGACCAGTCAAAGTCCTAATCATCACGCTCAGGTTACTCCTGTTGAGCTTCAATAGCTCGTCAGTGCGGTTGCGAGAGTATGGTTCGATTAGTGCTTTTGAGTGTGTTATCCCGAACGTTTTATGCCAGTCTGCTTTTGCCTCGTTAAAGAGGCGGGTTTTAAGGTATTGCATAGCCTGGTTCTATGAGATACCACAGAAAGGCTCTGGGCCAAACTGTTTTCCTTGAGCCCAAGTCCTAGTCAGTTCATCGGCTTTCTCGTTGCCGGCTTTCCAGAATGACCTGGCACTCATTTGAGAGTGATTTTGATCTTTTCTACCAGATTATTGAGTTTCTTCAAACAGTCTTTTACTCGTACTAGCTTTGATTTAAGGATTTTAACTTGCTTGCCCTATACAGTATCTACTGGTGCATGGCAGGGGCACTGCATCCCTAGAATCTCAGCATACTTGTCAGGCGGAAAAACTTCTGCCTACCCCTTCGAAGATGTACCTAGACGAGAGGATATGTTGTCCCAAACGTCAGCTGTTTTGGCTCTCTCTTTCTTCAATTTTGCTCATTTGATTTGAGGCTAGAGAAACTTGTCTTTTTCATTCACTTTCTGTCCCTGTCATCACTCACTCTCATTCTCATGCATACTATAATATCGTCCATATTTTCTTCGGTCTTTTCTCCTTACACTTCCAGCTTCACAAAAATGTAGTTGTATTTAACTATGGTCTTCAGTAATACAAGTTCTGACGCTCCGAATTCAGGAGGCTGTCCGCTGTGCCCTTTCTTATAAATTGATAGATTTTTTTTTTGTAAATAGATAGATAAAATTCGTTATTGCATTTAAAGGAAATCGCAAAAAATACAGTCTTACTATGCAAAACAATGCGGTTTTAGCGCTAGGAGCGATTTCTACCAAACAACCTTTGCTTTTACATATTTTTAAGTTAAACACATTTTCCAACGCAGACGCTAAAAGAAGGCATGTCGGCCCTAGAGAGCGTGTTCTCAATCGAAGACCTGAAGATATTTGTGGCGATGCCGCGCCCGGACAAGATGGCGCAGCTGTCCGAGCTGGTGGAGATCGTGTCCGGGGTGCGGCTGTTCAACCGCGACTGCAAGAAGAGCGGGGAGGGAATCCCTGACTGTGAGTAGACGTAAACCCTACACAACGTTGGCTCACGCACGGATTCAATTCGGAAATTAGTCCTAGTCCTCAGCCTATATACCTACGTCCCACTGCTGGGCACAGGCCTTTCTTATGGAGAAACAGACGAGGAGTATGGGCGTAACATGAGGAGTAGGCGTAACACCAACACGCTGGCCCAATGCGGGTTGGTGGGTAGAAACAGTCGCAATAGCGACCGGGACCAACGGCTTAACGTGCCTTGCGAAGCACGGAGGAGCTCGAGATTACAATGGCAACGGCCTCACCATGGCGAAGGTAGCTTTGTTTACAATCGAAAGCCAAAGCGCCACCACTACGCCACCGAATTCCTCAATTCGGAAACCAACGTTTTATTTCCGCCGCTAAAAGTGTGAGGTAATAGAGGTCCTTTACCTCTAATATAAAAAATCTTCTCACATAATGTCGCTGTATGCGGCAAAACCGATTCAAGACAGTTGCCTTTGTCCAGTAGTGGGCATTTCCCGTTAAGGCGAAGGGATAGGCAAATATTCATAAATGAGGTGTTTTTGGTACAATAGTCTGGCAAAAATACAGCACCAGGGATGATCAGATTAATTGATGTTATGACATATATCATAAACTTGTTCGTGACGGTCCAAAATACTAGTAATTATTTATAGCAACATATGGAGAGCATTCAATTTATCATAATCTATTGAAATTTCTTTTACACTTTTTTCTTTTAAAGACGTTTCTGTTTATTATCAAACTAAGTTTACATATCCGTTACATTAATACCTAGTCTCCGACGGTGAGTTTTTTTAGAAAAGACCACAAATTTATTAATTGCAATGATTTTCCTAGTAGCGCCTACTAAAATATTATAGTTGCATAATTGTACATTTGCTGGCAAAATTTCGTAGGCGCTTTTGCAAAGAAATGACATCGTTGCTAAGCAACGGTTAATTATTAAACTTTCAACATCTTGTTTGGCGAGAGCAAAATATTGATAATGCCCGAGAGTAAGTACCACCCTCTTTAATTACCTTGCCTATCCTCGTCATAATGTAGATAATTGTACCTACAGATCTGTGTGCAACAACAATCGGGCTACCAAAAATTACTTCTCACTACTAAAATGCACAGAGTAGTGGCCGATACAGAGTCTACGCAGGAAAGATTGTTTTATTAATAGAAATGGGTTTCTCTAATGTTTTCTTTAGACGTATTCTCTGCAATCTCTGCAATTGTGAAATTGTCACATAATTTAGTTTTAAAATAAACGAAGAATGATGATACATTTTTACCACGTTTTTCTTAGCTTGCTTTCTTGTCCGTGGAGATCAAATATGGCGATCGATTTTCGAAATTTTACATTCAGGCTTGTTTCCGGTGAAAATACAATATTAAATAAAAATATATATAAAAAAGGTTTAAATAAATACTATTTAAGAAAGGCTTTTAAAAAACCACTTTTTACTAATGGATTAAAAAGGGGAAAATAAATATTTTGGTTAAAAGAATTTTCGAAAATTTTACATAATATGATAAATAATTATATCAATAGTCAAATGACTGAAAATGCGCACCACGTTTAAATTTTCGATAATTCTTTATATAACAATATTTATTTTCCCCTTTTTAATCCATTAGTAAAACGTGGTTTTTTAAAGTTTTTTTAAACAGTATTTTTATCCACTCAGTTGTGATTTGTGTTAGATTAATTAGCATTTGCAATCATAAATATTTGCTTATAGTGAATAAGTGAGTTTGCCAATAATGAAGTTTAATAGTTACTTATTTCGCGAATTTATATAGTTGCGTTCTGCTGCTAATATATGAAATAAAGCGACTACGCTGTTTCATGCCGCGCTTGCTAATGCTAATGTCGTGAATGCGAAAACGAACTAACGCGATCGACACTGACTGGACCCAATCGCCCGCCGGCTGGGGTGCCGATCAACAGTTTTCGATAGCTAAATATTTAAAAATAATAATCTGATAAACAAACAAACAAACTAAAATAACTTTATTTCATACGCCAAACCTGGCACTAAAAAACGTCAATATTTAATAATTTATAAATTAAAAAAAATACGTAATTAAATAAAAAGTACATTCTAAATTAAGGTTCATTACCGCGAGCGCTTGTAGCAAGTACCACCACAGAGTACTGACTGTGTGGATACAAGCAGCTGGATTCCGAGTGTTAGGCTTTTCATGAGAAGAACCAGTAGGCCTAGACAAAGTGCCTTTCTATTGACGATTTCCATAATAATAGGTTGGGGAAAAAGTTTCTTCGCATTTTTGAAGAAAATTCAAAACATTTTTTAAATAGTTTATTTACATTTAACTAAAGTATGTAGGTACCATTTTGTTCGATAACTTTTTGCAATCTTGTAGGTAGGGACATGATCCCATTGCTATAGAAATTTTGGGACTTCTGGTCAAAATACCGCGACAAGTGGTTTTGGCAGTCCTCTCGTGATGTTAACCTGACACTGCCTAAAGAATTCTGAAGAGACCGAAACAGGTGGAAATCTGAAGGTGCAAGGTCAGGACTATACGGCGGATGCATTAACACCTCCCAGCCAAACTCTCTTAATTTTTGCTGAGTGGCTAAAGATGTGTGAGGTCTAGCGTTATCATGATGAATTACCCCTTCTGTTGATTAATTCTGGCCGCTTTCTCTCAACTTCTTGCATTAATCTCATCAGTTGTTCGCAGTAGAGTTCAGAATCGATGGTCCTGCCTGGTGGTAACAGCTCATAATGAATAATGCCCTTCCAATCCAATCCAATCCCACCACACAAACAGCATCACTTTGTTGCGAGTTAACCCGGGTTTCGCCACAGTCTGTGAAGCCTGACCGGCCTTTGACCACGACCTTTTTCGCACGTTCTTGTCGTACGTGATCCACTTTTCATCACCAGTTATCAGCTTCTTCAAAAATGGTTCGGTTTCATTACGTCGTAATAAAGAATCACATATGAGTACACGGTTCATAAGGTTTCTTTCAGTGAGCTCGTGAGGTACCCAAATGTCGAGCTTTTTTGTGTACCCAGTTTTTTTCAAATGCGCCAAAACTGTTTTGTGGTCAATTCCCAGTTCTTCAGCTACGTCGTAACTACTGACATGCCGATCTTGCTCCACTTTTTCAAAAATGGCATCCATTTTATCTGTAATAGGGCGACCAGAGCGACGTGCATCTTTGACATCAAAATTTCCGGATTGAAAACGCTTAAACCAAATTTGTGCTACTCTCACAGACACTGCACTAGGTCCATAAACATCGCAAATTTTTTTCGCGGCTTGCGTTGCATTTTTACCTTTTTTGTAGTAACATTTTAAAATGTATCGAATTTCTTCATTAGATTCACTCATCTTGGCGGTACGAAAAACAAATGAAAATCACACATTTTCCTAATTTGAATTTGGAATTATGTTCTTTAAAATTTAAACTTTCAATGATACCAAAACCAGCCAGATACAAATAGTATAGCCAAAGAGATTTTATTACAAGTTTATACATACTATAATGCGAAAAGACTTTTTCCTCAACCTAATAGAAATAGAAAGAAATGTATGGGACTGACAGTTCCGATAGATAAGTCACGTGATTCCATCAAGCGAGTAGCAAAGTGGTAGACAAGATGCTTTCTACTGTGTCTCTATTCTATCATGCGTCATCATTCTATTTTGACAGTAGAATAATCCTATACAAAGTGGTAGACAAGATGCCATTTTTGACAGAACAAATAGATAAGTTTCTATTCTACTAATCGCTAACCAAACGATTCCTCGAACCCAATAGTAAAGCGCAAACCTTTAAGTTTCTTACTTATGCTTTGTGTGTCGTGTTTTAATTATAAGTTAATATGCATACTTTAAGACTTTTGTGGGCAGCCAAAAATGAAGAATCTTGGCTTAGACGGCAGAGGAGACATGAAAACCGAAAACGTCTTGAAAAAGTTAACAACATGCCAGACAAGTTATTTGTTGAAAATTTTAGACTTAATAAAGAAATTTTTATAAACTATGTAGTGAACTTAGAAGGCGTAATCCTTATCAAAATAAATAACTATAATATAGTTATGATGTTCAAGACTGGTTCGACGATACCTTTATATACGTTTTGAATTATTTAATTCTGACAGTCCGATCGATAGTTCTCGTGATTTTAATGTATACCTATGTCCCAACTGGCCTGCGCATACATGCTGACGTCACACGATGTTTCACGCTCGGAAGCGGAACTAAGACTTTTAGATAACTCAAAATAAAATAAAATAAAAACAATTTCAGACAAAACATAATATAATGTTAATTTTTTTTTAGTTCTGATCCTACTTGCACAAACAATTACAGTAATGACCATAAAAAAAAAGAAGAGACACTAAATATCTTTAAAAAGAAAACACATTTCAGAGACAGATCAGCAAAATACATTATCTAAAAGACAAAAAAGAGTCGCGTGGAGTTGTACATGTTTTTCTGGTTATGACTGTATAATCAATTTTTTGTACGGATAAGCAGCACATCAGACTACCAGAAAATAATTTATCGATAGACAATGAACTCTTTTCTTTTTTTAACGAAACATTGAGTTGGAAATAAATTGAGAAAACTTGATTTGATTTAGGATTGTCTGACATGCTGGAAACTGTATACATAATCTAAGGAATCCATTACTATCAGGTTATTTCATTTACGAAATATCAATCGTACATTTTAATTTTTAATAAACCTTTAGTTTTCTCTGTCGATGAAATTACTCTGTGATAAACACTAGCCGTCATCTTTGCGACGAACCTCAAGTTTTCAATAGATGTCGCTGTCGCTTAATTTCGATTACGCCAAACGCTCAAGGTCATTTGCCTTACCTTTCGCCTTAAACTCGATTTGCTTTGATTTCCATATTGAAAACAAAGTTTTTCGCCATAATTGGACATAACATTGCTGGCGAAATCATTGTGAACTCGAGACCCTTAGTCATCAGTCGTCCGAGCACGGTAATTTAGTTGCTTGAGTTTCTAAGGCCCTGCAGTGACACATATAGCCTGGTGACGAGTCAGTCGTCACCAGGCTATATGTGTCAACAAACTTATTGCCATCATTCCGAAATCAAATAGGTAGGTAGGTATCTATTTACATCATCACGACTATTATCCCATAAGGGTTAGTCAGAGACTAGGCAAAAGCACCGCAAAAGCAGTCAACTGCAATACTTTGTGCTTCACCAAGTAGTGGCTGCAAATGTGCTCAGCGTGGTGGTGAGCCCGTCGCCGCTTTATGCTATTGGTTTTATGCTATGGTTGTGCAGTTCTAAGCCCATAAGACGTCTTTTACAACACCAAAGGGTAGAGATGGATTGGTAGTATTCTTTTAATAAGCCGCTACCACACGACTCGTATCTATTTAATACGTGTAATTTAACTTTGATATTGCTAGTGCCATTCAACCTGGTTGACGCGGGCAAAGCCTGCCTGGCTTCACTGTCCAACTCGCTGATCACGGTGATGCAGCGCGTCAATTTCCTCACCACATCCATCGAAGACTCCATCAACGTGCAAGACGAGACTGGAAATATTTACGTCGACATTCCGCTCAACTCTAACCTTACTTTGTGAGTTATGAAGTAGTTGTTGAGTGTAAATTTATGTATTTTCAAGGCTTGAACAGGCATTATTTGAGTCTGCGTTATTCATGTGCCATCTGGACCACAAAGTTGTCTTCCATCAGGTCTTGTGGTCAAAACTTCTCATTGCATCTCACTTGTTCATCCGCGTGGAAGCGAGAGGCAATGAGAAATTTTGTCTTCGGGGACTTTTTCTCTCCGGTCCGTGCTAGACCTTCTGGACTGCATTTGACCAAGTAATTGTACCCAGGCAAGACTACGAGCAGGTCTTCCAGCTGCTGGCCTTCAACCGCCAGTACGAACTGTTCATCCGCAAGCTCCTCTCTGATGTGGAGACGATGGTGGAGAACGCTATGGCCTACGTGGACAAGGCCAAAGGAGTGCTGGAGGAACTGCACTCGGCTGTCAAGTATAAAGCTGCTGTACCAGTCGCTACTGTGTTCGTGAGTAAAAAGAAATCTAAATATACGTAATTTTTCTTGAAATTATTATTACTCTGGTGCGAGAACACGGAAAAGAGTGAGTGAAGTGAGTGTCGATAAGGCGAGTGATAGAAGAGAATGGTAGCAGAAGACATGCTGAGCCGATCCTAAATAAAATTGGGAATAGGGCAGGGAAATGATGATGATTATTAACCGGTCCGTGCTGGGCTAGGCCTCGTCTTCAGCCCAGTAGATCCCCAGACGTGACAGTCGGAGGAATGCCTGCGTAGAAGTTATTCACGCAGCCACTCGAATGAGTATCATAGGCATCAGCTTTTATACGATACGTGCCACTGCTGTGCACAGGCTTTCCTCATGGAAATAAACACCACTACGCTGGCCCAATATGAGTGGGTAGAAAAACTAGGCCTCCCGTAGGCCAGTCTATATCGTATCACAGTAGCTAGAGATGGGGAAGAGTGGTCTTCCCAGCACCTGCACTGTCTGCCTCCATTACTCTTGTAGCCTTTTGGATACTATGCTGTAATGCTTTACTTCTGTAAAATTTATGCCAGGATCCATCCATCAGCCTATCAACGTCTCCTGCTGGACTAAGCCTCTTTCAATGATCTCCATAAGGACCGATCCTGCGCCGCCCGCATCAAGCGACTTCCTGCAGCCTTCACCAGATCGTCGACCACCTCGTTGGGCGCCTACCCACGTTGCGCCTCCCAGTACTTGGTTGCCACTCGAGAACCTTAGCGCTCCAATGGCCGTCAGTTCTACGAGCTATGTGCCCTGCCCACCGCCACTTAAGGGTCGCAATTTTGTGGGCTATGTCGGTGACCATTGTTCTCCGACGGATCTCCTCATTCCTGATTCAGACGCAGAGAAACTCCTAAACTCCCTCTCCATTCTTATGAGGCCCATTGATAGTGGCCGTATGTCATCACTGGCAACACGCACGAATTGAAGACTTATTATATATTATTATGCCAGGATACAAATTAATAAAAGATTCATCTCTAGCCGCTGTTCTGCAAGCTGTGGCAAGTGTGGCGCGCCATGCAAAACGTCATGTACCTGGTAGCGACTGTCAATCGTCTCATGTCGACGCTGGCCGCCATACAAGAGCAGATGAAACTGCCGCACGACATCCTCACACAGATGCTCAACGGACGACAGGTATGAGATATACACTCTTAAGTCACGCATTAGTGAAGTCTTGTCAATTTTTTTGTCGTTGCCGTTGGTCCCCGTCGCTATTATTGCAACCGTTTCTACCCACCAATCTGCATTGGAACAGCGTGGTGGTATTACGGCCTATACTCCTCATGTGTTTCTCCATGAGGAAGGTCTGTGTCCAGCAGTGGAACGTTTATAGGTTGAGAACGATGTCACATGTCAGCTCGGTGAACAGTGGTTTCCATGTTGAAAACCAAGTATCTTTATGAATGGACTGGAGAACCTTACCTTGCCCTAGTTCGGAATTCACATGAAGCCGTTGGATAGCATGTGATTTTACATATAGGATAGCCAGTGTCCGGCAGTGAGAAGCATGTGCTGATGATGGTTATATGGTTAGGAGACATAATATGATGGTTAAGTATAGTCGTAAAAAGAAAAAGGGCAATAAATTTTTGTTTATAAAGAAAATGAAACTATTAAAATTCCTAAAAAATTTGTATTATATTTTTGCATAGGTAATGATAATAATGTTATATGTTAAAATTGAAAATATATTTTTTTTTCAGTTTTGTAGTAAAAATAGCCTCTTGCTATAATACCTTAAATCAAACCTATGATTACAGGTAGTGAGTGACCACGAAAGAATGACATGCACTATAAGCATGGAGGACCGGTTATCTCTCGTCTCGCTCACCAACTACGTTGGCTCCAGCGAAGGCGTCAACAGTATAAAAGATAGGCATATCCAGGTAAGCAAACCTTTCATCGTTATATATTCTCTATACCACTGAAGGTCTGTTGTTCACAAGACCATTCCGTTACCGACCAGCTCGCTCTTATACATTTCTGTGCAAAGAATATTTTACGTGGCTATCGCTGCCTGTACACCAAAGGGGAGCGAGGGAGCGAGGCGGAGATTTTAAGCAATGCTATTGGTTAATTTTGACACAGCTCAAGCACCGTATCTCTGCTCCGCTCCAGTAGACGGGCAGCCTAAAGGTCCCGGAATGCTGTTACCTTAACTCTTCGTGTCTCAGACCAGACGACATTACACCTTGCGTGTCTCGCTCCCACGAATTGAGTGGTTAAGCGTCCTTTCAAGGGCGGATCCAGCTTTGGCGCCAGGAGGGGGTCACATAGTCGTGGTCAAGTCAAGAACTTATAATTTAATTTTGATAACAATAGATACAAATAAAAAGTAGGTATTTTATTAATGTACTTAAGTACTGTACATAAAAATATTTATTCTTTATTGTACACTTGAAAAACTTAACACATAATAACTTGTACATATACATACACGTACTAAGTATATATTGCAAGTGTGGCGCGGTAAAATTCAAATTTTCGATGCGTTCGTTCCCAAGCGTATGCCATCATACAAAGTTATGATATAATATAAAATTAAATTAATATTGAAGGTATACATATACATGCTTCCAGGACTCATTATTGCGTTGTCATGGGAGATTTCAACGCAAGGCTAGCGCGCGCAAGGCTAGCAGCGATGATGAGCTGAAAGTGGGGCCATTTGGATTTGGAACCCGGAACTAACGTGGTCAAATGCTAGCCAACTACATGGAGAGGGAGGGACTCTACATGATGAACTCTTTCTTTACAAAACGGCTGCAACGAAAAGGGACTTGGAAAAGTCCGGATGGTCGACTAAGACTCTGATGTCTCAGTGATCAATTCGTTAAACAAGGGGAGCGATCACCGAATGGTAAGAGGCACATTAAATCTGAACTTGAAATCTGAGAGGTATCGACTGATGAAGTCCACGCTCCGTCCTGAAGCCATCCAAATTCAGAACCCCGAACACTTTCAACTCGAACTGCAAAATCGATTGCCTGGAGGACTGCACAGATGTGGACACATATAATGACAGGTTCGTGGAAAATGTCCGTACGGTGGGTGAAAAGTTCTATAAGCCCAGTCGTACCAAAAGAGGAAAGAAAATCTTTGAGCCAACACTAAAGCTGATGGCGGAAAGATGATGAACGAGATGGTTCTGCGGTCATCAGATGATACTCTCTTCTATGTCGGCAGCTCAACAAACAGATCTCGAAGTCACTGACTCGCGACATACGCCGATTTAATACCGCTCAGTATTAAAGATATTATAGATATTAAAGAAACCATCGGGTTAAATGACTTTGAGTTTGAGTAATTTAAATTCATCATACTCGAGGAAAAAACGCCAAAAGCATGGCATGTGGGCATGGTGTCACTGTTCTTCATTCTTGACGAAGGTGACAGGGTCCAATTGAAGAACTGCAGCTCCTTAGCCATGTTTACAATCTGTTTTCGAGAGTCCAAGAGAACCAAGGTCACCGACATAGCCCACAAAATTGCGAAGCTTAAGTGGCAGTGGGCAGGGCACATTGCTCGTAGAACTGACGGCCGTTGGGGCGGAAAGGTTCTCGAGTGGCGACTGCGTGCGTTCTGGGAGGCGCAACGTAGGGAGGCCCCCAAAAAGGTGGACCGACGATCTGGTGAAGATCGTAGGAAGTCGTTGGATGCAGACGGCGGAGGACCGCGAGTTTTGGAGATTATTAGGGTAAGCCTATGTCCAGCAGTGGACGACAATAGGTTGATTGATTGATTGAAATATTGAAGGTATGTAATTACATAAAATCTGTATGGTACTTAACAAAATATATAAATAAAATTATTACATTCAATTAGTGGTCCACCTAAGTCCTGGAATCAGCTCAGGGGGGGGGTCATGACCCCCATGACCCCCCCCTTGGATCCGCCGTTGCGTCCTTTCACACAGACCGGCTCGGACGCCAGCATTTTTTATATACACACATACATATAATGACGACTATTATCCCCTAAGGGTTAACCAGAGACTTGCCTAGTCTCTCCATTGCCATAATCCGCGCTTCACCAAGCAGTGACTGCACGCAGCGTGACAGGTGGTGAGCCCCTTCCCGCTATAAGCTATTGGATGTTGTGCAGTTGCAAGTCCATTAGTCGCCTTTTACGACACGAAGATCGGTTGGTAGCATTTTTGTTACGTTTAAAATGGAGCTTTGACTCATTGCATTAAGGTTTATTTTTACGTTTCATTTGTTTTGTTCGAGCATTCCCAATAACAAAAGAAATTTAACGTAAAAATAAACCTTATTGTAATTACTCAAAGCTCTATTTTGAACCTTGTATATAATTTTGTTAGAAGATCCCTTTAACGCTACAAGTCTATCAAAACAGTCAATTCTCAACATTAACAGCTCCCGCTCAGTTCCTAGGTTTCTGTGCGATGTGCCTGAGCGTTGGTGCATTAATCCCGAGCAACCTGAAGGTGGGCGTGATCAAGAACCGCGGCCAGTGGTACGGGTTCTGCAGCGTTAAGATGGCGGCGCGGTTCAGCAAGGACCCCAACAGGTATAGATGGTGGTTTAGCAAGGACCCCAACAGGTATAGATGGCGGTTCAGCAAGGACCACAACAGGTATAGATGGCGGTTCAGCAAGGACCCCAACAGGTATAGATGGCGGTTTAGCAAGGAACCCAACTAGTATAGATGGCGGTTTAGCAAGGACCTCAGCATGTATAGATGGCGATTTAGCAAGGAACCCAACTAGTATAGATGGCGGTTCAGCAAGGACCCCAACAGGTATAGATGGCGGTTTAGCAAGGACCCCGACAGTTATAGATGGCGGTTTAGCGAGGATCCCAACACACTATATAAAAATCAAAATTTTCCTGAACAGTTTTTTTAAAAATTACGATTCGAGTGAACATTTTAACAGTACAATTATTTTCTACAGGTATATAAACGAGGTGTTGGAGCAAGCCCGCAACCACATACACCTGATCAACCTGTTGAACATTGTTGAACAAGTGTACAACGTTAAGGACATCGACGCATTGGTCACTGTATACGTGCCTAAAAGTAAGCAATACTGCATTATGATTTTTTTGCCTATCATTTAAATTTTTTGACCTTTTTAAGGTTCTGTAGTAAACTAGGAACCCTTATAGTTTCGCCATGTCTGCTTGTTTGTCTGTCCGTCCGCGGATAATTTCAGTGACCGCTAGCTCTGGACCCTAACGTGTGATATATCGTTAGATAGCTATTCAAAAATGAATAGGGGTTTTCTAACATCATTTTACGATAATATTGATATTTTCTGAAATAATCGCTCCGAAAGTTAAAAAAAATGTGTCCCCCTGTGTAACTTTTGAACCATAAGTTCAAAAAATGTGAATAAATTCTCGAAACTAGAACTTTATAAGTTCTTTCTAGGAAAATTATTTTGAACTAAATTTGTGACTTAACCATAATTATGCAAGCATTTTTTTATCTCATATGGAAAACTACTGAGCGTGGCCCGACACGCTCAGTACAGGGTTTTTGTACCTTAATGTAAGGATGTGAATGAGAAAGTACTATTATAACACAATAAATTTTAAATTTAAATTACGTATTTGCTTATATGTCAAAAACGCCTTCGGTCCTTATGGTCTATGAATTATCTGTGCCGTAGCATCACGATTATTGTAAACTATTCAATACGCATGCGCGACATAGCCGACAGTTGTGCTTGGTTGGTTGCGCCTGGCGTTTGACGGATTTTGACCATGCGTAGTAATTGTTTACATGAAGTGTTACTCAACTAATTTCACGAACATGGTGGATTGCGGTTTTGGCAGATGAAAAAAAAGTTAAAACTAAAACATATTTAAATTCAATTTCTTTGAAGAAGAACTTGGTATATTTCGGACCCTTGTACTAAATACTATGTGAATGACACATTATTTTCATTACTTTCGGTATGAGTCAACTAGCCTATTGCATTCGTTTCCACCAATCCGCATTGGACCAGCGTGGTGTTACGGCCCGTACTCATGTCATTTCTACATGAAAGAAAGCTTATGCCTAGCAGTAGAACGTACCTTGACTACCAACTGTACGATATACTTTTTGTTCCCCAGTCAAAGTCTTAGACAAGGACATACAGACTGAAACGCATCTAATTGAGAGCTACATAGAGAAGAACTACTCCTGGGATATGTGGAAGTGGAAGCGACGAGCTTGTCAGTGGGTAAGTATAAGCTGTACACTGAGAGTACACTGCGTTATTTATTCTTCATCCAAATCCGATGACGAATGTTTAATAACAAAGCGTTGCCTAGCAACCACTGACAGGTATATTATGTTATTAACATTTAACAACCTTTTTCTATCAGGCACATTAAAAAAATATTTACTATCTTACAGTATTATACGAAAACATTAATAAAGCAATTTAATTTGAATTAAGTAACTGTTTATGAATTTAATTTTTTAAGAAAAAGTTTAAAAAAAAATTGTGTCGCGTTATAGCATAAACCGTAACGTAGTACTATCATTCGTGGTCGGGTAAAAATAAATAATGAACACGCAACCGATTTTAAAAGTACTTACGGTATAGAAACACGACTGAAAGTTAGTGTCGATTGCAATTGAAAGATTAGTTTAAAAGTGCAAAAATGTTTACGAGATCTGAATTTTGTCAAGGTTGTGTTCTTATAGGGCTGTGAGGTAAAAATAATTTAGATTTTATCTTATTTTCTTATTTTATTTCAAAAGTATTGAGGTTTTGTGAGTGTTTCTAGTAATGTATGGTAGAGAAATAATTAATATAGAAACAATTGTGAAATTATGTGCAGTAATCGGGTCGGAAATACCAGATTTAGCTATTTTTTCGTAAACTAAGTAGTGATGACCCTAAACTTGGTTTGTTTACATTTATTCGTCATCGGATTTGGATGAAGTATAGATCTAACACACTGTTATTGTATAACCACCGTATTGTCAAGGTACCAAATAGTCTAGTACACAGACATTTTTTACATAGATAACGCAAGTATAACGATTTGTATTGAAGCAAAGCGTGTCAACTTTTTAACGTCTGCGGTGACGTCACAGCCGTAATTTTGAGACGGGAGATCTAAACTCATTAAAAAAAAAATCAAAATTCAAAAGCATTTATTCAGCTAAGATGCGTCTTAGCGCATGCTTATGAATGTCATAAACATTTTACAATATTTCGTGAAAGCGATAAACTACGCCATCCGTTCACAAAACTACCAGGAGGCCTTGTTCTGAGAAGAACGGGCAAGAAACTCAGCAAGTTTTTTACATTAGCATCATTTAAAAAATGTCATAAACTACAACGTCAATGCAGTTTAAAAGAAAAAATAGGTACTTATTTTAAATAATATTCTGCAGTTTACCACATTTTCCATTACAAAAATGTACACATAGTCTAAATTATAATCTTAAAAAGCAGTATCTACATGTACATATCGATAAATAACTATCTTAACTTCTTGCCGCGCCGTCGCCATACTGTCCCGAAGCAAATGTTATGATACCAATGCCGCCGATGCCCCTGCACTAATGATCACACAACGAGGCATTTATTTTAGTTTTTGCAGCCATTCGGACGCGCGCTGTCTAGTTAGCAGCGGCCAACCCCGACGTTTGGTCGGGGTTTTCAGACACGCGCAGTACATGCATTTGCGTCATCTATCTGTGGTTGAGTATGTAATTGGGTATGAACCAAAAATCCCCGTACGTAAACTCCTCGGAGCGATCTTTTCAATAATAATAATAATAATAATAAAACTTTATTTGCCAAAACATGGATACATAGGATGTTAATTTATGAAGGGCCGACATGTTCTACCGATTCGTGTCGGTGCGCAAATGTTTTACATAATTATATGCTTTCTTGTGTCCGCGTAGGTACGTTGTTTCACCGCATATAGGCGCGTGAAACGCATCTTCGCGCGTAGGTGCGTTTTCAGTGTACCGTGCGTTTTTTTCTATACGACAGGAGATTTTATACAACTTTAGAACACGCATCCACGCACTACGTTCCGTCGTGAGACTCAGTGTGGAACCGCCTTAAACTTAGATCATGAACATTCGGAATATCTCTCTTTTTAGGTTATTTACCCGAAAAAACAACCCCGGACAAGTTTGTTACTATTAATATGTTTCACTCTCCCAGATACTCATTCATATGTTTGCTTGACTGATTGTTACATACATACATATAATCACGACTATTATCCCCTAAGGGCTAGTCAGAGACTAGGTAAAAGCATCGCAAAAGCAGTCCATTGCCATAGTCCGCGCTATAAGCCGCTATAAGCGATTGGATATTGTACAGTTCTAGGTCCATTACTCGCCTTTTACGACACCCATGGGAAGAGATGTGTTGGTAGTATTCTTTTAATGAGCCGCTACCACACGGCTCCACTGATTTTTGTTGACTGTATATACCAATTTAGCCTTGCTTTTATGTAGACCTATGTATTCACAACATAATATATTCTCCACCTTCCAGGCGACAATAGTGAACTGCAGGACCCACTCAACCCAAACGATATACAGCCACATGAGGTCCGAGATTCAGTGCCAAACCGTGGAGCCGCGGGATAAATGCCAGCAGACCAAACAGGAGGCGGGTGTAAACACCGCCACGAAGAATTACTTCTTCTGGGGACTTAGGGGGCAGAAGGGGTACGGGCAGCATATCATGGATCTGACCGATTACCTCGTGGCGGAGAAGAAAAAGGGTAAGGGTGACTTGAGCAATTTCATTTGTAATGGTGTATGTAGGGTGCGGGAAATGTATGCCGCACCCTCAGCGAAAAGGGAAGATCTTCCGCCAAGCCAGGTGTACGCTCGGGAACCGCAATCCAACTGTTATTCGTCGGAACTTGTTGTATTAATCTACCTTGGAAACTCTGCCATCGTGATTCAGGCTCGCCAATCTTGTATGCGCCTTATTGTTGTATACAGTAGGTCTAGTATTATATTGACTCCAATATTATTATTCACTATCTTACTTTTCGCTGATCAACCATTTCTCGGTTACTTGATATCGTAGCGCGCTACGACGTAGCCGCGATACAGTACACAAAGTATTTTATATACAGGGTGAAATTTTATTAATCAACAACGACGCAATACTAGGTATACCTGGCATCATAAACGATAATATTTTGTTCCTTTGAATATTTTGACACATTTTACTTTCATACAAAAATAAAACTCATTTAATATACGTAGTTTTTGTCATTAATTGTTATTTTCAAAATCTTTCTTTCCTTTTTTAATCCATACTAATATTGTAAATGCGAAATAAAATCTGTCTGTCTGTCTTGCTTTCTCATCAAAACTACTGAACCGATTCGATTGGTACACAGATAGTCTAGAGCCTGAGAAAGGACATAGGCTACTTTTTATTCCGATACTCTCATGGGAACATGTGCCATGCGGGTGAATTTAAAAAAAAATAAAAATTAAAAATTAAGGACATTACGCCACTATGAACTTTGCTTCTAATAATAGAGTAGGAGTAAATTTTCAATTCCACCAATTGAGGCTACTGTTCCAATTTGATAAAATCTTTCAGTGATGAATAGCCTATTTATTGAGGGAGGCTATAAGCTGCATACCATCAGACTATCTCAAAGTAACATTCCACGTGGATGAAATCTCGGGAAAAGCTTGTAAATGTATATTTGTAGAAAATAGTGTGCTTTTGTGCAGTGTAATAAAAATTTATGTTGTCGAGTGACCTTTGTTGTTTCATATCTAGCCGTCATCTTGCTAAGCAGCATCAGCAAAAGAAAAAGTAATAAATAACTATGTGCCATTGGTTAAATTTTTCTTTTGAATGTTTTCTGTGTGCCTCGGATCACAACAGTGGGTAAACAAACGCGCTCGTCAATGAAACATAGACTTACAAATGTCACGATAGACAAAATTTGGAAAATAATTTTTAATTAATATTTTGACTTATTTTAAAACTAGTAGAACTAATGTTATTTATGCTACCATTTCTTGCGAGATTGTTACAAACATACATAAAATCACGCCTATAATCCCCGAAGGGGTAGGCAGAGTCCAAGGAGCACTGTGTCCCTTAAGACCACACTTAGCCATACAAAAATTGGGTTTGGTCTGATGAAGAATCGTGAAAAGTAGTAACAAGTGGCTAGCTCATCCCAGACTCAGTACCCAATACGTCCTTAGTCGCCTTTTACGACATGCTAAAGCAGTTGAAAGCAGTTGGTACATTCTTTTGGTGTCCCGGACCAACACGGGACGGGAGATTGTTGATGAATCAAAAATAACCTGTATAAGTCACATACGATATATGTTACAGCTGAACCAATATCAACGTGTACCTGGCCGTGCCTGCAAAGGGGACAACAGCCGCAAGAGCAGTCGCCGTCCGCGTCTCTGCTGTACTCCTTCACAGAAGACTACGGCGATGATACGTGAAACACTCATTTGATATGTCATTTAATTCGTTTAATAAAAGTATTTAGATTAATGTATGTGTTGAGTTTGATTGTAGAAAGACAATCTCAAAATCTCTTCTTGACTGCCCAGTTATTTGGTGTCGGCACAACATGTATGCTCTTTCACTCTCTCCTGTTATTCGCCATGTATTAAAGCTCAACAGGTGACTGCAGGCAGGCCAGACTTGAACTACCACGAGTTGAGCCACGCCTATCCAGGGAATTGATGCGGCTGGATAAATGTAGGCTGCGCCTTGTAACAGGCGCAATCACAGTCTTTTTAACAAACATCTTTTCAACATAGGTGTCACAGACAGTCCGCTGTGCAGGGCGTGCATGGCGACAGAAGAAACAGCTTCCCACGTCATGGTGGAGTGTGACGGGGTAGCAGAATGCCGGGCTAAGTACCTGGCCTCACCGGGTACCCTCCGGGAGGACATCAGCGACGTGAAGGCGCTGGGTGACTTCCTGGCGGAGCTTGGATGGCTGGAGTGATCCAGAATTCACCCTCCGACGCAAAACAGGCGCAAACTGGACGTCGAGTTGTGGAAACCGCCCGTAATGATAAAGAAGAGAAGAAGAAGAAAGCTCAACAGGTACCTGAGCGTGATGATTAGGACTTTGTCTGGTCACTGCAAGTAAAAAAGGACTGACACTTGAAGATTCTGCGAACAAGAGCGTGAAACACCAATGCACCTCTTGTGCTACTGTGAACCGCTGATTCACAAAAGAAGCAGACACCTGGGGAAACACACCCTTGACCCAGATGAAATAAAAACAATCCAAACTGGGAACATCTTATCTTTCTTAGACAGTGCCCAGTTGATGGAGCTACTCTAGGGCCTAAATAGAACTTACATAGGACTGGTCACAATAGATCTTATTAGTTCTGCGAACTAATAAGATCTAACTAATAAGATAAAATGCGAAACAGCCCCGACTACCACAAATAATAAATATTCGACATGTGACCACTCACTTCCTATCTCGTCATTCACACAATCCATCAATTTGTCTACGGTCTTCCTCTTCATCAACATTCATGTCTATAACTTTGTTGCCCCACTAGCGCGACTAACGAAACCGGAATATTGAACTTTTTTGAATATGAAATATCAGAAACATCTTGGATATAGTCAATAGTCACCGTGTATTTTTTTTCCGCGACAAATTGTCACATCGTGTGTCTCTGTGGTCCAGCTAGCTTTGCAGGTGATATAAGATATCATTCTCTCCTTATTTCATGTCCATACCATAGTCAAATTTCTAATTTATTTTCAATCAGGGTAAATTCTTCTCACTCCTCAGTCCCTTCATAGGGTAATTTCCACCGAACGAACAGAAACGGATTTTAAAATCTTCAAACAACAATAAATATTTTATGCAGGGTTTAAAGTCTATATTACCAAGTCAATAACAGCAGTTCGACGTCTAATGACGACCTCCGTGGTCGAGTGGTCTGTACGCCGGTCTAAAGGTGTCGCCATCTCGAGAGGTGCTGGGTTCGATCCCCGGTGGGGGCAAAGGTTTGGGTGATGAATTTTCAGGCATTTGTTCTCCAGTCTTGGATGTTTATATATATTTATCTATATTCATCATATTTATATGTATTTATCTATTAAATATTATTATCCGTCATCTAGTGTCCGTAACATAAGCAGTATTAGTTGCTTAAAATGGGGCTAGTTGATAGGTGTGAATGTTAGAAGATATTTATTTATTTATTTTATTTATTTAATGGTGCCCGCCGTATTGTTTATTTTCGTTTGAAGATTGTAAAATCCGCATGTGCATTTGCCGGTACGCTCATGTTCATGTTTCCACTGTCAAGCCATCATTTTACTAGGTAAAAACTGAGAGTAAACAGAACTGGAGTTGCCTTTGTCTAACATTCCCCTCTGCCAAATGCACAAGCATCGGATGCCTGCACGTTTAATAAAACTAGTTGAGCCGCCATTTTGACAGCCATAACATTGTAAACGTTGCGGCGAACAGAGCTCCCGCAAAAATGCCTGCCTGTGCTGTTTTTTGTTGTAAAAATAAATAGAAAACATCGAGTATGCTAAAAGATGGTGTCACCTTTTATTTGTAATTATAATTTTTAAGATTTCATGATTATTTTCTTCATTATTTCATGTTTTAGAATTCTACGATTTCAAATTTCGAACGCTAGTCTCGTGGGGAGTGCGGCTGTGACGTTGTCAAAACGCACACCCCACGTGACTATTTTAAGCGTGTGTGCGTGAAATTTAAATTTGTGTGTCGAATTATGCATGTGTGCATTTGTAAAAACAGCTGGCTTTGGGTGTAGTGGTAACCTCACCCCCCGCAAGAAATGGCAGAAAAAAATGTTTGAGAAATTGACTAATGGCTACTCCAGTTCTATTTACTCTGAGGGTAAAAACAATAAAAAGGCAATATAAACGTATAAAACCTATATTAATCTACCTCCTAAGCCTATTGAGCGTCTCCCGCGCCTCCCTCGCCAACGCCACGTCTTCGGCGCGCCGCCGCAACGCCGCCGCTTCGTCTCGCAGCGACGCCAGCGTCGACACCAACGCCATCGTTGATTTGGGAAGTACACAGTCTGGGACGGATAGCTTGCTGTATTTTATCTGAAAAAAAATGTTATTTCGGTGTATTTTTTAATTTTGACCAGTCGAGTTAAAGCGACTTGATGTTGTTTATAAGATCATATTTCGATAGCTAAGTATTCAGGTGATAGAAACTAAGAGATAGCGAAATCTGTTTTTAGTCGAGCCGAAATGTGAGTCATAAATAACACAGACATTATAAATTAAATCCTGATAAAATAAATAAAAAATTACTCAAATATTCATGATTTAAAAAAAATAGTTTTCATAATTGTGCCATTTTACTTGATGCATATGTTAATTATCTGAGGTAACGAGTGTAATATATCATTTTTTTAATTTTTTTCGTTTAGGTTTAGCTTTAGATATTGAAAACAAAGCTACTTTCACCATGGTCTATCTTTGGAGGGTGACAAAAACATTGTGATCTGGAGTTCCTCTGTGCTATGAAAGGCACATTAAGCAATTGGTCCGGACTAAACATAAAGTTGAATCTTGAAACCACTATAAAACATACCTTTGCTTTCTCACAATTCTCTTCATACGAAGCTACTTTCAATTTCAGTTGCCTTATGTGCTCATGTATATTATCAGGGTTCGGCGTCTGTTTCATCAGAGAATCTTTCGAGCACTCCAAATCTTTCCGTAACTCTTCCAAAAACTTGTTATTACGGTCTATTTTTGCTTGCAGCTCGGCATTCTTCTGTTTCAACTTTAGCATCTGGTATTCTTGAGTAAGATTCTCTGAGATGTGTTTGGTATGTTGGAGTGAGACAGCGATAGGGTCTAGTTGGACTAAATCCATAGAGGTTTGATACTCAGCAGCTTGTTGTAATATTTGCTGAGATTTTTGTGGCAATGTTTCAATGCTTATACTGAGTTTGTTCAGAATTTCTGTGGTGACAGCAGCTGTAAGAAATTAAAAGAAGATAACAGGGGTATGTTGATGTTATAAGGTAAAGCGGGCAATAATATAATAATAAATAATCTTTATTTTGGGACTTTGGTACAGTCAGCATCAGAAGTAGCTGATCATTTTAGCACTATGTCACATTTAAAATGCACGACATTTTCCTAGACACATCATGCCTAAGAAAATCGTATCAATTATTTGCCGGTTACGTATAGGTCATGCATGCACTGCGGTACATCTGCAGGAACTTTACAATAAAGACAGTTCTATTTGTGAGTGCGGCCTCGATGAAGGAACAGCCAACCATATCTTTTTCAACTGTCCTAATATTGGCTCCTCTCTTTTTGAGTTCCTTGCCAAAAGTTTCCTCCGCCCCTCTAACATTAAATGTGTACTAAGATCTTTGAATCCTCCCGTTCTTAACTCTTTAACTCTTTATTGCACATAAACAAAAAGAAACAATGTAAAAAGCAGAAGTATACAAGGGAGGACTTATCTCTAATAGGGATATCTTCCAGTCAACCCGTTACAGGTGTGTGAGATCTAAGGATGTAAGAGAAGCGACACCAGTGCACAAGACAAAACAGAAATCTATGCAAACATATACATTACTAAACAAATAAAATGATATATATAATTAAACAATATATAAACTCAATAAAATATAAATACAAATAATAAAAATAAATACATAATACTATGCCTAAACTGAGAAATTAATACAGATGAGAACAAAAAGTCGATAATGTAAAATGATAAAAAATACACTTATATGCTACGTGCTAATGGTTCCTGTTGGCACCAATCGCAAGAAAATGTTTTTTAACATTAAATTTGAAGGAGTTAACAGAAGGGCAAAAAGACAGAAGGGGGTTAAATGTATAACAGAATTTATTAACTCTAAAAATATTGCTCTCTATGTTCCTATTTGTGACAATCAAAAATTTACTCTCCCTTCCATCTTCGTATAACCCCATTATCTCCTTCCCACCCTTGTCCACATACATGTTGATGCATACTAACCTTTGTGTATGGTCCAATCTGTGTTGTGTTGTCCTTGTGTTTTAGATGGGTCAGTAAAAATATAAGTAACATAATATCTTAAATATCCTGTTCGCCGTGTGAAAGCTACACACGGGACATTGGCGGAACAGTGTATCATAAGTGGTAAAACACTCCGTTCGGACGCCATTAATTGAAGAAGAAGAAAAAGTCATTTACTTCGACATTTCATTCGATAAGGTACTTAAATGCTCATCAACTTCTGATGCTGACTGTACAATTTTACATCCATATTTGATTAGTATGCATTAGTAACAATAGCAATTGGGACGACTGATTTTGCTCGTGTTGATGATATAACAGAAATACCTACAAGGAATTAAGATTGTAATTTCCTAGACCTCCATTCTCAAATGCCCGAAACAATCGAATTAGGATATCAAGTCATTCTAATTGATGAATTTTGAAGATATGAAGAAAAAGAATAATCAAAAGTGATCTGTGGTCGATGGGGGATAAATTTGTCTGTTCAGAGTTTTTTGTTTGGCTTTATTTTTGCCCCTGTAGTATGTACCTTTTAACATATTAGTGACCGATTTCATGTTTGCATGCTGTTTGAGATGGCTATATAGGTTAAGCTTCTCCTTTGTAATGAAATTCCACCTATTGTATACCCTATTTAAGGCAAATAAATATATATAATTTAATTTTAATTTATCCCTGTCTTTTTTTTGCGATATGAAATGAAATGAAATGAAATGAAATCATTTATTCTGCAATTAGATTTACATGAAATACTTTTGCACGTCAATATTTTTTTTTCCTACTAGCACTTCTACGTGAATGGCCTGTTGAGAAGAAGTGCCGCAAGAAACTCAACAGTTAGCCTTTTTTAAACAGCCATAATAACAAAAGGAATATGGAACATTTTAAATATTGTAAAAGAAGTATGTGCAGAGGAGCAAATTATAGTAGCCACGAATTTTTATCTGTAAAATAATCTTCTATCTTATAATACCCCTTTTTCATTAAACAGCTTTTAACAGTTGATTTAAATTTATGCAGGGGCAAGTCAATAAAACTTTGTGGCAGCCTATTATACATTCTTATGCTGATTCCTATAAAACATTTAACAGTCTTGTGAAGTCTGAGGCTTGGAACGGCGAGCTTATGCTTATTTCTGGTGTTGAGGCTATGGCAGTCAGAATTTTTAAGGAAAGTATCATAGTGTTTACGTACATACATAATACAATCAAAGATGTATTGAGACGCCACAGTTAATATATCTATTTCCTTAAATAATTCCTTGAGCGAGTCACGTGGTCTAAGGTTGTATATGGCACGAATGGCTCTCTTTTGAAGTACAAAGATAGTCTGAATGTTAGCAGCGGAGTCCCACAACAGTAGACCATACGACATTACGCTGTGAAAATAGCTAAAATAAACTAATCTCGCCGTTTCAACATCAGTGAGCTGCCTTATTTTTCTAACTGCATGCGCAGCTGAACTTAGTCTTCCTGCTAGAGCCGTAATATGTGGACCCCATTGCAGTTTAGAGTCCACAGTAATTCCAAGAAAAGTGGTAGACTTAATTATTTCTATCCGTTCCTCCTTTATACAAATTTGAGTATCGATCTGCTTTACGTTAGGCATACAAAATTTAATACATTTTGTTTTCTTAGAATTAAGTGCAAGGTTATTGATATTGAACCAATGCAAGACTTGCGAGAGAGCATTGTTTACTTCGTCAGATACGTTATTGCGTCTGTCAGTTTTGAAAATCAAAGAAGTGTCATCAGCAAACAAAACTAAAACAAAACTAACTAAAGATAATAAACTAAAGGATAAATCAGATTGAGCAGGATGTTCCGAATGGAATCTGTGAACTCTCATTTGAATATAGATAAGAGGGTTGGGCTGAGAATGAATGGTGGCTTGCTTGTTTCCAAACAGAATCAAATTCTAAACAATAAATAATTAACTAAAATAACTCGTCATTTTTTCAATGGTCTAGAAGTGCTGTGGACGAGACTAACAGCAGATTAGGATCTGTGGAGGGAACAGGGGAAGCCTTTGCCCATCAAATCAATGGGATGACTTAGGGCTTATATAAATAAATAAAAAAACTCGCCATCTGTGATGTTTGTAGACACAATAGGAAATCAATTGTCTCGGCTGATTTCAGCCACCTCTCACGAGGGTCTAACATAGTATGAGGATGAAATAGAATGAGGAAGATAGGAGGAGGATAATTAAACTTTTTATCATCCTACACATAATTTTATATAATATCAATAAATTGTATGAAGTTAAGACGATTGTAGCAATGAAACTACATTCTCCTAATACACATAATTAGGTTGATTTTTGGTTGGCAATAAATGTTTTTTTCATAGATATAATACTATATTATTTGTTATAAATAAAACATAACAATCACTTAAATTATTTATTACCTCTAATAAGACTATTTAACAATATTAAACAACATTTTTTAATCTAGGAAACTTTACAATACTTTCTATTTTCTTTGCAACATTTAGCAGCAAGGCTTCAGATAATGAAGGCCCCATTAATTGTAATGAAATTGGTAAGTTATTCTCAGACAAGCTTATTGGAATTGATATTGCAGGTATACCCGCCATATTGGCAGGTTGTGTGCAGTAATCTTGTAAAGCGCACTGATCTCTGTTATGTTTTGACACAAAATCATCATACAACGGAGCATCTGTTAACGTTGTTGGAGTTAACAGCAAATCTACCCCATCTTCTTCATTAAAAATAGTGTTGAAGTCATCTGATATAAGTCTCCGTAACTTCAGAGCTTTGATAAAATACTTCTCATAGTTTCTTGTGAGTAAAAAGTAATTGCCAGCAAATATTCTTCCTCTGACAACATTATTAAAGCCTTCCGATCTTGATGAGGCATACAACTCTTCAGTTGAATAATCTTCTTTTGTACGAAGGCCAAATTCTAAGCCATCGTACCTAGCCATGTTACTGGCAACTTCACATTGATTTAAAATAGAATAAACAGCTATTGATACTGATGTATGTGGTAGAGACACAGACTTTACTATAGCTTTTTCATTTTCTAATAAATCTGTTACATAACTCCAGGCATTTAAAACGTCTTTACTCATGCCTTCACAGTGATATTCTTTTGGTATCCCAATTTTTATATTACATAAATCTAAATCACCAATAAAAATAGGATGAAAATCTTTTTTTAAAGTTGTTGAGTCTAATTCATCTGGCCCAGCTACACAGTTGAAAACTGTAGCTACATCTTCCACAGTCCGTGCTAAAATTCCTGGTACATCCATGGAGTTGACTAGAGGTATGAGGCCATAGCGAGAGACAAGTCCATATGTTGGTTTGAAGCCTACAATACCACACAATGCAGCAGGATTTCTTGTAGATCCACCAGTATCAGAGCCTATTGATGCTACACATGACCCTGTGCTAACTGCTACAGCACTACCACCGGAACTGCCACCAGCTATCCTCCAAGAGTCATCACCTTTTTTATAACCCCAAGGGTTTCTTGTAGGGCCAAATATTGAATCTATAGTGCCAGCACCCATTGCAAACTCATCTAAATTACATTTCCCTATCAGACAAGCGCCTGCTCGTCTTAACCTAGCGTAAACAGTAGCATCGTAGGTCGGCACAAAGTTCTTTAGCATATTCGAAGCGCAGGTAGTGGTAATATTTCTAGTACAAAAATTATCTTTTACAGCAACCGCAATACCTTCCAGGGGTCTAGTGTTTTTATCAATATAAAACCTCTTTTCACTCTCGATTCCATGGTTTTCTGCTTCGTCCACAGTAAGAGATACAAACGCATTCAAATCGCTGGTCTGTTTTGCTTTTTCTAAACACAAATCTATAAAACTTGTAGGTGTCAAAAATTTTTCTCGATACGCTTTATGTAGCCCTTTAATAGTGTAGGACGTAAGTTTATTCATTTCTGGATTTGTTAGTATTATGATTATTTAATTTTCAACAAATTGTTTCTAGGTTTAGGTTATATACATTATTGACAACCGATATAATACTATAGAATAAAATGCGTAGTTTATTAGGACTGAAGATGGTGAAAGTGAAACTTTTTAATTTTGTTGGTTTATAAATAACGACATCTGTTACATACCTTCAGCATTTTTCTCTTGATTTTCCCTTTTTATTAAAATAGACATTAAAGAAGAATGGTTATTATTATCCGCCGCCGTATCAATTTTCATAATTGCAGTGTTTTGTAAGAAAATAACCATGGGAAAATTAAGAAGTTTTAATTTGAATTTCACACTACAAAAGTCCCAAAACTCAAAATCAAAACAAAGACAAAAGCGACAACTACGGACAGAAAGGTGAAACTTAGCTTTTTTTATTTGACGAAGGATTTTCTCCTATACATACTTTTATAAAATACAACGATTTTATTACAAATAATATCTCTGCTCTGTCTGAACAATGTTTATCGACATATTGTATTCTAAGAAAGGCTTGAAAAGCAATTCGAAAAGTTAAAAAAAAATCTAATTGCACTTAGGACGAACTTCGGCGAATGTTCAAGTTCAAACTCAGAGTAAACAGAACTGGAGTAGCCTTTGTCTAACATTCCCCTCTGCCAAATGCACAAGCATCGGATGCTTGCACGTTTAATAAAACTAGTTGAGCCGCCATTTTGACAGCCATAACATTGTAAACGTTGCGGCGAACAGAGCTCCCGCAAAAATGCCTGCCTGTGCTGTTTTTTGTTGTAAAAATGAATAGAAAACATCGAGTATGCTAAAAGATGGTGTCACCTTTTATTTGTAGTTATAATTTTTAAGATTTCATGATTATTTACTTCATTATTTCATGTTTTAGAATTCTACGATTTCAAATTTCGAGCGCTAATCTCGTGGGGAGAGCGGCTGTGACGTTGTCAAAACGCACACCCCACGTGACTATTTTAAGCGTGTGTGTGCGTGAAATTTAAATTTGTGTGTCGAATTATGCATGTGTGTATTTGTAAGAACGGCTGGCTTTGAGTGTAGTGGTAACCTCACCCCCCGCAAGAAATGGCAGAAAAAAATGTTTGAGAAATTGACTAATGGCTACTCCAGTTCTGTTTACTCTGAGAGTTCAAATGAACGATAGTGTAGAAGAGGGGCGTTCGTGGACGTTTGCCGTTTTGTCGATACATCAAAGCGAAAATGAATATCGTTCGCCTGCGCATTTACACATTCGTCAAAAAACTTTTGCATTATTATAAGTTTATCAAAAGAGGCATGCCTTTCCAAAACTAAAATTAAACATAATTTTTTTCTTTTTCAAATCATATTGCAGAGAGCTATTACTGTTTCATGTATCCTACTACCTTATAAAAATATTAACTTCATTTTGATAGATCCTTAAAGCAGTTTTCTGTTTAATGAGTTATATTTCAATTTTACACTTATGTCCATCCAGTTAAGGCTGAAAGCGCGACATCCGTCTTGAACACGCGACCACCGTGAGAAACTGATCGTATATCTCTAAGGCGGCACGAACTTCGGCGGCGAATCATTGCAAACGTTAGTCAAAAATCATTCGTCCTAAGTGAAAAGGGCCCAAACCACTCTAAGGCCCAAAAAGTTTTTTCGTTCACTGGGCCCAAAAGAGTTTTTAAAATTTTTTAAGGTATTCTGTGTTTATAATCATTAATGCGTCTCACAATTTTGTAGTTCTATCGGTTTTCATTTTTGACACATGAAACGAAATTAAACTGTCACTGGAACATAATTTTGAGATCGTTCGTTCTGTCAAGTTCTGCACAGATTAGAGAGAATACGTCTAAAGAAAGTTCTGTGCTTTGGCTTTCTTTTCAATTTTACAAAGAAACTATAAATAAATTTCAATAACCGTGATACATTATAGTGTTCTAATGTAATTTAGAGATATTTTAGAACTATATTAATTTAAAACTAATATTAATGATTAGAGTATAAAATGGCTCACTTACAATACATCCCGGGCGACCCTCGCTTAGTAGATCAATTAGTTTACGAATTAAAATCAAAGGGAATATTCGATCAAGTAAGTATTAGAAATTGTTTTAAAATGTAGGTATTCATTTTCAACATGTCCAATATCGATTCTCCTGATTAAGTTATCGTGTGGAGGTCATTAGTCAGTCAACTTATAAGATTTTTTAAAGTTCGCAATCTACAAAGACTAGGTACATTCTCTGTCGCTTATAATAATTATTGTTATCAATATTTTTTGTTTTTATTTACTGACGAAATTTATTTGCTGTCATGATACTTCTCTTGCACAACAACAAGTTACATCTTTTGCTCCATTTTAGATTTGATATTAAGTCTATTTCAATTCACTTATTTTTTTTCTCCCTTAATAACACGCAGTGATAGTATCTCATTAATTATTTTTGTTCATTAGGCTAACTGCAAGATTCTTGAGAAATCAAAAATATCATATATGCTATTCAAATATTTCTATGTTTTGTCCAATAAAATTGTTATCTATGACTTAATTTCAAAAAGTATGGATGTTTTTAAATTTATTTTCAAATGTCTATCTGAGGATTGAATCTGAGGATTGCCTATCTGAGGATTGAAAAATCGGGCCTAAGTCATATAAACATAAAGCCTTGTTATTTTCCACAACTAAAAAATTATTATTTTTTTAAGATAAAAATTTAAGCTAAATAGAAGTGGTTCCTGCTAAGGTGAAGGCCTCCTCAAATCCATCCCATATCTTTTGCAATTTGTAACCAGTTTTATCCTATTATGTCATTAACCCACTTTCTCCTTGGTTTACCCACTTTACGTTTTCCCAATGGTCCTTTCCATAACATAGTATCCTGTACGAGACAACGTTAAGTCATATTATATGTAAATTAAGTGAAACAACAAGTCCAGTATTATAAATTGAATGTATTTGTTCAGTTCCGCAAAGATTGTATTGCCGATGTAGACACCCGACCAGCTTACCAAAATCTGAGGCAGCGAGTTGAGAACTCCGTGTCCACCTTCTTAGCGCGACAATGTTGGAAACCAGACTTGAACAAAAACCAGCTAAGAGAAAAATTAAGAAAACATATTTTAGAGTAAGTTTATCGACATGGACATGTCAAACTCTGACAAAAACCTCTAATTTTTTTAAGATTAAAACAATGTTTATTGACACCTCTTCATTACCTTTGTCTGACTGATATATACAATTGTAAATTAATAAGAACCAATCCTTCAACTTAGTTTGTTTTCTATTTTCTCTCAATATATTTTTTATTAACAAAAAGTTTACTCAATAGTAATCAATTAGAACATTTACTAGACTCCCCCTTATTTTTCTAATGTTTTTATTATTCATCACAAATTCAATATTGTTACAGTGGAAATTACCTGGAACAAGGTGTGGAGAGAATTGTGGATCAAGTTGTGAACCCTAAAGTTGCATCAGTCTTCATCCCACAAGTGGAAGATCTTGTATACAATTATTTGGGCATCACAAGGAAGAAGACTACACCGGTTCCTGAAACCTCAAATGGAAAAGTCAACGACAATGGCCTACTGCCAACTGATCTTGAAGCTGTAAGCCCTGGGTCCGTCAAAAGTAATGATGATAAAGATGATCCTATGGAAGTCACAGAAGCAGGCAATGATTCTAAAATGGATGTTGATGAGGAGGGTAAACCTAGGGAAGAATCGAAAGCTGACAGCTCAGTTGTTATTGATGTTGACAAAGTAAAATCTGATGTCCAAGACACACAACTGTCTGGTCTCAGTGAGCTCACATCCAATGATTCTGGCAGCATTGACAAGAGTACTATACCTTTACCTAAAGAAGAAATCAAACTTGAAAATATTCCAGAACCAGAGAACAGCCCTCCTAAAACTACTGACATTAAAATTGAGTTGGAGAACATAAAATTACCAGAACCTACTATATCTATGAATATTCCCTTACCAGAAGAAATCATGAAATCGGATAAGGATAATTATTTTAAAACGATAAATAGTGATGATGACGATTCAAGTTCTGATTCGTCCCTTAGAAGAAACATGTCACCGTTGACTCCTATAAGAAATTTCAATAATGAAAACTCTTGTGATGCACAACAAGGATTCGAAAATGATTCTGTTGATAGTAAGATTGATAAGAAAGATGTGTTGGAACCAAATTCCTTCAGATTTACAATAGAAACTAAAACTGAAAATAGTTCCGAAGCTTCAAAATCAGAAAAGAAAGACAGTGAGCAAACAAATTTATCATACCAGTTTAGTAATCAAGTTAATATAAATACATTCAACACGCCTATGTATGATGACAGTTCAAACAGTAATCTCTTACAAATTGATTATGAAAGTGATGCAAATAGTAAACTAAATAATGATAGTAAAATTATTGAAACTGATCAGAATTCTGAGGATGTCAAAAAAGAAAAGAAACCAGATGAAAAGAAAAGTAGTCATAAAAGTTCTCATAGAGATAAAGATTCTAGTAGACATTCTAGCAGTAAAGACAGGCGTTCAGATTCAAAGCAATCCAGTTCTAGAGATGGTAAAAGTGACAGAAAGTCATCAAGGGATGAGAGCAGTAAGTCTACCAGTAAATCCAATTATAAAGAGAGATCCAGTGATAGGAGTGATAGAAAAGACAGCAGAGATTCGTCCAAGCATCGAAGTTCGCATAAGAGTTCTAGTCACAAAGATTCGAAGTCGCACAGAAGCTCAAGTTCGAGTCAGAGAAATAGTAGCTCTAGCAAAACTTCTGATGAGAGAAAATCATCCTCAAGCTCTAAAGATAAAGAAAGAAGTTCGAAAGATGATAAATATTCTAAAGATAAATTATCTAAAGACTCTAGAAGCAACTCCAGCTCACACAGGTCTGATAAGGATAGAAAGAGTAGCAGCAGTAGCAGCAAGAATAAGCAGGACGATAAGGACAAAAAGAAAGAAAAGAAGGACACAGATGACCACTATAGCGCGTCTGGTAGAGGGAGTCAAAGTCGCCGATCAACGGATAGAGATTCTAATGATGGAAGTTCTTCTTCAAAAGGGTCGCATAACCCAACTAGCGGCAAATCATCTGAAAGCAAGAAGGAAAACAAAAGTTCTACGTCAAAATCTGATAATACATCAACTAGTGGAGAGTCGCCTAGTCCCAGTGATAAAGATAATATGATTAATGAGCAAATGAAATCTCAATCAGGAAATGTTCAACAGAGCAAACCGATTGTTCGAATTGAAAATCATCTTGAGGTGCCTATTGCGTCTCCACCTAGGCTACCCTTCGTGCCAGATGTGACGTTAAAGAAACCTAAAATTGCTGCAAACTTCCAGGAAGCTAAAAAGTTAATGAAGATGCGTAAATTTTTAGATGAGGAACAGAAAAGAATGAACCAGGAAGCAGCTTTACTCTTAGAATTCCAAGCAAATGTGAGGCCAAGCTTAAGCCAGGTGTACTCTAGTATACCGGGTCCAGAGTTGGAATTTGCTTGTGTTACTTCCACTGCTGAAATGCTTATAACCGATCAAATACAGACTGAAGCTGTAAATGACATTCAAACAGAAAGCATTGACGCGAGAAATGAATCTATAAGTGATATTCTGAACGCAGCGCAGCAAGTTGAAAATATTGAAGTAACAAGTAATATTGACTGTGAAATTGTTACAGAAACTGTTATTACCGACTCTGAAATAGATGCTGAAGTTGAGGAGACCTCTGATAAAGCTACAGTGCAGATTGAAAATGTACTAACTGATGAGAATTTGGTTCAAGTGGATAACGATGTCTTAGTTGATTGTAAAGAAATGAATGTAGATGTTACTAATGTATTGGAAACCACTGAAACAATGCCTAAGGAAGAACCAGAGGAGACCATTCAAACAACAGTGGAGGTTGATATGATAGATCAAACTGATGATATTGAAGGAAGGCTCCAAGAATTAATGGAAGACAAAAAACGTGAGCCTGTTGATGAAATAGATAACACCTGTGAAGAAAGCTTCAAATATTTCGCAGAACATGAAAAATACAATGCTGAGTTAGAACGTGACACATTCAGTAAATTCTTAAAAGATTTTACTGCGAAATGCACAGAGAAGATATATTTAATAAATTGCGATTCGTACGAAGAAAACGTTGTTAAAGAAGTATCTCAAAACTTTGGTACTTTTGGAATAGTTAACTATTATAAAAATGGCCATTTAAAGCTAAACAACACAAAAAATATTGTAAGAAATGTTAATGTGGCTTCTGAAATATCACTGCCAGTTGACAATAGTAAGACAGATACAATTAAAACCCCTCCTCAGGTATTTAGTCCTGTAAAATCTGAATGTTCTTTTGAACTATCTAATGATTATGATGCAAAATTAGAAGAAATGGTTAGTAAGACATCTAGAAAGGAAATAATGGAGATTATACTTGGTAATGTTGCTGAAGAATCGACAACTGATTTAGGGATGCCTACGATAGATTATTGTAACGAATCCAACATAGAAAGTGACTCTGAAAGCCCGCCTAAGAGGAAAATTTGCGAAGTAGAGAGCAGTGAAAACAATAACAGAATGGTGTTGACGCCAAACAAAATTAGGAAAGTAAGCGAATCAGATCAAATTACGTCTACCACAGAAGGTAAGTTGATATAATCTAAACATAGATAAAGTCACGATTTCTTACTATGGGTAGGCCGAGGTCCCCGGCTAGGCATATTTCTTTCGCGTCGTGTATTTATTATAAAATAAATAAATATCTCCAAACATTCACACCTATCAACTAGCCCCATTTTAAGCAACTAATGCTGCTTGTGTTACGGACACTAGATGACGGATAAATATATTTAATAGATAAATACATATAAATACCCTGAATATATATAAAATTATATAAACATCCAAGACTGGAGAACAAATGCCTGAAAATTCATCACCCAAACATTTGCCCCCACCGGGGATCGAACCTAGAACTTCTCGAGATGGCGACGCCTTCTGCATTTCCATACTAATTTTTTTTCAGTTTTCTTCACAACGACAAATCCAAAGATAATAATATTTGGCATCTATCATTAGACAAGCTTTAGTAATATGTGTAATATCACACTTCATAAAAATTATTTATCGTTTTTAAGTGAATGCAAATAAAATGATGTATTCGGGAGGCACTTAAAAAGAGTTGTCTCCGTGTCCAATTTTAACACAATTAAACTTACAACTTACAACAAATTATCAAAACAAATCAAAAGAGCTCAAAAATATAGTCTATTTTTAGACGAGGTAATTATTTTTTAGGAATACTCTGAATCTTAATAGTTACAGACAAAATATTAAGAGAGAAAAAAACACCAATTTCATAGCAAAGGACCCAATAATATCGACTTCATTATTTTCACTGTACTTTTTACCCCAGGGAAACCTGGGCGTGATGATATGTTATTAAAGGCGTTTAAGTGTAATGTGTTGATATTAAATTTTCAGAATCAGATCAAACAAGCAATAACAACATGACCTTGAGCAATTCGAACGTCAGATCCAAGTATTTGGGAAGAGCCAGGCGCGTCGGGCTTCCGCGGCCTAGGAGATCGAGTAAGTATTGTTATATATATATATATATATATATATATATATATATATATATTGGGTCCTTACCTATGAAATTGGCGTTTGTTTTCTCTCTTAGTATTTTGTCTGTAACTATTATGTTTCAGAATATTCTTAAAAAATAATACCCTCCTCTAAAATTAGACCGCACTTTTGAGCTTTTTTGATTTGTTTTGATATTTTTCTGTTAGTTTAATTGTGTTAAAATTAGAAACGAAGACAACCCTTTTTAAGTTCCTCCCGAATACATCATTTGATATGCATTTACTTAAAAACGATAATCAATTTTTATGAAGAGTGATATCACACATATTGCTAAAGCTTGTCTAATGTACGTCCTAAAAATAATAATCTCTGAATTTGTCATTGTGAAGAAATCTGAAAAAATGTTAGTATGGAAAATGCAGACTTCCCCAAAATCTCCATACAAAACACCAATTTCATAGGACCTAATATTTATATACGAGTACAGTCACATGCAAAAATATGTATACACATTGGACAGGTGATAGTCTTTATTCCCTTATAATAAGAGTCACTAACATAAGTGTACACTTATTTTTGCACGTGACTGTACATAAAAGTTTAACCCTTTGAAGAAAATATCAATAATTAACCTCAGAATTGAATGTTAGTAACAATTTTCCTTACCGCTATGTTAGTAACATACAGATTTAATATTTCAATTATATGAAATAAAATAATATCAGCGCTATCAAACTTACACCTTATTACCATATAACGCGTTTTTTTGATCGTCTCCGCATAAATGACAAAAAGGGATAAAAAAATAGAGATTATTTTTAAAATTCATTTTCATTTCACTGACTACTCCTTTCTAAATTCAACTTTATGTCGTAAGAAATAAGTAAAGTAATAAATTGTACACAATTTTTCAAAAGCATTTCAATTTAGAATCATATGACTCGCCCAACTTATGGAGAAACATTGGCCGATTTTGGCGCCCGAAAAAAAAAAGGAAAAAATTTTTACAATTGTTTTTTCCATAGCAAATTTTTAGAAAAAATAGCAAACTAACATCCTGAGCATTATAATGCACAAAAACAACGTAAATGAAATTAATTATACTGAATTGTATGAATATGGAGCTCGGTCCTAAAACAAAGCTACCTTCGCCATGGTCAGGCCGTGGATGGGTGACCAAGACTTTGTGATCTCGAGCTCGAGAAGACACGTTAAGCTGTTGGTCCCGGTCGCATTTGTGACCGTTTCTTTTCTACCCACCAACCCGCATTGGGCTAGCGTGGTGGTGTTACGGGCCATACTCCTAATGTATATCTCCATGAGGAAGGCCTGTCACAGCAGTGGGACGTATATAGACTGATGACGTATGATGATGAGACTGGATTAGACAATAAAATACGTGACAGTCTACATTTCAAAATGAAATTGAGGGTAAAAATTACCATTAAAATAAATTAGTGGCAATATGAAGAGGTTTTTTATATTCCAGCTAGCCTACTCTTGATCGCAATACCGATCGATCGACATTGAGATTGTGATGTTTCTTACTTTTCTGTGGGACTCTAGGGCCATAAATGGGTTCAAATTATGCAGATCTTGAGTGGCTTAAATGACATTGAGCTTAGCTGAAATTGGTGCTCTCGTACCGCCTCTCTAGTCTCGGCATTTTGAGATATTGGATTGTATTATTATTGAGTTTTAATTGAGATTGCGTTCGAGTGTAGGCTAGCAGGTCAGGCTATAATTTTATAATGTATTACGTAATTGACATAAAAGCGTAACAATTTCTGTCTTCCAGATCTGTCAAACAGTCCGTCCAGCGACAAATCCATAGAGAACTACGAACAGAACACAGTGACGCCACCTAACGGCAAAATGAAGGTGCAACGAAACAAGGTGCAAAGGTACGACACCTCTGACCTGTACAAGCCGAAACTTCACTATTTGTCTAGGAGGAATAACATTACGTAGTTATTTTGGCAGTAAGATTGGGGTTCCTTTGCGCGTATAAGCATAACGTATTTGTGTTACAATTTAGACTTTATGGTCAGGTATAAAGAGCGTTCGCAGTGTTAGTGTTCTCCCTCAGGGCATATCTTCGCTTACCATCAGCGCCTTAGCGCGACCACGATAAATCATTTCACAATATTAACTCACAATTTACTTGTCTTAAAATAATGTCTATCTTCTATCGAAAGGATTACGATTTATGTTTCTGACAGTTGTATTTGATAACATATTTTAACTGTACAGAATGATCAATCCAAATAGTTATTTTTGGGGAAAGCAGAAACGATGAGAAATAGCGAAATTAATAAAGGCATTATCAATTACTGCTCCTGCAAAATATTTGTATTTCTTAGTACTTTTATATTTGTTGCATTATATTATACCATAGATAAGTTAAGTAGTATAGATCGCTATTCCCATACATGGGTTTTAGTTCGTCTAAACTTATGATTGTTGCTTGTACTCTACTTCTATACTATGTTGTTGTAAAATTCTCCCATGCAGGGAAGGCAAAGGGAACGGAGCCCATACAGCCAAGTCTTCAGTATACATTTCTTCAGTAGTTTGCATTTAAATGCTAGTGTAATGCATTTCAATGCATCTTGGGAGAATTTGGCGTCAAACGATCGATGGCAGACACTGTGGTGCTACTTGGATGAGGTGGATTACCTCGATAAAAAACTCATCACTTTTCACACCACTTGACGTTTATTTCGATAATCCTCCATATTGCACATCATCACAGACACTTATTACACAAAACTACACAGATTTTACGTAACAATATCCATTCCGTACAATACTAAAATCATCGAAATAAAAATCACTTCCGCCATAGTTGAATGCCGCCAAAAAACCCCTTACTATACTAGTGGAATACTTCATTTACCTATGATTCTGCTAATATAGTAGCGCCACCTAACGTAATAATAGGTTGGGGAAAAAGTTTCTTCGCATTTTTTAAGAAAATTCAAAACATTTTTTAATATAGTTTATTTACATTTAACTAAAGTATGTAGGTACTATTTTGTTCGATAACTTTTTGCCATCTTGTAGGTAGGGACATGATCCCATTGCTATAGAAATTTTGGGACTTCTGGTCAAAATACCGCGACAAGTGGTTTTGGCAGTCCTCTCGTGATGTTAACCTGACACTGCCTAAAGAATTCTGAAGAGACCGAAACAGGTGGAAATCTGAAGGTGCATGGTCAGGACTATACGGCGGATGCATTAACACCTCCCAGCCAAATTCTCTTAATTTTTGCTGAGTGGCTAAAGATGTGTGAGGTTTATGTGCGTTATCATGATGAAAAACCACACACCTTCTGTTGATTAATTCCGGCCGCTTTCTCTCAATTTCTTGCTTTAATCTCATCAGTTGTTCGCAGTAGAGTTCAGAATCGATGGTCCTGCCTGGTGGTAACAGCTCATAATGAATAATGCCCTTCCAATCCCACCACACACACAGCATCACCTTGTTGCGAGTTAACCCGGGTTTCGCCACAGTCTGTGAAGCCTGACCGGCCTTTGACCACAACCTTTTTCGCACGTTCTTGTCGACGTGATCCACTTTTCATCACCAGTTATCAGCTTCTTCAAAAATGATTCGGTTTCATTACGTCGTAATAAAGAATCACAAATGAGTACACGGTTCATTAGGTTTCTTTCAGTGAGCTCGTGAGGTACCCATATGTCGAGCTTTTTTGTGTACCCAGTTTTTTTCAAATGCGCCAGAACTGTTTTGTGGTCAATTCCCAGTTCTGCAGCTACGTCGTAACTACTGACATGCCGATCTTGCTCCACTTTTTCAAAAATGGCATCCATTTTATCTGTAATAGGGCGACCAGAGCGACGTGCATCTTTGACATGAAAATTTCCGGATTGAAAACGCTTAAACCAAATTCGTGCTACTCTCACAGACACTGCACTAGGTCCATAAACATCGCAAATTTTTTTCGCGGCTTGCGTTGTATTTTTACCTTTTTTGTAGTAAAATTTTTGAAATGTATTGAATTTCTTTATTAGATTCACTTATCTTGGCGGTACGAAAAACAAATGAAAATCACACATTTTCCTAATTTGAATTTGGAATTATGTTCTTTAAAATTTAAACTTTCAATGATACCAAAACCAGCCAGAAACAAATAGTATAGCCAAAGAGATTTTATTACAAGTTTATACATACTATAATGCGAAAAGACTTTTTCCCCAACCTATAAGTCGAACGAAGATAATGAGTATTAGACGAACTAAAAACCCATGTAAGGGAATAGCGATCTAAGTGTACTACTTAATTTATCTATGATAATACTCAGTTCAAATTAAACAAATACGGAAAATAACAACTATTATTATTAACTAACGTTTTAAATTGACATTATCTATGTAGGTACAGTTACTTTTAAGCAAAACTGAGGTTAATGTGCGTGTAATACGTTAGTACTTATACACGGGAAGGAACCCCATCCTTTAGAGTCGAAATTCATTTACAACATGTTATTGTATTTAAAATTGTGATTTTGTTTATCATATTAGATAAGTCTTCAATAGTCTATAGAATACGATTTTCATTCTACTCTCTCTAAAATCATTACCAGTAAATATTCAATCTAAATAGACTTCTGAATCAAAGATATTCAAAAGCATTTTTAATAGAAAATATTTTTTAAATTTTTAATGAATCAATAACTTTGCAAGACAAGGTAGCTAATATCTATAAATATAATAAAACTGTTGAGGTCAAATGTCTGTACATTGAAAAAAAGAAAAAAAAAGCCAATTATTTCTTGTTTTTCTGTCTGTTCGTCTGTTTGAACGGGCTAATCTCCGAAATGGCTGGACCGATTTCAATGAAATTTTGCATGGTGATACCTTATATCCCTGGTCATATCTGGTTATATCTTAAATACTTTTTATTCTGGAAAATTAAAGGGTTCCCGTGGGACAGTTTAAAAACCAGTAACAGCTAGTTAGTTAGAAAAGGCAACACGCGCGACGTTCACATTCAGATATCAATATTTATTTTTGTATGAAATTAAAATGTGTAGAGTTAAAAGTCGTAGAACAAATAAATGTGTTTAGGTTTTTATGATGTTAACTACCTACTCTTGCGAGATGTTTATTTATTAAAAATTATATATATAACTGTTACAGATTGTGATCCTAGGCGACGACGTAGCCTAAAGGTTACCAAATGTCGCCAAACAGTTGAAATGATCTCTCTAGAAGTCTTATTCTCAACTGTCGGTACACGGATTCGATCCAGAAACTCTCGTCCCGTCTCGCTCAGACTCGCCACGATAAAAAGTGTCAGATAAAGAGATTCCCTGATTCGTTTGTTTGATAAAGGTGCCTAACTGATGATGAGTGGCTAAATTGTAGGCCCAATGCGGGTTGGTGAGTAGAAACAGTCGCAATAGCGACCGGGACCAACGGCTTATCGTGCCTTCCGAAGCACGGAGGAGCTCGAGATCACAAAATTTTGGTCACCCATCCACGGCCTGACCAGGGCGAAGGTAGCTTTGTTTTCAATCGAAAGCCAAAACTTAATAACCACTACGCCACTGAGCTCCTCGACTCAACTCACAGTGTACAGTCGAGTTTATAAATTAGTATGCACGTTTGAAAGAAAGAAAAGAAAGAAAGAAAGAAAAACATTTATTGACCACAGGCACAAGCAAGACGCAAAATACACAAACAATCACATATAAGGTCAACTAGGACCGACCTCAGCATTTGACTGACAGCTTTGACAGTTTGACAGCATTTGACTGTTACTGGAAGGGAATAAAGACCTGTCACCTGTCAAATGTTTATACATATTTTTGAACTCAGATGTAGTCTCAGTACCCAGTTCCCAGATTCACTGCCTGTCTTAACCTAACATAGCAATGAAAGCATTTCTGTTTTGCGGTTGAATAATGTATGATATAGATACCGTACAGACAGTTTAGACAGTTTTTTTTTCTAATAATAATCTTTATTGACAAGTTATGTCATACAAAAATATTCATAAACAACTTAAAGCGTATCTGGTAGTAAATATCATAACCGTAATCCTCCTAGTCTCACTCCCATGACTGACTTGACATTGGCAGAATTCGTGAAAGCGAGAGCCAAATATAAAAAGAAGAAGAAGAACTATAAGCATATTATTTTCGGGTAGATATACAGAATGAACAAAAATGTCCAAACGTAGGTGGGACCAAAAATATTTTGTAAGCAGTATTAAAATACTAGTTACAAACTAGTACTACTAGTTGCAAAGTTCGACCACTTGAACTGCGTACCTTTCTGCGAAAAGTTTGCCATCTTATGTTCCACGTGACTCACAAAATGGCGCCTTCCTATCGGTCTATTTTTCCTCGCACACAGCATAGCTAATTATCATAGCTCTGCAGAGAGAGGCATCCTTATGCTAGTATGCATTTAATTCAATTACATCATGGAAACATTCAAATTGTAGTCTTGGAGTGTAGGTAAGCGATTCTCGCCTTAAACTGATTGCTTTAAGTCCGTAATAAACAGCTATTTTGTATCTACAGTCGCGGCACGCTATGATGGCCGTTTTGCCGTTTGTCCACTCATGAAGTTTCGTAATTATATTTACATTTGAAGGATAGATATAGGTAAGGAAAATTACCTATGTAGGTACTAATAATATTTCTTATATCAATCAATGCAATCAGTTGTTTGTATTTATCAAAATAAACTTTTTTTTTATTTTTTATTCACGACTATTAAAAATTGTTAACCAATGACTATTTAATAGTTTAAAATGTAAAATGTAGGATGTGTATGTGTGTTTAGGATCCTAAATATATTTTTGGATCTTATTGCTTTTTTAGACTCAAAAATTAAATAAAAATTTTCATCGATTTTAAACCGTGTTGCAAGTTATAAGGGTTAAATTAACACGCGATATTTGTCGGTTCGTACATAATGACTAACGAGGCTACTGTATACCTGTCACTTTTTATTGATTCGAATCAAAGCGAGACAGAACATGAATTTCCGAATCGATTTGATCCAATATTTCTGGATTATTTCTTGTGTGAGAATAAAGCTGTTTAACGATATTACCTATATCAATTGGTATACACATTGTAGATTTATCCACAATATTTCGTTTGCTTATGTAGAAAGAGACACAGTTATTTATTACGTTACTCTGTAAGAAATAAATAACAGTTCTCGTCTCAGTGACAAAGTTACCACATTTTCCAGTGCTATTATAATTTTGGATTGTAAATTATATCGCGCATGCGCTATATCGTAAGAAATATTGTTGATTTAATATAAATTTAATAAATAATAATAAAATGTATAATAAATCTAATGATATTCATTGAAATTATTTAAGGGTTATGCTTAGATTAGAACATCAAAATATTCCTTCATAAATGCAATAATATTTTGGATCCGTCTCTGTAGTGTCTACGGGCCAATGAATGATTCCCGCCGACTTTTGAGCGCTCTGATTGGCTGAAAGTATATAGGCACCTCCTACATGCCTGCACGTATTTAGGGTGAAATTATATAAAATATTGATTTAAAATAACTTTAAGTTTCTATTACTTACATTTCCTCAGAGTAAATAGAACTGGAGTAGCCTTTGTCTAACATTCCCCTCTGCCAAATGCACAAGCATCGGATGCTTGCACGTTTAATAAAACTAGTTGAGCCGCCATTTTGACCGCCATTACATTGTAAACGTTGCGGCGAACAGAGCTCCCGCAAAAATGCCTGCCTGTGCTGTTTTTTGTTGTAAAAATAAATAGAAAACATCGAGTATGCTAAATGATGGTGTCACCTTTTATTTTTAATTATAATTTTTAAGATTTCATGATTATTTACTTCATTATTTCATGTTTTAGAATTCTGCGATTTCAAATTTCGAGCGCTAGTCTCGTGGGGAGTGCGGCTGTGACGTTGTCAAAACGCACACCCCACGTGACTGTTTTAAGCGTGTGTGTGCGTGAAATTTAAATTTGTGTGTCGAATTATGCATGTGTGCATTTGTAAAAACGTTGTGCGTTGTGCTGGTTTTGAGTGTAGTGGTAACCTCACCCCCCGCAAGAAATGGCAGAATAAAATGTTTGAGAAATTGACTAATGGCTACTCCAGTTCTGTTTACTCTGAGTACATTTCAAATAGTTTTAAGATAATATTAAGTTTTCGTATAATGAGAGATTGTGATTTAAATTGAATTTTAGATGCTTTGTATATCGTAGATATCTTATATTTTTAATTAATACACTCTGTTATATAAATACACGTTACGAATTATATGAGCATAATAAAGTAATTTATAATTAATGGACAGTATTTAATTGTAAAACATTCTATTGACTACCTACTCTCATCTCGCTTATACTTCCTACACATTTAAAAAATACATCTACTGTTGGACATGGGTCTAAATGTCTTCAGTTGGTTTATTGGAATTTAACGTTAAAACATTTTAAACTTAAATATAGCTGCCATCCAAGCCAAGGTATTTTTGCTTTTTCTATACTTAGGTCGTTGCGCATTACACCAGCCCGAGTAGCATGAGCAGAAGGATATTATATTTATCACGCCTAATTGTCAAATTCCACAGTACTTTGACAGTTACACGTGATAAAAAACCGGTAAATATAATGCGGTGTTCATGTTAAGAGGGCTATCGGTGCATTCTATCACCTTAAATAGTGTATCGCTGGTCGATGACGGAATCAAAATCAAAAGCATTTATTCAGTTTAGATGCGTCTTAGCGCATGCTTATGAATGTCATAAACATTTTACAATATTTCGTGAAAAAGAAAAACTACGCCATTCGTTCACAAAACTACCCGGAGGCCTTGTTCTGAGAAGAACGGGCAAGAAACTCAGCAAGTTTCTACCCTGCGTTTACATAGCAACATTTAAAAGAATGGTCTAGCCTCTAGCGGTCAAAGGTACAGTCGAGTACAAAAATATGTATACACATCTTAGAGGTCACAATCTTTATTTTCTTTTAACCGGTGTCCGCAAACAATAGATGTTTCTATTGTGTCTCGTTGACTAGTTAATAAGAGTCATTTAGCTACTGTCAAAAGTGGTTACATAATTTTGGAATTGACTGTACTCTCAAATTCTATCTATATACAAAGAATATTGTATGTCCCTGAAACGGTCTTAGCATCGTCACGGTAGGCGGGTCTGTTGGTGTGGGTCCACTGGGCAGATCTTTATCGTAATATCATGTTTCGGTGGTCGTGCTAGGGGCTTGCATGCGTCTTTCTGCAACCTTCACACAAATAGTAGGAAATAGAGGTAGAGGTTCCAGTTAGAGGTAGGTCAACCGCTCTCAGTAAAGAATATTTTTTTTAGATGATTAATATCTGAATTAGGACGGACGGAGTTTGAATTACACTTATGTACAGTTCATTGTGAACATCGCTTTCTTCACTTTGTGTCTGGTGCATGGGAACAGGCTCGCCACCTGTTTCATGGGGATCTAACATAGATAGATAAAATTCCCACACATATAAAAAAAAATATATATATATAAAATTTCCACATATCTGGCGAAATGTGGGTATTTAACAGCCTACCCCTTCGGGGAAAGAGGCGTGATGATTATGATGTAGAATCTATCGATCGAAGTCGACCAAACCATTTCACTATCGATCAATTGGTCTGGATATACCAGCCAGCAATGTTTTTGAACGAAATCTGTCTGTAAGTAGGTATCAAAGATGCTAGCAGTAGCAAAATTTAACTATTTTTAAATGGAATAGTTTATACTTTAACTATAAACATGTTTAGATTACCTCCCAAGAAGCAATATTTATTCTGATAAGTAGGTTGAAGGTATTTCCTACTTATGAGTAAATTAAAATTTTCCTTGTAGGTACAATGACTAATTCATTTACAACTGGCAAAGTTAATTTATTATCAATAACAATTATATTCGGGTCATCGTTACTCGCATTATCAGTTTCATAACAAAAGCTTATTTAATAACATTATGCAATTTATTAAGAGTTTTGATAAGACTGTTGTCATGGAAAACATATAATTAACTTTGACTTTGGATTAAGACCTTATTTCTGGCATAACTTTTTAATTACGAAAATATAGGTGAGACACTGACAAGATGGGATGATAATGGATATCTGTGTTTATATCCAGCAACAAACATAGGTTGATAATGTGATTACCTATTACTCTATCCTTGGGACATGTATAAGATAAAGATTTTCGGTAAGGACTGGTTTGTGGTCATCAGAAACTTTGCAGTCTCTATTCCATCCATCCCATTTACATAAAAATTAAAACCATTTCGATAAATAATTTTCAATTTATTGTAACAATAAATTACAAGAGTTTCATATTTAGGTAAAGTTTTAATACATTTTAATATCTCTAAATTGGACATAAAGAAATTAATGAATAATAAATAACCCAATGGTGTGCTACAATGGAAAATAATTTACCATGATGTTAAACATAGTAATACTCAATATAATCTCTAAGATCTCAAAAAAATACTAAAAAATTAAGGAATTTCAAATTTAAGTAGCATTAAAACACAATTTTGAGGCGATTTTTCTATAACAATGTAAAAAGAAGTAATTTCCATTTATTTCTTAAATTATACTTACAATCAAAAGAATATTCTTTGACAATATAATTCAGAGCTGCATGTCATAGTTTTTGAGTAATAACAACAATAACAATTATAATGCTTGGTGGATTAATACAAACTAGGAACTATGGAATTGCTAACTGTCAAAGAAAACTAAAATCTCATAGCCTTCACAAAGGGTTTAAAATGAAAGATTGTGTTACAAATCTTACTAAACCTAATGCATTGGCTAAAAGTACATCACATCTTCATGTTAAGTACATTATCCATTTGACTGGATCATACAAAAGAAACTCAAAATGGAAAATCAAATTTTAAAATGGTAACATTTGCCAGATTTAGTTTGTTGCTGCCTGCTTCTCGAGGCCTGCGGGGTCAAGGATGGGTGTTTGCTTCTTAACTAGGCCTGATAACAGTGTCTTTATTTGTGCAATAGCTCGTCCAGGATTTAGACCCTTTGGGCATGTTCTTGTGCAGTTCATGATTGTGTGGCAACGATACACAGAGTATGTGTCCTTCAGCTTTGAGAGACGTTTGTCTGTGGCATCGTCACGAGAATCAATGATCCATCTGTAGGCCTGCATAAGGACTGCAGGTCCAAGATACTTGTCTCCATTCCACCAGTAGGAGGGGCAACTGGTAGAGCAACATGCGCAAAGCACGCACTCATACAAACCATCCAGTTTCTCTCTATCTTTCACATCTTGAAGAAGCTGAACCTCCTTACCTTTGGCAGCTTCCTTTTCACGCTGCAACCATGGCTCTATCGACTGATACTGACGGTAAAAGTTTGTCAAATCTGGCACAAGGTCTTTCACAACGTACATGTGCGGCAATGGATAAATTTTGCTAGGCTTCGAAAGGCTTTGGTCGATGTGGCTAATGCACGCTAAAGTGTTCACACCGTCTATGTTCATAGCGCAGGAGCCACACACTCCCTCGCGGCAAGATCTTCTAAAAGTTAATGTTGGGTCGATTTCATTCTTGATTTTCAAAAGCGCGTCAAGAACCATGGGCGCGCAGTCATCGAGATCAACTTCAAAATTTTGCGTGTAAGGCTTCTTGTCTGGCTCATCGGGATTCCAACGATAAACAGAGAAGGTTTTCACTCTCTTACCGAGCGCTGATGAAGTTGCGAAAGTACGCAGCTGACCGAAGGTTCCTGTAGTAAGTCTGAGCAACGGCATTATGTAATGTATTTGTTTACGAAAACAAAATTACACGACACTCGCACTTAGCACACAGAGTGTAATAAAAATTTTATGATGTTTTATTTCGGCTCGTGTAATTAAAAGACCATGAAAATGTGAATTGTTTAAAATACACTCTCTTCGTCTTGAAACCTACCACGCAAAACTAATGAATGAATGAATCGCTGTGTTAACGTCAATCGTCAATATAATGACAAAATTTGAACGAATGAAAGAGCCAAGATGAATGAATAAAAATATCGAGGAAAATTATAGTGCTGTTCGTTCGTGATTCGTACTAGCCTAAGAAAATACTAGGTACTACTAGGTTCTAAAAGAAAAAAAAACGACTAGGATGGTTTCTGTTAGAATTATGGGCACAATGAATAAAAGATTTTAATAATGAAAAAGACACATACCATCTTTAATTGTCAGAAAAAAGAAGAGAGAGCATAGAGTAAAAAATAAAACAACATGACAGACGTAAAAATTAACGTAGCGTTCAGTGTTAATAACTAGTATTTCTTAGGTTGTGTTCAATATTTGAGTAATATATTTAAAAGCATTTTCAACACTGCCCCTTACTCAAATATTTACTCAACAAAACAAAACAAAAATATACAACAATCAAGTCTGCCCCTTAACCAAACAATATTATGAAATTTATATCTATTTAAATTATATTGTTAATTATACATACTTAATGTATTTATATATAATATAAAAACTAATATACAATTTAAATTTATCGATAATTAAGCTAATTATACATAGTTATATTTATTAACATTTAAACAAAACTTATACATTACACTAAACATAGATCTTTAACAAACATGTTATGCTTTATTCTAGCTAGAGGCTTAGTAAGTACATCTGCAATCATTTCATTTGTGCATTTATATTGAATTTTCACAATATTACAACATACAGCATCTCTTACAAAATGATGGCGTATGTCTATGTGCTTAGTTCTACGGTGATTATGATTATTTTCTACAATTTTATGAGCACTTTGATTATCATTGAAAATAACAATAGGGCAAATATTATATTTGAAAATATCATTAAAAAAAATTCTCAAGTGCTTACTCTCTTTCACAGCTTCTCCAATACTGTAATATTCAGCCTCTGTACTTGAATATGCAACCGATTGTTGCTTTCGCGATTCCCAATTAATACAGTTATCTCCATGCTTTACTATAAAACCAGTGTATGATTTTCTATCACTAAGGTCATTAGCCCAATCAGCATCAGTGTAAATTTCAATTGCTTCTGATCCCTTCTTAAATTCTAACTGATAATGCAGAGTTCCACTCAAATATCTTAAAACTCTTTTAGCAGCCTGCCAATGTGTTTCATTGAAACAATTATTAAATTGTCCTAGTTTACTGCATACAAATGCAATATCAGGTCGAGTACAAACAGCCAGATACATTAATCCACCTATTAATTCCTGATAAGGATATTTTTCATCACATTTATCAATTTTCTCTAATTTTACATTAATATCCATAGGAGTAGGAACAGATTTACAGTTGTCCATACCAAACCGGTGAAGCAAGTGCTTTATATACTTTTCTTGGGAAAGTTTTAAATATCCTGAAGTTCTATCCCTTTCCACTTTCATCCCTAGACAATTTTTGACATCACCTAATATTTTAATATCAAAATAGTTATTTAACGTTTGAATTAATATTTGTTTTTCTTCAAAATCTGAGCTAAATATGAAAAAATCATCTACATAGAGAGCAATAATAATCATGTTATTTCCATTCATTTTTGTGTATACACAAGGTTCACATTTTGATTGTTTATATCCTATTTTACTTAAAACTTCATTTACTTTTAGATTCCAAGAACGACTAGCCTGTTTTAGACCATAGATCCCCTTTCTTAATAAACATACCTTTTCAACACTATTTATTTCATAACCCTGTGGTTGTTCCATATATATTGTTCCACTTAATTCGCCATTTAAGAATGCGGTACTGATATCAATGTGATCTATGTCCATATCTTTATTAACAGCAATTGAAAATAATAGTCTTAAACTAGAATGCCTAACTACAGGTGAGAATGTTATATTATAATCTAATCCTGCTTGTTGTGTAAAACCTCTAGCTACTAACCTAGCCTTAAATCTTTCAAAGTTATCACATTCATCTCTTTTTTCTTTGAAAACCCATTTACATTTTATTATATTTTTATCTTTTGGCCTATCAACTAAATCCCATACTCTATTTTTAATCAATGAATTATATTCATCATCCATTGCTGACTTCCACATATAATTATCTTTGCAAGTTATTGCTTCAAGATAAGTTTTAGGCTCTACATATGACATAACATTATGACATTCATTATCACTTTCGAGAACATAGTCATTCATCCAAACTGGCTGACGCCGCTGTCTACTTGGTCTAACATTTAAATTTGAATCCATTTGATGATTATCTATAGAATCATCAAATATTGTTATGTTATATGTAGAGCCTAAAACTTATCTTGAAGCAATAACTTGCAAAGATAATTATATGTGGAAGTCAGCAATGGATGATGAATATAATTCATTGATTAAAAATAGAGTATGGGATTTAGTTGATAGGCCAAAAGATAAAAATATAATAAAATGTAAATGGGTTTTCAAAGAAAAAAGAGATGAATGTGATAACTTTGAAAGATTTAAGGCTAGGTTAGTAGCTAGAGGTTTTACACAACAAGCAGGATTAGATTATAATATAACATTCTCACCTGTAGTTAGGCATTCTAGTTTAAGACTATTATTTTCAATTGCTGTTAATAAAGATATGGACATAGCTTAATATATTAACATATAATTCTTAAATTTGTGTGTCGAATTATGCATGTGTGCATTTATAAAAACGGTAAAAGTTATTGTTTATGTGTGCTGGCTTTGAGTGTAGTGGTAACCTCACCCCCCGCAAGAAATGGCAGAAAAAAATGTTTGAGAAATTGACTAATGGCTACTCCAGTTCTATTTACTCTGAGAACGGAATGGATTTTTTGGTTTTGGTATCGCGTGATTCTGTCTTTCGTTCATTCGTTTTAATGTGATTCGGGGTTTCGTTCATTCGGTTTAATGTGATTCGATCATTTTGTTTTTGGAGTTCCCCTATCACACTCTTATTATTTCCTACGCGTATACGCGTAAAAGTGACAAATTACTAAGGCTAAGGCACTTCACTACACTTTGGCGGGAAACGAAAAAATGACAGTGAAAAGAAAGTGATAATTTCTTGATTAATTTTGTTTTGTTGTTATTTGTTTGCTTCTGTTTGCTTATGCTTCGGATGGACTGGGATAGACGAGCGAGCGTGTGTAGTGAAAGCTCAGAGTGCCGCAGAGTAGACAAGTAATAATAAAAAAAATTAAACAATAATAATATGAAGAAAGCATCTTCATTGACAGTGGATTCTCCAAAAACACCAGGCGGCATCAGTAAGTCTTTATTAATACCATGTCGAAGAGTTGGTCTGTCTCGAAATTGGAGAAAAGGCACCACTTCTCCTTTCATCTCCCCTCTTTCGGGGAGCACTCAAGTTAATCCAGAAAAAACTGAAAGGGAAACAAGGAAGAGGAAAGGGCACAGTGAGGAGGAAATATGTGATTCAAAGCAAGATACACTTTTATGTAAGCAAGCAGAGGACACTACTGAAATCTGCGAAAACGATATCATAAACGAAACCTTGAAGTCTGAAGAAATCCACGAAACGCCGACTAGGAATATCGTTTTGCCAAAGAGAAAAAAATCAAAAACTGTGATTTCGCCTAAAATTGTAGTACCTCCTGATGACTGCTTGGCAAATTTTAATGAGAATAATCCATGTAAAATTAACCCAGAGAAAATAATTACATTGAAGGCTACAGAAAACAATGAGAATATTGTGACAACACCTGTACGAGTTAAGTCTAAAAGTAAATTAAAGAAACTTAGTGTTGCTGTTAAAGATACCTGTGCTAAAAATATTGAAGTGAAAGAAAACTTAGATACTAACAAAGTGACTACTGATTGCCTACAAATAAATACTGAAGAGAAATCCCCAAATAACCTAACAAAAGAGTGTTTTGTGGTTATTAAAAATAAAATATTCAAAAAAGATATAGAAAAGAACAAAAATAAAGTGGGTAATGTGGTATCCCAAGCTTTATTTGATTCAGATTCTGATGATGTGCCTCTGAGTGTACTAAATAAGGATGAGAAACAAGTTCATGTTGAAAACAAAGTAGATAAACAAGAAATTATCAATTTGGATGATGAAGATGATTTTGAAACCACTAAAGTTAATGTCAAAAAACTAGAAGATAAGACTACATCTACTAGCAGTTTGAAACCTAAGCCTAATGTAAGGAAGAAAGTAAAAGAAAAGGAGGTTAACACTAAATCTTCACAATTTATCTCAGTCATAAATACAGACTCTAAAACATCATCACAGAGCTCTTTTGATGATGATGATGACTTTGTTATGGATAAGAAAAGAACTATCCTCATTAAAAAAACATATGAGAAAGTAAAAAAGCCCCAGAAAGCAAGGTCTACAGGATCAATAACACAGAGAGACATTGACGAATTGAAGTCTAAGATTGAGATGAAGAAGAAATTATTATTAGCTCAAGCAATGGGGCATGATACTGAAGAACTAAGAAGTTTAATAAAAAAATGGCAAAGAGGATGCCAGGATGCCTTAGTCGAGCTTATGGAATTAATGAAAATTAAATTACAAGATAAAAAGAATATGGTTTATTCAGAAATTCTCGAAACATTGAAAATTCCTGCTCAGTTAGTAGGTTATGACGAAGAGAATGAATGTTTTACCACCCCCACAGATGAAAACATTATTTTATCTAAATTTAATAATTTGTAGTTAAATTTAATAGGTTTCATTCTAATACATGTTATGTACTATGTTATATAAGTCTTTTATTGTGGATTATTAATAATGATACATAATATTACATATAAATTCCAATTTTTGTGGTAAAATCCAATGTCCTTTGAAATATAAGTTTATCCTTGGAGGAAGCCTGTTTAGTAAGTTAGATAGTCACAATTTCTAGTCATAAAACATATTTATTTATTCAGAAAAACAAACAGTCAAAAAGTTACATTAACAAATCATTAAAATTAAACTACCTATATAAAAAAAGACAAACTGGAGCATTTTAATGGTTTTTATAACTTACAAATTATTGCAAAGGTGTAAATCAAACCCAGAAATCAATTTCCGTTCCAATATGCTATCCATAAAAACCTCCAGTTTATTCAACTTTGTTCTATCTTTTGAGTACCTACTTTTACATAATTATGTGATAATAAGTGAATTGCATGTCGCAATAGTAACCGCAATCTATACTTAAAATAAAACTACTTATCTAAAACATAAAAAAAAATTCTTAAATCAAGTCAGGGGGATGTAAAAAGAGGGAAAATACAAAAAAATAGTTTCAATTTGTTGTTTCTGTCTGTACAGGCTAATCTTTGAAATGGCTTGCCAATTTCAATGAAATTTCGCATGGTGATACCTTATATCCCTGGTCAACATCTTGGATATTATTCATTCCGGACAATTAAAGGGTTCCTGTGAGATAGTTAAAAGCCATAGTAACCATGGACGAAGTCGCTGGCAACAACTAGTTAGGAAAATAAAACTAGGTATATCCTAATTCTAAATGACATATATTTCTACCTTTACAATTTACTCTAATACATAAATTAAAATCTGTGAGCTCGGACAGGATTCTCTGGATCAAATAATTTGGGATCTTTTAAGAAAGCTTTGTCTTTATAAAAGTAAGGCATGTATGCACAGTTTTGTGCTTTAGTTATTTCTGTTTCTACTTGTTCTTGTTTCTTTGTGCATAGTCCAGTAATGTGTCGGGCGTATATGCGCCCTGTGTATGGGCTCTGGAATTGCGAGAGGAGTCTGTAGTTCTTGTAGTCAGGAGTTATGTTTAATTTGCACAAAATACAAAGTTTTTTCTCTTTTTTATACGGATTTTCAATATCTACTGGTGCATCGACATCTTGACATTGTTTTGAGTCCGTTAATGATAGCCTGGTTATTAGAAATCTCTGCGTATTCACTGAAATAGTAAATAAATAGTAAAGTTTGCCAATAGGTGCTAAAAATTCACGTTACTATTATTTTATGTTCTATACTTACAAAGATGTTTATGCAATAGAGTTTTAATTAATGCCATTATTAATTCTGTGGCAAAAGAGTTAAATATTTCTAAATTGTATGGTAGAAGGAACCCATAAACTTGTCATAAACTCAGCGCATAACCTAAAACTTTTTGACATTTCTTCGACTTCAACATTCGGGCTACAATTTTTTTCTTGGTAAGGACATAGCCCATACAGCCAAAAATTATGAGGGTTTAGACTTTCAATAGATTATAAAAATAACGCTAAGAGATTGTTGGCAAATTACTTAAGTGCATGTTTTTTGCGATGTGAATGCTATCCGAGTCTTTGGGAAATAGTCGAAAAAGCTTGAGCAAGGCCACAGTTCAGCAACATTGCAGTTACAATTTTCACAGGAGTTCTTATTCATTATTTTTATTATTGCCAGAAAATATCAAGTGGAGTTCTGTGATCTCTGCCTCCCTCATTGGAAAAAGGCGTCATCGTATTTATTTATTATTATATAACTGTTTACTGTACTGTATGTACAATATAATAGATCTCATTGTAGACTCAGTATGCTAATAAACTATTTGATTTGATTTAATTTGATAATCACGACTATTATTATCCCCTAAGGGATAGTTAGAGACTAGGCAAAAGCGGACACTGCAGCAGACACTGTCATAGCCCGCGTTCACCAAGCAGTGACTGCACATGTGCTCAGCGAGACAGTTGGTGAGGCCGTCGCCGCTTTATGCTATTGTAGGTTATGCAGTTCTGAATCGCCTCTTACGACAACCAAGGGAAGAGATGGGTTGGTAGTGTTCATTTAATGAGCCGCCACCACACGAATTTATTCTACACAATAAATAAAATTACAACTGACAATACATAGAATACTTAATATGTAGTAGGTATATTGTAAGAACGTGATAATACTCGTACTTATGTAGTCCTCATCAAGTACGTCCCACCTGCTGGAAACAGGCTTTCCTACATAGCGTAACACGTGACAAGAATGGGCGTAGCACCACCACACTGGATTGTGCGCTAGCGACCGTTTCCACAAGAACCTACTTTATGAATTCTATTATAATTGTGACATGTTTCTCGTATTTATAGCCTACATTAAAAAGGTGCTATTGGTAAACATATTGGGTGAGTAATGAAAAATTGACAAGCATTCAGTTTTCTAATTATATAGGTAGTTTAATTATTAATTGATAGATTTATTTAGTTTATGAAAAGTAATGAAATTGCTAGAAATTTTATGCGGTTACAAGATCATGAAATATTACATAATATTATATCAATAAAAGTCAAACATACATAACTCTGTTTATTTTAGAAGTCACTTGCCATGAGTGCCGCAGAAAAGGTGTTATTTAGCTGTTTTTAAAATATGTAACTACGAGACACAATAGAAACATCTATTAACTGCGAACGCCGGTATTCGCGGTCGCCCCCAAAGGGTTAATATGATTTGATATCTATAATATGTCACGTCAGCATCAAACTTTGCAACTAAGCTATATATGCACCTGCCCAACTGGTGCAATTGCAAAAACGGACAAGACAATTATTGCAACATGTCCACTACAAAATGCGCTGTTGGTAATATGGCTATTATGCAGCCATTTTGAAACTAGCACCGCACAACGCGGAAGTGCAGTAGGCTCCGCCACATTTTCATAGGATCGGGTTAGCGTCGAGTTTCTCGGGCAAAGTGTAAACATAACCATCCACACCCGACGCAGCCACTGTCTGCGACGTACGTGGCTCGCTGTCGCTCACGCAGGATTAAAAAAACAAGTTAAAAAGTTCCGAGTGTGTTTTGGCGCCAACGCCACAGTGGCAGTGACTTGATACTTTTTTAATTTATTTTTTACGTGCCAGTGTTTTTGTGACTTTAAAGTTTTTACTTTACTGGATTTTTGGGCAGGTAAGTTAATTTATTTTTAAAAATTAAAATGCAAAGTCTATAGAAAAGAACTTTCATTCATTTTTAATTATATAAGCGTAGGCGGTTTTATATAACGCATCGGCGAGTGACGTATCTATAGGGAGCGACTTACGTTTCATTTTTCGTTAATATTGGGAAAAGTAAAAGTTTTACGTTGTGTTGTCGAATTCCGCTGGTTTACTTGGGTAATGTTAGCGCACGGGGCATAAGAAATCAAGGTGAAGAGAAAGTGACCCAGCTATGAATGGGGCTTCGAAGACGCTCGCACAGGCTAAGTTCCGGCTGAGCAACGCAAAAAATAATGAAAAACATATGTTTACGTATGTTCCTTATGTTTTTTGCAGTATTACAAGCACAATACACGATACTTAGGCAATGTTTGCAATTATAATTTGTTAATACCTATGCTATTATTGTTCGTACTATATTTATAATTCATTCGCGTTAAAGGATATCATTTAACAATGTCCAATGTTCTCACCATGGCGAATAGCCATGGTCAGGCATTGGATGGGTGACCAAAACATAGTTATCTCGAACTCCTACGCGCTTCGGAAGACTTAAGCCGTTAGTCCCGGTCGCTATTGCAATCGTTTCTACACACCAACCCGCATGGGCCAGGCTGGTCGTGTTACGGCCCATACTCCTCTTGTTTCTCCATGAGGAAGGCCTGTGCCCAGCAGTGGGATGGATATAGGCTGAGGAGGAATATAACATGAGTCATGTTATATTCGTCCGTGCCATAACACGTACCTACAACTAAAATTACACCGGTTCTGCTCTGTATTACAGGCAGAGAAGCTCGCTATCAAATTGAACAGAAATATAGAAAGAAAGAAAGAAATATATATTTATTTCCATCAAATTGTGAAACTAAGGTTGAAACAAAAGAACCTTAACCTTAGTGCTTATAGGTACGTAGGTATACTATTAGGTATATTTTCCGACAGCAAATATTGTTTACTAGAAATTCCGAACTGCAACACCACAGGCCCCTTCTTGGTCGCTTCACTATTGACAGAGTGGTCGTGGTTATCACGTTCCAGTAGGTTGGTTCACAGCACTTGCCCACGACGTCCCGCCACCTCTGTCTGTCAGCCGTTAGTCGGGCGCACTCGTGCACAGGAGCGCCCACCGTGGCCTTCACCTGGTCCGTCCATCTCATTGGAGACCTGCCCCTTAGCAGTAAAAATACTGGAGCATATTATATATAACAGTTATCAATTAGGCATTCATGTTGAATTTATTTGGGTCAAAGGCAACATCGGACTGCCTGGAACGAAGTCGCCGACTGTGCTGCCAATCTTAGGATATATATATGAGTCATTTTGTCATGGTACCTTATGACGACTTCTAATTCATTGTATGTTGACTTGCCTGTAATTTGTATATTGTAGAACGTAAGACAATTTTATGCCATGGGAGGATAGAACCCTTGCAGAGTTTCTTGCCAGTGTCTTCTCTTGACAAGGCCTCCCGGTAGTGAACAGGAAGAAAAAATTTAGAGGTGAACAAGTAGAAGTGTATAATTTGTTTGTCAGTTTTGTAACCTAAATTATTAAATAAAGCATTTCATTTCATCCTTATAAGTTATATAAAACAGAAAAATAAAGCACAATAAAAACAGCTAAACAACTTTACAATAAAACAACATACACTAAATCACTTTTCCGTCATTCGCAGTTACCCAAGTCATTAACAATCACGGTTATAAGGAATATTTGCACCGATTTAAAATAACTGATAACGATCTATGTCCTTATGTGATTATATATCCCCTCAGTCTCTAAATCATTTAATAAAACACTGCTGTAGATTTGCAAGAGACAAGACTATATGGGCTCACAACATCTTAACGATTCGTTTAATCTAAATTAAGTAATTAGTTTTGAGTCTCAGCGACTCGTTCTGTACATATATAAACTAAATAATGTAGTATAGGTACACTTTACACAAAAAAATATAAACCATATTATAAAGTTCAAAAATCTTTTAAGTTAATATAAATTTACTCGTTGTCTATACATACGAGTATAATAAAACTTTAGAGGTCAACATTTTAGATTCTTTTTATTCCTGAAAATAAAAGGGTTCCTGTGGGATAGTTAAAAAACCAGTAAACGCGGACGAAGTCACGACTGCGTTTTTATTTATTTATTAAATGTGTACACTAAAAACTCTACAATTCAATAAATAAATGAAAACGCAGTCGCATATAAATTAAAAAATGAATTCAATACAAATCATATTACCACGTATATTCAACATAGTGTAGTAAATAGCACCTCGTTGAAAATGTGACATAATGTTTTGCTCATTAAAAAAAAGTTTATGCAACCTGAGTGGCACAGGCGGCGTTTGAACTCGCAACCTTTTGCTTTATCCGATTCACTACCGCTGTGCACCCAAACTAACATAGGTTTTATAGAGGTAGTGTATTTCATTGTCCATTGAAAAATGACTCTTATTGTACCATGATCGAGTGTCATACCGGTTTTAAAGTGACCCCATGTCGAAGGTCTAGAGATTTAAAGTGACCCCATATCTGAGGTCTCCAGTTTAGCAAACAGTTGCAGTTACAGCATGACAAACAGTTGGTGTCCTTCTAATAAATACCCACATATATATCTCTAACTCCAAAGGTGTACAGTACAGTCATGAGCACTATAGTCTGAATAATTTAATAGGTGTATTTTGACAGTTGTTTGTAGGGAGATTTATCGATTCCCATAACAATGTAAATGTCCATAATGCTCATCTGTCAAAATGCATTTATTAAATGATTCCGACTGTAATATGTATACCATCTCATTCAAATATGATCCTTATTGCATGCTAATAAGAACACAAGTGTATACATTTTATTACAGGTAACTGTACAATAAAAATAAATGAATGTAGAGACCTCTTTGGTTTCGTGTGCTTTTCCTTTACTGGGTACGTTAAAAAATATGTTGCAATCAAATAGCCTTGTGGCAAACGGCAAATAAAGTAAAATAATACAACTGGTAAATAAATGATGCTATGCCATATTACTTCAACTTTTTGTTTAAAAGTAAAGTTTTCCGTATTTGTGAACACCAATGTGTTTACTTAAAGATATAAGTACAAAGTAACTAAGGTAATTATGAGCAAAAGCAGCAATACCTATTATGGGTAGGGCGAGTCGTCTTTAGCTTTACTTCCGATGAGAGGTCACCTGTCAGTTGTAATTTAAAAATGTCAGGGTCATCAAAACAATTAAATATGAATGTCAACTAGGCGATAGCCTTTCAGGGAAAAACGGCATTATATATAATACAAGAGAGGGTAGAAACTTGCTGAGTTTCTTGCCGGTTCTTCTTCGAACTGGTAGTTGTGAACGGATAAAGTAGTTTTTCCCTTTCACGAAATTTCGTAAAATATATGACATTCACAAGCATACGCTAATACGCATCGAAACTCAATAAAATTAAATGTTTTTGATTTTTGAAGAGGTACTGTTTGGATAAATCTTAAGTGAGTATTTTGTGCCCGGTGCTTTGAACCGGGTTTTGAACATTTCACGTGAAATGTATCTAGGTGTGAAAATTAACCCTTTAGCGATTAGCCCATAAACATGGAGGTAGGCACTTAGACATTACTGCTTGTATAAACAGATAAACAGAGAAGGCGAAATGTAGGTGTTTAACACATCAGGTTTAACATCTCTGCGTTGATTAAGGCGTGATGATATGGTATGTTATGATTTATTTTTTATTCATATTTTAATTTTAGGTTTGTAAAGTCTGTCTGACGTAAATCATGAGGTCGGGATGAGACGCATTTGACAAAAAAGCACTGCCACAATAAATATTCAGTTTGAAGAGGGGAAGATATGATGGTCATTGCCTTTTTTAGAAAAAATAATTTCAAAGTCAAAAGGTACCAAAATCTCTATCGCTTGTAACACAAAAAATACCGTCCTTTTTAAGAACCTGATTATAATTAAACATTAACAGTTTGTGACGTCATTAGAAGACTGCTTGTCTTGGTCTTAATTAAATTTAATCTAAAAACATGTAAGAGTAATACAGTGGTGAAAAAATCAACAGGAAAAATGGTGTAGGTAGGCAAATAAAAATATTGGAAACTCATGGGCGAGGGTAGAGTCAAAGATGATTTAAGATGGTTTTTAGTACTTACTTAAAAGAATTTAAGAAGAGAGCGTATTCCCTCCTGAAGGGTCCGCAACGCATCTGCAGTTCTTCCGGTGTTGTCTTGGTGTTGTAGATCACTTACCATCAGGTAAGCCGTCTGCCATTTTGCCCCTTTTTTTTCGATTAGCTACACTGGTGTCAACGTCATCAGCCTATACGTCCCACTGCTGGGACAGGCCTTCTTCATGGAGAAACACAAGAGGAGTATGGGCCGTAACACCACCACGCTGGCCCCAATGCGGGTTCGTCATCAGCCTATATACGTCCCACTGCTGAGACAGGCCTTCCTCGTGGAGAAACACATGAGGAGTATGGGCCGTAACACCACCACGCTGGCCCAATGCGGGTTCGTCATCAGCCTATATACGTCCCACTGCTGGGACAGGCCTTCTTCATGGAGAAACACATGAGGAGTATGGGCCGTAACACCACCGCGCTGGCCCAATGCGATTGGTGGGTATAAACGGTCGCATGAGGCATTTTCTGTGTTACTAAACACTGGTGTAGTTAGTGTTACTACACACAGAAAATTCCTTTGCTGTGAAATGCGTACACGGCCAAAAATAGGACGTGTACGAAGGCTTTCGTCATTGCAGCAGATTCGACCAATCAAATTTTAGCATTTATTGGCGTCCGAACCCCTTTTTCGTCGTCGAACTCGCCCTTTTCGGAAAAAAGGAACTGGATGTTGAGCTGACGAATGACAGAAGAAATTGGAAGATGAAGACATGTTGTGGTTATCAGTTTTTTTTTATAGATAGAGCAGTCCTTTGCTCTATCTTTTGCCAGCTATCTTCCACGACGGTACTATACTAATAAATTTAGCAGTGTCCATGGTACACCTTTGAGGGGTCATAAAAGTTTGAAAGTAGCGATAGACCACCTCTCGGGTGTACTATGGATAATAAAATTTATAGATTTGCCTTTAGTACACATAAGTGGTGTACTATGAGTCAGAACAAGTGTTCGTAGTCATTCAGGTCAACTTGTTAGGTGTACTACGGATCAAGAACCACTAAAACATATTGGGGTGTTTACCTTTATTGCCATGTGACGATCATAGGTACTCATGGAAGGAGCTCGGACTGCTACGCCGTTAGTCAAATCGTGCTAACCACTTTATATTTTTCGATCAACAAATAGCTACCTTCGTCATGGTCAAGCCGTGGATGTGTGACCAAATTAATGAAATTAATGATATCGAACTCCTCCGTCCTTCGGCTGGCACGTTAAGCCGTTTCTACCCACCAACCGCATTGGGCCAGTGTGGTGGTGTTACGGCCCTCATGTGATTAGTATCGATTTTATACGAATAATTCCTTATTTCATTAACGCTGCTCTATTCCATGGTAATCTAATTGATTGAATATAATTTTCCACCATAGTTAATTTTAATGGTCGATTTCCGTTATGATCATTATTCTACACGTGCAAGTATCTCGTCAGATGACAATGGTTTATTAATTAACGCAAGCGCATTCACTGACGCACAGCTGAAGCGAAATAAAAAAATATTAGGTCCTTACCTATGAAATTGGTGTTTTGTATGGAGATTTTGGGGATGTCTGCATTTTACATACTAACATTTTATCAGTTTTCTTCACAACGACAAATCCAGAGATAATAATATTTGGCAGGTATCATTAGACTAGCTAGCTAGCTAGCAATATGTGTGTGAACACGCTTGAACACGCTTGAACACGATTAAACTTATAAAAAATTATCAAATTAAATAATACGAGCTCAAATATATGGTCTATTTTTAGAAGAGGCAATTATTTTATAAGAATCTTCTGAAACTTAATAGTTACGGACAAATTGCTATGACAGAATAAAAACACCAATTTCATAGGTAAGGACCCAATACATATATACTTAGGCAACACAACTTAAGAACTTGATATCACTATTGGTCACCCATCCAAGGTCATAACAAAGCGAAAGATACTTTGTTTTCAATATCAATTTTCAATTCTTAAAGATCTTTATTATCATAAGGTATACAAAAACAGTGTTTATAGTATTTGTTTACATAATTTGGAAGATATTTTGTTCAGGCTAAAGCACCTTTATAAAACATTTATAAATATTTATATTAAGACTAATGACACCATGATTTTAAGAAATATGATATTCTATGTTAACGAAGTGCGCAATTTTGATACACTCTACGCTTTTTACTTATAAAAATATAACACCGCTGCAACATAGACGAACAATAAGACGGGCTACCAGTACATTCAATATCGATAGACGTGCTCTTCAATCTTTGTGATCTACAGTTTCTGTGCCCAGTTTATGTAACATGGGACGTTTATATGATGACAAACTTAAGAAAGAACAAAAAATTACCCGCCACAAGACGTAAACAGTAAACACTTATTAAAATTTATAAACATGCAACAATAGACTGTCATCACTGTCTGAAAACAATACAAAGTATTGTGGGTTTTGACTCTACTTATATCACAGCTCCCCTTAGCATGCGCCACGAAACACGATATAATAGAACGTTTTATTCAATTACTATGTTTTTTTAACTATCCCACGGGATCCCTTTAATTTTCCGGAATAAAAAGTATCTAAGATGTTGACCAGGGAAAGGTATCACCATTTTCACCATACAAAATTTCATTCAAATCGGTCCACCCATTTCGGAGATCAGCCCGCACAAATAGACAAACAGAAAAGAGAGAAACAAAAAATTAAAAATGTTTGGTATTTTGTCTCTTTTGACAGCCCCCTGCTATTTTCGTTCACTGCATCCCCTGGTTGGTTTTAAGCATTTTTTTTTATGTACAGACATTCGACCTCTACAGTTTTATTATATGTACATGAACTGTCAGCAATACACCGTACATGAACTGTCAGCAATACAGCAATACACCGAGTACCTTGGATATGACTGCCTGCTTGGATCCTGGAAATTTTTCGGAGCGTATTTTGAAAGTTAATTATCATGTATTGGTCGTGCTAGCCCACAGGGTCGGCAAAGTTCAGTGATGTACGAGTATTGGAGTCGCTAGTAAATGCAATTCTTAACATTTTCACCAAAATTGAAGTATACATTGAAGTCAAAGTCACAATTTTATGATTAGCATTGTAATTCGTAAAAGGATTCGCTATTGTTTCCATTGTTACCATGCTAATTCAGGATGTGTCACACCTAAGCCTAGTTATCAACTGGCACCTTTCATTGTCATGGATGCCAATAAGCGCCAGCATTTCCTTCATTATCCATACTAGTATCATAAATCCATACTAACATTATCCATACTAATATTATAAAGTAACTCTGTTTGTCTCCCTTTCACGTCAAAACTACTGAACCAATTTAACCGAAATTAAAAATTATTAAAATACAATCACGCCTGTAATCCTCGAAGGGGTAGGCAGAGTCCAAGGAGCACTGTGTTCCTAAGACCACATTTAGACATACAAAAATTGGGTTTGGTCAGATGAAAAATCGTGAAAGAGTAGCTCATCGCCTACTCAATCACAGAGCCAGTACCCAATACGCCCTTAGTCGCCTTTTACGACATGCTAGACAAGAATAGCAGTTGGTACATTCTTTTGGTGTTCCGGACCAACACGGGACGGGTTTTATTACTAAGTTTATTCAAATTCACTTACTACGTTTCATTCAAACTCTATGTTAATAGGATCGAAAAGGCAACATAATTTTCGGGTGCTATTTAAATTTTTCCGATAAGTTCTCCCGAAGTATAAGTATTTCCATATATCAAATAGTTTCCTATCAAGGACGGAAATTGAAAGGATGGAATTCTTGAAAGGAAACTTTAAATTGGACGAGTTAAATGCATTTACCAGACTGTGCCGGAAGTTCACATAATGTTCGTTTATTAGCTCATAATTCACGGCTCATTTCATATTATGACACAATTTTTATTCAACACTAGCTGTTGCCCACGACTTCGTTCGCGGTTACTATGGTTTTTTAACTATCCCACGGGAACCGTTAATTTTCCGGAATAAAACGGGCGGGCTCACCACCACCTGTCACGTTGAGCACATGTGCAGTCACTGCTTGGTGAAGTGCGGACTTTGGTAATGGACTGCTTTCGCGGTGCTTTTGCCTAGTCTCTCACTAATCTCAGTATGACTAACCCTTAGGATAATAGACGTGTTTGCTGTAATATGGGTATCAGATGATAACTTCTAACTGGGAGCATCATCCCAAAACACCCAGCCTTGAGACTATCTAGAAAAAATAGTTTACCTAAATCTTTTTCTTAGTCGGCATGAGGAAAAAACACAGCAACATATTTATACGTAAGCCACTAATACGGAATATAAAAATTATCTTACAGTCTGTTCGGAGTTTCGTTACCCAGGATCTCTACTTCAGCAGGATGGAGTTGTTGACCGAGACGTCAAGCGAAGGATTAGCTCAGGATGGATGAAATGGCGGCAGGTTACGGGAACTGCGTGTGACCCCCGTATTTCCCTAAGACTGAAGGGAAAAAATTATAAATCTATAATAAGACCTGTCATCATGAATGGATCGGAATGTTGGCCTGTAAAGCGGATGGATGAACAAAGATTGCATGTAGCTGAAATGCGAATTGAGGTGGATGTGTGGTGTGACGAGAATGGATAGAGTGAGGAATGAATATATTATGGGAAAGTCTGAAAGTTGCCCCGATTGCTGATAAACTGAGAGAAAAACGACTTTCTTGGTATGGACATGTAATGAGGAGGGAGAATGATCTTGTCACCAGGAATGTTATGGAATTGAAAGTGGATGGGCGTGTGGGGACAGGAAGACCAAAGAAAAGATGGATGGAGAGTGGAAGAGGAAGACATGTTGCGCCGACCGCAAATATAATTGGGAACAGGGCAGGAAAAAGAAGAAGAAGATATATTTATGTTGCACTAAACATAACAAGCTCGGAGGAGCTCGGCGGCGGAGTAGTTAGAACGCCATCGAAAACAAAGCTACCTTAGCCATGGTGTATGGTCAAAGTCGTGATAACTTAATTGGCTTTTGTAATTAGACATATTTTTATAGACGTAAGGATTATATTATGCTTGTTTTCCTTAAATCAATAAAATAAATAATCACTAATACAATAATATCCTTTAGTGATCAATACATTCTTGATATTCCAAGAATCTCTGCAGTCCGAGCATTAAAAACTCATGTAATCAAATAATGTTTAGAACTACCTAATAATGTTATGTACCAAAAATATGTATTTTTTTAGTTACAAGCTATTTAAATAGTAATTCTACGTATTCTCATCGTAGCAAGCGATAATTTTTAGTCCTTCAATATTATTCATTGTGTGTTCTGAGTAGAGTTGAAATTCGGTTGAATAACCCTTAAGTTTTTTCTAGGCCTGTAGCTGCCAATATGACGTATCGTCTTGTTTGTGGTTATGAGAAAAAAGTTACACAGTGACGCAAATTACTTGTAAATTAAAAAAACCTGTAGCAGACTGAGTTTTTAGTTGATAATTCTATTTATAATTCGTCCTTTCAATTTCGTCTGTATTTACTCGTACTGATCGTGTTTGCATGGATTACCTTAAATATTGATTTGAAGAGTTCGATATTTATTTATTTATTCAGGAACATACTAATTACTTATAATATGAAAATATTGGAATATAAAGGAAATATATGGAAAGTGGAATATATTTGAATGATAATTTTCGATGATGGTAGGTAAGGGTTGTTGATCTGATGAATATGTCAAGCCAAGCTAAGCCAAACCAAGCTATTGGAAGAAACAAATATAGAGGTAAACAAGTGGAAGTAGGTATATAATTTGTTTGTAATTGTATAAGCTTTATTGTTTTTGACGCGTCATAAGTGTATCTACATGTAACCTAAATGATTAAATAAACAATTTCATTTAATTTCAACGTAAACTCCAAAAATATGACACTTGACAGTAAATGACTCTTATTACAAGGGAATAAAGATTGTCACCTCTAAAATGTGTTTACATATTTTTGTATTCGACTGTATCTAAGTAATAGAGTGCAAGCTTATGCGGGGTGCAGACTAAAAGCTAATTTAGTTTAGCTTAGCTCGCATAGCTGACGCAGTTTTCCATTCTTGTGTGCACACCGCAAACTATGCGAATTATATGGAAAGCTGCGTCAGCTATGCAAGCTAAACTAAACTAACTTAGCTTAGCTCTTTGTCTGCAACCTACATTATTGCCGTTTCCAGGAACTATAGACAACCCAATCCAATCCAATTCTTCATCTATCTAAATATTAGGTCCTTACCTATGAAATTGGTGTTTTGTTTGGAGATGTCTGCATTTTACATACTAAAATTTTATCAGTTTTCTTCACAACGACAAATCCAGAGATGATAATATTTGGCATGTATCATTAGACAAGCTTTAGCAATGTGTGTGAACACGCTTGATAAAAATTATTCATCGTTTTTATGTTAATGCAAATCAAATAATGTATTCGAGAGGCAGTTAAAAATAATTGTCTTTGTGTCAAATTTTAACACAATTAAACTTACAAAAATTATCAAATTAAATGATACGAGCTCAAATATATGGTCTATTTTTAGAAGAGGCAATTATTTTATAAGAATGTTCTGAAACTTAATAGTTACGGACAAATTGCTAAGACAGAATAAAAACACCCATTTCATAGGTAAGGACCCAATATATATAACTCAAAGGTGACTGACTGACTGACATAGTGATCTATCAACGCACAGCCCAAACCACTGGACGGATCGGGCTGAAATTTGGCATGCAGCTAGATGTTATGACGTAGGCATCCCCTAAGGAAGGATTTTGATAATTCCACACCTAAGGGGATAAAATAGGGGATGAAAGTTTGTATTAATATTAATATTATAAATCTAAAGAGTTTTTTTGTTTGGTTGAACGCGTTAACTCAGGAACGAATGCTCGGATTTAAAAAAAAATCCAGATAGATAGCCCATTTATGGAGGAAGGCTATATAACATCACGCCATCTCAGTCACTATTCCACGCGAACGAAGTCGCGGGCAAAAGCTAGTAGGCATAAAAACAAAACGAGGCAGAGCGTGCATAATCCAAACACAGTAATTGATATGTATTACGACATCTCTGCTGAGTCGAGGCAAAAATGTGATGATATCTATTCTAGTCACACTTACACTTGTACCACAAGTGTGCTGTTTTATTTTTAACATGTACTAAAGATTGTTTACCGAGGTTAAACTATGGATCTAGTAAGATCTTTTTAATGTGTACCTATTTTTGTCATTAAAAGAATACTACCAACCCAGCTCTTCTCTTGGGTGTCGTAAAAGGCGTCTAATGGTATTAGAACTGCACAACATCCGATAGCTAATAGCGGCGACGGTCTCACCACCTGTCACGCTGAGTGCAATCACTGCTTGGTGAAGCGCGGACTATGGCAATGGATTGCTTTTGCATTGCGTTTGCCTAGTCTCTGCCTAACCCTTAGGGGATAATAGTCATGATTATGTGTTTGTATGAATGTATTTTTAACATGTTTTCGGCAAGATCTTTATGCGCGGGCGGCGGGCAGCGAGTGACTTTTTGTGGGTAAGAAAAAAAACTAGCCACAGAATAATTTACAGTGAAATTTCTAATTTTCAGTTTTAATTTCTTACTTTGACTGTAGATATTATTATAACTTAATATCATCACGCCTCTGTCCCTTAAGTGGTAGGTAGACGTGCTAGCACCCACTTTTCCCCAGATATATTACTTCCTGTCCCCATGTAACAGGTGGCGAGCCTTGCCATGCACCGGGCACTATGTGAGGCAAGCGATATTCACAAATTTCACAATCAACTGTACTTAAGTTTTAATTAAGTACAGTATAGGCGGTGGGATTGAACTCGCGACTACAGAAAGAGCGCCGTCTGTCCCAACTGGGCAACCGCTACTTTATTTAAATATTTTCAATCAAATCTTAAAAAAATGGTAATAAAAGTACTTACCTATTTTTGCATTTTTTATGAGCAAGAGAAGTTTCAACTGTCGTGCTTTGAGACTAAGAATATTCAAGATACAATATATATGTTTCTGAATAAAAAAAAAACAATATTTGATGCCTTTAAACTCAATCAAACTCTTGGCCTCAACTAGCATTTACGTCACGTACTAAAAGACATAAACGCGTAAATCAGAATGGAGTCGTCGAAATCATCGGCCTTAATGACAACAAACTTAAATGTAAGGTTACCATTCTCTTGTAAACATTCTCCATGCGTACGTATATAAGGTCATGCCTTTTCCCCATAGGGGTTGACAGAGATTACTTCTTTCCACTTGCTGCGATCCTTGCATATTTCTTTTGCATCAAATAAATTGGAAGCTTTTGGAATATATTGGTAAGATACTTTTCGATCATGTTAGGTATATGGTTGTTGATATGATGATATATGTCCTCAACCAAGCTACCTTCGCCATAATCAGGCCCTGGATGGGTGATCTCGTACTTCGTGCTTCTGAAGGCTCGTTAAGCCGTTGGTCCCCGTTGGTATTGCAACCGTTTCTACCCACCAATCCGCATTAGGCGTGGTGGTGTTACGGCCTACTCTTTTTGTGCTTCTCCATTAGGAAGGCCTGTGCCCAGCCGTGGGACGTATATAGGCTGAGGACGACTATTATGAGAATTGAATAAAGACTATCACCTGAGAAATGTAAATAGGATTGTTGCACGTGACTTTACTTATGCTGGTCGTTAAAATAATTAATATTGTTTTGCGACCCGGCGACCTTTTCCGCCTTCGTCTGCACTGTCAAGGCTACGCTATAACTATTAATAACTTATAAGAACTAGTTAATTACACTTTGAGTTTACTCGTGGCTGCAGGTGTCTGCACTCCGCGGGATCGGGGAGATTTATCAGCAGTGATCGGAATAGGTACAGCTATTTAGGTTCATTGACCGCAAATATTGATGTTAATATGGATATTCCTCGGGATTCCGACTAATACTCTGGGATTCGATTATTATAATTATTTTTATCAATACGTATAAAAATATCAGCTTTTTTGTTTCAATAAATAAATTATTTCGTGTTGGTAATTTTGTTTAAGGTTTTAGTGTAGTTAATTACAAATATTTTGTTCTTATTCGATTTTTGAGATAGAAATAATAATATATATGACATGTTCTTGTACAATCACGGAATGAAAATGTTAAATGATTGTTGATTCTTGTATGTCCCGTGTTCCGTGTTGGTCCAGGACACAAAAAGAATGTGCCAACTGCTTTTCTTGCCTAGCATGTCGCAAAAGGCGACTAAGCGCTTATTGGGTACTGGGTCTGTGATTGTGTATGCGATGAGCTAGCCACTTGTTACTACTCTTTCACGATTTTTCATCTGACGAATTTTTGTATGGCTAAGTGTGGTCTTAAGGAACACAGTGCTCCTTGGGCTCTGCCTACTCCTTCAGGGATTATAGGCGTGATTTTATTTATGTATGTTATGATTCTTGTATAGTTATAATTAATTGTTTCATATCCATACTATTCTATCATATGGCACTGTTTATCAGTGATACTGTCGGGATCGATGAATAAAAAACCGAGAATACGTGCGATTTTTATATTTAAATGGGAAAAAAGTGATATTTTCACAACACCACACTACAAATTACATCCCTTGACATTGACATCCCCCAAACAAAAAGCAAGCATGGCCTACTCGATTAACAATATTCTTTTTTATTTTAATATGGCCACCATGAAGGCCGAATAACTATAATACCAAGAATTACTGCTAAATTTGATTTATCAAATGATGTTCAAATCAGGATTATTTGCCGTTCATATAACGGAAATATAAACTTTTCTAACCGACCTCCAGCCAGCGGAATATGTTCCAAAAATACGTGTAATTTGGGCTGTTTTTTTTGTTCACCGAATTAACAAAACACTCTTCTAACGGTGTTACTTCAGCCACAGTCAAGCTGCAAAGAAACCAGATATAAGAGACCAAGGTAGAATTTGAATTTGAAAAACAAAGCAAATTCGAATGGTTAGGAAAATCGTATATGTGAAAATTAAATAAAACTCAGAAAAGAAATTGCAAATTTTACCATTTTAGACACACGTATACCTAATATACCTATGTGTTTAAAATTGCGAGTATATTGACGACTAGCTGTTGACCACGACTTCGTCCACGGTTACTATGGTTTTATAACTATCCCACGGGAACCCTTTAATTTTCCGTAATAAAAAGTATCTAAGATGTTGACCAGGGTTAAAAGGAATCAAAATTGCAACCATGCAAAATTTGCCATTACGGAGCCATTGCCAATACGGAGATTAGCCCGTACAAAAAGACTGACAGACAGAGGAACAAAAAAAAACATTTTTTGGTATTTTCCCTCTTTTTCATCCCCCTGACTTGATTTTAAGCTTTTTTTTATATGTACAGACATTCGACCTCTACAGTTTTATTAGATGTAATGATAGAAATAGTAATAATAATAAATCTTTATTATCAAGCTACTAGAACTAATTAAGTTCTGATACTTTATTCCCGAAGGGGTAGGCAAAGATTTTTTTAAGTATACTTAGTTAACATTTAGGAAGTATTACCATTTATTGTCAAGTGAATTGGACTGGGAAACTGAATAATTAATAAAAATACTACATGTAATTCTATAGAACTTCAAGCCTCTGATAATGTTTGAAGTTGTCGCTGACATTAAATACAATGTGTAATATTATAACGTAACTGATACAGAAAATAATACGGAGATATTAAGTTACGTTTATACAATTATTGTTGAGATCACAGAGCAAGGATCTGTACAGTCATAAGCAGGAATTTGTTATGTGGCAGGTGATTATTCCGTAAATATCAGATATCAGAAAACTTCAAACTGACATCAAAAGTGCGTCTCCCAATGAGTAAAATCACATTCATAACTTTTTAAAAATAAATGTATAAATATTAAAAATTCTTACTTGAAACGCTCCCATAAATTTAGTATGAAGACTTCCAGCCTCAAAGAACTTTGTGAGGTATAAAACTACTTGAGGTTCGTTATATACTGTAAGAAAACTATCGTTTATGACGTAATAAATTTAATATTTATATTTTTTTTTTGTTTACAGCAGTTGCTCTATGTGACGCGCTTCCTTCCGTTACTATTTTTTACCAAAAACAAATAGAACGAAATCAATGTTACAATTTCGTTACTTCGGTTTTCTTTCTATTGTTTTTAATTTTGTCAGATTTTTGCTCCACTGTTTTTAATGCTCTTGCAAAAACTGTTCCGTGCTTGTTATATGTAAAGATTACACTTTAAATTGTATAATGCGATCTACGGCGGTTCGTTGCTGATGTTACGACAGTACTTCCGACGGTGCGGCTATTATCGGCTGTAACAGTTGCTAGTTACTGCTTGTTTCTACTTTTTATAATTGCATATTATCAGGTTTGTTTTCGTCTGTTTGCGAAATGAGCGGTTCGATGCTTAAGTCGAGGATGTTCTGATTCACCAAAAAGATATTCATATTACTAACACTTAAGTAAATAAAATTACGCGTTTTTCCTTTTAGGGGTAAGCAGAATTATTTCCAGTTGCTTCCAGTACATACGAGTACATCATCACGAGCCTTTCCCCGAAGGAGTAGGCAGAGGTTTTAAACACCCACTGTTACCATGCACCGGGCACAATGTGAGGCAAGCGATATTCACAATGAACTGCACATAAGATTTATTCAAACTCAGTGGTGGCGGCGGTGGGATCGAACCCGTGTTTCCCGCGGCCTCTCGAATGAGAAGTGCCCCGTCCGTCCCAACTCGGTTACCGCTGCCAGTTGCGAGTAAATTGCAATTTATTTTTTCCATTTAAGTCTATTGTGATTTTTGGTTACAATTGGTCCTACAGAACCATTTGCGTCACAATACCACTTTTTTCTCTTAGCAAGATTAAATAGTCTCTACTACGGAATAGATAAAGAACCATCTTTATCTGTTCCGAAGACTCTACTAAGGTACTTTTAAAAAATACTATTCGTGCATGAAAACCAAACAAAATTAATCTTTATGTGCCCTAAAAATGTGACGACTCTTTTAGCATGAACACCAAAATATTATATATACAATTGAATTTGAGAGTCGAGCGTGATAAAACGTGATAAATACCATATCGCGGTGCTTATTACTACTTCGGCAGAAATTGTGTTTTTTGCACAATTGTTAAAACTTAATAAAATGTTATGTAATATTTTATTATTTACAACGTCATGTGGTCGTCGCGTTGTTTTTACTCTTATAAGTTATGAAACAGCTTTTGCGACATGGCTATAGTACTGACCTTCCATTTTAAGATTTCTAAAAACACACTTATATTTTTATTCGTGCATACTAGCGATTGCTTTTGCCCGCGACTTTGTACGCGTAGAATAGTTACTTTGAAATAGTGTGATGGTATGTAGCCTATAGCCTTCCTCAATAAATAAGCTATTCAACACTGAAATTTTTTATCAAATTGGAACAGTAGCCTCAATTGGTGGAATTGAAAATTTACTCCTACTCTATTATTAGAAGCAAAGTTCACAGCGGCGTAAATTAGTACTTCACTTTTCTGGGAGGCGTTGTTTTATTTTTATATCATTCGCCCACATGGCACCCGTTCCCATGGGGATATCGGGATAAAAGGTCTATGTCCTTTCTCAAACTCTAAACTATCTGTGTACCAAATTTCGGTGAAATTGGTTCAGTAGTTTTGACGTGAAAGCGAGACAGACAGGCAGAGTGTCTTTCGCATTTATACGAGTAATATTGGTATGGATTTAACATAAAAGCTTTTGATTACGATTATATCGTCAGAAAATACACATGAAGTCATGACTTGTATTTTTGTGTACATTACAAACATCTTGAAATATAAAACTGTTTTATTTAGCAGACTGCAAACAGGCGTTTTAATAACCTGTCTAAAGAGGTTATTACGAAACCTTATTTTTTAAATTCTATGTTTTGGCTTGAGTACGGTCAGCTACGATGATAATTTTAGACCATGGCACAGTATAAGTTAAGCGACATCTATACATATAATAAAACTGTAGAGGTCGAATGTCTGTACATAGAAAAAAATGCTCAAAATCAAGGATGTAAAAAAGGGGAAAATTCCAAAAATAATATTTTTTTTTGTTTCTCTGTCAGTTTGTCTGTTTGTACGGGCTAATCTCCGAAATGGCTGGACCGATTTTAATGAAATTTTTCATGGTGATGACCTTATATCCCTAGTAAACATCTTAGATACTTTTTATTCCGAAAAGTTAAAGGGTTCCCGTGGTATAGTTAAAAAACCATTGTAACCGCGGACGATGTCGCGGCGACAGCTAGTTCACAATCAAATGTATTTCAGTTTTCGTTCTATTATTAAGGTTTTTTAACATTTTTATGCTGTGCCAATATTACACAACAAAATTATTTAGTGATTTGACTTATCTATTTTGATCAATTAAAAATGTAATACTTTTAAAAGTAAATTCATGGTATTCACCAACATTTTCTCGACAGCAAAACTCAACAACATTTATTGTTCCTAGAAAACCGTGTTTGTTATTTAAAGTCAACAGATTTGTTTACCATTATTAAAAAATACCTGAGTTATAGAATCGAATCGAAGGATGCACTCGACGAAGGCCTGTTTACACTAACATGAATACCTACTCGAGTTTATCTGTGTGCTGACGAATGAAGAATCATCATTAGTCATTATTCACGACCTCCGTGGTCGAGTGGTCTGTAAGCCGGTCTCAAGGCGTCGCTATCTCGAGAGGTTCTGGGTTCAATCCCCGGTGGGGGCAAATCTTTGGGTGATGAATTTTCAAGCATTTGTTCTCCAGTCTTGGATGTTTATATATATTAATACATATTCAGGATATTTATATGTATTTATCTATTAAATATATTAAAATTTATCCGTCATCTAGTGTCCGTAACACAAGCAGCATTAGTTGCTTAAAATGGAGCTAGTTGATACACCAGGTGTGAATGTTTGAAGATATTTATATTATTTATACAGTATTAAAGGCTATTCAGTATATATATATAAAAAGGCTATTACAAAATTCAAGATTATCTTGAAGATAAAATGGTGTGGAAATAGTTATGTACTACTGTTATCTTATGCATGTTATTTTGATGGACTTATAGGAATTAAGAAATAATATAAAAACATATTTAAAAGTGACAAAAATTGTTTATGATTGGCTATTTAAAAAGTGGCTCATGAGTTTCTTGCCGGGTTCTTCTCATGAAAAGCCTTACTCTCGGAATCCGGCCGCTTGTATCGATTACAATCACAGTCAACGAAGTACTTGTACTGTCCTGTGGATGTACTTGTTGCAAGCGCTCGCGGTAACGACGTTTAATAAAATGGTTTAATTTAATACTGTAATTTTAAAATAATTCATAATAAACTATTTATTTGTAAAATGCATAATAATGTAAAATGTTGACGATAATAAGTGTCGAACTTGGCCTATGAAATAAAATTATTTTTGATTTGAATTTGATTTGATTTGACTTATTATTACTGAAGAGACTCTGTAGAGTCTTGACGGCTGACCCACCTAGAAAATTCTTAGGGTTTCCAGTACACAAACAAAATCACGGCTATATCCCAGAAGGGGTAAGAAGATAGAATAGTGTTGCGTCATCCAATTAGCCCAGCTCTTAACAATAATAATATTACTATGTGCAGTAATAACGAATCAACATAATAATCATTCAAGATGATTATATGGTAGCGGAGTCGTGTGGTAGCGGTGTGACGGGGAGAAGCCGGGGATAATTAAAATTCAGTTGGGTCGTCACTTAAGTATCGTATATTATAATGAAGATTTAAGGCACAAAATAGCGCCTTAGAGAAACAAATAGTCTTTGTTATAAATTAGGAACTGATAATGTGGTTTGTTGTAACTTTGTCTCAGCTTATAAAAATTGATTCACTTTATAAATATATACAATTATTGTTGGAAGGGAGTCAACCACTCTACGCACTGACTCTCGTAAGAAAGAGCTTCGAGAACAAAACAAATAAAAAGAGACAGACAGCAAATTTAAAATCGGAAACCAAGAGTAAAATGGCCAGAGAAGAGCGCAATGACAGGAACGAGGCGCTAATATAGCTACGGCGCCTCGTTACAGTGGCATCTCTTCCCTTGGGTGTTGTAAAAGGCGACTAATGGACTTAGGCCCGATTTCACCAACATCCTTTTAAACATCACATAGCTAAAAGTAGCTTAAACTAAAAGTACCCTTAAACGATCACCTAACTTCACCTTCCCCTATGTGATGGTGAAAAGGAAATATATGTTAGGTGTCACCAAAAATGACGTAAGTGACACCTGAATGTTAGGGGTTGATGGTGAAATCGGGCATTAGAACTGCACAACCATCCAATAGCTTATAGCGGCGACGGGCTCCCCACCTGTCACGCTGAGTGCAGTCACTGCTGGTGAAGCGCGGACCATGGCAATGGACTGCTTTTGCGGTGCTCTCGCCTAGTCTCTGTCTAACCCTTAGGGGATAGTAGTCGTGATTGTATGTATGAATGATTATATTTGTTGAAAGAGAGAAATTCGGTACTGAGTCGTCTGCTGTAACCGCAGATATACATTTACATATATTAGATAACGCAAGTATACCGATTTGTATTGAAACCAAGCGTGTTAAAATGTCATTTTTAACGTCCCCCGTCTCAAAATTACGGTTAGACCGTAATTTTGAGACGGGGGATCCCCAAATTCAGTGATTATTCTGCCTCCTCCGCCAATTATTACACAACGAGGCATTTTTTAGTTTTTGCAGTCATTCGGACGCACACAGACTAGTTAGCAAGTTTTCGAACACGCTCTGTATAATTATGCGTTTATGCGTCATCTATGTAAAAATCACGCCTGTAATCCCCGAAGGGGTAGGCAGAGTCCAAGGAGCACTGTGTTCCATAAGACCACATTTAGCCATAAAAAAGTTGGGTTTGGTCAGATGAAAAATCGTGAAAGATTAGTAACAAGTGGCTAGCTCATCGCCTACACAATCACAGACCCAGTACCCAATACGCCCTTAGTCGCCTTTTACGACATGCTAGGCATGAAACTCTTTAGACGTATCTCTCTAATCTGTGCATGAAACGCAGTTGGTACATTCTTTTTGTGTCCGGGACTAACATGGGAGACACGTAGGTATTTGCACATAATTGTGCAAATAATAGCAAAACAATTCAATACTTTAATTACGTATTAGCTATTAGTATATTCCACTCACGGTCGCACCTTCATGCAAATTTATCGGAAAGTGGATGTTTGATCTGATACGCAAACGAACAATGCTCACACAGCCAAACGCCATCTCAAACTATTTCACAAAGACCTGTTTTAAATAAATATTGGTGGATAAATTCCATCGAATTTCGTACGTTCTACTTTAAAACTAGTTGGGTTATGTAAGCGGCATAATAACTGTCGCCTTTCACTCTGCTCCTTATGATCGGCGGACGTTGCCTCATTTAAAGGCATGCCTAGCACATACGTCAGGCATCCCGAACTGGGGGAGTTACCCAGATTATGTGATTTCCGGTATATTTTCACGTCTAATGTCCTAAGACTGTAAAGAAAAGATATCTAAAGCAAGCTTATAAAGTTTCCTGAAAAACTGTTTACATGCCGTATCACTCGACCACATATATATATTTACACAGTTAACGCAAGTATAACGATTTGTATTTAAACCACGTGTGTCAACTTTTTAACGTGACGTCACAGCCGTAGCTGAGACCACACTAGTAAGCTAGTTGACCCTTTTTTTTATTGGGCCCCAAACGATTCTTTACTGTTTACCACCACCATAAAAAATTATTATATACATTTTTTTTTACCTTTAACACAATACATTTCAAATTTTAAATTACGTTTTTGCTTAACAGTCAAAAATCCTTCGGGCATGATGGTCTGTGAATTATGAGAGGTCACGACTTTGCTAAACAATTCAATACGCATGCGTGACACGGGCTGACACAGCCGACAGACGTGCTTGATTGGTTGCGACTTTTGAAGATTTTGACCATGCGTAATAATTGTTTACACGATGCGTTACTTCACCAATTTCACGAACATGGTGGATAGCATTTTTGAGAGATGAAAAAAAAATTTAAAAATAAAACATGTTTAAATTGAGTTTCTACAGCAATCCCTTAATTATTTTTAATGAACTTGGTATATTTCGGACCCTTGCACTACATACTATGTGAATTAAACATTATTAGGTCCTTACCTATGAAATTGGAGTTTTGTATGGAGATTTTGGGGATGTCTGCATATTACATACTAACATTTTATCAGTTTTCTTCACAACGACAAATCCAGAGATATTTGGCATGTATCATTAGACAAGCTTTAGCAATATGTGTGTGAACACGCGTGATAAAAATTATTCATCGTTTTTATGTTAATGCAAATCAAATGATGTATTCGGGAGGCAGTTAAAAATAATTGTCTTTGTGTCTAATTTTAACACAATTAAACTTCCAAAAAATTTTCAAATTAAATAATAAGAGCTCAAATATATGGTCTATTTTTAGAAAAGGCAATTATTTTATAAGAATGTTCTGAAACTTAATAGTTACGGACAAATTGCTAAGACGGAATAAAAACACCAATTTTATAATAAAAACCCAATATTTTCATAACTTTTGATATGAGTCAACTAGCCTACTGAAAGATACCGATGCAGCTGATGCTTCTCCGCGAATTATAATAACACAACAATACCCCCTTGTTTTGCTTTTATGTAAAAGAGAGCCTGTTGTCTCTATTACACGTCTGGCATCCATTACACGTATATAATGGTATGTTTTTAGTAAGTATGGCTGTTGATTTTTACACCCACCACTATGCGTTAAGTTTGAAATTAATAAAATTAATGGAATTAATGGAATTATTAATGAAATAAATGGGTAGGTTGTGACATATGCACATGCAAGAGGCCGTTTAAAACTAGCTTGTACCTACCACTCTAAGGGTAAATTTTCTATGATCCTATTTGCCCTATGATCATTTAAAAAACTGTCACTAATTAGCTTAAACGCACCTTGAAAACCACCTTTTAAATGTACGCTAAGTGATAACTAGTGTGGTGGACTGAATGCTACGACGAGGGAAACACCAGAAGAGCTGTAAAATTGTATATTATATAAAGAAACTATAGATACAACCACTTAGTAACGTCAACAGATCAGACGGAGAATGTCAATACAAAAACAAGGCCTTCAAAACCAAGCATCTTATACTCTATATGGATGCCAAACTCCCATACAATAGCATGAGGCAATGTTCTGTCTCGATCAGTAGGTGTTCCCTCTCATTCTTTCACTATTTATGAATGAAGGCTAACCGTGGGATATCCTTTTTTCTATCCATAGTTTCTGTCTCACCTGTCATATTTACGCCATTTTGACACCTAGACTGAAAATTGTTACAAATTTTTGTAATCCAATATTTTAAATAAAAAATTATAAAACTTGTGATGACGTGCGATGTTTTATGTTGTGTATGTGAGTGATATCCTAGATGTACCTTATCATTTCACAGGTGAGTCAAAAATCACATATTAAATGAGAGTATTTGTTTGAGAAATTTGTGTGTATTTTTGTGTGACGTCATTAGTAGTAATAGAAAGCTTTACTACGAAATGACAAAGTCATTCATTAAAGTGATAGAATGAGAGGGAACACCTACTGATCGAGACAGAACGTTGCCTCATGCTTATCGGAGTTTGGCATCCATCATACAGTACAAAATTCTTGTTCAAAACCATGTAAAAATACAGTATCACAGGAGGTTGATGTTGATGTCAGTCAGACACTAGGAATATAATCTATGCTGCTAAAAAGATTCAAATTATATGTAAACTCACAAAAAATGTATGTATGTATTTCGGTAAAAAATTGCGCCACTGATATGACGCCAAGAAGCCGTTTAAAAAATTCACCCGTAAATAAAACTTAAGTACTCTTCATTACAAATAATGCTTGCTTAAGTTGAGGAAAATATGGCGCTGGTGGCCAGCGTAGCTATGAAACCACCCTAAGATAGTTACCGCGTTGTCAACAATGCTAACCTGTGGCAAAAGATGTTTAAAGTAGCTTTTAGAGGTACTTATGGGTACTATGGTACCCAGTAAATTCACTACCTATCTTAATCTTCAAACACACAGCAATGCATGCGCATCAATCTTGCGGCCAAAAGAAAGGTCGAATACTATTTAGGTTTTATCAATAAAAAAACCGCATCATTGTATAAAGTGTCCCCGCTATGCGTCATCTGGTTTTAATGACTGTTCGTAAATAATAAGTACTGTACATGACCTGTGCTTCCGGGTTCGGTTATCAAGGAGAGTTAAATTACTGATGCCTTGAGTTGAGCCATTATAAGTACTTTTTACCTTCTGTAAAAGCCATGAACTGTTAAAACAAACGTGATTCTTTCTATTATGTTGTAGCTTCAAAGGCACATTCATCTATAGACCATTATTATCTAGTGTCTTTTTTATTTAACATTCAACCGAGCCTCAGAAGGAGGATTGGATCCTTGATCCTTGGTGAATCCTGCATTCAAAAAAAAAAACAAACAAAAATAACTTTATTTCATAGGCCAAACCTGGCACTTAAAAACGTCAATATCTTACAACATAAAAATTTCTATAATTAAATAAAAAGTATATTCTAAATTAAGTTTCATCACCGCAAGCGCTTATCGCAAGTACAACCACAGAGCTTTGTCTGTGGTGGTGGTGGTAACATTGGATACCTTACCCCGGCCGGTTAAGTCGGACTCTTACCGACTAAACACCCCGTGCTTTAAGTCTTACGGCTTTGGTAAAGCATAGCCTGATTGCGCCCTCTCCCTCAGGAGAGGGAGAAGTGTGCCTGCTAATTAAATTGGCTCTTGGTAGAGTTATCGACAAAGTGGAGTTGGAACCTTCTTCTTTTCGTGTCGATGGGACCTAAATCTTCTTCTTCTTCTTTGTTTAATGGCGACGGGACGTTTAAATTCGCCAGGATCAAATGGTCTGCTGGGTTGAATACGGTAGTATTTTTGACTCTGTTAAACCTAAAAGTTTATGATAGAGTACAACGTTGTCCGATATACTTATTACTTAGAGGACCTGGTGATCTATCTGAAACGAAGACAAATAAGTGTCTGCCCAGGAGTTGGAATGACAAGTGCCATACTGAAATAGATATGTATTATTTTATTTTATTTTTATTTACAACAACACTTTTAGAAGATGTTTTCGTGTCTGGGTGAGGCGTTTATTGAGTAGCTCCAGAGGCCAACACTCATTTTGGGCATGGCAACACTTCGTGCGCCTGTGGTGCCATCTACTAGAACTACGTTCTACCTGTTTGAAACCATCGATCGACGCGAGTGCCTCGCTCTAAATCATCCTCTATAACTAAATAACCGAAATCATCATCTAGTTCTGAGACTCTTTCTTGGAAGTTAGCGTGGACTAGTAACCTCTGGACCTTGTGTGTGTTGCCTTTGCTGGCTACATACTCCTCCTAGCGCGCCGACGAACCATTGCGTTACTTTGCTCGGCTCTCTTCATGGGTGGCGGTTGAAGGAGTGCATCGGTAAGTCGCTAAACCCCAGTTAAATTTTCACAATTGTCACCCATAATGAAAGAATTCACAGAACGTTTACAATAAAATCTTGCAGAACATGGCGCCAAATATATGTGAGTGTAGCTTCCAATGATACACGAATATCACTTTAAAGAGAATTTTGACGTATAATTTCAAATAATTAAAAGGAATATTTTAACCGCCTCTCTGGTCTAGTGGTTGACACCACCGGTTGTTGATAGGGGTTCGGGGTTCGATTCCCCACGGGGGCAGGAGTTTTTCTGCTGGATTTGGTTGGTGGTAGGGCTTTTGAGCTCGTCTGGCTAGCTACCACCGTCTTACCTAGATCTGTCGTCATAATAACAATGCTATAGCATTTTTGTGTTGCGGCAATCACAGGTGGGATAGCCAGATCTTCAGTTGTTGTTGTTGAGGTATACACGTGAAGCTCGCTTCTACCTTCCGCCTTATCATTCAATGAGAAGCAGGCCAGCTTTCCGGTTATATGTAAAAAAAAGATTAAAAGAAAATTGAACTTACTTATATTAATTGTTTTTACGGTTAATGAGTTATCTACGGGCTAAGGACGACAGTTGACTTCCCATAACTTGTAGCAACTTTTACCTACCTATGATCGCTTCCGTTTCCGTGTTTTATATTTCCTTTATTTCAGGTTTAAAAATAATAATTAAGGAAATAATGTCCCGTTGACAAAAAATTTAATCTCTTAAGTTTTATAACATTCCTCTACATACTTACTGTCCTCAGCCTACATAAGTCCCACTGCTGGGCACAGGCCTTCCTTCCTCATGAAGAAACACATGAGGAGTATGGGCCGTAACACCACCACGCTGGCCCAATGCGGGTTGGTAGGTCATCTAGTATCTGTCTAGCAGCATTAGTTGCTTGAAATGGAGCTAGTTGATAGGTGCGAACGTCTGAAGATACTTATATTGGGTCCGTATCTATGAAATTGGTGATTTTTTTTCTCTCTTAGTATTTTGTCCGTAACTATTAAGATTCAGAGTATTCCTAAAAAATAATTACCTCGTCTAAAAATAGACTATATTTTTGAGCTCTTTTGATTTGTTTTGATAATTTGTTGCTAGTTTAATTGTGTTAAAATTGGACACGGAGACAACTCTTTTTAAGTGCCTCCCGAATACATCATTTTATTTGCATTCACTTAAAAACGATAAATATTTTTTATGAAGTGTGATATTACACATATTACTAAAGCTTGTCTTATGATACATGCCAAATATTATTATCTTTGGATTTGTCGTTGTGAAGAAAACTGAAAAAATTTTAGTATGGAAAATGCAGAATTCCCCAAAATCTCCATACAAAACACCAATTTCATAGGTAAGGATATATTATATATACTGCTCATATGTTTTTCCAGTTATTTTTTTCAGTTTTGTCACTCGTTGTTAAACCCTTCGCTATTTATTCCCTTCCTCATCGACTCTACATGCCACGACTTCGTCCGCGATTACTGGTTTTCTAACTATCCCACGGGAACCCTTTAATTTTACGAAATAAAAAGTATCCAAGATGTTGACCAGGAATATAAGAAATCACCATGCAAAATTTTATTGATATCCAGCAATTCGGAGATTAGCCCGTACAAACTGACAAACAGACAGAAACAAAAAAAAAGAAAAAAAAAAATTGTTTGGTATTTTCTTTCTTTTTACATCCCCCTGACTTGGTTTTTAGTATTTTTTTTAATGTACAGACATTTGACCTCTACAGTTTTATTATATGTATAGATATAGATTGTATATTATATGATAGATGCCGCGACTTATTTCTTATTTCTACATTTAAACTTTTCACCTATGCCTTTCTCTACCTACCCACATTGAAATATATGTCATATATTTTTTTTTATTTTGTTTATTTGGTTTACCAACATCAGTTACAACTTACTATTAATTGCACCGATATAATAGGCAAACACCACTTGCACTTCATATCAATATCTAATACTACTAACAAATATGATTTGACATAATTTTTTAACCGCCTCTCTGGACTAGTGGTTCGCACCACCGGGTGTTGATCGGGAGGTCCGGGTTCGATTCCCCATGGGGGCAGAAGTTTTTCTGCTCGGTTTGGTTGGTGGTAGGGCTTCTAAGCCCGCCTGGCTAGCTACCACCGTCTTACCTAAAATTGTCGCCATAAAAACAATGTTTTAAGCATTGTTGTGTTCCGGCAATCAGAGGTAAGATAGCCAGTTCCTCAGTTATTGAGGATTACAGGTGAAGCTCGCTTCCATCTTCGGCCTTATCGTCACTTACCATCAGGTGAGATGAAGGTCAAGAGCTTACCTGTCATATGTATTTTTATAATAATGTATTTAAAAAAAAATACATTATTATACATAATATAACGCCTATCTTTTGAGGTCTGTAAAGTTTATAAAACAATAACAGTAAATATTTTTTTGGTTGCCATGGCTAGGTACCCATTTAACAGGTGGCGAGCCTGTTGCCATGCACCGGGCACAATGTGAGGCAAGCGATATTCACAATGAACTGTACATAAGTTTTATTCAAACTTCAATGGTACCCGATGGTGGTGGACCGAACGCGTTTTCCTTGGCATCTCGAACGAGTAGTGCCCCGTCCGTCCCAACTGGTCCCAACTCGGCTACCGCTATTTTATGTTATGTTATGGTTGCCATGGCAACGGTTTAGCCGCTCAGTTGTTTCCCGATCCTAATGTCAGTTGATCTTTCCTTACATGTTACAAGCTATCTATCCTTGTCTTTTTAAGGGGTTGGAAAAGGATCGCTGCCCAAGACCGGTTAGGTGTCGATGACCACAAACCTTCGATTCATAATATTCGTCCAATTTAAGGTTTTTTAGAAATACCCAAATGAAGAATTATGAACTTAAAATTTGACTCTGAAGGTACATTTTCCAATAGACAGTTTTTAGAAAGTTGCGTTTCCTTTTTTTTTTTAGTAAGAATTCAAAGGATTTATATTATTATTGCACAGAAAAATGTTGATAATTTTAATGGTACTGCATTATTTTGGTATGTATTTGGCAATCAAATGATTTAAGCAGGCCACGCCAACATGTATTTTAAATACAATATTAATTATAAATTTGCAAGGTAAGTAAGTTCTAATATAAAAATATCTTCAGACTGAACTATTCCAAATAATGCGTTATCGATGTAAATAAATATCTGTCTGTGCTCACACTGTCGGATTGACAGTAGATGTTGCTGCATAAGGCCCGGCGCACATTTTATTCGCAGTTACATTTTGTAATAACCAGTTTTTATGTAAATTGTATGCTCAATACTTTTCTTGTTTCATTATTGTTATGACATTTACACATTACATGAATTAACATATACCTATCCGAGACTGAATAACAAATAATTAAATTCGTATAACATCTGCCGACACGCTACCGGGAATCGAACCCAGGACCTCAGAAATGGCGCCATCACGTAACATGCCTACGAGTCACTCGGCCACGAAAAAGCAAAATATTTGAATCTATTAAAGAGATAAATGTTGTCACCCCTAAAGAACACCCATTATTTTGATCAAACATTATTTTAACCGGCTAATAACTTTAAATGTCACCCATCTCATCATGACCATGGTTACCGCCCCTTCACCTTCACGAAGGCAAGTCACTTTATCATATTCCGTCAGATTCGCGCTAAAGACGCAACGCGCCAAGGAAAAGTTCTGATGCTTTCTAAAACGTTAACTTTCTAAAAACGAATACGGAATTCACCATGAGTATTTTGAGGCAACCTTGACTTCTTTCTGTTCTGGGAATGTGCAGAGAAACTCACGAATTATAAACGTGGATATGTAAGCAGGCAGCAAGCAGTGGCTGTGACAGCAGATTGCACGGCACTTAGGCCCGTATTACGGAACTAAACTCAAGCGTAGATCTCTGCTTGAGCACTGTTAGAGAGGGATGGCGCTATTGATCCCACACAGCGCCATCCCTTTTTAACTGCGCTCAAGCAGAGATCTACGCTTGAGTTTGGTTCTGTAATAAGGGCCTTAGTGCCCGTGCACACAGACCGGTTCGGAGAGGAAATTATTTTTAATCTATACATACATTTATTAAAACTGTAGCGGTCAATTATTATGTACAGACACATAGAAAAAAAAAAAAAAAAGGGCCAATTATTTTTTGTTTTTTTTGTTTTTCTGTCTTCTTGTCTGTTCGTCTGTTTGTCTGTTTGAACGGGCTAATCTCCGAAATTGCTGGTCCGATTACAATGAAATTCTGCACGGTGATACCTTATATCCCTGGTCAACATCTAAGATACTTTTAATTCTGAAAAATTAAAGGGTTCCGATGGGATAGTTTCAAAAACCATAGTAAAATTCCAACTGCCAGGACAGATGTATACCACTTAATGTAATCTCGGCAGGCTTAAGCTGAATTACACATTAAAAAAGAAAACTTTTTGTTAATATTGCATACAAGTGTTATAACATGTTTTACCCGATATCTAAGTGGTTCTTACGAAACACGGTGTCAAGCCGATGTACAAATTGCTTACGATGCGTGTGGGCAGCCTTCGGGCTGACCCTTTGTTCGACGCGACGCGGTTAGCAATGAAGACGAACCATATAAACAGACATATCTCCACCTCAATATCCCCGAGGGGGTAGGCAAACCAATCCCTACATTTCGTAAGTTTCAAGAGGAGGTTGTGTTCGTCCGAGATCACCGGATTGCCCTCGCTCCCACCACTGAGTTTCAATAAGATACACATACAGTTGATTGATAATATTGATTGTTATTGATTGATAAGTACAGTTATTGAGGAGCTCGGTGGCGTAGTTAGTGCGCTTTGGCTTTCAATATCAAAAACAAAGCTACCTTAGCCATGGTCAGGCCGTGGATGGGTGACCAAAACTTTGTGATCTCGAACACGTTAATCTATTAGTCCCGGTTTGTTTCCATGAGGAAGGCCTTTGTCCAGCCGTGGGATATATTATAATAGGTCTTCACCTATGAAATTGCCATTTTGTATGGAAATTTTGGGGCACTCTACATTTTCCATACTAAAATTTTTTCAATTTTCTTCACAACGACAAATCCAAAGATAATAATATTTGGCATGTATCATTAGACAAGCTTTAGCAATATGTGTGATATCACACTTAATAAAAATTATTTATCGTTTTTAAGTGAATGCAAATCAAATGATGTATTCGGGAGGCATTTCAAAAGAGTTGTCTCCGTGTCCAATTTTAACACAATTAAACTTACAACAAATTATCAAAACAAATCAAAAGAGCTCAAAAATATAGTCTTTTTTTAGAGGAGGTAATTATTTTTTAAGAATACTCTGAAACTTGATAGTTACAAACAAAATTCTAAGAGAGAAAAAAACGGCGATTTCGTAGGTTAAAGACCTATTATATAATTTATTTTATTTTATTTGGGGGGCTTACAGCTTACTTATGGAAATATATATATGTACAAACATCAAACAGCCAATAACAAGCCTTCGCTGGTAACGCTAATGTACTTAATATTGAAATTCTTACATTACAAGTAATCCTCTGACATGATTCTATTCACAATTTAAGCTACTGCAAATTAGATCAATGCTTACGAGTATAGGACGAAGACGACAGTTGATTGAGAATATCGCTTGACTCATGCTGTGCCCAGTGCGGGCCACTGTCCCCCCATGTTACATGGAACCTTAAACGACATACGATATATCATTGGTTTTTGTCTTGTTCTTAACTAGCTTATGTACTCAAAAAAATGTGCTTGATATGTGACAGTCGTATACTCTTCCTCTCCTCACACATGTTCGTATCACACCACAGATATACATTTACATAGATGACGAAAATGCATGTACTGCGCGTTTCCGAAAACCCCGACCAAACGTCGGGGTTGGCCGCTAACTAGTCTACACGTGTCCGAATAAATAAATAAATATCCTCAGACATTCACACCTATTAACTAGTCCCATTTTAAGCAACTAAATGCTGCTTGTGTCACGGATACTAGATGACGGACAAATATATTTAATACATACATATATATATCCTGAATTTATATAAATATATATAAACATCCAAGACTGGAGAACAAATGCCTGAAAATTCATCACTTGCCTCCACTGGGGATCGAACCCAGTACCTCTCGAGATGGCGACGCCTTGCGACCGGCGTAAAGACCACTCGAAAATGGAGGTCGTCAAATGCAAAATGGCTGCAAAAACTGAAAAAATTCCATGGTGTGTGATAATTGATTGAGGGACTTCGGTGGTATCGGTATCTTTCAATCAGTTCCGATCTCCCGTCTTAAAATTACGGCTTTGACGTCACAGTAAACGTTAAAACGTTGACACGCTTGTTTTAAATACAAAACGTTATACTTGCGCTATCTATGTATATCTGTGTATCACACTATATGTCAACATAAGGTTGGAAAACAAACACTAATAAATATATCAGGGGAGTAACCGCATTGCTGATAAATTGAGAATATATCGCTCATCCAAAAGAATAATGACATAATTACCAAAAAATCGAAAATGAGTTTTTGATGCCATAACTTCATGTTTTACACGTTTTATCTACGGTAAAAACGACAGAATTGTTGTTCCATTAGTTTCCGACAGAGAGAGTCATTGCCGTCATGGTGTTGGCCTATACTTCGAAAAGATACGCGGAAACATCGACAAAGTTTATAAAATGTAGACAGATTTATAAAAATAAAACTAAAATTGAATATAATGTTGTTTAAATTCATGATTTATTCCCATATCCAAAGCTAGTTTAATGTCATAATTGTATTATTTGATGTATAAAATGTCATAAATGTATGTCTGGTTTGTTTTATTTCGTTTTTTCAAATAGTTATCTTAAGTTTTCTCGCAAACTTTTTATGTTATATTATTGGTAGTAAAGTAACACAACATAACTATTAAAATAATTAACGTAATTACGTCAATATTCTTATGGATGAGCGATTTAGTGACTTTATTGGTATGGATATTAATACTACGACGATGAGAGACTCACACCCAGTTGCAGAAACGAACTTTAAAATTTAATGTCGGCATTATCCCTAATGCTCCATTAAATTTATTGATTGAAGTGTCAAAAGAACACCTTAGCGTAGTTTTTACGTTGCACAAAACGACATTAGCACCCTATCAATGCTAAAGAGACATTAGCTAGAACTATTTTGTGTTCCAATTTTAAATTTAATGAACTTTAAAGTTTTAATGTCTCATTACTAAATGTCGTCTTTAAAATATCTTTGTGCAACTGAGCGTTAGTCTCCTAGATGTTCTTTAAGATGAGAACCTCCAAGTGATGTAACTGATACTAAAACAGGCTTCTCATCGCACCACTACACAATATCAAATGTTATGTATCTAAGACCGCTTACGAACAATGTTTCTATGAAATACATTTTACTCCCAGTTCCCATAATACAATAGTGTTTTTTCAATAGAGGATGTAATGAAAATATTCATGTGAGTGTGACACCTAACTAATAGTTCTTACAGTAATAATTCGTAAGTTATAACCATGTTAGAATGTTAAATGACTTGCACTGTTTTATCCCATGTAACAGATGGCGAGCCTGTTGCCATGCACCGGGCACAATGTGAAGCAAGCGATAATCACAATGAACTGAACATAAGTTTTATTCAAACTCAGAGGTACAGGCGGTGGGATCGAACCCGCTTTTCCGCACGCTCTCGAACGAGTAGTGCCCCGTCTGTCCCAACTCGGCTACTTATGTACTGCATATAAATATAGAAAGGATCTGTCACTATCTGTCTTCAATGTAGCTTCTATTTTATTTATTGATTTTTCTCTCTTTTATCTTCTCTGTTTCCGATTTATCATCATCCCACATCCGGTTCATTTATTGTATGTTTATGTAGTCTATGTAGTTTTATAGTTTATATATTTATTTTGTACGCGCGACTTAGATATTTTTTTGTCAGCATTTCTCCTATAGCAGATGGGTTGTTAGACATTTCTATTAGAAATAAGCCCTACCTTCTGTACTTTTGTCTTTTAATGTTCTCCTGTTCTGAATTTTGTGTACAATAAATTGTTAAATAAATAAGTAAATTTAAAATGCTTCATCACCTGATGGTTATCAGTAGATGAGGCCATATGTTATGTAAGTGGGGAGCTCGGTGGCGTAGTGGTTAGTACGCTTTGGCTTTCGATATCGAAGTCAAAGCTACCTTCGCCATGGTCAGGCCTTGGATGGGTGACAAAATCTTTGTGATCTCGTACTCCTCGGTGCTTTAGAGGCACTTTAAACCGTTGGTCCCACCAACCCGCATCGGGCCAGCGTGTGGTGTTACAGCCCATTCTCCAAATGTGTTTCTCCACAAGGAAGGCCTGTGCCCAGCAGTGGAACGTATATAGGCTAAGGACGGAGGCCATGAGGAGATAGGCAGCAGAACTAGGGCATCAGAAAACAGCAGGCTAGACACCTCTACCATACACACACAATAGTGCTAAGGGTGATTTTTTTAATTCGTAGTAATAGTAGGTATCCTCAGTAGGTAAAGTCTAGACCAATGGCATGGTGGTTATAATCTAGACCAAATCTAGACGAACGAAAATCGAAGCAGTATTACATCAGCTGTTCCACCAGCCGCCATTTTAAAAATCCCAGCATCGTGCTGTTAAATTGTCTATGATAAGTTTACCTACTATAGTATTATTTGAAAATTCGACTATTGGACAAGCAGTCACATCACGACATCACGCCATTAAATAAATAAATAAGTATCCTCAGACATTCACACCTATCAACTAGTCCCATTTTAAGCAACTAAATACTGCTTGTGTTACGGCCACTAGATGACGGACAAATATATTTAATAGATAAATACATATAATTATTGAGAATATACATAATATAATACATATATAATGAACACCCAAGACTGGAGAACGAATGTCTGAAAATTCATCACCCAAACACTTGCCTCCACTGGGGATCGAACCCAGGACCTCTCGAGATGGCGACGCCTTGAGACCGGCGTACAGACCACTCGGCCACGGAGGTCGTCATGAACATGATTGGTGGATATCAGACGCATCCATAGCAACATATCGAAGCACATCAAGCTAAGCGAAACTAATACTAAGCTATAAATATCTTCAGACATTCACACCTGATAGGTGCCTAGCCCCATTTTAAGCAACTAATGCTGATTGTGTAACGGACACTAGATGAACTAGGAATTGCTCTGGATGTACCCAAACAACTGACTGCTAACCGCCTTGTTCGTGACGAAATAATAAATATTTGTATGTTAATCTAAGACAATATTGTCAAGTTATACCGCATGAGGTCTCTGTTGGACGTCAACACCCACGTACTGCCACACACATTAAGATATACAGTTTTGGTACGAAAATAACTTCTAATGCGTAAGAAATAGAGGCGGTTTTAAGGCTAACATGTGATTGCCGGTACTTGGTCAATGTTTGACCTGACTGACGCAATAGCCTTGGACACTTGACGACTCTTGGACAAGACAAATAGAGAAGGCGGAATAGTTTTATCGAATAAATTTCAAGATTAACATGCATACATATAATAACGCCCTTCTCCCAGAGGCCTTCTCCTTGCACACCTGACAAATCTGTCTTAGGAACCATAACATCAAAATAATTTGACGACCTCACGGAGGTCGTCAAGTCGAGTGGTCTGTACGCCGGACTCAAGGCGTCGCCATCTCGAGAGGTCCTGGGTTCGATCCCCAGTGGAGGGAAGTGTTTGGGTGATGATTTTTCAGACATTTGTTCTCCAGTCTTGGATTTTTATATATATTGAGGATATTTACATGTATTAGTTATATTTGTCCGTCATCTAGTGTTCCAAACACAAGCAGCATTTAGTTGCTTAAAATGGGACTAGTTGATAGGTGTGAATGTCTGAGGATATTTATTATTATTAGTATTAATTTTGGATAAAATTTTTTGGCATTCAAATTTTTTTGCGTGTGGCTGTGAAATGATGTTAGGTATTTCTTGTAAACCGCACGTGCTTGTAACTTGTGAAACCACCCTCATATCTTACCGGAAATCGATCCTGGTCAAAATTTCAGAAATAAATGTTTCGCTGTTGTTGTTGTTAATGCGAATCATAAATCAAAGAACACATCTTGAATGAAATCCTGTCAAAATCATTGTAAAAAACATCAAAAGTTTAGAGCTATTTTAGATGTTTCTAATTGTATCCATTTTCCTTGAAGCAATGGCATTGGCTTGAGTAACAACTTATTTAATATTGCGATTCTTATTTTTTTGTTGTGCATCTGTTGTAGCCTGTCAATGGTCAAAAAACCAGACACAATAGAAACTTCTATTGTTTGAGAACACCGGTGCTCGCGCTGACCCTCAAGGGGTTAAGATACCTTCTAAGACGGTTGTTAATCTTTTACTTGCGCCATGGTTAGTCCTTGGACGTTTAAGGGTCAGTGATGATTTCCAAATTCCAGAAGATATTTAAAGCTTTCATGTACGGTCGCGGTCAGAAAATGTTTATCAGTTTTCAAATTAGATTCTTTATCACTAGTCTATGACACATCAAGTTATAACACCCTTTAAAAATTTATAAACAATATGAAGTATGGAAAAGACAAATAAAGAAATGACAGTTATCAAAAATGATTGTTTGAACGCCATACGGACAAAAGTAAAATTATAATCAGAAAATTTAAAAATAAGATGACAAAATTTTATTTAAAATTTTATTGCGTTTCTATTTCAACTTATTTATAATTAAAAAAAACTGAAATATTAAAGAAAAGTTTTCTTTAAAAAGTTATCGATACACGTCTATATGTCGTCGATGGATACTCGTGTTATTAAAAAATATAGGTATAATCTTTGGGTATTATCTATGATCAATCAAATTGATACGAAATTAATAGACATTTCGTGATTTCGACATTTTTGACTTCAATGTATGCAAGCGCAATTATGATACTTAGGGCGAATTCGACCAAATTGAGATTAGTAACACGGGAATAGTAATGCCAAGCTGAGCTGAAACGATTGGTCAAATCTGCCCTAAGGGCGGAGCCGATTAGCTATCCTAGTTTTTTGAAGTTTGGCTACACGCGAGTAATATTATTTTAACGGAGTACGCAGTTTTTCGCGCACTAATGTGTCAATGTCTCGTTTGACACAGGGCAGATTCGACCAATCGTTTCAGCTCAGTTTGGTATTACTATTCCCGTGTTACTAATCTCAATTTGGTTGAATTCGCCCTAAGGGTGGTAAACATTATCTGACCGCTACTTTACAATAGATATAAACTTATCAACGTCGTTCTCACAGTTCTCACACAAATACAATCACGCCTGTAATCCCCGAAGTGGTCGGCAGAGTCCAAGGAGCACTGTGTTCCTTAAGACCACATCTAGCCATTTTTCACGACCACATTTTTCTTATCGCCTACACAACCACAGACCCAGTACCCAATACGCCCTTAGTCGCCTTTTACTACATGCTAGACAAGAAAAACAGTTGGCACATTTTTGTGTCCCGGACCACCACGGGACTGTCGTTCTCAACAGTATATAATTATATTCTTATCAATAAATTCTTTACCGTTTCATGTCTTGTGAAACAATATTTAGCCCGCACCTTGAGTCGTAAACAAAAGAATTGGTATTTGATTCCCAAGTGACAGCATTGTTATACTTGGACAACATGAGCGTTTGTTCTTGTAGTGTTTACTTGATTTACAATACAAATTCCAACTTATATACACATAAATAGGAGAATCCGTAACATCATCTACACAAAAGCGTTATGACAATTTTTTAAATACAGAAATCTCTTTCAGCTCCGTTGAGTTTGGGAAAACTCGGTGGTACAGGCGACGATTGATCCAGCGTTTTATAAATTCATACTTCCCATTATTACAAATCTATTGACATCTCATAAATTGAAATGGGAAGTAATTAATTGGGCAGCCATTTAATTAATCGGTCAGCAACAAAAAGATAAGTCAAAATAATTTGGGCCGCAAACTAACATTTTGTCAGCAAAATAATTATTTGGGCGTCAAATATGTACTTGGTCAGCTAAATTATTATTCGGTCAGCAGAATAGTTAATTGGGCAGCTAGATAATTATTTGGGTTGCAAATTAATTATTTGAGCAGCAATATTTATGTTACCGGAAATGTATAAAATAAGTTCCTGACCAATTAGTTATTTTTCTGACCAATTTAGAAATATTTGCTGCTCATAAATGGCTGACCAATTAGTTATTTTAGCTAATCAATTGTATTTTTCTGCTGACCAAAATTTGAATATCTTGCTAACCGTTTAAATAACACTCAATTGAAATCCGTTTATTGATTTAAAGGAGTACACAGTTTCACAGACTGCAGCTATAGGTAATACAAATTAATGTATAATAAAGCACGATATATATCAATACATTTTCTTAAATCTTTCCATAGAAATCATCAGGAAACCACACACTGCAGCTATATTGTATATTTTAACATTTTCATATCTTATGGAATCTAAGACAAATGAAAGTCGATTTTATTTCGATGATTGTAATTTTGTTTCGGAGTGGATATTGTACCGTAAAATCAATGTTGTTTTGTGTAATAAGTGTCTGTGATGCCGTTCAATGTGGAGGATCATTGAAATAATTGTCAAGTGGTGTGAAAAGTGATGAGTTTTTATCGTGGTAATCCAGCTCATCAAAGTAGCACCACAGTGTCTACCATCGACCATTAAGCGCCAAACTCTCCCAGGATGCATTAATAGTAATTATGCGATTGCGCAGCGTCATTACCGACCCTTTGTGGCGACTGCAATGACTGCAAGGTCTGAGACGAGTCATTTCTAACGCTATTCTATTACTCCTATTTATGAAATGATGATGGGTATTCCGTAGTATATATAGTTACGAAATAAATATAGTTATATAATGGGTGTTAGCACAATATGTCTTTCTTTTCCACTCTCCTCTGTTATTCGTAAGGCAGCGGTAATCGAGTTGGGACGGACGGGGCACCACTCGTTCAAGAGGCAGCGGGACTAGCGGGTTCGATCTAACCGCCTGTACCACTGAGTTTGAATTACCTAAACATTTGTACAGTTCAAATGTAAATATAGCTTGCCTCACATTATGCCCAGTGCATGGCAACAGGCTCGCTTCCTGTTGCATGGGGACTTAACATGGCGGAATGTGGGTTTAACACCGCGCTACCCCTTCGGGAAAGAGGCGTGATGATATGTATGAGTATGTTCTGTTTTTCGTTCGATTGTTCATCATTCACTCTTTACGTAGCACACCTCACACTCAATCCGCCGATTCCACCTTTCATTCTAATCCTTCTGAAATGGATAGATGGAAAAGTAGTTTTAGCAATATAAGAAATTAAGACGAGATTCTTTTGTAATCTGTATGCGAAGATGATTACTTAAAGATGATGAGTATGTGTGTAGTAATAGAAAAAAGCAGACCTAGCAATCACCAAACGGTCGACCAATGCATCTTAATGCCTTTTTGTAAAATGTACTTTTCTTGTTACAGGCAATATGGCTGCTCCCACTGACTTAAGATCGGAGAGGGTGAAGCAGATGTTCAGTTGGACCACGGGGTAAGCTTTTTATTTGGTTTCTTATACACAGGAATTCTCAAACTTTGTTCGACTAAAGACCCTCTTATACTTAAATCAACAGACACTTCAAACTCTCATGACCGTCATAGCTATATTACTTTAAAATTTCAATCTATCAAACTACTTCTGATCCTCATCATTCCTTGCCCTTTTTTGTTCCTAATTTTATTTGGGGTCGGCGCAGCATGTTTTTTCATTTATTTAAATAAATAAATATCCTCATACATTCACACCTATCAACTAGTCCCATTTTAAGCAACTAAATGCTGCTTGTGTTACGGATACTAGATGACGGACAAATATATTTAATAGATAAATACACATAATTATTCAGAATATATATAATATTATACATATATCATGAACATCCAAGACTGGAGAACAAATGTCTGAAAATTCATCACCCAAACACTTGCCTCCACTGGGGATCGAACCCAGGACCTCTCGAGATAGCGGCGCCTTGAGACCGGCGTACAGACCACTCGACCACGGAGGTCGTCATAATTATTTATTTATTGCATCATAATGTACATACAATAGGTCTTATCAGGTAATTTTTTACAACATTATGAACCCTGTCGGGTATTTTGTCTATCATTCGCAACATTCACATTCTAGCCATGTTTTCGTTCATACTCGTACAATCATTCGTCCTTTTCTTCGGTTTTACCCTGTTGTGCAGGGTAAGGAATCCACTCTCATATTCGTAACTTTCTTGGTCACTTGCCCATTCACAATTTTTTTTCTATTCGTATCCAAATATTTACTAATTAAAATACGGAAAGCTTAGGTTCGTTTTCGTTTATATCAACCTCTGGGTAATAGATTTCGACCCCAATGGTGCGATATTGACTATATTGGGAATCCCTGCGATTATATTACACAAAGATCTCCATAATACATATAATTATCTATTCTATGGCCTTGCTCACCATTAGCCCTCGACTGCGGACCACACACAACGACCAGCTTATAAAAACAGCATCAATTTCCTTGTAAAGTATGGTTGCTACCTTTCAAGCTCATCATATTACCGCATATCTTCTTCTTTGATGAAAAATTTTCTTTTTTTTTTTTATACTACTAGGGTGGCAAACAAACATACGGCCCACACAGATGGGCAGTGGTCACCGTAGCCTATGGACGCCTGCAACACCGAGGGCATCACCAGCGCGTTGCCGACCCTTAAAAAACCTTTTCACGCCCTTTTTGAAGGACTCCATGCTGTAGTCTCTTGGGAGAGCCTCACCAGGGAGTTCATTCCACAGCCTAAGCGTACGAGGAAGGAAATTCCTCCTAAAACGCACGGTACGCGACCATTTTGGTTCTAACGTGTGAGGATGAATTCCCTGGCGATGGCGAGCGGTGCGGTGATAAAAAGAAGCTGTTGGCATCATGTCAAATAGCTCCTCAGAGCAGACCCCATAGTACAAGCGGTAGAACACACACAAGGAAGCAAAATCTCTCTCTCTTCTTTCTTTCTTTCTTTCAAATCCTCAACAATTAATGCACTTTATATCTAACGGCCACAATATACCTACTTCAACAGTTTTGTACAATCATACGCTGTCGTGTTGTTGAGACTGTTGACTGACCATGACATTTAATTGTTTTTACGCATCCGCAGTCAAATTACTTTCAAAAATAAACTGATTCTCGTCATAACATCACAATAACATGCATTTGATACGCAGATAGAACCGTCATCTTCCTATAACATGCCTCGTGATGTAACCATTATGAGATACCTGACCCGTCATGATGCAAGAGCTACTTTCCCATGCAGTGAAGAGGTCGATGCGCAACCTTAATAACCCAGATGCCTCCAATGCGACAAACGAATATACACCTTATTAGCATACAGTGTAAACGATTCATAATAGAGAGTACTGCCACCTATTGAGTTTTTAGAGAATTAATAGCTTTTGTTGGTAGCGCCATCTATTATGTGCGGAAGAGACTAAAATTAACGTGTTGCTTCGAGCTATTAACGGCAGATGTCGTTGTAAGTTCGATAAATGTATGTCGATAGATCAATGTGATCATGATGGTTAGTCTAGTACAACTTTTAGTTTGATTAAATTATTATTTGAATTCAAATTAGAAATTTTAATATTGTTTGATCCGTACTGGTGATCGGTATCTTTGAAGCTATTTATTTATTTATTCGGTTTATGTAGATAGAATTTTTGTCAAAAAGATTACAGTATTATTTAGTTAATTTATTGTATGACCTATTTATTTTTAGTACAGTAATGTAATATCTTACACAAGGCCCAATGCCCTGAGCATGGCATCAGGCTCACCTTTTGTTTCAAAGGGTTCTTTCCTATAAATACCAGATGCAATTTCAGTGTTGACACCTTTACCTATCCCTTCGGGGATATAGTGGTAATGATTTTTATTCCCGATTCTTTATTTAAGTGCACATCTATTAAGTGTGAGTATAATACACAAACGGGGATGCAAACATTTTTAATTTTTATATTTTGTATCTCTGTCGGTTCATCTGTCTGTTTGTACGGGCTAATCTCCGAAATGGCTAGACCGATTTCAATAAAATTTTGCATGGTGATACCTTATATCCCTGGTCAACGTCTTAGATACTTTTTATTCCGGAAAATTGAAGGGTTTCCGTGGGATAGTTAAAAAACCATAGTAACCGCGGACGAAGTCGCTAGTCATTAATACGAGTATGTTCAATTGATTACACTTTTTGGCGATCATTATCAACGTGTTTTATGAACATTAAATTTAACTGCATCATTATTTCGGGATAAACGGGTTTTTTCGGGAGACGTATTTCTTTATTTTCTTTTTATCTTCCTTCATTTAACAAAAGTAGAGTCAAAGTCAAAGTCAAAGTTATTTATTGCGAACTAAGTGTACATACATTAGTTGTTGTAATAATACGGAACTTCTCAACTTAGTTGCCTTTTGCAGGCACTGCAACATTACATAATAATGAATTTCTTAATGTTAATAAAATAATTACAGCATCGTATCAAATTTGTAGAATAAGAATATCAGTTAAGTCAATATTACACTAAGGTCATTAAACATATTACACAAAAACACTAAAAAAAAACAAAAAAAAAAACTATCAACTTCAACATTATTGGCTGTTAAAGAATTCACCTAATGTATAATAGCATTTTTCTATCAAGTAGGTGTTTAGTTTATTTCTAAAGGAATTTAATGTGGATTCAGATTTTATGCCGGTAGGAATCTTTTTGAAAATTTTTATGGCCATGTAAAATGGACTACAATTGAGCATTTTAATTCTAGAAGCGGGCAGATACAGTCTATCTCTATGTCGAGTATTGACCCTGTGTGTGTCTTTAACTTTTTTGAAATTATTCATGTTTTTATAAACGAAAATGCACACAGAAACGGGATATGACACTATATCATAAATTTCCCAAACTTATAGTTATTTTGTTAATTCATCCTCTGATGTAAACCAATATTTTTAAATGAATTGGTTGGACTTACAATTTGGAGCCATACTTTAAGAAAGTCTCACATCACATTACACGGGGCAACCTTTATTATTGATTACTAAGGGTGAATTCGACCAAATTGAGATTAGTTACACGGGAATAGTAATACCAAACTGAGTTCACACGATTGGTCTAATCTGCCCTAAGGGCGGAGACGATTAGCTATCCTAGTTTTTTCAAGTTTGGCTACACGCGAGTAATATTATTTTAACGGAGTACGCAGTTTTTCGCGCACGAATGTGTCAATGTCTCGTTTGACATAGAGCAGATTCGACCAATCGTTTCAACTCAGTTTGATATTACTATTCCCGTGTTACTAATCTCAATATGGTCGAATTCGCCCTAAGAGTAGGATTAAATTTAGAGGTGTTAATGATGTCTGTAATTTAAGCTATTTTAAATATTTAAGGTACATCCCCTCTAGAGCCCACAAATTTTCCATCCTGTATATATGTGTTTACTATGAAGCAAGACAACATAGCAATTTTAAACCAGCAATAAGCGATCGTTGCATTTCGTCAAAGTAACACGAAGTTGTTGCAACGTCTTTGTTCAACATTCAATTTTATTACCAAGGAGTTGTGGTGCATAATCAAGTTCTTATTTCATTTAGTATCCTTTGTACCTTCTTAAGGATAAAGATGCTTTATTTTATTTATGGTAGAGTCAATTATTCAATTATCCCCCCTAGTGAGTTATAAGTTCTTTTTGTATGTAGAAAATACAATGACACTCTGGTCTCCTCTCCTGTATCTTTTTAAGAACCTTTTGATTAATTACTGTTATTATAAAATGCACAATGTTTTTGTGTATGTACTGTTGATATATAGTCATCTGCCTATATACCTTCGTCCCACTGCTGAGCACAGGCCTTTCTACGCTACGCTGGCCCAGTGTGAGTTAGTGGGTAGAGTCGGTTTAGGGACCAACGGCTGAACGAAGCACAGAGGAGCTCGAGATCGCAAAGTATTGGTCATCCAGCCTAGACCTGACCATGACGAAGGTAGCTTTGTTTTCAACATCGACAACGTCACCGAGCTCCTCTTGATATAATTAGTACCGAAGAAATCTAAATGTCGCTTGCCTTACATTAGCGATTTGGCGCAGTGCATAGCAACCATTGACAACTAAACGCGCCTCAGTTACAGGGGCCTATCATATTTGCTGTAATATAGGTTACAGGCACTTATTAGTCATATGGTGTGATGATTTATCCTTCATTACCTAATAAACTCTATAAAAAGGTATTTATTTATCTGTCACAATTACAATACACTTACTGACTATGAATATACATTTTTATTTATCGCATATATGTAGCAACTGTGAGAGAACAGAACCTGTACTAGGTGTCTCTGTGATACAGAGCTCTGGCTCCCTACCATGGACGATTTTTTTTATCTAAAAAGTTTAATTTACGATTTTAAGAAGAATTGTGTGTGTGCGTGTGCGTGTGCGTGTGTGTGTGTGTGTGTGTGTGTGTGTGTGTGTGCGTGTGTGTGACAGGTTTCAGAAGGCTAGGACTATTAAATATCACCATCTATCAATCAATACACATAGGTATAAGCAACTGTTGCGTACTTTTCAGCACAGGAAAGCATTCAAATTACTTCTTCCTTGTTTAGAATATAATCGTAATGATAATTATGTTATTTTTTTTGTAATTTTTATTTGGTAATACTTTTTTTCTAAAACAAAATACCAGCGTTATTTAAAATGGAATGTAGGTACAAAGATCTTGTAGCAAAATCAAGTTCTCTATATAAGCATTTAATTAATTTTTGATTTACAGTGTCACATAAAAAAATTAATCACAGGTTATTGCGATAAAATATTAGATATTAGGTATAAAAATAATTTTTTTTCCCGATTAAGAATGTGATTTAAAACTGGTTGATGGTAAGGTGTATGTATTTTTTTTATAATTCAAGGGCGGCTAATGTTAATGAAACGTGTAAGCATAAAATACTACATTTTACATACAATAAAGTGCATACAGTCGTGTGGTAGCGGCTCGTTACAAGAATACTATCAATCCATCTCTTCCCTTGGGTGTCGTAAAAGGCTACTAATGGACTTAGAATTCCACAACCATCCAATAGCGTATAGCGGCGACGGGCTCACCACCTGTCACGCTGAGCACATGTGCAGTCACTGCTTGGTGAAGCGCGGACTAAGGCAATGGAGTGCTTTTGCGGTCCTTTTGCTTAGTCTCTGACTAACCCTTAGGGGATTATTATTATTATACTGGGCTAATCAAATCAAATCAAAAATATCTTTATTTCATAGTCTTGATATACAAACACTTAAAAACGTCAATTTATGAATAAGTGAATCTACCACTCGCTCGGAACGCAGACATCCCCGAGAAGAGCGAGCCAGAAACTCGAGGGTTGCTCTTTTTTCACATTTTTTACAATTCTTGTTTTTTATGAATGTTAGGCTAGTACAATCAAGTGGGTGAACATAGATATTATGAACATAGATTTTTAGCATTATAATCATTATATGAGCACTTGAATCAATGAACGATGTTGAAATTCGCTATGCAATTAAGATAAAAACTAATTAATTAAAAAGCGACTGGCAACATCCCACATTACGAGTCAGCACAATATGTAACACAAAGACGTGTCAATCTGTCCACGCATTTTGATCGTCCAAATATTCCTGAACTGTATAGTAACCCTTTTTTATCAAATTTTGTTTGACACATAGTTTGAATTTGTGTAGAGGCAGTTCAGTTGAATTTGGTGGTATTTTATTATAAATGTGTATACATTTCCCCATAAATGATAATCTCCGAAATTTCCCCATAAATGATAATCTCCGAATTTCCCCATAAATGATAATCTCCGAAATGGCTGGATCGATTTCAATGAAATTATGCATGGTATACCTTATATCCCTGGTCAACATGTTAGATACTTTTCATTACTGAAAATTAAAGGGTTCCCATGGGGAAGATGAAAAACCACTATCTGCGGACGAAGTCGCGGGCAACAGCTAGTAACGCAAAATATATGAATGAATGAAAGAGCTATCTTCTGCACCTCGCAAAACTACCTCGTCCCTTCCCAAATCTAATGTAACTATGTAATAAGATAATACACTTAAGATTTCTAATTTTGAAATTGCAAGTTGGATTTTCCGCTTTCTGCCCTCGCCTTTCGCCCATTGCCATGATGTAAAATTTTAATCGCATTGTTACGTAAATAAATTAATGTTGTTAAATGCCGAAAAATTCAAATGTACGATTAATTTGAATTTACATATAATAATACCTAATAATAATAATAGCTTTACAAATGGACCTAAATATATGAAGTGGATGTGGGTGTTAATTATACAGCCTCACGAACAAAAACAGATCTAAAATAAAACACAACATAAGGAGTTAACACAAAACGAAAAATGTTAATAAAAAATAATAAAATATTAATTAATGAAATTGAAAAGAAATTGAAATGAAATTGAAATGAAATCGAAATGAAATCGAAATGAAATCGAAATGAAATCGAAATGAAATCGAAATGAAATCGAAAAGAAATCGAAATGAAATCGAAATGAAATCGAAATGAAATCGAAATGAAATCGAAATGAAATCGAAATGAAATCGAAATGAAATCGAAATGAAATCGAAATGAAATCGAAATGAAATCGAAATGAAATTGTGTTTATTCTGTTCTTCTGTTTATTTTGCAGATTAACTAATTATTTTGCTGCCCAAATGATTTGGCGGCTGACCTTCTTGTTGCTGACCAAATAATTAAATGGCTGCCCAATTAATTACTTTCCTTTTTTAGCTAGAGATATTTTTGAAGGCGATTTTTTGTATGAATTTTGGGTCGGAGCGATTGTTAAGCAAAATTTTGGTCACCCATCCTAGGCCTGACCATGGCGATGGTAGTCTTGTTTTCGATATCGAAAGCCAAAGTATACGAACCACGACGCCACCGAGTAATTTGCTGTTCTTCTATCTTAGAGTCATATTACCGTCGAAAGAGCAATGACCATCACAAACAAAAGGGAGTGACCATAGTTACTTTGTAGAAATCAGCCGACATTATGGGCATTCGCCCCGAGCCATGGCGTAACCAAGCAGTAATTCGCGCACTCTGTAAAAATGATACGCGTCATTACTTGACAATGGAAACTTGCGCTTTCTTTATAGATTCCTAAATGACTATACACTTACTATATATATCTATGGAATATATACATTTTTCCGTTGTTTCATTGGCTTTAAAGTTACAAATAATTAGGCTGGTTGACCCTTCTTTTATTGGGCCCCAAATGTGTAATTAATTAAAATGAGAATATGCCAGAAAAATATTATGAGAGCATGACAGGTAATTCCTCATAAGTTCTTTTTATGGAATTAAATACACGTGTGAACCAATGAATAAATTAATAAGGACCTTCCAAAATAAAGAATGTCACGCATTAAAGGTTGATGGGACGTTTTCGCCCAAGACTTTACCTGACCGGTTTGGCCAAGGTTATCATAAAACATGATATTTCATTTTACAAACTGATCACAAGTTTTTGCATTGTTCAATGTTAAAGTTCAACCTTTTTTACTTTAAAAATGTATTTTGACAGTATCGTTAAGGCTTGTTTTTTCTTACTATTTGAATTAGTTATCTATTAGGTCCTTACCTATGAAATTGATGTTTTGTATGGAGATTTTGGGGAATTCTGCATTTTCCATACAATTTTTTTTTTAGTTTTCTTCACAACGACAAATCCAAGGATAATAATATTTGGCATCTATCATTAGACAAGCTTTAGTAATATGTGTATTATCACACTTCATAAAAATTATTTATCGTTTTTAAGTGAATGCAAATAAAATAATGTATTCGGGAGGCACTTAAAAAGAGTTGTCTCCGTGTCCAATTTTAACACAATTAAACCTACAACAAATTATCAAAACAAATCAAAAGAGCTCAAGAATATAGTTCGTTCCCATCGTCATCAGCCTATATAGGTCCCACTGCTGGGACAGGCCTTCCTCATAGAGAAACACATGAGGAGTATGGGCCGTAACACCACCACGCTGGCCCAATGCGGTTTGGTGGGTAGGAACGGTCACAATTGCGACCGGGACCAACGGCTTAACGTGCCTTCCGAAGCACGGAGGAGCTCGAGATCACAAAGTCTTGGTCACCTATCCACAGCCTGACCATGGCGAAGGTAGCTTTGTTTTCGATCGAAGCCAAAGCGCACTGACCACTACGCCACCGAGCTCCTCACTGTTTCTTCACGAGGAAGGCCTGTGCCCAGCAGTGGGACGTATATAGGCTGAGGACTGCATCCTTTTTCTATCAGTGTTTATCCATCAGGCCTTGTTTAAGCATCGAAATATAGCACATAAAATGACATACCATCATACCTCTATCCTCGAAAAGGTTATTGCGCATGTTATTACCCACATTTCGCTTGATATAGTGACGCGTTGCTGACATTATGGAAGACAAGCGAGTTTTTATTTGGAGCTGCGTTATTATTGACACATAATTCCTTTTCGCAGTCCATTATTATACCATCGCAGTGTATCAAACCACATTCCAACAGCTCGGACACATGTTTTAAACCACTGAATAAAAAATTGAAAAAGTTCAAAAGCGTTTATTCAGTTTAAATGCGTCTTTGCGCATGCTTATGAATGTTATAAACATTTTAAAATATTTTGTGAAAGAGAAAAACTACGCCATCCGTTCACAAAACTACCTGGAGGCCTTGTTCTGCGAAGAACAGGCAACAAAACCAACAAGTTTCTACCCTCCCTTTACATTAGCATAATTTAAAGAATGTCCTAAACTACAACATCATTTATGTTTAGAAAGAAAACAGAAAAGATAGGTACTGATTTTAAGCCTTGCCGTGCCATTCAGTCCCGAAGCAATATCATTGATTAGGCAACTAAACTCTATAGTCCTGTCATTGGATCTCCTTGGTGATGAACCTCGTCACTTAGGTAACAGGATATCAAGAAGTTCATTGCCTGTATGGAGCGGATTGTTTTATAAATGTCACGTGGACTTACAATAATATTTTCCACGCTGTCTTATAAACAGCCATTTGCATGCACCGTCTGACACATTTTTTCCAGTTACATAATTGCCCTCTTCGCATAATTTCTTTACATATTCCGAAGAATAACGATAATACATACAAGGAGTGAGGCCCATCACACTACGCTGGCGTAATGTAGATTGGTCGGGTCTCAGACGATGTTTATGCGAAGGAAATACGACGCTTTCGTTATTGACGATGAGGAATCTATTTACTAACCGTACCTACCGCTGTTTGGGCGGTAGACGTGTGTAATGGCACTGACCACTTGGTTCTGTAGATGAAATTCTCCGAGTCGTTTCCAGGTTCTCCAGATCTAGTCAGACACTAAATAGGGCACGGCATGCTCCAAAGGGGAATTCTCGGGAAACCCCTATCGTGATCATAACGACCGTCTTACATGAATTTGTCGCCATAATAACAATGTTATAAGCATTGTTGTGTTCCGGCAAATAGAGGTAAGATAGCCAGTTCCTCAGCTATTGAGGAATACAGGTGAAGCTCGCTTCCACCTTCGGTCTTATCGTCACTTACCATCAGGTGAGATGAGGGCGTAGAGCTTCCAGTCATATGTAAAAAGAATATATACATATATACTAGACCTACTGGGTGTTAGAGTTTGGGCTAATCTAGAACCCTTTTCTAGATTCCTAGATCTATCTTTGATAGCTATAGTCTATACCACAGTACACTATGTATTGCAATTAGCGCTAAGTGGCTCTCGCGTCACGGTCAGCTCTAATCCCGAACTCGCCTCTGACATTAAGTTCTATCACATTATGTAGTTAGATATAATTGCTACAATCTATGGGCATGCCGACTGTATGTCAACACATTTTATCATAAATCGGTGTAAGATATATTGGGTCCTTACCTATGAAATTGGTGTTTTTATTCTGTCTTAGCAATTTGTCCGTAACTATTAAGTTTCAGAACATTCATATAAAATAATTGCCTCTTCTAAAAATAGACCATATATTTGAGCTCGTATTATTTAATTTGATAATTTTTTGTAAGTTACAGACAGACAATTATTTTTAACTGCCTCCCGAATACATCATTTGATTTGCATTAACATAAAAACGATGAATAATTTTTATCAAGCGTGTTCACACACATATTGCTAAAGCTTGTCTAATAATACATGCCAAATATTATTATCTCTGGATTTGTCGTTGTGAAGAAAACTGATAAAATGTTAGTATGTCAAATGCAGACATCCCCAAAATCTCCATACAAAACACCAATTTCATAGGTAAGGACCTAATATTACATGCTGAGGTACATACATAAAATCACGCCTCTTCCCCGGCGGGGTAGGCAGAGATTACTGATTTCCACTAGATAACTATAAGTCCATTTTTTAATTATTCAAAGTGATTTGACAGTTTGAAATATTATATAGCGACAGTTATTTGATTAATTATGACTATTATTATCAAAACATAAAATCAAATCTTTTTGTCATTGTTCAAATTGAAATATTTAGTTTGTAATATCCACTCTTAGAAAATTTAAATTCTAAATGACATTATAAACTGTCAAATCGCTTTGACTAATAAAAAAATAGACTATACATAGTTTTCGATCGGTACCAACCCAAAAAAGATCTGCCAACAGAGTAAATATACGGCGAATGCTTCGATGAAATAATAATATTGTCACCGACTTCAAAAACTAAGTAATTAGGTAATAATATTGAATCGTATTTTGTTCTTTCTATGATAAAGTTTTTTATGCCTTTCAGTGGGTTGTTTTTTGAAGGCGATTTCCCTTTTTTTTGTTTGTGAAGAGGAAAGTAACATAAAAGAAGTTTATATGTGTCGTAATAGGTATAATTACAGAGCTGGGGCGGATCAATAGTTTTATTAATACGACAAAGATGGCAAACAAGCGCACGGTTAGCCTGTACCCATAGGGTCAGTTATCAATGTAAAAAACTTTACTTTTTTGGTTGCGTTAAGAAGCTCAATTCTATGGGAAAATAAGAAATTGAGCTCCTCAACTAAAAAAGTAAGTTACAATGTAACTTACTCTATACTCTATCCATTTTGATCTGAGACAAAAGGTAAACAAAGAATTTGTGGTTCTCAAACTTTTTACCCAATTCTGGGATATAAATAATATGGGCACTAATTTTTTATAATAAAATAGAAATGGAGTAGCCGTACTTAATATACCGATATCGTCATTGAATAAAATCATTATTTATTTGTGAAATGAAATAATGTTTTACGAGTTTTATGTCAAGTGTATTTAAAAACAAACTATCATTGCTATCATCCAAATTATACTAAACATGAATGGAAATATAACAATTTAATTCAAAGTAGATTTAAGGTGTCATGATTATGTCACTCAGAGTAAACAAAACTGGAGTAGCCTTTATCTAACATTCCCCTGTGCCAAATGCACAAGCATCGGATGCTTACACGTTTAATAAAACTAGTTGAGCCGCCATTTTGACAGCCATAACATTGTAAACGTTGCGGCGACCAGAGCTCCCGCAAAAATGCCTGCCTGTGCTGTTTTTTGTTGTAAAAGTAAATAGAAAACATCAAGTATGCTAAAAGATGGTGTCACCTTTTATTTGTAATTATAATTTTTAAGATTTCATGATTATTTACTTCATTATTTCATGTTTTAGAATTCTACGATTTCAAATTTCGAACGCTAGTCTTGTGGGGAGTGCGGCTGTGACGTTGTCAAAACGCACACCCCACGTGACTATTTTAAGCGTGTGTGTGCGTGAAATTTAAATTTGTGTGTCGAATTATGCATGTGTGCATTTGTAAAAACGGCTGGCTTTGAGTGTAGTGGTAACCTCACCCCCCGCAAGAAATGGCAGAAAAAAATGTTTGAGAAATTGACTAATGGCTACTCCAGTTCTGTTTACTCTGAGTTATGTCATGATTGTTCATCTTCATTTGGAAGTATTTTAAACTCATAATAAAAGTTTGAGAATACTATTCGTTTTAGGTCTTTTTTAATAGCAAAGATTAATTTTGTAATCTAAACTTATGTTAAAAATTTAACATTGAAGTAAAAATTCCAAAAATTATTGAACAAGTAATTACTTAATTTACATAATTTTAAAGGTTTGTAATATTAAAATATTAAATAATCGTATGTTTTTAATAAAACCTTTCGGCAATAAGTAATGACAGCTTAAAGAACCTTTTTATGGTTTGTTTACATTTTGTCTCGGATCAAAATGGATAGACTATAGGAGTACTGATGGTAAGCGATTGCCGTAGCCTGTAGACGCTCGTAGCATCGTAGATAAAAGAGGAACAACACCGAAATAATTATTATTATCTACACCAACATGGGTGTAGAACAAGTGTGTAATGATCGAATTATGTACTCAGAATCGAACTCATAATAACATACTTTTTAACACATGTGATAAAAAAGAAAATTTTATAATGGAAACTGTAACATTATGACCATTTTGCAACAGGTTGGACTCATTATGCAACACTTATTTTTCTTAAAAACGCACAAAACTATGGCAAATGTTTTGTGATTTTTTGATAGCCCGCAAAGTTAGACCGATTTCCGGATCGCTGGATGATACGATATTACAAATTAAAAAAAATTCGCGGTAGATATCGAGTGATATTAGATTTCCATTGATAATGGAAATCTTAAATGGAAAATAACCTAGGAATTTATAGAGCAATTAAAGATAACGGTGGAAAGTCACAAACGGTAACATTTTATAAATAATTCGGAATATTTATAATTAACATACTACTATAATTAAAAACATGATAAGCTATAGCAATCAAAATTGCTGTGGCCAGTTAGCTATAAGTATGAATGGTTTATAACTATTATGTAGCGATACATACATACATACAATCACGCCTGCAATCCCCGTAGGGGTAGGCACCGTCCAAGGAACACTGTGTTCCTTAAGACCACAATTAACCGCCTCTCTGGTCTAGTGGTTCACACCACCGGGTGTTGATCGGGAGGTCCGGGTTCGATTCCCCATGAGGGCAGAGGTTTTTCTGCTCGGTTTGGTTGGTGGTAGGGCTTCTGAGCCCGCCTGGCTAGCTACCACCGTCTTACATAAATCTGTCGCCATAATAAGAATGTTATAAGCATTGTTGGTTCCGGCAATCAGACGTAAGATAGCCAGTTCCTCAGTTGTTGAGGATTACAGGTGAAGCTCGCTTCCACCTTCGGCCTTATCGTCACTTATCATCAGGTGAGATGAAGGCCAGGAACTTACCTGTCATATGTAAAAAAAAATTTGCCATTCAAATATTGGGGTTGGTCAGATGAAAATTCATGAAAGAGTAGTAACAAGTGGCTAGCTTATCGCCTACACAATCACAGAACAAGTACCCAATACGCCCTTAGTCGCCTTTTACGACATGCTAGGCAAGAAAGGCAGTTGGTACATTCTTTTTGTGTCCCGGACCAACACGGGACACATAAATGTAGCGATACATAAATGCTCAATAACTTCCTTTCTTCCTACATGGTGAAACACAAGACGAGTATGGGCCGTAATACCACCACGCTGGCCCAATGCGGGTTGACAAACGGTTGCAATGGCAACCGGGATCAACAGCGAAACGTGTCTTCCAAAGCAAGGAGGAATCGAGAGATCTTAAAGTTTGGTTACCTATGCAAGGACTGACCACGGCGAAGGTGGCTTTGAAAGAAAAAAACCACTACGCCTCCACTCTCGTCACATTTCTACGCAAAGAAATTATTTTCGCCAAAAACGAGCTGATAAACTCAAACTCAAAGTCATTTAATCAAATTGGTATCATCAAATACACTTTTGACAAGTCAAAACAAAACAAAATAAATTAAAAGTAAGTATCCTAAAATTGACAATACCACTACTTATTTTTTTTAAAGTTTTAATGATATGCCGGTGCAGTGAGCGCAGACCTCAAATTACATTTTATATTGAATCGCTCACTGGCTCTGTAATAAATACAGCATCTTCCTATCTCCCTCTACGGCAGCAAGGTTGAAATGGAAGGCCGTATGTGCATCCTTGTGATCTTACTATATGGTAGGAACTGTAAATTTAAATATTTCTTGTTATTAATAAAGGTTCATGAATAAAAAATATGATTTTTAACTTGGATACAAATTGCTGTTGATGTATTGATAAATATGAAGGTAGTTATTTTAAAATTTTGATTCTTTATTTCTTGTTATTGCGAATACCGGAGTTCGCAAACAAACGATCTTCTTACTGTGTCACATTTTATGACCACTGACTCTAGTTACTCAATTTATTAAAGTCTAGAATAATGAATAAAGTTTTCCATCGTCGAGTAAAAGTCGTATAAAGTATTTTTTAAGTTTTCAGTAAAATTAAGAAAATTAAAAAATATATGCATTTTAGACTTCTTGTATCCACTACAGAAGTCCTATGAAACCTATTCTAGAAGGGGATCTTTTAATCAATCAAAATATCCCAAACTATTATAGTAAAGTGCCGTGTGTGAACATTGGAGCAATAAAAAAAACCCAAGTCCGAATTGTATTGCCGAAAGAACTTGCGTCATTAATTCTTAGCACACCGAACTGGCCGGAGAGACACGACACTGACTGGTTCGAAAAAAGAAAAACTAGCCGCCGCGAAAAACGATCGCCGTCAGTTACTCAGTTTGCAAGCGACCGCCGAAGCAAGCGCACGTTGCGGCCGGCGGAAAAAACGCGCTATTTAGAAAGTTTGTTTCATTTTGACGCGTGTGATTGCAGAAAATTTGCATCCGATTTCAGTGTTGATTTGTTTTCTGTGATTTGTGTGTGTACATGCTATTGGGAAGCTGACAAAGATGCTAATAACGTGAGTTTTTCTAATTAAATATCCTAAATGCTCTTTTAATTAGCAAGTTATATGTTTACGAGAATTTGTGGTTTTAAAACTTTGTAACAATGGTTTAATCGTTACAATATGCTGTTGTTTTATATGTTTTATTAAACGGAGCCGTACAATGGATGGTTTGCGTGATTTCGTTAGTTTCTTATGCATGAGTGTGTAAGAAATATACGAGTTAGTTCTGTAGTAATTTGTAAGTGGTCCGAGTTCTAACACAGTTTCATAATCGGAACTTGCGATTCGTATGCGAATGTGTTTTATGATTCAATCTGACCTGATGGCACACATTCGGAGCCTAATTAAGAATCCTTAATTTGCTTCTTACATAATGTATCATTGTTTAAAAATTGGAACAAGTAAAAACATTTTTTTTGTATTTTTAAATTTACGACCTTTTAAATATTAGCATCCCAAAGGTTTATTTATATCGAATCAAAACCCTATCGAAATAGGTGGAATGCGAGTCTCACCTTTCGTAAAATATCACCATGTTATTTATTTGTATGTCACTAAAATATGACTGTTTAATTATATATTTTTGAAAAATGTTTTTATACATGAGATCCTCCCGTAAAAAATGGTACTGCAAATGGCACATACATTGTTTGCAAATACTAGATACCTACTAACATTCTTATGATTGGAACTCATCTAATCTCCGTGTGCGTTATACAGTTTATATTCCTAGAACCCTTACCAATCGCTTTGTTTCTACATTTATCATTCGTCATCATATAGACAACGATAGCCGAGCTGAGTCAACGGCCACACTCTTGCATGAGATCGCCGCCGGGTTTGATTCCCGCCTGTAGTTCTGTACCACCGAGATTTATTAAGTACTAGCATTTGCCTACAACTTCGTCCGTGTAGAATAGCTATCGCTACATTGAGGCTAGTGCTCCAATTTGAAAAAATCTTTCAGTGTTGAATAGCCTATTTATTGAAGAAGACTATAGGCTACTAACCGTCACACTACCTCAAAGTAACTACTCTACGCGGACGAAGTTTGTAAATGAAGAAAGCTTGTAAATAATAAAATAATAGGCATTCATTCCTTGTACACGCATGAAGTACGTGGAATTGTCAGTATACGTATTCTCTCCGTCCCACAACATGGTTTTCTTGGCATACGTATTCCATCCCATAACATGGGTTTTATAAAAAGGCGTCAAAATCATCATAAGAGCCAGCAAGAGAACGTCTAGGCCATTTAACCGTTGCCCTTGCTTTAATACTCTTTATTGCACACAGAAAAAAACACAACACAAAGAACAGACAATAGTTGGTAAAGGAGAACTTATCCCCTACAGAGATATCTCGCAGTCAACCCAACAACCAGTCATAGAGCTATCTTCGCTTATGAACTTATTATAATTTAGTCTGTTTCGGATATAAATAAAAGGTGGAAGTAAGTGATAAAAATAGATACCTACAAAAGGAATATTATGAAAACAGAAAATTATAAGATTACAAGAAGACAGAATGACAAAAAGTGACAGCTCAATAAAAGACAAAATGAGTCAATTATACCAATCTTATTGGACTTACAGCCGGTTCGTCACACATTCTAAAGACGCCCACTGTTGGGCATAGGCTTCCCCCAAAGGATTTCTGTAAAGATCAGACCTGCACTGCCTGCACCCAGAAATCTTGGACTTATCTACTGCTTACTATTTCAATCGTATAACGAGTGTAGTCCATATTATTACGTAGACCTAGTGCAGTATCAATTATGCATTGGTTCAAATATTTTTGACCCTGGTTAGGCAAGACAATATTATTATTTTTAGAGGGATTATTATGTAGCTACAAGTATGAGTCATTTTCTGTGCATCTTATAAAAAAATGCTGAGTTCTTCATTATTATGCTATTTCTAATTATTAAAATATTCGCGAAACGTTCAAGACCCATTATTAATAATTAATTAAACAATTAATTATATAGCTTTAGTATAAAATTTTCATTATGTTCTCAAATCAATTAAGTTGAACAATAATGCAATTTTTTTGTTTCAATTGTTTGTTTTTTAAAGATCAATTAATTTTATTGTTATCTATCATAGTTTTGTGTTGCTTAATAAAATAATTATGTCGTCTGTATCCCTGTGGTAGGCGGCTGTGTTAACACACGTGTTGTTCAATGACAAGCCAAAGTTTTTTGTATATTTTTTCTATTCGTATTTTATTTGACGACCTCCGTGGACAAGTGGTCTGTACGGCGGTCTCAAGTGGTCCTGGGTTCGATCTCCAGTGGAGGGCAAGTGTTTGGGTGATGAATTATCAGACATTTGTTCACCAGTCTTGGATGTTTATATATATTCAGGATATTTATATGTATTTATCTATTAAATATATTTGTCCGTCATCTAATATCCGTAACACAAGCAGCATTTATTTGCTTAAAATGGGACTAGTTGATTAGCTGTGAATGTCTGAGGATATTTATTTATTTATTTAAATTGTCGCTCCCTTTTTACCGTTACATAAATTTCGTTTGTTGGTAATGTTTTTCCATTTTAAATCTGTTTAATGGACAGATCTTGCTTCACAAGTATTAAAATAACATATACTACCGCGTAAAGACGTTTTTTTAACTTTACAACAGGACATAGGTACAAAATCCCACGAGATAAGTGTAACAAACTCTGCAAAAAATGGCGATTTTAAGAATTCTGTGAGAGAGCCATGGAGGACTTAAACAAATTTATTTCTTTCTTAACATAATTTATGTGGTTTTTGGTAAAAATTTATAGCTCGCTTCTGAAATACGAGTACAACATACGTAGCGTTTTAACTGTTATCCTGGAACCTTCACGGTGAAGACATTACTTGATTAAATAATACGTTACGTCGTCTCGTGTAAGTATAGAAATATTCATGTCCATGTGTTGCATTTTATTTTATATTGTAGTGGAACTTTAAGAATAAATATTTCAACACCCCTAGTGTAATTTTCATTGAAAAATACTTCATTTGAGTTGCATTAAGAAATGTCAAAAATTCAAATTTCTACGATAAAAAATGATTTCAATGAGTGAAATTACGAGTTACCCACACAAAATCTCATTCTTGAAATTTTAAGTTTTTGCGATGAAAGTTGACAATAGGGGTACAGATCATTACGCGTTTTAGTTTTTGTTTAAATTACTAATTACAGAAAAAAATAAAATTTATTGAACCTTGGTCAAAAAATATATAACTAACAAACCCAAAATTTATTGACAAAAATACAAATAAACATTTCCTTATGAAACAAGTAGGTAACATTCCTTACTAAACTATCGTTCTTCAAACATTTCTCGCTAATGCGTTTCGCAATAATTGTTTCCATATTGTAGTCGAAGTGTTGAATAAATTCAACGATTCGAGCACTTAGTGTATGGTCATAAATGCATATAGCTAATTCGTTTCAAGAACACTGCCATTTGAATAATTGCTATACAATCAGGTAGAGATGCTCCGAATATTCGTTTTGTATTCGGTATTCGGCGTATTCGGCATGTTTTCCTCTATTTGTATTCGGCCGAATTATTTGGTTGTATTTTCTTGGCTAAAGAACAAACAGACATAACTTCTTCTGTAATATTTATGTTACTCATGTCAACATAATGATTTCATAGGTTATTCAGTATAGTCAACTTTTATTTTAACATCGCCTGGTAGTGACACGAAACGTACATGTTGTCTAAGATGTTTCCGTGGCTAAGCAAAGAAATTGTAAACCGAATAATTCGGCCGAATATCCGGTTCGGTAAAGGTTAAACCGAATAATATTCGGTATTCGATTATTCGGCAAAACCACTATTCGGCACATCTCTACTATCAAGCAATACTTATACAGAATTAATGATTAATTCACCAAACACTTACCGTCTCATACTGAAGACGTACAGCATATATAAAACAAGTTATTACCTATATTTCGTCTGGCTTTTTATCCATAATGCAATGATAACCGAGTTGGGACGGAGATTGAGTTTGCCAGACCGATTCACGTCGTTGGTCATCACTGAGTTTTAATAAAACTTAAGTAAGTTGTTTTTTTATGTATTGCTTGCTTGTTCCCGGTGCATGGCAACAGGCTTGCCCCTTGTTACATGGAAACATGTAACAAAGGGCCTACCCCTTCGGGAATCACGTGAAAATATATAACGTTTGTTTTTATGTTACTGCTACGATAATAAGACGCTCATTATTGGAAAATGTTAAGTACATTTTTAGATGTTTACACACATTGCGTGGTTTGGGTTTCTCTCATATCCGTTGTGTGAGTAAAGCTATGTAAAAATCCACGAATAGATAATATCATACTTAAACGTTTGTGTGAAATTATGTAGGAACGTTATAAAATCCTGTTTCGGAACCGTAATTAATTTGGAAACTTTATTGAGTGTTGAAAGAATTAAATAAATCACTAGAATAATGACTTATTCCATTTAGTTTACAATAATTGTTACTTCCAAGATAGGAATTTTTGGAAGTATTTGTTGTATGTTTGTCTTCTTTCTGTCCTAGTTTTAAACGTAGTCGGCACAAAATGTCTAACTTATGATAATCATAATCTTTATTACTTTATATTGGTACATATACACACATATATATACATTGTCGCGAAACCTCTGTGGTTTATGTCAATGTATTATTTTCAACATTATGTATTATTTTGTAAACTATAATAAATGAAAAAAATATATAAAGATCTTAAATTAAACAAAAGTTAACCTATATTCCTAGTGTAAGCTATAATTGTAGAAAACTTAACTATTTTAGTTAAGTTAAGAAGCTCAATTTCTATGGGAAACGTGAAAAGCGCCCATAGCGAAAAGTATCGGATATCTTACTTTCTTACTAGACTTTAAGCACTTTTAAGATTGCCCAATAAAATCCATACTTTAAAATCAGCACCATCTTAGGGGTTCTGATTTAAAATATGATAAAGATTTCCATTACATTTTTTTCTCCTATCTCCCCTTTTTTCTCATGATTTCTTTTTCGTAGTGTGCTAAGAATATTTTTTTTCAAAAGCTAATAAATATGACGAATTCTCCAAACTGTTTCTTTCGTTTCTTTGAATAGAATGACATTAGTATGACATAAACGACATCATGTAATATATTGATATAAATCATCATTATCCTGCCCTTTTCCCAATTTCATTTGTGGTCGGCGCAACGAGTCTTTCTCCTCCACTCTCCCCTATCACACGCCATATCAACATTCACTCCCATTCTAGCCATGTCCTCATTCACACAATCTATCCATCTCTTCTTTGGTCTTCCTCTCCCTGCATTACCATCCACTCTCATATTCATAACTCTTCTCGTTACATGCTCATTCTCTCTCCTCAAAACATGCCCACACCACGACAGCCGCTTTTCTCTCAACTTCTCTATCACTGGAGCAACTTTCAGGCATCCCCTGATATACTCATTCTTCACTCTATCAATCTTCGTATAACATTTCATATAACCAATTCCCATTCATCCTGATAATGACAAGGAACAAGAAATTCGTAACAAAGATGCGAACTCAATCCTGCATAAAATGCTATGATTGTCGAGAATGCTGACATGCAAACGCGATGTTTTCCATGCGCACACGCAAGGTCGCGTCGAACGACTCTCGACCTTGTGCCCCGGTCATAAAGACCAAGGCACTGCGAGAAACAGTCAACTATGTACACAAAGAAACCTTATACTTTAGCAACAGATAAATTATTATGATGGATGTTTACTAAACATAACCATACAATATTTTTAAGAATAAAATGTTGCTTCTTTTTTGTAACTACTTTGATACTAATTTGCTTTAATTTTAAACAATTTCTCTCGTTAGAAAGTGATGTCTCGGTCTAAAAAATATAAAGATTATTATCATGCATGTAAAATTTTTGACGGTAAGCTCTTTTACCATTATTGAATATAATCTATATTTATATACAATAAATCTGTAGAGTTCGAATGTCTGTACATAGAAAAAATGCTTAAATTAAGGTCAGGGAGATGTAAAAAGAGGGGAAATACCAAAAAATATATATTTTTTTGTTTCTCTGTCTGTTCTTCTGTTTGTCTCTTTGTACGGACTAATCCCTGAAATGGCTGGACCGATTTCAATGAAATTTTGTATGGTGATACCTTATATCCCTGGTCAACATCTAAGATACTTTTTATTCCGGCAAATTAAAAGGTTCCCGTTGGATAGATAAAAAACCAGTTACCGCGGACGAATCGCGAGCAACAGCCAGTAGAGAATAAAACTTTTGTACTAGAACACTTTTGCCTTCCACTTTCCCTTGGAAGACAAGACGTTCTATGGACTGATCGCCACGCCGAAAAACATGTCCGAATAATGTAAGGATGCGAGACTGCACTATCGAGAACAAACGCTGCCTAATACCTAGTTCTTGAAGTATTGAGGCGTTCGTGCGGAACTCGCTCCATGAAACCTCAAGCATTCTCCAGCACCAAATTTCCAGAACATCTATTCTTTGCAACATCTCACAATTTCTCCATATTTCATGACATTACTACACAAGTTATAACGTTGAAACGTTAGCTAAGATACAGGAAATACATAAAATTAACAGTCGACAATTTCTTACAAAAATAAGCTTCAAACATTGTATATTACATCTAACAAAATATAATAGCCTTAGCGAATGTCAAGAGTCAAGTACAGCATTGGCAGGTGGGGTACAAAGATCGCTCACGTGTTCATGAAGGATTCTGTATGATAAATTTTACTATATACATAACTACATTCAACATGCCTATATCCCCGACGGTCCTTCGTCGTTCGCCATGGTCATGGACCAAAACTTTGTGCTCTCGAAAGGTGCTTTTGACACTGTGGTGCTACTTTGATAAGGTGGACTACCACGATAAAAAACTCATCACTTTTCACACCACTTGATGATTATTTCAATGATCCTCCACATTGCAAATCAACACTGACACTTATTACACAAAACTACACAGATTTTACGTAACAATATCCACTTCCGAACAATATTACTATCATGGAAATAAAAAATCACGGCCACCATAGTCAAATGCTGCCTAAAACCGAATATAGTTCAATATGTTCTATTTTTACAGGCTAAAAGTCTGTCACGGATAGTCCGTCGTCGGGCCTGCGCCTTAGTCTTCCTACCCCGTATAGCTCTGGCTACCTTACTCTCCATCAAAAACAATAATACACAAAAGAAGGCAAAAGAATACCTTTTTAATTTTGTCTGTCTACGATGCTATTTACACGAACATACTTTGAGTTTATTTTCTTTTACGGACACTATCTATTAGGTCCTTACCTATGAAATTGGTATTTTGTATGGAGATTTTGGGAAATTCTGCATTTTCCATACTAACATTTTATCAGTTTTCTTCACAACGACAAATCCAGAGATAATAATTTTTGGCATGTATCATTAGACAAGCTTTAGTAATATGTGTAATATCACACTTCATAAAAATTATTTATCGTTTTTAAGTGAATGAAAATAAAGTGATGTAATCGGGAGGCACTTAAAAAGAGTTGTCTCCGTGTCCAATTTTAACACAATTAAACATACAACAAATTATCAAAACAAATCAAAATATAGTTTTTTTTAGACGAGGTAATTATTTTTTAGGAATACTCTGAATCTTAATAGTTACAGACAAAATACTAAGACAGAATAAAAACACCAATTTCATAGGTAAGGACCCATTATTATTTTCTATTATTAAACTCCATAATGCGCTGTTTCTCAATAATTAAAATATGAAAGAGACTTATCTTTAGGGATATTTTCTAGCCAACCCGTCACAGGTGTGTGAGATCACGTATTGAAAAAAGCAACACCAGTGCACACAATAATGACTTGGTACAGCTAGTTATTAGGTTAGGCTGGTACATATATACAGCTTTTTATACTATTTAATTGTTTCTGACCATTATTTTCCCAATTGCCTATAAAAACCCGATGCCGTGAAAAACTGATTGTATTTTTGTAGTGCTTTGAAATAATCAGCGAACGCGTTTATGTCTTTTTATCCAAAATGGCCGCCACCGCGGCGACATACTTGTTACGTTCACGCAATATGGACGAATCAGCTTCCTGCCTATTTGACATTTAAATACAATATGAAGGATAGAATCCAACCTCTATATATATATTAAAATTATATATATATATAATTTGAATCAATAATAATATAATATAATATACTATACTATGTAATATAATATATATAATATACAATAATATATATAATCTGAATCCAACCTATATATATATATAATTTTTATATATATATAGAGGTTGGATTCTATCCTTCATATTGTATTTAAATGTCAAATAGGCAGGAAGCTGATTCGTCCATATTGCATATATTCATATATATTCGGGATTCAGGTTTTATATATATCAGGTTATATATATAAAACCTGAATCCCGGAAGGAGGTAAATGTACGATCAACGAAAGTAAAATTATTGCCGCGTCACATTAACTTGAGTTGTATTTTCCTTGAAACGTCATATATTTCACGTTACATCTTTATGTGACAGAGTACAGTACAATAAAGTACTGTCAAGCTATTTTTGTTGTTTAAATATTTTTAATTATTTATTATCATATTTCCAAAAAACATATAACTACAACATATAATTTATTCCTTATATTATAAATAAGTACGTGTTTTTTTGGGGTTATTGCTGTATTTTAGGGTCAGTAATTAAGCCAAACTAAATTTATAACAAAACCGACCAAGAACGTGTCGGGCCACGCTCAGTATAAGGTTCCGTAGTTTTCCATTTTGTAAAATTTATCAAAAACCCATCAAGTTCAAAATAATTTTCCTAAAAAGTACTTATAAAGTTCTACTGTTGAGAATTTTTTCATATTTTTTGAAGTTATGGTTCAAAAGTTAAAAGGGAGAGACACATTTTTTTTTAACTTTTGGAGCGATTATTTCAGAAAATATAAATTTTATCGTAAAATGACATATTGCGATATATCTAACGTTAGGGTCCAGAGGAAAAAAAAATCAGTCCCTACGTGTATCGGCACCCCCCCCCCCCCCCCCCCTAATTTAATATTTTAATCCACTTTTGATTTGTGCACTTTGTCGGCGTTATTAATATACATATTTATTCAAAATTTCAGCTCTCCAATGCAAACGGTCACTGAGATTATCCGCGGACAGACAGACAGACAGACAGACATGGCGAAACTATAATGAACTATAATAAAAATGATTTTTTCATTCACTATTAGCTTCTTTGATAAACTAAGCTAGTGACAGTACTCTTAACCATTCTCGTGTCTAGATGCTAAATAAAACGTTATTACAGCCGTCCCCCGTAATTACACATCGGCCGTAAACACCCACTCGTAATGGGCAGCTGTCCACGCGATATAGGTTGCTGGGTAAATAGGTAGTTAGGTAGTTACCTAACACAAAATATTGTCAAATAACATATTATTAGGTATATTTTTCCTTCGAGAAGCCGGTTTATCCCCGCCAATGCGGTTTATAAAACTCGAGTTTATTCTGATTTTACTTGACTTAAGCCCGATTTTTCAATCCTCAGACAAAATTATCCGCCATTTGAAACTATCACTGTCACTTTCTAAAGTCATAAAAAGAAAAGGGACAGAGCTATCATTCGACTGACAGATAGTTTTATCTGAGGATTGAAAAATGGGGCCTTACTGCCGCAATCAGAGTTTTTCATTAACATTAATGGTAACTTAGAACAAAAATTAAACACTTATTTCAGTACACATAAAGACGATATTTGAATTCAATAACGAATATAAGTTAAATGACGCCTCTGAAAAACTTGCAGTAAAATTACATGTAGATTAAAATTAAAAACTAGATTTAGTGATTTTTTCACTAGATGTAAAATTTCCTTCAAGTGGACCTTAAAATGGTGGCTGGTCTCTGTATGGTTAGAAAAATAAATTAACTAAATTTCTCCTATGATTAGATTGAGCATGGCTGAACATATTTTCAGTACCTAATCAAATTCCATCAAAACCACCATCCGAAACACGAAGGAACTCGAGATCATACAGTCTTGGTGTCCCATCCAAAATTTAACCATGAGCTGCTCTATATGGGGTATTATTTAAACGGTTAACAAAATATTCCAATTTCGGTCAAAATAAAAAAAATTGGTCAGCAACGTATGGGCAGCAAATATTTCTAAATTGGTCAGCATTATATCTAATTGGGTAGCAACTCAAATGTATTCTCTGCTGCAAAATTTTATGTTTTGATGACACGATTTTTTTTTAAGAGTTATAAAAAAATAAACTTTAAACAAAAATCTATCAGAAAACATTTCCTAGGAATTGATCCTTGAACCTTTGCTATTTTTAGACGAGGTATTTATTTTTTAGGAATACTCTGAATCTTAATAGTTACAGACAAAATACTAAGAGAGAAAAAAAACACCAATTTCATAGGTAAGGACCCAATATTAACCCCTTAGCGAGCACCGCAAACACCGGTGATCGTAACTAATAGGGATTTCTATTATCTCTTTTTGGCCCCTTTGACTACTTAAAATGTTATACTAATAACAAATAGCTATAATCACCACGTTCCACAAAACAAGGCCAATTAAAGATTGGTATCTATTAATTTCACTAGTGTCATACAAATCTAAGAATAGCGTCTTCTCGCTCACTCATTCAGGAATGAAACCTGTCTCGCTTTAGCGTGCAATTACATAAACCTCATTTCTTTCTGCGAGCATCAACCGACACTCCATCTCTGTTGCACTTATGTAATAAGAACGAGAGCGATTATGTAATAATTATATGCTCTCCGTGCTCTGATTAGAGGAGTATGTAGAATATCTTTAATGAGTACAAATAGTGTATGCAAGTTAAAGATAAATTTTCCAAGAGAAAATTCTAAAAAAATACTTATTACTATCACACCTATAGTACGTTTTAATCCAAGTTGCCAAAAAGGTAAACAAAAAAGCTGACTGAATTTGTTAGTCAATAAGAATCACACTTTTTACATGGACATTGGCACGTTAATATAATTAACGGTAACAATTGTCATAACATTTTAGAAATGAAACATTATCTTCGTTTTTGGCAACTTGGATTAAAACGTACGATATATCCCCAGAGGGGTGGGCTGAGGCAATCGGTATACGTTCCCTCTCAGCCTATATTCGTCCCACTGATGGGCACAGGTCTTTCTCATGTATGGGCCGAAATACCACCACACTGGCCCAATACGAGTTGGGTAGAAACGGTTTCATTTGAAAATTCGACTATTGGACAAGCTCTCATATCACGACACCATACGTTTTTGTCATTGGTCCATATTTTAACCTGACCACTCCTTAAGAAAGAGTGGAAAGAATATTTTTCGTGTCACTCCGTTGAAATGCAGCCAGTGCGGCTTAACCTTTATGTGATAAATATGTAGTGACCCTAACATCATCTACTAATATGTGAGTATAGTTGTTTATGTCTTCAGACACATCTTGTTGCTTCCATTGTTATTAAACGCATTAACCTCCCCTTAGTATTGAGGTTAACTCAAGACCTGAGGGCCAGACGGAGGAAACATAAGCACACACAAATAAACATTAGTTTTATGAACGTACGAGTTAACAAATTAGTATGTTTACGAAGTTTATATGTTTAGAGATCGTAATCGTTTCTTTTCCAAGGTTTGATATAACAAGGCATCAACAAACTTAGCTTATGCATGGATAGAAAGATTCGGTGCTAACAGCAATACTTCAAAAAAAATTTGACATATATCATCCTTTTAAAATGTCTTGAATATTTTATCTTGGTCTAGTGGTTGACACCACCGGGTGTAGATCGGGAGTTTCGGGGTTCGATTCCCCACGGGGGCAGGGATTTTTTCTGCTCGGTTTGGATGGTGGTAGGGCTTCTAAGCCGCCGCGACCACCGTCTTACCTAATTTGTCGGCATAATAACAATGTTATGAACATTGTTGTGTTCCGGCAATCAGAGGTGAGATAGACAGTTCCTCAGTTGTTAAGGATTAAAGGTGAAGGTCGCTTCCACCTTCTGCCTTATTGTAACTAACCATCAGGCGAGATAAAGGCCCACAGCTTACGTGTCATATTAAAAATAAATTTTGTTTGTGTCAGTAATAACCATTAGATCCGTCTTTTCGTTTGCCCTCAAACCCATGAAAAAAACCTTCAATTTCTAAAATAACTTGCCTTATTATCAAAGACTTATTCAGTTCAATGTTGCTACCCTAGATTGTTCCTCAACGACATTGTTAAAGAAATTACGAAATATAAAGGATGTTATTAAATAAGAACCGTGTCGAATTGCTCAAGCATTGTTTCAATAATTACGAACCATTGTATCTTGCCCTGATGGTTATCTTTATATCATTTATCTATGCGACTGCGACCTGTATTATTCATGACATTGTTTAAAATCACTCATTTTTTATATAGAGATAATGGTTTTAAGTTAAGTTAGCTTTGCCCGCGACTTCGACCGCGGTTACTTTAATTTCTTCGCGGTTTTAACGCGGTTTTTGAACAATCCCACGGGAACGCTTCTGAAATAAAAAGTTTGTAAGATGTTGACCAGGGATATAAGGTATCACCATGCAAAATTTCGTTGACATCGGTCCAGCCAGTTCGGAGATTAATAATAATAATATTAAGATTCTTCACGCATTCAATCCATCGCTTCTTTGGTCTTCTTTTCATTTAGGTATTATTCATATAATTTAATTAAATCTGCTGCTTCTCTATGCTTGATAGATGAGAGTCAAAAGATACATATCAATGTATTCATATTTAACCTGTCAATAAAACTTGATAATCAAACGTACACACGGTGACGTACGCGCATAAGAGACAATGATCATTGTGAGAACGCCTTGACACCTTCCGACATCATTGTCTGACGTAGTTACTGAGTCAGGTACATTCATAACATATCATCACGCCTCCCTGAAGGGGTAGAAAGAGGTGTTAACACCTATGTTTCACCTGATATAATAGATTTTAGCGAACTCTGTATTTTCCATACTAAAATTTTTTCAGTTTTTTTCACAACGACAAATCCAAAGATAATAATATTTGGCACGTATCATTAGACAAGCTTTAGCAATATGTGTTATATCACAGTTCATAAAAATTATTTATAATTTTAAGTGAATGCAAATCAAATGATGTATCCAATAGCTTATAGCGGCGCCGGCGCCGGGTTCACCACCTGTCATGCTGAGTGCTGTAACTGCTTGGTGAAGCGCGGACTTATCATAGTCCGCGCTTCACCAAGCAGTTACAGCACTCAGCATGACAGGTGGTTTATCCCCTAAGGGTTAGTCAGAGACCAAGCAAAGGCACCGCAAAAGCAGTTCAATATCATTTGAACTGCTTTTGCGGTGCCTTTGCTTGGTCTCTGACTAACCCTTAGGGGATAAAAGTCGTGATTATATGTATGTAAAAATATAAACGGCATTGTGGGGTTTTGATATATCTCTTACAGTGATTGTTCTTATAGCTAAATTACAAAATCAATCATAGATAGCCTACAACAATAACTCTTTAGCTGTAGTAACATCAATTTCTTCTACAATGCATTATATGCGTGGCCATAGCGGTTGCGACAGTCTCCAGCGCATACCTACCGACGACCTTGCGCAGACGCACCGCGACGTGCTGGGACCTAAGCGTCCTCATGCTCGTTTTTTACTAAATAATAACTTTGAAGTACATTCATAACGTACATAATTATCATCACTTTTATATCCCGAAAATGTTGGTTGGGGAGTTACCACCCACTATTTGCATATCGAAATTATTGTATTATTACCAAATTTTAAGTAAAAGCGCCGTGTGGTAGCGGCTCATTAAAAAAACCCATCTCTTCCCTTGGGTGTCGTAAAAGGCGACTAATGGACTTAGAACTGCACAACATCCAATAGCTTATAGCGGCGACAGACTCATCACCTGTCACGCTTAGTGCAGCCACTGCTTGGTGATGCGCGGATTGCAATGGAGCTATTTTGTGGTTTTTGTTGCAATTTTGTGGTGCTTTTGCCTAGTCGTGATTATATGTATGTATGTTTAAGTAAAAAAATATTTTGAAGACTTCTAAAGTTGCCGTAAGTTTACTGGAATACTTCCTTAGAGTTGGAAAATTTCCTGGACCTTTTCACCTCTACTGGTGCCGGGATGGTCCCGAAAAGTTCGCCTATTACCCCTGTAACAGTGATATTTATAGTAAACTGCACTGTATGTTATTATTGTTTAAATCCAACTGAATTCATGATTCTATTTTGTTGCATAATAGATATTTTATTATATTTATTAATAACTTTCCAAGGGCAACCATTTTAGTAGAACGGATATGATTTGAATACGCAAACGCTGGCCGCTTATTTCAATGGCTGTGGTTATATTATTGCTGCTTGTGTTTCGGATACTATATGACGGACAAATATATTTAATAGATAAATACATATAATTATTATGTTGAATATACATAATATAATACATATATAATGAACATCCAAGACTGGAGAAGAAATGTCTGAAAGTTAATCACCAAAACACTTACCTCCACTGTCGATTGAACCCTCGAGATAGCGACGCCTTGAGACCGGCGTACAGACCACTCGACCACGGAGGTCGTCGATACCTTTAATAATTATTGTATTCCTACTTTGTGCAGTTATGACACTTTGAATAAACAAAAAGTGTAAGCAGAACACTTGATATTGGCGGATTGCATCAAGTCAACGCCATTTAAATAAGAGATGAAGAAGATTTTCTTTACTCGACTGTCGTTGCCTTGTAACTATTGCTTGTCGATATTTGACCAAATCGTGACTACGTATAAATTGACTCGTGGCTCGACACGTGGGCCGAATTGGGCCATAATCGGCCTGCTTGCAACGCCCCATCGGGCGCGGACCAGTCGCACCGGACCTGATTGGTCAACCGCTTAATTTCTTTATACAAACACCATCTAGTAAGTTTGATATACTGCTAAATCCATTACAAAATTAGCCGTGGTACAGTATAAGGGTGCCTTTTCACCAGAGCTTTGCTGTGTGCGAGGAAAAATAGAAATAGGATGGCACATTTTGCTTGTCACCTGAAACGAAGCAAACGTTTGGTCTATTTTACTCGCACACAGCATAGGAACATAGCTTAGTATTATGAAGACCTCCGTGGTCGAGTGGTCTGTACGCCGGTCTCAAGGCGTCGCCATCTCGAAAGGTTCAGGTTTCGATCCCCGGTAATGTTTAGGTGATGAATTTTCAGGCATTTGTTCTCCAGTCTTGGATGTTTATATATTATATTGATATATATTCAGAATATTTATATGAATTTATCTATTATATAATTATGTTTATCCGTTATCTAGTGTCCGTAACACAATCAGCATTAGTTGCTTAAAATGGGGCTAGTTGATAGGTGTGAATGTCTGAAGATATTTATAGCTTAGTAGTTTCGCTAAGCTTGGTGTGCTTCGCTACGTTGCTATGGATGCGTCTGATATCCACCAATCATATTCATTGGTCCAAGAATAGCAGCGGTGGAAACGGGTTCGACTAAGCTATGACTTTTGTACAGCAAGATGTGTCCAGATGCGTTCTATGGGTGCCTGCTACGTGCAATGGATGCGTGCTATTGATGGTCTCGACAGTGAAAACGGTCATATAGTTTCGTAGCCCCCAAAGCCTTTTTTTCACTAATAATGTTCGAGGTAGATGAGCGGTAGATGGAGGTAGATGAGGTTCATAGCGATACTGGGAAATGGTGCTCGTGTGTTTGCTTGTTCGTTGAATATGAAATGGAAAAAACCTGCACAAAGCTGATATTTTAATATTTCGTTTATCTCTAGTTCTTTAGACACGAAAATAGGAATCAAATCAACAAATTTATGTAACCTAACCGGTTCGAATATTGCGAATTTTCTTTATAGCTCCTTGAAACCTTATCAAGTGCGAGTCGAATATTTGCGAACGAAAAAGGCCGGGTTATGTAAGTGATTCGCGACACACTTACCCACTTGTGGCGGCCTTTCGACCAAGCGTAGGGTTGGCAACGACAGTTTTGTTAAATTAAATAAATAAATATCCTCAAACATTCACCTATCAACTAGCCCCATTTAAAGCAACTGATGCTGATTGTGTTACGGATATTAGATGACGGATAAATATATTTAATATGTAAATACAAATAAATATTTAGATTTTTATATAGTACATGTATAAACATCCAGGACTGGAGAACAAATGCCTGTATTCATTAAACAAATTTTTTTCCCCCACCGGGATCAAACCCAGAACCTCTCGAGATGGCGACGTCTTGATACCGGCGTATAGACCACTCGACCACGGAGGTCGTAAAATACGTAAATTATAGTAATTGCTTATATGCAGAAAATATATACAATATGTGTAACGGTGTTGTTGTAATATAAATTAAGTAAAATGAATGTAAATTGAAGTTTATATTTAAAGTTGATTGAATTTCAAAATATTGGGATCTTGGGAAATTACATTCAAAATATATTATATTGTTTTTCGTTAAAAAACATCTCAAAATTAAATATTGTGTAAATATAGCTAGCTACTGACATTGTATTGTGTGATGCTATGAGTTTGTGTGCAGAGGCTGAATGTGCACCTTCTGGGAATACTCATTCCATTGTAATTCTGATCTCAGCTGTTGCTCAGATTGAGGTCAAGAGCAAACCCATTAAATGTAAAAATACTTTAAATGTATAATTTTATACAACCATCAAACGAAGATCACTATTGTGTCATCTAGATTTTGAAAATATTTCTGTTTGAATTCCTATCTGCGAAACTATCATGAGCATAATTCCATAGTAGGTAGTTTGACATTTGAATGTGTTATAGACCCGATATTTAACTCATTGGCGGGCACCGCGATCTAATACCTTTGCAAATTATAGATGTTTCTATTGTGTCTTTTTTTTCCCGTTGACTAGATCATAATTGGGATCACGGGCGTTGGGTCGGGCGGGGCACTACTCATTCGAGAGGCCGCGGGAATCGCAGATTCGACTGTACCAGTGAGTTTAAATGAAACTTATGTACAGTTCATTGTGAATATCGCTTGCCTCACATTGTACCCGGTGCATGGCAACAGGCTCGCCACCTGTTACATGGACACCTAACATATCTGGCGAAAAGAGGGGGTTTAACAACTCTGCCTACCCTTTCGGGGTAAGAGGCGTGATGATGTGCTATGTTAGATCAAAATAAAGCGGCGTTCATAATAAAGTGTTAAGTTTTATATATATATAAATATCAAGATCTCTAATTTGACAACCCTATCACAGGGTGAAAATAATTCGGCTATGCCTACGGGCGCGGCCGCGTGATGCAATTTGCTCTCTCTTTCACTCGAAGCAGGTGTTGTGTTGGGTAATTATTATCATGCTTTGAATTGGCGCCTCAATACGCTTAGCAACAGAGATGTTATGGACCGTGTGTTACATGGTGTATAGAGTTCCATGAATCATTTTCAAACATAATCGAGAGCATAACCTTCTGGCTCGGAGGAGAGGAGGAGGGTTATGGTCTATTCACACTTATTCAGCTGCATTAAGTTATTTTTTTTTAGATCGTTTATTATCGATAGTTTCAATGAGTATCCCCATCTCTATTTAAAAGTTAAACATTGGTGCGCTTCAAGGAATACCCCAGAACCAGAATGCTAATTAACATCCGACAAGAGCTATTAAGGATCTATTTTCTCCATATACTAGTTCCTTACCTATTGAATGACACTCGCCTGTTATTACGACAACAATAAGAGAAAAACTAACGGATACTAAACAAAAAATGACCTACAATTGGGTACATTGAACCAGGACAGGGTATGAGCCACAAAAAAAAAGTTATGTAGTGGTACAAAAAAGATAAATAAAAATTATTGAATTGAAAAGCCTATAAAGGTGAACTCGAGAAATTGATAGGAAGCATGAAGTGTGACTAGTAAAAGCAGAATAACTCTCAATGACCGCAAAACGAGCCACAAGAGAAACAGATTTTTCACGAACGCCGTCGCTCTTGGCCCTCAATATTTGCAAGAAATATGTTGAGTAATAACCTATTTCCTATTATATCAAGATATCTTCCTTGAAGAGCTCGATGGAGTTTTGTACACTTTGACTTTCAATCGAAAAAAAAGCTACCTTCACCATGGTCAGGCCGTGAATGGGTGACCAAAAACTTTTTGATGTTGAGCTCTTCCATGCACTCTTTAAATGTGTTTCTCCATGAGGAAGGCCTGTGCCCAGCAGTGGGACATATATATAGGCTGAGGACGATCAATATCTTCCTTATTCATTCTGTTCTGAAAATCTTTCCTGAATCTTAATTATTTCTATGATGTACGCAATTTGTTTAAAAATTCACTAAAGTATTGTCAAAATCAATTAATTTTCGCGTATTGATGTTAATACATACATGTGTATATTTTACAGCTACGGGCAAAGATCAAGGACATAGAACATTGTTGGTGCGCGTGATAATCATACCGTAGACAATTATACTTTGCAAAGGTAACTAGTTTCAGTAAATTACTTGTAATCTCATTCAATTGGTACGGTCACATTGAAATGTCCATTCATAGTCGGTTAAAATGATCGCATGGAGCTGAGCCCGTCGAAACATGAAACAAAGTGAGTCTTAACTTATGATAACTTCAAGTTGAAATTTATTTCCGCGCAAGCTACTTTAGTACTTAAGATATGTTAGTATGAAGTATTTTCAATCTGACCATATTGACATACATACATGTAATCACGACTATCATCCCCTAAGGGTTAGTCAGAGACTAGGCAAAAGCACAGCAAAAGCAGTCCATTGCCATAGACCGCGCTTCACCAAGCAGCGACTGCACTCAGCGTGACAGGTGGTGAGCCCGTCGCCGCTATAAGCTATTGGATGTTGTGCAGTCCTATGTCTATTAGTTGCCTTTTGCGACACCCAACGGTAGAGACGGGTTGGTAGTATTCTTTAAATGAGCCGCTCTGCCTCACGGCTCCACCAGATATTGATGAGATAAAAATTCAACCCCCCACTAGTTATCCGACAATCGCAGTTGTTTTACGTCATACATTTACTTCTGTTCAATTTTTATGAAAAAAATACGTCTACAATTACATAACATAACATAATTATCGTCACGCCTCTTTCCCTGAGTGGGTAGGCAGAGGTGTAGAACACCTACATTTCGCCAGATATGCTAGGTACCCATATAACAGGTGGCCATACTGTTGCCATACACCGGGCACAATGTGAGGCAAGCGATATTCACAATGAACTGTACATAAGTTTTATTCGAACTCAGTGGTACAGGCGGTGGAATAGAACCCGTGTTCCGCGGTTTTGAATGTCAAAACTCATACTAAATGTACGCTAGAGATGTTTTTTATAAAATAATTATGATGTAGTAGGTACTTTATAATTGATATAAAATACCTATGTAAATAAAAAAAGTACTCTTATTACTCTTTTGTCAATATAGCAGATGTGTTTTTACTAATAATAGTGAAATTGGGGATATTTCAGCTTTGAAAAACTAAATGAATTATGTGTTCTTCGTTTCAAGGTAGTTTGTATAAAATTTATATATTTTTGAAAATTTTATATTTTTGGAAATTTGTAAATGATTCTATTTTTTTCTTCTGTTGATTCTATTTTTTCTAAAATGCTTCCTAATGTACTAGTGGAGCTAGAATCTCCTCGACTGAGCTATATGCTATGTTAAAAATATCATAATATATCACATAATTTTTATTATAATCTGTGCATTATTGACGTTGAATAATAAGTCTGGTATTTTTAACAGAGCAGTAGAAGACAAAATAACAATTTCAAGAAGTGTTCGAACACGCGTCACGGAAAAACAAGTAATTGAATGCAGTTTTCACCAACGTGTTGTAGAACTTCTATTAGACATTTCACATTACTTCGTGATTCAATTCCACGCGAAGTGGCGAACAGAAGTTGGCTGCCATGTTTTCAATATTACACTTAAATTATATATTACTTTAAATTAAACTTAAATTAATTAATAAAAATTTTATTTTATTTGGTTTAATATTATTTGGTTAAGATTTTAATATAGTTTGATTTTATATAGATTTACACATCCATTATTAATATAAATTTTTATTTTATTCTGAAATGCTTTTAATTTGTGTTTGGTTTTAATTTGAATTTATTTTATAGGCAATGAGTTTTCTTAAAGATCTTTGATTGTTTACCGCCGAACATTGCTAAAGCTTTCTGTAATTCGTACACTGACCAACCAACCATCCCTGCACCCCAATTCTACTATAAATTATTGCGTAACCAATGCGTTTGAAGAAAGAATGCATAGCAGAACAAACATTGATGATTGAAATGTAAGCTTTTGCCTTACGTTTTTGATTTATGTAAAATAGCAAACCGAATGAAACCGAAAGCAACCGAAACGCACAGTTGCCTTTTGCTAGCAGAATACCAATAACGTTCGAACATGCGTTCCGCATGCGTTTCAGATGAAAATAAAATAGCAGAATTGGCCTACTGGTTCCAGGATTTTTAACAAGACCACACTCGCATTCCATATAGAGGAGTTCGCTAGCGTAATAGTTCGTACGCTTTGGTATACAAAGCCATTTTCGCAGTCAGTCCGTGGTCCAAAACTTTGTGATTTCGAGTTCTTCCTTGCTTATGGCCCGTGTTCCTAGATTACTCCATGATGGAAGCCTGTGCCGAAGCCTGGGACGTATAGAGGCTGGTGGAGACTCCTAGCATTCCTAATAATCTAGTTGGTCGGTAGCGGAAGGCAGCGGTCATGACCCATAAAGAGTTAGGCAATAATTGTCCAAGTATAGTGATATAATCGTGGAGTAATTGTTGCGCCAGCAGCGCGATGGCGAGGCGAGACAAGTGCTAGTGCTAAATTCTTTCGACACAAGTTTTAGATGTTCGGTTGTTTTGATGATTTCGAAGTTAGTAAGTCGTAAAATCAGAGCACCTGGACAACATACCTTTGGAAAATCGCTATCGCAATATTCAATAAAGGTTGGGATTGGAAAAAAGTTTAATAGCTTTTAAAGTAATTAGCAAAACCTCATGTAGACCGTTTAGGGATGTTTGCGATTATCAAAAAGCATCGTATCTTTCTTTTTCACCCTTTTAGCTCATTATTATCCCATTCAGGTCTATTCAAAATGTCACACAAAATATTCTCATATAATTAGAACAGTGAGCTAAGCGACCATTCAAATGTGTTGTAAAGGGAAGAAGGAAACTTGATGAATTTTTGCCAATTCTTCAAGGCTTTTAGCTTGCGGAAGAGGGTATTGAAGCGACTTTTTTATGGGATAGGCCGCTAAACAACTACCGTCGCTCATTGACACCCGCAACACCTAAGGAGTTATAAGTGCGTTGGCGGCCTTGGCATTAATCGTATTCAAATACCGAAATTTATCTATCCAATCGCGGTCGGGTACGATTTTCAGCTGGCACTTACTGAAGAAACTCCAATCCTTCAGCCAATTCCAACTCCTGAACAAAATCCTATCCTCAGCTTATATACGAGTACGTCCCACTGCTGGGCACAGGCCTTCTTCATGGAGAAACCCATGAGGAGTATAAGCCGTAACACCACCATGCTGGCCCAAACAATCGCAATAGCGACCGGGACCAGGCTTTACATGCCTTCCGAAGCACGGAGCAGCTCGAGAACACAAAGTTTTTGGGCACCCATCCACGGCCTGACCATGGCGAAGGTAGCTTTGTTTTCAATCGAAAACAAAACCCTAGCTTGTTACTTTTAGACCATTCCACATTATATTCAACTACAGACCGTTGCCTTCGAGTGGAATGGCCTGCTTTTGATAATAACACCGGTTACGTAAGTAGGTGAATTCTGATTGCAAAATTTATGTTTACTTGCTACAATAGTCAGCTGGAGGAAAATATTTACCAATTTATTGAATGGAATAAGCGATACAATATATATGGGTGACTAAAATATATAGAGGCATGTAACGTTTATATAAACACTAGCTTTTGCCCGCGACTTCGTCCGCCTAGAATAGTTACTTTGAGATAGTGTGATGGTAACCTATGGTAACCTTCCTCAATAAATAGGCTATTCAATACTGAATGATTTTTGAAAATTGGAACAGTAGCCTCAATTGGTGGAATTTAAAAAAATACTGCTACTTTTTTAAATGAAATGAAATGAAATCATTTATTCTGCAATTAGATTTACATGAAATACTTTTTTCCTACAAGCACTTCGACGTGAATGGCCTGTTGAGAAGAAGTGCCGCAAGAAACTCAACAGTTAGCCTTTTTTAAACAGCCATAATAACAAAAGGAATTTAGAACATTTTAAATATTGTAAAATAAGTATGTGCAGAGGAGCAAATTATAGTAGCCACGAATTTTTATCTTTAAAATAATCTTCTATCTTATAATACCCCTTTTTCATTAAACAGCTTTTAACAGTTGACTTAAATTTATGCAGGGGCAAGTCAATAAAACTTTGTGGCAGCCTATTATACATTCTTATGCTGATTCCTATAAAACATTTAACAGTCTTGTGAAGTCTGAGGCTTGGAACGGCGAGCTTATGCTTATTTCTGGTGTTGAGGCTATGGCAGTCAGAATTTTTAAGGGAAGTATCATAGTGTTTACGTACATACATACATACTCTATTATTAGAAGCAAAGTGGCGTAAATTTATCCTTCATTTTTCTGGGAGGCGTTCATAATTTTTTTTAACATTCACCCGCATGGCACCCGTTCCTACAATTCCTTCGCACGTCTCTCTCTCTCTCTCTGTATCTGTGTACCAAATTTCGGTTGAATTGGGGACGTGAAAGCGAGACAGACAGACAGGGTTTCTTTCGCATTTATAATATTAGTATGGATTTACACATGCATTTTAACCGCCTCTCTGGTCTAGAGGTATCTATTGTTTTTGTTGCATTGAGTTTAATAACACAAAATTTACACCCACAGGATGTATAATATTGGGTCCTTACCTATGAAATTGGTGTTTTTATTCTGTCTTATTAATTTGTCCGTAACTATTAAGTTTCAGAACATTCTTATAAAATAATTGCCTCTTCTAAAAATAGACCATATATTTGAGCTCGTATTATTTAATTTGATAATTTTTTGTATGTTTATTTTGTGTTAAAATTAGACACAAAGAAAATTTTTTTAACTGCCTCCCGAATACATCATAAAAACGATGAATAATTTTTATCAAGCGTGTTCACACACATATTGCTAAAGCTTGTCTAATGATACATGCCAAATATTATTATCTCTGGATTTGTCGTTGTGAAAACTGGTAAAATGTTAGTATGTAAAATGCAGACATCCCCAAAATCTTTATACAAAACACCAATTTCATAGGTAAGGACCTAATATAATAAGATTTTAAGCTTACGCGTTGAATTGTATATAAAAGTTCAATTTAATTCAATTCAATTCATTTATTAGTTCATAAAACATGGGTATTACAATGATGGTGTTAATAATTGAGTATGTACAACCATGATTCACCATAAGGCATATGAACATTACTGATAATAACATTGATTACATTCAAAAATATAATTTTATACTAAAAGTTATACTAACGATACTTCACGTGACGTACATTATGTAGTATATAGATACTACTTACTGCTCGACGATTCGGCTGGGTTACACCAATCGTGGTCATCGGATGTATCGGCTTTGCGCATGATTGAAAATGTCGCCAACTTTCTGTCACAACCCTTTAATTCGCATCACCACTTATCAACAGCCAATATTTTACATATCTTATGAGCTTGTTATGCCTCTGAACTGGAGGGCAGCAGGCGATCATGAAGCGAGTTTAACCAGAAACAGCATACCAGATTTAAGCGCTAAGTTGTACAATATATAAATGTTCAGAAACACTTATACAATGCTTCAGTCAGTCAGCTTTTAATGAGGTGGAATGAACGATAAATTTTGTCAGTAAACGTTGTCAACTTCAGTAAAATTATAGAAAATGGTCCTCTACAATGGGAAATCAATTGTGTGTCGTCCTTAACAGGATAAGTGTCAGTCCAGGGGTTTATAATTTTTTTTGGGTATAATGCAGAGGAATAGTGCACATTACTGACAAAATTTTAGTGCTAATTGTCACCACTACTTAAAATCTCCCGGACTACAGACAGGCATCTATTTACTAGAACATATGCAACATCGGTCGTCTCCTTCTTCTTCTTGCCCTTTTCCCACTCTAGGTGGGGTCGGCACAATATGTCTTCTTCCATTCTAACTTCATTCATTCTAACATTAATTATTCTTTTTTTTTTTCCTTTTCTTCCATTAATTATATAAGTATTCTATCAGTTAATCTACCTCTCATATTACAAGCTCTGCTTAGTTAGAGGCTAGATGGCGTTGTGTGTTAGATGTCCTACAATATTTATTTATTTATTCTCCTCTGTCACTCGTCAGCTCAGCATCCACTTCCTTTATTCTCATATCATTCTTCACGCATTCAATCCATCGCTTCTTTGATCTTCCTCTCACTCTAGGTCCATCCACATGCATGCTCAGCATCCTTCTTGTAATGTAACATCTGTCGTAGCTGCTGGAATTTTGATTTGAATTACAGAGTGGTTATGGATCTTCTCTAGTGCCTGGTAAAGACCTGGTAATCTGCTTGGTAATTGGCTTGCCCCCTATAACGTGGGAGCAACGAAATTACTGGTGGGGGGGTAATTATTACAAAGTGTGGGGGGCTAATTCATCTGTGCCTACCCCTTCAGATATAGGCGCGATTAAACTATCTTTGTATTTATTTATCATGTTGACTTTAAACGGTATAGAAAGATGGCGCCACGTCCTCTCCGTGACTAACACTCGCGCGTTTTTATATCGGCGTTTGCGCAACCAGTGAAAGGTGTATTGTGCATCTGTCGTTCACAGTACACTACTATACAGTATAGAACGTTAGTTTAGCTATCAATAGCATTTTTGCCAAGTGTATCAGGTGTATCCTTTGCATATTTGCTGTGTTGCATAGGAATAGATAAAATAGTGTTAATATTAATAAAAATTATTCGTTATGAATATGATCAAGATCATGAAATATATAAAAGAAACCTACCAACCCATCACTTCCCTTGGGCGTCGTAAAAGACGACTAATGGACTTATAACTGCACGATATCCAATAGCTTATAGCGGCGATGACGGGCTAGCCACCTGTCACGCTTAGTACAGTCACTACTTGATGAAGCGTGGACTGTGGCAGTGGACTCCTTTTGCGGTGCTTTTGCCTAGTCTCTGACTAACCCTTAGGGGATAATAGTCGTGATTGTATATATGTATGAATAAAAGAGAGGGTGGAAATGCATGTAGAGGAAGAATGAAAAAAGATGGATAGATTGTGGCTAGGATGGAAAAGAATGGAGGAGAAAGACTCGTACGGCGATCCCAAATGAAATTGGAAAAAGAGTAGGCAAGTGAATTAAATATGATTCGCCTATATCACGCCGCTAGGCATAGGCCTTCCAACAAAGAAGAGTGTGGACCATATCACCACAACGCTGGTCTTATACGGATTGGAGAGGATACAACGGTTGCAGAAGCAACCGGGAAAGCACAGGAATTCTAAATAATTTGGGCAGCCATCGAGACTAACCTCAGCAACAGTTGCTTGATTTTTATTACCGAAGCAATGCCTCTAAGCTGCTTGCTACATAGATACATTAAATCACTCTCGTCTTGCTTATCATCAGGTGGTATTGAGTCAGTTGCTGTACTTAAAAAAAAATCTGGCCTTTCCTATAAGAGTAGGCAGAGATTATTTCCTTCCAGTTACTAAGATCTCTGCATATTCTCTTCAACTCATTACAGCCCCTTACTAAATTGTAAATAACAATAATTTTCAAATTACATCAGATTCAAATCTCTAAAATCAAAGAACGTGATAGACTCAATGTTACCGCTGCATTCAGCGGCAATGACTCACGCGCAAGCACGTTCTGCGCATCGTAGCACTTTGGGACATATTGTTCATAAGACAATCGCGCGCGTCACCGGTTCTGTCATGCATTTATTCCATTCTATACCACTTTTTGTAACCGATTGTAAGTTATAACTTATATCATCATATCTGATCTGCGAGCCGCTGTAAGAAAGATTCGGCAGGAGGCTTTATCTGGGAAACAAAAATGGTTGTGGAGGCCCGTCTCATGTTTCATTTAATATCGCCCTCTGCCCTCTTTTCGTTGGAAACCCCTTTATACCCAGGTACCCCGTGGAGCCTGGATTGGGTCTCCCCTGTTAAGCGGGGACCTATCCACTAAAAACTAATGGTCACCGCTTGCCATATAGCGAAAAACGGCGTAGGCAGCTAGTCACCGTGCCCTTATGGCTCGGGGGACCGTGTACATTGCTTCCCTTTCTGGATCTCTCGGACCTTCTGGATCTTGACTCCCCAGAGATTTTCATTTTCGCCTCAACGGTTTGTTTTGAACAGCCTACTGCCACTTGAGGTTTGCAATCGTAAAGCTACGTGATAAAGATTAGCTAAGACCCTCCCACCACCATATTTTGGTCCCTTTGTAATAGATGGATCCTGATGCTCTCGCTTGGCTGATGATGTGGGGCGGTGTAAACGGCGGTGACAAGCCAACTTTCACCACGATTCAAACTTCGACCGTCGTAACTGCCCTCGGCACAGACGTATGTGTAATTGAGAAATCACGGCGGTAACTGACGGTAACGGGCAGCGGGAACTACTCGTAACAACTAACAGCGGACAACGAACAGCGGGTATCTATATATAAATAAACATCCAAGACTGTAGAAGAAATGCCTGTTCACACAAAACATTCGAACCCAGAACCTCTCGAGATGGCGACGCCTTGAGACCGTTACAGACCACTCGACCACGGAGGTCGTCAGCAGATGATGAGAGGGGTCTACTCATATCCGTTAAATCGAAGGCAATATCGGCCCAACATCGTGGCAGTGGTGGGGAGCCCCCTAACTCGCCTCATAGGTAGCCTCGTGTGTAGCCAAATTACGATTTTTAGTGTGTAGCCGATTTTAGGAGCGAATAAGGGACATGATTAGTAAAATGCACTTTTTTAAACAAATAATTTTAAATGTCCACGCCACGAAATATGTGAAATTGTCGATTAATATTTTTTTAATTTGGTAACATGTAAGTATGCAAATTAGAATTGCGATTTCGAGTCGATCTATGTCTTTCAATTGTCAAGGTCGATATTACCTAGAATAACTAGTAGGTAAGTCTATACGGGTAATGTTATGAAATAAAACAAATTAATTAATTAAACTGCCAATTTAGTAAAATGTTAATTAACATTCTAACAAAAATACATTTTAATATGTAACATATTAGAACATGATTTCGCCGATTTATGTCTTCTTCTTCGCCTTTCGAAGGTTTTGCCATATTAGCTGCAGGCTCCAGACTACGTCGGAAATAGTTTCCTCGACCTAGCTGTGCAGGGCCCTAGATCTCGTGGAAGACCCAAAAAGCGCTGGCTGGACGTCGTTAGCGGACATGAGAGAGAACGACCTTCGACCTGCTAGGGATGCCGAAGACCGGGCAAAGTGGAGAAAGTGTAGTCGGGAAGCGGACCCTGGCATAAGGCCGGGAAAACGCTTGGCAGAAAAAGAAGAACATATAAGAACATGATCTCGAACTGTGGAAGAATAAATAAATAATAATAAATAAATATCTTCAAACATTCACACCTACCAACTAGCCTCATTTTAAGCAACTAATGCTGCTTGTGTTACGGACACTAGATGACGGATAAATATATTTAATAGATAAACACATATAAATATTCTGAATATATATAAATATATATAAACATCCAAGATTGGAGAGCTAATGCCAGTACTCTTCACACAAACACTGCGGTATTAGACTCATCACTGTTTTTGGTGGTTATAGTTTGATATCCATTAAAAACTCATTCTCACTAACAACTAAAGCTTTGCATAAAAACTTCCCGGCATTTGTCTAAAAGCTAAAAGAAACCAGACAGCCGTGACCTCTTGTAGTGAACCTTATAAAAACAGCGCGTGGATCATCTTATTTTTGTTTAGTAGTAGAATGCTGTGATCAGTGTGTGCAGGAAGGTTTTAGGTAAAATACAAAAAACAAAAGCCAATCGCTGACTTTTTCACGGCGCTCGCTGATCGTAACCTCCTTGCTCGCGCGGAGGTTTCAATCTATGAAACTTTATATTACCAATCTATATAGTAAAATGATAAAATATCCTTACCTATGAAATTGGTGTTTTTTTTCTCTCTTAGTATTTTGTCTGTAACTATTAAGATTCAGAGTATTCCTAAAAAATAATTACCTCGTCTAAAAATAGACTATATTTTTGAGCTCTTTTGATTTGTTTTGATAATTTGTTGTAAGTTTAATTGTGTTATTATTGGACACGGAGACAACTCTTTTTAAGTGCCTCCCGAATACATCATTTTATTTGCATTCACTTAAAAACGAAAAATATTTTTTATGAAGTGTGATATTACACATATTACTGAAGTTTGTCTAATGATAGATGCCAAATATTATTATCTTTGGATTTGTCGTTGTGAAGAAAACTGAAAAAAAAATTAGTATGGCAAATGCAGAATTTCCCAAAATCTCCATACAAAACACCAATTTCATAGGTAAGGACCTAATATTAACATTTTGCGTCGCCTACACAAACGGTCCTAAAGCGCGCGTCAACTTAACAAAAATAATTTTATTGCCATCTATAGCATTGTTTCTGTGCTAAAAAAATCAAATATTGAAATGTACTGACTAAACAATAGTCTGCCATTGCACAAACATTTGCATGGATCCGTGGAACTTTGAGGTTATTGACACTGACCAGCTCAGTACGAAATATTCTTATGAACTTTAGTCATAGAACTGTCAAATTCATACACAATGTTGATTACTTGATAAGCGAAAGACTGCAAATCGATTCTTAAGTTTGGTTAGGCATTCATGAGTACATTGCACTTGTAATATACTCACAAAAAGCTGTCATGGGTGGTAAAGGAATCGCGCAAAAAGTTTTAGACTTTAGCAGAAATTCTAGCAGTCTGTTCCTACAATCCGTTTTTTTCTGATTGTTGATAGCTGAAGTGACAACTGTAGGTAAATAAATGTAAAACATTAATAGGAATATCTTATCCAAAAATGTTTTTATTCACTGCAAGAGTTTCTTGAGAATATTTAATAAACAAAATACTAAATTAGTTAAAATTAATATGTTTAAAGTAGTATTTAATATACGAGTAATATAATGTTTTAATAATTTTTAATGATCCAGTGAAATTGAATAATAATTTTATGAATATGTGCAAAGACAAAGTAGGTAGGTAATATGTGATATATAATAAAATATTAATAAATGCGTACATTCGTACATAATAGTAATAAATGCGGACATGTGATGAGGAGAGATGAATGTCACATTACAAGAAGGATGCTGAGCATGGATGTGGACGGACCTAGAGTTAGAGGAAGACCAAAGAAGCGATGGATTGAATGCGTGAAGAATGATATGAGGATAAAAGAAGTGGATGCTGAGCTGACGAGTGACAGAGGAGAATGGAAGAAGACATGTTGTGCCGACCCCACCTAGAGTGGGAAAAGGGCAAGAAGAAGAAAAAGAATAAATGCGTACATTGACTTAAGAATATATTTTTATAAATTTGTATTAATTTAGTATTTAGAATTGATGTACAGTGTCTACTTGCTGTGCCCGAGCAGGGTCATGTTTGTGTCCATTCATTACATAACATCTATGTTACATGGTGGATACATGGTGCAATAATAACTTTGACTTTGACTTTATCATCACATTTTTATTACATGAACGCTAAATTCAACATCTTGTTATTCCTAAAACGTTTTCTTCATAATGCATACTACATGCTGGGATTTTTATATTCTTCCTATTGACATGAAATGAAATAATTTATTGCAAATAGATTTCTTAAAAATACTTTCGCACGTCATTTATACTCTACCAGCACTTCGATGTGAAACAATATACTCCTATCACTGAAAAAAAGTGCCGCAAGACTCTCAGCGATTGATTTTTTTTTATTTTTAATTAAATACATACAATACTTAATGTATAATAATGATCTATAATAATCCTCCTCCTCCTCAATAATATTGGGTCCTTACCTATGAAATTGGTATTTTTATTCCGTCTTAGCAATTTCTCCGTAACTATTAAGTTTCAGAACATTCTTATAAAATAATTGCCTCTTCTAACAATAGACCATATATTTGAGCACGTATTATTTAATTTGATAATTTTTTGGAAGTTTAATTGTGTTAAAATTAGACACAAAGACAATTATTTTTAACTGCCTCCCGAATACATCATTTGATTTGCATTAACATAAAAACGATGAATAATTTTTATTAAGCGTGACGGACAAATACATTCAATAGATAAATACATATATAAATATTCTGAATTTTTACAATACAAATATAAACATTCAAGATTGGAGAGCGAATGCCAGTATTCTTCACACAAACACTGCCCTCACCGGGGATCGAACCCAGAACCTCTCGAGATGGCGACACGCATTGATACCGGGCCTACATACCTCTCGACCACGGAGGTCGTCAGGATATATATTGGAGATATATGTTATTTCCCGCTTCTAAAGCACATTTCCTAAACATATAATTACCAACCACCTTTGTTTAACACGAGTACTAATCGCGCAATAAGAAAACATGTTATTACTCTGTAGCGTGTAGTAACGTCATGGTTTTGAACCCACGACCTTGCGCTGCCAAAGGGTTGCACGTCATTATAAAGTATTACGGCCTCTACACAGAAGAGGCAAACATATATTGTTTGTATAGAAATGTATGCTGAGCGAGGAGCTCGCTGGCGTAATGGTTAGAACGCCTTGGCTTTCAATATAAAACCACATGGATGGGTGGCCAAAACATTGTGATCGCGAACTCCTCCGGGCTTCGGAAGGCTCGTTAAGCCGTTGGTCCCTGTCGCTAACCGATTCTACCCACCAACCCGCATTGGGCGAGCGTGGTGGTGTTACGGCCGGAAGGAAGACCTGTACCCAGCAGTGGGACGATCCACGTCTAGTGGGCTCTCATACATTTACCTTCCATCACTACTTGCACATTTTCATACATTTTTATACACAGAATATTTTACGGGCCATAGACGGTCCAGCATGAAATGAAATGAAATGAAATGAAATCATTTATTCTGCAATTAGATTTACATGAAATACTTTTGCACGTGAATATTTTATTTCCTACTAGCACTTCGACGTGAATGGCCTGTTGAGAAGAAGTGCCGCAAGAAACTCAACAGTTAGCCTTTTTTAAACAGCCATAATAACAAAAGGAATTTAGAACATTTTAAATATTGTAAAATAAGTATGTGCAGAGGAGCAAATTATAGTAGCCACGAATTTTTATCTTTAAAATGCATGCATGCATGTATGGACATGCTTCGGTGTACTGGACATGGACAGACACCTTTATGATAAACATAATATTGCATATATCGTCATTTATTGGCAAGTCATGCATGTGCTCATAAGAAAAAATTTGATTGGTTTTCAGTTAGATTTATTAATTGATTGACGGCATGATGTAATGTTGACTTTTTTTAAGGAAACATTCGAAACACAGAATTGATTGTATTGTATAAGTTGCTTTTAAACATTTAACAGCACTGTTTTTTTAGCTGTACCAGCTAAGAAAACACAGTGCATTCTTTACTGTTGTTGAAAATTGGGTTTTAACCACGTCCAATTGTCAAAATATAACAGAATTTGACAGATTAGCGTGATAAACTGTAATCTCGGCACTCATTTTCTTGGGCAGGTGAAATTGAGAATAAAGTGAACGAAATTCTATAGTTTGATTCAAGGGGTTGTAATTAGTTAAAAGCAATTATGCCGAGAAATCGAATCGTCCAATCCTCATCCATGCGTCATGCATTGCGAAAACTACCGCAAATAATGTATTGCACAAAATTAATTAAAAATATTCGTTGAAACTCGGAAACAACGATCAATATATTTTTATACAGCTGCTTAAATCACACGATGAGCACTTGAAAAACAAGCGAATCCTTGTTTATGTTTGATTTTGAGCCGTAAATGGCCAAATCTTGCCTTGTACAGGGTCGGCTATCCTATCAACTAAGCCCATGGATAAATATATTTAATAGATAAATACATACATACCTTTCTCAGACTCTAGACTATCTGTGTACGGAATTTCGGTTAAATTGGTTCAGTAGGTTTGACGTGAAAGTGAGACAGACAGATAGAGTTACTTTCGCATTTATAATATTAATATTGTATAGATTTTAAGTAGCAAAAACTCAAACTATACAGATTTCAGTATACTAATATATGATTGAACGCGACTGACGCAAAAAAAAAAACACCATGGAATGCAGTTTTCATCAATAAAGCCTTTATCTTGCATACCAACAGGTTGTAGACTGTAGTAAAGTCACTCGTTCAAATTACACGGTGCGCGGCCTCGAGGTTTCCGTGGTAAGTCCCAGCGGATTTTTCCATACTTAAGCATTTTTGCGTGAATAAGCAGTGCTTGAAATAAAGACCCATGTTTTAATATGCTGCTTCATTAAAATGTTTCACACTCACAATGTGTATTCTTATTCACGACAGCTATCCCACCGGAACCCTTTAATTTTCCGGAATAAAAACTATGACTTTGGCCAGAGATATAAGGTACCAGTATGCAAAATTTCATTGAAATCGGTCCAGCCATTTCGTCCAGCCCGCACAAAGACAGAGAAACAAAAAATTTTTTTTTTTATCTTCCCTCTTTTTACATTCCCCTGACTTGGTTTTAAGCATTTTTTTAATGTACAGACATTCGACCTCTACAGTTTTATGATATGTATGTATAGATTTCTACTCGTTCAAGAGGTCGCTGGTACCATCCTTACCGCCTGTACCACGGAGTTTGAATAAATTTTGAGTACCCAATAGTTGCGATAATTCTAACAACAATAAATTTTAAACGGGACCCACTTCGTTAATAAACAATAATTCGAATTAAATGTCTTGTCCAACTCGTTTGAAACCTATTACGTACATAAATCGAGTCCGTTCCATATCGCCACAACTCGATTCCTAATTAATCGTATTGACGAAACTGTGGACGTAACTGATGAGCATGCTCTGTCGCGCCGCACACTCCAAGGTCACCATACGCCGGAAAGAGACGAAGACATTTCTAATTGTTCCGCGTAAATTATCGTAACCATTTCGCCATGCGACCGTGGACGATATGTCAAAACAGCGTTCGCCGGCTGAATACTAGATAGGCCTTTGCCTCTTGAATTTAAAGTTGCCATAGACAAAGAATTAGCATGGAATGGTTTTGTCTTTATTTTATTCTGCCTTTATCGAGATTGAGACGAGCCCTTTCGAAGAAACAATGTTATAAATAGTATTTTCCTTGTAATTCTGCAGGATAACAATAAAGAAAGTGCATACAAAGACAATGCCTCAATGTAGATAAAATAGACTTTGATTCGGATACAATTGAATTTTAGGATAACATTGTCAAGTCGTTTTATTAGAATATTATTACAGTCTCAGTAAATTAGAACAGTAACAGAAGGTATTCACGAACCATCCATAATCATTTCCTTTATTTACTCGTAACTCAACATACTGTGCTCCTCTTGTGCCGTCACATTTAGCCTTTGCGAAAATAAACCTTATTTATTTCAATTTCAATATTTTGTGTGTTAATGGGCAGCAGCGTTCCTCTTATACCACCTAGCAATAGCAATGTACTGCGACTTATGTACCCGATAAATGGCAATAGGCTCGCCACCTATTACATGGGACCTAACATAATTGGCGAAACGTGGGTGCTAGGTCACCTCTGCCTACTATATAGGCGTGATTTATGTTTGTGTGTGTATGTGTTAAAAAAATAGATTTTAAAATGAGAAGTTATGAAATTAAAGACCCCCCCACACATTGTCACATTTGGGAAACTTCTCCCCCATAATCATATAGTATAGAAAAGCATATTTAAAGCAATTAAGTACAAATACAAAATTGGTACAAAAATACATTTATAATTGTCTTCATTTAAGTTTAAGTATCCTATCGCCTCCGTATCTGGCACGCTCTAAACACATTTTGTATTCTGATCTCTCCACACTGATATAATCGTTCAACAACTGTAAATTAGCTCAAGAAAACGAAATTAACTAGGATAGACATGAAAGAAATATTAAGAAACCCTCATGAATAATACTGAGGAACAAATAATATTATCGGATAAATTGCAAATAAATCATCTTATACGTGATTATATTTGAAATTATCACGTATGAGAGATAAAAATGTAAAATGTATGTAAACAAGTTATATGTTTAATACGCCTTTAAAAATATTATTCTTAATTACGGAGGTTCCTATAGAAGCTATACAGCCGCCGAATTTTTTCAAGCATCCTTAAGATACGATTTTTATTTCCATTCATTGTTCGGTCTCTCTAAAACTATAACTACTAACACTAATCTAATACTTAACTAACGAAATAACTAATAATAACACTGACTATAATAATAAAACTAAATTTCGACATGATTTAATGTAAACTCGATTTCTTTCGTGCTTCGGAGCCATTATGCCGATATGGCTATTCAAATGTTTTTTTACCATTACCGGTCCCATTGGCTATTCAAATGTTTTTTTACCATTACTATAAGTTTTGTATCTCTTGCGTTTAAATGGCTAATAGATATGTTTGTTTACAGAGAGACCTCGCCTTCGTCGCCCATCGGCGACGAGAAGGAATCAAAAATGAGTCAGATCCAGTTCTCACGGCCGTACGACAAACAGGACAGCACGGTTAGTACATTAATATTGGGTCCTTACCTATGAAATTGGTGTTTTTTTTCCTCTTAGTTTTTTTTCTGTATCTATCAAGTTTCAGAGTATTCTTAAAAAATAATTACCTCCTCTTAAAAAAGACCACATTTTTGAGCTCTTTTGATTTATTTTGATAAATTGTTGTATGTTTTATTGTGTAAAAATTGGACACGGAGATAACTCTTTTTAAGTGCCTCCCGAATACATCATTTTATTTGCATTCACTTAAAAACGATAAATATTTTTTATGAAGAAAACTGAAAAAATGTTAGTATGGAAAATGCAGACATCCCCAAAATCTCCATACAAAACACCAATTTCATAGGTAAGGATCTAATATCTAAAGCAATCTAGTCTCTTCATGTTTCATATCAGATACACACCCAAATTGATAGTAATTTCGTAGGAAGAGGTAGGAAGTATTAGTAGATAGGAGGTATGTTAAATCCCCATCGACAATAGAATGTATTTAACTCAATTCTAATCAGCTGCCCTACTCCCTAACCAAATATCAATGGATTGAAAAGTTCCTGTGGTTTAATTTCGATACAAATTGGAAATTGTTAAATTTTGCAACCCTCTAACCAATATTGGATTGCGTGGCCATTATCTGACATCCAATAATAAAATTAACGCTTTTGTCATATTCTTTTGCAAATTACTGAAGTTTCAATTTCAATCGCAATCAATGTTAGTGAAATAATTTTAGAGAATGCCAAATGACATGACATTTTACACATTAATCCTATCTGAGTCATTTGTGAAGCGTCGTGTAAAATTCCATTGTTTTCCCGCGTTTTTCTTATTTTTGATACATTTATTTATTTCTGTCATCCGGAAAGTAATAGGAAGAGTGCAAAAAAGTAAAAAAAAAATATCAAAGACAAGAATTGTCGAATAAGATGAAATATAATACACATTAATTTCAATTAATTATAAATCACGTATATTAAATATTATACTACCTATATAATAATTACACATATAATAAAATAAAATAATTATAATACTTAAATTTTATTTATATTAATAAAATAAATATATTACACACTAAATATATCTGTAATGATAGATAAATTAAACTACTTAGAACTTGTCAGATTTTATGAAATAACGAACTAGTCGCTTAAATGACATTTTGTTGTGTGCAGGAAGAATATTCTAGATATGGGTTTTCAGTAATTAAAGTTAAATTAAACCTTTTCTTGCCAGGCTTTTATTATTCTTATTAATTATTGCGGAAACGGACATTACGTTTTGCCTGACCTTTGAGGTGCACTTGAAGAATACTCAATTATGCTCATTAGGGGATAATTATTGAAAACATTCATTGCAGTTGAACTGTGAAGAATTTTTTAAAATAAAATTTCAAAATATTCATTGTTGATGGTCGAGCAAGTAAAGGAAAAAAACAATCAGAAGCAATCAAAAATCTTCGCGCGCAAAGCAAATGAAAAAAGTACACCAAGAAGTTTTCGATTCTGAGTTTTCAACAAATAAAAAGAGGTTTTATGATAAATTCAGCACCATGGAGGTAAAATTAAGTAGGTTTTCAATTCACAAACTTACTGCATAATATGATGTTCTACATTCAAATTAACTTTACTCCTCAAGAGGTTAAAAACGGATTTTCCGCTCAGATATCGAAGATCAAAAATACTCTTTTCTAGATGGTAGGATAAAAATGACGTGAGTTTCTGGCGCAGTACCTTAGAGAAAAAAATAATGATTATGGCTATAGGGGCTAAGTAATGTGCAATAAAATATCTGAATCCCATAGCCAGCCGCCTGTGCGGTCACCCGAATACCCCGAACATGTAGGAATTACCCGGTGCATTTAGACCTAGTCAGACAATAGGTCGGGTTACCGACATGGTATAACCCTGGGAACGGCTCGTAGAATTGCTTCAATAGATCTCGAGTTATCTCCATGTAAGGCGTCGAATGGAATGGATTCCCAGAATCCTACACACGCTTGCCCAGTCGTTGTCCTCAGCCTATATACGTCCCACTGCTGAGCACAGGCCTTCCACATGGAGAAACACATGAAGAGCATGATCCGTAACACCACCACGTCGGCCCAATCCGGGTTGATGGCTAGAAACGGTTGCAAAAGCAACCGTGACTAACGGCTTAACATGAAGGAATCGAGATCAAAAAGTTTTGGTCACCCATCCAAGGTCTGACCATGGCGAAGACAGCTTTGTTTTCAATATCGAAAGCTAAAGCGTACTAACTACTACGCCACCGAGCTCCTCATAAAAGGAAGTACGGATGTGTTTAATAAAGAACATTTTATTTTTATTACTTTTAACGCAAATGTACGAAGGCCGTCTTCTCGCATACCAGTCGACACTGAACCTTACCAATTTTCTTCACGGTTTTAAATGTCATAACAGATGACTGCAAAATTCATATCCTTTTCAAAAACCATTTTTCATTTAATTGCTACTTTCGTTAGCAAAATTAGGAGTTATTTATTCAAAAGAAGAAAAAATTTTGCTCTATTAATATTTAGTCTCATTTATAGAATGAAATAATTTCTATACGATAGCTCCGAACAATGAGGTATTCCTCTAAAATCACCCGTTTTGAAGCGCACCGAATGATGCGCACCTATGTTTAACTTTTGAATAGTGATGGGATACTAACTGAACCTATCGATAATCAACGACCTAAAAAAATAAGTGAGATTTCGTGATTAATCAGTCTGTGGTATTCGCTTTATATAATAGGTCTTTACCTATGATATTGCTGTTTTTTTCTTTCTGGGTATTTTGTCTGTTACTAATGACTTTCAAGATATTCTAATAAAATAATTACCACCTCTAAAAATAGACCATATTTTTGAGCTCTTTTAATTTGTTTTGATAATTTGTTGTAAGTTTAATTGTGTTAAAATTTGAAACGAAGACAACTCTTTGTAAGTTTCTCCCGAATACATCATTTATTCACTTGAAAACGAAAAATAATTTTTATGCAGAATGATATCACACCTTATGCTAAAGCTTGTCTAATGATGCATGCCATAAATTATTATCTTTGGATTTGTCGTTGTGGAAAAATCTGAAAAAATGTTAGTATTAAAAGTTAGTATGGAAAATGCTGACTTTCCCAAAATCTCCATACAAAACGATAATTTCATAGGTAAAGACCTATTATATACTTATACCTATATAAACTCCTCTGACATATTCAAATCATTTTGGTAACTCCACACATCCATATCACATTCGCAGATTTAGCAAGAAGGTGTATAATATCTATATTTCCTAAAAAAGTACCCCTAATATGTATTGATCTTCCCTTTTTTTAAAAGATACCTCCGAACAACGGCCGTCTATGTACAACACTAAATACAGCCATATATTTCTAGGAAGTTCTAAAGAACCTTACCTCTATAAAATGGTACACAGTAACAAAATTGCGTTGGAGCTCGTAAGATTATTCAAGAGATTAAAATCCGATTTACGTCACACGTGCGGTAAAATCGTAAACTTTGTTTCTATGTTCAAGTTATGATAATTGTTACTTCAAGGACTAATCGAATAATATATTGATGTTATTTTGCCATGTCATGATTTAAATTGCCCAAATATTTTTATTGTGTTTTTTACCATCTGCTTTGGGCTTTTACTTATTTCGCACCGGGGTGGAGTGATCTTTAAAAAATATATTAATTACTTGTATTTTACAAAATAATATAGTATAATTCTAAATAACTAAAATAACAATCTTAGGGCCGTATTACAGAACCAAACTCACGCGTAGATCTCTGCTTGAGCGCAGTTAAAAAGGGATGGCGCTGTGTGGGATCAATAGCGCCATCCCTCTCTAATAGTGCTCAAGCAGAGATCTACGCTTGAGTTTGGTTCTGTAATACGGGCCTTAATTTTGTAGCAGGTATTTCTATGAGATATTATCATTTAATTTTTAATTTTTTTTTAAATTAAAATGTTTATTGCTATGTCGTTAATTAAGCAATTTTTTTATGTAGTGCATAAAAGTAGAATATGTGTTCTAATAAGTGTGTATGTGTTCTAGTATACCTTTGTCACCTTGTAAACCATGTTTTTAGCAAATAAACTATTATATTCTTCTCTTCTATTCTATTCCAATATTATTTTAACCACCTACAAACATAAGTATGTATTACCATATTCTATGAAATAAATTATTATCTTATCTTCTTATTATTATTCGGTCAGCACACCAGCGCTGGGTCAGTTCCTGATTCAGCATATGCTGAGGCCGGGTCCTAATTAACCGTTATTGTGTAGTCTCTTAAAATTATTCACTGTACTCTGTGTTTGTCTGTTCTTTCTTTGTTTTTTATTGTGTGTTTGTGTGTTTGTAGGTTAATAAATGTATTTCTTTCTTTCTTATCTCATTTTCCTTTGAAATATCATAGAATTTAATAACACTACCGAAACTAACAGATTATCCGAAATAATTACATACCTATTTTTGTACCTATTCGTGTCTAAATCCAAAATTTCATATCCTTACGATGGTATGAATCTCGTATACCTTCGTAATTCGCAGTGCATTTTAAACCGTTATATTAAACCGGTCGCGCAAGTTAAGGGTCATAGTAGTTCTCAGATGAAGCTAGTGCCCATGTAATATGACTTTGCCCGCGACTTCGTCCGCGTAGAATAGTTACATTGAGATAGGTGTAGCCTATAGCCTTCCTCAATGAATATTGGCTGTTCAACACTGAAAGATTTTTTCAAATTGGACCATTAGTCTCAATTGGTGATATTGAAAATTTACTCCTACTCTACTTTCTCAGGCTCTAGACAATCTGCGTACCAAATTTCGGTTAAGATGGTTATAATATTAAAATGGATTATTGTTGTTATTTTTTTAAATCCCGTACAAAACAATGACCATTAATGTCGTTTATACCTTTATATAATAATACAACAAAATTTCGGGTTAAATACATAATTTGAGAAAATATTTTTTTAGGTATGCCAATACCTAAAAAAATATTTTCTCAAATTACGCAAAAACACAAAAAGTGGAATAGTCAAGTTTTGATAAGTACCTCCTCAAGTATTTAAATATCAATATTTACCTAATTATATACACTTGCTTGTCAAAAACATTACAAATTTAGTTCTTAATGTATTATTAAGCTGACAGCAGTTTAAATCTATTATTTACCGTTCAATATTTCACTTTAATAGCGGAAATATTCTAATAGAGTCGCAGGTATTAAACAAATTCTTGAGAGTACAATAATGATGATTACTTCGGTGACAAACCAATTCATTAAATACTTATTATTCTTACAACATGTACTATCGAACAAGCAGATTTATCCCACTTCGACAATGTTTCGATTGCAACTGTCTTTTTTTATACTACCAGGGTGGCAAAAAAGCATACGGCCCACACAGATGGGCAGTGGTCACCGTAGCCTATGGACGCCTGCAACACCGAGGACATCACCAGCGCGTTGCCAACCCTTAAAAAACCTTTTCACGCCCTTTATTTTTCTATTGCTCTTTTCTTTTTACATATGACAGGTAAGCTCTTGTAAGCTCTTGTTAAGCTCTTGACCTGCATCTCACCTCATGGTAAGTGATGATAAGGCCGAAGGTGGAAGCGAGCTTCACCTGTAATCCTCAACAACCGAGGAACTAGCTATCTTACTTCTGATTGCCGGAACACAACAATGCTTAAGAAATTGTTATTATGGCGAAAAATTTAGGTAAGACGATGGTAGCTAGCCAGGCGGGTTTAGAAGCTCTACCACCAACCAAATCGAGCAGAAAAACTTCTGCCTCCATGGGGAATCGAACCCGGACCTTCCGATGAACACCCGGTGGTGTGAACCACTAGACCTACGTTTCCAAGGAGACCTGTATACAGTATAAGTAGATATAGAATATATGACGTAACAGTACCTCTAGTGAAGTTATCATTGCGTTAAGAAATGTCAAAAATGTCAATTTCTATGAGAAATGTGTTTTCAACTAGTTTCCGCTAGGGGCGCTTTTCTCGTGACCCATAGAAATTTTCATGCTTGACATTTGTTTACGCAACTCAAAGTTTTTTACAATGAAAACACACACTAGGCCTACAGGTGGATTAACTTGATGCTACGGCAAAATTAAGGTGGGTCAGAAAGCTATTTTTTAAGAAAAATAGCTGACAACTCAAACTCAAAACTCAAAGTCATTTAATCAAACTGGTATCATCAAATACACTTTTGACAAGTCAAAACAAAATAAGTTATAATTATCCTAAAATTGACAATACCACTACTTTTTTTGGGCCTGTTCACTATCGGGAGGCCTTGTCTAGAGAAGATACAGGCAAGAAACTCTGCAAGGGTTCCATCCTCCCTTTACATCAATATGTTCTACAACCTTATAAAATTTACGTGTATTATACAATACCCTTAGTCACAAATGTCAAAATTGAATTGAAAGGAAAACGTTCCAAAAGCGACGTAAGTATCAATATATACAAGTGATTGTAATAATTATACTTATGTAGTTAAAAAATTGTCATGTCTATTCGGAACACTTTCCTGGCCAAAACAAAAAAAAAATCTAATATGAATGGATACAATAATAATACCTGTGTTTCACAAAAAAGTTTTGTGGTAATATAATACTCCCGTTGCATGACTAAGAAACCATTTAGTGATGAAACGATATTTTTTTAATTTACTGTGAAACTTCCCTTGGGTTATTCGTCATCTTACAATTATAAGTATAATACTTATAAGCCAGCCTAAAAAGCATGAGCAACGCTATATGCTATTTATCACGCTCAATTGTCAAATACTACTTTGACAAATGAACGTAATATAAGCCAAGAGGGCAGGCTTAGGTTCTGATGAAAACTTCATGCGAAGTATAAAAACTATTATGCCTCATAGCATGAACACCGTAATATAATAAATATCGGGGTTTTATCACGTCTAACTGTCAAATCACATGGGAATATCGATAAAAAGTAGCTTGTGTCCTTTCCCAGGCTCTAGACTATCTGTGTACCAAATTTCGGTTAAATTGGTTCAGTTGTTTTGATGTGAAAGCGAGACAAACAGACTTTCTTTCGCATTTATAATATTAGTATGGATTAGCCATTCCCGACAAAGGGATCTCTGATTACTTAAGTGGAAGCCCCGTTAGCTAATAATGGATAAGTACTTTTTTAATTTTTAGGGTTCCGAAGTAAACTAGGAACCCTTATAATTTCGCCATGTCTGTCTGTCTTTCCGTCCGCGGATAGTCTCAGTGACCGTTAGCACTAAGGAGCTGAAATTTTGAATAAATATTGGGTCCTTACCTATGAAATTGGTGTTTTTATTCTATCTTAGCAATTTGTCCGTAACTATTAAGTTTCAGAACATTCTTATAAAATAATTGCCTCTTCTAAAAATAGACCATATATTTGAGCTCGTATCATTTAATTTGATAATTTTTTGTAAGTTTAATTGTGTTAAAATTAGACACAAAGACAATTATTTTTAACTGCCTCCCGAATACATCATTTGATTTGCATTAACATAAAAACGATGAATAATTTTTATCAAGCGTGTTCACGCACATATTGCTAAAGCTTGTCTAATGATACATGCCAAATATTATTATATCTGGATTTGTCGTTTTGAAAAAAACTGATAAAATGTTAGTATGTAAAATGCAGACATCCCCAAAATCTCCATACAAAACACCAATTTCATAGGTAAGGACCTAATATGTATATTAATAACGCCGACAAAGTGCACAAATCAAAAGTGGAATAAAATATAAAATTAGGGGGGGTGCCCATACACGTAATGTAGGGACTGATTTTTTTTCCTCTGGACCCTAATGTGTGATATATCGTTGGATAGCTATTCCAAATATCATAGGGGTTTTCTAACATCATTTTACGATAAAATTTATATTTTCTTAAATAATCGCTCCGGAATTTTGAAAAAATGTGTCCCCCCCTTTAACTTTTAAACCATAAGTTCAAAAAATATGAACAAAATCTCAAAAGTTGAACTTTATAAGTACTTTCTAGGAAAATTATTTTGTACTTGATGGGTTGAACAGCTTTTGATAAATTTTACAAAATGGAAAACACCGGAACCCTATACTGAGCGTGGCCCGACACGCTCTTGGCCGGTTTTTTTGGACAATCTTCTAAGCAAACATTTTGCAGTGTTCGACATTAAGCTACTAAGACTCATCGGCTACTCCGACCACCTTGAGGAAATTATATGAATTCAATAGACACTTTAAAAACCTATTAGTGTTGCTTTGCAATAATAACACAATAAACAATTCCTCTTTTGGTGACGAATTGTTTACCATGAAACTTTGTTAGTCATGTTTTTATTTTAATTTCAAGGATTTTATAAAGAATCTTCGTGTTTTATTCCCCGTCCCGTGTTGGTCCGTAACACAAAAAGACTGTACCAACTGCTTTGCTTGCCTAGCATATCGTAAAAGGCGACTAAGGGCGTATTGGGTACGATTGTGTAGGCGATGAGCTAGCCACTTATTACTACTCTTTCACGATTTTTCATCTGACCAAACCCAATTTTTGTATGGCTAAATCTGGTCTAAGGAATACAGTGCTCTTTGGACTCTGCCTACCCCTTCGGGGATTACAGGCGTGATTTTATGTATGTATGTTTTATTAAGGTACCCGGGTTTCCCAGGTACTTTGCCGGGTTAGCTACCTCAGTGCATTCCAACAGCAAGTGGGCGGCTGTTTCTTCCACCCCTATGCATGCTATTTTTTTTGTAAAATTCTCCAATGTAGGGAAGGCAAAGGGAACAAAGCCCATACAGCCAAGTCTTTAGTGTTCTATTTATTCGGTAGTTTGTATTGAATTGCTAGTGTAATGCATTTCAATGCATCTTGGGAGAGTTTGACGTCAAAGGATTGATGGCAGACACTGTGGTGCTACTTGGATGAGGTGGATTACCACGATAAAAAACTCATCACTTTTCACACCACTTGACGCTTATTTCGATAATCCTCCTAATTGACATTGCACATCATCACAGACAGTTATTACACAAAACTACACTGATTTTACGTAACAATATCTACTCCGAAACAATATTACAATTATCATATATTATATTACACGTCCGCCATTAAGTTAAATGCCGCCAAACTCCCCATGCATGCTCTACAGGGGGCTGTCAGTGATACCAGTACATTGAAAAGGTGCCTGTTAAAATAGCTGTCCTGTTATGGCTACTGTTACTAGGCGTAATCTGTGTTTCGGAAGGCACGTTAAGCCGTTGGTCCCGGTCGGTATTGCAACCGTTTTTACCCACCAACCCGCATCGGGTCAACGTGATGGTGTTACGGCCCATACTCCTTATGTTTCATCATGAGGAAGGCCTGTGCGCAGCAGTGGGATATTTTCCCTCTTTTTACATCTCCCTTACTTGGTTTTAAGCATTTTTTTCTATGTACACACATACGACCTCTACAGTTTTCTTTTATGTATATATTATTAAAATCGTATGTTATTTTTGAATCCAAAATTAATCAAATTAAAAAAAGGATCTAACAAGATTGAGTTTAACTTATAAACACACATGACGCAAATCATAAATCATAAAAAAAGCAATTAAAAAATTGCCAGGTACGGGTGAGCCGTGGTCTGGCCACATTTGTTTTTTGCTGATTCATACCTCCATGATCATTCTAAAAACAAATTATCTTCGATTTCTTGGAAAAGACAATGATTTTGCTAGTCACACGCACAGTACTGTTTGTTGCTTATATTTATTTATTTATCCAAAATATACATCACATTACTTTAATAATGACTTTAATAAATTTTGACAATTGCATGTTACCAATGTATTAAGAGGAAAACGATATTTAACGAAACGATTACCTACTTTGATATTGAAAGAACAATATACTCGTAATAAATGAATACATTATACCTACAATCACACTTACAATTATATATACTCGGAAAAATATATTTTCTTGCGTCAGTGTGCCCGGTGCATGGCAACAGGCTCGCCCCCAGTTTCATGGGAACTTAAACTTGACTTAAACCTACCAGGCTATGGTATTCGTGGATAGAGGCGCGATGATATGAAAATATATGTTTACGTCAATTTTTTTTCAAATGGTTTCCTATGGTGGCCTAGTAGCACGCATAAAACAAAGCTACCTTCGCCATGATCAGGCCTTGGATGGGTGATCTCAAACTCCTCCGTGCTTCGAAAGGCATATTAAACCGGTAGTCCCGGTCGCTACTGCCACTTTTTTACCCACCAATTCGAACTGGGCTAGCGTGGTGGTGTTACAGCTCATACTTCTCATGTGTTTCATGACGAAGGCCTAAGCCCAGCATGTGGCGTATATAGGCAAAGGACGACTACTAACAATAAATCATCAACTTATTATTTGCAATTTAATTAAAATGAAAACGTTTTTGATTTAATAACAAACATACCATACAAGTTAAGTCATCACCTTCTCTCCACCTAAGATACAGGTTGTTATGTCAACCTAGTTTAGGTATCCATTTAGTTTTTGTTCTATAGTTAAATATAAGTTTTCATTGTATGTTGTATTGCACAATTTGAAACAATAAATTATTTATTATTATCATACCATAAATATTTGTATTTGTCTCATACCATTATATTTGGCTTCTAGTCTATCCCAAAGTAAGATAATATGATTAACTAGCTGTTACCCGCGACTTCGTCCACGGTTACTATGGTTTTTTAACAATCCCACGGAAACCCTTTAATTTTCTGGAATTAAAAGTATCTAAGATGTTGATCAGAGATTTAAGGTATCGCCATGCAAAATTTCATTGAAATCGGTCCAGCCATTTCGGAGATTAGCCCGTACAAACAGATATAACAAACTAACAGACAAAGAGAAAAAAAATGCTATTTTCCCTCTTTTTACATCCCCCTTGTCTTCATGTACAGACATTCGACCTCTATAGTTTTTTTTTTAATAAGTATAGGGATAGTTAAAAAAACATAGTAACCGCGGACGAAGTCGCTGGCAACAGCTTGTAAAATCTAATAATTTTCCTAAACATTAACATTATTTCCATTCATCCGAGTGTCATGTTTCACAGTAATTAATACGTGTCGCCGGACTCGAATCTAGGTCAGTTGATTAGTCATCTTTATCATTAGCCTGCGCTGTTGGGTAACCTGACGGACCGACTGACTTGTAATTAACCAATATTGTTAATTGAGTATTATTCATTGACAGCATTTTTTTACAAAATGCAGAGTTATTACAAAGTCAAAGGCTGTGAGGGAAACAATATAAAAGCTGTTTAGGCTCGTATTTCAGTATTCCAGTTCTGTGCTTCAGCACGGGATCCCAGAAAGGGATGGCGATATGTGGGGATGAATAGTGCCATTTACTCAAGCATCTTTTATAGTTCCTTCTAGAAATGCAAGCTTAGCCAGAACGTCAGCGTCCTTGTTACCCCAAATACCTATATGAGCTGGGATCCACTGCAGCGACATAAGCCCACAGTATCTAGTATTTAACTGCCTGCCCCTTCATGCTGTAACAGAGCATGCAAGCATAGCTGCTTTACAGCAGAAATGTATAAAATAGAGACACTGCAGACGAGTAACTCAGTACTAAGTACCGAGTCTGTGAAGCATTTTTTCAATAAGATTGCAGATAATGAAGAAAATTCATTGTCTGCGCCCTAATTTTGAGTCACCGTAACGACTCTGACTCCATGGCAGTTAATTAGTGTTTTTAAAGCAATTCTTGTAAGTGAAATAAAATTGACAAAAGTTGTTTATTTATTATTTTGTTACAGTTGTTTAAACGTATTAGTTATGTCCATATTTATATTACTAATGCGGAACTCGCTGTCACGTCAAAACTTCTGAAATAATTTAACCGAAATTTGCACAGAGAGTCTAGAGCTTGAGAAAGGACATAGGCTACCTTTTATCCCGATATTCCACGGGAACGAATGCCATGCGGGTGAATGTTAAAAAAATTTATAACGCGTCCCAGAAAAATAAAAGACAAATTTACGCCAATATGAACTTTGCTTATAAAAATAGAGTAGGAGTAAATTTTCAATTCCACCACTTGAGGCTGCTGTTCCAATTTGGAAAATCTTTCAGTGTTGAATAGCCTATTTATTGAGGAAGGCTATAGGCTACATACCATCACACTATCTTAAAGTAACTATTCTACGCGGACGAAGACGCGAGCAAAAGCTAGATGTTAATAAGTAACCAAATAAAAGTCAAATGAGTTAGGGATTAGTAACTCATTTGGCTTTTACGCAGTTGTCATAGGTTATTATTTTTCTTTTTTACGAAAGTTATTATTAGGTCCTTACCTATGAAATTGGTGTTTTGTATGTAGATTTTGGGGATGTCTGCATTTTACATACTAACATTTTATCAGTTTTCTTCACAACGACAAATCCAGAGATAATAATATTTGGCATGTATCATTAGACAAGCTTTAGCAATATGTGTGTGAACACGCTTGATAAAAATTATTCATCATTTTTATGTTAATGCAAATCAAATAATGTATTCGGGAGGCAGTTAAAAATAATTGTCTTTGTGTCTAATTTTAACACAATTAAATAATACGAGCTCAAATATATGGGCCATTTTAGAAGAGGCAATTATTTTATAAGAATGTTCTTAAACTTAATAGTTACGGAAAAATTGCTAAGACAGAATAAAAACACCAATTTCATAGGTAAGGACCCAATATTTAATGATAAAGAGTCGAACCTATACTGCGATACAATTAGTTCTTAGCCTACATTCGTCCCACTGCTGGAAAGGCCTTTCTCATAGTGAAACACATGAGGAGTAAGGGCCGTAACACCACCACGCTTTCCCAATGTGGGTTGGTGGGTAGATACAGTTGCGATGGCGACCGGGACCAACGAACGGCTCACCGTGCCTTCCGAAGCACAGAGAAGTTCAAGATCACAATATTTTGGTCCTGACCATGGCGAAGGGAGCTTTGTTTTCGATCGAAAGCCGTACTCACTTCGCCACCGAGCTCGTCACATCCTCAATTTATTATTTGTGGTGAAAAGTATATCAATATAAGTACTATAGGTATTCGCTAGCCGACATCAAAAAAAAAGTTTTTTTTTGGTTTTTTGAGCTATTCTTATTTATGTTTGTTGTCGACAGATATGGCAGAAGCGTCAGCAAGCGGTGTGCGTGCGGCACGCGTTCAAGCACTACGGGTCAAAGAAGAGGCCCAACCACGTGCTCAGCAACCTCAACATGACCGTCGCGAAGGGGACCATGTGAGTTACATCGTCATCAGCCTATATACGTCCCACTGCTGGGACAGGCCTTCCTCATGGAGAAACACATGAGGAGTATGGGCCGAAACACCACCACGCTCGCCACGCTGGCAGTTGGTAGAAATGGTCACTAATGCGACCGGGACCAACGGCTTAACGTGCCTTCCGAAGCACGGAGGAGCTCGAGATCACAGTCATGGTCACCCATCCACGGCCTGACCATAGCGAAGGTAGCTTTGTTTTCGTTTGAAGCCAAAGCGCACTGACCACTACGCCACCGAGCTCCTCAAGTTAGCGGGAGGTCAGCGGAACAGCTGCGGGAAACGGTTTTACTTGAGCCCTCTATCCTCAGCCTATATACGTCCCACAGCTGGGCACAGGGCTTCCTCATGTTTGTGTAACAAAGGACAAGTCTGTTGCCATGCACTTGGCATAGTTGGGAGCTTATAAGAAACTGATGAACGACATCTCGAACAAATCAACATCAACGGAACTGCTCATGTAATATTAGGTCCTTTCCTATGAAATTGGTGTTTTGTATGGAGATTTTGGGGAATTCTGCATTTTCCATACTAACATTTTATCAGTTTTCTTCAAAACGACAAATCCAGAGATAATAATATATGGCATGTATTATTAGACAAGCTTTAGTAATATGTGTAATATCACACTTCATAAAAATTATTTATCGTTTTTAAGTGAATGCAAATAAAATGATGTATTCGGGAGGCACTTTAAAAGAGTTGTCTCCGTGTCAAATTTTAACACAATTAAACTTACAACAAATTATCAAACCAAATCAAAAAAGCTCAAAAATATAGTCTATTTTTAGACGAGGTCATTATTTTTTAGTAATACTCTGAATCTTAATAGTTACAGACAAAATACTAAGACAGAATAAAAACACCAATTTCATAGGTAAGGACCCAATATTTGCCCAACTCGAATATTACTGCTGAAATAAACTAAACACCTGCCCTTCACTAACTCATAATGAGAGAGAAAGATGCACTGTTAGTCTGTTACCAACCTAAATAATTTTACGTAACAACTGTACGGATTCGTAGTAATAAACGAGTGAGTCATACGCCAAATGTTAACTAACTTTCACTATGCGATAGCGAAACTGATGCGAGACAAGAGAGTTGATATTTCATAATTTCTATTATAAATTATGTGACCTCGAAAACTATTAATGTGAGACTGGCTGGTTATGCAGAGAAAGGAAGACTGAAGAAATTGTCTGAACTTGCTGAGTTTCTTGCCTGTTCTTCTCAGAACAAGGTCTCCTGGTAGTTTTTGTGAACGGATGGCGTAGTTTTTCTTTTCACGAAATATTGTAAAATACTTATTGAATTCATAAGCATGGGCTAAGACGCATCTAAACAATTAAACGCTTTATTTATATTTGAATCACGCCGATAAAGTAATAAAATAAAAAGTGGATTTTTTAAAATACGGTATCCTCCTTACACATAATTTATATTATTTTTTATTTCTTTTCAAGCCCAACTTGTGATTTATTGTTGGATAGGCAATTAAAAATAAAATATTTTTTTTTTTTATAAACTTAATAAGTTCAGAAATAATCGTTCCGAAAGTAAAAAAAATTGCGTCCCCCTATAAGTTTACAAAATTTGTCCGGTTTCTTGTAATATTCTTGTTGTTATTTGTTATGGAGCAAGCGGGCTCAACCCGAGGAGTATGGGCCGTAATACCATCCACCACGCTGGCCCAATGCGGCTTGGTGGGAACTTAACCACACCAAGTGAAATATGGATTGTATATCCCTTGAGAGATATAGGCGTGATTACGAGTTCGTTATGAGTCTAGAGCGCCAGACTGCAACAGCATCTCCCCTTTCAGAAAATCGTAACTAAATAACACTACTTCGTGGTGTTGTCTTTCTGTGGTAAGTGAAGTCGCCATTGCTCATTAAAGGTACGCGCGCGCGCTTATCTTTACTTTAGTGGCACTCTCAGGACGTCTGCCAATCCCCGAATCTGGCTCGAGCGCCCTGGAGGCTCTCCCAGGAAGCGGGAGCCCTAGGGAGTGCCTTCCAGAGAGTGAGAACCCGTCCAGTGGTGGTTCGCCACTACAGGCTTGAGGACCCACCAAAGTTCTCGCTTTCTTAAAAACTATCCGGTGATAGCGGAGTAGCCGTAAGAGCCATCAGTTTAGGGCTCTTCAAAAATAAATGAAACGTGCGTACCTATACCTAAACGTCCCTAAACGTCTCTTGGAGACCGTTATGTTTTCAGCGGGGCTCGTCTATTATGCTGTCGACATAAAACTTTTTCAACATTTCTTTATAGTAGGCAGTAAGTAGTGCCCAATGTGCTACGAGCATCTACAGGCAACGGTAATTGTTTACCATCAAATAGACCGTCACTAATATTTGTACATTATTCTTAATAAAAGGATATGAATGTATATAACGTATAACCCTTATTGCCATTATTATAAAGGTCAAAGTAGCGCAAACCTACAAGTTCCTTATTGCGGAAATCTAGGAAATTTCCCTATGTCACTTCAACTTTGCTAATAAGGAAACATATCATATTAATTCCGATTCTTATGAGTGCCGCATAAGGTTCATATTCGCCAGGTGTGACACACAATAGGCGGTCTTAGATGGAAAGGTTAATAATCTTTTGTTATTGTCTGCCCTTGCTGGCACGATGCCAGCTCTTCCTATTCAGGCTTAGTTAAGTTATATTGATCAAATTAATATTGTCAATACAATAATTACTACGCTGAGTACAGTCACTGCTTGGTGAAGCGCGGACTATGGCAATTATCTAAGACCAGGGATATAAGATATCACCATGCATTTCATTGAAACCGGTCCAGCCATTTCGTAGATTAGCCCGTACAGCGAAACAAAAAATAAAAAAAAATGTTTGGTATTACCTCTCTTCTCACATCCCCCTGACATGTATTTAAGCAATTTTTTTTCTATGTACAAAGAGTCGACCTCTACAGTTTTATTTTATGTTTAGATTATATTATTTATCATAAAAGAACTAGACACAACTAAAATGTAATAAAATAACATGACAAATCTCATTAGCAAACTACAGTACCTATTTGTGGTATAAAATACGTGGCGACTTAGGATAAATAAATAAAAAAACAATTTTCGTTTTGCGGTAAAATCCTTGGTAGGTATGCTTGTCCTTTGAATCGGACAATTTAAGTATCTATAGTATCGATTGATACACAAACAAATTCACATTCATTTACCTTGATATGAGCGGTTTGCATTCATTTAGCTGAGGGAATTGAAACTATTTGACAAAACCTATAAAAAAAAGCCTTTATTGCTGTTATAAATAACAATAAATTAATAAACGTTTACTGACGATCGGTTTCTCCAACAACAGCTTGTCCTTCGACAAAGGCCTCCTCCAAAGCGTTCCAATTATTTCTGTCTCTCGCAATTTGCATCCATTCTGGGCCAGCAACTTTTTTCAAGTCATCTTTCCAACGCTTGCTTTGTCGACCTTTACTTCTTTTGCCGTCTCTGGGGTACCATTCTGATACTATTCTGGTCCATTTCTCTGTTTTCTCTCTTAGCATATGTCCTGCCCATTTCCATTTTAATGTTTTGCATACTTTGTTCGCATCTTTGAATTTAGTTACAGTTTTAATTTTGTTCATTCTTACCTTATCACTTCTTCTGACTCCAATCACACTTCTCTCTATTCCATTCTGGCATACCTTTATTTTATTAATTAATTTTTTTAAAAAAGGAGAGACAATACCTATACATAGCGTTTATTTTGTCTCCCGATTTATACCTATTTAAAAAGGGGTTGAAAAATTAACTTAGTTCTCAGATATACATTTACATAGATGACACAAATGCATGTGCTGCGCGTGTCCGAAAACCCCGACCAAACGTCTGGGTTGGCCGCTACTAACTAATACGCGCGCGTCCGTATGACAGCTTAAACTATAAAAAAAATGCCTCGTTCAGTGATTGTTGATGTAGGGCATCGACGGCATCGGCATCTTTCAATCAGCTTAGATATCCCGTCTCAAAATTACGGCTGTGACGTCGTTACTTAATTAACATATCATCACGCCTTTATCCCCGAAGGGGTTTGCAGAGGTGTTAAGCGCCCACTTTTCGCCAGATATGCTAGGTCCCCATGTAACAGGTGGCGAGCCTGTTGCCATGCACCGGGCACAACGTGAGGCCTGCGATATTCACAATGAACTGTACATAAGTTTTATTCAAACTCAGTGGGACAGGCGATGGAATCGAACCCGCGTTTCCCGCGACCTCTCAACGAGTAGGGCCCCGTTAAACAATAAAACAGTAAATCTATAACTTGACTTACAGAGTCTTGACAGAGTTCATTAACGTTACACAATTAATATTTATATCAAATTCTATTAATGATGAACGAAGGTTCCTTTTTAGTTGACAAGGTCAGATGCGGTACGAGTTACAAGTAGGATTAGGCCGTAATTGTTATATTGGGTCCTTACCTATGAAATTGGTGTTTTTTTTCTCTCTTAGTATTTTGTCTGTTACTATTAAGATTCAGAGTATTCCTAAAAAAATAATTACCACGTCTAAAAATAGACTATATTTTTGAGCTCTTTTGATTTGTTTTGATAATTTGTTGTAAGTTTAATTGTGTTAAAATTGGACAGGGAGACAACCCTTTTTAAGTGCCTCCCGAATACATCATTTTATTTGCATTCACTTAAAAACGATAAATAATTTTTATGAAGTGTGATATTACACATATTACTTAAGCTTGTCTAATGATAGATGCCAAATATTATTTATCTTTGGATTTGTCGTTGTGAAGAAAACTGAAAAAAATTTAGTATGGAAAATGCAGAATTCCCCAAAATCTCCATACAAAACACCAATTTCATAAGGTAAGGACCTAAAATAACAGTTGAGTATGAGAGTCACGTAATCATCACAATGATTGTTGAACAATAGCTGGACCAGCAGTATTTTGTTCAGTTTACAACAACACAAAACATATCACGCCTTTTTCCCTGAAGGGTTAGGCACCTAATATTGTATGTATACTATCTCTTATTTTGAATGTTGGGCAACGAAAGCGATGGATGAAAGAAAACTGCACTCAGCAGAGTTGCGAATGTTGCGATGGGTGTGTGGAGTTACAAGAATGGACAAGATCAGGAATGAGTATATTAGAGGAAGTTTGAAAGTAGCGCCAGTGACAGAAAAGATTAGGAGGAGGTTAGCGTGGTATGGACATGTGATGAGGAGGGATGAATGTCACATTACAAGAAGGATGCTGAGTATGGACGGACCTAGAGTGAGAGGAAGACCAAAAAAGCGATGGATTGAATGCGTGAAGAATGATATGAGAATTAAAGAGTTGGATGCTGAGCTGACGAGTGACAGAGGAGAATGGAAGAAGAAGACATGTTGTGCCGACCCCACCTAGAGTGGGAAAAGGGCAAGAAGAAGAAGAATACTATCTCTTATTTTCTCGTATCGTAATTTATTTAATTTAAAGACAAACAACAGTTACAATAATCTATACATAAAAAAACTGTAGAGGTCGAATGTCTGTACATAGAAGAAAATGCTTAGTATCAAGTCGGGCTGATGTAAAAAGAGAGAAATTACAAAAAAAAAATTTTTTTTGTTTGTCTGTTGTGTTTGCTCGCGGTTTCTAGTTTTTAATTTCCGGAATAAAAAGAATCTAAGATGTTGACTTGGGGTCACCATGCAAAATTTCATTGACATCGGTCCAGCCAGTTCAGAGATTAGCTCGTACAAACAGACAAACTCCGTCTGTTTGTCTGTTTGTACGAGCTAATCTCAGACAAAGAAACAATTTTTTTTTGGTATTTTCTCTCTTTTTACATCCCTCTGACTTATTTTTAACATTTTTTTCTATGTACAGACATTCGACCTCTACAGTTGTATTATATGTATAGATTTTTTTTTAACAGGGGCGGGCAATAAACTATATTCATCGTAGTACCATATTTTATTTATTTATTTAAGTACTGCCACATGTTACACATTAATAATACATACAATAACAGTTACGTAAAAATCAACATATCTGATATGTAACACAATTACGGCGTACATATCTCCTACAATAACTTAAATATTATATTGGGTCCTTACCTAAGAAATTGTCGTTTTGTATGGAGATTTTTGGGAATTCTGCATTTTCCATACTAAATTTTTTTCAGTTTTCTTCACAACGACAAATCCGAAGGTAATAATATTTGGCATCTATCATAAGGCAAGCTTTAGTAATATGTGTAATATCACACTTCATAAAAATTATTTACCGTTTTTAAGTGAATGCAAATAAAATGATGTATTCGGGAGGCACTTAAAAAGAGTTGTCTCTGTGTCCAATTTTAACACAATTAAATATACAACAAATTATCAAAACAAATCAAAAGAGCTCAAAAATATAGTCTATTTTTAGTTGAGGTAATTATTTTTTAGGAATACTCTGAATCTTAATAGTTACAGACAAAATACTAAGACAGAATAAAAACACCAATTTCATAGGTAAGGACCCAATATTAAGTGTATGTAGATAAGCTATATAATTTTATAAACGAAATTCATGCCGCTAAATAATTAAAATTACAATTAAACCTTAGTACGCGTATCAAAAGTTTAGTTAGTTTTAGCTTGAGTTGACTACACCCTCGCAGCAGAGGATTCTTCTGTCCACTAACACTTCATTCTGCTAATACAACACGCTATATCTGTGCCTCAAATCATATAATTTCTTATAGGTACGGACCTTACATGCGTTTTGTCCTCAGCTTGTATACGTCCCACTGCTGGGCTTTCCTGTATGTACCGTAACACCACCACGCTGGCCCAATGTGGATTAGTGGGCCGCAATGGTTGCAATAGCGACCGGGACCAGCTTAACGTGCCGTCCGAAGCACGGAGGAGAGCTAGATAAAAAAATTTGAAGGTAGCTTTGTTTTCGATATCAAAAGCCAATGGCGCCTTGGCATAGGCATCTCCCAAAGATTTCCACAACGACTGGACTTCACAGTAATTAATTGTTAAAATATTTATAATTTAAGACCTTTTCTTAAGTTCAATGCTAAACCTTCAGCGCCTCATTTGCTTACAATACTCGTCCTGTACCGGAATATGTCGATTCGAATCTCGTTCGTGATCGAACCTTTCCTTTAATGTTTTATTGCTTTGTAGTCTCCTTTGAACCTTGGCGACAGTGCCCATAGTATAGTGAACTACTAAGACAATCAAAAACGTCTTTCTCCATACATTTACTTCAGTTCTTGAAGTTGCCGGTAGAGGCGCTTGTAGTACCTACTGAAGACCAGTGTCGGGTCGTCTTGAGACACGTGCGTGCCTTTCGGTGATGAAATTGTTTACATAGCATAACATATCATCACGCTTCTTTCCCCGAAGGGGTAAGTAGAGGTGTTAAACGCCCACATTTCGCCAGATATGTAAGGACCAATTTCAATGTAATTTTGCATGGTAATACCTTATATCCCTGGTCCACATCTTAGATACTTTTTATTCCGGATAATTAAAGGGTTCCCGTGGGATAGATAAAAAACCATAGTAACTGCGGACAAAGTCGTGGGCAACAGCTAGTTCTTACTAAAGGACACGCGCCTTTTCATGACTGCTAAACGACTAAACGCTAGAGTATTCTAGTAGGTATTACTTGCAGAATTTTTACAGGTACATAAATGAATATTAATATATTATTATGTGACATCAACTACATACGTAACTGATAAGATCTTGACCTTATAACTATTAACCCTGATGTTTTTGACGTTAAGTAACCGTCGAAACTAGTTAGTTAATCATGTATAGTTTCAAAATTCAACAAATTTGTGTCCTCAACCCTATCTCACTGTCAAATTATATGACAATAATGAATAAGTAGGTATTTATGATAAAGTAAATGTCGCCTAACCCTTAAAAAATCTATAAAATAAAGCTAAAAAATACAAGAGAAGACGATATCGCATCGTCGCTGCGCGTGCGAAACCGCATGAGCACTTGGATGGTTAATACCGCGTATCTGCGTTTTCTTTTAATTCTGATTGTGAGAGGTCTAAGCCAATAGACGTCTAGAATTGGTAAGCGCGATATTTGAACTGTGTTTTTTTCTGTAGTTACGCGATGTTAACAAACTGCCCATACGCGGTGTCGCACGCGCAGCGAAACAATATATTGGGTCCTTACCTATGAAATTGGTGTTTTTTACTCTCTTAGTATTTGGTCTGTAACTATTAAGATTCAGAGTATTCCTAAAAAATAATTACCTCGTCTAAAAAAAGACTTTATTTTTGAGCTCTTTTAATTTGTTTTGATAATTTGTTGTATGTTTAATTGTGTTAAAATTGGACACTCTTTTTAAGTCTTTTTAAGTGCCTCCCAAATACATCATTTTATTTGCATTCACTTAAAAACGATAAATAATTTTTATGAAGTGTGATACACATATTACTAAAGCTTGTCTAATGATAGATGCCAAATATTATTGGATTTGTCGTTGTGAAGAAAACTGAAAAAAATGTAGTATGGAAAATACAGAATTCCCCAAAATCTCCATGCAAAACACCAATTTCATAGGTAAGGACCTAATATTAGTCATGTTAGTTAGGTGAACACCACCGGGAGGAGCCTGTTGCCATGCATCGGGCACAGATTAAAACAAGTGATATTCGCAAAAAACTGTAGGTACTTAAGTTTTTCATACTCAGTGGTACAGACATAGCGTAGGAGGTGATAGATCTGCACTTGTTTCGATCCTTGCACACATCGCTTCCTTTACTACATACATAAAATTGTCTATTGTCTCCTAAGGGTTAGTCAGAGACTAGGCAAAAGCAGCGCAAAAGCAGTCCCCTGCCATAGTCCGCGTTTCACCGAGCAGTGACTGCACTCAGCGTAACAGGAGGTGAGCCCGTCGCCGCTATAAGCTATTGGATGTTGTGCAGTTATAAATCAATTAGTCGCCTTTTACGACGTCCAAGGGAAGAGATGGGTTAAAAGTCGACACCTCTTCCTCTACTCATATTAATTTCATACTTCCACGGTTTGAGGGAGATTAGACCTGGGCCCCGATCGCGCTTAATTAGATAGTATTGGATAGTATTTACTACAACCAAATCATAGTCCATTCTCTCGTACTCGTATCGTCTCGTAGAGGAATGTGGATAGACCATGATATTTTCGCCTGTGGATGTCTAGCCCTTTTTCTGAATGTCGCCAATTGGCTTGTATAGTGATGATGTCATGTCCAATCTACGCCTTACTCCTTATAAGTAGACCTTCCGTCTGACTCCCAGTGATAGTGTAATGAGCGGTTGGAGTTCTTCCAAAAGCAGGTCCTACCCATCTCATCTATCGCCTGGATATATCCGTGATGACATTCCGTCTGTGTCCCAGTAACAGTAATTGAGCGGTTGCAGTGTTTCGAAAGAACGTCCTCGCGCGCGTGGCGCAAGCGGCGGCCGACCGTTGCGGCCAGTTCCGCTGACATCCGAACGATTCACCACTTCTGCACGACATTACCTTTGTACCTATGAAAAAGAGGACAAAAAATTGTTATTTCACTATTATACATGTAAAGTTAACTTGGCTAGTTCATCTTTGGACAAGATCTATTGGTAGCTAATGAATGATTGGCATACTTTTTATTTTAGCACTTACCAAAAGTAGGCTGGCTCTCACATTCATGAGAGAGAGAATAATTAATGAAATTCATTCATGAATCTGCGTCCGTCTGCAATATCACAGATCGTAGGAAGCCAGCTAGAGACGTGGTGGAGAAACCCGGAGATGTCGTCACTTATTGTATATTTACGATATTAAAGAACATAAGGCACACTGAAACAATTTATAAAAAGGTGAATTTCACAAATCACTGAACACAGAACTTAAAGATTTTATCAAAGGTAGGGCTACTTACAATAGTGCCTTGAAAAAGTTATTTGAAGCTTTCGATCATTTATCGTTATAGTTGGTACAAAAACCACCACAAAAAACGGTACAAAAATATATTATAATTTTACTACTCGTATCAACACAAAATTTTTATAATTTAATGGCGGCGAGACAATCGCTCCAGACGCTGACTCTGATAGGCAAAGAGTAGGTATACAATAACTACCTGATAAGAATAAAATTGGAGACCAAAAACAATGAAAAGAATAGACAGATGGTTAGTTTAAAAACAGAAACAAAGAGAAAATGGAGAAGAGCGCAATAACAGCAAAGAGTCGCTAATACTGATATAGCGCCTCGATATAAGCTTAATGTACATACACTTCGCGCGATATATTGGGTCCTTACCTATGAAATTGGTGTTTTTTTCTCTCTTAGTATTTTGTCTGTAACTATTAAGATTCAGAGTATTCCTAAAAAATAATTACCTCGTCTGAAAATAGACTATATTTTTAAGCACTTTAGATTTGTTTTGATAATTTGTTGTAAGTTTAATTGTGTTAAAATTGGACACGGAGACAACTCTTTTTAAGTGCCTCCCGATTACATCATTTTATTTGCATTCACTTAAAAACGATAAATAATTTTTATGAAGTGTGATATTACACATATTACTGAAGCTTGTCTAATGATAGATGCTGAAAATTATTATCCTTGGATTTGTCGTTGTGAAGAAAACTAAAAAAATGTTAGTATGGAAAATGCAGAATATTCCAAAATCTCCATACAAAACACCAACTCATAGGTAAGGACCTAATATTACAAACCAATAAGCAACATGCTCATTGTTGTCAAGCACCAGACACAATCTGAGTCAGGCGATAATCATCAAACCTAATGCAAAAAAAATTATGTTTATTTCAATTTCAAGAACCATTTATACTCAAACGTAACGATAGTCGAGTTGAGAAAACATATCAACCGCGCTTTGGCAAACTATTGGATTTTATATTACGAGTACAGTCAAGTTCAAAAATATGTATACACATTTCACAGATGACAGTCTCTATTCCATTTTAATAAGAGTCATTAATTGTCAAACATGTATACATATTTTTTAACTCGCCTGTACTTACAGGTGTTGTATGTGAGCGTGCTCCTGTTAGCCTGTATCAGTCAGAAAACCAGACAGAATGGAAACATCTATGGTTTGCGAACACCGGTGCTCGCACTGACCCTCAAGGGGTGAATAAAGGACGGTAACCCATTTATCAGATAAACACTATGACGTGGTTGATCGATGATACAAGAAACTCCAACTTGACGTCACTTATATAATAGTGCCTTTAGTAAACTTGTATACTTGATAAATATAGTTTAACTTGTAACTATGTTATTTGCTAATATTGTAACAGTTTGCAAAAAATTTTAAAATTTTGTTATCAACACTTAATAGTTATAGTATTATAATATATAATAATAATTGAAAATGAGCCAACCGCTTGTCGCTGACTCTTATCAGAATGAATGAACAAAACAATGAAAAATAAAAGAGATAGACAGTAAATTTAAAAACAGAAACAAAAAGAAAATGGCCAGATAAGAGCGCAATACAGCAAAGAGTCGCTAATACTGATACACCGCCTCGTTAAAACACATTATAATTGTAATCTCTTTGGTGCTATAGACCTCCATGGGCAACGGCGATCAGATGTTATAAACAACAAGCACATTATATTAGTTTTTTTTTGTTTCAGATACGGTCTTCTAGGAGCGTCGGGATGCGGCAAAACTACCCTACTTTCTTGCATCGTCGGCCGGCGCTCGCTCAACAGTGGAGAAATCTGGGTGCTGGGTGGCAAGCCGGGCACCAAAGGTAATTTACAACTACTTCATCATCGGCACACAATCCCAATTAACATTCGCAGTTAAATCATTTAATTCTAACCGGTTCAGGTAAAACTTGTTTTGCAGCCTTGATTTTGATTATAACGAAGGTTTGTCAAATATAGTTTTAAGCTTACTATATATCGGCTTAATTGAGACCTTAGTTTTTAATTAGACTGTATAAAACCAGTCCCCTCTGGGCAACGAAGGTCGTATTCGTCGATATCCTTAATTCATAATTCTATTGATCAAAAACTATTTTTACCTAAAAATCTATTTTTAATCAAAAACAGTCTTGTAGGTATTTTATAGTTAACTCGTGTTTTGTTTTTTTTTATATTATAATAGATTACAATAAAAATACTATTTTATTATAGACCACATACACTTTTATGTTTTCTTTTGTGAATATCGCTTGCCTCACAGTGTGTCCGGTTACATGGGGCCACCTGTTACATGGGGACTTAACATATCTGTCGAAATGTGGGTTTTTTTGGCGGTCCAGGCAAATGATCCTCTTTAGCTGCCCTCTAAGAATGATGTCAATATATATTTTTTTTTAAATTGCATAACTGTTATAAGTATGGAATTCCGTTACACTTAAAAAAGCGCAATACGAGTTTAAGCCGAATTACAGGATAGTGAACCATGAAATTGATTATTTGGGTTTTTTGATATTTTTTTTGGGTTTTCCCGCCCGTTAGAGGTTATGATAATAGTTTGACATAAGTGAGGTAATTGTCTATACTTACATAGCTTTTGCCCGCGATTTCGTCCACGTGGAATCGTATGCTGAGCGTGATACTGTGACCTATAGCCTTCCTCAATAAACGGGCTATCTAACACTGAAAGAATTTCTCTAATCTGACCAGTAGTTCCTAAGATTAGCGCTTTCAACCAAACAACTCTTCACCATTATGATATTAGTATAGATATCAGAAATTTTGCCAAAGCTATATGACTAGACTTCTGCCTACCTCTTCGGGTATATACGCGTGATAATATATCATGGTATTTTCTTAAACATAAATAGATTTTATTCATAACTTCAAGGTGAAAAACCTTCGACACCTAAGTAGATGACATAGGAAACAGTAGAATATGGATATTTCCTCATAATTATCACATTTTATGTCATACATTAGTCGACGTTAACTTCAACTTTACGCCTTAGTCATTTGCAAATAGAATCACTTTTAGATTAAACATTGTATTCTCCTAAATAATAATTTAACATGCCTATGCTATTTCTTTGATGATAGAATAACAACAATGAATAATTTTGTGATTCAAAATGAAAATATGGAAATTCCGTAAAACACTTCATTTATTAGAGATCAATGCAAGGTGACAATCTTTATTTCTTTCCAATAAGAGTCATTTTCAATCAAAGGTTGTTATATATTTTTGGAATTGACCGCACCCTACCTAAATTGTGCTGATATTTATAGTACGTCTGAATCCAAGTTGCCAAAAAGGTAAACAAAACAAAGGTAATGTTTCATCTCTAAAATGTTTTGTGATGACTGTAGGTAATTGAATCAATTGAAACGGACAACAATTGTTACCTTTAATTATATTTTCGTGCCAATGTCCATGTAAAAAGTGTGATTATTGAATAACGAATTCGGTAAGTTGGCTTTTTTGTTTACCATTTTGGTAACTTGGATTGAGACGTACTATAGCTATCATCAACAACTTCTGCTCGTCCCCTGCTGGTCATAGGCCTCCCCTAATGCACGCCACCGCTCTCGATCTTCGGCCGTTCTCATCCAGCCCACTCCAGCCAACCCACGAATATCGTCATCCCATCTTGTCACAGGGCGTCCCACAATGCGTTTCTGACTTACCTAGCATATCTAGCTATATACCTTCGCAATCTTCACAAATGGACTCTACGGCTCTTCATGCGTCACCTTCTGACCAATCTTTTTGTCCCCAGGGTCCGGAGTACCAGGCAAGCGCGTGGGCTACATGCCGCAGGAAATCGCGCTTTACGGCGAATTCACCATCAAGGAGACGATGATGTACTTCGGCTGGATCTTCGGCATGGAGACCAGGGAGATCTACGAGCGGCTGCGGTTCCTTCTGGACTTCCTCGATTTGCCCAGCGAGAATCGGATGGTAAAGAATTTGAGGTAAGATATTTTTATCCACGATATAATTCTGTTATAATCCGGTCCGGTTCGGTGTAGTCGCTGGATGCGGACGGCGCCGGACTATGGCGAAAGCAGCTTTGTTTTCAATTGAAAGCCATAGCGTACTAACCACTACGCCACCGAGCTCCTCCTGAGCAAACGTACGACAATCAAATAGAGGACGATCTAATGAACGGCCAGTAGCTACCACCGTCTTACCTAAATTTGTCGCCATAATAACGATGTTTTCAGCATTGTTGTGTTCCGGCAATCAGAGGTAGGACAGCCAGTTCCTGAGTTGGTGAGGATGATAAGGCCGAAGGTGGAAACGAACCTTCCAGCTTCGGCCTTATCGTCACATACCATCAGGTGAGAAGAAGCTTATCTGTCATATGTAAAAAAAAATCTAGTCACCAATTTGAATACCTACTACTAATCGTTCATATTTGCCTAATCTATAACGATGAAAACGCTTAGTAATTTATTTCACAAATAATTAGTGCGAAATTATGTCTTAGTCGACACTGCATAACCTTCAAGAAAACCTAACAAGATTCATACATGAGACACGGAATTCAAACAATATGGGAAGCCACTATTGACATTTCCTATTATCGTCTCTTAGTCTGTATTGAAAATGAACAGCGCATCATAAAATTTGTATGATACTGGCAAAATATGTCATAATTTATCAGATATTTCCACGAAAAATATAAGTCAGAGACGCGCTAATTATTTCATAAAATATTTGACTTTAAATTAAAAGTGGAAATCACGCGTACAGTCACAAAACCCATTAGATAGCGTTAGTACAATAATCCATTTACGCTTGCTGGGTGGCAGGCGAGCATGGGTCTTCCCGTAGCACTGAGAGTTCCTACCAAAACTCCCCGATATCTGTACCAGTTTGAGCTCTAGCAACGACTAAGGTTCTGACAAATCTGAGGAGTTCTCAGAGTACCAAGTCTAGTAAAACAGTGAAGGCAAAAGATTTTTTGAGATGAAAAACTAGAAATGGTACTTCGTTATAGTTCCCGTACTTCCCATAGCTGGGTACAGGCCTTTCTACATGGAGTAACACAAGAGGAGTATCGGCCATAACTCAACCACGCTGGCCCAATGCGGGTTGGTGGGTGGAACAGCTGCAATAGTGACTGGGAGCCACGGCTTAACGTGCCCTACAACGCCCGGAGGAGGTCGATCACAAAGTTTTGGTCACCTCAAGACTGACCATGACGAAAGCAGTTTTGTTTTAGACATCGTCAGCCAAAGCGCAGCCTCCTCGGTGGGAGATGGTACCTAATATTTATATTTTTTTATTTTATTTCACAAGTATCGAATATACAATTATGTAAATAACCGCACCTCTGGTGTAGTGGTTCACAACATCGGGTGTTGATCCTGAGGTCCAAGGTCGATTCCCGATGGGGGCAGAAGTTTTTCTGCTCGGTTTGGTTGGTGGTACGGCTTCTTAGCCCGCCTGGCTAGCTACCACCGTCTTACCTAAAAATGTCGCCACAATAACAATGTTTTAAGTATTGTTGTGTTTCGGCATTCAGAAGTAAGATAGCCAGTTCCCCAGTTGTTTAGGATTACAGGTGAAGCTCGCTTCCACCTTCGGCCTTATCGTCGCTTACCATCAAGTGACGTGAAAGCCAAGAGCTTACCCGTCATTTGTAAAAAAAATGTAATTCAACAAATCGCGTTAAATCCCTCATACAACTGAGTATATTGAGCTCGTGTCATTAGGTATAACAAGTTTTACGTAAGCCTAATGAGCCACTATTTACTCCGTCAAACGAGATATAAGGAAATACTACTATTTGCTGTCCTTAGCGAATGATATTTTCTCGTCCCGTAAAATATTACTCATAGAGTGGTTACATCGTTGCAATTAGCATAATAAACATTTCTTGCCTTCGTAAAATTCAAAATTCAATATCGTTTATTCAATTTAGATGCGTCTTTGCACATGTTTATGGACGTCAAAAGCAGTTTACAAATTTTCGTGAAAGCGATAAACTACGCCATCCGTTCACAAAACTACCAGGAGGCCTTGTTCTGAGGAGAACGGGCAAGAAACTCAGCAGGTTTCTATCCTCCCTTTACATTGTTTTTCTTTTTTTTTAATACCAAAATGTAATGTCCTTAAAATAACTCATTTTCTAGATTTAATTCATTTTAGTTCGGTTGCTCTTCACCACAATCTGAGTTATGAAATATGAGTATTCTTTGGCTTTTGATATCGAACCTATAAACCCTGAGATACTGTAAACCACACAAAAAGAATTTATTTCCTACAAAATATCTGAGCCTATATACATTTACGGTAAAAATTTAACACTGCGATTTAAAAATACCGTTTTGGAAGCATCGCCATCGAGTGGCGAAATTATGAACTAACATTTAGCAATGGTTTGTACAGACACACACATACATATTTATTTTTTTACACTTACATATAATTTGCAACAATTACACACACGTATTTACCGAACAGAATATGAAAACAACATTTCTTCTACATTCCACAACAAAGTCTTTATTCCCTTCTAAAAGGAGTCACAAATTGTCAAAAGTGTTTATTTTTGCACGTGACTGTACACAAAATTACTTTTCAACCTAACTTTATACATCTGTGGATCACATGCTATCAGGAACGCTGACGTCGGCAGTGTTCCACTAAGGTGCCGCGCGTCAGGATTGCAGGAATAATGAGTAAACATTTGTTTATTGGACTTAGTGTTTTGACGTAACGGATATACATAAGTATAGCTATTGATATACTTTCGTAGACGTTTGTTTTCATAGAAATATACTATCAACAGCCTTGAACTGTTTTTTGTCGAAGAGGCCTCGACAAATAAACACATATAAATACTCGTATTCATCACAAAAGCATCTGAGGCTTTAGTGTAAGTTTTTGAGTATAAAATACGTTACTATTGTGGATGCGTTAAGAGTCCAATTTGTATAGGAAACGTGAATAGCGCCTCTAGCGGAACGTAACGCATACTAAGTTTCCCATACAAATTGAGCTCTTAACGCAACTACAATAGTAACGTATTTTATAGTAAAAAACTTACACTAAGGCCTCTGGTCGGCTAATGTCTTAAATAACTATTACTACAAAAAGATTTGCGGATAATAGCAGCAACAACAAATAACCTATTTAACTCATCTTAACTCCAGCTAAAACGTAAGAGGAAAAAAAGTATAAATAAAAATGCCCAGCAAGGTCAACCACCGCTGGCAGCGCGCCATGAAGGCTGCTCGGGTTACCGCTCTGAATAGTGATGCTGACTCCTTGGGAGAAAAAAAATCCATCTTTCTTTCTTTCTCCGCTAACACGCGCTTCAAAAAAGACTGGCAGGATATTCTGAAATATAAAAAGACGTGTTTAAATAATGTGACTAAAATTAAGGTCAAAATGTAATCATGAAAGTCATAAATGTTTTTTCTAAGGTAGGTTATATGAATAAAAAATATGTAAATGTCAAATAACATGTGTTCGTAGAACTAGTCGTTCTTAAATTATAGGACAATGCGTGATAGATACTCGTACCTACTTATAAGTGTTCGAACCTAAACAAGTCAGTCACATTTCACGGCTTATTCACCACAATAAGCTAACGACTGTGGCTAAACAGCCTTTGTTAGAATTAACGAAGCTAATGCGACAATGCTTTTGTCAATTGTCCCAATGATTTGCTATTGTTTAGCGATTTGGAATAATTGAAAAGCGTATAATTGTATTTTCTACAGCTAGTAACTTTGGCTTTATGTGCGTGTCTTTGAATATTAGTCGAGAACAGGTATTCTCAAAGTGCCAAGTGGACGATAGTTACCCCAGAGGGGACCATATCTGTACATATATAATAAAACTGTAGAGGTGGAATGTCTGTACATAGAAAAAAAATGTTCTCTGTTTGTACGGGCTAATCTCCGAAATGGCTGGACCGATTTCAATTAAATTTTGCATGGTGATACCTTATATCCCTGGTCAACATCAAAGATACTTTTTATTCCGGAAAATTAAAGGGTTCCCGTGGGATAGCTAAAAACCATAGTAACCGCGGACGAAGTCGCGGGCAATAGCTAATGGGACATTGAGAAGTCTTGTTATGAGTAGAAAAGAAGTGGGTGTAGAGCATGAAGCACGTTCAAGCATTCTTAACGACAAAAAAAAGTGCACATGCAAAAATAAACTTTACTACAATTACTCAAAACTCTATTTTCAACGTGATCAAAACCTGCTCTCCTCTCCGAGCCGGTCTGTGTGAACGGATCCAACTCCTCCGGTGTTGTAGATGTCTATGGGCGGCGGTAATCACTTACCATCAGGTGAGCCGTCTGCCCGTTTGCCCGAAAAAAATCGTGAAATCTGTGAAGTTCTTTATGAGGTTGAACTTCAAAGAAACAAACTATATTTTTTCCCCAGCGGTGGCCAACAGCGGCGCGTCTCCTTCGCCGTGGCCCTCATGCACGACCCGGAGCTGCTGATCCTGGACGAGCCCACGGTGGGCGTGGACCCGCTGCTGCGGCAGTCCATCTGGATGCACCTGGTGCGCATCACCAGCTCCGGCGACAAGACGGTCATCATCACCACGCACTATATCGAGGAGGCGCGGCAGGCGCATTGTGTCAGTATTGCACATTTTGCTTTATATTTTTGTTTAAGCTAAGGAATAAAGAAGGTCTAGCCATTCGAACCTTATATGACTGATGTCCAGCAGTGAACGTCTCTGTGTTGAGATAATAGGGGTAAAGAGAGATATAAGTTGGCACGAAAGAAGTGGATCGAACGAGTTAGATAATTAATTTGGGATAAGCCCCCAACTTAATTTCCTTAAAAGTTATGACCACTTTAAAAAGCAAATTTTTCGATACGTTGGAAAAATTTTAAGTTTAACCCATTCAATCTCTAGAATGCCATTAGGTACCTGTTGAAAAAGTATTTAGTTAAATGAAGAGTAAACATCGTTAACTATTTATACACATTATCACGCATATATCCTCTTAGTGGTAAGTAGAGATGAATTACACGTCAAAATTTTATTATGCTTTTTTATTATTATTAATTTTATTTTTTTTATTTTTTTCATATTTAATGGTGTACAATAAATAATATTTTCATTTTCATTTATATCTTTGATTTTTTTTAATTGGGTGTGATGCTAACCTAAATATAACATTAACATTAAAACATAATCTTTACTCGTTTCCCAGATCGGTCTGATGAGGAGCGGCAAGTTGTTAGCAGAAGAGTCTCCACAAGCTCTCCTTACAATGTACAGCTGCATCTCCCTTGAAGATGTGTTCTTGAAGCTCTCTAGGAAACAAGGTAACAGGAATAAGTAATACCCTTATCCTCGTCGTCAGTTCACGGATTCGTTCGGAAACTGAAGTCCCATCTCGCTCTGGTTTACTGCAATAAAGAGACAGATATAGACATTCCGTAAGACGTTTGTTTTCCGACAGTTTTGAATTAGGAAGCTGGAGTACTGGTAGTAACAACATCAATTTGGAACTTCGTTTGGAACGGACTGTAAAATCCAAGTAAAATCTTTCAAAAAACCAATAATTTATTGTAAAGGGAGGAGACATGTTTCTTTGCCGAGTTCCTTGCCCGTTCATCTTAGAACAAGGCCTCTTGGTAGCTAGTGAACGCTTGGCATAATTTAACATTAATGAAAGTACTTGTAAACACCTTTAAAAATATATAAGTTTGAGTAGTTATCTGACATCGGAAAAACCAAATGTAAACCCTAACCAAACATTTACGGATCGGTAAAATCGTTCCTATAGCGAGATCGGGAATACTTTGAGGACAGATGGCTTATCACCTCTTTTAAAACAATCACGAACATTCATAGGTAAGACGATCTAACCGAAATTAGTTTTTTTCTTTTGTTAATAAATGTTCACCGAATCATGAATCACCTTATAGTAGGTAAGCGTAGACAAGTCCATATGTCGGCTATATACGTCCCACTGCTGCGCATGAGGAGACAGAGGAAAATGATAAAAAAGGAAGGTGTAGCCACCTATAACAATTTTTTAAGAAAATACGAAGAATATTAAGATAAGCATATAATATAAACTTTGTACCACTTCAGTTATCCGTCCCCATTGCCCCATCCTTGAGAAAGCAGTAATAATAACGGTGATCAATATAATCCACTCCTGCGCATCCGACCTTGCATTGTTTTGAGATCGTAGGCACGCGACGTCGTAATAGCACTTTGTACACAAAAATGCAGGAGAATTAGACTTTATTGCAACGTAATAAATTTGTAAAAGAATCTATAAGAAATTACGCGCGAAATATCTTAAATTTACCATCAGATGAGCTGTAATTTATTTGGTTGCTGTAATGCTGGGTACAAAAAAAATATTTAAGTAAAAATTTATTTTTAATGTTTCTTCGGCAAATGCATGGTGTCATATAGTAAGAGTGTGGTAAAAATGTCTTATGCCGGCGCCAGACATGCGTGCAAACATTTGCATACATAGGTGTGCACATGTGAGGCACGAGCTTTTGATACTATTTGCAAATATTTGCGCAAATATGTGGGCTTTGCCGTTCCGTGTCGGTTTTAAGCGCACATCAAAGAGATCACAGTTCAAATGTTTGTGAACCTGCCACACTGCGCGAAGCCGTCACTTGCACGAGCGTCGCCGTGGACAGCTTAACCAACCGTACTGATGATGGAGTGGAATAATGTGTGTTTTCGAGTTTATTTAGTTGATACAAGATGAATTAGATATATGTGATCCAAAAAGATAGAGGGAATTAAATAAAAAAAAAACATCAATGAATAAAATCATCAAACAACATCCATTCACGTCTTCGTTTTGGCTGGTCTCTTTATTTATTTGCAACTAAACCGTCGTCCATGTTCTGTGAAGTCTATTTGAAAACTATGAGCTCAAAGATGTGATAAAACATTTGCACACAGGTCTGGCTGTGTCGCAAATCTTTGAGCAACGTCTTGCAAATATGTGTGCAAATCTTTGTGCTCATGTCTGGCGCCGGCATTAGAGTAATGCTCGAACGACAGTCTGAAAACGCGCGCAATTTATTGTGCAGTCTACATTTTATAGACACTTTAGTAAAATCTTATTAAGTCTCTCTTTTTCTTGCCCTTTTCCCTCTCTTGGTGGGGTCAGCACAACATGTCTCCTTCTTCCATTCTCCTCTGTCACTTGACGAGTGTCACTTCTTTTATTCTTCTTCTTCTAATCTTATTAAGTGTGTCCAAATAATAAATTTCATTCCGTTCCAATCTCCAGGCCAATCCAACGCCGTGGTAGAACTGAACGTGTCTGGTGGCCTAGGCCTGAACAAGCTGTCGCGCCGCGAGGAGGCGCCGTACGCGGCGGAGGACGAGCACGTGGTGGGGCTCAACTTTCAGGCCATCACGCAGAGCAAGGAGGTGCTCATCGTGGAGAACGGGGTCGGCTCTAATGGAGATGTGAGAATGCAGAGATCTGTTTCTTCTTATCAGTCCAGAAACGCCCACTACGAGACATAGGCCTCAATTTAGATCTTAACACATGCTCATGATCGTCGGTGCACCTCGTGGGGACCTCTCAACGATGCACCTCCCGAGAAAGCACTTTCGAAAACAATCTGGTTATTATTTTTATCATTGGTTTGCCGATTTATATGGGTATGAAATATGTAAATGTAGACATGTCATAGAGATGTGTCTATAAGGCGCTATAAGCTATTGGATGGTTGTGAAGTTCTCTTTCACGACACCCAAGGGAAGAGATGGGTTGGTAGTATTCTTTTAATGAGCCGCTACGCTACACGGCCTATAACGACTACAGGCGGCGGCGACCGGCGGCATAGCTTACATTTTTGTGATACTCGCAAGTAATAATATTTACCGGATTTTATTTCAGCTCCCCGGAAAGATGACGGAAGCGGTAACGAACGAATGCAACGACTGCGCGGACTGCTTCAATGTAAGTCCAATTATTTTATTACTCTTTCAATATTTCACAAGATATAAGGTCCTCCTATGAAATTGGTGTTTTGTATGGAGATTTTGGGGAATTCTGCATTTTCCATACTAACATTTTATCAGTTTTCTTCACAACGACAAATCCAGAGATAATAATATTTGGCATGTATCATTAGACAAGCTTTTTGCAATATGTGTGTGAACACGCTTGATTAAAAATTATTCATCGTTTTTATGTTAATGCAAATCAAATGATGTATTCGGGAGGCAGTTAAAAATAATTGTCTTTGTGTCTAATTTTAACACAATTAAACTTACAAAAAATTATCAAACAAAATAATACGAGCTCAAATATATGGTCTATGTTTAGAAGAGACAATTATTTTATAAGAATGTTCTGAAACTTAATAGTTACGGACAAACTGCTAAGACAGAATAAAAACACCAATTTCATAGGTAAGGTCCCAATATTTTGTTTTCTAGATCAGCCAATCTCAAAGTGTGTTCCGCGGAACCCTACGGTTGTTGGGGTTCTCTCTCTGACACACAACTGTACAATCATTCACTCTTGCACAATGTGAATGAGAGCGCGCGACTTTCGACTCGAACTTCAAGACATAAAGCCGAGATTATTTACACCACATTTTTTCAACTGTCTTCTATAAAACTTGATATCACCCAATTGATGAAAAATTTAAAACAATTTCATGCCTCCCATCATTTATATTTTTTTCGTTATCATTATTGTCTAATTGTTATGTGTACTAGTATGTAATTTACTAAGTAAAATAGCTAATAAGTAGTAACTGTTATATTGTACAGTGTCCATCGGCGGCGGTAGTTGCTTTACATCAGGTCACCCGTCTGCTCGCTTGCCCCCTATCCCATAAAAAAATGTACTTTTATTAATAATAATAATTTTTATTTGCATCAAACATGGTAGTTAAGGTTAAGGTAAAATATCCTTTGCAGCTCCCCAAACGGGGAGCGCATGTTTTCGCATAACGTCGATTGTCATAACATTGTTTGTCATACATCGAATGGCATAATCATCAAATAGCATAACAATCATGTCACATATTCCTTCTTACTCATAACATTTAAGTGGCATTACTCTCTAAAGGCATATTATTATAGAAATTCCTAATTTCATTTAGCACAATATTAGGTAGTCCTAAAATGAATCGAATAATCACCCAGATTCGAAAGAACCAATCCCAAGGAAATGTGTTCTGATAAATATTAGGTTAAGGTTATTTTTTTTATGACCCCTAAAGACTATATTTGTGCAATCGAAATTTATTTAGTTAACAATTTGAGGCAGAGAAAAATATTATGCGTTGTGATCATTATGCTTTTCATAAGTTGTGCGTTTCAAATTTATGCCTTTTAATACTTATGACAAACAATTTAAGCCTATACAATATTAGGACTCATAAAATTATGCGTCGCGATTTTATGCGTTTTGATGATTATGCCTTTCAAAATTATGGATTTTCATATTATGATAATAAACGTTATGCGTAAAATTACGGAGCCCCCCAAACGACCAACCTTCTGAGTTGAATTCATCTATTGACCTCTTCCTTATTGTTGATCCTACGGAATTGTCATTTTCGTCAGCAACTTCCAGTATATCCATTCGCCATCATTCACAGGGGTGGGATCAAGTTTAAATAACTAGCAAGAAGCCTAAAAGGAACATTTCTGGTGCTCTTTGGAAGACTCTACAAAGGTCATCAATAATAAGTATAATTGTTAACATTCCAGATAACCTCCCGCGGTAAGATCAAAGCGCTGATCCAGAAGAACTTCCTCCGCATGTGGCGGAACATCGGCGTGATGCTGTTCATCTTCGTGCTGCCGGTCATGCAGGTCATCCTGTTCTGCCTCGCCATCGGACGCGACCCCACTGATCTCAAACTGGTGAGTGGCAATTAAGTTAAAGAATGAAATAAATATACTGTGTCAAAAGGGCGCATCGCTCAGCACTTGCAACATATGTATTCTTTTGCGAATAATTAAAGAATAACCAGAATTGTAAGATACGTGACGTCATCTTATATGTTTTAGTCCCTATAGTCCTAATAGCGGGCGAGCCTGCTGCCATGCATCGGGCAAATACCAATCAAGTCATTAAAATACTAAGTAGGCAACAAATGCATGGACCACAATACTTTTTGGGAGTTCATTTTGTAAATTTGATGGCTCATTTAGCAGTTATGTCAGCAAAGTAATTTGAATTTTTGTGTTCCGATTTCAATGAAACACACTCAATGAGATCGCTGGATATTGCGACCTCACATCTTACGTCACAATTTGCCAACATACTAAATAAAAAAGCGTCTGTTCGTCGTGCTCATGATTCTGCCATTCAATTTCAAACTTCATTTCTGCCATTCCGAAAGCATCTTTTCCCAGAGACCTTAACAGAATAGATCGTCCCCAGGCTATAGTAAACTCCGACGTGATGATGGTGGACGGGCAGTGTCCGTTCAACTCGTCGTGCTCGATGAAGAACCTGTCGTGCCGCTACCTGAGCTTCCTGACGGCGCACACGCGCCAGGAGCAGTACGCCGACCTCCGCGACGCGCAGGCCGCCGTGCGCGAGGGCAAGGCGTGGGGCGTGCTCTACTTCAACGAGAACTACACCGACTCGCTCGTCGCCCGGCTGGCGTTAGGTGAGGCTCACGATACTCCTTGGTAGCTTTCAGCGAGGGCTCGCGACCTCCTTGGTCACATGTACGAGCGACACGACCTCCTTGGTCACAGCCTGAGTTTTTCTTTGATAAGCTACATACTCCTTGTTAGCTGCACGACTCCTTGAAAATATTTACGTTCTCCTTCAACCAGAACGATCCTAAGTCGTTAGTGACCAGGCTATAACTGTTGGGTGAGTATACTCTATAGCATTAGTTCCCAAAAATGGTCCAGATGGACTTCTAGGGGTCCACGGGAGACACGACGGGGGCCTTGTTGTCTTCACATTTTCAAATTTTTGTCGAGTTTTGGGAATATGGTAGAAATGTAGCTGCAGGGGGTCCACCGGAACCAGATAAATTTTGAAAGTGATATATGAGAATAATAAGTCTGGGAACCTCTGCTCTATAGCTTACAATGTAACTCCTAGCTAGTTGAAAAGCTATGAATGCTTGCTGGCGGCGCACACGCACCAGGAGCAGTACGCTTTCAACCCTGGGGTCTAATGATGCAACGATTTATTTGAACGACGCGGTCGTTACTTGTTTTTTTATACATCTGCTTGTTATTTCGCGGCCCAGCCGCTGGCCGCTCGGTCGCACGGATGCATATAATTCGACCCGTAGCTCCAAACTTTTTAAACCAATCAAAAATTATTATTTGTCAACCTACTTCAACCGAAGCCACCTTTTTAACACCAAGACGACCGACTCTTCGTTAACTAATCAAACCTTACGTTTGTGCCAACAGCCGACACCGCTGACAACGAGACGATCAGCTCCTCGGAGATCCAGGTGTGGCTCGACATGTCGAACCAGCAGATCGGCCTCATGCTCAACCGGGACATACAGTTCTCGTACCGGGACTTCGCACAGGTGAGATGTTGTACATGCATTTAAAAATGTCCTCAGCCTATATACGTCCCACGGCTGGGTCTAGGCCTTCCTCATGGAGAAACACATGAGGAGTATGGGCCGTTACACTACCACGCTGACCCAATGCGGGTTTGGGCATTATTTGTTTATTTTTTCTATACTTATTCTAGGATCTGCTGGAGACGTGCAAATACAACCCGAAGCTTGGCGACATCCCCATCGACTTCCTGGACCCCATCTACGGCAACAAGGACCCCTCCTTCACGGACTTCGTCGCGCCCGGGGTCATTCTCACGTAAGAACCTGTTGTTTACTATTACTACATACATATCGCTTATATCCACGAAAGAGTACATACATACATAAAATCACGTCTGTAATCCCCGAAGGGGTAGGCAGAGTCCATGGAGCACTGTTTTCCTTAAGACCACATTTAGCCATACAAATATTCGGTTTGGTCAGATGGAAAATCGTGAAAGAGTAGTAACAAGTGGCTAGCTCATCGCCTACACGATCACAGACCCAGAACCCAATACGCCCTTAGTCGCCTTTAACGACATGCTAGGCGAGAAAAACAGTTGGTATATTCTTTATGTGTCCCGGACCAACATGGGACTGAGACACGGGAAAGAGTAGGCAGAGATGGAATGACATCCACATCAACAACATTTTACAACTCAAATTTTTTTTTCTCCCTTACTAATATAATGTTAAATAGCACTAGAACCCCCCATTAAAATTTTTCAATTATTTTTGATTTCACCCTGTAGTATTAATAATATCCTCAGACATTCACACCTATCAACTAGCCCCATTTTAAGCAACTAATGCTGCTTGTGTTACGGACACTAGATGACGGATAAATATATTTAATAGATAAATACATATAAATAACCTGAATATATAGAAATATATATAAACATCCAAGACTGGAGAACGAATGCCTGAAAATTCATCACCCAAACATTTGCCCCCACTGGGGATCGAACCCAGAACCTCTCGAGATGGCGACGGCTCGAGACCGGCATACAGAGCACTCGACCACGGTCGTCAACATTCCATCGGTAGCCGGTCAGCAGAGTGGCGGTAACGTACGTTCGGTTGCAGCATCGTGTTCTTCCTGGCGGTGGCGCTGACGTCGTCGGCGCTGATCGTGGAGCGCATGGAGGGGCTGCTGGACCGCTCGTGGGTGGCGGGCGTGTCCCCGGCCGAGATCCTGTTCTCGCACGTCGTCACGCAGTTCGTGGTCATGTGCGGCCAGACCGCGCTCGTGCTCGTCTTCATGATCCTCGTCTTCGAGGTCGAGAACAACGGGAACATCTTCTACGTCATCATGCTCACCATTCTGCAAGGTCTGTGCTTTTATAACCTATCCTGCTATAGTTCCCACTTAAAAGGCCGGCGACGCACTTGTGACCCCAGTGGTGTTGCGAGTGTCCGTGGGCGGCGGTAGTTGCTTAACATCAGGTGACTCTGCTCGCTTGCCCCCTATTCCATAAAAAAAGTCTAGCAAAAAGAGATAATATATGTTCTATATACATATTGAGAGATACACATACACACACATGTTTGCTTTTTAGTTTCTTTTTGTTTAGCTGTATACAGATTTATTATTGTTAAGTGGGAGCGATTCTCTCCTGGCACGAGTGCTTTTTGCGCTTAAAAGGAGGAATCAACCTCTGTAATTGTAAAGATATGGACTCCTCTACTGCTTATCATCAGGTAGAGTGGTCATTTGTTGAGCTTTTTATAAAAAAAAAGATCAATATGTTAAATAAACAATTGGTTTATGGGATAGAGGACCAACTAGTAGACCAAACATCTGGTAAGTACGTAATAAGCGCCGCCCTTAAACATCTGCATTGACGAAAAATTTAGGATAGAAGCACACTCTCTTGAAGAAGGTCGAAAGTTGTAGCGTTACAAAAATACCCCTCGCGACCCTCATTTCGTTGCCAGATTTGGTAGCTATTTTCCAAATATCCTAGTGGTCTTTGAGATAGAATTTGATGAATCCCTTACCTGACATAGCATCATATGATCAAAAACTTTTTCAATTATAGTTACAAAAATATTGGATTTCACAAAGTACCTTATTAACAATGTTGGTCCTTCGAGACAAATTAAATTATATAACAGATAATACGATTTCTACACAAATAATTGGAGTATCAAAGTAGTTCTTCTTCTCAATATTTCTGAAGTAAGTTACTGATAATAAAACGCATTTCCAGGTCTCTGCGGCATGTGCTTCGGCTTCGTCATCTCCGCGGCGTGCGAGCTCGAACGAAACGCAATCCAACTTGCTTTGGGCTCCTTCTACCCCACTCTCTTACTCAGCGGCGTCATCTGGCCCATAGAGGGCATGCCCATGATCCTCCGACACGTATCCCTTTGCCTACCCCTCACTCTAGCCACAAACTCATTAAGGTCTATCCTCACTAGAGGATGGCCAATTACAGACCCCGATGTGTACATGGGTTTTGTCTCAACATTAATTTGGATAGCCCTATTCTTAACATTAACGTTGACGATATTGAAAGTGAAGAAGAATTAAAGTAACTATGTGGCCAAAGGACTGGTAGCCGATACCTTATTTTTACGTAATCTGTGGTATGAAAATATAGATAGTTTAGTTTTTTTCCAATAAAGGATGGCTGGTATTTTAAATTTTGCACCAATGTTTCATTCCAGAGATAATATTATCAAATTATTGACTGTAAACCTTTTTGTTAATATGTTGATTACAAAATTAATTACTAAAGAAACACGAACGACTACTATACCTCTTTTTTATTTGGCATAAAAAGAGCGTATTCAATCGAAATAAAAATGTGATATCTTAAAAAATTCACTATAGTTTAAAAATCTGGTAAAGTCCAAAGTTGTTATTACCATTAAAAACGGTTGCCAGTTATACAAATAAATACGGACAATAAGCAAAGGTTAATGGTAACTTTTGGTAGTATTTCAGTGTCGTAATCTGGCAACTCTAAGTCTGCCTAAGTATATCAATCAGTTTTTGCTCAATCCGCTATGAACAAGTAGAAATAAATGTTACTTATAGCAAAATGACTGTTAGTCGCTGTAAATAGTAGTTTTGTATTTATATGTAAGTAAATATAGAGTACACGTGTACTTGTTAAGGTGGACATTCGGGAATGTTAGCAATAATGATTGGTCGAGCGCTTAGGGTATTTTTCTTCATAGACTTTTGGTAAAGGTAAGTTTACAAGATACCTGTTATTGAGTTACCATAGATTAAGATGGTGCCATAGAGATGGTGGTTATAAAACTGTCGAAACAATGTGAGAAGAGAACAAGGCTTTGAATACACGAAGCACTTCTATTCTGCAAAACGATTATCAACTTTTTTAATAGTAAATATGGCACAAAATCAATCACCACTAGAGACACTAGTACAGAACGACAGATAGTGTTGCCAGTTTGAAAGCAATGGGCACAATGCGGGGTAATTGTAAAAACTACTATATTTTTTTAATTTAAATAGAAAGACACAAACAAAAACAAATTTTTTAACTCTATAGAGCCTGTAAACCATTTCCAAACAACATTTAAAATACGTTTGAGAGTTCTAATATTAATGTCCTTATTGAGAAAAAGAGATAAATATATCGTTTGTATCATAATATATTTAGCTAATGTATTCCACAACGTCCATTGCCTTTAGGAATAAAATTATTCAAAGCTTTAATAAGTAGACTACATCTGTCGTTCTTAATAACTTTTTATAAATTTGATTACATAAACCTTATCATTATCACCGGAAGACTCAATATGGCGGAGCGATCAATGTTGGTCGCATTTTATTAACTAAGTGATCAGGGCTGTTAAAATTCATTATATCTAATAAACTTTCTGGTAAAACTGACTTTTTTCTAAATAATTTTAATAGTATTTTTGTTTAATACCATCCTGGTCACGCTAAATATATTTTGACTATGTACAGTAGTTTGGACATACTATAGTGTCCAATTTTAATTATAAGTTCCATATTCTTACCCAATTATTTAAGTAACGAATAAGACAGAGATAAAGCATTGAAATAATAGGTTGTCTCTGTCTAACACGGTTTAGTTTAGTTATGCTACTGAAATATCAGTCAAAACTAAAAATATTTATTTCAATCATTTATATTTTGATGAAATTTGTATGAATTGTTTATTATTGTCAAGAGATATTCTTGACGTTAATTTGTGTTCTTTAGAAATGTCAGAATATTGTTGCCAGTTTATAAATAATTACTAAATTGGTAATTTTATTGTAATTAAGGTGGGGAACTACAGTGGCAATGTTTAAAATCAAATCACATTCAATTTATTAGACTTCACATTGTATATTTTAATACTAGGAGTAATATCAAGGTAAATGTGTATATACTTAATCAATCTCTTTAATAAAAATGGATCACTAATGATTTTTTAGTCCCTTTATTTTCAAGATGGATCTGATTCCTTTCACAATGTTAAGATATTGTCACATAATCGATATTACTCAATTTTAGATCTTTACAGCAAATGTAATCAACAACGATTAGATGTATATATAGTTATACAAGTGTCAGACTGTGATTATTTTTGCTAACATTGACATATTTTTGTAATTAAATGACAATTATACAATATTTGTACCAAAATGTGTTTTTTTTTTATTATCCCTATCCAATAAATGCACTTGAATGTCGAACAAAACAAGAAATTTTATAAGTAGACTATTTTCTCCTATTTAGCTAAGAATATTATGTTTATATTATTGTTTGCTGGCAAGACATTTCTTCTGCTACTTGTTTGGACGAAGAAGACGCATCTTAAGAAATGCTTAATTTTTATGAACATATCAACACAACATATCATCTCTTTCCCGTCTCTATAATTTTTATCAAAATGAGTTTTAATCATAAGTGTCTACATTTTACTCTATAAAAGAGAAAATAGTGATCAGTAGAAAATAGTTTGCGAACGTAACACATATAGATTTATAAAAATATTTCTGATTTGAAACCTAAAAACTTAAACATGTGGAAACTAGTTACTCCTAAGGATGAAGAAAACTATTAAATAAAACCTTAACATTTTATTTTTTAAAACATCACAGCTTCGCACACAACGGGTCCTGATTTTAAAATATGACAATAAATCCGCATAATTTACTCATAACATCGCATGCACGCGTCACTTATTCAGTATCTCACTGAGAGCTCGCTTCTTCTTCTGACCCTTGTTGTATGTGTTTTTCTAAAACAAAAATAAATACATTATCACAAAGTTTTACTAATTTGCTACATACAGGTTAGATTCATAGACAGTAAATGCCTATGTACAGTCAGCGTCAAATAGTTTGTGACACTCAGGGTGTTCAATAAAATAGATACTACCAAAAAGTCAATAATATCGTCACAAATAAAGTTTCCATATTGCTGATAACACAAAAGAGTTTCCTTATATATTATATGGAAGCTCTTTTGTGTGTTTATGAATATGGAAACTTTATTTGTACCGATATTATTGACCTTTTGGTAGTGTCTATCTAATTGAACATCCTGAGTGTCACTAACTATTTGATGCCAACTGTACCCTGAACATTTACAAAAACAAGTCGCCAAGAGTGACGCATAGGATAGCATAGTGGCACATAATAGGTATCTGTTTGCATAAAATTTTCAAGCATAATATTAATTAGCATAATGGAATCTACACTAATACTTAGGCATAATTGATTTTGGCATAAAATTTTATGCATAATTACAAATAGCATAACCTTCTTAAGGCATGATTAACTATTCGCATAAAATTTTAGAAATAATTATCAATAAAAAATATTGATTGGGGCGCTTCGCCGGTCGCTGCCGAGACTCGCTCGCTTTGCTCGCTCGGCCCGCGAGTTGAGGGCACAGTTCTACCTAAGACTCCTCCACGCTTCGCTCGTCGTCGTGCCTAATGGATTTTACATTATGCCGTAAACCATTATGAGATATAATATTGTGGATAATTACATAAGTCTAAATTATAATTAAGGAGGAGCTCGGTGGCGTAGTGGTCAGGTCATCATGGTCAGGCCGTGGATGGGTGACCAAGACTTGGGAAGGCACGTTAAGCCGTTGGTCCCGGTCGTATTTGTGACCGTTTCTACCCACCAACCCGCATTGGGCCAGCGTGGTGGTGTTACGGCCCATACTCCTCATGTGTTTCTCCATCAGGAAGGCCTGTCCCAGCAATGGGACGTATATGGCTGATGACGACGATAATTAAGCGAAATAAATATTGTGCCAAAAGAAAATTATGCTAAGTTATATTATGCCAATAACATTATGCCAAAGTTATGAATAAAAACATTATGCCAAAAAAAGGATCCCCATATAATATGGCGACTTCACACCCGAGTCTGGCAGTCAGGCATATAACAAACATTTTGTTTCTCCTCTATCCCGTACCAAACGCACGTTTTACCTTTTTCTTTTCAGCCGTCAACCCAACAAATTCCTTCTTGACTTTCTTCTCCTTGTGTGGCTGATTAAGATTTCGCTGCCGCTTTTCTGGTGGGCCCTCACCCCCTTCCTGGAAAAACAAGACAAAGATTTTTAAGTGAGGATTCATGAACTCTAGTCCGGTAACCCTTATTACATGGGACTAACCATAGATTTAAGATTTTTTCGTTTTCCCAAAAGGTACATGAAGCGCGGGAACGAGAACACATTAAGGGAAAGCGAATGAATGACATATGTTATGTGTCTCGAGTAGTAAGAGGCCATAGCGTCCCAGTTTCTACGAGACGAAGAATTTGACATTTACAAACACAACGACTAAAATTTTTTGTTGTCTCCAAGCGCTTATGTGTATCTTGTAAATCTATGGGACTAACACTGTGATTCCTGTTGGAGAGAGAGATGCGCCAAATTGATCGTAGAGTCCAAAGTAGTCAAAATTATCTCATGTGCGGTTTTTCAAATGTAAGTACGCTATCAAAGTGACCATATTGATCGAGACATATCGCTCATCCAAAAGAATATTGACATAATTACCAAAACGTCGAAAATAAGTTTTTGATGCCATAACTTCATGATTTGCACGTTTTATCTATGGTAAAACTACGGAATTGTTGTTCCATTAGTTTCCGACAGAAAGAGTTACTGCCGTCATGGTTTTGGCCTATACTTCGAAAAGATACGCGGAAACATCGACTAAGTTTATAAAATGTAGACACATTTATAAAAATAAAACTAAAATTGAATATAATGTTTTTATTCCCATATCTAAACCTAGTTTAATGTCATAATTGCATTATTTGATGTATAAAATGTCATAAATGTACGTCTGGTTTGTTTTATTTCGTTTTTTCAAATAGTTATCTTGAGTTTTCTCGCAAACTTTTTATGTAATATTATTGGTAGTAAAGTAAAGACACAATATTTTCGATGTCAAACTTTTAAAACGCTCTCCTGAAAAATCGCAAAAACGTAATTACGTCAATATTCTTTTGGATGAGCGATATAGTGATAGATTAATAACAAATTTACAGATGCCTTACTTAGATATTTAGACCATGTTGAATGCATCGAACGATATGGTTACTTTGGTAGCGTATATAAATATGAAATAACGCACGTGATATAATTTTGATTACTCTAAGCGCTTTATTAGGATTTATGAATCTGAAGTGAGTGCGAATATGAGACGGGAAAGACCTAGGCGAACATTTTTCGACCAAATTGAAAGCGTTTTGAAAAAAGACCAGAACAAAAGCACCCCAAATCGCCAAGTAGACGAAGCGAAAAAAATATGTAAAGACCGTAGCCAGTGGAAAGAAATAATATCTGCCTACCCCTGTGGGAGAAGGGTGTGGTTTTATGTATATAAACGCTTCGGTCATTTTGCAATGCAGTCTGTCTGTATATCTACTTTAAAAACAAAAATGTATAAATGTGAAAGACTTAAGAAATAAAAGATATTGGGTCCTTACCTATGAAATTGGTGTTTTTTTTCTCTCTTAGTATTTTGTCTGTAACTATTAAGATTCAGAGTATTCCTAAACAATAATTACCTGGTCTAAAAATAGACTTTATTTTTGAGCTCTTTTGATTTGTTTTGATAATTTGTTGTAAGTTTAATTGTGTTAAAATTGGACACGGAGACAACTCTTTTTAAGTGCCTCCCGAATACATCATTTTATTTGCATTCACTTAAAAACGATAAATAATTTTTATGAAGTGTGATATTACACATATTAATAAAGCTTGTCTAATGATAGATGCCAAATATTATTATCTTTGGATTTGGCATTGTGAAGAAAACTGAAAAAATTTTAGTATGGAAAATGCAGAATTCCCCAAAATCTCCATAAAAAACACCAACTAATATTTACCTGACTCTTTCTCTTATGTAAAAGCCTTCTCTGTACACCATCTTTAGGGTCCTCGTCTCGTTGCCACTTCGGCTTGAACCCTTTGCCAAACTGTTGCTTTCCCTGAGGCTTCCCATGGAAATTCTTCTTGTTGGCTTGTTCTTTCCGCTGGCCGCCCGGCAAGCATCGCTTCACTCGCATTATTCTGTTCTTTATCGTCAAATCTTCTTCGGACATTGCTAAGGCTAGCTCCACACCGTCGCGCGATGCGAAGTTTACGTAGCCAAAACCTGAAAAAATAAATGAAACTGAAACGTGTAATTTGCGCCAAAGTGCAAAAGTACCCAGCGTCCCCAGTGATCGTCACGATCTTCATAGCAGAATGGTTTGAACGTCAGTTTCAACATCCCACCTTTGTAGTTCCTATTTTAGATAAAGGAAGGACGAATGTTTGGAGCAGACGCACAAGTCACTCGAAGAAGAAGAAGAAATATTTTTGATAGAAGACACACAAATATCATAATTATATTATATTGGGTCCTTACCTATGAAATTGGTGTTTTTATTCTGTCTTAGCAATTTGTCCGTAACTATTAAGTTTCAGAACATTCTTATAAAATAATTGCCTCTTCTAAAAATAGACCATATATTTGAGCTCGTATAATTTAATTTGATATTTTTTTGTAAGTTTAATTGTGTTAAAATTAGACACAAAGACAATTATTTTTAACTGCCTCCCGAATACATCATTTGATTTGAATTAACATAAAAACGATGAATAATTTTTATCAAGCGCATTCATGCCAAATATTATTATCTCTGGATTTGTCGTTGTGAAGAAAACTGATAAAATGTTAGTATGGAAACTGCAGACATCCCCAAAATCTCCATACAAAACACCAATTTCATAGGTAAGGACCTAATACAATTATGTTGAAACAAAAACCCAACCCACCTTTCCCAGCATTGGTCTTCTTGTCCCTAATGATCCTGACGGACACGATCTCCCCGCACCTGTGGAACTTGTCCCGTAGGGCCTCGTCTTCCAGCGCGAAGGGCATGTTGCCCACGAACACGGAGCAACTCGGGTCGTGCACCACGCCCGTCACGGCGCTGCGCGTCACGCGCAGGTGGCAGCCGTTCAGGACTGTGTTGTTCTCTGATAAAGCCTGGGGACGATACAACGCGGACTATAACAGGAGCACTCGACGCCTTTCGATGCGTTGCGTCGGCGCAGTACTATCGCGAAATTACTTCGCATTCAAGCGCTTTTGAGAATCATTATACACATTATTTGCCACGTAAATTTGAGTATTTACATTTATTCAGTGTACGCACGACATTTTCGTATCACTGGAGATATTTCTGGTACGTATAAGCCACACCCTTTGTACCATTTTTGTAATTTGTCTTTTCTGTGTATCTGTCTTCTTTGTACAATAACCTGTTAAATAAATAAATCTAAACATACATATCATAAAACTGTAAAGGTCGAATGTCTGTACATAGAAAAAAAATGCTTAAAATCAAGTCAGGGGGATGTAAAAAGAGGGAAAATACCAAAAACAATTTTTATTTTTTGTTTCTCTGTCTGTTTGTCTGTTTGTTGGGGCTAATCTCCGAAATGGCTGGACCGATATCAATTAAATTTTGCATGGTGATACCTTATATCCCTGTTCAACATTTTATATACTTTTTATTCCGGAAAATTAAAGGGTTCCCGTGGGATAGTTAAAAAACCATTACCGCGGACGAAGTCGCGGGCAACATCTAGTAAATAATAAAAATGTAATACAACAAATGCCTATAAATAAAGGTCCTATACCTTTATTCATAGGCATTAGTTGTATTACATTTTAATTAATAATATTAATAGTCCTTCCAAGTGTCCGGTGGCCAGTAACATAATCTCTCCAGATGATGCCATTTTTTCCTAGCCTCACAGTCTCTATTCTTTGGAAAGTTCTTCAGCCATTTGAGAATTACCATAAAAAATCTGTTTTAGAGAACACTTTGGAGTTTTGGAAACTATAATTAATCTGAACTTAAAGCAGAGCTAATTTAACTTGTCACGGGGCACAAAAAGAGACACAATAGAAACATCTATTGTTTGCGAACACCGGTGCTCGCGGTGTCGCCAAGGGGCTAAAGGTCTATTTTGGTTCTTAATAGTTGTGATAATTGGAAAACTAAGAAAAATATACCATACACATAACTCTTTATAATAATATCTAAATTTAAATTTCTTGTTATCTTCCAATGATATGCCATGGTTCATGGATGGTGCTCCAAATCGATGGACTTGTATCTTTGAGAAAAATCTACAAATTAATATTAACAAATAAAACCTATCCTCAAATACGTACCGGTTCAATGGAGCTCACATCTTTGAACTTGACGTAGACATTGACCGTGGTCCGCTCTGGATGCAGCTCATTCTTGATAACTGCTAGTTTTGGAGTCATACGGCCATCCTTCACTGGTATTGTGCGTATTCTGAAAACATAAATACAATTAGATTTCTTTCTATTGATTGTAAATACTTACACACATACTATCATGTATATAATTGGAATAAAGAATTTTATTTCATGTTTGAATTTCAAGAAAATCATGGATAACTAATTTTGTCATTTTGTACAGTAATAATATGTGACTGTGAGAAAAATTGTTTGCTTAGATGCACTGTAGGCCTGATGAGAAATAAAAAGTAAAATAATAGTATTAAATTACTGTATACCTTGAAATATCTTCCACCAATTGAGGTTACTATTACAATTTGAAAAATTCTTAGTGTTAAATAGCTTATTTATTGAGGAAGGCTATAGGCTACATACCATCACACAATTTCAAAGTTACTTTTCTACACAGACAAAGTCGCAGGTAAAAGCTAGTATGTAAATAACTGTTTTGCTAATGGAAATTTACTAGAAACTTATAGTAAACATATCAAGAAACAATATTAATCTCTCAACAGTCAGAAAACGAGACACAATAGAAACATGTTTCATTCATGAACACCAGTGTTCACAGTTACCACCATGGGGTTAAATTAAACTATCTTACCTAACAGTCTCAATGTCACCATACTTTTTGAAGATGCTTTTAACTTCTTTCTTACACTTCTTGCTAAATAGTACATTGCCTACGAATAGGGTTCTCTTGACTTCGTCATCTACAGTCTCTTCTGTTTTCTCATTGCTCTCTTGCTTCTGTGTTTTCTCTGTTCTCTGTGCTGGAGCATCTTCTTCATCAGAGCTCTCTTCTGCCGGTCCTGTGTCTAGTATTTCTTTATTTGCTTCATCATTCTCTGAATGAATCTCATCATCTGATTCATGCTCCGAGTCTGTATCTTTATTAGTTACAGCATTAGGATTTACATAGTTTTTATCTTTTTTCTTCTTTTTCTTCTTCTGTGTCTCTGTTTCATCTGTTATTAATGTTTCTAACTCTTGAGTGTTTTCATGTAGTAAGTCAATGTTTTTTTTCTTATGTTTTTTATTTTTCTTTTTAGGTGGTGGTTTGGTCTGTTCAATGTCTTTGTGATTTTCAACATCATCTTTGTTGAGTTCTTCAGAAATAGATTTCTTTTTTTTCTTTTTTGTACTTATCTCTTTAGTCTCTTGTACTTCAGCTTGCTCTGTTGAATCACTAGTGGTTTCTAGTTTCTTCTTCTTTTTAGGAGTAACTTTCATTTCTAAGTCTTCTACCTGAGGTTTTATATCATTTTCTTCTGTAACAGTGCTGTTTCTCTTTTTCTTCTTTTTTGGGGTGTTGTCATTGGCACTTGGAGTGCTAACTTCCTCTCCAAGCTCTCTCTCTGACTTTATCTTCTTATTCTTTGGAGACTTCATATTCTCCTCACTTTCTAAGTCTTCTTTTAGGTGCTTTTTAACTTTGTCAGCTTTAGGACTGGATATTTGCTCTGAATCACCAGTTGAATCCAAATCAGGATTCTCAAATATTCTTTTAGGTGATTTCTTCACTATAGCCTTCTTTTTCTGAACTGATGGCGACAGAAATATAGAACGGTCATCCACAAACTCGCTTTTCGGTGTAACGTTGGGAGATGGTTGATGTTTTGTTGGTGTTAGTGCTCTCCTCACAATTTTAGGACGATTTGGTGTCACGTTGCCAGATATTAGAGCTGCCACACTACCTACAACGTAATCCATTATACAATCATTAATATCTGATCACTTGTAATAGCAACCAGTCAAAGCATATTTTTGAAAAACTGCATCACCACCACCAACCGCATGGTATTATTTGACATTATGACATTGGCACTTGACACAAACCTTATAAATATTTTTTGGCAATTGACCTTAAGTCCTTGCGCCAATAATGTCATTCATGAACATAGCTCGGCTGTTAGTTCGGCTGTTAAAATCTTAGAGCATTATTCAAAACAAAACCCATTTCGTTTTGAGGATTAAATTTCAAAAAATTGTAACGTATAGTATTTAGTAGCAGGTAGGTCCGAAATATACAAAGATTGATATTCAATTTAACCAGGTTTAATTAATTTTTTTTCCGCTGCCAATCTACCATGTTCATGAAATTAGTTATGTAACGAGATTATCTACGCATAGCTCAGAGTAAACAGAACTGGAGTAGCCATAAGTCAATTTCTCAAATATTTTTTTCTGCCATTATAAATTTATATCATTTTTTAAGGTGACGGCTAACATTAATAAATCATAAAGGGCCCAATAAAAAAAATTGGTTGACTAGCCTATTTGTAATATTATGACACGTTTACACGCTTTTATTTTAACCAAGCACTGAAGAAAGAATGTAATATGACCTATTACCTATATATAGTAAAATCAAAAGCTTGAAATGATTAAAAAAATATATTTTCTGTATAGGCTGTAACCTTTTGCCTTCCCAGTGAGGGAGAATATTAAAAAGGAGTTTTTGGCGGCATTTGACAATGGCAGACGTGATTTTTATTTCAATGATTGTTATATTGTTCGGAGTTGATGTTGTTACGTAAAATCAGTGTAGTTTTGTGTACTCAGAGAAAACAGAACTGGAGTAGCCTTTGTCTAACATTCCCCTCTGCCCTCAGAGTAAACAGAACTGGAGTAGCCATTAGTCAATTTCTCAAACATTTTTTTCTGCCATTTCTTGCGGGGGGTGAGGTTACCACTACACTCAAAGCCAGCCGTTTTTACAAATGCACACATGCATAATTCGACACACAAATTTAAATTTCACGCACACACGCTTAAAATAGTCACGTGGGGTGTGCGTTTTGACAACGTCACAGCCGCACTCCCCACGAGACTAGCGTTCGAAATTTGAAATCGTAGAATTCTAAAACATGAAATAATGAAGTAAATAATCATGAAATCTTAAAAATTATAATTACAAATGAAAGGTGACACCATCTTTTAGCATACTCGATGTTTTCTATTTATTTTTACAACAAAAAACAGTACAGGCAGGCATTTTTGCGGGAGCTCTGTTCGCCGCAACGTTTACAATGTTATGGCTGTCAAAATGGCGGCTCAACTAGTTTTATTAAACGTGCAAGCATCCGATGCTTATGCATTTGGCAGAGGGGAATGTTAGACAAAGGCTACTCCAGTTCTGTTTACTCTGAGCCTCTGCCAAATGCACAAGTATCGGATGCTTGCACGTTTAATAAAACTAGTTGAGCCGCCATTTTGACAGCCATAACATTGTAAACGTTGCGGCGAACAGAGCTCCCGCAAAAATGCCTGCCTGTGCTGTTTTTTGTTGTAAAAATAAATAGAAAACATCGAGTATACTAAAAGATGGTGTCACCTTTTATTTGTAATTATAATTTTTAAGATTTTATGATTATTTACTTCATTATTTCATGTTTTAGAATTCTACGATTTCAAATTTCGAACGCTAGTCACACCCCACGCGACTATTTTAAGCGTGTGTGCGTGAAATTTAAATTTGTGTGTCGAACTATGCACGTGTGCATTTGTAAAAACCTCAGAGTAAACAGAAATGGAGTAGCCATTAGTCAATTTCTCAAACATTTTTTTCTGCCATTTCTTGCGGGGGGTGAGGTTACCACTACACTCAAAGCCAGCGCACATAAACAATAACTTTTACCGTGTTTACAAATGCACACATGCATAATTCGACACACAAATTTAAATTTCACGCACACACACGCTTAAAATAGTCACGTGGGGTGTGCGTTTTGACAACGTCACAGTCGCACTCCCCACGAGACTAGCGTTCGAAATTTGAAATCGTAGAATTCTAAAACATGAAATAATGAAGTAAATAATCATGAAATCTTAAAAATTATAATTACAAATAAAAGTTGACACCATCTTTTAGCATACTCGATGTTTTCTATTTATTTTTACAACAAAAAACAGCACGGGCAGTCATTTTTGCGGGAGCTCTGTTCGCCGCAACGTTTACAATGTTATGGCTGTCAAAATGGCGGCTCTACTAGTTTTATTAAACGTGCAAGCATCCGATGCTTGTGAATTTGGCAGAGGGGAATGTTAGACAAAGGCTACTCCAGTTCTGTTTACTCTGAGGTAAAAACGGTATAAGTTATTGTTTATGTGTGCTGACTTTAAGTGTAGTGGTAACCTCACCCCCCCGCAAGAAATGGCAGAAAAAATTGTTTGAGAAATTGACTAATGGCTACTCCAGTTCTGTTTACTCTGAGTTTGTGTAATAAGTGTCTGTGATGATGAGCAATGTGAAGGATCATCGAAATAACCGTCAAGTGGTGTGAAAAACGATGAGATTTTTATCGTGGTACAATCCATGTAGCACCACAGTGTCTGCCATGGACTATTTGACGCCAAACTCTCCCAAGATGTATTCAAATGCATTATACTAGCATTTCAATGCAAACTAGTGAAAAATAAAGTACTGAAGACATGGCTGTATGGGCTTTGTTCCCTTTGCCTTCCCTATATGGGAGAACTTTAAAAAAAAATATATAGTTATTATTACGAGTTTACGACTGGCAACAAAAAGAGCATTTAAAAAAATAAGTGCTCGTGTGAAGACGCTTTCATAAAGTTTTAGTCAGTTTGTTTGAGTTTTATTGTTTTGCAGTGGCAATCAAACATTTGTGTTTCCAAATTGAGACTGTGGATTGTGTTCCAGTGCTTACTGTGAGTATTTTGACTTTTTACATAATAATAAAGTGGTAAAACCCTAACGCGCCATTGTGCCGCCCGCCATTCATAACATTCTTTCGATACCTACTTTGTAATTAATTGTAAAATTTATTTACAAATATTTTTTTGCTATCATCACTTTGCAATTACAACGTTTGAAAGACAGTTGAATTATTTGTTGTTACAGAGACTTTTTTTATTTGTGCAGTAGGTTATCTCAGAAACATTTTCCGGTATTCGTTATACATATTTCAATGTTTACCGCTCATTTTACCGCACAATTGTATTCTTATAATCATTATTACAATGCAATTCGCAAGACTTATCATTGGCACGCTTTACTATACATACCTAGTTATTCTTTTTTCTCTAGATTTACGGTTTTTGTACTAGGAAATGATATGAATATGTACCTAGTTCTTACGGCTTCCGCGACCTTAGTATTTGTGTTAGGTTAACAACCTCTAAAAAGTTTTATATATTTTTTGCTATTGCAAATTAGTTACAAGGCCTTCATCTATTGAATGTAGAACTCCTGTTCGAAACTCACACTTTTTCAAGGAAAACAATAATATCTAATCAATTAAAGAATTTGATTACAAAACAAAACATGTGCTGTAAATATTTGTACAAATAAAATTACTCAGAGGCGAAAAAATCTTTGTCAACGAGTGAAGATGAACAGGCATAAGATTTTTTGCACAAGTTGGTAGGTACTATAGCTCATCTATTACTCCTGAAAGTAGTTTAAGATACAAATATTATTTTTCTAAATGTTCTTACCTTTGACTAGTGATTAAAAGGTGTTTATCATTACATTAGTTATATCCATATTGAATATTAAACTATGCATAATACATGGAGAGCAAATTTTACTATTGTGGTATCAATTTTGGAACAACACTAAGCAAAACTGCTCATAAATTCAACTTGGTGGAGGCAACAATAAACTTTTTAAAAGTTTCCTGCAAATGTTATAATGTCTGGTTGCCGCAATTTTATAGCAATCTAAGCAACTGGCGTTGCTGGGTACAAAGAAAGGGAGGGAGGGTGTGATATCACCCGATGCATTGCAATTGACATATGTGGAAACCTGCAACTTCAATAATATTTTACAGTTGCTAGTTGTGGCCTTTAATAACATAGTTGTCAATTACAGCAACTGAAGGCGGTTGACGATCACCAAAACTCAAAATTCGAGTTGTCTTGTGTGCACAGTCCCATTGAAATATAATTATGTAAACATCTTTGTCAGTTGCTGCAATAATTGTGCTCTATGTGCAAAGAGCTTAAAAGTAATTATTGTTACATTATAATGGTGTTTGGACATATAAAACAATATCAAAAATTATTCTTCATATGCCCTTTCTAATATACCTTAATCAATTAATGTTATAAATAACCCTATTGATTTTCCTTGTATGTGATTTATTAATATCCATTCCCTTTTGCATTTATTATAATGACCTTCCTTGGGTTTTTAATCACATATATGACAATTGTGTTTGTGTGGGTGCTTAACACCTCTGCCTACCCCTTTGGGGAAAGAGGTGTGATGATATGTTGTGTTATACGTCAATTATGTATCTCAATGGTCAGAAAACGAGACACAATAGAAACATCTAATGTTTGTGAAATTTAATAAATCTTCTTTGAGAAAATTATAGAGAGCCAGCAACTTTTTGCAGGTCATCTTTTGTGTGGTCTTCCCCTTTTCCTTTTTACATCTTCTCTGGGAGTCCATTCAATGATATTCTTGGTCCATTTATCATTTCTGTCTCTCAATACATAATAGTGTCCAAAATACTAAGTCAAAATAGTGGAAAACACCCAATACCTACTCATTAACATTGTTTAAAAATTAATCATTAGATACTTATGAAAGTCTGCATATCATACGGCCTACAGCTAATAATAAACAAAAAAAATATTTTTTCTTCAGTGTAGGATAAATATATTACCACTAGAGATAAAATGTATTTTGAAGGATTATGAATTAAATACCTAATAAAGCTAATTGATTATCTAAATAATCTTTAAAGTTTATGGGTCAAAACAAGGTACCTAAATATTATGATACTTAACAATAAAAGACATGGGTACAAATATTTCTGAACAAGGTTACTGACCTCATGAAACACATGTTTGAATTGTATAGAATTGCTTTGAAACTAAATAAAATATTTGTGTCACTACTACATCTAATATCAAATATTAGTAACATAGCGAGACACCTGTATGACCTGGAAAATAATTTTAAAACTATTTACAAGCGAAACCTCTTTAATTCTCTTGCAATAAGAGTCATTTTCAGTCTGGTGTCTCTCGGTCTCTCTGTATCTAGTTATCACTTAAATTGTCTAGATACCTTTCTTATCAGTCATGTTTGTATGCACAAGATAGCGGCAGTTCAATTTTGTGTACACTTCTATAGAGCTATTATAAACTATTTATGTAAACTCTTAATCTACAAAGGAGGTCAGGGGACCCAAACAGGTGGATTAACAATTACCTCTCAGATTGGGTTACACTTACATTTGAGAATTATTAAAGAAAACCACAAACTGATAATTTCTAGTAATGTGTGTTTCTCGGAAAAACAGTCCAGCTCCAAAACATTTTGCAGCCAACATACAAAGCCTGAAGATGACAAAGGAGTACCTATCTGTTTATTAATACCAGAATTTGAAATGTTAATTACTCTGATAGCAGCAGCTTTCCACACCATTGGACCATTGGTTTAGGATCAGATAGGACATCTGGTCATTACATCATATTTGTATTGGCCTATTAAAGACACTCTCTATTTGACAGCCTTATTTTAATTTACTATTCAAATGCTCAATATATCATTGGTAAATTACAAAAAACTTATGTATTTCCTATATCTAATGTTTAAGTCTGCGTGTTACAGGTAGACTACTTTTGCCTACCCCTTTGGGGAAAGAGGCGTGATGATATGTTGTAATATTTTATATCAGACCGAAACAATACAGATAAATTATTATTTGTATAGAGTTTTATCAAAGAGTTCCACAAATCCACACGAATATAAAATCAGTAGGTATATTGTTTGTGTTGGAAAGTATGCCCTATATTACGATTGTAAAAGTTGATATTGTTTATATAACAATTGTGAAGGGAACCATGTCCCTTAATGCACTGAAGCATGGAAACCACTCATGCGGACAATGTAGCCACGGAGTATATGTTGTAATATTTTAACAGGATGCCTATATTTCGAGGTCTCTATTAACATTATTTGTTAGTTGATCTCAGCAGTAATTAAGATAAGATTAGAAGAAACGCGGAGGTACAGGAAATATTCTGATAGCATTTAAAGAGAATGATATGAGAATAAAAGACGGATGCTGAGCTGACGAGTAACAGAGGAGAGTGGGAGAAGAAGACATGTTGTGTCGACCCCACCTAGAGTGGGAAAAGGGCAAGGAGAAGAAGATTAAAGACGTATAGCATGGCAAAAAAGTCCCTATGGCAAAAGACTATCCCAAACAATGACGACTGAATTAACAGACAGTTAATTGTTAATAATAAATAGGATATAATGTTCGTCATATAAGAGTCTCTATGAACAGATGAAATTCAAAATGTTTATGTTTCAGCTAATTCTTATTCATAACATGCATTTTACGTAATAATGTAACAAATTGAATTATCGTATATTTATCGGAGACAATATATATAATAAGACCTGTCATCATGTATGGATCGGAATGTTGGCCTGTAAAGCGGATAGATGAACAAAGATTGCATGTAGCTGAAATGCGAATGTTGAGGTGGATGTGTGGTGTGACGGGAATGGATAGAGTGAGGAGTGAGATTAGGGGAAGTCTGAAAGTTGCCCCGATTGCTGATAAACTGAGAGAAAAACGACTTTCTTGGTATGGACATGTAATGAGAAGGGACAGTGATCATGTCACCAGAAAAGTTATGGACTTGAATGTGGATGGGCGTGTGGGGAGAGGAAGACCAAAGAAAAGATGGATGGATTGTGTGAATGATGATGTGATGAGGATGGAAGTGAGTGTTGACTTGACGAGTGATAGAGGAGAGTGGAAGAGGAAGACATGTTGCGCCGACCCCAAATAGAATTGGGAACAGGGCAGGAAAAAGAAGAATAAAAGAGAAAGATGTGCGAAAGAGGACGTAGTAACAAAAATCGAGATGGGGATTCGTTAAACCTCTGCTACCTAATATTTTACTGTTGTAAACGAAAGAGCAGACTCCCCTAGAGTAGAACCCAGTTTAGCTTTTGTGTTGATTGCGCGAAGTCCTTTTCAATAAAAAAGTATTGTGTCACTTAAAAATAACCAATTTTCTCCGTTTTCTCAAATTTTCCGAAAATGTCAACATTAAAAGGGCTACCAAATAAATACCAAACAACGTAGCGTCTTCAAACTTTAAAGCTAAATGGATTGTATACATTCTAATACAATGATAATTTCAAATAAATACCACCATTTCTAAGTTAGGCCGGGTACTTATGGGTCCGTCGTCGTTAAAATCTAGACCAAAAGCGTCAATTCAAAAATGTATGACGTCAGCTTGACAAATTGTTAAATTTGCGATGAAAATTTAAAGAAATATTTTACACCAGCTGTGCCGCCAGCCGCCATGTTACTAATCCTAGCACGGTGTTGTGATAAAATTTTCTTGTCTTGTCTTGTCTTCAGCCTATATGCGTCCCACTGCTGGGCACAGGCCTTCCTCATGGGGAAACACATCAGGAGTATGGGTCGTAACACCACCACCACCACCAATGCGGGTTGGTGGGTAGAAAAAATCGCAATAGCGACCGGGACCAAGGGGTTAACGTGCCTTCCGAAGCACGGAGGAGCTCGAGATCACAGTCTTGGTCACCCATCCACGGCCTGACCATGGCGAAGGTAGCTTTGATTTCAATCGAAAGCCAGAGCGTACTAACCACTACGCCACCGAGCTCCTATCACTACATCATACGTTTTCGCTATTGGACCATATTTTAAACTACTGGTCAACCTTACCACGGATCAAAAAACTGACCCTTCGTCTGGACATGTTAGAGGATGAACGGAAGTAGACTTACGATTTCGTTATAAGACAAATGTGAATGAGAATGTTGGAAGTAGACCACCTAGGCAAACATACCTTGAATGAATCGGGACCGTTCTAAAGTAACCGATGGACATGTATAACATATTTAAGAAATCAGAGTGTAACGAGGGGGATGCCGGAGATTAATAAAAGACTACTGACGTCACTTATTTTTGTAGATTATTGAATAAATAACTAAGGCACACCGATACAAATTACTGAATATAAAACTTTATGATATTATCAAAGGTACTTACAATAGTGCCTTCGTAAACATAGTGAAACTTGAACAATTAATATCGTTACAGATGATTTACTCGTATTATAATTTTATTGTTATCACTTATTATTGTTTTTTAATAATATCTATATAATAATTTGCGTCGAGCCAACCCCTCCAGACGCTGACTCTGATAGGAATAAAATTGGAGAAAACAATGAAAACAGAGACAGATGGTATGTTTAAAAACAGAAACAAAGAGAAAATGGCCAGAGAAGAGCGCAATAACAGCAAAGAGTCGCTAATACTGATATAGCGCCTCGTTACAAGAGAAAGCGAAAGCTGTGTGCCAACAAACAAACAAACAACAAACAAAAATAACTTTATTTCATAGGTTAAACCTGGCACTTAAAAAGGTCAATATTTTACAGTTTATAAATTGTGAAAAAAAAATATATTTTTAAATTAAAAGTATATTTTAAATTAAAGTTAATTACCGCGAGCCAATCTGCCAACACCGGGAAAAGGGCGCGAATTATTAATGAAAATTGTTAAAAAATCTATATTTTCGTACCTACAGAATCAGCAAAAACTTTCAGCGTTTCAGACATTCGTTTTCAAATCGCCACTTACATAATTCATCATAACTTCTAAATTCCTAACTTTGAATACATTAGTATATAAGTGATAATTTAAATACCTACGTGCTTCTTCAAACCACAGACCACAGAGTAGATACTACGTGACTAATGCATAGTTTAGCACGAATATGCTTATGGTAAATATGTTAACAGTCTGTAAACAAAGGTTTAAGTGAATGTCCTTTTACAGCGGAATATTTAACTGAAGTGGTGCTGTAGTATTAGGTCCTTACATATGAAATTGGCGTTTTATATGGAGATTTTGGGGAACTGCATTTTCCATACTACAATTTTTTCAGTTCTCTTCACAACGACAAATCCAAAGATAATAATATTTGGCATGTATCATGAGACAAGCTTTAGCTATATGTGTGATATCACACTTCTTAAAAATTATTTATCTTTTTTACGTGAATGCAAATCAAATTATGTATTCGGAAGGCACTGAAAAGGAGTTGTCTTCGTGTCCAATTTTAACACAATAAAACTAAGAACGAATTATCAAAACAAATCAAAAGAGTTCGAAAATATGGTCTATTTTTAGAGGAGGTAATGATTTTTTAAGAATACTCTGAAACTTAATAGTTACGAACAAAATACTAAGAGAGAAGAAAAACACCAATTTCATAGGTAAGGACCCAATATTTGCGTGAGATGTGCATGACATGAGTAACATAGATAAGGACTTTGCATCTTCAATATTACGTTGGGGAAAGTGCGACATAACTAACGTTGGATAATTCCGCATATAAATAAATATTATATAAATATCCTCAGACATTCACACCTATCAACTAGTCCCATTTCAAGTAACCAAATGCTGCTTGTGTTACGGATACTATTTGACGGACAAATATATTTAATAGATAAATACACATAATTATTCGGAATATATATAATATTATACATATATAATGAACATCCAAGACCGGAGAACAAATGTCTGAAAATTCTTCACCTAAACACTTGCCTCCACTGGGGATGACGCGACGCCTTGAGACCGGCGTACAGACCACTCGACCACGGAGGTCGATATCTGAATAAAAATAGCTAATGCGCAAAATTAATGTGTGTAGCTAATGAATGGCTGTAAATGGAAAAAAAATGCTAAAAGCTCAGTCAGGGGGATGTAACAGCCGTGAAAATACCAAAAAATGTTTATTTATTTATTTTTGGTTCCTCTGTCTGTTTGTCCGGGCGAATCTCCAAAATGGCTGGACAGATTTCAATGAAATTTTGCATGGTGATACCTTAATCCCTGGTCAACATCTTAGATACTTTTTATTTCCGGAAAATTAAAGGGTTGCTGTGGGATAGTTAAAAAACCATAGTAACTGCGGGCGAAGTCGCGGGCAACAGCTACTCTGCGTTAAGACACCTTTTAAGTTTATAACCTTCAAAAATAGATCTGCAGACTTTACGTATGTTAGTCTTGCACTATCCCCTACGAAAGCGATTCATCGTGTAATTATTAAAAATACTTTCAGTGAAGCAGACCGCGTTATTTTTTGTTATTTAGTCGCTTCATTGTATTTACCATTTTGGGTTTTAAATATGTGTCAATTTTACACAGCATTTTGATGCTTTCCTGATTCCAGAGTTGATCTGATCGAGATTTTCTGAATGGATCATAGCGGCCAAGGATTTAAAGCGTATTTTATTAGAGAGACTGTCCCTCAGTGGACTAGTTCGGCGATGTTGCTAACTTTGCCTCTATAAACTTGTATATAACGACTCAAAATTGTAACACGTTGAGCTGAACTTTAATAATTCTTGTCCTTCTTTTCAAAGGATTTTTACACCGCCACCTTTGTCTTAACTGAACTTTATTGTCCAGGCCCTAAAGGCGTATATCCTGCCATTCATTCCCCAACTCTCCACATACAAGACAGCAGCGTGTATCTGTCAATACCCCACGTATTCGTACCACAATGACTGCTAGTCAATTTAGATGCCTGTCTCGTACGCCTGTCAATTGCACACATGCTAATCTATACTTTAGTACTAGAAAATAAGACGAGAATTTCTAAATCAGCGTTATTACTTAGAAATGTATAGAAAGAGCGAATGATTGGTTTTGTCTTATTTGCTTTATTTAGAATTTATTGCCTTTAGTTTTATTGCTTAGTACTAACATGTAAGTAGTAGAAATTATTCTTCACTTTATATTTGCCAGAATTTGAGTAAAATTACCTAGCAAAGTAACACCCAAATATCACCTGAGTCCATAACAAAGGGGATAGTCAGTTGGCAGGCACAGGGCAATGCACATTTATCATGAAACCCGTAAAGAATAAATAAGATAGGACTTGAGTAGAATCTTCGTTATAATTATTTCCTTATAAAATATGAAAAATAGGCATCTTAATACATTATTCAGAATGTAGCGGCAGCATGAAGGTAGCGGTAGCCGAGTTGGGACGAGGCGTGGCACTGCTTGTTCGAGAGGCCGCGGGAATCGCGGGTTCGATCCCACCGCCGCCACCAATGAGTGAATAAAACTTATGTAGGTACAGTTCATTGTGGATATCGCTTGCCTCACATTGTGCCCGGTGCATGGCAACAGGCTCGCGACCTGTTACACGGGGACCTAACATATCTGGCGAAATGTGGGTGTTTAACACCTCTGCCTACCCCTTCGGGGAAAGAGGCGTTATGATATGTTATGTTATGCTATCAATGCTTTGATATACACAAACACAACATTAAAAGATTCGTTGAGATAAACAATACGTCTTATGGTCTTTGGTAATGTGGTTAATCGTTGAAAAAGCTTTTTTTATTTTTATGTGGTCTTGGAACTATCTTCATGTATAGTTCTAAAGGTCGAGTAATGAATGCAGCGAAAGCAAAAAACGTCGCATGATGCACTGTTGGTAGCTACAATGGACAGGATTTGATATAAGACTTAGAAAGATGTTTGAATATGTCATAAGATATGAAGACATACGATACGAGGATTATAGCTAAACAATCAGGTTACAACATTCTGTAATCTAAGGCTAAACAGTCCTAAAATGCGACAAAGACAAAAGAAAAGATGGATTGATTGTGTCGAATATAATATTAGTGCTGACAGCGCTGAGTTTACAAAAAAGTGCTATAATTATTATATTTTTTGTCCCAAACTTTGGAAAAGTTTTTGAGCATATATGCTGGCGGTCTGTTTTCTGATGGTATAAGCTAGTCAATAAGTATGTAAATCCTATAGATGTGTGTAAGTGGGTACAGTATCCAGTTTCATTACTATTTGTTTGGGGCAACAGATAAAATAGAGTTACACATGCATTTGACTCACTACCATTGCCCCCCGATAACAATGGCTCCTTGTGGTCTGTGTTGATCGTAGCTTAAATAGTATTTTAAAATCAGTGGCATTCACAGTTTGTTGATAAAAAGGGTAAACCCGAAATAATCTTATCAATGTTCTGATATGAGTGCATGGTCTTTATTTGTTATACTGCACGGAACTAGTTGGCCGCGCCTTAGGTATGTGAGCGGCGGGGCGGAGAGGCGGGGGCGCGCGCTGGCATTACTCAGTTCGGCGCTGTACTTCGCGACGGCAACACGCATTGGAAGTTCCTGCTACTTTAAACAAAACGCACATGAGATTGCAATAGTGTGATGAGTCGCCACCTAAGGCGCGGCCAACGTGTTCCGCGCACATTATAGCATTTTGAACGAATTTAGGAAAGACTAAACAGTTGAGTGTTTAAAGGTCTCTGTCACATGACTGTGCTAGAACCGTATCACCACAGATATACATTTAGATAGGTGACGCAAATGCACTCACTGCGCGTGTTCGATAACCCCGACCGAACGTGGGGGTTAGAGGTATTCCTCGAAGCGCACTGAATGAAGCGCCCCAAATGTATTCCTGGAAGCGTCCCCATGTTTAACTTTTAAATAGCGATGGCGATACTAACTGAAACTTTCGAAAATCAATGATCCAAAAAAATAAGTGAGATTTTGTGATTAATCAGTGAGTGGTATTCGCTTTATATATATAAACTCCCTCTGACATATTCATATCATTTTGGTAACTCCACACAACAAATTACAGAAGATTCATGTTACATATTTCGTGATAGAGCAGAATAATCTCTACCCAGTAATCATCACCTAATAACACAGCTATATAACCCTGGGTGCAATGACCGTGGCCCCCAAATTGTACAAAGGATTGTCTTGAGTGCGTTAATTATTTTAGTTTTTTACTAGCTTTTAATGGCTGCGTACTGGCAGTCTAAATGAAAACAAACAAAATATTTTGTTCTAATTGTCTATAACGTGCCACCGTGCTTTGAAACGCATGTTCAGCTTTTTTCCCTTGCCTTTGTGTTTCATTCATATATCTGATGAATCCATACCAAAATTAAACTATACTGTCCGTCTGTCTCGCTTTCACGTCAAAACTACTGAACCAATGTATCAGAAATTTAGTACACAGATATTCTGCAACCTGAGAAAGGTCATAGGCTACCTTTTATGGCGATATTCCCATGGGAACGGGTCCATGGGAGAAAAATGAAGGACAAATTTACGCCATTATGAACTTTGCTTCGTAGAGTAGGAGTAAACTAGGTAGAGTAACTAGGTAGAGTAAACTAGGTAGAGTAAACTAGGTAGAGTAGGAGTAAACTTTCAATTTCACAAATTGAGGCTATTGTTCTTCTTTCAGTGCTGAATAGCCTATTTATTGAAGAAGGCTATAGGCTACATATCATCACATCAATGTAACTATTCTACGCAAAGGAAGTCGCGGGCAATAGCTAGTTATGAATATGGAGCGGGCTTCAAAACTTCAGTGGCCTTTCGTCTTAGAGTCCTAGTGACCTATGCAGGTCTGTTGTTATTCTGGCTCCGGGTAGCGACTTCATAGATGGATCAGTTCAAATAGGAAGTGTTTAGTGCTCGTTTCATGGGAGATCTATACTTATAAAGAGTCTTTGAGCCCCGTGTTATTTAAATGTCTGTGAGACCATTAATGAACCATGCAATGAGTGAGCCGTCAGAGACTGATAGATACTTCCCAAAAGTTGTTCATAAAGAAGTAATCGCTTACATTTAACGCTCCTTTACGATTTCACAGTACTTATTTGTTATCCTATAATTTCTTCTATGTAGATGTTCAACAGTGAGACGCATATAGGCAAAAAAATATATTGGGTCCTTACCTATGAAATTGGTGTTCTTTCTCTCTCTTAGTATTTTGTCTGTAACTATTAAGATTCAGAGTATTCCTAAAAAATAATTACCTCGTCTAAAAATAGACTATATTTTTGAGCTCTTTTGATTTGTTTTGATAATTTGTTGTAAGTTTAATTGTGTTAAAATTGGACACGGAGACAACTCTTTTTAAGTGCCTCCCGAATACATCATTTTATTTGCATTCACTTAAAAACGATAAAAAAATTTTATGAAGTGTGATACACATATTACTAAAGCTTGTCTAATGATAGATGCCAAATATTATTTATCTTTGGATTTGTCGTTGTGAAGAAAACTGAAAAAATTTTAGTATGGAAAATGCAGAATTCCCCAAAATCTCCATACAAAACACCAATTTCATGAAAAGGACCTAATATTTGATACGAAGCTGAAATGATTGTGCTGTGTTTGGGTGCCATCGCGTGTCGAGTGAAGTTATCCAAATTTATTATCCCGGCCTGCTATTTATTTATAGATAATGTTTTCCTTTAGGCAAGTTCAAGAGCTTTTTTGATTTGTTGTTTTTTTATTATGTTTACTAGCTTTGCCCGTGACTTCTTTCGCTAAATATAGAATCTTTATGTTAGATATATCAACCAAGAAATGAAGAGCTTTGTGGCGTAGTGGTTAGTACGCTTCGGTTATCGAACGAAAGCAAAGCTGCCTTCGCCATGGTCTGGCCGTGGATGGGTGACCAAAACTTTGTGATCTCGAGCTCCTCCGTGCTTTGGAAGGCACGTTAAGCCGTTATTGCAACCGTTTTTACCCACCAACCCGCATTGGGCCAGGGTGGTGGTGTTACGGGCCATAGTCCTCATGTGCTTCTCCATGAGGAAGGCCTGGGCCAAGCAGTGCGACGTGTATAAAGAAGACGAATATCTACCAATACATCGGTAATCGCTATTATTCAATTCTATGTTGATTTTCCAAGGTGGCGTAGCGATAGCCGTTTCGATAGACGGCACTGTTCGTGCAGAGTCACCGAATCGATACTCGTTTTTGCCACTGAGCTTCAATGAAACTTATTTACCAGAATTGGGAGCCATCCCCAGTTGTCACAGCTGGTCACAATTGTGAGACCTCCCCCTCCCCAGTGTGACGTCACATATTTGAGATAAAATGAAATGAAATTTATTGGTTATAGAAAGATAAAGCTACAGAATAATTGAATTACAAAATATTATAACAAGTATTATAACCAAATGGTCACCACTCTGAATTTGCTACAACTTGGAATGTCACAGCGCTGGTCTTCCGTAGCGCCAATTTTTATTTTGCCATTCAACATCTAAAAGTAAAAACTATAGAAATAAAAAAGTTGTTCCAAATTTCCAAAATTAGTTTTATTTCCATATTTTTTCCTCCCCTTGTCACACAATGTCACATTTCGCCGACCCTCTCCCACCCCCTTAATGTGTGACGTAATTTATGGATGGCCCTTAATGTTTTTTGTTTTTCGAGTTATGACTCGGCTATCACCGGATTGTTTTAAAGAAGATAAGAACTTTGGTGTAGTGGCGAACCACCACTGGAGGGGTTCTCTCTGGAAAGCATCCCCCCTAGGGGGTTCCGCTTCCAGGGAGTGCCTCCAGGGCGGACTAGCCGGATTGATAATCGCTTGTAAATCACACTGCGCTCCGTGCATGGCAACAGGCTTGCCCCCTGTTACACGGGGATTTAAACATAGCGAAATGTGGGTGTCAACACCGTTGTCTACCCCCTCGGGGATAGAGGTGTGATGATGTTTATTTTTGTTTGTATCTATCACATATTTTTTTTTTTTTATTTATTAGGACAACCAACAAGAAAAACACTAGTACAATGATTTACATAATAATCGCATAAAATTAACTTAATCTAAGTGCGATCATAATTAAAGGTTGCCACGGCATGCAATGTGGACTATATATTACATATTACTTCAAAGGAATGTGATATCAATATTATTAGATTAATTATGACACGAAATGATTATGCCCTTGCATGGTCATGTTTTTGTTTATTTGAACAACATTTACATTTAGCGCTCGCTTTAATGAACCTTAGTAATTGATCTTTACCTATGAAATTGCCGTTTTGTATGGAGATTTTGGGGAACTATTTTCCATACTAAAATTTTTTCAGTTATCTTCACAACGAAAAATCCAAAGATTTTTCGTTGTGAAGTGAACCTTTGGCAATATGTATGATATCACACTTCATAAAAATTATTTATTGTTTTTATGTGAATGCAAATGAAATGATATATTTGGGAGGCACTTAAAAAGACAATTAAACTTACAATAAATTATCAAAACAAATTAAAAAAGCTCAAAAAAATGGTCTATTTTTGGAGGAGGTAATTATTTTTTAAGAATACTCTGAAACTTAATAGTTACAGACAAAATACTAAGAGAGAGAAAAACGAGCGATTTCAAAGGTAAAAGACCTATATATTATATTTTTTTATTTAATAAAATTGTAAAATTTGTAAATTTAAAAATATTGACATTCTTAAGTGCCAGATCTGGCCTATGAAATAAAGTTATTTTTGTTCGTTTGCTTGTTTAAAAACATCGTCGTCTCCGAAACCATCTAATCTAAAAACATGGTGCACTAAAGAACTTTGTCTTTTCACTTTGACCATAAAAAAACTGGTTATTAATATTTTCTATTCCTAAACCTCCAGATGTTACGTGTAACGTCAATTTTAAACATAACAGTGAAGAATATGTGTCTATCTATATTCGGTTTTGTTTGGGTGCTATTTACAGCGCAAACATAAAACTAATGAACGTTGAGAAGAGAGCCCTTGCGTTAATGCCACTTGCTGCTTGCCACAAGTGATAAGCTTAAGCGACTTCTGGGTGTTGGTATTTTTTTACAAGAGATTGTGGTTTTGATAAAACAATTAAAAATCTTTCAACTTTAACACGGGATTACAGTATTAATCCAACTTCATGTCAATAAGCATCAGTTGATTACGAAATGCACCTCCATTTTCTTATATTAATCATTACAGTATTTCATCTTAATTAGCCCATATTAGTCCACGGCTTGTTGTTTCGCAATTTTTGCAGTTTCGCAAATCACTCCATCTTGCATATCTTTATGAATGTAATTCCTTTGAATTACAATTTTAGAGATATGTAAATTATTTTTAATTAAAAAATTTATTGCTTTAGTTTTTAAACAATTTCATAAGGTATTTATTATTATTATAATACTCTTAATTGGCAAATAAAATATTGCATAAAAATAACAACAATGCATGCAATTTCATAATAAAATAGACACATTGTCATACATAATACTCTGTCAGTTTCCTAATGTACAGGTATGTGAAATATTTTAGGGTAATGGCATTTTAATTTGATTGATTGTTGATATTTACTCCATTACGCATACAAAGGAGTGCTTTATCTTAAGTATCTGTAGCTAAATTACTAATCGAAGACGAGAAGACACTTACTATGAAGAAGAAGAATTTTATTATACTTTATAAAAAAAACCTTAATAATGGACTAGTATACCGCAATCTACCTACCACTGTACTATGGGCGATCTATTGCACGAGTAGTCTTGTTTTTCTCAATTGGCTATTATTTTATTTATTTATTTAATAATTTATTGTACACAATAAAGAAAGAAATATACAATGAAGAAATAAAATTACAATAGGTAGGGCTTATATCTATAAGATATCTCTTCCAACCCACCTGCGACAGGAGAAGTGCACAAAGAGAAAAACAAGTTGCGTGCACCTACTTAAAATTATTATAAGCATAATAAATTATATTATAATAAATAGCCTACTACTTGCTTTTAAATGACTTTACTTATTTTCTACTTTGTTGTTTTAAATGAAATATCCTATTAAACCGTCTAACATTCATTACGTCCTTTGGACCACACCACAGCGATAGTAGCTGGATACGCCGCAGTTCATTCACCCCGTACTATTAGTGTTTCTCCAGGAGATAGGTATCACTGTTATATGAGTAATAACCGCCTTTTGCTGACTTGCCGTATAATTTTAACGAAATATTCTGTTGAACTTTCTAAGGTCGCTAATTATCTCTAAAAAATTTGCCCAAATTCTCGTCGTTATACTGTCGAATAAACTTAAAATGTAGCTTAATTCGGTTGATTGAACTATAAATGTATTTCCGTGATTAATAATTATTTTGCCCCAGTAACTTGTTCTTGAACTTATGTTTTCTTTAGGCGTATTCTCTCTAATCTCTGGCTGAAAGTGAAATTGTCACATAATTTAGTTTTTTAAACAAACGAAGAATGATGATACATCTTTACTACGTTTTTCTTAGCTTGCTTTCTTGTCTGTGGAGATCATCGTACTTAGGTATATATCGTAAAACTCGCCTAGAAAGCGATAGCAGAGTAAAAAACCTACATAAAATATAACTTTTAATAAAGTTATTTCGTTTTTTTTTTTTTTTTTTTATTAGGAATAACAAACAGCTAACACAATCAAATATTAATAAAAATATTAAGTACAACAGTTTCAAGAGAAATATTACAGTAGATTTAATCATTGTGAAGCCCATACCGCTATCCACAGATTGGTAAAAGTGTTACTCGATATAATTCTATAAATGAATGATAATTTTATGAGACAAAAATGTAGAAGGAATAAAAATACATTGGGTTCCAGAGGTATGTGGAGTGCGAATAAAAAAAATAAAAAAATAAGAACATAACAAATACTTTTTCTACATACTAACTCAACCTTGCAAAATATCATTAACTAAACTTTTGAATATTGAATCTGATTCTGAGAATATATCAAGGCTGGAAAATAATTTGTTAAAATTGTCAGTTAGCTGACAAAGAGGTGCGCGCGCCCCAGCGTTGGTGCGGCGCGCCGGCACGTGGAACACGCGGGGCGCGTTTTTAATATTTAACAAACATACACCACGTTTTATCATCCACATTTCGCCAGATATGTTAAGTCTCCATGTCAGGTGGCGAGATGGAATCAATATATTTTAATAATAGCGATTATACAATGGGATAAATAGTATATTTATTGTATAATCACTTCATCACTTGTTCCCTCCTTCCTACAGCATGGGTTCCTTCAAAAGAGGCGTGAAAAGGCATCTTATGAGCCAGCAAGGTGGAGGACGCTAGGCCTGCATCCTTTGGTGCTGCCCTAGCATCCTTCGTAAATAGACTTATCTACTGCTTACCATCAGGTAGTGTTGAGTCATTTGCTGTGCTGATTATAAAAAAAAATATGAATAGGTTACACTATAGAGAATAAAACTTATGTACTAGAACACATTTGCCCTTGTTGATTCTAGGCGGGGTTGACACAAAATATTTTTCTTCCTCTTTTTTTCTTTTCTTTCTATTGCACTTTCCTCTGTCTGTCACACGTCAGTTTAGTCTTTCTCTTTGCTTCCCATGCTCTTAATCTACCACTCTATTGCTCTTCCTCTCGTATGATGCAAAAGCATTTAACCAAAAACAGCCAAATACTTTTTTGATATTTATAATTGAGGTAGGAAATAGCTATTTTGGTTGTGTAATAAATAATAGTAGGACGAAGTACAGACAAAGCAACGACCTTACCTTTGGTGTCCGGTTCCCACCACTGAACCTGTTTGCCCAGATGCGCCCGCGCCCGTCGCATCACTTCCTCACTGAGTAGTTGAGTACCTAATTAACTAGGCCCCGGACATTCCGGTATTCCAGAGTATTATCTATCAGGAATTTGGATTAAAACTAAAAATGTTACCGGAAATGTATAAAATCTGGGAAAAGATAAATTATGGATCAATGTCAATTCCTAGAAAGTTTATTCTTATAGTTATTAGGTTAAGGTTATTTTTTTAAATTACCCTTTAAAACAATATTTGTGTCATCAAACATACAATAGAGGAAACATTTCATTTGCTGCCCAATTAGTTAATTTGTACAATATCTGCTGCCCATAAGTTGCTGCCAAATTAGTTATTATGCTGACCAATTGTATAATTTTGCTAACAGTTTAAATAACACTCGAATAATATTCGCAATATCGATTTGCTATAACGTCTGTAGTAATTTTGCCAAGATTCTCGTAGGTGTAGCTATGTCGGCTAACTAGATAGGCCTAGATACTCGTACCTTTCTCTTGGGCACGTGCTTCTGTAAGAACAGGTGTGTAGTAACTATAAAATAAAAGTGACATTAATGTTTTCTAATTATTAAATACTAATTACAATAAAATTAAATACAATTCTCAGGAGCTCTTCATTTCGCGAGTGAAAATTCTAAGCATGCGCTTCCTTAGACTGATAAATCGCTTCCCATCTGGCGAACAGCGGTCAAGCGAGAGGCTGTCAAATATAAAAATAACTCATTAAAATATCGCTTGCCTTTTAACGCTTGTGAACCTCTTCAAGGACATAGCCCAATGAGTAGGCCATGTCAAGCACAGTGCACTGAGTCCGCGTCGGCACACGTCTTGTCTTCCACTGTGCGATAATTGTCTTATGTAATTTAACAAGATTCGTCAATTTGAATCGTTGGTAGGACCGGTTTGGTGAATAATAAGAATACGCTATGATGGAATGTGTCACATCTTTCGTGACTGTGTAGTTTATTATTTATTGTGTAGGTTAGTCTAAATATAACGATTATGATTAAACGTAGTCGCTGTGTGGTCATAACTTAGTTAAAATGAAGGGTGTAGATAAGAAACCTTTGTTTTTAAATGCGTACCCCACTCACTCGTTTTCAAATCTGATTTTAAAGACATCTTATTTACTGTGAGATCTTCGAGGAATTGAAGTAATCCCCCTAACACCACTACGAGGTGCGGCTAGAAAAAAACCGGACTGATGCTGGAAAAAACATTTATTTACATTTATTTACAATTTCATTTTATCTCCTTCAATGTACTCTCCTCCTCGGTCTCTACACCGCTCCATACGAATTTTCCACTGTTCATAGCAATGCTGCAGATCATTTTCGGTAAGGCCATACATTACTTCCGTCGCTTTTTCTTTTACTGCTTCAACAGTCTCAAATCTAGTTCCTTTCAAAGCTGACTTGACTTTAGGGAAAAGAAAAAAGTCACAGGGGGCCAAATCAGGTGAGTAAGGTGGATGATCTAAGATGGGAATGTTGTGTTTTGCCAAAAACGTTTTCACTGACAACGCACTGTGAGCTGGGGCATTGTCTTGGTGAAGGATCCATGACTTTTTTCTCCACAAATCGTTCCGTTTTCTCCGTACTCGCTCACGTAGGGTAGCCATTCCCATCTTAGATCATCCACCTTACTCACCTGATTTGGCCCCCTGTGACTTTTTTCTTTTCCCTAAAGTCAAGTCAGCTTTGAAAGGAACTAGATTTGAGACTGTTGAAGCAGTAAAAGAAAAAGCGACGGAAGTAATGTATGGCCTTACCGAAAATGATCTGCAGCATTGCTATGAACAGTGGAAAATTCGTATGGAGCGGTGTAGAGACCGAGGAGGAGAGTACATTGAAGGAGATAACATGAAATTGTAAATAATTGTAAATAAATGTTTTTTCCAGCATCAGTCCGGTTTTTTTCTAGCCGCACCTCGTATATCACAAAATGTCACAAATTGTTTACTTTTTATTAAAAACTAAACACGCTCTTTGTCTTGTTGCAGATTTGAAATATGAGTCAAAAAGCGTCGCGGAAAGCGGTGGTCAGTGATGAGAAAGAGAAGGTAAGTAATGTATTGACTATTGGTATTATTAATTTTGCGTTTTAATAGCAAGAAGTTTCCGCCATTTGCAAATATACGACCTCGTTCTAAATTCTAAGCAAGGACGCGAATGTTGGATTAAGATTTTGGCAACGAAGGCCAAAATCAACCTACATAATAAGTTAAATAATAAATACTTTTATTTTGATGTAGCAATAACTTTTACACTATTTACATTCCGAACAGGTATATGATATCGATAACATTTTTTGTTATTAAGAGTAAATTGATTTCCAAAATCGCGCGTCATCACTGTCTTTGATAAAAGTCAATTCATAGAAAGTAACGTCTTTAATATCAATTTAATGGTTTGTTGTTGCTTTCACAGCGAACAGATAGTCCAGTAAAGGACATGAAGAAGAAAATGGCCGCAAACGCAGAGAAAGAAAAACAAGCTGCGGATAAGACTGTAGATAAAGTGGAAAAGACTGCAGAGAAAGAAAAGCCAGCAGAGAAAACGGAAAAGCCAGTAGAGAAACCAGAAAAGGATAAACCAGCGGAGAAAAAGGCAGAAAAGAGTGATAGGAAGACAGAAACTGCACCGGAAAAGAAAGAAGAGACTAACAAAGAAGATAAAGCTTCAAAGGTAAGGTTTTTATATAACCATCGAGAATTTGAGTGTGAGGATATAGGTCTGTACACCAGAGCATACCATGATTAGTATGATCACGCAAGGACCGAATATTCTTTGTGAATTCGGATATGATAAGAATGATAGTGGATGTTGAGCTGACGAGTGACAGAGGAGAATGGAAGAGGAAGATGTGTTGTGCCGACCCCATTTAAAATAGCAAAAGGGAAGGAGTAAGATCTACCAATGATTACTTAGTAATATTGGGTAACCTATGAAATTGGTGTTTTTATTCTGTCTTAGCAATTTGTCCGTAACTATTAAGTTTCAGAAATTCTTATAAAATAATTGCCTCTTCTAAAAATAGACCATATATTTCAGCTCGTATTATTTAATTTGATAAGTTTTTGTATGTTTAATTGTGTTAAAATTAGACACAAAGACAATTATTTTTAACTGCCTCCCGAATACATCATTTGATAGGCATTAACATAAAAACGATGAATAATTTATATCAAGCGTGTTCACACACATATTGCTAAAGCTTGTCTAATGATACATGCCAAATATTATTATCTTTGGGATTGTCGTTGTGAAGAAAACTCAAAAAATGTTAGTATGTAAAATGCAGACATCCCCAAAATCTCCATACAAAACATCAATTTCATAGGTAAGGACCCAATATAAATGTATTTTCATCGTTTAATAACCATCAAACACATCAATTGCAGCCAGAAAAAGAGAAGCAAGACCCAAAGAAGTCGAAACAAAACGGGAACGCTCGCGTGAATGGGGCAACCAACGGCGAATCTCACAACGGAACGGTGAGTGCGGATGACGACGAGGACTCGGACGAGATGTTCCCAGAGCTGGCCTACGACAGCTCCGACCCGGAGTTCGAGCCCGACGCGCCTCCGAGAAGCTTCACCAGGCGATCGCAGGTCAGGACCTGCCTCTTACTATCTTATCTGGTCTCATAAAGGGTCTAAGGGTATCCTAAACTTTTTGGTGTCATCCTGTGTTGGTGGGGATCCCGTAGATTTGAAGGTGGCTGTTTGGAAATTGTGTGACAAGGGTGTGCAATTAAGGGACGCATATTGTGGTTTTAGGACGCATTTGGTTGTAATTTAAGGGTTCTAGTACGCATTTTGTTATAATTCTGCTACAGACTATGCATTTGTGTCTGAGATCATCTGGTTTCCCGTAGCTTTGAAGTTGGTGTTTGTAAATTTTGGAAGAGGTTGAGGTCAACAAGGATTTAAGTAGGTACTCATTTTGCTATGAATTGGCTTAGAAGTTTGCGTGTGTGGTTTGGATCGAAAGAAATTATGTTTTGTGGTCTATATTTGCTAATATATTTAGGTGTATTATAGGTTATCAATTTCGCAAGTGGCTGTTTGGGACGAATTTTTTTGTCATTTAGCTCCTGATTCAGTTTTACTTAAGAAATGTGTTTTAAACACTCCCACTCAAGGCTTCCAATTCTTTCAGCTGTCAGCGAACTTAAATGAAGATTGACGGATTTTTATAGATCTCTTCGTTTCTGATTTGATTTCCGAACATTGCCTAATATTGATATTTTTTTAGTTGTAGATAATATGGTAGGTCAAAGTACCTTTATTTGGTTGAGATGTGGTTTTTGAGTGGCATGCCCATATTTTAACCATCAGAATGTGGTCTTTCATCTTTGAATACTAACTTTAACATATCAAATGGTGATTTGAAATGCTATTTACTGTCATTGGTGTTTTGAGTTTTTTTAATAACCGAACAGCTGATATTGACAAATATTATGAAAACCTTGTCAAATATTAATAAATAGTTGAAATGTATATTTTTAATATACATCTTTCAAGATTCGATTATTATGATATCAGCAGTTAGGATATTAGCCTGATCTTTATACGAAGAGAGCTTATTATAATATCGATTAAAAGTGCATCTGTGTTTCCCTCTTTACGAATATAATGAGAATAATGGGAGCTCGAGAGCCAGGTTAGTACGCTTTGAGTCGCATTGGCTTTCGATCGAAAACAAAAGTACCTTTGTGAAAGTCACGCCGTGGATTTGTGACCAAAACATTGTGATTTCGAGCTCTGGGCTTCGGAAGGCCCTAAGTTCTTTGTCTCGGTTGCTATTGCGACTGGTTCCACCCACCAACGATGGTGTTACGGCCTATACTCCTCATGTGTTTCTCCATGAGGAAGGCCTGTGCCTAAGATAAGATATTTGTAAAGGAAGAACCATGCGTATCGTCATCAGCCTATATTCATCCCACTGCTGGGACAGGCCTTCCTCATGGAGAAACACATGAGGAGTATGGGCCGTAACACCACCACGCTGGCCCAATGCGGGTTGGTGGGTAGAAACGGTCACAAATGCGACCGGGACCAACGGCTTAACGTGCCTTCCGAAGCACGGAGGTCTCCATGCGTATTATAGACATTTATTTGACTGTAAAGTTCTCCTCATATAAAGATACGGGTATCCCCCCCCGAGTTGGTTCCCTAACCCGTGCACTAACAGCAGTGTTTGGTGAAGGCCAAGGCGGTGCGCACGCCGGAGACGCCGCGGCCCGGCTCCGACAAGCAAGACGCCGCCGCTGACGACGTAAGTCGGACACTACACTATATGCATGTACACTCAGCGACATTTTATTATTTATTTATTTATTTTAGAAACAAACAGTCATTATACAACAATAATATTGGGTCCTTACCTATGAAATTGGTGTTTATATTCTGTCTTATCAATTTGTCCGTAACTATTAAGTTTCAGAAAATTCTTATTAAATAATTGCCTCTTCGAAAAATAGACCATATATTTAAGCTCGTATTAGTATTAGACACAAAGACAATTATTTTTAACTGCCTCCCGAATACATCATTTGATTTGCATTAACATAAAAACTGATAAAATGTAAGTATGTAAAATGCAGACATCCCCAAAATCTCCATACAAAACACCAATTTCATAGGTAAGAACCTAATATTAAATGAACTCTTAAAATACCATAACTAGACCTTTGGTTTCCTTAAATAATATTATGGTCGTGACGTGATTAACAAACAAGATAAGTAATTCATGACAACAATGACTTAAGGTTCCTTTTAAATTTTGACAATGAGTTACAAAAAACATCCGCATCTGTAAATGTATTATTATAAAGTTCACATGATCGCCTCATAAAACTATTGCCAACGTAACGCTTACAATTTTTTTTTAATTGAGAACAGATTTTTTTTTACACAAGTCCTTTAATTTTTTCGCGGTACTCTGAGATATATATGATTTAATAAGGCTGCACAGTCTGTAACGTTATTTATTATTTTATATAAATTAATAACATCTATATAATCACGACGAGTTTTAAGTGATTCTATTTGTACCTAATACATGACTGCTCGTAATTAGTGTCATCATGACCTAACCTGTAATTGAGAGTCTTAACAAATTGACATATAGCACGTACCAGTCAACATCATCAAAAACCCAAAACCGTCAAAGCTTTTGCTCGGACTACAGACACAGATACTATTTACATACATATTCAGGGTTAATTTTAATATGATTCATTACAATTTTGACGACCTCCGTGGTCGAGTGGTCTGTACGCCCCGGTCTCAAGGCGTCGCCGTCTCGAGAGGTCCTGGGTTCGATCCCCAGTGGAGGCAAGTGTTTGGGTGATGACTTTTCAGACATTTGTTCTCCAGTCTTGGAATTATATATATTCTGAATAATTATGTGTATTTATCTATTAAATATATTTGTCCGTCGTCTAGTATCCGTAACACAAGCAGCATTTAGTTGCTTGAAATGGCACTAGTTGATAGGTGTGAATGTCTGAGAATTTGGCAACGCTGGGTAGCTAACATCGTAAATAACAATGAAAATACTACGGGTTTTACCATAACTCAATACATTAGTTATAAATTATTTTATTAGCTGTCCTTGTGACATATATCATAGTGTCATTGTGCCCGGTGCATGGCAACAGGCTCGCCACCTGTTACGTGGGGACCTAACATATCTGGCGACATGTGGGTGGCAACACCTCTGCCTACCCCTTCGGGGAAAGAGGCGTGAAGATATGTTTTGTTTTGTGACATTAGAAATTCCGCGTTCCTTTTACACGAAAGGCGACGCGCGCGACGCTAGCGCGCGTGATCGCACAGAGCTAAAACATTCAGAAATTAATATTTGTTTTTGTATGTAATTAATATGTGTCAAATTATTATAAGTCGTACAACAATTAATGTTATTTAAGATGCTAGCTATCTAGTCCTGCGAAGTTGTTGATTAGAAAATAACCTGTACACTACGGCGCTTATATCCCCGAAGTATTGTGCTGACTCGCAATGTGGGATGTTGCCAGTCGCTTTTTAATTAATTAATTTTTATCTTAATTGCTTAGCTAATTTCAAAATCGTTCATTGTTTCAAGTGCTCATATATTCTTCCTTATTATAATGCTAAAAATCTATGTTCATAATATCTATGTTCACCCACTTGATTGTACTAGCCTAACATTTATAAAAAACTAGAATTGTAAAAAATGTGAAAAAAGAGCAACCAAAAAAGAGCTCTTCTCGGGGATGTCTGCGTTCCGAGCGAGTGGTAGATTCACTTATTCATAAATTGACGTTTTTAAGTGTTTGTATATCAAGCCTATAAAATAAACATATTTTTGATTTTGATTTTGATTTGAAGGGGTCGGCAGAGATACTCACCTTCACTACTAGTAATTTCGTGGGTTCCACGTAATAGGTGGCAAGTATATAGCCGTTACCGGGCACTATATCCATACAAATGTATAAATTCTAAAGTGACTCTGGCTCGCTTTCACGTTAAAACTACTGGACCAATGTAACCGAAAATTTGACACAGATAGTCTAGCTAGAGCCTGTGAAAGGACATAGGCTAACTTTTATCCCGATATTCCCATGGGAACGGCTACCATGCGGGTGAATGTTAAAATTTTTTTATAACGGCTCCCAGAAAAATGAAGGACAAATTTACGCCACTATGAACTTTGCTTCTAATAATAGAGTAGGAGGAAATTTTCAATTCCATCAATTGCGGCTTCTTCCAATTTGAAAAAATCTGTTAATCTGAATAGCCTATTTATTGAGGAAGACTATATGCTACTTACCATCACACCACCTCAAAGTAACCATTCGACGCGGACGAAGTCGCGGGCAAAAGCTAGTAATCCATAACCACTCTCTAACTCCAACATCCAGTTACATACCACTAAATAGAATTTCTGCAGTCAGAGCATAAACTTTGACGTCGTGGGTTTTTGATGATCTTGACTACTACGTACATACATTATGTTAACTGTACAGTCAAGTACAAAAATATGTATTTTGAGGTGACAATCTTTATTTCCTTTTAATAAAAGTCATTTACTGTCAAAAGTGGTTACATACTTTTGGAGTTGACTGTACAAGGATCGTAGCAGGTGGTGAACCGTAATCTCTAACTAACCTAGAGAAGAATTGTTTTTGATTTTCTATCATATTTTCATTTATTGTTCAGTTTTTGATGTTATATAATAATATTTATGGTTGATTTTATTCTGAATATTTATATAATTAATAATTATTATGTATATATCCGTCATCTAGTAACCATAACACAATTAAGCTGGATAAGAGCTAGTTGATAGGTGTGAATGTGATTTTTAAGATGATTCTATATTTATAACAGCAATAAACAATCTTATCTCTTTAACACACTTAATATTAATCATCTTTGTTGTTATATAATATTCGAGACTCAATATGCAACCTTACGCCAGAATGACAATAATTGTAATAAGCAGTTGAGCCAATATTGACTCAAGATAGCACTGTACACTGCATTTGTTCAATCGTAATTCGTATGTTAATAGTGTTTCTGACATTGACCTATATACACACATCGCGAATTCTGTGCGACAAAATGAAATTGCACGTAAAGGTGAGACCAAATTATGTAATCTGTTATAATTATTAACATTTTTAAATAACACGTCTTTATTAATTACATTGCAACAATTACAATTTACGTTTTTAAATTTAGGTTTTAAATATTCCACGGGAACCTTTTAATTTTCCGGAATTAAAAGTATATTAGTAAGAGGTTTTTGTTTGAGATCACTATCATGGTCTTATGGATTCATTTATAAACCTAAAGGTGCAAACGACCAAAAATTACTAAAAACTTAACTCAAATATCACAAAACTGTCGGATAAAATGCATAGGTAGTTCTCATAATTTCACATGTTTAGACTGCAACTGTATAAGTAGGAAGTCATGCTAGAGGCAAGGCGGAGATTACTTCTTTCCACTTGCAACGATCCTCACATAGTTCTTCCATCTCATTCACTCGTTACAGTATACATGCTCGGCGATTTCGGCATGCTCTTGCCATTTAATATTATAAGAGACTCAATACTTACTTCAGAGTTTGCATGACTAACTTACATTATCTTGCGGTGCTTGCATTGGTGTGGTTAAAATGATCATTGTTTATAAACATAAGAGACTCAATATTAAAAAATACAACAGCTAAAAATCTTATTGGTGATGAGTCACTCATAACTAAAAAGCTCCAGACTCGAGCAGCTCCGTCTAGTTTCTTGTGTCTCAGTTTTTACAAGCTGCATTTCGGTGAGTGCCCTCTTAATTCAACCAGCACCGTTCCATCATCGGACGACGCGACGTGGCATGGGTCTCCATCCGTGTGCGGTCGATATTCCACCTTTTCGCACCAAACGGATTGCCTCAACTTTTCTCATGCGAACCGCAAAAGAGTGGTATAACCTTCCTGCGTCTGTTTCAATAAAGTCACTTTCAAGGCAAGAGTGAATAGGCACTTTTTAAGATTGCGTGTTCCACCTTAGACCATTTCGCTTTTCATCAGGCGAGATTGTGGTCAGACGCTCTCCAATTAATGTTAAAAAAAGGACTTCAAAGTTTGCATGAATAACTTACATTATCTTGCGTTGCTTGCATTGGTGTGGTCAAAATCTTTGTTTGTAAATACATATCACGCCTACATCCCCGAAGGAGCAGGCAGGCTCGCCCCTTTAATACGGACATTAAACATTAAATCTGATAATGTTCAGCTAGCCTACTCTTGACCGCAATCCCGATAGATCGACATGAGATGTTTCTTACTCTTTACTCGCACATTGCGATGTTTCTTACTCTTCAGTTGCGACACTAGCGCCATAAATGGATTCAAATTGTGCGGATATTGAGTGACTTAAATGACATAGAGGTTTTTCAAAATCGGAAATCTCGTCTCGGTATTTTGACATATGAGATTGTGTTATTATTGAGTTTTAATTGAGATTGCGTCCATGATAAGACTGGCAGGTGGCAACAGCTTGCTAAGCATATTTAGCCTATTTCACGAATACCTACCTCTCAAGGGATAAGCGTTGTATTATGTTTTTATATACGTATTTTAAACCACCATTTCCCTTTCAATACGACAAGCTACATAAATAACAACTATTAAATATTTTTCAGTCAAAAGATTCCAAAGTCCTGAAGCTAAAAGAGGACGTGCCATCAACCGATCGCAAGCTTCGCTCGGCAGACTCCCCCAAACCGCAGGAGAAGAAAGCAGACAAACAAGAGACGCCGAAAGAGACGCAGGAGAAGCCCGCGGATAAGAAGGAGGAGGAGAAGTCAGAAGAGAGTGCAAAGGAGAAAGATAAAGCGGAAGAGAATGTTGTGGAGATTGTTGAGATTGTCGAGGTTGAGGAGCATGAAGGTACGTTGGTTTTGTTGTTTATTGTCAATGAAAAAGTAGATTCAATTCTGAGATTTTCGGTTTGTTTTCTGCATTTAAGGGCCATCCATAAATTACGTCAAACATTAAGGGGGGGGGGGGGGGGGGGGTACGGAGTTGGCCAAATGTGACATTGTGTGATTAGGGGGAGGGAAGGGTCTTAAAAATCTTGACGTCGCATTTGAAATTGATTTATATTTTTAATAATATTATGTTGTCTGCTTATTCTGGTTTTATTTAGTAAATAATCTTGAGTGCTATAATTTTAAATATGGTCTATTTTTATTAGTCAAAGTGATTTTACAGATTGAAATGTCGTTTTGTGTCAAATATTTTGAAATATATAAGGTAATTATGCTGTCGTGTGCTCATTAAAAGAATACTAGCAACCCATCTCTTCTCTTGGGTGTCGTAAAAGGTGACTAATGGACATAGAACTGCACAACATCCAATAGCTTATAGCGGCGACAGACCCACCACCTGTCACGCTGAATGTAGTCACTGCTTGGTGAAGCGCGAACTATGGCAGTGGATTGCTTTTGCGGTGCTTTTGCCTAGTCTCCGACTAGCTCTTAGGGGATACTAGTCGTGATTGTATATATGAATCAAAATAAAATTTTCAGCTGGAAATATTATCTAAAGCTAATGTAACTGTCAAATGAGTTTGACTAATTCAAAAATGGACTACATTGAAAATTTTGCACTTTAAGATTATTTATGAAATAAAACCAGAATGGACAGACTGCAATGAATATCTTATGAGGTGTATCCTCATAAGATATAACGGCAAATGTGTACCGTGTTGTTCCAGAGGAGAGCCGCAAGCCGGACACGAACTACTCCAAGAGCCGCGTGAAGGTGTCCCCGTACCGGCGCAGCGTGCGGCTGGCCGACCAGACCGCTAGCTCCATGGCCGCTAACTACACCGGTATGTCAATATCATCTATACATACATACATACTTATATGCTATATTTATATGCTTGCATACATTGAAGTCAAAAAAGTAGAAATCACGAAATGTCTATTAATTTTGTATCAATTTGATTGATCATAGATTATACCTATATTTTTTTAATAACACGAGAATCCATCGACGACATTAAGGCGTGTATCGATAACTTTTTAAGGAAAACTTTTCAGTTCAGTTCATTTCAGTTTTTTTATTAAAAATAATTTTAAAAATAAACTCAAATAATCTTTATTTTATTATATACAATTTTGTCATCTTATTTGTAAAATTTCTGATTATAATTTCACTTTTGTCCGAATGACGTTTAACAATCATTTTTGATAACTGTCATATCTTTATTTGTCTTTTCCATACTTCATATTTTTTATTAATTTTCAAAGGGTAATAAGTAACTTTATATGTCATAGACTTTATTGAAAACAGAGTGATAAAGAATCTAATTGTAAAACTGATAAACATTTTCTGACCGCGACCGTACATACATACATAAAATCAGCCTATAATCCCCGAAGGGGTAGGCAGATTCCAAGGAGCACTGGGTTCCTTAAGACCACACTTAGCCATTTACACGGTGAGTTTTTTTTTCGGGTCAGTATGGGGAAATTATAAACTATAAGGGATACCCGTGATCTTAATTTTAGATAAAATAAAAATGGTTTAAAAAAAATAAAGTCTTAATTTGAATCTTGATTTGAATTTGAAAATTCGACTATTGTCGAAATAGTCGAATTTTCAAATCTAACTATAATTAAAGTGGCGGCTGGCGGGACAGCTGATGTATATTGCTTGGAATTCTGATATTTTAAATGTTTTTTAACAATAAATTTTGAAAAAAATAATTTAAATTACATTTATACTATGGATGATGTATGTACAAAAGAAGTCTTTATTTACTAAGTTTAATGTTTAATATTCCAGGAAACAACACGACGATGGAGATGGACATCACAGAGACATCCATAGCATCTGAAGACCAATCTCTCAATGATAGTTCATACCTAAGTGGCCTCCGTACTATCCGCGGAAGGCGGTCGTACAAGCCGCTCAAGGAGATGACGCTGAGGCATGTCAACGCTAGCGTCAGGTCCAACGCTAGTGGCGCAGGTTCGTGTTTGAATTATACTCTTAACTAATAATAGCTTATGTAACTGTCTCATAATATAGGTTATTAAAACATATTCATAGTATCACACGAGTGTTTTAATACAGAGTTATGTGCAGTTACATACACTACTTTGTGACAGGGTGAAGCCGGAAATAATTGAAAAAGTTGGGTCGTCACTTGGTATCGTATATTTATAAGTAAGATTTAAGGCACAACTGAAACAATTATATAAAAAAAAGGTAAATTACACTGAACACAAAACAATTTTACATTTAACACTTAAATATATTATAGAAAGGGTAGGGCTATTTACAATCGTGCCTTAGAGAAAAGGTATAGGTCTTTGTTATAAATTAAGAACTGATAATTTGGTTTGTTATAACTTAGTCTCAGCCTATAAAAATTGAATCACTATATAAATAATTTACAATTATTGTTAGAAGGGAGTCAACCGCTCTACGCACTGACTCTCGTAAGAATGAGCTTCGAGAACAAAACAAATAAAAAGAGACAGACAGCAAATTTAAAATAGGAAACCAAGAGAAAAATGGCCAGAGAAGAGCGCAATGACAGCAACGAGGCGGTAATATAGCTATGGCGCCTCGTTACAACTTTATCTACTCATTATTCAAAGAAATAAAACAAAAAAATTAATTAATTTTATTTGTTGTTGTCTGTCTGGAAAACATTTGCCATAGTTTTGTGCGTTTTTAAGAAAAATAAGTGTTTTGCATAATGAGTCCAACCTGTTGCATAATAATCATTATGTAACAGTTTAGATTTTTTAATTTTCGTTTTTTGCGGTCTTATTGAGGACGTGCATCACTTGTTGATGGAATGTGTTAATAATCAGACAGAGCGACAGGCATTGATGACACAATTAAAGTTAAAGCCCAATGATATTGGTGTGATGCAACAGATTTTGGCAGAACCAACATCTGATGCGGCTACCTTGGTTTGCCGAATGGTTCAAAAACTACGTCGTCAATGAATGCCGCTCTGGGTACATTATTTAGGACAGTATTTGTTCAATTTCCTATCATTAGGGTACGATGGGACTGACATGTCTAAAAGGCAAAAGTTCCTAAATAAAATAGAAAAAAAAATCATCTATGTTAAAATGTCATTATGAGTTCGAGTCTGAGTTCATAATTCGAGCATTGTAACATGAGGGTAGATAAAATAAATATCTTGAAACACTCACACCTATCAACTGGCCCCATTTTAAGAAACTTATGCTGCACGTGTGAATTTTTTTTGGAATGTAATGGTTTCTATTCCTCCGTGCAGGTACACTGGAAGTCCCAGCTCGTCCCACCGGCACCGTGGTGGGCCGCAAGCGTCGGCCCGAGCGCTCGGCCAGCGTGGAGCGCGGCGTCGAGGCCGAGGACGCTCTACACGCGAGCGCCGAGGACGCCCTACACGCGCACGGCAAGCGCATGCGCCTGCTCGACCGCATCTTCCGGCGCGGGGAACACGACGCCGAGGTGCGCCCTCTTATTATACAATGTATAAATAAATAAATATAAATATCCTCAGACATTCACACCTATCAACTAGCCCCTTTTAAGCAACTAATGCTGCTTGTGTTACGGACACTAGATGATGGATAAATATATTTAATAGATTAATACATATAAATATCTTGAATATATATAAATATATATAAACATCCAAGACTGGAGATCAAATGTCTGAAAATTCATTACCCAAACATTTGCCCCCACCGGGGATCGAACCCAGAACCTCTCGAGATAGCGACGCCTTGAGACCAGCGTACAGACCACTCGACCACGAAGGTCGTCAATATATCACTTACACCTTTAAACTGAAAATATTCATAATGAGGTGTTTTTGGTACAGTAGTCTGGCAAAAATACAGCACAAGGGATGATCAGATTAATTTATGTTATGACATAATTCATAAACTTGTTAATGACGGTCCAAAATACTAGTAATTATTAATAGCAACATATGGAGAGCACTCAAAATTTTTCAATTTATCATAATCTATCGAAATTTCTTTTACACTTATTTCCTTAAACGACGTTTCTGTTTATTATCAAACTCAGTTAACATATCCATTACATTGATACCTAGTCTCCGACGGTGAGTTTTTTTAGAAAAGACCACAAATTTATTAATTAAATGTATTTTCCTGGTAGCGCCTACTAAAATATTATAGTTGCATAATTGTACATTTGCTGGTAAAATTTCGTAGACGCTTTTGCAAAGAAATGACATCGTTGCTAAGCAACGGTTAATTATTAAATCATTCTACATCTTATTTGGCTAGAGCTAAATATTGATAATACTCTAAGAGTAAGTACCACCCTCTTTAATTACCTTGCCTATCCTCGTCATAATGAATGAAACAAAAACTAGTGTAACATTTTCCATTCATAAATGTATTTACTTGAGGCGTCATATTATTTTACGATTTTTATCAGTAAATATTATGTTTTTATTGACGAAAAATAAATACAATTTCGGAAAAAACATAATATAATGTTAATTTTTTCAGTTCTGATCTTACTTGCACAAGCAATTACAGAAATGATGGTACAAAAAAAAAGGTTCTGTAGCAAACTCTTTGCAACTCGCGCGTAGTCTCGGTACTTGAAAAAAATAACAATTTGAATTTAAAATGAAATATTCGATTGTCTGTAGAAGACAAAAGAAGCATAGGAAAAAACAGTGTATGTCGGTCTGTGGTTCGTGAAAGTGCGCGTCGATCCCGATCCCGATAAGTCATTAAAATTCTTTAAAAAGAAAACACATTTCAGAGACAGATCAGCAAGATACAGTATCTAAAAGACAAAAAAGAATCGCGTGGAATTGTACATGTTCTTCTGGTTCTGGCTGTATAATCAAATTTTTGTACGGATAAGAACACACAAGACTACCACAAAATAATTTACCGATAGATAATGAACTCAATTCATACACAAAACATTGAGTTGGAAATCAATTGAGAAAACTTGATTTGATTTTGGATCGTCTTACATGCTGGAAACTGTATACGTGAACTGAGGCGATCCCATTACTATCAGGTTATTTCTTTTACGAATAATGAATCGTACATTTTAATTTATTACAAACCTTTAGTTTTCTCTGTCGATGAAATTACTCTGTGATAAACACTAGCCGTCATAACTATCAAAACATGGCGCCACGGTGCAACGTGCTTTGCGACGCACCTCAAGTTTTCAATAGATGTCGCTGTCGTTCAATTTCGATTACGCCAAACGCTCAAAGTCATTTGCCTTACCTTTCGCCTTAATAGAGCTTGTATTTTCATGAGTAAATAATACAGTACACCTCCACTTGATACTAGAAGCTTTTATATATCTATGGTAAATTTAAAATTATATTTTATACATAACAATTCTATATTGTTATGTTTCTCGAAGTGTACTATGTAGTGTCCTTTTCGGGAAATGAATTCTCAAAAAATAAAGTGGAATAGGCTGTTAATCAACAATCTTCCAAGCTTGAGGAAACATAATCATGCATTATAATGGAATACATGACTTGCAGACATGCATAAATCGTAAGAGTAAGTTACAAAGACGCGCCCCCATGGTTTCAGTGACCCCTCATTCGGCTCCGCATGTTTGTTTTAATCTAATATTATTTAATTATAACTACGCACAGCGCCATCTATTGGTTGGTGGTCTAACACCAATCAGTATATGGCGATTTAAAAAAAATAAAAACGATGTAATAATTACCTTCATTTGTGTTAAAATTTCAATGAAAAAGTAAAGTAGGCTCACTTTGGGCCGCGATTTGATGGTTTAAATATCAGAAAAAAAATTATATTTAAAAAAAAATGTAGAGATCTCTATTTAAGATAAGTCCTCCTTTGCATACTGTTGAGTTTATAATAGGGTATTTATAATTAAAAACTGGAACGAAATCAAAGTTTTTTTTTAAATAAAAGAAATAAGGTTATATAATTAAAGAAAACATAACCTTATGCAAGTAATAATAAAGCACAATTCTCCCCAGATCGTGGGCATCAACACAGACCTACCTCTCACAGCGCCAGTCGCCGCAGAAGCATTAAACCCCGAAGCGCTGAAGCCCGTCCCTCTCGCACACACCGGCGCAGACAGAGACAACAAGAGGTGCGCCATCATGTAACAACCATAGTACGTACATTATTCTATCTTAAGATGAGTTTGACAGAAAAGATGTATTCGTTTTACGTAAGGCAAATAGAGACTCAGCGTTCTTCATTAAAAAATATAGCTTAAGTTATTGCAATAAGGTTTATTTTCACGTTTCATTTCTGTTATTGAAACTGAAACAAAAGAAGTGTGACGTAAAAACAAGCCTTATTGCAGTAATACAAAGTTCTATTTTAAACGTAATATAAAACTCCGTGCCGGTTTGTGTGGAAGGACGCTTGCACATTTGTAATGAATTTGAGAATTTGACAGCTGTCACAAGAGTCTTCTTACGTGAAAAGATCTACATTTACGATGAAATGACGTATGTGTTGTTTTATACAGGGTGTTATGACAGAATGGGGTAATAATAATTGTCTATAAAAATATAAAAGGTTTACATTTTACCTACATGTGTCTATATTACATACATACAATCACGCATGTAATCCCCGATCCCACAATTAGCCATACAAAAATTGGGTTTGGTCAGATGAAAAATCGTGAAAAAGTAAACAACTGGCTAGCTCATCACCTACACAATCGCAGACCCATTATTGGGTCTATATTCAAATCCGCCTTTATTATAAAAATTACAAAATATACACTATTTCTAAAACTGCTGCTTACTTATGGTAAATTCTATATCTTAACCCCTTGATGGGCACCGTGAACACCGGTGATCGCAAACAATAGATGTTTCTATTGTACCCTGTTTTGTGACAAGGTATTTAAAATCACTGATACCTAACCTTAATAAAGATCATCATTTTTGACTATTATACCTAAAGTTATAACATCCTGTATATTAGTGAAGCTCGCGTTGAAAAAAATTGCCCTTTTTTTAACGCGTGGAAGGCTCGAATACCTGTTTAATCAATTTACAATGGTAATGTGCAGTGTAATGCAATAATCAGAAACTATATCGATAGAAATGTATTAGAAAATAATTTTTGTGCAAATATTGAGTTATATTTTTAGAGTGAGTGACTTGGATTGTCATATGAATTCACATATTAAATTCAACAAATGATTTGTTGATACTCCAAAAGTAGACTTTCTTTTAAATCAGTTCAAGATTTGTCGATTCAATTGTGCCTATGCTCAGACCACAACTCTGCACTTAAAAGTTTTGGGAAAATATACATGGAGTGAATCAAAAGTTATATCTAAAAGTTAAGTCATCGGCCAGTGTTGCTGCATTAAAACATTATGTATTTTTTACGATTTAACAATCGCACTTCATAACTATATACTTATCCTTTTCACTCATGCTACAAGGAACAGGATAGGCGCAATTTTCTTTGTCTTCGATGGAGTAATTGATACCCAAAGTAATCTAAAGTTGGAATTTATTAATACCAAACATATTGATATTAATTTGAGAATAATATATTGATATTTGCATCAGATTATATTAGGCAGTAAAAGACATGTCTATTAGGCTAACCGTCTACCGGTGTTGTGCGATATTATTGCTATACGCAAGATATAAAGTATATTCAATCCATTCATCCAATCATCTGTCAGAAAATAAATGTATCGCTTTCATTTGCCATAATGGCATAATAAGAACTGTTTGATATAGTAATAAAATGTTTGTGTTACCTATATAATAAAATAAGAGATGCGCCGAATGGTGGTTTCGCCGAATAACCGAATACCGAATATTATTCGGTTTAACCCTCAGAGTAAACAGAACTGGAGTAGCCATTAGTCAATTTCTCAAACATTTTTTTCTGCCATTTCTTGCGGGGGGTGAGGTTACCACTACACTCATAGCCAGTCGTTTTTACAAATGCACACATGCATAATTCGACACACAAATTTAAATTTCACGCACACACACGCTTAAAATAGTCACGTGGGGTGTGCGTTTTGACAACGTCACAGCCGCACTCCCCACGAGACTAGCGCTCGAAATTTGAAATCGTAGAATTCTAAAACATGAAATAATGAAGTAAATAATCATGAAATCTTAAAAATTATAATTACAAATAAAAGGTGACACCATCTTTTAGCATACTCGATGTTTTCTATTTATTTTTACAACAAAAAACAGCACAGGCAGGCATTTTTGCGGGAGCTCTGTTCGCCGCAACGTTTACAATGTTATGGCTGTCAAAATGGCGGCTCAACTAGTTTTATTAAACGTGCAGGCATCCGATGCTTGTGCATTTGGCAGAGGGGAATGTTAGACAAAGGCTACTCTAGTTCTGTTTACTCTGAGGTTTAACCTTTACCAAACCGGATATTCGGCCGAATTAGTCGGTTTACAATTACTTTGCTTAGCCATGGAAACAACTTAGACAACATGTACATTTCGAGTCACTACAGGCGATGTTAAAATAAAAGTTGACTATACTACACTACCTATGAAATTATTATGTTGACATGAGTAACATAAATCTTTCAGAAGAAGTTATGTCTTTTTGTACTATACCCGGTCATCAAGCTAAGAAAATACAACCGAATACATTAATTCGGCCGAATACAACACAAAAACCGAATAATTCGGCCGAATACAAATAGTGGAAGTGATACCGAATACCGCATAGAAAACGAATTCGGCGCATCTCTTAATAAAATAAAAGACTTGCTTATCGCAATAGCTTGTCTCTCGCCTTCATCCCCGGTGGACGGTACGCCTAAGATAATGCATATATTTCTATTATGCGTCTTGTACATATTATAATAGAGTAGGCGTCGTTGCTATATTTGTATCGAAATAAGAAATCAAAAGTATTAATTGATTGCGCAGATAAACGATGGTTTTAAGCGGCCAATTTCTCAAAGAGTATGTACAATGTACTGTGTTTTTAACATCTCTAAACGATATTGAATCTTATTGCCTTAAAATAAGCCGTGTTATAAAGTGCATTGTTTATCTGCTTCCTAAAATCACGTGTTCGAATGTTTTTTATACTTTCAATAAGTTATCGTTTCCTCTCTCTCTATAATTACTAAGAAGTATGTTTATTTTGCCCTCCCAATTATGCTTATGCCTATGAAATAGATAATTTGTAACTTTTTATTTATAACCATGTACTGCCGGTATTTTAGTAGTATAACGAGTCTAAGATGTTAATACTAACTAACACACGGGTTTTATATAGAAAATCAGTTAGATACAAAGTTTAAAAGCATTATTGATCTTAGTACTAACATCTTAAAGCTCAATTTACTATGAACTTCGCAATGTATTTTTCAATTAAAACAAGTCTTCATTACTTCGATCTTATAATCATGTTAGTGTAAGTTGTTATAGTAAGATAATGAATAGTGAGTTTATTGAGATAATTAAAGAGATATATGTGTGACGTATACAAATCAAGGTAATACACTGTCTGCCACTGTTCAACAGTTTAGACATAATTAACTTGGTTTCAAGCTTATTGTAAATTGATCAGTAATTTTTAACGCACTTTTGACTCTTAATATGCCAGAGAAAATAATTTTAATCTGTATTTTTGTACGTAAGGTCATGTTTAATAGAAGTAATTTTTGAATGACGACAAAAAGAACCTTAGTAGTATTTCTGTCAATCAATATGCCTTATCTGTAATAATAATCTGTAATAAATCGGTAATAATAAACCTTATCGAATCGATTATTAAGGTTAACAATTTTCAATATAATATATAAGAAAATAAAATTGTAATAAATTTCATATGATTGCATACGTAGTTACATTACGTGGTCACTACAATTTTGAGCTTATTTGAATCCAATAAAGTGCATTTTGAATTACTGGTGTATAATTTATATAAGCTTTAACCCACCTACAAGGGCGGTGTTATTTTATCAATCGACTTGTTTTTTTATCCTAGGACGTGGCTAAATCCGAATTGCAATTTCTAAGACATTTTCTCCATAAAATGTTTATTTTAGCTAGGGTTAATTTAGTTTTGGATTATAGAATATACAAATGTAGTATTTTTGTTATTATCGTAATTTTGAAGAGAATCATTTGAAAAATGTCTACTAAATTGCAATGTAAAGTTAAAGTAAAACTATTTTTGATCGATCTTATTGTATGTGTTAGGTTAGGTTGCTAGTTGCAACGCAGACGACACCCATTTTTGGTGCGATCGAGTCTTCGGCATATAAAATGTCTGTATAGCAAAAGATCCTTCGCGGATTTTTGCACGTATATATGCCTTACTGTGTATAATTAGAGGCGGTGCGGCCCAGTCTGTCAGGTTTCAACGGATTTTTTGTGCGGCGGACTTTTTCCGTTACTGCTTATACTGGGTTATTCTTAATGTATCAACAATCCCCTAAGACTAGATAGCTAACATAATAAATAACAACATTTGTTCTATGACTTTTAATAATTTAACACATTTTATTTACATACAAAAATAAATGTCAATTTCTGAATGTTCTTAGCTCTGTGCGCATCGCGCGCGCGGGCTGCGCGCCTGTCGCCTTTTCGTTTGAACAGAACATAGACTTACTAATGTCACGACAGTACACTATAACTTTGTACAATAATTTTAAATGAATGTATTGAGTTATGATAAAACTCGTAAAACAAACGTTGTAATTGTCTTACGAGGTTGTTAATTCGTTTAAAATTATCCTGTAGTACAGTATGTTCACAGACTTTGTATTTTCACAGACAAAAGTCTGTCTCGGATAGTCCGTCGTCTGCGCTGCACATAACAATCTTATTCCAAGTGCACCAAAGTATAGATTGGTTTAAAAGTAAGTCTATCCCTCTTTTTTATTTAAGCGAAGGAAAGGGACAGTATCAATTTAAGCTATGTTTTACTAATCCATATTTTTGAATGTGCTAAATGACAAACATGGAATATTGCCTAATAAAATTAAACCTAGCCTGTATAATTTAAAATCATTACATTTATGTATTAAATGTCTTCAATAATACATGTTAATTTAATATTGTATCGCAGACAATCAGTCTATTTGGGGGCATGTAGTGCCTCAGCCAAGTCGAGCAATAGTTTTACTTTGACTTTTTTATTTGTAAAAAAAAATGGTACAAACCATGTCTTTGTTAGGGTGTGCGGATATGGCTGTCGTTTTAGCACATGAACTGTAACATACAAATCTGTAGGATTATGAAGCGTATATCGTGTTCAATCAATATTTTTGTGCATTTTTCTAGAATAAACAGTTATATTAAGAATTGTGGTGTTTTATTTTGTTTTGTGGTAATTGTTTCTATTTTAATGACCTATTTTTTTACATACGACAAGCAAGTCTAGTCCTTCATCTCACCTGATGGTAAGTGACGTTAAGGCCGAAGGTGGAGCGAGCTTCACCCGTATTGCTCAACAACTAAGGTACTGGCTATCTTACCTCTAATAGGCTAGTTGGCCCTTTATTACTGGACCCCAAATGATACATTACTGTTCAGCCATCACCATAAAAAATAATATATATATTTTAGGCCTATAACACAATAAATTTTAAATTGCGTTTGTGCTTGACATGTGAAAACGCTGTCGGCCATGATGCCGAATTATCCGTGAGGTCACAACATGGTCATGATTTTGGAAAACAATCAACACGCATGCGTGATACAGGCTGACACAGCCGACAGAAATGTTTGATTGCTTGCGACTGGCGTTTGACGGATTTTGATCATGCTTTAATAGTTTGTCTGATCCTTTTCGTTTCCAATGGGGATTGTCTCATTTTTTTTAATTGTCATAAAGTGAAAACCATTTTGAGGAATAAGGTTGCTGATCGTAGCCTATTAATTAGAAAGCGAAAATAATCATGGATTATTAATATTTTAGCCTTTAAATGAATAACCTTCATTTGCCCTTCAAATGACGTCATGAACATGGCAGATAGTGTTTTTGGCAGATGAAAAAAAAGTAAATATATTTTTTTTTATCCGTTCTTTATATGTATTGTACTTGGTATATTTCGGATTAAACATTATTTTCATTTATGAATCATCTAGTCTATTGCCAGAACACGATGCATATAACGTTGTTTTTATGGCGACAGATTTATGAATGACGGTGGTAGCCAGCCCGGCAGGCCCTATAAAAGCCCTATCACCAAGCAAATCGAGCAGTAAAACTTTGTGGGGAATCGATCCCCAGACCACCCGGTCAATGTTCAACACCCGGTGATAGTAACCACTAGACCAGATAGGGGGAAAAAAGAAGATATTTTTATGTTTATGGGATGGAATTCCTTGCCTAAGTCAGTATTTCAGGAGCCTAGAGGACAACTAGGTACTTGAAACACACGCCTTAATAGAATTGCAATAAAATAAACATAAAGGCAGCGATAGACAAGTTAGGAAAGTAGCACTACTCGTGAAAGAGAGCCGATTCGTTCCCCAACGCCTACGCCTGTACCAATGAGTTTGAATAAAACTTAAGTACAGCTTATTGTGAATAGCGCTTGGCCCTCACTGCCAGGTGCATGGCAACAGGCTCGTCCCCTGTTACATGGGGACTTAAACATATCTGGCGAAATGTGGGTGTTAGAAGCTCTACCTACCCCTTCGGGGATGGGCGTTAGATAATATGTTTATTTTATAAACTTAGTTAGTTTATAAGGCTTTACGTCATTCATTTTTGTTGTGTTCTCTTATAAATAAATAAATATCTTCAAAACATTCACACCTATTAACCATCCCTGTTTTAAGCAACTAATGCTGCTTGAGTTACGGAAACTAGATGACGGATAAATATATTTAATAGATAAATACATATTAATATCCTGAATATATATATAAACATCCAAGACTGGAGAACAAATGCCTGAAAATTCATCACCCAAACATTTTCCCCCACCGGGGATCGAACCCAGAAAACTATCAAAACTCATACTAGGGCTACTGCTCGACCACGGAGGTCGTCAAATGTTTTTTATCACAAGGAAAACATTCCGTTCAATACCTGCTGTTTGTAAGGATCGATCGCCTATAATAAATCTGCGGGTTGTTTTCGGTTTTCCTTGTTACTTACGCCTCGTAAGTAGCTCTTATTTCAATAGGTGACTTAAATTCCCCGAGTGTATTTTTAAAAAATTATCCTTATATGTACCTTTTTTCTTTATTTTCACCGTAGTACATACAGCGACCTTTGTCGTTCTAAGGCTTATAAGTAGTAAATTATTTGTTTTTGCGACACTAGATTCCAGTAATACGAAATGACATGGCACTAAAATATATTCTCATATTTTCCTGGATGGACCTGAAATGGATCTCGTTTTTCTACTTTCCAATACAAGGATAAAATTGTCGCAAAATATGGGGAAAATAATTATGGTTTCTAGATTGTTGACCCTTGCAAGTGATGTACCCATTTCTTTTCTTTGAGAGTAGCACATTTCTCTAGTGGTGGCTCGCCGCTATAAGCATGAGGCCCGAACCAAAGATCTCGGTAAGTTTGCACAAAATAAAATCAATGTTACCTGCTCCAATATTCTCCTTTGTTCCTGCCCTTCTTCCGTTCTTCTCTGTCACTCAACTTGTCGCCATCAACTCGTCACCATATATTTCTTTTTTACACATGACAGGCAAGCTCTTGGCCTTCATCTCACCTGATGGTAAGTGACGATAAGGCAGAAGGTGGAAGCGAGCTTCACCTATAATCCTCAACAATTGAGGAACTGGCTATCTTACCTCTGATTGCTGGAACACAATAATGCTTTATCATTGATTTTACGTAAGACGGTGGCTAGCTACCAACGAAACCGAGCAGAAAAACCCTTGACACGTATATTCGAGCTCCGGAAATCCCGATCAACACTCGGTGGTGTCAACCACTAGACCAGAGAGGCGGTGAGTATATTCGTATATTCTAAATCTATGCTCGTCATCCACTTCCTTTCTTCTCATGCCAGAATTCACACATTCAATCCATCGCTCCATTGTTATTGCTATCATTCTAGGTTCATCTACATACATACTTAACGACGAGTGGTCTGTATGCCGGTCTCAAGGCGTCGCCATCTCGAGAGGTTCTGGGTTCGATCCCCAGTGGGGGCAAATGTTTGGGTGATGAATTTTCAGGCATTTGTTCTCCAGTCTTGGATGTTTATATATATTTCTATATATTCAGGTTATTTATATGTATTTATCTATTAAATATATTTATCGGTCATCGAGTGTCCATAACACAAGCAGCATTAGTTGCTTAAAATGGGGCTAGTTGATAGGTGTGAATGTCTGAGGATATTATTATTATTCGCGGACACAGACGGCACAACCAACCAATAGCTTATAGCAGCGACGAGCTCACCAGCTCACCACCTGACACGCTGAGCAGACGTGCAGTCACTGCTTGGTGAAGCGCAGACTATGGCAATGGACTGCTTTGGCGGTGCTTTTATCTAGTCTCTGACTAACCCTCAGGGGATAGAAGTAGTGATTATATGTATGTATGTACTCACGGAACAGAAAAAACAACATTTTTCTGTTCCGTGCATTCTCCCCTCCTCATCACAAATAACATTAGTGGTCTAAACTCCTTATCACACATGTCTGAACCTTACAAACCTATTACTTTCTCCCCTGTTTGTCACTGCCGCTGCTCCTAATGTAGATAAGCAATAAAAAGAATACCACAAAACCGACAAAACTATCGTTTATTGTTGTTGCTCGTAGTTCTCTGACATCCTGTTCATGTTTATGAAATAGAAATTTGTACAGGTTTGTTGATCGTGAAAAGATGAAACAATTTAACTGTATGCAATTTCAGACTTTGTAAACAAAGCACTTCGATACGGTTGGACCTTAGATGGGTGACCAAAACTTTCCGATCGAATCGCATCATCCTTCGGAAGCCGTCGGACGGTGCCAGTTGCTTTTAAAACGTAGTTTCTGTAAAATAATATAGCCAATATGAATGTTGGGCCAATCAATAGCGCAGTGTGGTCCGGATTTCCAGATAGGTGGACTTATCTCACGTGGACTCATACAAACTTGATCAGTGTTCATTATGCTATCACTAGGAATTTTTTCAGAGCGAAAACACAACTTTTGTTTCTAAGTCCACCTATCTGGGAATCCGGGCCACTGTGCAACGTAATGGTGTCATGATTATAACACATACCACCCATAATCCTTACGAGTTTCTTTCATGAAGAAAGGCTAGTAGGAACAACCCAGCATTGGGATGATATTGGCCGTCAATAAATACTCAAATTACCTACTTGATGACAATTATATTTACTCATCAATATGACTAACGATTACTGAAATCAATAACAAGAAAATCATCCAATAGCTTATAGCGGCGACGGGCTCACCACCTGTCACTCTGAGTGCAGTCACTGCTTGCTGAAGCGCGGACTATGGCAGTGGACTGCTTTTGCGGTGCTTTTGCCTAGTCTCTGACTAACTTTTAGGGGATAATAGTCGTGATTATATGTATGTGTATGTTGTTCAACATGTAAATATATGTGTACCCTCAAAACGAGACACATTAGTAAGCTAATTTGTGTCAAAAGTATATATCACTAAAAAATCACCTATCCACTAAGCTATAGGTAGATCAGGAATACGCTGTTTTAAATGGGAATACGCTCTTTTCTTGAAGGTTCGGATATCGTATCGGTCTGGCATGTTTTGAACACCCTTGTGTAAGTTAAACATGTGAAAAAAACTTAACAGTTTTAGTTGCGTTAAGTTGAATTTGTATGAGTGCTTTCAGCTACGTTCCGCTTTTCATGTTTTCCATAGAAATTGAGCTTTTTAACGCGACTAAAAAAGGTTAGATTTTTCACAATGATAATTTAAGCCTTGTTCGGACTAGACTAGTATATTAGACGAGTGGCTAGTAATTTAAGAGCTAAACGTGCCTGTACTCCAAAAATGTTGTCGAGTTCTTTAGTAAGGAGTTTAGTCGAGTCAATCCATTTTATTCTATTTTTTTTGGTATACGTCCCACAGGCCTTCAAAATTTTTTAGTCAAGTGGCGAGTAATTTAGTAGCTAAACGTGTCTGAACACAAAAAAATTGTCGAGTAGTTTAGTAATGGTGTTTATTGCGAACGATTTTTGGGCAGTAGCGATTATTTTAGTCCTTTCACATGTTTACTGTACTAAAACAGTGTGAACGATTTTTAGGCAGTGGCGTGTATTTTAGATACTAAATTACCTACGCGCCACTCGACTTAAATACTAGCGTAGTCCGAACAAGGCTTAAAGGTGCCTGAACTCCAAAAATTTTCACGAGTTGTTTAGTAAGGAGTTTAGTCGAGTCAATACATTTTATCTATTTATTTTTATTTTATCTATTTTTTTAGTCGAGTGACGAGTAATTTAGAAGCTAAACTTGTCTGAACACAATAAAAAATGATGAGTAGTTTAGTAAAGGAGTTTATTGCGAACGATTTTTTGGCAGTAGCGAGTTCACTTTAGTTCACTCTTTTGTTTGCTGTGGGTACTAAAACAGTGTGAACGATTTTTGGGCAGTGGCGAGTATTTTAGCTACTAAATTACGCGCCACTCGACTAAAATACTAGCGTAGTCCGAACAAGGCTTTACGCTAGGGCTAGTATGTTTCAGTAAACCACCCGCCAAGCGAATACCTATCTCGTGCACTTAGTTAACATAGCGTGACCATGTGGTTGGTTACCTTAATTGGGTGGTAAGTTACCGATTACAGTTATACATTACGTACACACGCCGGTTAAGCTAGTCCGGTAACAGCCGTTGCTCAGAGCGGCCGCGTTAAAACTGGTGAACCAACCGTTGACGCACTTACTGTGAAAGTTAAAAAAGTACCACAAGAACGGTGAGTTGATTTTGTTTAAATTTCTCGTATTTCTACAAAATTTTATGATAAAAGTACCTATCGTTGAATTTATTAGTTTCACCCCTTGGCGGGCATCGCGAACACCGGTGCTCGCAATAGATGTTACTATTGTGTCTCGTTTTGTGCCCGTCGACTAGTTAGTTAGTTATATATTTATTTATTCACAAAAAATGGAGGTGTAAAAATTAAGTTAGGTTTGTAAACAAACTCCGAGAACACATTTTGCTGGTTTTAATAGTGAAATGGTTTCTTTAATTATTAAATAAAATTACTTCATTTATTATCAAAAGTCAATCGCGATAGATACAGACAATTCTTTACAATTTAAATTTTAATGTGAGAGCTAAGAAATAGCTTACCTGATAAATAATAGCGTAAAAACGTGTATTCTTAAAACCGAATCTTTATGTTTTAAAGTAAAAACAAAATAGTTCAATGCATAAAACAATCAGATAGGTAAGTTAGGTATTACAAATTATTGGTAATTTAGTAATGCATCAGGAAAAATAAACGCTTTTTTAATCAAATTAATGAAGGTATGTAAACATTGACTCAAATACATATTAACTACTGAGGTTTTAGACAACACAGTCATTCACTTTTTTGCTTAACGTTCAACCATAGCCTTATCTTCAAACATTCACATTAGTTATTTTTAAATTAGCTTTGCATGTAAAACTGGTATTGCGTTTATTTTTCTGAACCCATATCTTGTGTACACATTTTGGGTCTGTATCCAAAAAGACCAGCGTGGGTATACCTACTGTACCTATAAATAAATATATTTCGAATTCAACCCTTTGGGATCGACTTTTTGCCATCACCAAAAATGTGGAGTGACATTTAGAGAATGTTTATTTATAAGGTTTATCCCATAAGTGTCAGTTTTCATTGTATAAGTTCTTCTCACTTTTGGAAAAGTTATTTCAACTACTCTCCGCTAGGGGCGCTTTTCACGTTTCCCCATGGGTTTATGACTTTCCCATACAAGTTTTCATTCTTGATATTTCTCAACGCAACTCAAAGTAGGTTTTTTACAATGAAAACTTACAGGTTCCGTGTTGGTCCGGGACACAAAAAGAATGTGGCAACTGCTTTTCTTGCCTAGCATATCGTAAAAGGCGACTAAGTCCGAATTGGGTACTGGTTCGGTGATTGTGTAGGCAATGAGCTAGCCACTTGTTACTACTCTTTCACGATTTTCTATTCGACCAAACCTAATTTTTGTGTCTTAAAGAACACAGTGCTCCTTGGACTCACGCCTGTAATCCCCGAAGGGATGGACAACCCCTTCGGGGATTACAGGCGTGATTATATGTATGTTATTTATGTAATACTTACAGGGATAAACGTTATAATTAGTTATAAATAAACATCCTCTAAAATTTACACCTATCAATAAGTCCAGATAGGTACCGCTTATGTAATGTATGCTACCTAGATGGCGAATAATAGTAACATAAATATATAGGGAGCCTTTTTTTGGCATAATGTATTTACTCTTAATATACTCTGGCATATGAATTTGGTATAATGTGGTTTGGCATAATATAACTTAAGCATAATTTTCTTTTGTCACCATTTTTTTTCGCATTATTATAATATGGACTAATGTATCGCATAATAGTTTTCGGCATAATGTATAGTCGATTAGATAATATGCCCATAAGTCATAAGGATACAAAAAGTCTAAAAAGTTCCAATCACTTGTAAGCGGAGTCTAGTCTCTTTGTGTCTACCCTCGGTCTACCCGAGCGTTAAAACTCCGCGTAAAAGATTAATAGAGCTATGTGATTATAGAGTCGCAAGCTGCATAAAAATAATTTTGTGACATAATTTGATTTGGTTTACAGTGATATATTTTTTTAAGTTAATGTTCATGTTCTAGATATTATGTCAGTACAATTTAAAGGAACATAATAATATTTATACCCTAATTATTGCTGGTTAAAATAAATAAATAATGATGTTAATAGTATTAATAGTTATTAATGTCCAAATTGTGCAATAAAGTATATCTCTTCTTCCTGTCCTTTTCCCACACGAGTCGGAACAACATGTCTTTCTCTTCTCCTCTGTCACTCGTCACACGCATTCATAAAAGTATATAAAAATAAATCTATACATACTTATTATATTATAATAAAACTGTAGAGGCTTATTCCGTACACCAACACCTAGTGACGGCTCGGCCTGCTTTGCTGTTTCTGACGGAAATAATTATTATGGTAGATTGATTTATTCTCTCTTCAGCCAATATACGTCCCACTGTTGGGCACAGGCGTTCCTCATGGAGAAACACTTGAGGAGTATGGGCCGTAACACCACCACGTTGGCCCAATGCGGGTTGGTGTGTAAAAATGCTCGCAATAGCGACCGGGACCAACAGCTTAACGTGCCTTCCGAAGCACGGAGTAGCTCGAGATCAAAAAGTTTCGGTCACCCATCTACGGCCTGACCACGGCAAAGGTAGCTTTGTTTTCGATCGAAAGCCATAGCGTACTAACCAGTACGCCACAGAGCTTCTTGAGATTTATTAGTTGCAATAATTACACACAATAACACACGCATTTTACGTACAAGCAAATATTTCATATACTTACTCTTTATTGCACACAGAAAAAAAAACTCTATACATAAAAGGAACAATAGTTGACAAAGGCGAACTTATCCCCTACAGAGATATCTTCCAGTCAACCCAACAACTAGTCAAAGAGTAGGTGTTAGTGGGATTACACTAGAAGTGTACAAACACAAAGGTATTTTAACAAAGTACAATATAAAAAATATAGGTAGAATAAACAAATTTCTTCAATATTACACTAACAAAACAATAAACATTACAAAACCAATAAACAAAAGGTAAGTAACATGTGTGCCTTAAGAATGCAAAAGGGTGATACCTCAGATTATGGTATGCTTAATGAGCAACCCACTGATTGATAAGGATTGGACCTGCGTGGAGTCATCTGCTTATCTCATACACACATACATACAATCACGCCTGCAATCCCCGTAGGGGTAGGCAGAGTCCAAGGAACACTCATCTATACATCATCCTTATCTCATACTACATATATACATAAAATGACGACTATTGTCCCCTAAGGGTTAGTCAGAGACTAGGCAAAAGCACCGCAAAAGCAGTCCACTGCCATAGTCGGCGCTTCACCAAGCAGTGACTGCACTCAGCGTGACAGGTGGTGAGCCCGTCGCCGCTATAAGCTATTGGATGTTGTGCAGTTCTAAGGGAAGAGATGGGTTGGTAGTATTCTTTTAATGATCGACTCCTCTGCTTATCTGAATACCTATTAATTAATTAAATTCCGTCACGAGAAGAAACTGATTAGAAATGGTATACCGTCTTAACTAGTCAACGGGCACAAACTAGACACAATACAAACGTGTATTGTTTGCGAACCTATTGGATCGCGGTGCCAAGGAGTTAATTATGTTTATCTAATAATTACAATAAGGCAACTCGACCATTACTAATACTGCGTTCACGGATATTAATTAGTAATCAATAGTTTACGGTTAGGTACACGTGTTTTAAATTTTCCCGAGGGTAGTACAGTCAGCGCCAAATAGTGACACTCAGGGTGTTCAAATAACTACCCTCGGGTAAATGTGGAACACGTGTACCTAACCGTAAACTATTGATTACTAATTAATATCCGTGAACGCATTAGTATCGGGCGAGTTGCCTTTTAATTGTCAAAACCTTAACTAAACTATACTCAATGTAAAACCATTCGAAAACTTATACGTGGTGCGCAAAGTTGTAAAATTATTTAAGAAATTAATAATATTTAGAAAAAAATTTAAGCATGTACATAATTATATCAAAAATATTCTTTAGAACAAAAATAATTTTTTGTACTCCCTTAGTAAAACGATAGTCACGTGTTTTCCTAAAAAGTTCGTGTCGCTTAAAATAAAATTCAGTATACAGCTTCGCAATACAAATAACCTCGCTTAACTTTAGCTGACCTCAGTTTATTTATAAAACAAGATGTTGAGTAATCAAAAGTATTGTCAACTTGCAGGAAAATTGCAGTTTATCTAGAATTCTTGACCAACATAGGTAAAGAGTATGACATAGGTAGTGAGTAAAGAGTACCTTTATATAATCTGTGGTAAAAGGTTTCTTAGCATACCATTGATATCATCATCAATGACTCTGCTGTGGTGTCACGTGCGTCGGGTCGTTGCGTTCCCTAATATATGGTTGAGCGAAGCGATGTGTTCATGTGTCATGCCTGTGAACAGGTGCCACTGTCGGTGTCTGGTCAAACTCATGCCTGTCTAATTTGTAGAATTGGCGTAATCAATGAAGTTTTCTTTGGGACTGTATGGTACGGCAAGTGGTGAAGATACCTATCCTGGTTTTGTATATACTACTTTTTCAATTTCTCCAATTAATCAACGGAATCTAAATTTTATTTAATTAATGTAATATTTTAGACTACTTGCATTTGTAATGAAAAATGTGGTAAACTGCAGAATATATAACACAGATATTTATTTATTTGTTCTTCTAAAACTTCAATGACGTTGTAGTTTATGACATTACAAAAAAAAAAAGAAAAACAATGTAAAGTGAGGATAGAAACTTGCTGAGTTTCTTGCCCGTTCTTCTCAGAACAAGGCCTCCTGGTAGTTTTGTGAACGAATGGCGTAGTTTATCGCTTTCTCGAAAATTTTTAAAATGCTTTTGACGTTCATAAGCATGTGCTAAGACGCATATACATTGAATAAACAATATTGAATTTTGAATTTTTTGAACGCTTTTCCGCGAAGTGATATCATCATCACGCCTATTCCCCCGAACGGCTAGGGGTAGGGGTAGGTAGGTAGAGGTGGTAATTTCGCCAGATATGATAAATCTCCATGTAATGGCAAGCCTGTTGCCAAAAGGCTTTAATGAGCATATATCGCCATCTTGAGAGGTTTTATTTTAATAACGGATAGTACTTAGCAGAGTTATAGTAGGTACAGTCGGCGTCAAATAGTAAGTGACACTCAGGCTGTTTGTCACTACCAAAACGTCAATAATATCGGTACAAATAAAGTTCCCATATTGTTGGCAACACAAAAGAGTTTCCTTACCTATTATTGGGTCCTTACCTATGAAATTGGTGTTTTTTTTCTCTCTTAGTATTTTGTCTGTAACTATTAAGATTCAGAGTATTCCTAAAAATAATTACCTCGTCTAAAAATAGACTATATTTTTGAGCTCTTTTGATTTGTTTTGATAATTTGTTGTAAGCTTAATTGTGTTAAAATTGGAAACGGAGACAACTCTTTTTAAGTGCCTCCCGAATACATCATTTTATTTGCATTCACTGAACACCCTGAGTGTCACTAAATATTTGATGCTGACTGTACCTATATTTTTAATTTTATTTTGTAATTGTACCGCTACATTGTGGTCAACGCCCTTCGCCATCAGATTGTTCACCGAATATTGTGACGACGTATCGAGTCTCCGAGAATGTTAAAAAGCTGTTTTAAACCTGTTACCGGCATTGTAACGGACTAACATTGACTACAATATCTCACAATCAAGCCCTCTTCAAGTTCTCACTCAGTCTCTGGTCTACATCCTTAGTAAGGGATCCTTACACACCGAGAGGACGGTTATAGAAAGTAATGATGGTTACAGAAATAAGCACAAGCTCGCCGTTCCAAGCCTTAGACTTCACGAGACTTAAATGTTTTATAAGAATCAGCATAAGAATGTATAATAGGCTGCCACAAAGTTTTATTGACTTGCCCCTGCATAAATTTAAGTCAACTGTTAAAAGCTGTTTGCAGTAGGCCTAGCACGGGCCGGAGAGAAAAAGTCCCCGGAGACAAAATTACTCATTGCCTCTGGCTTCCGCGCGAACGAAGAAGCGAGAGGCAATGACGATTTTTGTCTCTGGGGACTTTTTCTCTCCGGCCCGTGCTAGGCTTCTGAAAAAGGGGTATTATAAGATAGAAGATTATTTTAAAGATAAAAATTCGTGGCTACTATAACTTGCTCCTCTGCACATACTTATTTTACAATATTTAAAATGTTCTATATTCCTTTTGTTATTATGGCTGTTTAAAAAAGGCTAACTGTTGAGTTTCTTGCGGCACTTCTTCTCAACAGGCCATTCGCGTCGAAGTGCTAGTAGGAAAAAATATATTGACGTGCAAAAGTATTTCATGTAAATCTAATTGCAGAATGAATGATTTCATTTCATTTCAATGATAAATATATCTAGCGAAATGTAGGTGTTTAACACCTCTGCCTACCCCTTCGGGGAAAAGGTAACTATAAGATATTTTATAGCGTCCGAGGAAAGAAGCGCTGTATGCTGAAACACTGGTAGCATAAATTACCGGAAATGTATAAAATCAAGTAAAAGGATCAATGAAGGATCAAGGATCAATTCCTAGAAAATTTATTCTGATAGCTGTATTAGGTTAAGGGTAGTTTTTTATGACCCTTAAAAACAATTTTTTTGTATAATCAAAACGTAATACTTTGCTGACAAATTATAAATATCTGCGAAATATAAAATTTCTGTGTTTTTTTTGGAGATTAAAGATTAATTAATTAAATAAATCTGCTGCCCATAAGTTGGAAACGGAAAACTGTAATTGTTGATTGTAAGTATAACCGCTTTCGATTAAAGTTTTCACTTGAGTTACGCTGAGGTCCGACATTATGAAATCATAAATCTTTTAAATGGTCTGTAAGTAACAGCACGGCAACGAAATATAAAAATAAACTGGAAAATAGTCACAAACAACAAAAACCTGTGAATTTTCTTGCACCATGCAAAGCATAATATGACTTCTATGTTTACACCAAACAAATAATAAATACACAAGCTCACGTAGCGGAAATCTTTTTTCAAGTTACATAAAAGTGATATAAGTGGCTAGTGTGTAAAGAACATACTAAACATAAGCGAACTTTTTTGCGTTTCTCTTAATATGTCCCTGGGTGTATATTTAATAGATAAATGCATATAAATATTCAGAAAATATACAGTACCTGTATTCATCATTGTATTCATCGAACCAAGAGACCGGCCGGCATACAGACCACTCTACCAAGGAGGTCGTCAAATAATGCCTACATTAGTTAGAAAACTGTGTCGACAGTAACGCTCACCTCCAGAAAAGAGACAGCAGGCGTTTTAACTTCCAGTACTTAATCTTAGTTTAAGTTTTATATTATACTAGTGGCTGCCCGCGGTTTCACCCGCGTGGTACCCGTTCCTATGGGAATATCGAATAAGAAACAGCCCATAGGCTCTAGACTAGTCTAGAGCCTGAGGAATGACATAGGCTGTACACATTATATTATTATATACTGCACACATACACGTTTCAAATAATTACAGAATATTTAGTTATATTATTCATTTGGAGAATAACTAAAATAACTAACTAATATTTATGGAGGGCTTACAACAAATGTAATTTTTTTGTTTTTAGATTCTGGTACGGAACCCTTTGTGCCCGACTCCAACTCACACTTGGTCGGTATTTTGACTATGCCGTGTATTTTTGTTGAAGACAATTTTTAATTTGTGTAATTTGCAATATTTGCGAAATTTTCCCGTAACGGAATTAATCTTTTGACGAGTAACGTCATTGTATTGACAAATTTGTTGATAAGCCTACCAGATTATTGAAATGGTGTTTGTATTTATTTTACTAATTAAATATCGTCTTTATAATAATGTTCAATGACCACGGCCAAGGTAAATTCTATTTATTTTCCTCTTACATGTTTTTTCTGATATAAATGTGTATAAATTTCGTTTTAAAACACACTAGTGCAGGGACTTCCACAATTATTCCAGTGTCCATAAAATATGATGAAACTTCTGTGGCGTGTCTGTAATGAGCCCTTTCACTACCTAGGGACCAAAAAAAATTTTTAAAACCTTTAGGTCTTTAAAAGGTTAAACCGGCACATGACAACTACCCTCGGCCTCTGCTTATACACCAAAGAATTTTTGCGGTCATCATCATCTTTAGCTACAGCATCTGTTAAAGATAGGTGCATGATAGTCGCAAATGTGAGCCGTGTGGTAGCGGCTCATTAAAAGAATACTACCAACCATCTATCCGCTTGGGTGTCGTAAAAGGCGACTAATGGACTTAGAACTGCACAACATCCAAAAGCTTATAGCGGCGACGGGCTCACCACCTGTCACGCTAGGTGTAGTCACTGCTTGGTGAAGCGCGGACTTGGCAGTGGACTGCTTTTGCGGTGCCAAGTCTCTTACTTCTGAGTGATAATAATCGTGATTATATGTATGTATTTTTGTCTGAGGCTGAAGAGCCCTATATCTGCACGGCATTTCTATAACCCCAATTTATAACCCCTTGGAGTAGGCGTGGCTTATAGTATTTTAGGCGTAAAAATACTCATTTAATGGTACCTACGCCATTATGCAGCGGCATATAATAACCAGAGTGAACGATATAACTTTGGTGTTGACCGTTACACTGATCCCGACAAGATGCTGAACGTGGTTAGCTAATGGTCAAGACCCAAGTTATACGCCGATATTTTCCATCTCTTATCGTTTAAGTACCTATTTCACATCTAATGAATATTGATTGGTTATTCATATAATATTGTTTTCCATAATAATCCATTGTACGTTACCATTTATAATTTATACATTAATTTATTGATAGAAACCACGTGTAAAGTAAATTGCAATAAATTAAACAAATAAAAGACAGAATGTTCTATTAGTATTAGTAGATAATACTTAGTAAATCATACAATTAATAACCTAAACATATTCTCGAATTGATTGGTTGATGGGAGAGACAGTTTGTTCCGTGATGTCTACCTTCCCCCCAAGGGGATTCGCCATGTGGCGATCCTGTTGCCATGCACCGGGCACAATGTGAGGCAACCGATATTTATAATGTACCTACTACATAAGTTTTATTCAAACTCAGTAGTACAGGCGATGGGATCGAACCAGCGAGTCCCGCGGCCTCTTGGTTATCGCTGCCTCGCCAAATTTCGCTCGATTATATTGAAGCTCCGGCACACAGAGAACGGGACAGAGGCTAGGCTAGCCATATTCACAATAAACCGAAACAATTGATAAAGAACTGCATAATATCTTTTAACTCATAATAACCCACATGTCAACCAATGTATACCTGGGTATTATTTGTTATAAAGTTATTTTCCGAGATTTTACAACTAAGTAATTGACTGTAATTGTATGCGGGTAGTGTAGTTACCTCACCACCCACATAACTTAAAGTAGTAAACACACTTAATAATAATAGCACTTTATTATTAAATATTTAATCCTTAATCTTTACCACTGATATACATTTACATAGATGATGCAAATTCATGTTCCTGTGGTCGACAACCCCGCTGCAAACTTTTTCTTTTCGGTATTTTTCAATAATTGGATCTCCCGTCAAAAAAAGTTGACACCCTTGGTTTCAACAATCGTTATATCGTTATACTTCTGTTACCTATATAAATGTATAGGTATTTGTGAAGCCAATACGACATAATTTTGTCTAGTGTGCGTGTCTTTGTCAGTTGATTTTATTCTGAAAAATTGTATGTAATTGTTACGTTTATTTATCCGTCATCTAGTATCATACATAAAACTAACCGTAAGCTGTTTAGCTTGAGCCAGTTGAGGCGTGAATTTTAAAATTTCACTTGTAGCTACGGAAAAGCGGCGCTCTTTCATAGCTACAAGTAAAATTTTAAAATTCCGCTCTTAGAGCGTTGTCACCTGATATAGGCATCCTTTGCTTATAGGGTAACTTCTGACACTGTTTAAATAATTGGTAATCTGTTGTAAAATAATTTATTATTATTATAACTATTTCATCTAAGCAGCCATTCAGCATTCCAAGCCATTCCAGCCATTCAGCCATTTCAGCTAAGTGCAGTCACTGCTTGGTGAAGCGCGGTCTATGGCAACGGACTGCTTTTGCGGTGCTTTTGTCTAGTCTCTGACTAACCCTTAGGGGATAATAGTCGTGATTATATGTATGTATGTATTTCATCTGCAACATGGACACAATATCAAGCATACGATATTCACAGCAAACTGTAAGTGCTTCAGTTTTATGCAAGCTCAGTGGTACAGACTGGAAATCGAACCGGCTTCGACTATCGCTACCTATCTTTTTAAGGACGAAAGGAGGATCAGGCGAAATGTGTGTGTTAACGCCTCGGCCTACCCCTCCGGGAATAGATGAATGATAGTATCAAAGTATTTTGTTTTTTAAGCATTGATAATGTACCTATATTTTATTCTACTTGTCTCCAGTTATAATGTGGCTGACCTGGCTCTGCGTGGTGGCGGCAGCGCTCCCCCCTGCCCTGGGCTTTCACCTCCCGAAGGAGGTCCGGCCCTCACACTACGACCTCCGCGTGATCTACGACATCGACCCTGGCACCAACTACAGCTTCTTTGGCGTCGTTGACATTTTGGTAAGTCACATAGATAAAATATCACTCTAAGTCTGCAACATGCACAATTAACGTTTGAATCATAGAAATCGGTTTAGCCATTTCGGAGTAATCGGTGAACATACACAAAAAAAAACAGACGAACATAGAAACTCCTCCTTTTTTGAAGTCGGTTAAAAATGGAATTATTCATGTTCAGAACCTCTTATTTTTTTGGCCTTTTTAAAAAAGGGTTTGTTATTTAGTTATATTTATTGCATTAACAGTTATTAGTAGATATCTAGTTATGGGGGTTATTTATTATGTTGTACACATTGTCAAGTCATTGTCCTGTTTCAAGTTAATTAAACTAATATTAGGTTTTTATGAGACGATTGGTCGATAATTTATTGAAGTATTTGTGGTTAATAAATCAGTTTGGTCACTTTATTCGTGTCAATACCTAGTTTAGTTGATGTTGCTATTGTGATTCTTCTTCTTCTTTTTCCTGCCCTGTTCCCAATTCTATTTGGGGTCGGCGCATGTCTTCTTCTTCCGCTTTCTTCTATTCCTCGCCAAGTCCACACTCACTCCCATCCTCACACAATCCATCAATCTTTTCTTTGGTCTTCCTCTCCCCACACGCCCATCCACTTTCAAATCTATAACTTTCCTGGTGACATGATCATTCTCCTTCCTCATTACATGTCCAATTGTCCATCATTACCCATAATACTGAGACATTCTAAATTTGTATGAGGTCTAAAGATGTCACGAGCAAATATTGCAAGTGATGACCATCTCTGTACTTTAGAAACTAAATTTAACTGAACTGTACTGTTTTACTATTTCCATTATAATGACACATGCCCGTTCAAGCGTAGTCTAGTCAAACAACAATACATTCGATTTACATACAGACAGAGACAACAAATGATACGGTTTTGAGAAAGTTCATTGGCATTTAAAAATATTTTAGAATGAACAGTGAATAACGGTAAAATATATAAAATCGCAATAATTGATGATTCTATAATCTTTGGTGGGTTGAAACACTGGATGAAACTGTTTCAATGCACGGTTTTAAAATTCTTAGGTAATTGTAATTGAACTATAAAATATAATTATGCATGCAATTATTTTAGCGATAGCATTGTTGTTGGTAAATTTAATATGAGATGGTTGACTGCAGAATCCTAGCATAGATTTATAGGAAATAAGTTAAATTATTTTAATCATTACAGGTTTTAGTTCAACTATTAACAAAGTATTTATATACAGATATATATTAATACTGAAAGAAAACTAAACAAAAAAAACAGCTTATCTCCTAGCGAAAACAAAAAAAAAACTAAATCTAACAGTAAAAAGGCTGATAAAAGGCTGATATATGTAAAAAGGCTGTCAGCCAGCCTTTTTACCTCTCTGAATAGCAACGCTTATCCTTTGAGTAAAATACAGTCCAGCCTTCTTGTCACCAGATTTGTCGCAGAGCCGCTTCGAAATCTCTTTGTAGAGATTATGAGCAGATGGTCCCCAGTGTCCTAAAATTATTGTGACTTACGATATTTTTAGTCTTATATCATTTTATGTAGAGTTAGGATGAAAATTCTCTGAGTTTGTTATCGGGACAAACCTTCTGGCACATGCCTCTAGTAGGTAAACAATAGGTAAGCTATTCTACCGTTTACAAAGTAATTTTTACTTTGATTAAAACATGTATATGTTTTTCTTTTACACTCTTTGGTTTGCATTGCAATTACCTAAATTGACCTACATTTCAGTTGCTGGTCTGTATTTACATTTCTCGTTGCTAGCTTTTGTGTAGATGTCAATACCGACGCTATTAACTGTTGCATCAGTTGAATCCATACTAATGTTATAAATACGAAAGTAATTCTGTCTGTCTGTTTGTCTCGCTACCGCGTCAACACTACTAAACCAATTTAACCAATTTTGTACACAGATAGTCTAGAGCCTGAGAAAGGATATAGGCTACCTTTTATTCCGATATTGCCATGCGCGTGAATGTAAAAAAAATTACAAATAAAAAACAAATTTACGCCACTATGAACTTTGCTTCTAATAATAGAGTAATAATTTTAAATTCCACCAATTGAGGCTACTGAAAATTTTTTAATTAGAAAAATGTTTCAGTGTTGAATAGCCTATTTATTGAGGAAGGTTACAGGCTACATACCATCACACTATCTCAAAGTAATTATTTTACGCGGACGAAGTCGCGGGCAAAAGCTAGTTGACTAATAAAGCAACAACAATAATATGTTTATCTCAGTCTACGAGTAAGTATGTCATTTTTGATAAATACAGTGGAATTTGGCTGCAGGTAATTTTTATTCTTCAATTGTATTGTATAACGAACTTGATGATTCACATCAATTATTTTTGGATGTCTGTTGTTTATTTTCGGATTCTGTCTACGTTTTTTTTAAACAAAAAAATTGGCGCTAATTAGTCTACTTATTTTATTTATTTTGAAGGAAAAAAAATTCAACTTAACAATAGAAAAAAAAACAAATTAGAGAACTTGTAGAGGCTATAAAAATATATTATACTCTACGAGATCTTAAAACTAAAGAGTTCATAGCAATCTAGTTTTAGACTCTGACTGATATTACGTATTATATTGGGTCCTTACCTATGAAATTGCCGTTTTTTTCTCTCTTAGTATTTTGTCCGTAACTTTTAAGTTTCAGAGTATTCTTAAAAAATATTTACCTCCTCTAAAAATAGACCATATTTTTGAGCTCTTTTGATTTGTTCTGATAATTTGTTGTAAGTTTAATAATGTTGAAATTGGACACGAAGACAACTCTTTTTAAGTGCCTCCCAAATACATCATTTGATTTACATTCACATAAAAACGATAAATATTTTTTATGAAGTGTGATATTACACATATTGCTTAAGCTTGTCTTATGATACATGCCAAATGCAGAGTTCCCCAAAATCTCCATACAAAACACCAATTTCATAGGTAAGGACCTAATATTGATTTTTTTCATAGTTCCCATATAAGTAGTACCCATTCGTATTTTAGTAATAGGTAGTGCCAGTAACGAATGCCGCAAATGTCCACTGACCGACTGCGCGGAATATTAATGTGTATTTTTATTACGCTCTGTCATTCGGGAAGACCTGCGCCAAGGTGGGTTTAATTGGGATATTCTGCTATTTATAATCTTATAACAGTTACTTCTTAGCGTTTCTTGTATACTTACCTTTAATCAATGTTAGGAAGAGGAGCTACAGACAAGAAATCAGAATAAATGCAAACAAAATGAGAGCCTTGAAGTGCATTGCTGGGAAATATTGAGTGGCAGGTTGTTCAATAATGTGATAACAAAGAAGTAGTAGAACGAGGTGACACATAAGAGGTAACGAATAGTGACAAGAATAGTGAACAGGATGATCGAATGATTTGGTCATATAAAAGTTATAGTAGATTTACTGAATGGATTGCTGATAAACTGAGAGAAAAACGACTTTCTTGGTATGGCCATGTAATGAGAAGGTAGAATGATCATGTCACCAGGAAAGATATGGACTTGAAAGTGGATGAGCGTGTGGGGAGAGGAAGACCAAAGAAAAGATGGATGGATTGTGTGAATGATGATGTGATGAGGATAGGAGTAAGTGTTGACTTGACGAGAGATAGAGGATAGTGGAAGAGGGAGACATGTTGCGCCGACCCCAAATAGAATTGGGAACAGGGCAGGAAAAAGAAGAAAGAAGAAGAAGAGTATGTACATACCTAAATTGAATAAATTATTTGGCTTCGACTTGAACATTGTCGACCAAATTGAAAGCGTTTTGAAGAATGTCCAGGCCGAAAATACCCAACATGACCGAGGAATTTGATGAAAGTAGTTTATTGTATAACATAATACTCCACTATTGCCAGTTACTAAAAGTATCTAATTTGTACGGCAGACTGTGGTTAACTGGTTAACAAACTTTGCTTAATAGTTACATAACCGACTAATTTTGCAGTCTGGATCATTGACCTCCATACATAAGCTGTCATGTCTGAGTATCGGATTTAGCAAAGATTGTTTATCAAATAAAAGAGGGTGAATTGACGATAATAAGACGAGGCATAAGTCCAGCTGTGGGCTAATGTGAGCTGGTGAAATAATAGGTGAAATGTGGGTGAAAACCTCAGCCTATCCCACCGGGGATAGGTTTATTACTAACAGCAATAGGCGCTTCACATATTTACAACTTTTTGAGTTATTCTTCACTTAATATAGGCAATATATTAAAATATATATATTTCAGAGGGTTCCCACACAATAATCGTTATTTTTTTTTGCGTTTTATGAACAGGGAACGGTATGGAATCCTTTGTGCGGGAGTCTGTCCAACTCACACTTGACTGCTTTAACACCTTCACCTGCTCTATACATATAATAAAACTGTAGAGGTCGAATGTCTGTGCATAGAAAAAAAATGTTTAATATCTAGTCAGGGATATTAAACAGTTCTAGTCATGTAAAAAGAGGGAAAATATTAAAAAAAAAAATTTCTTTCTCTCTCTGTTTGTACGGGCTGATCTCCGAAATGGCTGGACCTATTTCAATGAAATTGTGCATAGTGATACCTTATATCCCTGGTCAACATCTTAGATACTTTTTATTCCGGAAAATTAAAGGGTTCCCGTGGGATAGTTAAAAAACCAGTAACGGACGAAGTCGTGGGCAACAGCTAGTGTTTAAATAAAAACTAAGGCAGGTATTTAAAGCAACTCAGGACAACAACAGTTTGTCTGTATGTTTGTTTGTACACAACATGGAGATCATCATGCCTAGAATAGACCTGCTGATTACTATGCCCGCTCTGTCGTCAGGTCGAGGCGAGGAATGGCTATTAGTAGTCTCCCTTGATAAAGCCAATAACATACCTAACTTTCCTCCTTACACATCCACCTACACCTTATTATAAAGCCTTAAGTCTCATTTTGGGAAGACACTGTTATTGTTTATGCGACGGTGATTGTACTTATTCTTGAACATGACATGCCCATTAATGTCACGATGTTTGTTTGAGTAAAGGATAATGTTTACATAAGTTTTTCGTTTGTAAGCAATTAAAAAGTAAATATGAAGAACCATAATTTATTTTGGACTTGCTAAGCTAACAAATTATTATAATGTTTGCTTTGTTGTTGTATAGGTAAGGCATATATCCTAGACAAAAAAACGGAAAAGAACGAAGCTACGAGAACGGATTAAGTAACATACAGGGTCTCCGAAAGTGATAATGCGCATAGGAATCTTCGTCACTGTTCGGCAACCGGTCGTGTTCCAAGAGCGTCGGAAGACGATAAAGTGCATTTTTTTCATGCATAATTTAGTAGAATTAACATGGTGCAAAATGCAAGTGCATTGTTTACGACAATTATTGAGAGACCTGTAATTAGGTATTTACGTAATTAGTATTATATCAACATATCTGGCGAAATGTGCACGTTAGCCCTCTGCCTAACTGTTCGGGGAAAGGGTTATTTTGTATAATATTGGGTCCTTACCTATGAAATTGGTGTTTTTTTTTCTCTTAGTATTTTGTCTGTAACTATTAAGGTTCAGAGTATTCCTAAAAAATAATTACCTCGTCTAAAAATAGACTATATTTTTGAGCTCTTTTGATTTGTTTTGATAATTTGTTGTAAGTTTAATTGTGTTAAAATTGGACACGGAGACAACTCTTTTTAAGTGCCTCCCGAATACATCATTTTATTTGCATTCACTTAAAAACGATAAATAATTTTTATGAAGTGTGATATTACACATAATAGGTTGGGGAAAAAGTTTCTTCGCATTTTTTAAGAAAATTCAAAACATTTTTTAATATAGTTTATTTACATTTAACTAAAGTATGTAGGTACCATTTTGTTCGATAACTTTTTGCCATCTTGTAGGTAGGGACATGATCCCATTGCTATAAAAATTTTGGGACTTCTGGTCAAAATACCGCGACAAGTGGTTTTGGCAGTCCTCTCGTGATGTTAACCTGACACTGCCTAAAGAATTCTGAAGAGACCGAAACAGGTGGAAATCTGAAGGTGCAAGGTCAGGACTATACGGCGGATGCATTAACACCTCCCAGCCAAACTCTCTTAATTTTTGCTGAGTGGCTAAAGATGTGTGAGGTCTAGCGTTATCATGATGAAAAACCACACCCCTTCTGTTGATTAATTCCGGCCGCTTCCTCTCAACTTCTTGCTTTAATCTCATCAGTTGTTCGCAGAAGAGTTCAGATTCGATGGTCCTGCCTGGTGGTAACAGCTCATAATGAATAATGCCCTTCCAATCTCACCACACACACAGCATCACCTTGTTGCGAGTTAACCCGGGTTTCGCCACAGTCTGTGAAGCCTGGCCGGCCTTTGACCACGACCTTTTTCGCACGTTCTTGTCGTACGTGATCCACTTTTGATCACCAGTTATCAGCTTCTTCAAAAATGGTTCGGTTTCATAACGTCGTAATAAAGAATCACAAATGAGTACACGGTTCATTAGGTTTCTTTCAGTGAGCTCGTGAGGTACCCAAATGTCGAGCTTTTTTGTGTACCCAGTTTTTTTCAAATGCGCCAAAACTGTTTTGTGGTCAATTCCCAGTTCTTCAGCTACGTCGTAACTACTGACATGCCGATCTTGCTCCACTTTTTCAAAAATGGCATCAATTTTTGTAATAGGGCGACCAGAGCGACGTGCATCTTTGACATCAAAATTTCCGGATTGAAAACGCTTAAACCAAATTTGTGCTACTCTCACAGATACTGCACTAGGTCCATAAACATCGCAAATTTTTTTCGCGGCTTGCGTTGCATTTTTACCTTTTTTGTAGTAAAATTTTAAAATGTATCTAATTTCTTCATTAGATTCACTCATCTTGGCGGTACGAAAAACAAATGAAAATCACACATTTTCCTAATTTGAATTTGGAATTATGTTCTTTAAAATTTAAACTTTCAATGATACCAAAACCAGCCAGATACAAATAGTATAGCCAAAGAGATTTTATTACAAGTTTATACATACTATAATGCGAAAAGACTTTTTCCCCAACCTAATATTACGAAAGCTTGTCTAATGATAGATGCCAAATATTATTATCTTTGGATTTGTTGTTGTGAAGAAAACTGAAAAAATTTTAGTATGGAAAATGCAGAATTCCCCAAAATCTTCATACAAAACACCAATTTCATAGGGAAGGACCTAATAATATCCCCGAAGTTGTAGGCAGAGGTGATAACACCCACTTTTCGCCTGGAGCTCGGAGCAACACAGCATCAGGCAAGTGACATTCATAAAAACTACCCAAGTTTTGTCCGGTGGCGTAGTGGTTCTTACGATTTAGCTTTCGATATTGAAAACAAAGCTACATTCCGCCATGGTCAGACTTTGGATGGGTGACCAAAAAAATTGTGATTTCAACTCTCCATCCTTGGATGGCACGTTAAGCCGCTGGTCTCGGTCGCTATTGCAACCGTTGCTGCTCACCAACCCACATTGGGCCAGCGTGGTGGTGTGACGGCCCATACTCCTCCATGCAGGAAGGCCTGTGCTTAGCAGCGGACGTAATAAATTAAATATAAAATATGCATGTAATGTCCACCTGAAGAAACTGATCTAACTGAACCTTTCATTCAAAAAATCACTGTCAAACATTTCGTTCTAGATTTTAGTATTGTTGACAATACAATTGATCGTGATCAATAAAGTTATTGTAAAATGTTGCAAACTTATTCATTTTTAAATTGGAATTCCGCGTTGCAACTATTCTTATTTATTACTTCGTTGTTGGCCATGACATTCATTGTAAGAGTAATGAGTTTTTTTTATATTAAAGACACGGTTGATGATCTCATATTACCCGAAGGCTTGGCATGGGCCAAAGGAATATTAGGTCCTTACCTATGAAATTGGTGTTTTGTGTGGCGATTTTGGGGAATTCTGCATTTTCTATATTAAATTTTTTTTTAGTTTTCTTCACAACGACAAATCCAGAGATAATAATATTTGGCATGTATCATTAGACAAGCTTTAGTAATATGTGTAATATCACACTTCATAAAAATTATTTATCGTTTTTAAGTGAATGCAAATAAAATGATGTATTCGGGAGGCACTTAAAAAGAGTTGTCTCCGTGTCCAATAATAACACAATTAAACTTACAACAAATTATCAAAACAAATCAAAAGAGCTCAAAAATACAGTCAATTTTTAGACGAGGTTATTATTTTTTAGGGAATCTAAATAGTTACAGACAAAATACTAAGACAGAATAAAAACACCAATTACATAGGCAAGGACCCAATATATCGAATGGCGGCACTTCACTTGGCTTAGCGTATTGAAATAAATGAAAATCATTTATTTCGGATTTGAATCCATATGGTTATTAGTATGTTAGTAACATTCGCGTAGGGTTATCGTTGTGTTTGCCAAACTTTGCCTTAAGATTAATCGCTCCAAATAACCCTTCCACACATGGACTGTTATCGGACAAACAGCTCAAACAATCCTAACCGACAAGTGGACGGAAACGCATGTTCGCTATTTGCGCCATGCACGCAAATACTCCTATTTTGGAATACAGAGGAATCTTAACAAATTGTAACATGTTTTGTCAATAAACATTATATATAATAATAATAATAATAATATGCGTCCCACTGCGACAGGCCTTTGTTTGGCCTTTGTTCTCCAGTCTTGGATGTTTATATATATTTCTATATATCCAGGTTATTTATATATATTTATCTATTAAATATATTTATCCGTCATCTAGTGTCCGTAACACAAGCAGCATTAGTTGCTTAAAATAGGGCTAGTTGATAGGTGTGGATGTCTGAGGATATTATTATTATGGAGAAACACATGACGAGTATGGGCCGTAACACCACCACGCTGGCCCAATGCGGGTTGGTGGGTAGAAATGGTCACAAATGCGACCGGGACCAACGGCTTAACGTGCCTTCCGAAGCACGGGGGAGCTCGAGATCACAAAGTCTTGGTCACCCATGGCGAAGCCAAAGCACTGACCACTCCGCCACCGAGCTCCTCAGATACAAGATACGTCAAGTGAAGTGCCGGCTTATGAGAAAATTACTCATAATTTTTGGATGACTTCATCCTGCCAGGTAACAACTCGTTCAAAAGGCGTTTGGTTAGATTCTCTGTACCGCCGAGCTTGAATATAACTTTTGTAAAATTTATTATGAATCACTTGCCTTATGATATCCTCGATATGAAAACAGGTTCGCCGTGGGGACCTAAAAAATGAAAAGTAGCTAAAACAATTTATTTATTATAATATGTTACGGGTTTTGCTAGAAGATGTAGTAAGCCTAGGTTTCAATACTCAATCATTTATTGTATTTCACAGGTTTACCCTGGTTTACTTTTTTTTTTTTTTTTTTTTAATGAAAAAGATATAGTTACAGTTTCACACATAATCATTACAATGTACAGGAAACCTAAATAGATTTATTTAGTACATCGGGACGGTCATTACTAATTGTTGCTGTTATTGACATCTACAAGTATAAAACATATCAATGTGACGATAATAACAGTTAAAAACTCCGCATAATGTTACTTTTGGGGGAGGGTAGAAGACATAAACTCAATTTATTTGAGCGAAGCAAACTGTACGCCAGTGAATGAACAAAAAGGTGAGGTATATTTCCACTACAGTTACCTGCTATACCATATACATCATGTTATAATAATTTCGTTAAATATTTTAGTGTGCATTAATCTTTACTTGGTATTACCCAAACGATTCGAGTAAAGTCCGAATTATGAGTGAAATCAATTTTAATTCTGAATTTATCTACACTCAATGAGGTCTGGGCGTGATCGGTGGCGTAGTGGTTATTCGTTTTAAAACAAAGCTAATTTCGCCATGGTCAGGCCGTGGATTGGTGACAAAAACTTTGTGAGCTCGTGCTACGGAAGACACGTTAAGCCGTTGGTCCCGATCGCTACTGCGACCGTTTCTACCCACCAACCCGCATACTCCTCATGTGTTTCTCCATGAGGAAGGTCTGTGCCCAGCAGTGGGACGTACATAGGCTAAGGACAAACAATTAGGTCTACCCAACTCTGGCTGGGTAACGTAAGGTGTGTTGCATCTTTTACCGGAAAAAAACCTAAAGAGAACTTGCAAATCCACAGTCGGTTTTAAGAGATCAGTGCTATGAAAGGTGTAATTGTAAAACTACATGTGCCACAAAAAAGTTTTAGGCAAAGCTTTAATTCCGAAATAAAGTTTATTTCACTTAATATTCGGACTTTACCCAAAATGTTTGGGTGATACTAAGTAAACCCGGGTAAACCTAGGTTGACTACATCTACTAGCATTACCCGTAATATATATAGATAATACTTTTCAGTGCTTTTATGGTCTCTAAGACATAACAACAGAATGCACCACTCTCCTCATATTCTGTATTTTGCGATTGAACTCAAGAAATACAATTCATAAAAAAACACTCTTAGTACACTAGACACAAAGTTTGTGAACCGAGACGCTAGACGCTATACTTTTGTTTTTTTATCATCAGTGAAATCTGTCCAGTAATATTGATCTAGATTCTATTGTGTTTTATTTATCGATCAAGGTATTGCGCATTTTTTGCATTATCTTACAATCAACAGCACATTAGATTATATAACACTGTTAAAATTTTCCATTACGCTTTCATCTTAAGTATTTTTAACCAACTTCAAAAATGGAGAAGGTTCTCAATTCTATTGTATTTTTATTTTTCAATGTGCGCAAAATGAGATGAGGGAATTGGACAGTTTGTGGTAGTCTGACAAAACTGTCGTGTGTATCTACGCGTATTGGAGACAACAATATACAAACAACACATTTAACACACATAGGAGTATCATAAGGTAAAGGTATTATAATGACAGAAATTGTTTGTTTCTTTACTCTCCAATACCGCAAATTAATAAATTTTTGACATAAACTACACCTTGAGCGAAAGCAAGGAACCATACGATAATAGTCAAATACATTAAATGTAATTAAATTCACATAATAATATTGAAATAATTGTAATTTTTTTCAATTCCATCTTTGCTCAGAAAGACCTCTTGAACCTCTTGGTAATTTTACGAACAGATGGCATAGCATATTTTGAGACTAATGATAATTTTATGTAGCTTATCGTATCTTTGTGATCTCGCATTCCTCCGTGCGTCGCTATTGCAAACATTTATCTACCCACCAATCTGCCAAGGTCTGTAAGGTGGTGTTACGGCCCATACTCCTCTTATGTTTTCCTTGTAGCCTGGACATATAGGCAGGTGACGAACTGTGTAGTGAAATACAAAAAGAATTAAATTAAAAGATTTTTTCTTTTCCCTTGCACAGCTATCAGCAACCAAGCCAGTATCAAAGATAGTTCTCCACGCGCAAGATTTTACCATCAGGAATGAGGAGGTCAAAGTCTCAGGCACGGATCCGCCTAAGGTCACCGACATGAATCTGAACGAGACGTACAACCTGCTGACCTTTACCCTGGACCGGGACCTCGAGCCAGACACCAACTACACCCTCACCGTACCTTTCTACGGCAACCTGCGGCTCGGCCTCGATGGAGTCTACATCAGCAGTTATGTCTCAAAGACTAATAAAAGGAAAGAGTAAGTTGTTAAATTAAAATATTTTCAATGAATGGTAGTTACCAGGAAAGTTGGTGATGAAGGATGAATGAGTTGTGGTTTGGCGTTAACATCAGCAGCTATGTGTCCCAGACTAATAATAGGAAAGAATAAGTTGTAATGATGATGAAGATGATCACTTTTCCAAAAAAATCTCATGCCCAAAAGTGTTGGACGCTATTCATGATGCTCCCGAGCATTATGAATAACGCGTTTAAGCTAGTGATTTCTATCATAAACAGCCTTTTTCCGAAAGGGGTTGTCAGTTGTGTCAATGCCCACATTCCGCCCGATATGTCAAGTCCCCGTGTAACAAGGGGCATACACCGGGCACTTGAGAGGCGAACTATTGACAGCAAACTGTTGAGGCGACTGAATCAACTCGGTTGCCTCTTGTGAGTAGTACCTTCCGTTCTAATTCGGCTATTACTATGGTGACTATTATTTTCCTTCAGGTATCTAATAGCGACGCAGTTCGAATCGATATCGGCCAGGAAAGGCTTCCCGTGCTTCGACGAGCCGATGTACAAGGCCACGTACAGCATCTCCCTCGGCCACCACAAGCAGTTCACGGCCGTCTCCAACATGCCGCTCGCCCAATCTCTTGAAAATAAGCAAGTATTTTGTTACAATTTATACTAACTCTACTACTACTCCTACTACTCTCTCTCTGTAGTCGGTCCCTCAGATCTGTGGATCGTGGTCAGAAGTATAGTTGCATCTGGACTAAATGGTTCGCCTCCAGCGGTTTCTGTTCAGCGCGTCTTTATAATAATTACTACCAGAATGTAATATATTACCAGAGATATTTTAGAGGTAATAATACCTCGCTCAAATGTCGGAACTTCGAGCGAGGGATTAACTACCATATTACCATTTTTAATAAAAATAACACACACATTTAACACATTTAATCACAAATAGTAGATAAGTAGTAGTGTCATAACTAATGCGTCCTCTCTTCTACAGTAAATTGCATGCCCGACGGGGTCCATAATTTGACGACCTCCGTGGTCGAGTGGTCTGTACGCCGGTCTCAAGGCGTCACCATCTCGAGAGGTTCTGGGTTCGATCCCCAGTGGAAGTGTTTGGGTGATGAATTTTCAGACATTTGTTCTCCAGTCTTGGATATTCATTATATATGTATAATATTATGTATATTCTGAATAATAATGTGTATTTATCTATTAAATAATTATATTTGTCTGTCATCTAGTATCCATAACACAAGCAACATTTAGTTGCTTAAAATGGGACTAGTTGATAGGTGTGAATGTCTGAGGATATTTATTTATTTATAATGGTCTTGTATTTCTTTTTGAAAAAGAAAATTTATATTCCTAGTTTCAGGTGTCATAATTGTGGATATTTTTGCACAGCAAGTAGTACACACAGGTTTCTTATGAATAAATAAAAACTAATCATAATTAACACCAATACATTTGTGTACATACCTTATTTAAATTCTACTTACTGGCATAAATTATAGCCCTTAATGCACTTCATATTACACCTTTTAACATCTTATTGTACATTATGGTTTGGAATAAAGATATTGACGACCTCCATGGTCAAGTGGTCTGTATGCCGGTATCAAGGCGTCGCACTCTCGAGAGGTCCTGGGTTCGATCCCCGGTGGGGGCAAATGTTTGGTTGATGAATTTTCAGGCATTTGTTCTCCAGTCTTGTATGTTTATATATATTTATATATATATGGATATTTATATGTATTTATCTATTAAATATATTTATTCGTCATCTAGTGTCCGTAATACAAGCAGCATTCGTTGCTTAAAATGGGGCTAGTTGATAGGTGTGAATGTTTGAAGATATTTATTTATTTATTAAGTATTGAGTTACCGACTTTTAAGTAAATCAATCAATTAAGAATATTTCCATAAAATAGAAAAATTTGGTGTATTTCTATCTATCTAAAAAATATTTTTCTTCTATCTTTTTCATTTCTATAAATAGAAATAGAATATATCTTTCTGCAAATGAACTGCTTGATTAATTGAATAAACTAAAAAATATTGAATCTCAATGTAAACTTATTTATGAAGTCATGTAGGTACTTAGCTATCGAGTCTTAGTTTACTAAGACAAAGTTATGTCTAGGTGAAAAATTTATTAATAATTTCATTTGATGGTGGTGTTTCTTACCAATAACATTATTGTAAGATATTGCTATGGCGCCTGTGTTACATTGTTTTTTTTACTATATTTACTAAATTGAGGTACTTGAGGTATTAAATTGAATTTTGTATTTTTAGCCATCTGGATTCATATTGGTCTTGGAACAACATCAAGGAAAAATTCAAGTGAGTAGTATTTTATAGCAAAAATAATTTTTCTTCTTATAAAATCTCTGTGGCTGTGTTCTTCATAAAACACCTTTTTATCTAAAGGAAAGAACAAGGAGAGTTCGTGTTTGATGTATTTGAAAAATCTGTGCCAATGTCCACGTACCTGGTAGCCTTTGTGATTTCGAATTTTTCGTATGTGGAAAGTCCTCAAGGCTTAGCCAACACAAAATTCAGGGTTTGGGCAAGGAATGATGCTATTGATCAGGTCAGTAATAAATTTTATTACTAATAATTCGATTCTTAATAATTTGTATCGTTAGCTTTGTTATGTTAAAATAAACCGTCAATATTATTTATATTGAGTTACAATTACTCCTTTTCAAGTTTTAAATGGGTCATTTATTATATCATCTATACGATCCAAGCAAATATCTAAATTACATTATAAATAATATTACTTTGTTATAAAATATTAATATTTTTTACTTGGGGTATATTTTAATCCAAAAGGTACTATATTGAACTATATGCTATATTTTAACAGTGACATATTATTTCCATAGACGAACTATGCAGCTAACATTGGTCCGCGTGTTCTGTCTCACTTCGAGAAGTTCTTTAACGTGTCATTCCCGCTGCCTAAGCAAGACATGTTCGCTATCCCTGACTTCGCAGCCGGCGCCATGGAGAACTGGGGTCTGATCACTTACAGAGAGACTGCTCTGCTGTACGACAAACAACAATCATCTTTCGTAAACAAGGAGAGAGTGGTTGAGGTAAATAATTTTTTTGTAATGATATAACTATACATTGGTTAGCCTATATGTTTTGGATCATTTACTTACTTTTTACTGTTAATGTAATTTCGGGGGAAACTGCAATGGGATTTGGAAGACAAATGTGTACAATACATCAAGAGATTGTCGCAATCTTGTTTGTTGTGGATTTAATTTTGTTATTAATTATTTGGTAAGTAAATTGACCAATATGATAAAACGTGATGGAACTAGCAGAATATTCTCAAATTAATTTATCCGAGTAATCCCATCGCAAACGATTTGACGTATCTAATTGTTAACGTATGCGTTTTGTGAATTAAAAATACAGGAGTTCTAGATTTTAAATAAATTTTATTCATTAACAACACTCCGTATCACAGAGATATTATTAAATACTTAAAGTTAAATAAACATTTTGTATTTCTGGAGAAATAACGATAAAAAATTACTACCGATAAATATTCGATACATTAATCATGGTAATGATCTGGTTGATATTTTGGATTATTCAGAAGTATCTTTGCCTCAGGTAATAGCGCATGAGCTAGCCCACCAGTGGTTCGGCAACCTGGTGACGATGCAGTGGTGGTCAGACCTGTGGCTGAACGAGGGGTTCGCGACCTTCGTGGCGTCCATCGGCATGGCCGCCGTCGAGCCCACTTGGGGCTCCGACATGAACACCGCCGTCGAGAACATGATGGCGGTCTGGAATCTGGATGCGCTGGAGTCTTCTCATCCTGTAAGTACTAGTCATCCTGAGAGGTAATAATAACAAGGTCCATAATTAAGTACAAGCAAAAATTCAATCACCTATAACAACAACATAACACATCATAACACATCATCACGCCTCTTCCCCGAAGGGGCAGGCAGAGGTGGTGTGAATTGTGGAGGTGCGACTTAACACTTAGGATCAGTTGTTTGATCCGTGGTCAGGTTGACCAGTAGGTTAAAATATGGACCAATGGCGAAAACGTATGATGTCGTGATATGACAGCTTGTCAAATAGTCGAATTTTCAAATGTAACTAAAGTTAAATGATCATAGACAATTTAACCACAACACGGTGCTGGGTGGCTGGCGGCACAGCTGATGTATATTGCTTTAAATTTTCATCGCAAAAACAATTTGTCAAGCTGACGTCACACATTTTGGCGTTTCCATTGACGCTATTGGTTTAGAATTTAACTATTGTGGCTACTATGACTACGGATCAAAAAACTCACCCAACAATATAGTAAAAACAAACGAAAGATGAATCGCACATAATAATATAATGTTTGTGAACACACTGACTTGGTAGGTACAATTTGTGAAAAAAATGCAAAATATAAAATGTCAGAAACAATAACACTTACAAACTTTCAAACTGTAGGTGGGTTGCTTATGGGGTGTAGATTGTTCCTTTGTAAGTCAAAGCGGACTTTTAAGCCGCGCGGCACTCGCGGCTTGTCATAGGGTAGTGCTGGTATCCATACCACCGACATTGTATGTAGGAGCTATAATAATATTAGATTTCGATAAAGCATTAGACTACCTTCCCTACAGGTATCAGTCCCAATCGACGACCCTAAGCGCATCAACGAGATATTCGACGAGATCTCGTACCGCAAGGGCTCTACGCTCATCCGCATGATGACCATGTTCCTGGGGGAGTCTGTCTTCAGGAAGGCGATGCACAAGTAAGAATGCTCCCAGAATTACAGCAATGTCGTCCACGGAGAGTATGGGGCGCTCGACAGCTTGAAGATTAATCTATCTTAAGTGTAACGCGACAAGAGCGAACAACGAAGTGATATCAGCGCGTTAATCAGTGTTAATTAGAGTTGGTTAATTGTTAATTAAGTAAATTAATTAGGGTTTTCTAAAAATGGTCTACGACAGATGGGAGCACTGTGACGTCAAATGCATAAGCTGTCAAAATACATACGCGGATCTCGCCGATTGTCATTTTCGATACAGTACCTAAGACCATAGATGTAGAAACCTACGGCTCTGTGCTAGGTATCTGACAGCTGCTGAACCAGACGTTTACGTCGCGCCTTGTGGTAGAAAAAGTATAGAAAACCCTCATTAAATGGTGTATTTTTGTTAGAAAACTTCATTTTCTTTATCGAGAAGTAACCCAGCTCGTAATTAAAACTTATCTCCCCTTTCCCCAGCTACCTAATCAAGTACTCGTACCAGAACGCGGCGCAGGACGACCTGTGGGAGGAGCTGACGCAGGTGAACCAGAAGTACGGCGGGCTGGCCCGCAACGTCACCGTCAAGCGCGTCATGGACACCTGGACCACGCAGACCGGGTACCCCATCCTCACCGTCACCAGGGACTACACTGACAACACGCTAACTATTACTCAGGCGAGTGGACATTTGTGACAGTCGATTAATAGTTTGGGAGGAAGACATGTCGTGTCGATCCTACTTAGAATATGAAACGGGGATGAAAAGGAAGAATCAATAGGTACTTTTAGTTATGGGTTAATTTAAGGATTCGTAATTCACTATCTCCCAAATTATTGTTTAGTAACTGGCCATATTTTTTTAGATTTGTCATACCCCAAATTCGACGTTTTCTCATTACAAGTGATTGATCTCAAATTTATAGAACTTGGGAAATTCGTAGTTAATTTGGATGATGGTGAATTAGGAACACATCCATTTTAGTGGCGTAGTGATAGCAAAAAGTAGTGGATGACCAGCTCAGAAGTGACATAGGAGAATGGAAGAGATAGACATTGTTGCGTGGACAGGAAGAAGCTGAAGCGTGCAATCGGTAAATTAGTAAAGCCAAGCCAATTAGTTTCATAAGTGAAAGCAAGTAATCGTCCGTGCAGAAGCGCTACCTGTCCCTGGGCGCAAAGTCGTCGACGTCGTCGGCGTGGTGGGTGCCGCTGCGCGTGCTGTGTGAGCCGGAGGCGGAGGCGGGGGCGGAGGCGGCGGCGGCCGGCCGCGTGCTGCAGTGGCTCGCCGACGACGAGGGAGTGCTCGAGGAACACAAGTTCGACCACAGCTCCAAGCCGGACCAGTGGGTGCTGTTCAACTACGACATGATTGGTGAGTGTCTAGTCCTGATCCCTCATTCTAAACTGTCAGTTCACGGACTCTATTCGGAGAGTCACGTCCTGTCTCGTTCTATTTTGCTGCAAATAAAAAGTGAGAGGAATAGAGATGCCGCGATTCGTTTAGTTTCCGGCAGTTTAGCTGGACCACTACGGTGTGCTGCGGTGGCTGGCTGATCACAAGGTGGATCTGGCGGAAGGTTACCTAATGCTTTCTAGTCGTGATAACAAAAAGGTCACCGTCAAATGTGTAAGTCCAAAATCTGACTTTCATATTTTTTACTTATAAAATCAAAATGTACACATGTTTCTTGCAACTAAATTTATCTTTATCTTTATCTTCGGGGATTACAGGCGTGATGTTGTGTATATAAGTTTGTTTAAATCTTCCTTGAGTCCCGGATCCTGCATAAATTGCAGGATTATTGGGGTCGCAGGAGTGCTAGGAGGGATTTACGATTGGTTCCCCTAGATGCTTTGGAGTCGGTGTAAATGATGTACGTGCTGTTGTCCGCCAGCGCCGTACCGCGTGAACTACGACCGGCGCAACTGGGCGCTGCTGTCCCGCGCGCTGCAGTCGTCGCCGGGCGCGCTGCCGGCGCTGGGCCGCGTGCAGCTGCTGGCCGACGCCTTCGCGCTCGCCTGGACCGGCCGCCTCGACTACCACACCGCGCTCGGGTGACCACCGCATTCTATTTACCGCCGAGAGGTTTTGTCTCTTTGGCGCCCAACGTGGGACAATCGCGAGTTTCAACCGCAGGCGTTTGAGCTCATTTTCAACTATGGCAATATAATAACGATAGTACATTTATTGTCATTTTGTAGTCTGCTAATCTATTTGCTTTAGATTTATATTACAGATTACAAGAAGTAAATAGATGGGCCTGGAAGTCTGATTTTCTAGGCTGAATGAAAGAGACGAAACGTGGGTGCTGACACCTCTGCCTGCCCCTTCGGGGGTAAAGGCGAAGGTGTGCTGAATGATAAATTATATAAGTCGACTGTGACCACTACACGTCCCATGTTGGGCGCCAGCGTGACGAAATCGAAACGAGTCGTCATTATCTAGCTTTTAACATCTTTATTTTATTGTCATTAGTCTAGCCGTGTACCTGCGCCGCGAAACAGAGTACCTACCCCTTCTCACCGGCCTGAATGCGCTGGCGAAGATAGATAACGTGCTCAAAAGGACTTCCGACTACGGTGCCTTCCAGAAATTCATAAGGAAGTTAATTGGGGACACTTACGCGCGCGTGGGAGGACTCTCCACCAAGAAGATCATTGATGAGGAGAACCTCAACAGCGTCAAGATACAGGTATGTAATGAAAGCAGACCTACGAAGCAGGTATATAAGGCAAATGTGAATGGGGAAGAAGGTGGACGGCCTAGGCAAACGCACCTTGATCAAATTGGGGACGTTCTATTAAAGCCATGTCAAATGGCAAGTATAAAGTAAGTAATGAGAGTGGAGGACGCGAAAGATTTGTGCCAGGGTCAAGTGGAGATCTGTATGGACATTTTGCTACCACATGACATTTTAGAAATTGGACATTCTGCGATTAAAACCTATTCAGTATCCTCATATCACCTCGCTCGTTCCGCAGGTGCTGGCGTCGCAGTGGGCGTGCCGCGTGAAGGTGCCCGGCTGCGAGGAGAACGCCATCGAGCTGTTCCAGAGCTGGATGGATACCAAGGACCCTGATAATAACAATCCGTGAGTTACACTTCACATTATTTTGACAGATAGTGAAATAGAAGGAAAAATTGTTGGCCTGAGAAAAAAATTATATTATTAGGTCCTTACCTATAAAATTGGTGTTTTGTATGGAGATTTTGGGGATGTCTGCATTTAACACACTAACATTTTATCAGTTTTCTTCACAACGACAAATCCAGAGATAATAATATTTGGCATGTATCATAAGACAAGCTTTAGCAATATGAGATGTATTTGGGAGGCAGTTAAAAATAATTGTCTTTGTGTCTAATTTTACCACAATTAAACATACAAAAAATTATCAAACTAAATAATACGAGCTCAAATATATGGTCTATTTTTAGAAGAGGCAATTATTTTATAAGAATGTTCTGAAACTTAATAGTTACGGACAAATTGCTAAGACAGAATAAAAACACAAATTTCATAGGTAGGGACCCAATATATAAGAAGTAGCCACAAAAAGCGTGAAAATATGGAGACGTATAAAGATATTAATAGAGTAGGTAGAGGAAACGAAACGGTGCGTCAGGATCCAAACAGAGAGAGATCCACAAGGTTTTTAAGAGAAGGTTCGTCTTAGAACATTCTTCCGCGTCTAATTTTAAAAACTCTTTGTGAATTTGAAGACTTTTCACTATATTTTTTAACTTTTATTGCATAGGAAAAGTCACTTATCACATTGATTGTGGCCGCTTTTAGTCTCTTCACAGACGAGACATAAACTACTAAGGACTCGACTGACTGTAACACTGACTAGACTCGACGACCGGACCGACCACGAAATCAGTAGACGAAAATAAAGTATTCATATGAAGTGGAGACCTTAATCCCGAGCTTACATTGCCATCTGTATCTCCGCGCAGCATCCCGCTGGACCTGCGGCGCACGGTGTACTGCGTGGCGGTGAGCCGCGGCAGCGTGGTGCACTGGCGCTTCGCCCTCGCGCGCATGACGCGGGCCAACGTGGCCGCCGCCCGCGACCAGCTGCTGCTGGCGCTGGCCTGCTCCCGCGACGTGTGGATCCTGACCAGGTGGGGACAGCGGAGGACTTAGTAAGGTCCCTTGTTTTTGTAGGGACTACGTCATAGCGCTTCGACATCGAGCAAGAGAAAAGGGTGATCAGCAAAAAGTATGATAGTCAATAAAACATTGGAGTCAAATTATGCCAAACCTACTTAACTAGCTACAGCAATATGGAATATACAAGATAAGCAGGTTCAGAATCACAGTGACGACTCACTCGCGAAATGCGGGTGTTGATGGAGGCATGATGTTTGTAGCTATTTGTGATAAGTGAAGTGTTTGGTTGCAGATACCTGGAGTGGTCCATAACGGAGGGGTCGGAGGTGCGGCGGCAGGACGCGGCGTCCGTCATCGCCAGCATCGCGCGCTCGCCCGCCGGCTACTACGTCGCCAAGGACTTCATCTACGAGCGCATCCAGGACATCTCTGCCGCGTGAGCCTCTCCTCTTATTTATATTACGGTTGTGTGGAGCGACGACACTGCGAGTTGTGTGGAGGTCATTGTAGGTAAACCCAACTCGTTAGGCTAATGGATTGATACATGGAAGTAATCCAATAGCTACATTCCGTTCGCTTCGCCCGGGAAATCATTCTTCAGGATTTTGTAATTTGTACTAACATACATATAATCGTGACTTTAATCCCGAAGGGTTAGTCAGAGACTAAGCAAAAGCACCGCAAAAGCCGTCCCCTGGAATAGTCCGCGCTTCACCAAGCAGTGACTGCACTCAGCGTGACAGGTGGTGAGCCCATCGCCGCTATAAGCTAATGGATGTTGAGTAGTTCTAAGTCCATTAGTCGCCTTTCACGACACCCAAGGTTGGTAGATCTTTCCGGAAAGAAGAGGACATTTACCGTCTGCTAGTGGAATGTGTAAGGAACCAAACACAGAGGAACAATTTAGTTGCTAGTTTGTGGGTCAATATACTTGACATCGGCATATTTCTAAGTATATTATCCAGTCCCACATGACGCTATGTAGACCTATAAATTTGCTGCTGAAATTTTGAAACCTGTAATGTAATAGCAGTTGCAGTCACGATGGGGCTGCTATATAATGCTTTTTATAAAAGTCCCTAAATAAAGAGAGAATAAAAAACACCCTGACTACCCGAGCATTAGCAATCAAATGAAATAATTATACTGAATATTAAGATGATTTTACTGGATCAGGCACCAAAATACGACATTACAAAGTGAATTTAATAAAGATAATAATAATAATATCCTCAGACATTCATACCTATCAACTAGCCCCATTTTAAGCAACTAATGCTGCTTGTGTTACGGACACTAGATGACGGATAAATATATTTAATATATAAATACTTATAAATAACCTGAATATATAGAAATATATATAAACATCCAAGACGGATAAAGTTACGAAAATAAATTTGTTCCATTGCTTTTCTGCAATATGTCGAGGTTTTCTATATTCCTGGCTACCTCTACCTCGCTCTCCTCTCTCAACCTTTTTACCCCGCACGCAATATTTCATTTTTGTGCTTCAACTATAACATAGTATTGTTTTCGCAGGTTCAACGGGCAAAATCGTCGTTTAGGAGGAATTATTAAAGTACTCCTGGACCAGTTCACCACGCAGCGGGAGCTTGACGAGGTAAGGAGCTGCACCAACGACTTATTGACAACTAAAGTACACATTTAGCTTTGAGGTAGAAGCATGGAATCATTCCCAGGGGTAGTATCGACTCTGGGATTCGAATACAGATTCGAATACATTGATAACGCAAGTATATACTTTTTAACGTCTACTGTAACGTCACAACTGTAATTTTTTTTAGGCATTTTTTTTTTGTTTTTACAATCATTCGGACGCGCGCGGCCAACCAACGTTTGGTCGGGGTTTTTGAACAGGCGCAGTACATGCATTTCGGTCATACCTATAGGTAATTGTAATATGTATATTTGTGTACTCGAGCACAGAACTTTCGAGAAGTTAAATTTTACATTAAAGATCGACAATCGACAAATGTGGATTGTCGAGCTCTTGTCGAGGCCTTCGTCGATTAAATATGTTCAATGCTCGCGTTGCTAATTCGTTTATGTGAGTGTCTCACTGTCTACTACGAGTATATTCTGTCGTAAAGCAATTACGCTTCTATGTTTTTTCTTTTTAAATCTCTCTTTTTTAATAATCTCTCTTTTTAAATTCTGACTGCCCAAGAAACGCGATAAGGCCGCGATATATATTTAAAAATGTTTACTATTGTGTTTTTAGGGTTTTGCCCAATAGGGCGTGTTCCCAAATCGACACGAAAGAAGCGCCGAGAAATATGCCGATTTGGTAGTTTCTGTTAAGTATCGAGTGCGTGTCGAGTTAGGAACGTACCGAGTTGGGCATATGCCATTTTGTGGTGCTGACAAACTATGTCCATGTCCACAGTTCCTGGCCTGGCGCGACAAGAACTCCAAATACCTGGAAGACGCGAAGCTGGCGGTGAAGCAGGCGATCGAGAAGGCGACCGTCAACATCGACTGGATCGCCAAGAACAAGCAGCAAGTCGTCGACAAGTTCCGGGAGCTGGCCGCGTAAGGCCTTTGCTGGGTTGCCGTGTTTATGTCGAAACTGCAATATTTATGGTTAATTAAGACAATTAACTTGCGTACCAAGCTGACTTTATGCTTATGCCGCGACCCAGTATTTAAAAACTCATTTTTCTTGGCAGTTAATTATCAAAATCTAACTACCTATCCGCAGCCAAAACAGCATTTTTTTAATATTAGGTCCTTACCTATGAAATTGGTGTTTTGTATGGAGATTTTGGGGATGTCTGCATTTTAAATACTAACATTTTATCAGTTTTCTTCACAACGACAAATGCAGAGATAATAATATTTAGCATGTATCATTAGACAAGCTTTAGCAATATGTGTGTGAACACGCTTGATAAAAATTATTCATCGTTTTTATGTTAATGCAAATCAAATGATGTATTCGGGAGGCAGTTAAAAATAATTGTCTTTGTGTCTAATTTTAACACAATTAAACTTACAAAAAATTATCAAATTAAATAATACGAGCTCAAATATATGGTCTATTTTTAGAAGAGGCAATTATTTTATAAGAATGTTCTGAAACTTAATAGTTACAGACAAATTGCTAAGACAGAATAAAAACACCAATTTCATAGGTAAGGACCCAATATTAGCTGCCCTCTTACATGAACACTGCATTAAGATATCTATTGGGCGAGATAAAAACGTGATAATTATCATATCGCAGTGCTCGTGTTTTAGGTGCTGCAATATAAAGGCTACATTATAGTAATACTAGTTTTGTTACAAACTGATGTTCATTAACCAAGACAGTAAAGTTTGTGCCCTATTAATTATTGAAGTTCACTATTTATCGACTTTACAATCTCGTCAGTTATATTGTAATCTTATGATTTTTACAATTCGACTTCCCTAAGTTTCGATGTGAACATGGCGATCGGTGATCCAATTATTCCAATAGAAAATTAATTGTAATGTTAGACAGTAGAGTAGAGGTGATCTACACTCTCGCGGCAAATAAGTTGAGGAATTTGACTTGTTAATCTGTTAGTTCACTTTACTATTTCTGTCCTACTGCGGTGTTTATTCATATATTGTTTTGATTGAAAGAAAAATCATTAATCATGGTCATGGTTCATTACGTAATGGTTGTACTAATAGAAACACTCATAGCTGCTCCTGTGGCTAATTTCTTGTTAGAAAAGAAGAATTAATGTATGACCTCAGCTAATGTCATTTTTATTGTAAATGTCTGTTGATGACTATGAAGGGTTTCCCCCCCCCCCCCCAAAAGTAGTTGAGGCATTAAAAATAAACCTGTACTTACTGTTAAAGTATTGTAACTCAAGTTATTTGTCGCTTTCAGTAGTTACGATGATATCTATGTAGATCTCTAGCAAATCGAAGCTATTGAATCTCAAATGTCTCTCAAACTATATTCGACTTTATTTACAGTGCTCAAAGATTTTTATTATTTGACATTTGACGTTTTGTTTGTGTTGTGATTAGGTATAGTTTAGAATAGACGGGCGACGAGAATTTTACAGTTCGTTGAAGCACTTTTCGTCGAAAATAGTTGGTTGAAAGGATTATTTATCATTTATTTATTATTTATTGTACATACATCAAATGAACATAGTAAATTTACAGAGCATTTGCGGCCTTAGATTACTTAAGCTTTTTAAAGTCCAATCGTCGCTATTCTAATCAACAAAGCTATGAGGACTTCATTGGCGTAGTGTTTCGTAGTCTTTAGCCAGCGATGAAAACAAAGCTAATTTATTTATTGTATTTTCCAGCTATGAATGATAATTGTAGATAATTTCGACTGCAGTTGCAAAATGACTTTTATTACAATGACATTAAGTTCTCCTGAATATTTTTATTTTACAAACAATTGAAAACTTTTTCAGTTATTGATACAAACACATGTTTGCTGTGTCATATAAATCTAAACCTTCGGGCTCATGTAATAAGACTTATTTTGTATCGTATACATAACTATTAATGGAATTTAGATCTGAAATGTATTGTGTATTTTTACTTCTGGGAAAGCTTTTTAAAGTAAAAAAATATTGTATTGAGCATTTTGAATTCTAATGCCTACGTATTTAGTTGTAAAATATGTAGATGAATTTAGCTATAGTATTTATTTATGAGTTTATGACATTTTAAAATAACATTGTACTTTTTTTTTTTTATTATTCGATTTTTTTTCTGCGTTTGTCTAGTGTTCACGAGTCTCCATCCATGACAGTCTGGGAAAGTCCAAGCCAATGGAAAAATAACTTTATATACTCCGTGTACGCCATCCATAACATATCCAGGGCACGCTTTGCCCAAGACAGATACTTATAAGACAAACTAGACTTTACGCGTTATATTATTACAGCTCAAAATGTTAGATCCAAGAAACGATTTTTGTCTCAAATGTTAGTATTATTTTTTAAAACATAGACGCAGACTCCTTTGCCCAGGCTTAGTGTTGTCTATGGAATTTTTTAAGAAAAAATCATGTACAAACATCTGTTGTTATTTGTATTATTTAAATGAAATTATTTTTATATTATTATTGTAATTAATTAGTTTAATTATCTCGTTTACTATATTGTGGTGCTGTCTATCCGTCCAACTTATGTAAATAAATATACCTATTTCAGAGCACTTGTTATCTAAATATTTTTTTTCACTGTGTGTTTTATTTTATTTTTATTGTTTTCATAAAAATAATTGATCTTTTATCTTTACAGTGCCAAAATTAATCAAAATGCAAGGCACTAAATTGTATTTCAAAGTTATTTTTCATTGCTTATCTTAAAAAGATGCAGGTAAGTGATGATTACACATTTTTAAGTATATTTATAACTATTAAAATTACAGGAAAAAATTCGTGAGCGAATAGCCAATGTAGCTTAGTTTTAAATTTAAGTTATAAAGGCAGCGGTAGCCTTGTTGGGAAGGACGCAGTTCTCGTTCAAGAGTCCCGGGTTCGATCCCTCCGCCTGTACCACTGAGTTTGCATTACATGACGGAGTGCCCGTTGCGCAAGGCCCGCCCCTTGACATAGCAGGCGAAATGTAGTTGTTAACACTGCCTACCCCTTCGGGGATTGTGTTATAACCAGCGTGTTTCCTTGCAGCAGCTACACTGAGCATCATCCTCAGGACCCATTCAAGTGTGACGACCAGTTCCAGTTTACCGACGGCCCTGGAGGCGGCAGACCTGACGGCGCCAGCGCTGCGCAGGCGCACTTCGTAGCGTTATGTCTATCCACACTTATTATACGAATCTCATGACTTTGTTTTATTTTTACGCATTTCAACGGGGCCAACATGCTTCCTACAGCTACAGCAACAGCTAATCCACTGTTAAAATTAGTATACCTAACAATACCAGAACCCATTGTTGGAAATAATTATTTGCGAAATTTCTGTTAAGGGATGCTAATTCGTTCCTACCTGCATAAAAAACTTCCAGAACTTTTCCTACATACGTCCCACTGCTGGGCACAGGCCTTCCTTGTGGAAACAAACACACGAGGAGTATGGGCCGTAACACCACCACGCTGGCCCAATACGGGTTGGTGGGTAGAAACGGTTGCAACAGCAAACGGGACCTGATGGTCGAAAGGCACTATAAGCCGATGCTTATTGTGCATTTCGAAGCACAGAAGAATTCAAAATCACAAAGTTTTGGTCATCCATCCACAGCCTGACCATAGAAAGGTAGCTTCGTTTTCGATCGAAAGCCAAAGCGTACTAGCCAGCCACTACGCTACCGTCACTTTCCTCTTCTGACCGAAAACTTAAAATTGAACGAATAAGCGATTTAAATAAGACACAATTTTCGTTACAAATAAATCATTTATTGCTTATACAAAATCTAAACTTATAACCTAAGTAATACTTTACATAATTGCTTATCAAATGCGATGTCTCGAAACGTTGGCACTTCGGTAACTTTTACAAACGATATAATTATTTAAAGAAATTGGTAAAAAATCATAAAGAAGAAGAAGTAGTTCTCTTTTACACGAATGTAAACCTTAGGCCCTTACCAGAGACATGGCCTAAGTACGCCTGTTGTCTAATATTTGAAGACCTCCGCGGTCGAGTGGTCTAAACGCCGGTCTCAAGGCGTCGCCATCTCTAAAGGTTCTGGTTTCGATCCCCGGTGGGGGCAGATGTTTGTGTGATGAATTTTTAGGCATTTGTTATCCAGTCTTGGATGTTTATATATATCAGGATATTTATAATATGTATTTATCTATTAAATATATTTATCCGTCATCTAGTGTCCGTAACACAAGCAGCATTCGTTGCTTAAAATGGGACTAGTCGATAGATGTGAATGTTTGAAGATATTTATTCATTTATTTATTATAATATGTATGTCTTGTTATCGGTTCATTGAAAAGATACCAAGATATTCATACTAAAACAGGCCGCGAGCGTAGGCCGCGTCTGGTAAAGCACTTTTCATAAAACATCAACTCATTTTTGCTTTTATTTAACTTGAGATCACTCCGTCTTGTTTCAACGTATAGTAATAGAAAGAAACAGGCGATAGAATGACGCATTCGAGTATCAAACCGTCCATGAAAATTTTATTGAATATTGACCCCTAACTCCACAAGTTAAAGACTATATTTCTATTAGCGTTAAAGACATGCCTTGACTGTGCTAGGGCCGTTTTAGGTACGATCGAGTACAAACATATGTATGAACATTTTATAGGTGACATCTTTATTTCCTTCTAAAAGGAGTCATTTACTTTAAAGTGGTTAAACATTTTTGGAGTTAACTGTTTGTAAGATATTCTTTGTATACAAATGTGCCGGTCGGTGACGGTCTATTATGCTCTTATGTGCAGCAAGAGACTTTTAAAAGGAAAAATCCCTAGTTATAGTTATATTGGACAACACACAGCTCGTCCAATCTGTGAAAACTGTTCATTCAATTTTAGATTTTATGTTTAACGTGGCAAAGTTTATTTCTATTGACAATTTTTTACAGGTATGTGTACTCTGGTATGCAATTGACTTTACAATTATGTGACAGTTTCATAGATATATAACATCTTTATTAGTTCACTGCAACAAATAAAAATACAAGCCATTTTCTGTAACCACGGTAACCATCTAATATACTGGTACCCATCATACTTGTAAAAAAGCGAATTTTATAATTTAAAATATATATACTTATTAAAATAAACAAACCCAGCAGAAAAACTATTATCTAATAATTGAATATAACATTTTTTATTCTCAATTAAATATGGCAACATTTCCATGACAAATTAATTGCAACAAATTCTTAATAACTCTATACAGACATAGTAACATTAAAATTATGTATTAAAACGTAAAAATATCATTGCTATACCTTATTCTTCAATACATTTTCGGCTACACTCTATTTGGAAACGGTTATATGATCAAAAGCGATAGAAATTGTGTTGCTTAAATTATTTTGATTAAATATTCATTTTCACCGCTTCATTTTAGTCATAATTTACCAAATTTGCTTTGTATTATAATTGCAATACCCTCTTATTGCATATGTGCATATTATAATAATCTAAAACAATAATTATCATTAATATTCGAACACTATACAATAACAATTAAACTGTATAAAACCTAACAATAGAGTATTCAGATCATGGTGTCAATAATAATAATCTACATTCATTTAAGTCGCTCACTTATAATTATTACATAAATACATATTAAAATTCACATTTGTGACATATAATTTTTCGTAGACATGTCGAGGATATATAAACGCGTTTATTATCCTACAAATATATTTAACAATAATTTAGTCTTTATTCAAAAATTCCTTTGTTGTAAAACTTAAGGAATATTTTAACTACTGGCAACATTGTGTAAATTGATTAGAATACATTATTATATGTAGCGAGTAGATGTGTGTAAATGCGTAGTGGAACAATGAATATAATATTAGATATGACACTTTCAATTGGCACATAGGAAATTGTACTTTACGTAATTGACAATAAGGACCATTTTACACGAAGTCATACAATGCCATCCTTACTTTTATTAAACAGGATCATTTCTAATGGATCAACAACTTTAAAAGACAAGGAAGCTAACATCGTAAATAAGAACGTTTATTCTACCAGTTTGACCATACTCAATACATTAATTAAGAATGACTTTACAAGTTTACAATGTACTTTCGTGACATTAGTAACTCTATGTTCCGTTCATACGAACGAAAGCCACATGCGCGACGTTCGCGCCCGCTATGCGCAGAAATAGATATTTATTTTTGTATGAAAGTAATGTCTTAAATTATTTTATTCAAAACGACCCCGATTATTTTTCCTAAACAGTCATAAGCATAATAAAATTGAGATTCCAATAGTATCATTCGCTAGTCACCACTTTGCCCCTATTCCACAATGTCGGATATCAATCGAATCATTGAATCTACATCTGTCTCTTTTTATTGTAGCGAATCGAAGCGAGACGGGACGAGTCTTTTCGAATCGATTCCACTATCTGACAGTTTTAAAATGTCTTTTTCATATTATTTCAGCCTCTTTATTCAGTCATAAACATAACATATCATCCGCCACTTTCCCCGATGTGTTAAACATCCACTATTCGCCAGGTATGTTAGGTCCCCATGTAACAGGTGGCGAGCCTGTTGCCATGCACCGGGCACAATGTGAGGCAAGCGATATTCACAATGAACTGTGCATATGTTTTATTCAATCTCAGTGGTACAGGCGGCGGGATCGAACCCGCGTTTCGGACGAGTAGTGCCCCGTCCGTCCCAACTCGGCTACCGTCGCTTCAGTCCACAATCAAAAAGCCTTACATACAGTACCTATCTCCTAATTTTGCTCTAATATTTTGAACTGCGACTATCTATTACAATACATATACAATACAACATTAGCAGTAATATGGTCTTATGAAATGGCTATATATTTTTCACGCTTAAAATCAACTTTATTCATTTAAATAACATTCTTGACATCGTATGTAAGTGCCTTTTTATAATTTTAACATGAAAATTACTTCGAAAAGACATTCTTTACAAAAAACGTCACGTTGCATATTAAATATAATTGTGAAGGTACATTCACTTAAATGTCTCTGTAAAATATTTAAAAAAATTGGGTCATTTTTTTTTTAATTTGTGTAATATCAAATTCTCAGCAAATGCTTAACTTAAAATAATAATAGAAATACACAAACACTATTTAAATAAGTCTAGATATAATTCATTTCCCATACGTCCCCGAGGTCGCAAGCAGGAATTTTATTCCCGTACGTCCCCCTAAGGTAACAAAATAATATGTATACGAATCTTCATACATATAGTGTATCTAAATTTAAGACTAAACGAAATGTATAAAGATAAGTCATCTCAATATTGTAGTCAAACGCAGTTATACTACAGTAGGAGAATATTTTTGAAATCTGAGAAGCAATTTCACATCACGTTACTACTAACTAATAAAAATCCCTCGATAACTTTCTATGGGGCATTTGATACCTGTAAATAAAAAGGAAACAATATAGTGACACAATTATTGTGTAAGATAGCATTTTTTTTCCTGTCGTGAACTACGGGATCTCTTATTACAAATAAATAAGAAAATAAAATAAATTGAAACTGAAAAAATATAGTCTTTTTTTAGTAATCTATTTTCATATGTACTTGTTACTAAATCGAGAAGAAATGTAATAGGCTAATGAACTATGATTTAAAAAAAAAAGATCAATCTGACATTTGGAGGGATACCATAAAATAGTGCTGTAATTAATTGTAATTAACCAATAAAATTTCAATTGCTTGATCAATTGTTCACCCGGAAATCAAACGTTTATTTTCTTTTATTATTATTTTTTAATGATTTTGGATTCCAATGAAATTATAAAGTTACCTATACTTCGAATAGTTATAATCAACAAGTTTGTTACTATATGACTACGTTTACTTCGAATCTTTTGTTAGTGGATATACACACAAGTTAATAATGTGTAACTAACGGTGGACTTTAAATATGTTCAGTCCAGACTAAATAAATATTGGACATTACAATTAAGAAATAAAGGAAGAATTTAATCGGATTGGACAAGTTTCGTATAGCGTCAACACATGTAACAAGGTATTAGCTAAGAATTATGTTCGGTTGTGGCGCTTCATCAGTTACTCTCAACTATTTTCATAGTAACCTATCCTATCTTAATATTTAGGAATTGAAAATTGACAATAGTATAGGTATAAAGCAGATGTTTGAATACTGACATTATGCCAATAATTAACACATATTTGGATTTTGGCAGTCGATATTTAGGTCATTAATTTCATTTACCTACACTTATGTTATAATGTTCGAATTATGAACTCATACTCGAATTCATAATGACATACTTTTAAACACAGATGATAAAAGCGAAAATTGGAACTGAAAATGGAAACTGTAACATAATGATCATTATGCAACAGGTTGGACTCATTATGCAACACTTATTTTTCTTAAAAACGCACAAAACTATGGCAAATGTTTTCCAGACAGCCAACAATAAATAAAATTTATAAATTTTTTGTTTTACTTCTTTCAATAATGAATCAAGATAAAGTAGTGTATGTTACTGCACATATCTCGGTATTAAATTTCTTTATTTTTAGTTATAAATCATAATTTTATAAAGAAATTATGACATTATCAAATTTAATTACTATCAAAACTCGCCAAGGCTGGTTTTTTAAAACCACGCTCGTGTTTTAATAACCTATATTACGTGACAGTTACATCAACTACTGTTTAGGGATTTTGGATTTTAGGGATTTCGTGTATTAGGTATTTTGAAAATAAAACATATAATTACCGGTCTCCTCTTCCGCAGCGTGCCGAGTATAGCCAGCATCTCCTTCACAGCCTCCGGTTGTTCTTCCTTCTGCCTTTTCTCAACGACTTGCTCGCGCGGCTTCAGTTGGAACTTGCCGCCTTTGATTTGGTCCACTATCGCGTCTATGGCGCCACCTGCGAACGATTTAAAAAAAAGTATTAAATTGAATTTGAATTTACTACCTCAACACTGGCAAGTATGCTTTTGTTGCCATAATTAAAAAATATATAATTGTAGATTCAGACAGTGACTATAATATTAGGTCCTTACCTATGAAATTGGTGTTTTGTATGAAGATTTTGGGGAATTCTGCATTTTCCATACTAACATTTTATCAGTTTTCTTCACAACGACAAATCCAGAGATAATATTTGGCATGTATCATTAGACAAGCTTTAGTAATATGTATAATATGACACTTCATAAAAATTATTTATCGTTTTTAAGTGAATGCAAATAAAATTATGTATTCGGGAGGCACTTAGAAAGAGTTGTCTCCGTGTCCAATTTTAACACAATTAAACTTACAACAAATTATCAATACAAATCAAAAGAGCTCAAAAATATAGCCTATTTTTAGACGAGGTAATATTTTTTTAGGAATACTCTGAATCTTAATAGTTACAGACAAAATACTAAGACAGAATAAAAACACCTATTTCATAGGTACCCAATATATGCTGTGATCCACATACTCTGTGGCTCCTCATAACATACAGAATTATTTATCCTAATGGATGAAATCTGTTTTAAAAAACCATGGCATCGATTTTAGATGTATCAATTATGACATTAAAATACTTAACAACCTTTATACATAACCCGAAATCGAACCCGGTCATAATCTCTATAAAAATTCATTTATTCAATCTAAGTATCTATCCGTGTGGCCGTGTGGTAGCGGCTCAATAAAATAATATTGAGTATTGGGTCTGTGATTGTGTAGGCGATGAGCTAGCCACTTGTCACTACCCTTCATGATTTTCATCTGACTAAACCCATTTTTTGTATGGCTAAATGTGGTCTTAAGGAACACAGTGCTGCTTGTACTCTGCCTATCCCTTCGGGGATTACAGGCGTGATTGTATGTAAGTAATTTTATTATGTTTTTGACTCGTCCTAGGTGTAACTTCTTGTTACCTAAATGATGAAATAAAGCATTTCATTGCAATGTGACCCACGGGAATCTCGCGAAATAAGTGTCATACAGGAAGATATAAAATGCTAATTAGTTAAAATATTCTTTATTAATCGCCATTGCCACAAGCTACGTATATAGGCTATATAGCTAACGCTGGGAACGTAGGAATGTAGGAAACTACATGAAGAAAAACATGAGTGGTACTTACAATTACTTCAGTTTAACGCTCCTATAAAAAAAAAATTAAAAAAAGATACATACCTCCATTCTGCTTACTCTTCTTAAGAGTTCCCTGCTTGCTAGCCAACAGTCTCGCCATATCCTCTTGCTGCCCTCCCTGGAACACCGCGGGCGGCGGGGGAGGGGGAGGGGGCGGCGGAGGGAGGCACGGGGGAGGGGGAGGTACCGGCGGGGGTGCGGAGGGAGCGGGAGGAGGAGGAGGGATTACAGGGGGAGCAGGTGGAGCGGGAGTTTGTGGTATTTCTTGGGGTTCTTCTGGTATTGGCGCTGTTAAGGAATAGGGTTTAAGTTTGAAAATATATAAGGATATAAGCTTGATTAGTCCTTCGTCCTCAGCCTACATAAGTACCACTGCTAGGAACAGGCTTCCTCATGAAAACAAACACATGAGGAGTATGGGCCGTAACACCACCACGCTGGCCCAACGCGGGTTGGTGGGTAGAAACGGTTGCAATAGCTACCGGGACCAATTGCTGAACGTGCCTTCCGAAGCACGGTAGATATTATGTTATGTTACTTTATGTTATATCATCGACACAGTTCACTAGTCTAATAACAATTGATTCGGTCACCCATTTAAGGTCAACGCTCGGGCGGTTAAGCCATAATTGATTTCCTAATAATACAAGATACAAGAAGTTCATCTCACCAGCCTCAGGTTCCTTCTTCTCCAAGACTTCTGTTTTCGCCTCCCCGCCATTCTCGAAGTAGCTAATTCTTGACATTAGGTTACTCTTCTTCGCCGGTTTAGTCTTCTCTGCCTCTGAAAGTCTCCTCTCTGCTCTCTCCGCTCGTTCTAGAGCCTTCTGCGCGTCTTCTTCTGCCAGTCTTATCTTCTCTTCCCATAGGAGTATGTCAGTGTCTTCGTGTTTCTCTGCTAATTTCAGCTGAAGAAAAAATAGAGGTTCAATTTAGTTGTAATAAAATATCATTATTTTGGTTATATCACGTTACACTTATGAACATCAGTATATGCTAAGTTCTGAATAAAGATAAGTCGTGTGGTAGCGGCTCATTAAAAGAATACTACCAACCCATCTCTTGCCTTGGGTGTCGTAAGAGGCGACTAATGGACTTAGAACTGCACAACATCCAATAGCTTATAGCGGCGACGGGCTCACCATCTGTCACGCTGAGTGCAGTCACTGCTTGGTGAAGCGCGGACTATGGCAGTGGACTGTTTTTGCGGTGCTTTTGCCTAGTCTGTGGCTAACCTTTGGGGCATAACATTCGTAATTATATGTATGTTGTCAAGATTGTTGACATGGCAGCTAATCTTGAAACATTTGAAGCAAACTTAATAAATGTCTATTTAGAACCACATCAGGTTTCAAAAATCAAAAACAGAACTGTCGCTTAGGAGTCACGAACTCACTGACAGACACGTCACACTTATTGGACACTGTTGTTTCTGTTTAACATTGTTTATAACAGGTTTATAACAGGAGACAGGTTTATAACAGGAGACAGGTTTATAACAGGAGACAGGTTTATAACAGGAGACAGGTTTATAACAGGAGACAGGTTTATAACAGGAGACAGGTTTATAACAGGAGACAGGTTTATAACAGGAGACAGGTTTCACAATCGCCGTAGCCTACCTTCTTGCCCCGTGTGGTGGTGATGAAATGATACAATTGCTATAATTCTAATTTAATGAAATAGAAGTATTCCAGACCCTACTCCTCGACCTGGTGACTGTTTCTCATTGATTATCTACATTGAACAGTAATAGGCCTGTAGCTCCACAAATTGGTAGTTGTTCCTCCATAATTTCATATTTAAAAGTATTATAATAGGTCTTTACCTATGAAATTGCCGTTTTTTCTCTCTCTTAGTATTTTGTCTGTAACTATTATTAAGTTATTAAGTATTATTAAGTTTCAGAGTATTCTTAAAAAATAATGACCACCTCTAAAAATATACCATATTTTTGAGCTCTTGATGTGTTTTGATAATTTGTTGTAAGTCTAATAAGTGTGATATCACACATATTGCTTAAGCTTGTCTAAGGATACATGCCAAATATTATTTATTATCTTTGGATTTGTCGTTGTGAAGAAAACTGAAAAAATTTTAGTATGGAAAATCCAGAGTTCCCCAAAATATCCATACAAAACGGCAATTTCATAGTTAATATATTTGCAACCTGCAACTCCTCGACCTGGTCCCGATGCCTGGTGGCCTGCTCCTCTAGCGCCTCCTTGAGGCTGTCCACCTCGCTGAACAGCAGGAGCAGTCTCTCGTCCACTTCCAGCTCTCCCATGAGCAAGGAGCTCTGGTGCGTCAGGAGTTTGACGCGTTTCTTCGCGTCGCGGGCTTCGGATTTGTATCTGGGGAATAAAGAGGAAATTTAAGTGGACTGAGGTATAAGGTGCTTGGACCCACAAACATTTTTGACTGTTTTTTATGGGAAGTAATTAATTTGGCAGCCATTTAACTATTTGGTCAGCAACAAAATATCATTTGGGCAGCAAACAAATATTTTTTCAGCAGTATAATTATTGGGGTAATAAATAAATGATTTGGGCAGCAATATATATGTTACCCGAAATTTATAAAATGTAAGAAAATAATCAATTAAAGATCAAAGATCAATTCCTAGGAAATGTATTCGGAGAGATATTAGGTTAAGATTAGATTTTATTATGAACCTTAAAAAACATTATTTGTGTCATCAAATCAAATATTAAACAATTTGAAAGCAGAAAAAACATTTGAGTTTGCCGACAAATAAGAAATTTCTGCTGCTGGCCAATTACAAATTTAGCTGACCAATTTAGAAATATTTGCTGCCCATAAGTTGCTGACTGATTAGTTAATTTAGCTGGCCAATTGTATTATATTGCTGACCAAAATTCGAATAGTTTGCTGACCGTTTAAATAACACGTTTTTTATTAGGCGCCTATTAGTACATAGGTATGTATATGCCATCTCTATCGCACTCACGTCTCAGCCATCATCCTGTCCTTGTCAGCGTGGTTCTTGAGTTCGCTGACCTCGTCCATGAGCAGCTTCGACACGCGGTTGTGCCGCTCGAGCTGACTCCGCAGGTCGTGTAACTCCTTCTCTTGTGCGAGGCTCTTCTCTCGCTCTGCTTCTACCTCCTAGAAAGAGAGAGGTGTAGTGTAGAACGTGGATTGGAGATTCAGGACCATATTCGAAAACGGGTTATGTGTATAAAATATTCATATGAAGAAAAATTACAATATTTTATATTGCAAAATAATATTTACTGATAATTAATTAGTTATAGGAAACACGGCAAAGTCACACTAAAATAAAGTCACACACACATAATAAAATTTCATGATTTTCCTTTCATTGAAGATGCTATGTTTTTTAGGAAAGGCGATTTTTAATAAATCTATGAATGCAGTTCCACTTATTATGAAAAATAAAATGATGTCTTATTTCAGTAAAACATCCTACCTTCAATATTTAATATACTTTCCCTCCATGTGGCATGGCCGTGGGACACCCGGTATAAAAGATGTTAGAATTACAAGACCATTTTGCACTCTACGCCCATTACCATAAGGTTAAAAACTTATTGCATAAAAATGACAATGACGAATGAGTAGCAGTTACTAAAACTAAAACTCGCTACTAAAAACGCCGTTACTAAAACGTGAAAACGTCCATTACGTGAAGGAGGTTGCTACTGGGGTATACAGCGTCAAAAGATAAATATTAATATATTATAAAGATAATTATGTTTCATGCCATACTGTCTCCTATCGCAGGTGGGCTGGTAGAGATTTCTTTAGGAATAAGCCACACCCTTTTTACTTGCTATTTTATTTATGTGTTGTTTCTGTTTAATTGTTGTGTACAATAAACTATTAAATAAATAAATAAAAAAAAATTCACAAATATTAAATTTTAAACAAGTATCTTCAGTATTTAGTTTTAAGCCTATGTATAACTCTTTGTATAGAATACTTAGTTCGTGAGTCCTCTCAACCTTGTTACAAACATCTATTTTTTGCGAACACCGGTGCTCGCGCTGTCCCACAAGGGGTTAAAATACTATAGTAATAACTAAACCGTTCCGTTATTAAGACAATCTATTTTATTTATTTATTTAGGAAAACAACAGTCATATACAATTATATTAACGAATTGTTAAAACTAATAGACCCACAGTTCCATTCAAAAACATACAACATTAGGAAATTAAGACAGTAATGCTCCATTTATGAGACAAAGTGTCATTGTATAAGACAAAGTGTCTTTGGATATAATCTATGATCAATCAAATTGATACGAAATTATTAGACATTTCGTGATTTCGACTTTTTTTACTTCAATGAATGCGAGCAATTTTGATACTTAGCGTGGTAAACATTATCTGACCGCGACTGTATATGAAAAATGTCAATGTCGATTTTATTCACAGTAATGCTGTCATACCTGCGCCAGCGCCACATTGACCTCCTGCGCCTCGAACTCATGCAGCTTGGCAGCGGACAGCTCCGTCTGCAGCTCCGCGATTTGCTTGCTTAGCTCTGTTACTGTCTGCTTCAGGAACTCCACCTCTTCGTTGCTGCTAGTGTCTGATGCTGGAAGGGAGCGATTGAATTCTGCTATACTACACATACATATAATCACGACTATTATCCCCTAAGGGTTAGTCAGAGACTAGGCAAAAGTAGTGCAAAAGCATTACCGTGTCATAGACCGCGCTTCACCAAGCAGTGACTGCACTCAGCGTGACAGGTCCCGTCGCCGATATCAGCTATTGGACGTTGTGCAGTAATTGCCTTTTACAACACCCAAAGAAAGAGATGGGTTGGTCTCTTGTTATTACTAAAATATTGATAACATGCTGCTCAGCGAACTAAGGAAAGGGCTATGCTCGGAGTATCTTTGAATGACCGCATCAGAAATTGTGTGAACCGACAGAGAATTAGCCACCGACATAGCCCACCGAATCAGCAAACTGAAGTGGCACTGGCATGTTCACATTAGTCATAGAACTAATGGCTGTAGGAGTCCTAAAGTTCTGTAGACCGCGACTTGGTAGACGTATGGGACGCCTATATTCGTAGGCTGTGTAGTGTTGGCATGCATTCGGGGAGGCCCATCTCCGGCAGTGGACAAACATAGACTGATGATGATAGTGAAATTATCACGGTATTACAAAAACATCAGGAGGAAGAAAGCTCCGAAAAGGAGGGTCACTCATTCTTCTTCTTCTTGCCCTTTTCCCACTCTAGGTGGGGTCGGCACAACATGTCTTCTTCTTCCATTCTCCTCTGTAACTCGACAGCTCAGCATCCACTACTTTTATCCTCATATCATTCTTCACGCATACAATCCATCGCTTCTTTGGTCTTCCTCTAACTCTAGGTCCGTCCACATCCATGCTCAGCATTCTTCTTGTAATGTGACATTCATCCCTCCTCATCACATGTCCAGGGCCACTCATTAGGAGTCCTTTAAAAAATTTGTAAAATGCTTGTGAATCCATATTTACAGATGTGCTTGCGTAAAACATTGCAAATATATGAAGTCAGAGCTAGAAATTCCCATAAAGGAATTTTGTTTTACCAGCTGTGGAATTTATTATTCGTAATTTGTATTTATATCATTTAATACATTAGCGTATCAATATGTCGACGCCATGACTCATAATACCTGTTGTATGACAGTAATTTTATTTGTATTGAAAGTAAAAGTTGATATAAAATATAATAATAGTAAAGACGCGAGCGCAGGCTCGACTCGGTCCGTAAACGGAGTGTGGGACGCCCCCGTGACAAGATGGGATGACGATATTCGTAGGTTGGCTGGAGTGGGCTGGATGAGAACGGCAGAAGATCGAGAGCGGTGGCGTGCATTAGGGGAGGCCTATGTCCAGCAGTGGACGAGCATATCATCAAGCTCAACCGCCGAAGGGGTAGGCAGAAGTGTTATTCGCCATGTAACAGGAGGCGAGCCTGTTGCCATGCACCAGGCAGAGTGTGAGGCAAACGATAATCACAACAATCTTTAAACTCAGCGCAACAGGCGGAGGGAATCGATGCTCTGGCCTCTTACACGAGTAGTACAGCTGACAACCTCCGTGGTCGAGTGGTCTGTATGCCGGTCTCAAGGCGTCGCCATCTCGAGAGGTTCTGGGTTCGATCCCCAGTGGGGGCAAATGTTTGGGTGATTAATTTTCAGGCATTTGTTCTACAATCTTGGATGTTTATATATATTTCTATTTATTCAGGTTATTTATATGTATTTATCTATTAAATATATTTATCCGTCATCTAGTGTCCGTAACAGAAGCAGCATTAGTTGTTTAAAATGGGACTAGTTGATAGGTGTGAATGTCTGAGGATATTATTATTATTATAACTCTTTCACAGTCTTTCCCAAATCGCCTATTGCTGCCATGAATTATGATTGAGGGTAGAAGGGAGTAGGGGGTTATTCCCAAAGGTCTATTGTTTTCAAAAATTGTTAGTAGGGTACCTGAGAGGCACAATAAACCTGTGTACCTGTATCAGTGGAGTCAGTGAGATCAATGTCGATGGCTTTCGCGGGGAGCGCTTGCAAGATAGCGGTGCTGCGCCGCTTCAGCTGCTTGTTCTGCTTGTACCACTCGCCCGCTTGTTGCATAACCCTGGAAAGAAAGGGGGTATTATGAACTTCGTCTAATGCCTATACCCTCATTACTGGCCCAGTCTGCAAATTTACAACATATATACACATGAATACAATCACGACTATCCCATAAGGGTTAATCAGAGACTAGGCACATAAGTCCGCGCAACACCAAGCAGTGACTGCACTCAGCGTGATAGGCGGTGAGCCCATCGCCGCTACAAGCTATTGGATGTTGCGCAGTTCTAAGTCCATTAGTCGCCTTTTACGACACCCAAGGAAAGAGATGGGTTGGTAGTATTATTTTAATGAGCCGCTACCACACGACTCGCTTCCTCAAATTTACAACGATAGTAATATAATTGCAACAGTGTCCCAATTATGTAATTTGTGACATTTCATTGTCTTAGATTAAGATAAGCAACTAAAGAAGTGTCAAAAACTTTACCATTGAGACAATCTTCTTCGTCTTTTTCTTCTTGCCCTTTTCCCACTCTAGGTGGTCGGTACAATGAACACTTAATTTTCTATACCATTTTTCAAGTACTATTGCGTCACTTCACTTTATATTGTTAAGGTCGTAAATTAGCAGACTCGGGGCCCTGGGCCCAGGCATTGGACATACACAAACACATAACGCCAAGAAAATCACATTTTCATTTTCGTGATTTTCTAGATCCACGTTGGACGAGTGGCGTTGGGGCCAACGTGTGGAGCCAGCGTAAGTAATGGACAAGGATGCAAAGAGCATGATTATAAAGAACCGTTTAGTTCTCTCTTCACTTTATTCTTTCCTTCGCATCAATCATTCTTTCCCAAAACTTCTTTGAATATCAAAGTTAACTTTATTTATCTAAAACGAGTTCCCGCATAACATTAATGTTACTATAAAAATTAGATCTCTATCTAATCATATTATTTATTAATATTTGATTACGTATTGAATATTTTATGATTGCGCGTGCCTAACTTCTTAACGCTTGAAGATAGAGTTGAATCTCGAATGATTTAGGACCTTCATTATTTGGTACAACTTTAGTAAATATAACATTTAATTCGTGTCGCTGACACGGAAGAAGACTATATAACAAATTATTTCTTTAAGCATCATAGCAACCCAATTATCATCACGCAAAATTACATAAAGAGGAAGGCGGACGTGTTTACACCCACATTTAGATTCGTATAATATCTTAAAGTCCCTATATGTAACAGGAAATGAGCTACTTGCTATGCACCGGGCACAGAGACAAGCAATATTCATAAGAAACTTTAGGGACTAAGTTTAATTCATAATCTGTGGTACAACTGCATACATACATACAATCACGCCTGTAATCCCCGAAGGGGTAGGCAGAGTCCAAGGAGCACTGTGTTCCTTAAGACCACATTTAGCCATACAAAAGTTGGGTTTGGTCAGATGCAAAATCGTGAAAGAGTAGTGACAAGTGGCTTGCTCATCGCCTACACAATCACAGACCCAGTACCCAACTGCAGCTGACTATCCGCTAAGGGGTAGTCAGAGACTAGGCAAAGCAAAAAAAAAGCAGACCATTGCTATAGTCCGCGCTTCACCAAGCAGTGACTGCACTCAGCGTGACAGGTGGTGAACCGTCGCCGCTATATGGACGTTGTGCAGTTCTAAGTCCATTAGCCACCTTTTACGACACCCAAGGGAAGAGATGGGTTGGTAGTATTCTTTTAATAAGCCGCTACCACACGGCGTCAATATTGTAGCGGTGACAATATCTAACTTTTCTTGAAATTATTCAGTAACCGACCTCTTAAATGTCTTAAATAATCTAAAACGTTCAGATGTTCCAATTTTATTTTATTTTGGTGTGCTTAATATTAGTCATCATTTGTGTCATTTCATGCAAAGGAAATAAGATTTTGTTATTCACATTCACAGCAGGGTTAATAACACTAATCCAGACTTGTTTTCGTTCATATATTCCTTGTAGTATGGTATAATTATAAACTTTATAGGTATAAAGTTACATATTGCTAGTATTTTTCGCCTATAAGCTATAAAACCATCAAATAACATGAATTGAAACTTAAAGCACTAGCTACTATATAAAATCAAACAAACTATTCAGTCTATATCTTACAATACACTTGTGGACGTAAAAAGCAATGCCAACCATTCATTGGCTAAGAGAAGGCTTTGTCCAGACCTTAAACATACAACTATAATAAGAATTCTAATAATACTCGTAAAGCAAATATGAAGTTAACTATAGAAAAACGGCAAAGCACTCGTGACTCCTTTGGTGTTGTGTTTATGGGCGACGGTAATTGCTAAACATCAGGTGATCAGTCTGCTCGCATGCCCCCTAACCCATAAAAATCTTAACAGTATTGTCAAGTTTTATGTGTGATTCACTGACAAAAAATCATCAAAAATAAGCAAGTTAACTTACATTTTGCAAAAAGACAATTCCAGTAATTTATCTACAAACACCCAAAACTATTGATAAATCAAAAACAATTCTCACAAGTGGTCCTTTCGGAACCGAATACGCAAAACTGACCGAATTGCATCGGCTAAAACCGCTTAGAAATTCAAATACTGTCGCATATTATTATAGAATCAACACGATTCGCAATTCTTAACTTTCCAAATGTCGCCATTTACTAATGAATGGAAATTTAAATTGAATTAATAATGTCCATCTTTTAGGGTTCAGCAAAAAACTAAAGAGGCGTGATAAGATGATCACCATCCGTCATCTGGTGATTACTGGCCGTAGTGACCATTCTTGGTATTTTGTTAGTTATATAGCTGATATAAAAAAAATATGCAAACTTAAAACATTTAGAGATTAGCCTTTTTTAATAATAATTTGAGTTTCTGTCAATAAAATCAAAAAGTACAGTCGGTAACAGTAAAATGTCCTACCCGAAGTCAAAAGCACTCGTCTGAATACTACAGGTACGCTCATTTTTGGGAGATCAGACTAGATTACATAAATGATTTGAGTTTGGATAGTTTAATCTTATTCAGGATAGAGAAATCCAGATTGCCAGTAATCCATAAAAAAGCAATACTATTTTCGAAGGATATGCGAATGTGTGCATTAATAACTAGTACCACGCACGTAATTCAACTAAAGAAATACCTAACATGACGCATCTTTCTGTATAAAATAATTGTTTTCTCTGCGAGAACATGACACAAATCAGTTGTTACGGTGGTTACAAGGAATGTAATAACGTAATAATATATACATAAATACATACATATAGTCACGACTATTATCCCATAAGGGTTAGTCAGAGACTTGGCAAAAGCACCGAAAGAGCAGTCCACTGCCATAGTCCACGTTTCACCAAGCAGTGACTGGCACACGTGCTCAGCGTGACAGGTGGATTGGATGGTTGTGCAGTTTTCAGTCCATTAGTCGCCTTTTACAACACCTAAGGGCAGAGATAGGTTGGTAGTATTCTTTTAATGAGCCGCTACCAAACAAAGTAATATCCCGAGTCAAATAATGTTTTACATACGGACCCTCCAAAAATTTCGTGTTTCTCGCTTGGCCGAGTCTACAGTCTTCAAATCGCGTCCATCACGTAACACGTATTGGACGGCCCATACATTATTCTTAATTCTTGTTGGTTTTGTATTTATAAAATAAATGTCACAGATTGTTTAAGGAAGAAAATCAACAAGCCATTACGACTTTCTGGTCTATAGCTTGCGTTGTTGATTATCATATTGAATATTGCTATATTATGTATCTGAAACAGTAGACATGAGGAAGCGACTCATGAGTATAGGCCGTGACACCACGACGCACCTCTCTTGTTCTTCCTGCCTTTCTCCATTTTAAGGTCGGCACCACAGATATTGGGACCTTACCTATGAAATTGATGTTTTTCTTCTCTCTTAGTATTTTGTTCGTAACTATTAAGTTTCAGAGTATTCCTAAAAAATAATTACCTCCTCTAAAAATAGACCATATTTTCGAACTCTTTTGATTTGTTTTGATAATTCGTTGTAAGTTTTATTGTGTTAAAATTGGACGCTGAGACAACTCCTTTTCAGTGCCTTCCGAATACATAATTTGATTTGCATTCACATAAAAAAATTAAATAATTTTTAAGAAGTGTGATATCACACATATAGCTAAAGCTTCTCTAATGATACATGCCAAATATTATTATCTTTGGATTTGTCGTTGTGAAGAAAACTGAAAAAATGTTATTATGGAAAATGCAGAGTTCCCCAAAATCTCCATACAAAACGCCAATTTCATATGTAAGGATATATACCTGTTACATACGCAAATGCATGTACCGCGAGTGACCGAAAACCCCGACCAAACGTCGTTGTTGTCCTCAGCCTATATATGTCCCACTGCTGGGCACAGGCCTTCCTCTTGAGAAATACATAAGGAATATGGGCCGTAACACCACCACGCTGGCCCAATGCGGGCTGGTGGGTAGCAACAGTCGATAATATTATGTTTGATGACACAGATATTGTTTTTAAGGGTCATAAAAAATACCCTAACCTATTATCTATCAAAATATATTTCCTAGAATTCATCCTTCATTGATCCTTTTCATATAATTCATAATTATTGCTGCCCAAATAATTATCTTGCTGCTGCCAAAATATTTGTTTGCTGCCTAAATGATTTTTCGGCTGACCTTTTTGTTTGCGTTTATAAACAATTATAAAAATATATTAATTACAATGTCCGGCAACCTTTACTATAGGTAAGCTATCGATAAAGGTCACATCATTTTATGTCAAAGAGAAGGAAAATATCTCCTCAATGTCACTCCAGAGTTGCTGTCCACTGTACAGTAAGGAGTATGGTCACTAGATGACGTCATCACAGCCATTAGTACAAATGGGCATACCGCCTTATCTTATCAGGAGACTACGAGGAATTTTGGTGATATGTGACACTTACGAGTAACAAGACATAGATATATGAACGTATTTATAAAAAAAATAGGTCTTCCATAGCTCGGTAGCGTAGCTTAGCATAGTACACTTTTCCTTTCGATATCGAAAATAAAGCTTCCTTCGCCATGGTTAGGCCGTGGATGGCTGACCAAAACTTTGTGATGTCGTACTCCACCGTGCTTCGGAAGGAACGTAAAACCGAAAACCGTTGGTCCTCCTCAGATCAAATACAAAGTCGCACTTTAAGTAGTCGGAACAACATGTCTTTCCCTTCCATTCTTCTCTGTCACTCTTCAACTCAACACCCATTTCCATTCTTCTCATCAGAATGTACACATCCCGTCCTCGACTTTGGTCTTCCTCTCACTCTCTCTTACTGTAACTTCATCCACATAATTACAACATGGAAAGTTTTGAAAACCATGGAAGTTTACATAAGATAGTGTATTTGTAACTCACTTGTGCATGACGCCCGCGTCAATCTCATGCTGGTTCTTGAGCTGCTGGTACTCCTGGAACAGCTTCTCCGACACATTCTTGAGTTTGGTCAGCTCCCTCTCCCTCTCTTGCAGCTCTCCTTCCACGAGATTCTTCTCTTCTTGCAGGATGTTGAACCGACGCTGCAGGTCGCCATATTCTCTTCTTGCTGGAAATTTAGTTGATCATTAGTGTGATAGAAAAATAGAAAGTTTTAACCATGTAACAAAACATCACCACGGCTGTTTTCCGGAAGTGGTAGGCAGAGGACTTGATTTCACCCACAACCACCTTTCGCCTGATATATCAAAATCCCCTTGTAACAGGGAACGAGCCTGTTCCCACTACTTGCCTGCCCACAATGTGAGGCAACCGATATTCACAATATGTACAAAATTTTGATTCAAATTCAGTGGTACAGGCTGTGGGATCGAAGGTACACGCAGCCTCTTGAACGACTAGCGCGTCTTACATAACTCGGCTACCGCTGCCTGCCAGCAACATAATCCTTTAAAAACCTTTCAAAGAAAAAGTCTTAAGGACACCTTGACTAAGCCTACACTAGACACAACCGATTTGGTATTGTGTATACAAAGGTATCAGATGACGAGTTATTGTGATCGGAAAAGTTGCTGGAAAACGATAGTTGGTGGTAGGAAAACGTCCAGCTGGTTCCAGTAAGGTATACGAGAATGGTCTGGGATATCAAGCGCCCCACAATTAGTCAATAAATTGAAGACAGCCGCTCATATAGAGGACCTCGTTGGATAAGTAATTTGTAGGCTTTGGTTATTGATATCAAAACGAAGCTTTCTTCTATAATCCATCTCTAAATGGATCTAAATCTAGAGTTCCTCCGTGCTTCAGAAAAAACGTTAAGCCGTATGTCCAGGTCGCTATTTAGACGTTTCCATCCACCAATCCGCATTGGGCCAACGTAGAATTGTGGCGCATGAGCTAAAAAAAATATCCTAAATAGACATTCACACCTATAAACTAGTCCCATTTTAAGCAACTAAATGCTGCTTTTGTTACGGACACTAGATGACGGACAAATATATTTAATTGATAACATGGCGACATATAATTATTCAGAATATGCATAATATTATACATATGTGATAACCCAAGACTGGAGAACAAATGTCTGAACATTCATCACCCAAGCACTTGCTTCCACTACAGACCGGCGTATAGACCACTCGAGGTCGTAAGTTTCAGTTTCCTTGCTTATGTGGTTGTGGGCCGAACTTCTCGTGTTTTTCATGTAGGAAAGCATGTGTCTATCAATGCGACGTAAGTATATAAGCTTGTGACATGATAATAATAATACAAAACCGGTCACAGTTACCAGTATCAAGAACTAAAGAGACTAAATGCCGCCAATAGATTTTCGTTAACATTTTGGTCAGGTCAATGCAAGAGTTAAATTAAAGCGCATTCAACGTGCACTGTTCGTATACAGTAATCTGTATGCGGCCAATGATTTCAAATCACATGAGAAGGAAAATATTCAGATTTAAACAAGGTTACGAACCGATTTAATACCTTTGTAACTACATTGTCTTAATAAGTTTAAATAATCTCTGGTTTATTACGAGAGAGGGAATACTGAGTCGTTTTAGTATTTCTTCACTCTTTTGTAGCAACGTTAGCAGATAGCAATAGCGACTACCTTCCAAAACAAGGAGGAACTCGAAATCATAAAGTTTTGGTCACCCATCCTAAGACAGACCACGGTGAATGTAGTTCTGTATTCATAACCGAAACCAAAGCCTACGAACTATAATTGTATTATTAGCTAAAGCCAAAGCCAAAGCGCAAAGTCCTTGTTCTTAAAACATTCAAAAAATTTTTGAGTTATAAGTTTTGATTATAAGCGTTGCTAATGTGAAATAATCAAAAAATAACTATTTGGCTTAATTATACTAGAGATGATTCATGCTTAGACCTGTTTTGAAACTAGGTATTTACAGATATTATATTTTAAGGAATTATATTAAGTTCTTATTTGTAATTAAATAAGGATTAATTTTGAACAACTTCTCTAGATATACTTAAATTCCTTTATATAATCTGTGCTTAAATGTTATCTTATTACCTGTATTTGATTATTATGATAATTGCAAACAATCTTTTAGTCTTTCAAAATACAACATAAAATATCATCACAAGAGGTTTTAACACGCCTACCTTTTGCATCGTTGATTTAAATTGTACTTAATTTTAACCAACTTCAAAAAAGGAGGTTCTATGTTTCGTCTGTTTATATTTTTAATTTAAACTGTTCAAGCAGGGACCGAACTGGCGAGCTTTTGAGCTTTTTAGCATCGGTTTTCGCATAGCTTTCACATTTCTACAAAGTTTGTACGACTTAAAATTAATAAATTAGGTATTCCTATCATATAACACCTGAGGTAGAACCTATTTTCTGCAGAACTAGTTTGTATTATTAGTGTAACCATTTTTGTATACTAATACTACATATACAAGCTTTATAATTTATTTTTTTTAACTTGTGAGCCTTACAATGTAGCACCATAAGGTTACAGGAACATACTATATTATTAAAACACATTTTTTTTAAACAAATTCAAATATTTTCAAAGAAGTTATAGTCGTTTTAAACTAAACCTATATAATTTACACAGCCCAAATACATTTTTTCCAAGTTATAATATCTTATCAGTATTATTAGAAATATAGTGAATGTGTAACAGTCAATATAGTTGGTCATTCTATTACGTCAACAAGGAAAAGAAGACTCAATTTTCAATAATAAATATACCATATTCCTGGAATAGTAGCTGCACTGGTTTTTAGTATACTTATTATTAAACTATATATAAACTTTCTCATCAACTTGCAATATGTTGCAATCATAATAATTAGAAACTATTTGAGAGTAACTTTCAATGATCATAACATTTCTGATCAGATTAATGTACGGCCATTTAGTAGGCACGAGTCTGTCTACATGACGTCTTTAAATGAATTAAATAAAGTTTTAATAACAACAAAAAATTATTTGTCCCTAAACTTTAAGTTTCATACTCACAATTGTCTACCAACTAAACTGCACAAAACGTTAAACTTTTAAAATTATGAAATGTAATTGTTATAGTTTATTTCTATTGATTTAAACAAGATTTGCGAATACAAATTAATAAATAAGAAAACTTAAAATTCAAACATAACCTCCAAATGGTCTTTGTTTACAAACAATGAAAAACACAACTTTCTATTGGAAAAATTAAGGAAAAATTTAACAGTATTGACTTTATTTTTTTTAATTTCTAAATAATAATAGTGCTGTTTATTAAACGAAAATACCGGAAAAAATGTTTATTTGAATAACGTTACTTTTATTACTTCAATGGGAATGATTTTAAGTTGTCAAGTATTGCGCAGTTCAATAACTGGTTTTGTGTCAGAGGTTGAAAGCAAAAACTTTACAAAGGTTCTGTTAGGTCGTAGGTAGATTACCTATTATACAAAAAAACATTCAGACCGCTATACCAATAGGAGTCTACGATGTTAATGTGAAAGCAACAGGTTTTATCATCTGTCATAATCCGACAAATACGCAACAAGGATTTTCATCCCAGTTTTCATTTGCATACGAAGAGATAGGGTGTCTGAGCATGCGCAAAATCAACGCAAAAGTGAAACAAAAACAAAACACTGTTGATTCTCAATTATTTGTACGAATTTATGATTACTGACCTTTTTCCGATTTGAGTAGATGAGCTCTGTGTTTCCGTTCAGACTCCTCGTATTTATTTTTCCATTTTTCGACGTACGTTGAGAGCGCAATGTTCGTCTCCTTGGTGTTTTGGTGCGCGTCGGGCGGCGTCATCCTGACGGCAGTGGCGCGCGGAATCCTCGTGGCCGCGCCGCCGGGAGAGAGCGGGACGGCGCTCCTCGCGCCTTGACACTGATTGTTACTCGACGCGATTGCAAACACATTATCACCGTTCCTTTTAATCATTTTTGCATTCGATTTTTATCACACGCGCGCGTCGAACGCTCGCATCGTCTCGTTTTCACGTATGTATACCTGGACACGTGTTGGATCAACAGGCTGGTGCGTCGGATAGTGCTAAATGAAATTGCAAATAAAAGCCTTTGTTCTCGCCGTAATAGTAGCTAAACACGTCAGATTCTACGTACCAATATCAACACCTTGTGACACAACCGCGTTCACTCAATAAATCGGCCTTGATTAAATCAATGAATAAAGAAAATAAAATAAAAATTAATGAATGACACGAGATATGCTGTCGAGTGCTAGATTGGAACTAACGTCACTGATGTATACGTGCCCTGATATGATAATGAAAACTACATTATTGTGAGTCATTAGGTTCAGTGTTTACGCTTATTGTTTACGTTAGAAATGCTGTCTTAACCCATGACAGACATACAATGTTTCTTCGAATTATTTTATTCATATAGAGAACTATGAATGTTGTTGCATGATCGTAGTAGATTTGATAAGCCTATCGATGTGATTATGCGAAATAAGGATTAAAATTTCTTATCATCCTTAGATTTAATTTCCATTCATTCCATTCCAATTATGATATAATGTAGTTTATAGTGTAGTTTGTATCTTGTAGCAAAAATAGGACTATGAATTAATAGCTTGGATGTATTTAGTATGTTAGTTGTACAGTTTGTATTATTTCGCATACAGTAGACTTCTAAATGTCTTCCGGAAGGTACCGGAAATAGTACAAGCAATAATTTCCGGTTTTGTTGTTTTCCCGGCACAGCACCGTATAATAGAATTACGTGTATGATGGGTATGCTCTGCGATAGTAGTTGGAACTAAGCTTTTAAAGTGAAAATAAATTTTAGTTTCAATTATTAATAGAAGTTAGACTAGTTAAAATTATTAAAGTATTACACTTAATAGGTTTTGTAGGTGAAATTGTAAGCTGGTATAAAATTCTACGAAATCTTTAGTAACTTATTTGTAAATCTGTATTTAAAGTTAAACTATGTTTCAGTTAATTACAGTTGTACGAATTTTGTTACTAAATAACTAAGTTTTTTTTTGTTTGAGAGAAAGCGGTTGATAGAAATAATTTGATCGTTTGAATGACCCATAAACAAAACTCACACAGAAAGAGACCAAATATAAATCCTTTGGGTGATTAACTGGCACAACACAAATAAATCGGTACAAAAAAAACTGATTTCATTCGCGGGCCGGCAACCGCGATCTCATGTCAAAGTCCACGTCGAGAGCGCACTGAACGCATTTCATCCAACTTGGGACGAACGGAAATTCTAAATTTAAACTGTTTCCAAAGAAACGTCTTAACAAAATGCGTCTTGTGTGTAGAGTAAGCGACAAGTAAACTGTGTGGGCAGACTGGGCCGCCGGGCCCCGAATGGTACGACTTGTAAAGTGATTTAATTGTCAGGACAGCTATGTGGCGCATTAATTTTGCACTCAGCGAATGTCTACTGGTTTAGATACGTCTGGGGCGAATAGAGATTGAACTTAAGCAACATTGTGAAGCGTGGGATAAGTTTTGAATACAATCGCCACCAATTATAAGAATTAGATTACAACGTAATTCAAGGAAAATATAATGATTTGGATTAATATTTTATCCGAGCATTGTAATATATTTTTTTAATGCGGAATTTAAATTTGACATTATTGAACATTCCTTCTTCCTTGAGATTGCGTTGGAGTACAAAAACAACACTTTCCTTCTCTGGCGTACTTTGTAATTTTTACCTTGTTAAAGTTTTTAAAGGCTTCTAGAACCGAAGCTATATCAGTCAAGATCAAAAATGTTTAAACAACCTAAATGTCAAGGTATAAGAGATCGTGTAAAATTGTTAAGTTTACAAAACGTTTCATTAAGACTTGTAGACAGTTTATGTTCATGGAAGCGGATAGCCTTACAAAAACTTCTCCAAATTTAGATATCGGGGTCAGCCTGCTTACCAGGTGTTCATTGTGAACCGGCAGTAACCTGCCTATAAGTGGAATCGATCACCATGTGATATGCATACTATAAGTCCTTGATAGATTTATCCAAATATTTTCAACGGTGGCAAAGCAATCCTTAGAGCATGAAAGCATTAAAAAAGAGATAAACAAAAGCCTAAAACCACCGAAAGGATCCCAGATGCTTCCTGGTATTTATTGCTTCTCCCAACGTGTGACTCAGCTGTGTATTTATTTTTTTACATTCTGATTTGGACCAGAATCTCTTTATTGATATTTGAAAACCTCTAAAAGTTATAAAATCGTTATATAATATATTCCACTCAATCCACCACTAATTACATTTATCACTTCAGTGGTATTTTTTTGTTACTATACAATACTATATAATAACGTAGTTTTATGCTTGGGTTCTTCAAATTGTTTTGAGCTTCGCATTTCACAAAAGTTTGGAATCGCCCAACGAGTTCATTTTACAGATTATAGGCTATGTCTACAATGAATTAAAGGCAATGAACAGTAATTATTTAATGGAGACAAATTTTTGTACTCAATTAAAAGTTTGGTTGCTGCCAGTTGCCATTCCAGACTCCTACAATAAATGTGTCAGTCGCCTACATGCTGTGTGGGTGCCAAAAGGATTGTCTACAAGTTTATTGCAAAAGTTACACAGTGCAGCCAAGTGCTAAATTCACGAAGCGTTAAGACTTTTGTTTCCTTAAACGTAATATTTAAATTCCTAATGGAAACTAAGCTATACTTGCAATTCAATAACTAATACTCCTTGACTAATTATCGTTACTATAGAAAAAACACAAAAACTGAGTTAGCAGCAAACATTCCGATAAGTGTAAGGTGAAGGACCTTTTAAGAGGCTCCTTTAGAAACTACCGCTAAAAGAACTACATATTTTTGAAAAATAATAACTGTGAGACTTGAAATCTGTAAGCATTTATAATTTTTACCTTGAATAACTAAAGGGTCTTTAATATTAGGGATCATTAGAGATTCCTTATAAAATCCGATTATAATTTACATCTAGATTCAGGTCCGAAAACATAATTTTATAAAATTTTTAAGTAAACTTACATTCACACTTATTATCTCAATACTTATACATATAAAACTAATCGAAATGTAAGTACTAGTTAAGAGCTGTTGTAATATTGTTTTAATATTTTTATTTTTTGATTAATTTTATGTATTATTATTTAGTTAGAGACAGCAATAGTCCAGGGACAACACTATTCATGCAAGAAGTCATCGTGCTGGCTTGATCCTCGCCCAACTGAGTTTGGATGAGACTTATCTACAGTTTATTCCGAATATATTATTGTCTTGCTATACTATTGTCACGTAATGACTACTAAACCTAGTTAATGGCAATAAGACAACCCGAATTACATTGGGATATAAACATGCCTCGCTGAAATAAGCTACTGCATTTCAAACACCTTCAACAATCATTAATCTTTTTATAATACGACTAATGAGTAACTGTATTTGACAGTAGATTCAAAATGATCTATAAATAATCTTTAACGTGTCATTAGAGCACCGTTAAGTCCATTGCGACCTTTAATTTCTTTACATTACGTTTGTATGCTACACGGACATTGGCTATCCTAATTTGGTTGTATAGATAATAATTATGGATAATTTGATTCCTTTTAAGCAGCTTGTAACAGACGAGAATGAAAGATAACGATATTTTCGTTACAATTATGGTTTAATTTGTTGTCTTATTTAATGTTACTTACATTAAGTCTAAGTACAATTATGTTTTAAATAACGAACTACTTTATCATAACGGCCTAGGTACCGACTTCGAAAGCAGAAGTTTTAGCTAATGTCAATAATAATAATTGAAATTGTTTATTTAATATGATAATCTCTTTCTTTTCCTTATCCAATAATTGCTACTGTTAACCATGAGTTTTTCTTTATGTCCAAGATGACAAGTTTCGCTTGTCTTAAACTAGCGGCCCACCCCGGCTTCGCATGGGTAGGTATATAAGTATTTATAAAAATACGTTTTCAAAATATAATATAGGCTATATCACTCGTGTATAATGTAGCTTCCCAACAGTGATAGAATTTTTCAAATCTGTTCAGCAGATCTTTATAATATTAGTATAAAAATTATGATCTTGACACATTAATAATTAACTAGTTAAGTCGCATATGAACAATAGAAAAAAATATGCAAAAGCCTAGTAGCAAATATAATTGACTGTTTAATCATAACTTATGATTTTACACTGACCATCAAAGAAAATAGTAAATTATTTGTTGCCCAATCACCTGGTAAACCCAAACATGATGATGGATTGGGGTTTTAAAGGTTCCAAATAAATGGTTTTTAAGTACCATTCATCGATGAGTCAAGACCGCAATACGTAAAATAGTTTTATAGTTAATGGTTATTTTGTAACATTACTCAAGTGAGTCCTAACAAAGCTACCAGTGTTTACACACGACTAAAATTAGACTTGAATGAGCTAATTCTCTTTGAAGCAAAGTCCTGTATGGTGTGTTCAAAAATAGGGAGCATCGTGGTGTAGATGTCTTTACACATTAAACTGTTGAAAGGTCTGCAGTAGAAATTACTAATATTAACACAATTAACGTTGAATGTTATTTACATTAATAAATTATGGTGTAATTTTTGTCTGAGAATTTTTGAAATTCCACTTGGTATTCCTGTTTTATTTTTAGTTTTCCGTTCGAACAAGTACCTATTTGGAACTTGATTATAGAATTTTGTGACCACTCCAATACCGGTCATGTAAAACGATACCATTGTTCTGTCAAGAGGCTTGGCAAAATAAGAAATGACTGACAATTAGGAAGGTATTTGAATTCGCTACGTAATATAGTATCAAAATAGATCTATCTAGATAGGTAACTTAAGTCAAGGTGTGGCGATAGTCTCAAATTTTTTAAATTGGAACGTTGTCTCGAATTTTTTTTTATTTGGTACTATATTTTTAAATTGGTTCCAGTTTATGTCTAAATATTGAAATAGAGGATAACTTCAAATAGTGTAAGAGACGATATTCGCCACATTCATTATCAGTAGTATGACGTAATTAATTGCATTTAAACCAATTGTGGTAAGGAAAATGACATCTCTCAACAAGAAAGAGAACTGTCTTACCATAACTCATATTACATATTATCATCAAGCCTCTAACCCCAAAGAGGTAGGCAGAGGTGCTAACACTCAAATTTCACTTGATATGTTTAGTCTCCACTCATGAGGGAGCGATCCCTGTTGCCATGTACCGACCAAGCACAGTTTTACCAATCAATAAATATTTCGGTTTCTGCGATACTCAATTCAAATTACTAAGATGTTTATTGTACTTGGTAGTGGCTAAGTAAAACAATTGGTGGTTGAAAAAGTAATGAAATTTTATTTCTAGAACAGTGGTCTTATATAGTCAGAAATAACCAAAAATACATATAGGTATTTTGATTGTTCACATTCTACTCATAATTAAAAATATTCATAGTATGTGGTAACACGTCACATGGTGACCATGGTCGTCACTTGTGGTTTATTAATATTACTTATATGTAAAATAAGCAACAAAAGCACACATTTGATTTAAAATGAACAAATTTAGCATTAGAGTTATGAATAAATAACAATTCATTATTTTGAACAATGTAGCAGCTAATTTGTTTGTTAAATTTCTATTCAATAATTAAATTTATTACAGACATATTTGCTGTTTTATGAACATTAGGATGCGGTAAACCATATTTGTAAATAGTTTTTTGGAATCATACAAGTTTTTAGCTTAAAGGCCAAGAAAAATATAATTTAAAGAAATATTATTGATTTTGTCATAAAAGTACATCTTATTTATAAAGTATTGCGTTTCAAAGTAGCTAAGCTGCTTATTATGATTACACATACCGGTCTTGTTATGTGTCAACATTATGATTCACGTACGATGACCCTAACAATAGGTCCTCAGTGATAATAAACTGAACACTTGCGTTGTTTAACGAATATTATCATGTTACTCTTGAATCATTAAAATTACCTTCTATAAACATAATGCAGGTGTAATATTAACAATAATGTTTCTTATTATAATTCAGGCTTCATTTGACGCTACCAAAAATGCACTGGGCCATTAATTTATATTTATAAAATTATAAATAGAATGTAGGTAATTTTTATAATTTATATAAAACATAACAACAATTAACAACAGAAAACTATTGTAAGGAATGCATAAAAATGTCCTAAAATATATTATGAATTGTAACACTTTTATATTAAGAAGTCTTTTATTATTTATTTTACTATACCAAACAAAGCATTTTCACACATTTAACTATTAAAAACAAAAATAACGTTGCATTAGTTCCGTTATCAATTTTAATTATCAATTACCATTCCTTGTAATAAATGAGAATCGGTGATCAGCACACCACTATTTTAGCTTTATTGGTTCCTAGCGACATCTGTCGCGGAAATGTCAATTTAAAATAAAGGCGAGGGGCGCTAGTTCAAAGCACGCTGTAAATATTGACAGTAATTGCTTTATGTGACATGCGATAGATGGCACTACTACCTATTTACGGTTCGCGGGAACCTGACAAAAGGAATGCAACTTGAAGAACTTGAAGACTTCAAGACAAAGACAAACATTGCTTTAATGGTTTTACGATAATTTTACGTTAATGGAAGAAAAATATTTGTTTATTATATGACAATTGTAAGGATGTTTTTTATTATAACTGAAGATTTATCTATAATAACTGTATTAATGTGTGTAAAATTAGTTCAAAGGCTCTTGAAAACACAGAAAAAGTTATACAATAGTAAAGACGTGATTGCCATTGGATTGCTAACAATTATTTCTCGCATGTGGCTTAAAAAATTGTATGTAAATGATCAATGTATATATTTTAACACATTAGGCGAAATGTGGGTGTCACCACTACCTACCCCTTCGGGGATACCAGCTAAATGTTTTTAACCATTTGCCTACTTGCATATACCTACTTTATTATTAGGTACACCCATGGTACACCTATGTTTTATTCTCGCTTCTCATTTTGACTTAGGTATCTGTTTTCATTCTCTCATAGTTTATAAATCGTATGCCGTTTCTGGACCTCTTGTGTAGGGTATATTTTTTAAATTATATTACCTAAGTAGGTACCTACTAAGTAGTACCAATTGGTTACAAAATGGTCATAAAAAACCTGAGCGAAAAACTTCTCCAAGGGTACCTAGATAGTTTTCAATAAGTAGGTATTATTTATTATAATATTGTTTTCTTTGCTCATATTGAACTGCAGTCAGGTTCGATTCCCGTCTGTCTTGACAAATGTGGAAAAAAGGGTATATTTAATAATTCAGAAGCATCCAAATAATTCCCAACAAATTATTTCTAATTTTCATAATAATTAACATCATCAATGCAAATCCCGGTAAGAAAACGAACGACTTCCCGACATCCCTCATTCTCGGCACCCCATCAGGGGCCTAGCAACGATTATTTTAATGCACATTAAATTGTCACTTGGGGAGCCTCCACGGCGCAGATGGGGTTGTACTCTCATTCGATAAAGTTAAATATTTCATGTCATTGTACGCGAGGCGGCCCTGTATGATGTCTTGATACGAAAATCGGTGAAGTTAATTTTGCGTTTGTTGTTTGTTTAGAAAAAACGAAAGAAATAGGAACTTTTGCTGTGAACACATTATTACTAAGGTAAACGCAGGTATTACCGCGGTAGTCAAAAATCTGTAATTAATGAGTCATGTCATGTTTTACTTGGGCCCAGTTGCAGGAATTTTAAATCGAGATTTAAAACTCGAGTTTAGTAATTTTTGACTTTAAGGGCGTCTTGCAGGAAATTTAAATCGAGAATAAAACTAGATTTAGTAATTTTTGACAGTTCTACTATGGCTGAAATGTCAAAAAAATAAACGGTTGTTAATCGATCTTTCATAGAAGTATGACTCTTTAAGTTAAAGGTGCCTGTAATTGCACAAACTGCAATAATTTTACTAACCTCGGTAATACATGCAGATTTTTAACTACCGCGGTAACACTGGCGTTTACCTTATGTTTTTTTTTTAATTCCACTTGTGAAAAAGGATACTGCCCACCAAAATGTACCTACCTACTTATGTGGCTACAGTCATTGCCTAGAATTACCTAAATTTGTGATACTTGAATTGCATTAGTATTCATTCTCACTGGGATCACTGTGCGTGCACTGTGACATACATACATACATACAATCACGACTATTATCCTAAGGGTTAGTCAGAGACTAGGCTAAGGCACCGCAAAAGCAGTCCACTGCCATAATCCGCGCTTCACCAAGCAGTGACTGCACAGTGCTCTGCGTAACAGGTGGTTTTTTTTTTTTTCCGAGCCTCTGAAGGAGGACCTCTGAAGGAGGACTCTTTACCTTCCCATGCGGGAGAAGGAGGTGGTGAATCCCTCATAGAGCCCGTCACCGCTATAAGCTATGGGACATTGTGCAGTTCTAAGTCCATTAGTCACCTTTTACGACACCCAAGGGAAGAGATGGGTTGGTAGTGTTCTTTTAATGAGCTACCACACGACTGTGACATAGGATAAGTAAAATATAAACATAACATAACACATAACATATCATCACCCACTTTTCGCCATAGGTTATGATATAATATTGGGTCCTTACCTATGAAATTGGTGTTTTTATTCTGTCTTAGCAATTTGTCCGTAACTATTAAGATTCAGAGTATTTCTAAAAATTGATTACCTCGTCTAAAAATAGACTATATTTTTGAGCTCTTTTGATTTGTTTTGATAATTTGTTGTAAGTTTAATTGTGTTAAAATTGGACACGGAGACAACTCTTTTTAAGTGCCTCCCGAATACATCATTTTATTTGCATTCACTTAAAAACGATAAATAATTTTTATGAAGTGTGATATTACACATATTACTAAAGCTTGTCTACTGATAGATGCCAAATATTATTATCTTTGGATTTGTCGTTGTGAAGAAAACTGAAAAAATTTTAGTATGGAAAATGCAGAATTCCCCAAAATCTCCATACAAAACGACAAATTCATAGGTAAGGACCTAATATAAAACACAAACATATTAGCACCCGTCTACCCCCGAAGAGGAAGGTACGTTTTTACATCTACATTTAGCCTGACAAGTTGAAGCATCTTTGTATTTTGGGCAAGCCTGTTGCCATGTGCAGGGCATAATGGAAAACCAGCGATATTTACTTAACTGTGGGTGTCGGTGTCGTAGCCGTCTCTAGAGGTTCTGGGTTCGTCTGCTGTAATTGGGGGATGTTTTGTGACGCATCCATGCAGGCATTTGTTCTTGAATGTTTCTAATATTAATACGTTTTAGTATATTATGAATATTTGTATTATAATTTAAAATACAACGAGGTGGAGCGACGATCTGGCGAACGGTTTCGAATGTAATTAGGCCTCACATAATTATATATTTTATAATTATTTTAAAACAAACAATACTGATATTTAGCGCAACTAAATATCAGTATTGTTTGATTTTACTATGATTGCTGAGTTATATAACTCTATATAACTCAGCAATCATAGTATTGAGTGGGCGTTCATTTATCTATGATAGACAGCATCGTAGGCCGCGACCTACGCGAGCGAGTCAATAATGAAGAATGAAATGCCACCAAATGTCAAATTTAATATCAAACTTACGCAGCCATTCTGAATTTAGATGATTTAGGGACAAGCGATTTTTTGTGTCTTGTGAATATCGCATGCCATGCCTCTGGGTAGCCCTTCGGGGATATGTGCGTGTGTGTGAGTTGAGTAATATTGCTTATCAAACTGTTTGCAAATCTAAAGAAAACGTACTGAATTTCTCTTTTCTAAATAATAATAATAAATCTTTATTTCTTACGTCAAATGCGTGTCAATTACAATAAAATAGGTACATAATATGTGTCTGATTATAACATGCAGAGGAACCTTTTAAAGATTTAATAGCGGCCACTGCACTAGACTCTAGGCCTGTATCGCAGGGACCAAATATTTTATATTAAAATGTTATACTATATTTTGTTTAGAGCACGAACTCGGTAGCGCAGTGGTAAGTACGCTTTAAAACAAAGCTACCTTCGCCATGGTCAGGCCTTGGATGGGTGGCCAAAACTTTGTGATCTCGAACTCCTCAGTGCTTCGGAAGGCACGTTAAGCCATTGCTTATGCAATACTGCAATAGACGACCTCCGTGGTCGAGTGGTCTGTACGCCGGTTTCAAGGCGCCGCCATCTCGAGAGGTCCTGGGTTCGATCCCCAGTGGAGGCAAGTGTTTGGGTGATGAATTTTCAGACATTTGTTCTTCAGTCTTGGATGTTCATTATATATGTATAATATTATGTATATTCTGAATAATTATGTGTATTTATCTATTAAATATATTTGTCCGTCATCTAATATCCGTAACACAAGCAGCATTTAATTGCTTAAAATGGGACTAGTTGATAGGTGTGAATGTCTGAGGATATTTATTGCTCCCGGTCTACCCACCAACCCGCATTGGTCCAGCGTAGTGGTGTTACGACCCATACCTCCTCATATGTTTCTCCACCAGGAAGGCCTGTGCCCAGCAGTGGGACGTATATAAGTTGAGGACGATATTTTGTTTTTTTTCGCAATAGCACTCAATAAAGGCTTGCTCAGAATACCAATGTCGTGGTATACGCTGTCATGGCTTATACTAAGCGGAGAAATTTTCGTACAAATAGCTTATTATAAGTTTTTTATGTGTTGCTTATTTATGTCTGTATGTTGTACCAAATAAATATTCATTAATTCAAAAGGTTATGACACTAATCATCATATTAATAAAACTCCTGAGATTAAAAAAAAAAGTAAGATAATAGATTTCACAAGGTCCATACTGTAGAAATTTTCTTGCTTACCTTCTTCTGCCGTAAATCTAGAAATAAATACGAGAATCAGCCTCAACAACAAAATCGAACATAAAATACGGCGCCGTGTCGTGACCGTAACACTAATGTAGTGTCACGGTGACACTAATGTAGTGTCACGGTCCATACCTTCTCCTACCGTAAATCAATGCTTTCATGGCTATGTTCCGCTTTCAAGGATAACACAGCCAGTAAATTACAGACACTGTACCTTACATCTTATGTGTTATGTTGGAAAGGTACAGTCTCTCTTCTTCTTGCCCTTTCCCCGGTCTAGGTGGGGTAGGCACAACATGTCTTCTTCTTTCATTATCCTCTATCACTCGGCAGCTCAGCATCCACTTCTTATATTCTCATATGATTCTTCACGCATCAATCCATCGCTTTTTTGGTCTTTCTCTCACTCTATGTCCGTTTATATGCATGCTCAGCATCCGTCTTGTAATACAAGTACAGTAAAATCCAAAAACTTATAACTACTTTTGACAGAAAATGACTCTCATTGAAAGGAAATAAAGATTGTCACTTCTAAAATGTCTATACATATTTTTGGGGTCGACTGTACCTACTCATTATTCCCGGTAGGAATTGTAGCAGGTGCTAACTGTTCATGCTTCAATACAGCAGTACGACAGATATATACTTACATAGATAACGCAAGTATAACTATTTGTATTGAAACCAAGAATTTTGTACTGTATGATGGATGCCAAACTTCCATACAATAGCATGAGGCAATGTTCTGTCTCGATCAGTAGGTGTTCCCTCTCATTCTATCACTTTGATGAATGAGTTTTGCCATTTCGTAGTAAAGCTTTCTATTACTACTAATGACGTCACACAAAAAATACACACAAATTTCTCAAACAAATACTCTCATTTAATATGTGATTTTTGACTCACCTGTGAAATGATAAGGTACATCCAGGATATTACTCACTTACACAACATAAAACAACGCACGTCATCACCAGTTTTAAAATTTTCTATTTAAAATATTGAATTACAAAAATTTGTAACAATTTTCAGTCTAGGTGTCAAAATGGCGTAAATATGACAGATGAGACAGAAACTATGGATAGAAAGAGAGGAAGAGGATATCCCACGGATAGCCTTCATTCATAAATAGTGATAGAATGAGAGGGAACACCCACTGATCGAGACAGAACATTGCTTCATGCTATTGTATGGGAGTTTGGCATCCATATAGAGTACAAAATTCTTGATAGGAACCACACAACGAGGCATTTTTTCTAGTTTTTACAGCCATTCGGACGCACGCAAACTACGATATTTAATTACCACTTATAACAACCGGTGTTGTACCAAACCGGGTCCATAATGTTCATTTATCCATTTATGTACGAGCTCGTATACTTATAGAGTTCAATAATTAAATAAATAAAAAAAGATGTGTGGCACTCGGGGACTGCCGCGGTAAAGCTATTGCATAGCATTTTGTATCAACTTATGCAATTATAATTTTATTTATTTATTTTATTCATGCAGTATTTCTTTTTCTTTGATATTAATTCAAGTTACACTTTTTGAGCGTGGTGACCTATAAGAAAACAATTTTTCTATTATTAAATAAATAAAATAATAAATGCACTTTGTTCATTCATATTCACGCACACAACGCCGTGTCGAAGACTGCCGAACTGAAACGACGTTAGACGATGCACGACCTTCAAGCCATACCTCCTTGCGCATCGGAGTGGGGAGCGTGAGGTTTTTTCGTTACGGAATTTCTGGATTCGGTCCCCGGGCTCAAGGCCCCCGATAGAAGCTATGCAATAGCTTAATACCTGTATTACTCCGTTACCGGGCCATGTAGAAAACCGATAACCTCTCTGTAATTCAAAGCAAAACTCCAAAAGCCAGGACATAATATGTTACATACTACTATAGCGTTCAAACAGAAAAGTCAAAATCACACGTTACAATTAAGGTATTTGTATAATTGGAGTTTTTTAATTATGTTTAATGGGAAACATCGGCTTGTTTCTTGTATTTGTATGCAATAGCTGCCCGCGACTTCGTTCGCGTTTTTTTTTTACCTCCCACGGGAACCCTTTAAGTTTCCAGATTAAAAAGCACCTTAGATGTTGACCAGGGATATAAGGTATCACCATGCAAAATTTCATTGAAATCGGTCCAGCCATTTCGGAGATAAGCCCGTACAAACAGACACATAGAGAAACAAAAAATTAAAATAAAAATATTTTTGTATTTTACCTATTTTTACATGCCCCTGGCATGATTTTAAGCATTTTTTTTCTATGTACGGAGATTCGACCTCTACAGTTTTATTATATGTATAGAATATGTAAATAAATTGTTATTTTGACATTTAACATCGAATTTAACCAAGTTTTCGACCTAAATTATTCGCCCATACGTTACAGACATCACATGCTTTCCTATAGCAACAAAAAATATCGGATTAGCTCCATGTAACACCATAACCATCCAATAGTGCATGTTACAACACAACAAGGTCTAAAGTCGTATGGTTTACCAATCCATACAGTTGTACATATAAGTATATTATTGTATGTATGTCTCGTAGCGTGGCGCCGTAGCCTCGTAGCGCCGTAGCTCCGCCCGCTGACGCTACGGGGGTTAGTAATGTTAACCGCTATATTTCTGAAAACACCCCTGAATTTATAAAATATTTACATATTTTATTTATAAATTGTAGTAACTAATAGTAGGTGCGATACCTTCGTCAAATATAGAGTCTACACATAGTAATGTAATAAAAATAAATTTTACTTATATATCGTAACACATTCATCAGAAGTAGGCTTCGTAGGTTTTTATCATACAATTTTTTTTATCTATAACTCATAAAAGGTGATATGGACGAAACAAGAGAAAAATTTAGAGAGAAATCCAGAAATGCGTAGCTTCAAAAAAGGTTATTAGGTATGTTTATAACCATTGGTGGGCGCTAATAACTGTTGCTTAATACAATTGTTAACTGACAGGTTTCTGTACGTTCTGATCATGAATTTGAATCGTTATCGTAACCATATTATGTATATTATTAGAAAATAGCTTTTGCCCGCCAGTTCGTCTGCTTGGAATAGTCACTTTCAGATAGCGTGTTGTAATATAGTCTTCCTCAATAAACGGGCTATATAACAATGAATTTTTTTTTCAAATCGTAAGTTCCTGAGAGTAGCGCGTTCAAACAAAGAATCAAACTCTTCAGCATTATAATAATAATATTATGTATAGATGTATCTAAAAAAATACTTTACATTTTATTGTCTATTACTGTCTAGAAAAGCAACTTCACCAAGGCACAATATAATCGTTATTTTAGTCCAAATTGAAGTCTTGAATATCTAAACTGTACTATGGATATTTCCGACGGGGGTTTCCCCTAGTGTCACGCTGTGTCGCTTCCACAAGAACCTCTTTGCACCCTTTTTGAAAGACCCCATCAAGTAATCCTTTGGTTGGACCCCTGCGAGGGTTCCAGGAACTTTTCTCTTTATTAAAGTGCTAGCTAACGGTTTAAACGTCAAAGTCAGAATGTATTTTAACTGGGATTTGATAGCATTTTTTGGATGGTAGGTTTAATGCAAAGAAGAAAAATAATAGAAGTTTTCTTTTTTATTGACGACCTCCGTGGTAGAGTAGTCTGTATGCCGGTCTCAAGGCGTCGCCATCTCGAGATGTTCTGGGTTCGATGTTTGGGTGATGAATTTTCAGGCATTTCTTCTCCAGTCTTGGATGTTTAATACGTATTTTTCTATTAAATATATTATCCATCATCTACTGTCCGTAACACAATCAGCATTAATTTAGTTGCTTAAAGTGGGGCTAGTTGATAAGTGTGAATTTTTGAAGATATTTATTTATTATTATTTATTTTGTCTTTGGTATTCACGGTAGACCAGCGTCGTGGCTAACCTCGACACATGCTGAGTGGAGACTAATTTGGCAATCTAATAATAAGTAATTTATAACTGAAATCATTGTAAACTTATGTGACTAATTTAATAAATAAAAATTGTAATGTGATTTTATTTAAATATTGTACGCCCAAAGACGGCAATCTGTTGATACTGATTTTAAATGTAACACCCATTGTTCACAGAATGACAATAATTTTTTATCTTATCTTATCTGGCTGGAACCAAGAAACTTACTGACTGCGTGGGTGTGTATTGAGTTACTGCCTACACCTTCGCTGAGTAGGTATAAGCGTTATAATCTGTATGTGTATTAATGATAACAATAACATCTATACATATAATAAAACTGTAGTGGTCTGTACATAGAAAAAACATGCTTAAAATCAAGTCGAAGGAGGTAAAAAAGCAATTTTTTTTTTCAGTATATTAGTCTGTTTGTACGGCCAAATCTCCGAAATGGCTGGAACGATTGCAATGAAATTTTGCATGGTGACCTTATATCCCATTTCAAAATCTTAGGTACTTTTTATTCCGGATAATTAAAGGGTTCCCGTGTAATAACTAAGTAAATGTAACCTAGAGTAAATATAAGAATATGAATATGTAACTTTTGCGCTCGGAGCTTCCTTGTTGTGTATGTTTCTATAATACAAATACAAATAAACAGCTAAATATGCGAGAAGAACCATAAAATGATCCGTTTAAAACTTTCGAGTTAGAATAAATGCGTGTTCTTTGTTTTAATAAATATATTCTTTTACGTGAATATTGCATTAATATTTTTCATTATTTATTTTAAAACTTTAGAGTTTGTGAATTCTTTAAAATAATAATACCAATGTATTTAAAAGAATAAATCGTAACGAGCAATGAATCACTTGCCGTTTACGCACTAAACTCCCCCTCGTCAATAGATTCGAAGATTATAATTATTGCAAGCAACCTTTTAAGAGATTAAAGTATTTCCCTCGCAGCCGGGGAAATTTTCCCCTAAAGGGAATTCTCCCCTAAGATTGTCAGTATAAGCTCTGCCGCGCCGCGGCAAGCGCGTTTCGCGCATTCTTACGCTTACAACATATTAAAAAAACTAGTGTAATTATTACTTTTTAATAAGTTTACTTAACTAACTTCAAAACTTAGTAATCGAGCTGCGTTCTTCAACCTTTTGAGGCCGTTCCTCGGTCTCCAATCGTTTTCAATACCGAATTCGACACAGTTACGAATTGATTTTTTTCTCGCCTTGATTTGGGCTAATGGTGCTGGCTATAACGCCCAAAATTATGTCAATTAATGCTTTTAACTGATTTCGTGGTTAATAAAAGTGAGAAGTTGTGGTTGAATCGGAAACCTAAAAACTTAAATAAGAAAACAAAAATACCTAAACAATTTCGAAATAACCTACAAAAACTGCAAATATTTGAGACTACGATAAAAAGAAATCTAAATGCAATATAAAAATAAAATAATAAGAACAAGAAGAAAGATAACTGTAGCAACAAATATTGAAAAAAATTTAATTTCTAACAATTTTATTTCAATTTTGAAAACTAGAATTTATCCTCAAACATCCATTTAAAATTTAACTGCAGGATTTTTTAAGTCAGAATCATAATCTGAAATAAAAATTTACATACAAAGATACATATAAAATAAAATACCAAATTTAAACTTTAGTTTAAATATTTCGTGTTAATTTACAGTAACAAACAGAGGAATTCCCAAAAAGCATTTGCGACGAGACTGCCAAAATGGCGGATGTGCTTTGCTTAGTTACATGAGCTTTTGGTGTTTTCGGGAAGTCCGCTTCCTACAATGACAATATTAAACAAATCTTTTACATTACAAATGTATACTACATATTGAAACATGAAAATGCATTTACGGTAGTCATTTTGGACAATCTTATATGAGTAGATTATTATTCAATAGGAAAAACAAAATGTTTATTTAGATCCAGGTAAAAAAAATTGTGATATGAGACACTTTTTTTCCTGTAATTGACTATAAAATATTCGTTCTATCAAAAATCGAATTTTAATCAGATTCATATATAAATATTTTTGGTCAGCAAATGTGACTTATCGACATCGGTTTTTAACAAACGAAATCAATAAATTTCGTTTTCTTAACATAAAATATCATAACGCCTCTTTCCGAAGGGGTAGGCATGTGGTAAACACCCGCTTTTCATAAGTACTTATAAATTTTAATAGCAATCGGCTTGTTGGGGTATTTGTGAGAAATTAAAAGATGCGTAAATATCCGACTTAATTATGCAAATTAAAAAAAATATATATAAGTGTTTACATACATACAAACATATATATAATGACGACTATTATCCCTTAAGGGTTAGTCAGAGACTAGGCAAAAGCACCGCAAAAGCAGTCCATTTCCATAGTCTGCGCTTCACCAAGCAGTGACTGCACTCAGCGTGACCGGTGGTGAGCCCGTCGCCGCTATAAGCTATTGGATGGTTGTGCAGTCCTAAGTCAATTAAGTATAAGTAGTTAGTTAGTCGTTAGTTAAAAGTATTTCACCGCGAAAAACTAGAATTTCGTAAGTAACACGTCCATGTATTTAGTGAGTTATTTTTATTGGGTATAGTTAGTCATCACCAGGCTTTATACGTCCCACTGCTGGGCACAGGCCTTCATATATTGTGGAAAAACACATGAGGAGTAAGTGCCGTTACAGCACACGCACTGACCCAATGTGGATTGGTGGAAATGACCAGGACCAGCGGATTTACATGCCGAAACACGGTGGAACTCGTGATCACAAGGTTTTGGTCACCCATCCAAGGACTGACCACGGCAACCACTGCTTTGTTTTCAATATCGAAAGCCAAAGCATACGAACCGCTACGCCATAGAGCTCCTCACGGGTACAAGACAAACGATATCTATCACCGGCGAAACCTTGGACGATCAGTGACATTTTCGCTGTGTTGGCAAATCTTCGTAATAAGAATATGAGAAAATATCCACTATTGTGATGTTTTTCAGCACTAATATAGGTTTAAAAAATCAGCATGTATGTTTCTAACTGAAACAAAATGTATATAGTTATTTTGCATTCTATTTTTCACATAACATATATGTATTAGAAACTTCATGTCTTAAACCTCAATTCGTAAAAATCCTCTCTCTTACTGACCTCTGACTGAAATAAAAGTAATTTCAATTTCTATTGAGAATATATCTACATAATTATGTTAACCTTAAGTTTTCTTTTTAATATTAAATTTTATATTGTTTTCTAATATCTATCACATACATACAAACTTACAATCACGCCTGTAATCCCGAAGGGGTAGGCAGAGTCTAAGGAGCACTATGTTCCTTAAGACCACATTTAGCCATAAAAAAATTTGGGCAATAATATCCATACCAAATTATTTAAATGTGAAAGTATCTCTGTCTGTCTGTCTCGCTTTCACTTCAAAACTACTGAACCGATTCAATTGAAATTTGGTACACAGATAGTCCAGAGCCTGAGAAAGGACATAGGCTTTTATCCCGATATTCCCATGGGAACGGGTACCGCGCAGGTGTAACCGTGGTTATCAATATCTGCTCGACCGAGTATTATGTGACTTCCGTCAAAATGTAATTTCCCAGCATTGTAAAATAATTATACGAAAACAGAGATTTATCACCATGACAACAATTAATATAATGTTATTTTAATAATTAGAGGTTTTAGTTCAACTATTAACAATCAAAATTTTGCTAATAAGAGACAGGAATGTAATGTTGAACATTTTGTTAAAAAAAAGCAGTGTTAACAAACACACAATAACTTTTTGTAAACTTTTATCGGTGTTAAATCATAGCGAATGACGTCGCAGGCACAGCTAGTTATATAATATAAATGTATTATTAATAAAATATTATAAAATACTTTATTCTTTAAAACAGAACCTTAAGATCTAAATATTTCATAACGACGTGCTGTAAGCAATCATCTCTCCTATTCTATTCTCAACTAAATTCTGACCGATCAGCTGATTTAGGGATTATGAAACTACAATAGGGAATAGAAATCTGGCGAGTCAGCAAATGTAGCTGGTGACGGTATAATAAGGTACAGTCAGGTTAAAAAATGTTTGACAGTAAATGACTCTTATTTGAAGGGAAAAACTCTTACTCTTATTTGAAGGGAAAAATAAATTTGAAAATTATTTATTTTTATTTGACTTCTTTTTAACCGCCTCTCTGGTCACCGGGTGTTGACTGGGAGGTCCGGGTTCGATTCCCCACGGGGGCAGAAGTTTTTCTGCTCGGTTTGGTTGGTGGTAGGGCTTCTAAGCCCGCCTGGCCAGCTACCACCGTCTTACCTAAATTTGTCGCCATAATAACAATGTTTTAAGCATTGTTGTGTTCCGGCAATCAGAGCTAAGATAGCCAGTTCCTCGGTTGTTGAGGATTACAGGTGAAGCTCGCTTCCACCTTCAGCCTTATCGTCACTTACCATCAGGTGAGATGAAGGTCAGGAGCTTACCTGTAGTATGTAAAAAAAAAAAAATAAAGACCGTCACTTGTCAAATGTGCATACCTTTTATTGACCTTGACAAATGTTACATTTTATGACGACGAATGCCAACGCTTTTAATGGGTTAAGAACATAGATTAATACATAGATGATGCAATATTAAATGCATGTACTGCGCTTGTTCGACAACCCCGACCGAACGTCGGGGTTGGCTGCTAACTAGTTTGCGTGCGCCCGAATGCGATCATTGGCGTAGGGGCATCGGCGGCGTCGGTATTTTTCAATTATTATTATTTTCAATTATTATTGGATCTCCCGTCTCAAAATTTCGCGTGTGACGTCACAGTACACGTAAAAAAGTTTACACGCTTAGTTTCAATACAAATCGTTAAACTTGCGTTATCTTTGCATTTCAATGTTTATCTGTGGTTAGGTTAGGATTAGAATAGAGTCTAAGGTCGGATGACTTGCCTTCGTGAACGCAATGCCTGTACAGTGGGGGTAGAAAAAGGTTCGTCAGTTTTCAAATTGATTCCTTTATCAGTCATAGAAACTTATTACCTTTTGAAACTAAATCGCTACCAACATAACTGCATACAAAATTAGGATTACTGGTAATGAAATCAAGGATCAAAACAACTTGAATAAAATAAGTACTAAATTACAGTAAGTTGGTTAAACTGTCTTTTAATTAGCCTGTTACAAACGTCAATGCGACAATGCGACAAAAAAAAAAAAAATTGTACATAGAGAATTTTTCGAATATTATTTTCGTTTTTGTTTACACTTTTACCGTTACTATCTTATATGGCAACGATACAAGAGTGTAACGTGGCGCTATATCAGTATAAGCGACTCTTTGCTGATATTGCGCTCTTCTCTGGTCATTTTCCCTTTGTTTCTGTTTTTAAACTAACCGTCTGTCTCTTTTTTTCATTGTTTTGTTCTCTAATATCATTCCTATCAGAGTCAGCGTCTGGTTGGCTCCCCCACGTCACAAGATCTAGCAGGATCGATCTTCGCGCCGCCACCATTGAGTTTAAATACAACTTACCTACGTACAGTTTGTTGTGATCATCGCTTGCCTCACACTGTGCCCGGTGCATGGCAACAGACTCACCCCCTGTTACATGGGGACAGCATATCAGGCAAATGTGGGGGTTGACGTCTTTGCTCGCCCTTTCGGCGGTGGAGATAGAAGCGAGATGTTATAATAACTAGACATAGACATATTTTAATTAGTTTTAATGTCTACAATCTGGTATTGAAATAGGTAATCTACTCCTTTGGAAATAACAGCTCATTTATTAATTTAATACTGCTATCAGAAATTAATATTAATTATTATTAATAATTATTATCTAATTATATGAAATTTAAGATGTAGTCTAATATGATTCGCAAATTTTTATTTGGATTATGCTTACTTTATTATGTAATGTAATTTTGTAATATTATGTACTTGTGCCATAATTTTTTTCGGAAATCGTCGACTGTTCCTCACAGGACAGGCTTAGCCTAGTGTGAGGACAGGGTAAAGTTTTTGTCATGTTTTAATTTTTAATTATAATCTTTCTTTCTTTCTATCATTACAGACAGATGCCTAATGCGATAGTGTCTCTCAAAAAAAGTCAGTTAAGGCATAGATTCCTTCCAATTCAATTTTTGTCATTTGTGACTAAGGGTATTGTATAGTACACGTTGTAGAACATATTCATGTAAAGGGAGGATGGAACCCTTGCAGAGTTTCTTGCCTGTATCTGCTCTAGACAAGGCCTCCCGGTAGTGCCGAAAAAAAAAGTAGTGGTATTGTCAATTTAAGGATAATTGTAATTTATTTTGTTTTGACTTGTCAAAAGTGTATTTGATGATACCAATTTGATTAAATGACTTTGAGTTTGAGTTTGAGTTTAGATAAATTCAGTAGTATAGATCGCTACTATACTAGCGGAATCATGGATAAAATAAGTAATTTATTTATTATTTATTTATTTATTTAATGCATACATGTGGTAGAATAGGTTTTCCAATTCAATGAGTACAGCACACGCACCCAGCAAGGGCACAGCAATACAAGATAGGTAAAATACATATTATATTAGTACATTATGGACCCTGTCGGGCACAGCAAATTAGGAGAGAAAGGAGAGAATTCCGCTAGTATAGTAGCGCCACCTAACGTAATAAGTCGATCGAAGGGGTACCTGCAACAATAATAAGCTTTAGACGAACTAGAAACCCATGTATGGGAATAGCGATCTATACTAATTAATTTATCTATAGTTAAGGTAATGTTTCGGCGGTCCCGAAAGTCTAAATATAGTAGAAGATTGAAATTAAAATTAGAATAATTTGGAGTCAAACTAAAGAAAAGTCCCAGTTTATTAACAAAATTTCTAGAAAATTTTATATCAAATAGTAAAATCGCTGCCTCTAGTTTGTAGGCGGCATTGAACAACCTGTATATACGTAATACCAATATTTTCCTTACCTTAATGAGGCTCCCACCGTCAAACAACTTACAATATTAGTTGCCGAGGCTTTCGAGAAGTTAGAAATTTAAACAGAATTTCTTTTTGATAGCGTGGATAAGATTTCGGAGGGAATGAAATACAACCGTGGAAATTTATTAGAATAGATTCAATAGTTTTTTGTGTTTAAAACTATTGGGATTGTAGTGAATTTACAATTAATTTATAAGTGTTTTATGTAATTCATAGAAAAAAGAGTAAAATGAGACGGAAGATCCAAACTGATTGAAAGATACCGATGCCGCCGATCCTGTGCCAATTACGAGGAATTTTTTTACGTTTTGCAGCCATTCGGACGCGCACACTCAAGTTAGCGGCGGCCAACGACGTTTCATGACGTTTGGTCGGAGTTTTCGGACATGTGCATTAGCGGCATCTATGTAAATATATCTGTGGTCTGGTGTGCTGTAGGCCCACTACGGTCGAGTTTTTGGCGGCATTCAACTATGGTGGACGTGATTTTTATTTCGATGATTGTAATATTGTTTCGGAGTGGATATTGTTACGTAAAATCAGTGTAGTTTTGTGTAATAAGAGTCTGTGATGATGTGCAATGTGGAGGATTATCGAAATAAGCGTTAAGTGGTGTGAAAAGTGATGAGTTTTTTATCGTGGCAATCCACCTCATCCAAGTAGCATCACAGTATCTGTCATAGACTGTTTAACGCCAAACTCTCCCAAGACGCATTGAAATGGATTACACTTGCATTTCAATGCAAATGAAGACTTAATACTACTAAAGACTAGACCACACACAATGTATACGACTGAAGGACTCTGTATCCATGGTCATGAACAATAAAAAAAAAAATAGGCCCACTACAGCACCTTGTCACCACGTAACTATGTATCTACTGTCATTTTAGACTATACAAGAATGTTAAAAATCTTAAATATATCTTCAACCTTAAAGTGCTAGACTTAAAGTTCAATTGAGTAAATTTGACAGTTTGTGGTGTTATGAGATGTTGCTGTACTTTTGATTGCATGCTTCTTGGTGCTTCATGCATGAATGCATCAGGAAATTACATTCAATGTTATGTAGTTAGTTATTGGTACTCTGTATGCCATGTTTAGAGTATTATACTACTAGTGACTAGTGGCATCCCGCCGTTTCACCCGCGCGGGATCCATTTTTTGGCATAATGTTTCTACTCACAATATACGTTGGCATGTGAATTTGGCATAATATTGTTTGCCATAATATAACTTGAGCATAATTTTTTTTTAAATTTGCAGTAAGTAACTTAGAACTTACGTACGTACGAAGTCCCGTATTTTCAAAGAAAAACAATTAACTCGACGGCATATCTAAAAATAAAATAACCCCAATCGAACCGGCACGCACCAGTCGCTTACCTAATTATAAACCTTTTGAAATCTGAAAATAGACCTAGCATTTAAGATTTTATCAAAACAACAACAACTCATAAAATTAAATTATAAAATACCAAACGGGACATATTTAATAGCAAAAAAATGTCTTTGATGACACACGTTTACCAGTCTCCAGTTGTATCATAAATATTACTGCTTAATATGCAAATATTAGAAATATTTCAATATTTTTCGTAGCGAAAACGCGTTGCTATTATTGCCACCAATATTCCGGCTAATCTCGTACAAACTGAACGTTCTTAATTAATCAGAATATTCCTAACCTTTATCAGAATATTTCATACTCTATTTTCTCTTTTTTTGTCATCATTCCTGATGCGGGCGGTCAAGGAGTGGAATATATACAGCCGCCGTCAGCGTTCCCGTTAAGTAACTCACAGCTTATTAAAGTTAGGTTGAAGAACCATCTAGAAAAGCACGCTCCGTCGTAGACAGCATCTATGCTGTGGCTCTGATTGAGGTCAAGAGTAATCACAATAAATCTTAGAAGATTAAGAATATTCTTTTCCACTTTAACTGTGATCAGCACAACATGTCTTCCTCTTCCATTTCCAGCTCAGCATCCACTTCCTTTATTCATGAGAGGTGGATGCTGATCGCAATCATCCCTGTGCATCTCAGCAATTTTAATTATTCGCTCCAAATGCGAATCTCTTCTTTTTTCACAGAACACACGACAATAAAAAGGATGCTTATCAAACCGTAACGACGACAATAACTAGATATAAGTTCAATACCGTTGCTATAAGATGTGTACAGATCTAAGTGAAAGCACGTCAAAGTATAAAATGACGTAACGCATGCTAAGTGAAAGTGAATCTGTAATAGTGAGTGAAGCGCGGCCGCACGCGGACGCGTTGCCGGCAAAATAAAAAATTAAAACCAAAGAGTTATCGAATCGAATAAAAAGTTTAAGAGTTCCATTTTTAAAAAGTTTAAGATTTAACAACCTTTTTGGAAGAAGTGCGTGAATTAAAAAAGGAATCGGCAAAGAGGTTTCGTGCGTAGTGTTGTGATTTGGTTTGGGGCTGTATATTAATATATCGGGACTCGCCGCCCCCCGTCCAATGAGGGGCCGGGCGCCGCCCCCACGCGGGCTCCGAGGCTTTCCTCTCCTCGTCTTACTCCTGGCACTCACCGCCGGTAAGTCTTTGAACCTTTATTTGTAGTCCGTCCGTCAAATATAGAATTTGGCTGAAAACGGCCCTTTTGTTAAAAATGTGTAAATAAATCTTAGAGGTCGTTTGAAAGTTCACATTCTTATTTGACTGGCTTGCAAGTAGTCTTAAGTTTTTAAGTGTACAGTCAACTCCAAAAATATTTTACCACTTTTGAAAGTAAATGACTCTTATTAGATGGAATTAAAGATCGTCATCTCTAAAATCTACAACGTATTTTAGTACTCGACTGTACCAAAATTTTATACTTAATTTAAAAGGAAAAAAGATACTTCACGACAGAATTCTCATTTTTATCATATTCTTGTTGTTCTTGTCTAAGATTAAAAAATATTTGGTTTTAATTCTTCAAACTGTTTACCTAATTACTTCAAACTCCATCAATCATAGAGTAAAGATTTCTAGAGGGAGCAGAAAAAAACCGGGCAAGTGCGAGTCGGACTCGCACACGAAGGGTTCCGTACCATTGGCTAAGACCGTAGGTATATTTTGTTTTATTTTAATATCATCCAAAAGAACCTCGTTTGTTGCATGGGAGTCCCCCATTTATTGTTTATTTTTAATTTTTTTTAGTATAGATGGCAAACGAGCAGGCGGGTCACCTGATGGTTAATGATCACCACCGGCCATGGACATTTGCAACACCAGGGGCGTCACTCATGCGTTGCAGGCCTTATTGTTATTTGTTTTTAGTATTTGTTGCTACATCGGCAACAAAAATACATGATTTGTGACATTTTCAACTGTTCAGCTATCGCGGTTCTTGAGAATCTTGAGATACAGCCTGGTCACAGACAGACAGATGTTTGGATGGACAGACAGCGAAATATTAGTAAAGAGTCTCTCTAGAACGTAAGGTGATAATTTCAATCAAGCCACCACGTAATCGCTAGATCGATACTGTCTGATGGTTTTCTGGTAGAGACCGAAAAGAGTCGATAATTTTGCCATTTAAAGACGTTTAAATAAAAGATGACGAGTTGTCTGGAAGCGATTTTTATCTTCTATACATATAAATAAGCTGTAGATTTATATTTAAGAGAATTTAGATTATAATTTAGACTATCACCGTACATGTTTGTAATGAAAAATGTGGTAAACTGCAGAATATTACTCAAATTAGATATCTATCTTTTTATTTTTAAACTTCAATGACGTTGTAGTTTATGACATTTTTTTAAATGTTTCTATGTAAAGGGAGGGTAGAAACTTGCTGAGTTTCTTGCCCGTTCTTCTCAGAACAAGGCCACCTGGTAGTTTTGTGAACGGATGTTTATGACATTCATAAGCATGCGCTTAGACGCATCTTAACTGAATAAATGCTTTTGATTTTGATTTTTTTTTATTTTAGAGGTCCAATGACTGTACATAGAACAAAATGCTTAAAACAAAATGTAAAAAGGGGGGAAAATACCAAAACATTTTTTTTCTTTCATTTTTTGATTCTCTGTCTGTTTGTACGGGCTAATATCCGAAATGGCTGGACCGATTTCAGTAAAATTTTGGACGATGATACCTTATATCCCTGGCCATCATCTTAGATACTTTTTATTCCGTTAGGGTTCCCGTGGGATAGTTAAAAAACCATAGAAACCGCGGACGAAGTCTTTATTGCACAGAAACAAAAAAAAAACAGTACAAAAAAAACAGAAGTATACAAGGGAGGACTTATTTCTAATAGGGATATCTTCCAGCCAACCCGTAGTCTTCTCTTTCATAATATTGTAAAACCGACTGCATTTTTTATTTTGTGCAATAACGATATGGATCCTGTGGAGATTATTCGCTAAAACCTTTTGCTCTGCGACGATATTTTGAGTGGTAATGATTTAATCGATCGAACAGGTTATTTTCGAGAGTCGATGTGTGGCCTACATTACGACTTGAATGATTGCAGTAACGTTTCTCTCGATAGCACACAATGTTCTGGTAATAACATCGGCCATGATCGAGAAAGGTGGTTTTTAAGCTAAGGGACGTCGGCTATGATCGAATGATCGAGTAAGGTAGTTCTATGTGCCGGTTTGTCGCCTGCGAATTGTCTCTATCCAACAGATAAAACAAGTAAAATTTGTGTTCAATTATTTGTCAGTTTTGTCCTTAAATAATAACTTGTAAAACATACAGACAGAGACAAAAGTGATACATGTAAAGTGAACAACTATCCAATAGCTTATAGCGGCGACGGGCTCAGCACCTGTCACGCTGAGCACATGCGCAATCACAGCTTGGTGAAACACGGACTATGGCAGTGCACTTTTACGTGTTTTTGTCTAGTCTCTGACAAACCCTCAGGGGATAATAGTAAGTATGAAAAGTATTGTAAAAAAAAATTTGAATTTCGGTTGCCTTGTCATGTGCAATGCGTGAGAAGCTCGGTGGCGTATTGGTTAATACGCTTTAGGTTTCGATATCGAAAACAAAGCTACCTTCACCATGGTCAGACCTTGGATGGGTGACCAAAACTTTGTGATCTCGAACTAATCCGCCTCGGAAGGTGTTCTCGGTCGCTATACTCCTCATGTTTCTCCATGAGGAAGGCCTGTGCCCAGCTGTGGGACGTATATAGGCTGAGAACGATAATGCTGTAGTCTCGCTCCTTTTTATAAATAGACTTGCACAAATCAGAATTGTAGGTGTTAGCTTAACTCTCGTGGAAAAACACCCCTAATAAAGTTTAATAACTTTATCATCCGTCAAAAATTCTAAATAGAACCTCACCCTAATTTTAGCCATCAAAATTTCCCTTTTTAAAACATCTACCTTTAAATAACTTTAGAATACCTTTCTGTACAAAGACCAGCGACCTTTTCTCGTAATCCAAAACAGCTTTTACCTAATAGTCAAAGTCAAGGTTCAACATTAAAGTTCTAGTGCACCATGTTACCCTCTTGGGCTTACAAATAAATGTTTTACAGTTTATGTTTTTATTATAAGTTTTACAGGCCAGTAAAAAAATAATATTTATATTTCTTCAATCATAGTTACTAGATAAATTCATGTCATAATTTCTTTAAAATGTTATGATTTTTTACGAAATATAACTAACGAAATATTGGGTCCTTACCTATGAAATTGGTGTTTTTATTCTGTCTTAGCAATTTCAGAACATTCTTATAAAATAATTGCCTCTTCTAAAAATAGACCATATATTTGAGCTCGTATTATTTAATTTGATAATTTTTTGTAAGTATAATTGTGTTAAAATTAGACACAAAGATAATTATTTTTAACTGCCTCCCGAATACATCATTTGATTTGCATTAACATAAAAACGATGAATAATTTTTATCAAGCGTGTTCACGCACATATTGCTAAAGCTTGTCTAATGATACATGCCAAATATTATTATCTCTGGATTTGTCGTTGTGAAGAAAACTGATAAAATGTTAGTATGTAAAATGCAGACATCCCCAAAATCTCCATACAAAACACCAATTTCATAGGTAAGGACCTAATATTATGTCTTAACATAAAAAAAAAAAGATTATTTTGTAAAAATTTTTGATTCTCTGTCTGTTTGTCTGTTTGTACGGGCTAATCTCCGAAATGGTTGGGCCGATTTCAATGAAATTTTCTTGGTGATATCTTTTATCCCTGGTCAACATGTTAGAAGCTTCCGCCTTCTTCTTCTTCTGAATAAAAAGGTGCTTTATAATATGTAGAAGCTTATTAGCTATTGTGTCCATCCTCAGCTGGTCAACTGCTGTGCACAGGCCTTCCTTATGGAGAAACACATTAGGAGTATGGGCCGTAACACCACCACGCTGGCCCAATGTGGGCTGGTGGCGTGATATGTTTGTATGTCAGTGATTGATTTCACCTTATTAGGTTGTACTCATGTCCCACAGACAGTTAACCTTAATAACTTATGTGATATAAGTTAATTGACAGGTTCTATGTTGTTTATGTATTGAGAAGAAAATAAACGTTATCCATTTACCAGGTCAAGTTTGTATATTTCTAGCCTCAGTGAGGTCATATCATATCAAGATAATAATATTGGGTCCTTACCTATGAAATTGGTGTTTTATTCTGTCTTAGTATTTTGTCTGTAACTATTAAGATTCAAAGTATTCCTAAAAAATTATTACCTCGTCTAAAAATAGACTATATTTTTAGCTCTTTTGATTTGTTTTGATAATTTGTTGTAAGTTTAATTGTGTTAAAATTGGACACTGGAGACAACTCTTTTTAAGTGCCTCCCGAATACATCATTTTATTTGCATTCACTTAAAAACGATAAATAATTTTTATGAAGTGTGATATTACACATATTACTGAAGCTTGTCTAATAATAAATGCCAAATATTATTATCTCTGGATTTGTCGTTGTGAAGAAAACTGATAAAATGTTAGTATGGAAAATGCAGAATTCCCCAAAATCATACAAAACACCAATTTCATAGGTAAGGACCTAATATATCAAGTTATAAGATAAATTTTACCTTTTTTCATATAAATCACTTAGTGCGATACCGTCCTGTATGTGTACCTACACTTGTATGTATGTACCTACGCGTAAGTTAGTTGTAAAATTAACTTTTTTTACTTTAGAAATAGAAGTCATTTCCGCGTGAGCATTCGCGGTAATTAGCATTAGTTACGCGTGTCTTAATTGACGTTATATTGTCATTTTTTGTTACAAAAGGCAGCTCTTTGTGATATTGCTCGTCTCGGAATAATTTTTGAAATGTCATACTCCCCACCAATACTTCGATGCTCTCATGAAATCTCTGCATAGCCCAATGGTTGCCTGGAAAATAACGACGTAAGTCGTTAAGTCCGCCATAAGCACGTATATATATTCTTAGTGAAGTAATTATATTAATACTTGCATGTGATGCTAGACAGTGAGGAGCTCGGTGGCGTAGTGGTTAGTATGCTTTGGCTTTCGATTGAAAATAAAGCTGCTTTCGCCATGGTCAAGCGGTGTATGGGTGACCAAATATTTGTGATCTCGAGCTCCTCCGTGCTTCGAAAGGCACGTTAAGCCGATAGCCCCGGTCGCTATTGCGACCGCTTCTATCCACCAACCCGCATTGGGTCAACGTGGTGGTGTTACGGCCCATACTCCTCATGAGTTTCCTCATGAGGAAGGCCTGTGCCGTGGATGATGTTATAGGCTAAGGACGACGACGATGCTGGACAGTTAAAAGATTCTTCTCGGGTCTTGGCTTTTATCTCACCTGATGGTAAGTGACGATAAGGCCGAAGGTGGAAGCGAGCAACAATGCTTTATAACATTGTTATTATATCGATTGATTTAATCGATAAGCTTTAGTAATATGTGTTATATCACACTTCATAAAAATTATTTATCGTTTTTAAGTGTATGCAAATAAAATGATGTATTCGGGAGGCACTTAAAAAGAGTTGTCTCCGTGTCCAATTTTAACACAATTAAACTTACAACAAATTATCAAAACAAATCAAAAGAGCTCAAAAATATAGTCTATTTTTAGACGAGGTAATTATTTTTTAGGAATACTCTGAATCATAATTGATAAAAAAAAAATACTAAGAGAGAAAAAAAACGCCAATTTCATAGGTAAGGACCCAATATTAGTAAGTATTAGCGAGATGCTTTGCTCCTGATGATTATTAAAGCAAGTATGTGAATTTCGATATTGTGTTTGTTATGTCACTTATGTCCGTATATATAATACAGGAATGTTTCAATTTAAATTATTCGCGCTAGTACATATGCACGTTTGACAGTAAATGACTCTTAAAGAAAGAAACCAAGATTGGCGCTTCTATAATGTGTACACATGTTTTTGTACTCGACTGTACCTAAGTATTTAGATAATGTTAAAGGTGCCTCATACTAGGCCAAGCCCATTGTTACTTTTTAGACCTTTTTTTTTATTCTACAGAATTGTTTTTCTAATTAAATGTCTGTCATTTCCTTTTCTTTGAGTCGTGTGGTCGCGGCTCATTAAAAGAATAGCACTAACCCAACGCTTCCCTTGGGTGTCGTAAAAGGCGACTAATGTACTTGTAAATAAAACTGCACAACCATCCAATAGCTTCACGCTGAGCAAATGTGCAGACACTGCTTGGTGAAGCGCGGACTATGGCAGTGGACTGCTTTTGCGGTGCTTTTGCCTAGTCTCTGATTAACCCTTAGGAGATAATGGTCGTGAAAAAATGTATGTACGTATGTGTCCTTTTTTCAACTCTTAATCCTCAAAACAACATAAATGTAAAACTTACATACATACGTAAAATCACGCCTGTTATCCCTGAGCACTGTGTTCCTTAAGACACCATTTAGCCATACAAAAATTGGGTTTGGTCAGATGAAAAATCGTGAAAGAGTAGTAACAAGTGGCTAGCTCATCGCCTACACAATCACAGAGCCAGTACCCGATACCCCCTTAGTCGCCTTTTACGACATGCTAGGCAAGACAAGCAGTTGGTACATTCTATTTGTGTCCCGGACCAACACGGGATGTAAAACTTAGAATACAATAATTTTACCCTTAAAAAAGAAAAACAAAATAAAAGATAGAAAACAGATAATATTGAAGAGGTTTTAATGTAATATTTTGTAACTAAAATTGACCATTTAAATTCGTATTCTGCTGATGAAAAATATAGAAATTAGTCTACAAGATCTCGTAATGTGCTTATTACTTTATTGACATAAAATCATTGTGCAATGTCAAATTAAACATTAATAATAAAATCAAATATAATGACTGCAATAAGTTTTTTAAGTAGGATCATAAAAATGTAATTAAGCATCAGGTATCGAGATAATTTATTTTTCTTTAGTAATCACGGAGTTTTCTTTTTGTGATTCCATTTGAGATACAAGTTTTTAATATTGCTCATAAAAACACCTGTTAAACCCCTAAACTATGTTAGGTGAACTATGTACTATGCAACTAATAATAAGGATCAAAATGAAAAGAAACCTCAATTAGTTGTTCTGAGTAATTTAATTTACATAAAAAATATTTGTATAGGTAGTTCAGGCGACAGAACTCTATAGCGCGATTTAACGTGCAAGCAACGCCATCTATCGGCACAACTTGGAACTAAAATGTTTCAATATGGCTGAGCCGTGTTACATACATTAAGGATTGAACAACACCATCCATACTTATTACATAATATATAATAATATAAGGGTGTATTTTAACCGGCAGCAAAATATTCGAATTTTGGTCAGCAAATAAATACAATTTATCATCTAAATTAACTATTTGGCCATTAACTTATGAGCACGAGATATTTCTAATTTGTCAGCAAAATAACTAATTGTGTAGCAACTCAAATGTTTTCTCTGCTGCCAATATTGTTTTTCAGGAACATAAAAAAATTACCTTTACCTAAACCCTTTACCTTTATATATCGGAATACATTTCCTAGGAATTGTTCCTTGATCCTTCATTGATCCTTTCCCTATATTTTATACATTCCCGGTAACATATATATTGCTGCCCAAATAATTCTCTTGCTCTGCTTAATTACTTATTCTGCTGACAAATAAAGAGAAAAAATTCGAGATATAAATAAAATAAACAAATATCTTTTAAACATTCACACCTATCGACTAGCCCCATTTAAAGCAACTAATGCTGCTTGTGTTATGGACACTAGATGACGGATAAATATATTTAATAGATAAATACATATAAATATTCTGAATTACATATATAAACATCAAAGACTGGAGAACAAATGCCTGAATTCATCAAACAAACATTTGCCCCCACCGGGGATCGAACCTCTCGAGATGGCGACGACGCCTTGAGACCGGCGTGCAGACCACTCGACCACGGAGGTCGTCAACATACAACGTATACGTAACGTATATTAAAAACTAAAATTCTAATACATAATAATAAAATATAAAGCCGACGAAGAACTTTGATGACAATAAAAAAACAATTTAAAACGTGTGGTTTTTCATCAAAGTCATCTATCAAGAACCAAGGTCACGATCTCATAAAAAACAGACTCGTAATAAAAACAGGATCTCAGGACGAATTGTGTGTGTGTTTTATGACTCATAACAGGTAAAGTCAGCACAAAGATAGACGCTTTGTCGTTGATATTGGGTCCTTACCTATGAAATTGGTGTTCTTTTTCTCTCTTAGTATTTTGTCTGTAACTATTAAGATTCAGAGTATTCCTAAAAAATAATTACCTCGTCTAAAAATAGACTATATTTTTGAGCTCTTTTGATTTGTTTTGATAATTTGTTGTAAGTTTAATTGTGTTAAAATTGGACACGGAGACAACTCCTTTTAAGTGCCTCCCGAATACATCATTTTATTTGCATTCACTTAAAAACGATAAATAATTTTTATGAAGTGTGATATTACACATATTACTAAAGCTTGTCTAATGATAGATGCCAAATATTATTATCTTTGGATTTGTCGTTGTGAAGAAAACTGAAGAAATTTTAGTATGGAAAATGCAGAATTCCCTAAAATCTCCATACAAAACACCAATTTCATAGGTAAGGACCTAATATAAGGTTTCATTCCACAGCCTTTAAACGTCCACTGCTGGGCATGGGCCTTCCTCATGGAGAAACACATAACACCACCACGCTGGCCCAATGCGGCTTAACGTGCCTTCCGAAGCGCGGAGGAGTTCGAGTTCACAATGCTTTAGACACCCATCCAAGGCCGGACCATCGCGAAGGTAGCTTTGTTTTCGATATCGTAAGACAAAGTGTACTAACTACGCCACCGAGCTCCTTAACAAAACAACAACAAGCTTTCATCGATCAAAACAAGTATTTGAAATGTCTTTCGAGGTCGAATCGGTTTTAGGCATTTTACGACCGCATTTTACTTTAGCTTTGTTCTTTGTACATCTGCAATAGTTCCTTCTTCTTCTTTTTACATATTAGTAAAAGAGAGGAGATACCCAAGGAGGCCTTGTCCTGATGAAAATAGGCAACGAACTTGGCAAGCTCTCATCCTCCCTTAATAACATAACAATATCTATACATATAATAAAACTGTAGAGGTCGAATGTCTGTATATAGAAAAAAATGCTTAAAACCAAGTCAGGGGGATGTAAAAAAGGGGGAAATACTAAACAAAAACTTTTTTTTTGTTTCTCTGTTCGTCTGTTTATCGGTTTGTACGGTCTAATCTTTGAAATGGCTGGACCGATTTCAATGAAATTTTGCATGGTGATATCTTATATACCTTGTCAACATCTTAGATACTTTTTTATTCCGGAAAATGAAAGGGTTCCCGTGGGATAGTTAAAAAACCATAGTAACCGCGGACCGAAGTCGCGAGCAACAGCTAGTCTTAATATAACAACGAAATCTAATAATTAAACATAAAAAAACTAGAAATGACCAATGCTTGTTATGTTAATCGAATTCATGGGTTCTAAGGAAGTATTCATTTTCCTTGTTTTTTTTTCGATAAAAACAGCTATAAATAATGTATATTCATAAATAACTTTAAAATCTAGAGTGAAACAAAGGCAGCAAGAAAAAGTAATGATGATGATATTTTATAAATTTTACGATATTACCATATTTCGTCGTAAATAAAAACCCAAATAACTGCACTCGTCAAAGATTGGTCTGATAATACCACGAACTGGGCATATTATGTTAAAAAATGAATTTTTAGCTTGAGTTCTCTGCAAATACCATTTGTTTTCATTTATTTATTTATTTAACAATTTATTGTACACAAAATACAGACCAAAACAACACAGAACACACACAGAACTCAACAGAGAACATTTAAAGACAAAAGTACAAAAGGTAGGGCTTATTTCTAATAGAAATGTCTAACAACCCACCTGCTTTCATTATAGTCATAATGTCTTCATTCGAGGAAAACGGAAAGATATCGATGTTAAAATTGTAAAGATTATAAAAAAAATATCAAGAAAATCTTCCATTCTTGATATTTTTTATTTTATCCTTATCTATATGAATACTGTTGCGTTAGTGCTGTGTTTCTATGGCAAACTGTTGCGTATCTACAATTCTTCGGTACTACATACGAGACTTCTGATTCTCTCAGGGACTCGAGATCTCAAAGTGTGGTCACCCATCCAAGGTGCAATCATAGAAATGCTTTACTTTCACGTTCCAAAAACAATTTTGTAAGAATTTGACGCCTGAACTACATAATTATTTGATATTCTAATTACTAGCGTAGGCATTTTAATGTTGATTGAGAAAGCTGTTGTAATATTTTTGGATGTTTGTGAAATATTTTTTATTTATATAATTTAGCCGCTAAGACGCGGCCAGTTGCAAACCTTACAAGAAAAAGAAAACTTCGTCGAAAAAGGAAATGATCGATGATTTACAAAAGGGGAAAGGAATACGAATTTTCTTTGTATGATAAGTTTTTATTTATCTTCTAATAATGTTAATGTGAACCTGATCGCACACTGAATTCGAGTTGAACGCATCAACATTTTGAATCGCAAAACAAAGATGTGTTCAAATGTACACGATTGCAGTGACTGCTGCGTCGTCGTGAGACACTCGACCTTCAGGTCCGCGGTCTTACTAGACTTTAATTGTATCAAACGAGGTGAGGTTACTTACTACAATGGTCGCATTAATCAGTCTAAATAATGACGCCTATCTATACATATAATAAAACTGTAGAGGTCAAATGTCTGTACATAGAAAAAAAATGTTTAAAACCAAGTCAGGTTGATGTCAAAAAAGGGAAAATAGAAAATACCAAAAAGAGTTTTTTTTTTGTTTCTAGGTCGGTATGTATAGGCTAATTTCCGAAATGGCTGGATCGATTTCAATGAAATTTTGCATGGTGATTGATACCTTATATTCCTGGTAAACATCTTAGATACTTTTATTCCGGAAAATTAAAGGGTTCCCATGAGATAGTTAAAAACCATAGTAACCGCGGACGAAGTCATGGGCAACAGCTAGTTTAAAATAGTTATGGTCATTAGTCAACATAATTTGCGAGACTGATATTTCTCAATCTCGCTCGATTTCGGTATTTGCGGGATCCCGCAAGGCGCACCGATAATGTATTATGTGGTAGGTAACATTAACTTACTTTTATGATATTTGATAATATTAGGTCCTTACCTATGAAATTGGTGTTTTGTATGGAGATTTTGGGGATGTCTGCATTTTCCATACTAACATTTTTTCAGTTTTCTTCACAACGACAAATCCAAAGTTAATAATATTTGGCATGTATTATAAGACAAGCTTAAGCAATATGTGTAATATCACACTTCATAAAAAATATTTTTCGTTTTTATGTGAATGTAAATCAAATGATGTATTCATTCATGCAAATGGTCGGTCGTCCGCTGCCCGTATCTGGAGAAAAAAAGAGGCGTGAAATAGTAGATTATTAACCAAGGGGATAAAGCAGTGTCTTCTGTCGCGGGTAACGATTTAAATCGCGAGCGTAACGAAGGACTCGAGGTTTACTCACGAGCGTAGCGAGGGTGTTAAAAACTTAAATCACGAGCGAAGCGAAGGATTTAAGACGAGTCCTGAGTGTAGCGAGGGATTTAAGTTCACCCAAGACTAAGCTTTATCACCGAGCAAAATACTCTACTTTTCGTACCATTTGCGAAAAAATTAACACAATAATAATATGAGATAAGCATTTATTAAAAATAATGACAATTAAAAGTTAAAGTTAACAGTCGAAACATTGGTCCAATTATTGATAGAGAGAGTAACATTTTTGTTTGGTACGTTTTTTGTTGATGAGTTGATTTGAGTATTTCTCTGTTTACGGCCTCGTCGGTTTTCGTAATTTTGCACAATAAATGCGTATTCCTTTTTGTTGAAAGATGTTAATGCTTTATATACAAACTCAATGGTGTAAACACAGATGTAGTTCAGTATAAATTTCGGCATGTATTCCAAATTTAAATCACATTGTCCCCCTAGAGGATGAATGAAATTCGGTACAATTTTCGTTCCCTGTTTTTAACAGATTAAAAATGACTATTGTTATGTTCGCTTTTATTGGCATAGAATGTCACTTTTTTGAGCAAGTGGTACGAAAAAGCATGTTTTGGGCCGGCAAGGTGAGGGTGGCCAGGGCAGTATGTCAGTATGCTGCTCTAGCTATCTTCACATAGGGACTCTTTTACTGCTAATCATCAGGTAGTGTGGAGTAATTTGTTGAGCTATTTATAAAAAAAAACTTAAGATTAGCCTGCTTATAACGTCAATTACCATGAGAATTAACCATAAGTGTAATAAAAAAATATTTCCCATAAACACAAAAAATAATGACTACGAAAATTTTTAGAGTGCTTTTTTTTTTAGAGAGTTTTACTACTAAATGACAATAATAATACAATATTCGTATTCCTCACAAAAATTTCCTCTGCCGGGACTCTAACGCCGGATTTCAAAGAAGCTAGTTGAAATTGCGTAATTTTACCACAAGAATTTTATCCACCAACATTACAAAACGAATTCGCAACCGGTGTTACAGAAACATTGAATCCGTACAGACAATAAGACAAGGACCAGTAAGCCAACTACACAGAATCTCATCATTTTTTTACATATGACAGGCAAGAACTTGGCCTTAATCTCACCTGGTGGTGAGTGATGATAAAGGTCTCTACCCACTACAACGTATCACACCATGGCCGTGCTATGAACGTATCAGACACGTCAAGCAACACGATACGCTCTACTTTTCCCACTAGAGCGTATCAAAGTCATATGTATCGGCTTTAATGACCGGAGCGTCAGCATACCATCTCATTATCATCCGCGTGCGTAACGATTTTATTTATTTATTTAACAATTTATTGTACACACACAAAAAATACAATAAGCAATACAAAAGAAGACAGGTAATTGAGTACAAAAGGTAGGGATTATTCCTAATAGAAATGTCTTCCAACCCACCTGCGAAGGAAAAATGCTGAGGAGTAAACTGAGTCGCGTGTACTTAACAATATATACATATAAAATAATAAATAAAATAATCTATATAATAAATAATATATAAAATAAATAATATTATACCGATATATAAATAAGTAACAACACATAATACATAAATAAAATTTTACGGATTTTTTTTTTAGTGACGGGAGGGTCCGCGCATCATCTCCGTATCATCCGAGTGCCATATCTGAGCGGTCCCTGTGCAATGTTGTCGCCTTTGTAGTAATTCACCTGATTCCGTGTGAGGCAGACGCGTTTATAACGGACATCTTACGCGGTTATAACCCGGGTGCTCACCGTTTCGCCGCCTGCGCGCACCGGTGTGGCAACGTCGCGTGTCATGCACGGAGCGTATCGCCACCGGCAAAATATTCTCGCCGACAATACTTGCCGGTCCGTGCATGGCACGCGACGGTGCTGGTCGGTAACGGAACGGGCTAGTGGGCATGGTCTCATACTTTTTAAGGGTCGGCAACGCGCTGGAGATGCCCTCGGTGTTGCAGGCGTCCATAGGCTACGGTGACCACTGCCCATCTGTGTGGGCCGTATGCTTGTTTGCCACCCTGGTAGTATAAAAAAAAAACTTTTTAATACAGAGAATATATTTTTTGCCTGACACGTTCATAGCACGGTCATAGTATGATACTGTGTAGTGGGCAGAGACCTTAAGGCCGAAGGTGGATATGTTACCACCTTTGATAGCAAATGACTCTTATTACAAGGAAAGAAAGATTGTCGCTTCTAAAATGTGTATCCATGTTTTTATACCTACTCGACAGTACCACATTCAACTGCACTATTGTCGTTACCTAATAATCATTCGCACGATCTTCCATTGTTTTTTGCCTGGAGAAGATATTTAATTGCCTTCTATTTGCCAATTCATGTAGTTTCCTAACATTTACAACAGGGGTGAGTACCTACCTACTTACTGAATTCAAAGTCAACGATGTAACAAGCTTAGAATATCTTTTACTGCCTGGCTAACAATCCATACTAATAATATAAATGCGAAACCGAATATTCGGTCGGACACTAACTGCGCCACGTCTCAACAAATTCTGCAACAAATTGAATCTCTTTATAGACTAGCCTGCACACTTACGAGTATCTACAGATATCGGACAGCAAGAGCACAGGTATTTAAAGCCTCAAAGCTGTGTTCGTAAGTCGCGGAGCCCCATTGCGAGGGTTCGAGGGCTGAGTCAACACAATATGTAGAAGGGTATCGGCACCCCCCGGCGGCAAGCAGGATCGATTGTCGATGCATCGCTACGAGCATAGAACTTTCGATAAACCAAAGACGTCTTAGATCGACAATAGGCTTGTTGACCCTTTTTTTTGGACCCCAAATGATTAATTACTGATAGGCATTACCATAAAAAATAATACGATATTTTTCTGAAGCCTTTATCACAATAAATTTTTAATTATAAATTACGTTTTTGCTTAAATGTCAAAAACGCTTTCAGTTCTGATGGTCTATGAATTATCTGTGCCGTAGCGTCACGATAATTGTAAACAATTCAATACGCATGCGTGACATAGCCGACAGTTATGCTTGATTGGTTGTGACTGGCGTTTCGATGGATTTTGACCATGCGTAGTAATTGTTTACATGAAACGTTACTCAACTAATTTCACGAACACAGTGGATAGCGTTTTTGGCAGATGAAAAACCAACAAATAAAACATATTTAAATTGAATTTCTACAGCAATCCCGTATTAATATTTATCGAATTTGATGTATTTTGGATCCTTGTACTAAATACTATGTGAATGACATATTATTTTCATTACTTTTGATATGAGTCAACTAACCTATTGTCGAAAAAATTGACAGATGACCCTAAAGAGTGAAAAGGACGGATGGTATTGTCGATCAATAATGACGACTGCCGAAGTTCTATGCTCGCACTGCAGGTTATTTCAAAGCACCATTATTACAAAAGCATACTGAAAGAAGTAATCTGCCTACCCCCATGGGGAAAGGGCGTGACTTGGGGCGGCTTGCAGGAAATTTTGATCGAGATTTAAAACTAGATTAAGTAATTATTTGGTAGTTCTTATATGGCTGAAATGTCAAAAAATGACAAAATCCAGTTTAAAATTGGGTTTAAAATTTCCTGCAAGTGGCCCTTAATGTATATATGCCATAAGTTCACAGGCACAATAACAGACCAATAAATAGTTATTTTTTCTAACTTCCACAAAAATGTTGTGTTTGTGTTTAACTTTCACATATTGCGCGATGAAAAACTACTACTTACGAGTACACATAAAAATTAAAAACATTTACAGTAAAAAACATTAAACAATTAAAATTTATAGGTAATTTTTTTACGTTTATTAAATGGACCACCTGACTCAGCCCTCTTAGTATGAACACCGCATTAAGGTTTATATCATGTTTTATCACGTTTCTATGTAATTTGACGTCGTGATAAATGATATATCGCGTTGCTCAAGCTACTAGTCTGTCTTCTCCATGGCCAGGCCGTGGATGGGTGACCAAACTTTGTGATCCCGAGCACCTCCGTGCTTCGGAAGGCACGCAGGCCCAGAAGTGGAACGTATAGGCTGAGGACGACGAATGAAATACAACAGAAAACTCTCATAAATTGTATTATAAGGAATGCCCTCACATTTCCGTAAAACGCCAACTCACCACACTTCCCATCGAATTAACTGTTATCCAGTGTATTATGTTAATCGAGTAGGGTGACCAAACGGGACGAGATAAATGGATAGGGTGCATACGATTTGGGGGATTGAGGGACGAAGTGATTGAGGGTGCGAAATTGATTTTAGTTTAGAAAGTAAAAGTGGGAGAAAACTTTGTTCAGTTATTTTGAAAGTGTCACCTTTCACTATGCCCGATGCAAGCAGTGGCCACAGGCTCTTCTGGTACAGTCAACTCCAGAAATATATTTGATAGTAAATGAGTCTTTTTAGAAGGAAATAATATCCATAAATATCCATAATTATCCATAAAAATTACAATAATACTTAACATAAAGCGCATTAAAAATCACAATGAACAATTTAATTTTATGCGCCAGAGTTCACCATCGAACTATGCGATCGTTGCCATCCAACACACTCGGAAACAATACCTTTAGTTTGTTTTTAATCTTGTTTTTATTAAGTGAAGCTCTAAATTTTGAATCCAATTTATTTATAAGATATGGCAGCAAGCACTCAGCAGTACGGCTGCCGTAAATGTTTCGCGCAGCTACCGTAACCAGTCTGCCGCCAGTGACTGCCCGCGTCTGTTTTTCATGAACAATTGCTTTTTTTAAAAAAACCTTGAAAAATTCATCGTTGAGGAATTAATATAAAAACCGGTCGTTTATTGGCAATACATTGCAATGTTTGAATAGTTGAATCTCATTAGAAGCTAACTGCTCTTTAAGGTGATTGTGGTGGTTATATGATGCTATTTATCACCTAAAACTCTGAGCCGTGCCGATGCCGATAATGAGCGCCGGGCCTAAAAAAGGGATAGGCATCCTCATTTCATGTTCAAGCACAGTGTGAGTCAAACAATACACCCTATAATCTTTAGCTTTTAAAAAAAAAATATTCAAACCAGTCGAGTACAGAAACATGTATACACATTTTAGAGTTCACAATATTTATTTCTTTCTACTCGTAATAACAGTTATTTACTGTCAAAACTGGCTACTTATTTTTGGAGTCGACTACGACTGTACAAGCGGGGTTCGAACTGATCTCTCATCTATAACGCGAGTAGTTTAGTTTTTCCAACATAAGTATAGCTACCTAAAGAACGAAAGAAAGAAAATACAATTATTCCCAAAATGATTGCGAAACTAACTGTATTAAATTTATAAAAAAGGGAAAATACCAAAAAAAAATTTTATTATTTATTTTTTGTTTCTCTGTTTGTACGAGCTTATCTTTATCTTAGATACTTTTTATGGAACCGGAAAATTAAAGGGTTCCCGTGGGAAAGTTAAAAAACTACAGTAACCGCGGAAGAAGTTGCGAGTCTCTTTAGATTCGAGTCTCTTTACCTATGTCTCTTTAGATTCCTCTGGTAAATTTCACGTTCTATAATACCCCTCTTAAAAACTGCTGACGGATGTAAAACACCAGTATCTTTGTATTTAAACATTAGACCGTGCTAAGCAAACTTTCCATAAAGAGCTCATGTTTTATTCGTATCACGTCAATAGCTAATTTTATTTTCGCCGAGCTCGACAGACTGAATACAAATTTTCGCAAATGAGTCAATTGAATTGCGATCCCGAACAAACTTGTGTTATTTGAATTCATAAGCGAAATTCCTACACAGGACATATTTAAATATTAGTATTAGGAAACCAGGACATATTTAAATATTAGTATTAGGAAATTGCTACACAGGACATATTTAAATATTAGTATTAGGAAACCAGCTATCGATGAGTGACGAGCTGATTTTCGGGGTTGCTCTCTTCCTTCTCAGAATGAGGCCTTCTGGGTTCTGGGTTCGATCCCCGGTGGGGGCAGATGTTTATGTGGTGAATTCAGGCATTTGTTCTCCAGTTTTGGATGTTTATATCTGTATAATAGAAAAATCTGAATATTAATATAATTATGTATTTATCTATTAAATGTTATTTATCCGTCATCTGGTATCCGTAATAAAAGCAGCATTAGTTGCTTAAAATGCTGCTTGTTGAAAGGTGTGAATGTCTGAAGATATTTATTGTATTATTCATCCCTTAAGCGATAAGCGATAGGCGATAAGCTAGCCACTTGTAACTACTCTTTCACGAAATTTCATCTGACCAAACCCAATTTTTGTATGGCTTATTGTGGTCTTAAGGAACACAGTGTTCCTTGGACTCTGCCTACCCCTACGGGGATTGCAGGCGTGATTGTATGTATGTATGTGTGTTCATCCCTTTTCATCACATGTCCATACCTCGCCTTCCGCACTTTACTATGCAACATCCCTAATTATAACAACATTACTTTCCTAACACCAAGTGTATAAGCAACGGTTAATTCGTCAAGCGTTCCGAGCGATAAACGCGTCGCTTCGCTCGCTCGCTAAGACAAATGACTATCGAAATGGTCTCAACAAAACTGTATTAGAGTGCGAGCGATAGCGCTCAGCAAGGGGGAGCTAGGGGTGTCACAATACATATAAAATACGACGAAAAAAATCTTAGTTTCATTTTTATTGTACATACTAAGCGAAATTTTCTATTTTCGTTGTCTATACATATAATAAAATTGTAGAGGTCGAATGTCTGTACATAGAAAAAAATGCTAAAAATCAAGTCAGGGGAATGCAAAAAGAGAGAAAATACCTAATTTTTTTTTTATTCTCTGTCTGTTCGTATGTTTGTCTCTTTGTATGGACTAATCTCCGAAATGGCTGGACCGATCTCAGTGAAATTGTGCATAGTGATACCTTATATCCCTGGTCAACATCTTAGATACTTTTTATTCCGGAAAACTAAAGGGTTCCCGTGGGATAGTTAAAAAAACAGTAACCGCGGACGACAATCTGTATTTCCTTATAAGAGTTTTTTACTGACAAAAGCGGTTGCACATATTATTGGAGACTGTACCTATTTTTCGTCCATCCTTATGTAGGAGTGTATGGAGCGATATGCTTAGATTATAATAATATATTACTAACACAGACAAATAACGTGAGGGAATCTTAGACAGCACCCTCAAATTCCAAACCCATCTTTTAGCGTCCCGCAGAGGAACATTCTTGGCCCTAGTTTCTGCTATAATTTAATTTAAATGATTATAGTATTCCTTCAGCTATAAAATACTGATATCCTGTTTTATATTGATGACAATGTTCTTGTTTTCGCAGGCCATACTTGTCAGGCGTTTGCGGGAGAGTAGAAGTTGATGTGCAGTTAATATTTAATTAATTTAATATAGGTCAAGCGTAGGTCTGTCTGTATCTGTATCAGCATAATTAGGTTTCTTAAATTTATTTCTCTTTCTATTCTTTCTTTTTAATAAGAAATTTTATTCATCTCAGATTTTTCTTGCATTATGGGTCAATAATTTTTTTTTCTTTCACTATCAACCCCTTGAAGGGCACTGCGAACATCGGTGTTTATATTGTTTTGTTTGGTGCCCTTGACTAGCTAAATAAATATAGTTTTCTTTTGACGTTGTAACTATCCATAGTATATTTTTTGCATTAAAAGTTCAGATTAATTATCTAATGAAGATCTTCCTGACAGCCCTACCCACCCCTGACGAGGCAAAATCTCGGGGGCGACTACGTCAATCAAAATATCCCTTAATGGGCGCCGTTCCGCTTAGGATATTAGATAAATACACCCCACCCCCTCGGGGGGCAGCTTAGTAACGGACCAGACACGGGTATCGTCGAAAATCAACTGAATAGGGATTAGATAAAAAGTATGTTTTTGTTAGGAGATCTTCGGGTTTGTTACGTTAGTAGATAGTTTAATGTTTCTCGAAAAAATATACACATATAATCACGACTATTATTCCCTAAGGGTTAGTTAGAGACTGGGCAAAAGCACCGCAAAAGCAGTCTATTGTCATAGTCCGCGCTTTACCAAGCAGTGACTGCACTCAGCGTGACAGGTGGTGAGCCCGTCTCCGCTATAAGCTATTGGATGGTTGTGCAGTTCTAAGTCGCCTTTTACGACACCCAAGGGAAGAGTATTGGTAGTATTCTTCTCGAAGAAATATACGATTTATAAACCAATCGCATCATATCCAATCTCACCAATCACAGCTATACATAGATGACGACTAAACATAAATGTATGTACTGCGTGTGTTCAAAACCCTGACCAAACGTCGGGGTTGACCGCTGCTAACTAGACTGTGCGTGTCCGATTGGCTGCAAAAAGTAATTGACGGAGGCATCGGCGGCATCGGTATCTTTCGGTAAAGTTGACACGCATTCTGTAGTCGTCGAGTCGAGCCGAATTAAATAAAACGAGGCAATTTATCTACGAATTGTTCATAGAACAAATTTTGACGACCTCCTTGGTCGTGTGGTCTGTACGCCGGTGTGAAGGCGTCGCCATCTCGAGAGGTCCTGGGTTCGATCCCCAGTGGAGGCAAGTGTTTGGGTGATGAATTTTCAGACATTTATTCTCCAGTCTTGGATGTTCATTATATATGTATAATAATATTATATAATAATTATGTGTATTTATCTATTAGATATATTTGTCCGTCATCTAGTATCCGTAACACAAGCAGCATTTAGTTGCTTAAAATGGGACTAGTTGATAGGTGTGAATGTCTGAAGATATTTATTTATTTATTTTATTTATTCCGAAAACAAATTTTTCTTAAAAAAAAAGTCATGTAACATTTACATGTTAGTAAAACGAGCTCCTTTTAGAATTATTATTTTGACGTCCACAGCTCATGGAGAAACACATGAAGAGTATGGGCCGTAACACCACCACGCTGGCCTAATTCGGATTGGTGGGTAGAAACGGTTGCAGGAGCGACCGGGACCACGGCTCAACATGATTTCCGAAGCACGGATTTCGAGATCACATAGTCGGTCACCCATCCAAAACCTGACCACGCCGAAGATAGCTTTGTTTTCGATATCGAAAGCCAAAGCGTACTAACCACTACGCTGCCGAGCAAATTTTCAGGCAAATGACGTATACCTAACATTCCCACACCCAATCTCAACTCGCAGTAAGTCGAAAACATTTAAATACCGCGTTCCGATCCCAAATGATCGATGCCGCTCACCGCTCCTTAGGGCTTGAGAAACAAAGTAATTTCATTTCTATAGTATATCATTAAGGTCGAAAACCGTCTGCTACGCCGTTCTAGAAGTTGAGTTATGCTCAGAAGGAAATTATTGTCATTGTCACATAGTAAAGGAAGCGCCGGCTTTCTGTCATTTTATACTATTGCGACTTTAAAGTGATACTCAGATTTGCAGCTCACTGTAGATAAATTGAACATTTTGCAATTTGAACATATCTCGCCTGAACTATTTTATGGGTGTTATTTAAAAGTTTAGCAAAATATTCAAATTTTGGTCAGAAAAAAAATACAATTGATCAGCTAAAATAACTAATTGATCAGCAACTTATGGGTAAGAAATATTTCTAAATTGGTCAGCAAAATAACTAATTGGTCAGCAACTTTGTGCGATATATAAAGGGAGGATGGACCCCTTGCAGAGTTTCTTGTATCTTCTCTTGACAATGCCTCCCGGTAGTGAACAGGTAACAAAACAGTGAACAAGTAGAATTGTATAATTATTATTTATGTTTCTTAATTTTTATCTAAGCTTTTGATCCGTCATAAGTGTAACTTGTAACTGTAAAAAGTTTTTTTTTTACATGAGCATAAGCTTAAGAGGAGGTTGGAGGAGGAGCTCGGTGGTGTAGTGGTTAGCACGCTTCGGCTTTCGATTGAAAACAAAGCTACCTTGGCCATGGTCAGGCCGTGGATGGGTGACCAAACTTTGTGATTTCCAGCTCCTCCCTCCGTGCTTCGGAAGGCACGTTACGCCGTGGGTCCCCATCGCTATTGCAACTGTTTCTACCCATCAAACCGCATTGGGCCAGCGTGGTGGTGTTACGGCCCGTATTCCTCATGTGTTTCTCCATAAGGATGACCTGTGCCCAGCAGTGGGATTAATGTAGGCCGAGGACGATAATTCTAAAAAGTGCTCGTTTTAGTAACATACAGTTGTGACATTATTTACTCTAAATATTAGGTCCTTACCTATGAAATTGGTGTTTTGTATGGAGATTTTGGGGATGTCTGCATTTTACATACTAATATTTTATCAGTTTTCTTCACAACGACAAATCCAGAGATATTAATATTTGGCATGTATCATTAGACAAGCTTTAGCAATATGATTGATAAAAATTATTCATCGTTTTTATGTTAATGCAAATCAAATGATGTATTCGGGAGGCAGTTAAAAATAATTGTCTTTGTGTCTAATTTTAACACAATTAAACTTACAAAAAATTATCAAATTAAATAATACGAGCTCAAATATATGGTCTATTTTTAGAAGAGGCAATTATTTTATAAGAATGTTCTGAAACTTAATAGTTACGGACAAATTGCTAAGACAGAATAAAAACACCAATTAAATAGGTAAGGACCCAATATAAAAATTTAAGTAAATAATCCCGTTTATTCTATGATCTATTCGTTTCTAAACATTCCATGAGGAAGGTCTGTGCCCAGCACAGGGACGTATATAGCCTGAGGACGAGTAAATGTTACTTAGCATAGCGACTCTTTGCTGATATTGCGCTCTCCTCTGGCCATTTCCTCTTTGTTTCTGTTTTTAAACTTACCGTCTGTCAGTCTCTTTTCATCGATTTGTTCTCGAATTTTATTTCTAACAGAGTCAGCGTCTGGAGCGGCTCGACGATCATATAAATATTCGATAATAATAAAATTATAAAACGAATAATAAACTGTAACGTTATAAATTGTTTAAGTATTAATAAGTTTACCAAAGGCAATATTTGTGCCTTAGTTCTTAATAATAAATATCCAAATAAGTGACAAGAAGTTCCTTTTATTTATCTCCGAAATTCACCACGTCGCAGTATAATTCCTTAAAAATTAGTTAATAGCAAAACTATCCTCCTCAAACCATAGACTTCTTCCACCAGCATGCTATCCTTGTCTTTCGTATAACATACAAGTAAAGTCCCCATACGAAAATAACGTTAATTCGCGACAGTGTAGTAATAACGTTACATCCCTTTATAAGTGGAGTGTCGTTATTTTTCCCGGAGGGGCCGGTAGCCATGACAACGGGGATGAAGTACCTTCCCTAAGCGCGAGCAAGCGGAAAATGATGAGCTGTTTAGGTGCTATTTTGATAAATGCAGTTTAATTAAAAATTTTATGAGGGTGGAATTTTTTAATTAGAAAAACTATGGCGGTAATTATGTATTGGGTGAACCTATGAAATTGGTGTTTTTTTTCTCTCTTAGCATTTTGTCTGTAACTATTAAGATTTAGAGTATTCCTAAAAAATAATTACCTCGTCTAAAAATAGACTATATTTTTGAGCTCTTTTGATTTGTTTTGATAATATGTTGTAAGTTTAATTGTGTTAAAATTGGACACGGAGACAACTCTTTTTAAGTGCCTCCCGAATACATCATTTTATTTGCATTAAGTGTGATATGAAGTGTGATATTACACATATTACTAAAGCTTGTCTAATGATACATGCCAAATATTATTATCTTTGGATTTGTCGTTGTGAACAAAACTGAAAAAATTTTAGTATGTAAAATGCAGAATTCCCCAAAATCTCCATACAAAACACCAATTTCATAGGTAAGGACCTAATATATAGTGGTTTTATACTTAGCACCTACAATGAGCATACAAATATGTATTTTGTATAAAAAACCTCGCCAAATTGCGGGAAATCAAAGGAACTAATTCATTAATATAGCAACAGTAATTTTATCCGTCAATTTAATTTTAAAATGTTAATTGGCACGTATTTTCTTGTCTGCTTCAGTCTAATCATCATAAAATTGAGTGTAGTTCATTTAATTTTCATTGTTTGTGTGCATTATAATGCTCAGAATGTCAAAAATAGCTATTATTTTCAAGGAAAAAAAGTTTACTTTTTTTTAACTATTCTTAGTGTTGCAATAACAAGAAAATTTCTATCGCCATTAGTAGGTTTCATATATTCCTGGTCAGGCTACATATATTATTTATCAAGCGGACTGTCCACTGTGGTAAAGCTACAGTCGCAGTACTTGTTAAAAATAAATTTAATGGATATCTTGTACGGAAAACAAGTAGGTACTCGTATTCCCACACTCGTTTCATCTTGGAGAGTTGTAATTGTATCCGTAATGGAATAAATTGCGACTTTTATTTATTTATTTAAGCTTTCATGTCCATTACAAAAATAAAATGTACACATGGCGGACTTAACGACTAATATCGCTCTCTAACAGTCAACCATCAGGCAAAGCAGAGATTTGGTGGCGGCTTAATAAAATTAACATAAAATATGCATCAATTCTATACTTCACTTTTCTTTTATATTTGGGCAAGCGTGATGCGAGTTATGACGAATCTGTTTTGTTACTTTTTAAAAATAAAAGACGTTTCCTTACCTATGTAAATTAAGCAATTTTAATATGAAGTTTCTATATTTGTTTTGTGGTTAATGAAAATTTTCTTTTCTTCTCTTTCAAAAACAATTATTATATTGTAAAGGGAGGAAACAACTTGCTGAGTTTCTTGCCCGTTCTTCAGAACAAGCCTCCTGGTAGCTAGTGAACGGTTGGCATAATTTGACATTCATAAGAGTATGTAAATACCTAAACTGAATAAATTATTTGACTTTGACTTTTTCTCTTACTTCCAGGGCTAGTTTACACCCGTCGTCAGGAGCCGTATTACGGGCGTCTGATCGGGCGCCTCACGCAGTACGCGCACGGCATCCGCGGGACGGTGTACGCGGTGGACGAGGGCACGGTGTACGTGCGCGGCTTTGCGTACGACGGCACCGGGCCCGACGCGTACTTCTGGGTGGGGGACACGCCGCAGCCCTCCCCTGAGGGGATACTGGTGCCGTACCCCGAGGACTATACTAGCAGGTAAGCTAGAGTCATACTACGATTACTACGACCGTCTGTACGCGCACGGTGTACGGGGACGGTGTACGCGGTCGACGAGTGCACTGTGTACGTGGGTTCGCGTACGACTGCACCGGCCCCGATGCGTACTTCTGGGTGGGGACACGCAGCCCACCCCTAAGATATGTGATATTTATCAGGTTTTCATCACACTTTTTTGTCAATTTCATAGTACTCTTTCTACTAGCCTCGAAAAAGATAGATCGAGGCGGTATTTCACACCTGCAACTTTATAAGGTGCAGATCCAGCCTCTCATGAAATACTGCTCTCATCTCTAGGTTCGGCTTCTCACCACAATACCTGCTTCTCAACGCGTACTAACCACGCCACGGAGTTCCTCATCATCGACATATTGCTAATGTTTAGAGTTTTAAAACGAGCTTATTCCACAGAAACCATCCTTCACAATCATTGTTTCATATGAATATGTAAAACACTAATGTATTTGTGATGTACCGATCATAATGACAGTAATGGATGGCCGACAGACTTTTGTCATGCGAATATCGATCTTATGTACCACAAAAAATCAAGTTCGTTCACCTTTAACTATGCACATAAAGATCAATATTCCGGAACGTAATTTGACATTGTATATTGGTATTCCCTTAACAGATTTAAATGAAAAATTCGACAAAATATTTTTTTTTTCTACATACGACAGGTAAGCTTGACCTTCATCTCACCTTATGGTAAGTGACGATAAGGCCGAAGGTGGAAGCGAGCTTCACCTGTAATCCTCAACAACCGAGGAACTGGCTATCTTACCTCTGATTGCCGCGGAACACAACAATGCTTAAAACATTGTTATTATGGCGACAAACTTAGGTAAGACGGTGGTAGCTGGCTAGAAACCCTACCACCAACCAAACCGAGCAGAAAAACTTGTGCGTCATGGGGAATCGAACCCGGACCCCCCGATCAACACCCGGTGGTGTGAACCACTAGACCAGACCAGAGAGGCGGTTAAATACGACTTAGAATAAGACCTAGGACATGGGTAGAGTAGCAGCTATCCAAGGTGTTACGTACAGGGTCTGGTAACCGCATAAATTGAGGCGAGCTGTCTCTCCCTGGTAAGACCTGGACTCCACCAAAGCCGCGATGTGCGGAGCAGTCAAAAGCGGAGACGAGAAAATATCTTTTTTCTGTGTGAATAGTGAAATTCCATTGGTTGTTTAAAAACCTCCTCTCCGCTCGTCTCGTCTTCGCTTTATTGGAGTCCAGGCCTAACTGTAACTACATACATACATACAATCACGACTATTATCCCCTAAGGGTTAGAAAACGCAGTCTATTGCCATAGTCCGCACTTCACCAAGCAGTGACTGCACTCCGCGTGACAGGTGGTGAGCCCGTCGCCGCTATAAGCTATTGGATGTTGTGCAGTTTTAAGTCTATTAGTCGCCTTTTACGACACCCAAGGGAAAAGATGCCGCTACCACACGAGGCCTTTAGTTTAGATTAAATGGAATGTCGTTTAGTTTAATACCTATACGACTTTAATCTGCGGTCTTCTGTGGAGGTGCTGCCCCAATCTCAAAATTCCTGTGATAAATTCACTGCGAACATAAAGTCTGTAAGCTTTCAGTCTAGTGTATTTAGACCCGACCGAGTTTCTGCGGCTGATTTTACGTTCCGAGTTATTCGGCTGATATGACACCAAAAAAGTGTACGTGCATGTAGGATCTATTGCTATTTCACAACACCATTGGAATGCTGTATATTATGTTGGTGATCCACTAAAGAAATAAAATCAGTTGCGCAACTTTGTGCAAGTCCCCGCGCCCAGATCTTCGTCGGCAAAGAACCGAACTTTGACCGTGTATAATGTGTCGCTTGCCACCGAATAACTGCAGACCTAACGCCCGACCGAATTTAAACTCGTTGGCGTAGTGGTAAGTGCACTTTGGCATTCGATATCGAAAACAAAACTGCCTTCGCCATGGTCAGGTCGTGGATGGGTGACTCTGTGTGCCTATAAATAAATAAAAATAAAACTTTGTGATCTCGAACTCCTCCTATATTGCTAAATAAAGTATTTAAATTGGTTTATAGCATTTATGATATAGTATGTAATTTTATTTATCTATATGTATATAATATATTATGTAATTTATATATGCACCTTATATATGTAAGTATATTACACCTACCTTTTCTTTAATTCTCTCTCTGCCCAAAGGTTGCCTGGAAGATATTGCTATTAGCTATAAGGCCGCCTGGGTTGCATTGTATTTTTTTCTTTACTATATTTCTGCTTTTATTAGTTGCAATAAAGAATTTTATCTATCTATGTATCTATCCTCCGTGCTTCGGAAGGCACGTTAAGCCGTTGGTCCCGGTCGATATTGCAATTTCTACCCACATCAGGCCATCGTGGTAATGTTACGGCCCATACTCCTCATTTGTTTGTTTCCATGAGGAAGGCCTATGCCCAACAGTGGGACATATAGGCTGAGAATATACTATTACACGCGGACGAAGTCGCGGGCAAAAGCTAGTCATCGAATAAAAACAAAGTGCATTTTTGTATCTTCCTGTATTGTTAAATCTAATTACTTTAAAGGGACATTATGAATCACCTCCCAACCGTTAGAATATTTAGCGCAGGACAAATGGCGTCACCCCCAGCCCATTAGCCCCCCACGACCCTATGTTGTCATCAAATTGGTTACAAATTTGCCTGCATAATGTACGAATAGTTGTGACTTGATGATTTACTTCCGATACTAAATGTAGTAACAAATATTGGGTCCTTACCTATGAAATTGGTGTTTTTTTCTCTCTTAGTATTTTGTCTGTAACTATTAAGATTCAGAGTATTCCTAAAAAATAATTACCTCGTCTAAAAATAGACTATATTTTTGAGCTCTTTTGATATGTTTTGATAATTTGTTGTAAGTTTAATTGTGTTAAAATTGGACACGGAGACAACTCTTTTTAAGTGCCTCCCGAATACATCATTTTATTTGCATTCACTTAAAAACGATAAATAATTTTTATGATGTGTGATATTACACATATTACTAAAGCTTGTCTAATGATAGATGCCAAATATTATTATCTCTGGATTTGTCGTTGTGAAGAAAACTGATAAAATGTTAGTATGGAAAATACAGAATTCCCCAAAATCTCCATACAAAACACCAATTTCATAGGTAAGGACCTAATATTAGTTTAAGTTTTTTTTTTCATAAAATAGCGAATAAATACTTTTACCTATTTTCAGCTTTATTTACTACACTGAAAATTAGCAAGATAAATGTGATAATTGGACTGTTTTTATTATTGTAATTATCTATTGATTTGATTTTATTTGGGAAATGGTGTCTGTATTTGTATAAATATTTAAAATAAATATTTAAATTTGAAACTATATATGTGAGAATAAATTTGATTTTGAGATATGCGTCTGGTTAGTAAATTTGCGAATATATGCGGCAATTATAGCCCAACCTAGCCTTGCAGCAATTAATTCTAAAGGGTAAAGTTTCTTGTATAACTTATAAAGTTGTAAATATAAAGTTATACATGCAAATAATTGCATATATGGCATACAAAACTATAGATAGTTCACCGTCACAAGACAGTTACCTACACCATAGATAAAGATTTTTTTTAATTCTGACCTGCTGAGGACCTCGGTAACGTAGTGTTTTCGACATCGAAAACAAAGCTACCTTTGCCATGGTCAGTCCTGGGATGGGTGGCCAAACTTTGTGATCCCTAGTTCTTCTGTGTTTCGGAAGTTACGTTAAGTGACCGTTTCTACCCAACATTCTGCATTGGGCCCACGTGGTGATATTACGGCCCATTCTCCCCATGTGTTTTTCCGTAGGGAATTTTGTGGCTAGCAGTGGGACGTTTTCTAATACTGTTCTCCCCCGTTCCCAGGGACCCCCCCATCCTGTCAGCCCACTCGAACTCGGACATCCTGCTGCGGCTGCCGGGCGGCAAGCGGCTGCGGGATATCAAGTGGATCAGCGTCTGGTGTCGCAGGTTCACGGTCAGTATTTATACTCTTTATTGCACACACAAAAAAAGAAAGTGTTACCCATGACGGGGGTAAAGGAGTTTGTATGTAAACTTCTTTTATGTACAAAATTAGTTCGATTATTGTAAACAATTCAATACGCATGCGTGACATAGCCGATAGTTATGCTTGTAACGAGGCGCCATAGCTATATTAGCGCCTCGTTGCTGTCATTGCGCTTTTCTCTGGCCATTTTTCTCTTGGTTTCCGTTTTTAAATTTGCTGTCTGTCGCTTTTTATTTGTTTTGTTCTCGAAGCTCATTCTTACCAGAGTCAGTGCGTAGAGCGGTTGACTCCCTTCTAACAATAATTTTAAAATATTTATAAAGTGATAATCAATTTTTATAAGCTGAAACCAAGTTACAACAAACCACATGATCAGTTCCTAATAAATAACAAAGACTATAAGTTTCTTTAAGGCACTATTGTAAGTAGCCCTACCCTTTTTATAATATATTTAGTGTTAAATGTGAAATTGTTTTGTGTTCAGTGTAATTTAACTTTTTTTATATAATTGTTTCAGTTGTGCCTTAATTCTTCATTATAAAATATACGATACATAAGTGACGACCCAACTGCATTTTCATTATCCCCGGCTTCACCCCGTCACATGTTTGATTGGTTGTAACTGGCGTTTAACGGATTTTGACCATGCGTAGTAATTGTTTACATGAAACGTTACTCAACTAATTTCACGAATATGGTAGATAGCGTTATTAGCAGATGAAAAAAAAAAGTAAAAATAAAACATATCTAAATTGAATTTCTACAGCAATCCCTTATTTATATTTATTTTCATTACTTTTGATATGAGTCAACTAGCCCATTCAAATCATAGTAATGACAGCTACGAATATTATCGATTGATCCCGCACGCATGCGCGAGGTTTCGCGCCAAAATGTGACATTAGTACGAGTCGACTGAACCCATTCAAGGCCTAAGTGTCAATCGCATAGTTTTCCGAAGCGTCAGCCGAAGAGGGAGCCGACTTCAGCCGACCGACTACTCCTATTATATCACACGCGCATTAGACATAGGATACCTATGGTCTCGATAAACCTTATTTCAATTGCTCCAAGCTTTAAACGTGATAAAAAATGCTCTCTTGGCGGGTCTCTTTGAAACCTAGGTAGCATGTGTAGCGCGATATGATATTTATCACGTTTTTATCACGCACAGTTGTCATATTCCATAGTAGTTTGAATAGTTGTTCAAACCATAGATCCAGTTAGGGGAGGCCTATGTCCAGCAGTGGACAGGGGTAGGCTGAAGCTGATGATGATGATAAAGAATGAGAGAATGGATTCAAATGAATTTTGATTATAAATTCGTCGTCATTATTTATCATAAGAGGTTAACTAGGGCGATTCGACCTAATTTAGATAAGACAGGACTCCGTCATTACAGCGGATTCGACCAAAATTAAATTCAAGCATTTATTGGTGTCCGAACCTCCGTGTAGTAACATGGAATTTGGTCCAATTCGCTCTTTGTAGTATTATTATTTAAAATCGATTTGCCATTTGAAACCGCATACGCACGTGCGAATTTTGTTGCCGTAGCATGCATGATAGGTACGCAACAACTTGGTTCGCAATTGTGCATCGAACACGATGTTTGTCAAACGTGTTTGTGGTGATCCTATTTGTATGTGTGGACGTTATTCGAATACATACCTACCTGTAAATTTTAAAAACGACGGCAGCGGCCCCTTAATTACTAAATGTGATTGATATGCATCATGGTTCACGCACGACTGTTGTGCGTGAACTCGATATGAACTATGTTCGCGTTCGTGGTTGATGTTTGTGTTCGCTTTGTTCGTGTTGGCACGTCTGTACGCGGTTTAATTGCAATTTCAGGAGAAAATTTATATTTATTATAAAAAAAGCTATAACCCGCTATGACAAAAACGAGTCTAAAATTGTTAAAAAAGCTGATAAAAAGAAAAACAATAGAATTTAGATAATTTGCGAAATGTGGACTGGGAACACCTCTATCTACCATTTCGAGGATGAAGGCGTGATGATATGTGTTTCATTTCAGGTGAATTTCGGCGATGTATTCATCCCGTCAGGCCTGGACCCGCCGCGGCCGCGCGTGCTGCCCGAGTTCAAGCGTCTGGCGCACGGCCTGCGCTCGGGCAACGTGACCGTGCTCGACGCCAAGACCTTCTACATTCCCAACCTGCACTACGACGGCGCGGGGCCCGACGCCTACTTCTGGGTCGGCAACGGGACCGAACCCAGCCCCTTCGGGACCAAGGTACAGCTAACGAATATGGCCGAAGTATGAGAGGGCGTTGATCTTGCCGTTGCAGTTAGTTTCTTTAAGTCAGAGGTCAAAGTGTGCGCGCACTAAAAATAGCAAAAAAAACCATCGCCTTCAGGACCCGGTGGGAAGTGGGAGTTGAAGGGTGTGAGAACCTATAGTCCATTCATTTTGATCTGAGACGAAAGGAAAACAAACCATAAAAAGGGTTCTTTATGATGTCATTACTTCATTGCTAAAAGATTTTTTCAAAATATACGACTATTCAAGATGTTATTCATGCAGACTTTTTAAATTAAGTTAATTAAGCAATTACTTGTCACCTTCAATCATTTTCGGAATATTTACATTAATGATATGTTTTTAAATGAAAGTTTAGATTACTAAATTAATATTTGCTATTAAAAAGACCTAAAACGAATGGTGTTCTCAAACTATTATGAATTTAAAATACTTCCAAATGAAGATAAAAAATCATGACATTTTCATGATACCGTGAACTAAGATTATGATAATATCATTGCCTCATTGTTTTATTTTCATCCTTATTTATTATCATTTGGATGAAAGCAATATAGCTTGTGTTTAAATACACTTTATACTTAATACACTGTACAACATGAGGTACTTCATTAAAAAAAAAAAATGTTTATATTCAATAACGATATTTGTATAATGATAATAAGTATGGCTACAACATTACCTCTTTTATTAGAAAATATTAGAGCCCATATTTTTTTTGTCCCAGAATTGGATAAAAAGTTTGAGAACCACAAATTCTTTGTTTACCTTTTGTCTCAGATCAAAATGGATAGACTATAAATGGGGGTACTATACACTATACTACACCGGGTGACTTTGATAACCTTTGACAATGAAACTGGTCCCCTGCAGCGTCCCCCCCCCCCCTACTCCAGTCACCGCCTGCCATTGATGAACGAACCCCTACTGTCTGCCACACATTGAAGTTATTTGAAGTAAAAAAAATGTAGATGTGACAGTGTCGATCCAATAGAAGAGACAGTGTCAAAAATTTATATAACAGAGTCAGAGATACTGCAATCGAAGGAAAAAGCATTCTTTTTGCTAATATTTTTAAAATTTTTACATGCGATAGCTTCCTAATTAGAGCCTGTTGATAGCCAACATACAAATGCACAAAAACTTTTATCTATCTTTAAAAACATGTGTAACATATTGACCTACACTTCCAGGTCCCCAACGAGATGGGATCGTCCCAACCACTCCGCGGCTACCAGGGCGAGGACATCGAGATCGTGCTGCCGGGCCGCCTCACCGCCTACGACGTGGATTGGCTGGCCGTCTGGTGCGTCGAGTACCGGCACAACTTCGGCCACGTCTACATCCCCAAGGACCTGGATGTACCGCCTGCGCTGGGACAGACTAAGATCACTGTGAGTTATAGACAGGTTAAGTATGGACCTCTTTAGGAGAGCCTCGCTCAGCAATGGGACGACCGTGTCCATGATACAACATTTTTAATACTTGGATGTGCCGCTTGCGCTAGTTCAGACCAAGATTACTCTAACTGGGTTAAATAAAGAGCCTGCGTTGGCCCTTTATTACTGCATCACCTAGGACGGTGATCGTCGACGGGTCGGGAGGTCCTGGAATCGAATCGGAGAATTGCTTCGGCAGAATCTGAGTCGTTCCCGTGATAGGGCACGAAAATATAACTATAAGATCGTGCTGCTGGGCCCCCTCACCGCCTACGACGTAGACTACTGGCGTCTGGTGTGTCGAGTGCCGGCCCAACTTCAGCCATATCTACATCCCTAAGGACCTGAATGCGACACTAGACGAAGATCTGAACCTTTTGAAGAAAACCTCGCTCAGCCATAAGGAGAGTTTTTCCAAATAAACCACATCCTTAAAGACCTGGACGTTTGCGTTGCGCCAGACCTAGATTTCTATAATGTTCGTTGTGGAATGAAGACCTTGGTGAAGTAGTGGTTAATACGCTTTGACATTCTATATTGAAACAAAGCTAGCTTCGCCATAGTCAAGCCTTTGATTGGTGTCCAATAAATTGAGATCCCGAACTCCTCCGTGCTTCAGAAGACACGTTAAGCCGTCCCGGTTGCTATTGCAACCGTTTCTACCCACCAACCCGCATTAGGCCAGCGTTGTGGTGTTACGGCCCATACTGAGTGCCTAGCAGTGGGACGTATATAGGCTGAGGACGAGGGATGAAAAGATTAAATTTGCACCTTTTGGGAAAACGGATAGAGCCAGATTTTCCCACAAAATTACATCCCTAATGACATGGATGTGCTGGCGTTGGGATAGACTAAGATAACTGTGAGTGGGTTATGAACCTGCCGAATTACGCCATCCATTTTAAAGCGTAGGAACTGTCTCATCGCCACCTGATGTTAAGTATGGGCCCATAATTCCCTTTGCCATTTACATATGCAACGACAAAAATACAGGCCTAGCCACGCCACATTTCTGGCTCCTAAGATGACTTTTCTGGTGATCTTTTAATCCTATCTGCCCGTATCACATGGTGTGAAGCAAGAGTGGAGCTCAAATGCAAGTGTTGCTGCTGCGGCACGAAAAAATACAAGATCTTGTATGCTATACTACCTACTAATGTAATGCCTGGTTTTGCCGCCATAATAACAATGTTAACAAGCATTTGGTAAGCTTCGTAAGGTCTTCTCGTCATCCATCCCTCAATGTCTCAAGATAAAAATCTTCGACCAGTGCGTCCTCCCAGTCATGACCTACGGTGCCTAGACGTGGACACTCATGGCTCGACTAGTTTATCAGTTTAAAGTCGCTCAGCGAGCTATGGAAAGGGCAATGCTCGGAGTAACTCTGAAGGACCGTCTTAGGAATGATGTGATCCGACAGAGAACTAGAGTCACCGACATAGCCTACCGTATTAGCAAACTGAAGAATTACAACAATCATCATGATCCACCTCTTTCTAATTATTCTGGATCTCAGTTCTGGATAAATTTTTCTTTTTTTTAATAAAATAAATTAAGGTTTCATTACATATGTCGAAGAAGTTGCTATTACCCTTGCTTGTCCTAACCTTTTCTTTACAAGCTGCATGGAAATTTTCTTTAAGTGTTTTACTAACCAGGATTTTTTTACTAACTTTTTTTTTAACGTTATTATAACATTTAATAATTTTCCCATTTACAGGGTAAAAGGAAACATACGACAAAACATCGACAGCCAAATAAATCACAAAAACTAATAGTACAACCGAAAATTGTCAAACAACCATCTTGGTTTTCAAGTGACTGGTTTTCGAGATTTTAGTTTAATTATATTATTTTTTCATAGAATACTTATTGTAAATCTATCGACCGTATTTTTTTAAATATGTATAATATTTTCTTGATAATATTTTTGATATTTTCATTTTGAACTACTCTTTTTATACATCCTAATTATGTCCTAATTATTAAGATTAAGTGTAACACATTTAATCTTCTTTAAATAATTTTATTTCTGTAAGACTGATCAGAATATTCTTTGTGTGTTTTATTCCATTTGGCTTAGTCACAACTACTCTTTACATTAAAAGCATATCTGATATAAAAAAAAATACTAACTAATCCATGAATTTTTGTGTAATCATAATTATGATAAGTTCATTAAATCATAATTATAATTAATGTGTGTTGGCTATTTTTTGTCTCTGCCTTCTTGGATTGCGACTAATATCCTTACAGCCTGCTTGGTGGTATAATCCTGTAAGTATTACTAATTTTTTAACTATTACTTACTATAGTCGAGTCAACTATTACTTACTATAGTCGAGTAGTCGAGTTAAAAAATATGTATGCACGTTTGACAGTAAATGACCCTGCTTATTGGAAGGGAATAAATAATGCCATCTGTCAAATGTGTACATAATTTTGAACTCGACTGTATTTACTAAATTTCATTTACCATTATTGTCCCAACTAACATTCTAAATACCTATGTTTTGTAATTATGTTTGTTACTACATAATAAAATGCCAATGCAATGCTAACGTTAAAGATTTGGAGGAAACGGAAACTTGCTTAATAAAGAACTTTTTCCTGGGAAATATTTATCAAAATATAAATTTTCTTCTAAATCAAATTCCCAGGAATTCGTTCCCTTGCTCTGGGTGAATATTACCGTTTAACATAATATTGTTAAAATCGATAGAGTACCCTCATACTGATAAAAGCGCCCTCTATAATATTTTTTTGCGGTAAAAAGGAGCCTAATAAATTCTAAAAATAGATCAATAAATGTACAAATTATAATATGCTCTGGAAAAAAAATAGTTATTTCAATTTATTGAATTATGCTTTTTAATTTGAAGCAATATGCATAATTTGATAATCTTAGTTACCTACTTTTCAGTGATGACAATTTAGAACTATTTTCGCTTTTAACAAATTTCAATTTTTTTTATTTTATATGATTTTGTGATGTTTCTAATAAATGATATAATTGCAGACAAGTTCAACGACCTCTCAGACCCCTTATAGCGCCACAAACAACTGCAAGGAAATCTTGGACAAAAGATTACAAGTGCGGTGGGAAATACAGGTAAATATTCAAAACAAATATTATTTGTAATTACAGAACAAAAACCTTAGATGTTTTAATCAAAAGAATAATCTTATTAAAAATCTACTTGATCCCATTTATTTTTTTACGTTTTAAAATATTTTAAAATAATCATTTCGTTATATTTTTCCAATCAAGCCAATAGCGAGAGTTAAGCAAAGGTAAAGTTTGATCAGAATTAAAGACAATAACCATTTAATACTTATATGTGTGTAAAAATTACACCCAATTCCAACAGATTTTGTTAATACGACATATGTAAAAGTTTAAATTTGTCAAAAGAGATTAATTTATCAGTGTTGTTTTATTGAAATAAGCAACAGTGATAAATGTAATAATAATAAACAGTAGTGTAGGTAGTAAAAAGCATAAAAAATGGACATTGGCTTTGTCTCAGTTAACGGTTACATTTGCCAAAATTTGACCAGATGTTTTTTATTCTAATAATTTGAGAAAATATTGTAACTTTAATAATTATGTTTCATATGAATACTGCTTTAATTGCAAATTTAGCTCTTATGAAAGGGTAAGTGCTTAATGCTTATTTGTATGTGATATGGAAGATCTACACAAAGGTCTACTTATTGTTAAACCACAACTGTGCTTTTACTTCTAAACTAAATTGAAAGAAAAAGGATTCTAGATTACATGCCACTTTCGTCTGATAGTTCCTGTAATGCTAGCAAAATCACAGAAACATTGTGTGATAAAACAATTTATTATTATGAACTGTCACAGTATGTAGAGAAAAAAACAATATTGGATGCTTTATCAGGTGTTTCTGAGTGTTCATATTTAAAAAACGTATTAGCATTTTATCATAAAAAAATATCATGTGCAGATCCATCTTGTCATCCTGACCTCTTGGAAAGTTATTATTTCTCCGCAACCGACGATAGCCTTGTATAACACTCCAATCTTTATTTCCAGGGCGACAATGTCCAAATCAGCTTGTCAGCACGACTCCGCAAGGACCAGTACATGTCGTTCGGAATATCTGGCGCTGAAGGTAGACCTGCCATGTTGGGAGCGGACGTCGTTGTCGCCTTTTGGGATTCTAAGTAAGTTGAATTGTTTAGCAAGGCTTACAGTTAATAATTCTTCTCACGACACTTGCATGAACGAGTCTCTAAATAAAAGAGAGGCATGAAGCCGTTGATTTTTCTCTATCTACCCACAAAATATACCAGGCCAGCCTGGTGAGCTAATAAAACCGCTGGTTAACAAGTCTTGCTTCCATCTGTCTATCAGTATGACGTATGCTAGTCGTATGAAGTGAATTTAATTTAATTTTATATCCCAAATTAAGCACAGCCTGAGGTAAGTCTACCTAATAATAATAATATCAAAAGTGATTATTTCTAAATTCTCTTAATCATTCTTACTGATCCCGACTACTAGTTATCGATCAAACTATCTACGAGTACTATCTACCAACTGGGATATAGGTTAAGCTCTTCAGTAAGCCTAGGGTCGGAGAAATTAAGTCCCCGGAGACAAAATTGCTCATGCCCCTCGCTTCTTCGATCCATGCTAGATCTTCTGGTGTTGACAATAAGGTGTAGGTATATTTATAAAAATTACCTTTAGAAAATTAAACACAAATATTTTTTTAATTCCAGAACGAACCAGCCAAAAGTAGCAGATTACTCTATATCTCACTTGGCCCAATGCGACGGCAAGAAGGGAGTCTGCCCCGATGCCAGAGTCGGGGGCACTAACGATGTTGTGCTCGGTAAGTTTTAGTAACATATTAAATATCGGTTTCTTTGTATTTAATACGTAGTATTAAGTTAACTTGTCAACGGGCACAAAACGAGACACAATAGAAATATCTATTGCATGCGAACACCAGTTTCGCGGTGCCCGCCAAGGGAAAGACGTAAAAGATCGAAAGAAGTTTCATATTAAGGTAGAAATCTTGTAAAAAATAATTTTCTAGGCTACAAAATGCACATTTCCATTCCAGTATCAGGCAACCAGAAGAACGGTATCACAACCATAACGTACCGGCGACCGCTCGCAGCCAAAGAGGCGATCAAAGATAAGGAGGTGTTGACCGCTCGCTCGCAATCCGTCATAGCAGCGTTTGGGCCGCTCAACTCACGCGCAGAAGCTAATGCGCATTCCTTTATGGACACTACCAGGACTGATGTGCAGGTGGACTTTGGAGCTATGGTAAGAATTATAATAGTTTCCATTTGATTCAGACCATCTCTACTCTAGGTCCATAATTTTTCTACAATATTAAGAACAGAAAATCTATATTGCTTATAAAAGTTATAACACCACACACCTACATAGTGTAGTATAGTAGTGACGCCGCGCGCCAGTCAGCTCATGACCACGGTTGGTGTAACCCAGCCGAAACGTCGAGCAGTAAGTAGTATCTATATATTACACTATGTACGTCGCGTGTAGTCCCGGTGTTATAACTTTTTATACAATGCAACGTGATAGTTTAAAATCTATATTGCTGTTTGCTCGCAAGTCCCTACTGGTTGCTTTAAAGTGAGTGCTCAAATGAACTTCACCTGCTCCGTATCACCATGGGACGACGAGGTGACGTGTTAAGAGTTCCCGTCCACGTGTAATTCATAATGCACAAATTCGCCTTAACATTTCTCCTATGAACAATTATTTTAAATTTTAAAAGCAAAATTTAACAGGTATTATTTCAGTCAGCCTGCTCTACCAAATTCCGATCATATGCACTCAAATATTCTCAAAAAATGTACATAGAAGATGAGATGTCCCCCTCCTCGCATCGTATTCTCGCATCGCACCTGTCTTTGTGGATTCTTGGCATCGGAAAGAGTGAAATACGGACGGAAGGCTTATTTAAAGAATACTACCAACCCATCTCTTCCTTTAGTGTCATAAAGGCGACTAATGGACTTAGAACTGCACAACATCCAATAGCTTATAGCGGCGACTGTCACACTGAGTGCAGTCACTGCTTGGTGAAGCGCTGACTATGGCAGTGGGCTTTTGCCTAGACTCTGACTAACACATAGGGGAAAATAGTCGTGATCATATGTATTTATGAGGAGCTCAGTGGCGTAGTGGTGAGTACGCTTGGACTTTCGATCGAAAACAAAGCTACATTCGCCATGGTCAGGCCGTGGATGAGTGACCAAAACTTTGTGATCTTGAGCTTCTCCGTGCTTCGCTAAGCACGTTAAGCTGTTGGTCCCGGTCGCTATTGTTTTCTAGCCACTAGCCACTAGCCGTGGACCGTTTTCTACCCACCAACCCGCATTGTGCCAGTGTTGTGGTGTTACGGCCCATATTTCGCATGTGTTTCTCCATGAGGAAGGCCTATGCCCAGCAGTGGGACGTATATAGGCTGAGGACGATATGTATGTATGTGTATGTGAAGAGTGACGTGCAGATGGGTGTCAAGAGCAGAACGGACCTGATCTGCTTATCTTGTTGGATTGCGGCCCGTGGGTCGTTCGTAAAGATGAGACATAATTAACAATTTATCACATCATTCCCAGAACGACAACACCTGCATCGGTCTAGCAGAGCTAGAAGCAGGCGGACCTGGCGCGTGGGCTCCTCGCGTGTTAGAGGGCATTACCAACTTTACTGCGCGCATTGGTCCGGCGGGAGGAGCTAGGGGATACACGCCTATTACTGGTAAGATGGGCTTAAAAGATATCGACAGAATTAATAAACTTTTAAAAGGGATCTGTCCATTTTTCCTAACCAAGAAAGTCACTAGACGTAGATGAGAAGATAACGATAGAATTGAAAAACTTTCTCAGCTTCTTGGTCATTCATTTCAAAGCAAGGTAGCCACTAGCCGTGGACTGATGAACGGTTGCCGTTAATTTGAAATATTTACATAGGTAAGTGTACGCTTTGCAGCAAGAGTTCGGATCAGAAATGGCACAATTTATACTTTCTCTCATTTTGTGCTTCATTTTCATCAATATAATTATTGAATATAATTTGATTAAATAGAAGATTCTAGAAAACTCAAAATGAATGGTAGCATAAAGCCTACACGAATCAAATTTCTATAAACTTAAAACTAAATACCTATATAAAAAAACGGACAAGTGCGAGTCGGATTTGCGCACGGAAGAATCCGTATCTTTGACTAGGTTAACCCTAAAAACGATCATGTATCAAATTATTTATTTACATAAAAAAACTCTAAAAGACTCTAATTTGCAGGCAACGATATTAATGGATTCCTGTCTTACGGTAAAATTCTTGTACAAATCTGTATTGTGATGTGACATTTTATTATTGAATGTTTGAGTAGTTGCTTTGAAAGTTTTTGTTTCTTTATATCCAATGTCTTGGAAGTAAAACTTAATGCTGCCTGGATAAATATTATTACTAAAAAAATACCTATCTATTTATTTGATTGTATGAATGAAAATTACGAATTCTTTTGTTGGCTTAATTGTTTTGAGCTTTTTTATGATTTTTTATTGTGATGTGATGTTATGTGGATGATCTTTATAAGTCTTTTCGTATTATTTTGTTATAAGATCTTTGTGTAAGAATATATTGATGTTTCCGATAGAGCAGGCGCCATAGGTAGTTGAGTGTGCAAAATATCAAGATTGAGGACCGCGTTCTTGCTAAATGCGCCATAATGGTAAAATGGCTTCGACACACAAGAGTTAATAATAAAAATGAATTTATTATTTTCAATAAAACGAAAATTAAAATTGTTTTTAAGCATTTTCAGCATTTTTACTCGATAGCCGAAGGGGATCGGATAAAATGGATCAAGAAATCTCCTCGCAATATTCAGAATCGCAAACTGCAGGCTTTTCTGAGTTCAAAACGCGCTCTTCATATAATGCACACTCAATTTCCTATGGCAGCTGCTCTATTACTGTCTATATTTTTTGACATTTATTATTTTTTGTGGTGTTGATTTTTTTAAATTTTAATGTAATAACAAATTTAATAAAGTGTAAACAAATGCTGTCTTTTCTGTTATGAAAGATGTTACGAAAGAATAAATAGTTCAATGCAAAGTAACTTTTAATGTACGATCCAGTATTTAATTTCAAGTTGCCGCTTACTTATAATATCGAAACTGTTACATGACAGGTCATCCATCATGGGGTATCGCGTGGTACATTAACGATCAGCTGATTCCTGAGATCTATGTGGAGAGGGGCAAGACGTACACATTCATTGTTGAAGGTGGAGACGACAGGACGAATCCTGCCAAGTAAGAAATTAATGATAAGTTTGTGATAAATATCTTCCGACTTCTTGCCTTTTCTACTCTGTGTATGGTCAGTACAACGCTGGCGCAGATCTATGAGTTTAAGGGAATTGAACTTGGCGTCGGCTATACCAAACTCTTTTCAAAACAAACCACGAACAGAAATGCAGAAAATATTACGTCTGTACTCATTTCCATCAATATTGAAGCAGTATTTTTGATGTATGCTTATCTCAGAAAGCAGCCAGATCTGAGACTAGTGATGATAATAAGTGTTGTTCGTGTTGGAAAGACCTTTCAAACGATACCACCAGCTTGGCTATTGGAACCGGGTACCATTCTGTCCATTTGCCCCTTGTTTAACAACACCTCTGACATTCGTCAACTCATCCATGAAAAATCAGTTTCGTCTGTTTCGAGTCGTTGCTTCATCATTTTCTTATTCTGAATCTCATATCACATACTGAATCCACCACTTCCATGGTCTTCTACTCATTTGACATTGGACCACATTTATACTAAGATTTCCTCTAGCTATGTTCCATTTACCTCCCTCCCCCCATCACAGTCTCACCTTTTACTCCTCATATTTCTAGTGACTCTGTCCATTTTGACGAGACACATATCAATATTAGCTTCTGCTGAGAACACTTTTCTTTAATCATTTGCTTTCTTTGCCCTAACAGCCATATTCACATAAATGAACAAAACAGAAATGTCAATGATGAGAAACACTTAATATCTAAAACTATACAATTCTGTTTAGGTTCCACCCTTTCTACATAAGCGATTCATCTGAGGGCGGGTTCGGTCAGAAGAAGGAAGAGGATCAAAGGAAACAGCGCGTATTCGCTGGCGTCGCGTACGATAACGAGGGATACGCGTACCCTACTGCTGGTAAGTAAACAATCATCATTTTAATAATATACAAGAAGGATAAATTTTTAAAATAAAAGACAATATAAATAAATAATAAAACTGAAAACCACACATAAACAGGTCTTTGACAAAGGATAAACAGGTGACAGTGGCGGGTTATAAAATGATTTGAAGGGAATGAAATGTTGTTTGAAAAAACTATGTACCTATTATATCGGATATAGAGGCGTGATGATATCTTATTACTTATGTTGTCCCAGTGGGCCGCTATTGCGAATGGACGCACAAGACCATCGACCAAGCAGCCTCGTCGGCCACCTTCGAGGACTACATGAAGACTTTACAACTGGAGTGTAATGACGGAGAGCCCGCCACGCTCAACTGGACTGTTGCGCACGAGACGCCTGATCTCGTCTACTATCAGGTATTTATAAGGACTTTTTATTTTCAATACAATCTGAGACTTAATCTTGCAAAAACTAAAAGTTCTGCTCCCTGTTACATGGGGACATGAGAAATTAAATGAGGAAATCAAACCTCTGCCAAACTGCTATGAAAGCGTTATGATGCTATGCTATAACGTTTTTTTAGACAGACAAATTGCATGATAATTTTTCACCATTTTTACCCACCCATTTTTATTAGGCCAACTTTATAGGGAGTGGTCATTTGCAAAATCTTGTTTATTATTCTATTATCAGATAGACCCTCGATCCAGCTGAAATTGAAATAATCCAAACTGGGAACATCTTATCTTTCCTAGACAGTGCCCAGTTGATGGAGCTACTGTAGGGCTCTAATAGAACTTACATAGGAGGTTGATCACAATAGATCTTATTAGGTCACAGCCACGCGAAACAGCCCCGGACAGGCACAAATAATAATAAATGTTGGGCTTATTTCTAACCCACATGCTATATGAGAAATGTTATTCCCCAGTGCTACACCCACAACAACCTAGGCTGGAAGATCCACGTAGTGGAACCAGGCACCCGCATCCCGTCAGCGGGGCTCACGAACGCAGCGTGCTCGTTATGCTCGCTACACTCGCTCGCCGCGCTCGCTGCAGTCGCTCCGCTCGCTCTTAGAGGACCTGCTGCCAGGTAAAGCAACGACCAAGCAGACTAAACTGTTTCTACAGTCTCTATTTACACTAAAATTGACGCTTTTGTTTCTTCTTCTGTAGGTGCCTCTCCGACTAGCGAAGGTTGGCAGTCACGTCCGCAAATTTGTCCCTATCTCTAGCAAGGCGAAATAGCTCGGCAACACTGTTGATGCCCGTCCACTCTCTGATGTTGCGTAGCCATGATTTTTTCCTTCGCCCGATGCCTCTCTTTCCAGCTATTTTCCCCATTATTATCGTCTGCAGCAATTCATATCTATCGTGTCTTAAGACATGACCCAGATATGCAACTTTTCTACGTTTGATGGTTGTCAATAGTACGGTTTCACGATTAACTCTTCGAAGTATATCAGCATTGGACACCTTTTGAGTCCAGTTGACCCCTAGCATACGCCGGTATGTCCACATCTCAAATGCGTCTATGCGCCTGCAGAGAGCCTCCAGTAAAGTCCGCTCAGTAAAGTACGCTTTTGTTGATTTTACTTAAAACTGTGTCATGATAATAAAATGTAGCTTGATTCGTCTACTTTTAGGTTTTTAATATGATAGATTATGTTTTAGTCGTACATCCAGATCATGAAATTCCCTACCCGCACACGTATTCGCTCCATCCTACAGCATGGGTTCCTTGAAAAGAGGCGTGGAAAGGAACCTTATGAGGCTTGCATCCTTTGGTGCTGCCCTAGCATCCTTTGCGAATGGACTCATCTACTACTTACCATCAGGTGGTGTTGAGTCATTTGCTGGGCCAATTATAAATAAAAACCGGTCTCAAAAAATTTACAATCACTAGGAATCTTGACGAAAAATAAAACATTAACCTAAAAGTAGATATGAATTAAATCTAATTGAAAATGTATTTTTAGCTCGTACAAATATAAATAAAATATTGATATTTCGTGATATAAAGACTTTACATTTGTTATTGAAAATAGACTTTTGTTGAATATAATTTGTGGATAGAGACTATAAAAATTGTATTAAGCCTTGTAACCCCACATTAACATATGTGTAGCATGGCGCCGTTTGAACGACATAAATATGTTTAATACTAAATAATGTTCAAAGGATAAGGTTTTCAGTTTAAGCTATACAGGTTAAGTACCATAGTTAAAAGTACAGGTAAAACTACACCATGCTACGCATACAGAAGTTTGTGATAATAATGTTTGGTATTTAGAGCTAAGGAGCTCGGGCGAATCGATCGATAGACAAATCTAAGAAATGGGTAAATTATGTCAATCTACCATATTATCAATTTCATATCAGTCACTATAAAGTGCATTTTGCACTGACTTTTTGTAATTAAGCTTGCGAGTTGAGTAGATAACTATTGGATTTAATATTTATACGATGCCCCCTTTTCTTGATAAATATATTATCTTCTAACCCACCCAACATAGAATATACATTATAGATACTTTAATTATATATTAAGCTTGTAAAATTTTTAGACTCATTAATATCAAGAAACGTAATATCAAATTATGAGCTTGTAAGATAGTATCTTTCATACAAACTTACCTTCCAGCGTAAAATGTTGTATCTACGTCATTCGGTTGTTTGGGTCGGAGAACACTTTCTTCCTATACATATTAGTGAGGGGGTAGTATTAGAAAATTTTATGGAATTGATTTCGTGGTGTTTGGCTTGGAAACTTAAATTTTAGTAAGTATTTCAAATAAAAATTATGACACCGTAACTTCGACAATAAATTCGCGTCTTAGCTATAATGACATGAAATTATAGGTTTGCCCCCATGTTCTTGTATGGGAGTTTGGGTGCCACTTATACCTATAATTTCATGTATAATGACATGTATTTTTAGATTATTAATTTGTAAGTTATACATTTTTATACCATGTGATTGACAATAAATAATAATTCTATGCTAATGGTATAATTTTAAAACCTTAATAAAAGGATTTTTTATTAAATATACCAACCAATGTGAGGTCTCGCTACTTCTAAGCTCTCTTTGTTTGTATTTATTGTTTTGAGAAGTTTTTTGATGTGGTATTGAGAATTTATTCTTACATAATTAGGGAAAATTCATTCTAAGACAATAATATATATCATACTTCTTATTTACATGTTCTTTGATACATAAACATTTGCATATTTGGCATGCTTTAAGTTATAAATGAAAGACAATAAATAAAAGTTGTATTCAATTAAAATTTTGGACTGTTTATATAAGGTATTGGATAAGCGGAATGTAGTGTATGGACTGTTATGAAACAATGACAATAAACTATGTATTCATAACGTTAAATATCAATTTGCTTTGATAATTATTTATGAAAATGTCATAATGGCTTTTGCCAACGTTTTGTGCAAAACTGTTCACCTATAATATTATTTAGTAAACGCCATTATTTCAAGGTGCGATTACCAAAATGTTAATAACGGAAAAGAAGGAAATTTGTACATAAAAATATTAAAAGTAACTATACACTTTGCTTAACGATGGTACTGTAAAATTTTATTTGACCATTGAGGAGGTCTTGCCAGTAAAAAAGTAATACTGCTAATGGTAGTTATTTTGTTAAAATGTTGTTTTAACTTTTTTATTATGTTTTAAGAGTTACACTACTAGTACACGTTAATAAATCATATAAGAATGTTCCTTGTTTTGGATAGAAATGTTTTTAATATTTAAATGTTAAATTAAAAAAGCTCTAATTGGAAATGGCGACAATAACGTTGAAAAAGTTTATAGACAATAAAATATAGAATTTTATCTATTGAAACTTCGAAAAATGATATACACGTAAATTTTAAGCATTTATTAGGAAAAATTTGTTTCTGAAAACTTTACCTATTATATTATAAAAATAGATTAAAAGTGATAGAGTAATTTGAAATCATTTTACACTTTGTAGGCGTAGATGTTGATGCACAAATTTATGTTCGTTTATAAAGATTATTAGTAGTTAATTATGGGATAATAGTTACTGTATGTATGTATACACAGTAGACTGTGTAGAATACAACATTATAACGTGCAATTACTGAAAGAATGGAATTCAAAATAGTTAAGATAAAAATTAAAATTCTATACAATCCTTGCTTACATTATCAATAATAAATTAATAATCAAATCAATTACTTAAAATAATTCTATGAAGTTGGTATAAGTGTAAACATGTTTACTTGAAAAGCGCAAAATTAATACGCATTGCGGTTCTAACAATAATGACATATGAAATTAATGAAAACAGTAAAATTAAATATTGTGATTATTGATTATTAAGTACAAGTAACCTAAGCTCTACAATTACACATTTCCAAGATTATAAACAATGGAATTTTGTGCTTAAAAATAAAGACAATATCTTTGGACAATAAATATGTTTAACATGACAGGAAGGTTAAGTAAGGCACAATGTCGTTTTTTCTTCCAAAAATAGGTAACCTATAAAATGTATAAGCTTATAAACATATTTATTGAGATAACACTCATACACATTAAAGTTTTCATTGTCTACAATTTAGCTCTATTATTCATGCGTGCCGTTAAATTGTGAAGTTGTTTCATACATTAAAATGCACAATAATCTCATTAGTGGTCGTCGAAGTTAAAGTACAAAAAAGTTTTTCAACTTTAGTATTTTACTTGAAACCGTCAACAACAATCGGATTTCTTTCAAAATATACTTGGTTGTATACAATGTGATGTGTTTTGAATCAATTAAAGATCTTGCAAGCACATGGTGCAGGACAAAACCCTAGTTTTGTTTTTTAAAGTATAATCTACTGCTACAGTATGAGAAGGAAAGCTAATGATTTTTTAGTAACAATAGGAAGCTTAAGAACAGTATTGGAAAAATTAAAACGAAAAATATTTATTTCAATAACTAAAATAACTATTTAACTAAGAAATAAATTGGATTTTACTTGAATCTCTGTTTGCCATCATATCTATCTTATCTCAATTAATTATCCCTATGCGAAAATATTCACCTTATACTAATGCTTGAATAGTAAAAATGTTTGTGATTGTTAAATAATAGAATAAAGAAGTGAGACGATTCTGTCCCGCAAAAACAAAAAAAAAACATTTATTATTTTTTTAAGAAACTGTTAATAAACCGTTAATCAATAGTACTGAAAATGTGTCCCAGAACTTTTTTCTTTTTTAGTATGTTAATTATAAATTCCAACAGGCTTGACCTTTCTATTATTTTCATTTTGATGATTTTCATATTGCATGATTATTATACATTATCCAGAACTCGATATTAAGTTATGTAAAATTTTTTGAAATATCGAAACACAGCACGTTGTAAACAGTAGGGGATACCTAGGAGACTTGTGACAGAGGTGAATTGTGACAAGGACGATTTCTCCATTACTATTATAGAAAGTGAGCTGGTAATAACGTTCGTTTGTCTCTCGATAGACCCACTACACCAACGAATGTTATTACCAGCTCGCTCACTATAATAGTTCGGGAGAAATCGTCCTTGTCACAATTCACCTCTGTCACAACTCTCCTAGGTCTCTCCTGTACACTTAAAGAGTATGATAATTAAAAACATCCATGACAATTTACGTCGATGTTAACGTTATTTCAGATTAAACATAACCTTTGTTGTTAGATCTTTACATTGCATAATAAATATAAATGTGATCAAAATTAAAAATATTATTTAGTATCAAGACATTTAGTGTGTAGTGTAGTTGTTTATTTCCTTTGTTAACGAGATTTTTTACGAAAAGTAATATTTAACAGCGTTAGTACAAAACAGGAATATTGTTTTTACATTTTAAAAATATATAGATTACAAAATATAGATGGTAAAACTGAATTTATGTAATTTATAATGTTAATATTTTACTATTGTCCTTTGATATATTATTATGTGCATTACTTATTAATTACCAATAGATACAAGTAAGAAAAATATTTATTTGTGTTTTGTCATTTCAGCATAAACTTATTTTAAAATCTTAATAATTTTTTTGTTTGTACGTATAACGATACGCATATTTTCCATGTTTAATATAATATAAAATAGCTTGATAATGCTTTTATAAATACCTAATTGCAACTTATGTACATACATATTTAAGTGTAAGTCACTCAATTTTGTAAGAAAAATCAGTCTCAAGAATCAAGATCAACTTGCTGTTAATGTGTAATTTATAAAACTTTGACAATAAATACCTTTCCTTAAAGATATTCATGTATTGTTTCCTTACTTTCCTGCGCTCCTAGATTGTTCAATGTTTACATTGCTATTCTTAAAAGCAGTGTATCTATGAAGTTAATCTCGTTTCAGATGATAATCTTCAGATCTATAGTATCTTTCCATTAAAGTTGCTTAAAAGGTAAACAGAAGGAAGGTAGTTTTACGACGATTTTATTTACTCACTTTCTTGTTTATCTTTTTGTCACTTTTATGTTCGGTTGGAATTTTGTAACTCAATTTTGAGGCACTTCCGGACTAGCTATCGGACTGAAACTTTGGGAATAGTTCAGGAACTCGGTGACAGTGCAACTTGTGACAACTTCCAACTTTCTATAAGCACTTTCAGGTTGACATTTCAACAACTTTCAGGTTTTGTATGGAGAGACTACGTACAGTGCCATCTATTGATTGGTGTTGAATATCCATTTAATAGATAGCGCTGTGATAGATCGCCATCTATTGATTGGTGTGAAACCATCAATAAATAGATGGCACTCGGTGTAGTTAAGAAGAATAACGAATAATATTAGATTAAAAACGAGGGATTTTTTTATCTCTTAAGTGTTGTGACAACACTACATAAGTGAAATCAATAGAAACGGACAGCAATTGGTTGTTACAATTAATTATATTAATGTGCCAATGCCCATCTAAAAAGTGTGAATGATAATTTTAAAAATCGGTGAGTCGAATGTTTTTTGAACAACTGAAAAATAATATATAAAATGCTTCATGGGTTAGGTAAGGCCTTTTTTATTACTGTCAGAAAGGTGACGTTATGGGAAAGAATATAAATATATAAAAAAACAGGATAAGCCTTAACTGGAAACTGAAACCTGTGATCTAAGAAATTCTAAACGTTAGTAGATTTTCTATGAACGCTGGTAACAAAATGTTTAGATGTCAGTGCTGGTAATAAAGAACTGTTATGAATCATAACAGTTCTTATAACTTATGATGGCCTTGAGGAGCTCGGTGGCGTAGTGGTTAGTATGCTTTGGCTTTCAATTAAAAACAAAGCTACCTTCGCCATGGTCAGGCCGTGGATGGGTGATCAAAACTTTGTGATCTTCCGTGCTTCGGAAGGCACGTTAAGCCGTTGGTCCCGGTCGCTATTGCAACTGTTTCTACCCACCAACTTGCATTCAGCCAGCGTGGTGGTGTTACGGTCCATACTCCTCATGTATTTCTCCATGAGGAAGGCCTGTGCCCAGCAGTGGGACGTATATAGGCTGAGGACATTTGAAGACATGATGGCCTTTAGGTTATTATTATGAAAGATCATCCTGTCAATGGATGGAAAACCAGACATAATAGAAACACCTATTGGGGTTCACTGGGGTTCATGCTGGCCATCAAGGAGCTAAGCCATTCCCATCACGTTACCCGGTTATGGGTTGGTGATAAGTGCCAGAGCTTCGTCTGTTAACTAGCAGGCTGCACCATGTGCGGTCAGTTTAATTCTTGTGAGGTGTAAAAACCTCACACTCTTCACCAACACCAAAAATACCAATAAAAAATTTAAAACCAAATTTGATGTGCTTGCTCTCAATACCCAAATAACATGTACCTACAGAAGAAGACCTAATCAAATTGCATATTTTTTTAATGACTTTAAACGGAATGGGCTAGTTGACCCATTTTTTTATTGGGCCCCAAATGATTCATAACCCATCACTTTAAAAAATAATAAAATATTTTTCTGAAGCCTATAACACAATAAATTTTAAATTATACATTACATTTGCTTAAATGTCAAAAACGCCTTCGGTCCTGATGGTCTATGAATTAATTATCTGTGCCGTAACGTCACGATTATTGTAAACAATTCAATACGCATGCGTGACATAGCCGACAGTTAAGCTTGATTGGTTGCGACTGACGTAAGGCGCATTTTGACCATGCGTTGTAATTGTTTACATGAAACGTTACTCAACTAATTTCACGAACACAGTGGATAGCGTTTTTGGCAGATGAAAAACCAACAAATAAAACATATTTAAATTGAATTTCTACAGCAATCCCGTATTAATATTTATCGAATTTGATATATTTTGGATCCTTGTACTATTGCCTTGTACTATGTGAATGACATATTATTTTCATTACTTTTGATATGAGTCAACTAACCTATTGTCGAAAAATGGTAATTGAGTAAAATGGTAGTTGAGTAACGTTTCATACGTTACTCAACTAATTTCACGAACATGGTGGATAGCATTTTTGGCACAGGTAAAAGTAAAACATATTTAAATTGAATTTCTACCGCAATCCCTTATTTATATTTATCTGGTATGTTTCGGACCCTTGTACTAAATACTATGTGAATGACACATTATTTTCATTACTTTTAATAAGAGTCAACTAGCCTATTATATTAGTTATTAATATTTTATTGACACATTTCAAATTCTTTTCTACCACTCATGGTAGAAATTTTGCACTAACAGTAGTCGCAACAAACTGACTGACTCACCGTCACTCACTGTTTCATTCTCATAATAATATTTTTTGTTTCGTAACATTGTTTAAAAATGTTTTATTATCAATAATTTAATTTAAGCGTACAGTGTGATAATTTATAAGTTTTACCATGTTCTTTGTGTCTTGATTTTCGCAGTGCTATTTAGTTGTTCTACAAATTGATTGTAGAGTTATATTTATTTATTTTTTACATTTCGTACATAAACGAGGATTATGGCGGAAAAAGTAAGTAAATTACATTTGAATTGTTTATAAATATGTAGTTTGTTGATATGAAATGTGATTTGGATTAAAACCTGTAAATTGGTGAAGACAAAGAGCTATCTATGAGGTTAAAAAAAACAACACCTGTCAACGTTCGCCACAAGGCATCACTCATTCTGGCGTCACTTATAAAATTTTAGTGAATTTTTGGGAATTAAAAATTTATAAATTTCTAAGATCTGCTACAAAATTATATGTTAAAAAAGCTTCTGTTTCTAAATTGTGTTTTGTGGTTAAATATGTTGTAAAAATTAAAAATAATTCTGTGGTGTCTAAATTTGTAAAACTGATAAATAAAAGATAATATTTTACAGTTGTAAATTAGTTTTAGTCTGCCGTCAGATTTAGAGAAATCTAAACATTGTTGTTTTTGTATATCTTGCTCCAAGAAAGACTAATGTAACTTTTTTCAATATAAATAAAGGCAACAACTACTTGTTACAATTTTATTAAACTACAGAATATATATACCAAAATAGGTAACAATGTTTTCAAATTAGATTATTTATTATTCACAGTATATAGGATTAAGAGTATTTTGTCAATAATTATTATTTTATTAAATACGTACATTTCAATCATACCTTTGTATAAATAATTGTTTAATGTTCACTGTGCTTTATATTAAAGCCCAATATTGTTTTTACTAGCAGGTTGTATCATAACCGGGCAGACAATTGAAATTTTCAACAATTTCTTTACATGAAATAAGTTTGCAGACAGACAGATCTTTGAAGCCAACTGTACACTGACATATAATTGTTTCCAGAAAATTCAAGAAAATCCTTTACCTGAAGAACAACTGGATACAGACCGACCTAAAGAGATGACAAAACCGTTGGACAAGACACCCGCTGCCCCGGAGGTAGCAGTCACGGAGCCGGCGCCACATGTGCCTGTGCCTACGTTCACAAAGACTTCTCCGAATGACCTGTACCGACGGTTATTGCCCGCTGTCCTGTTCTTGCTCACATTTGTCACTGTGATGACTATGTTGTTAGTTTACATGGATACTGTGGGTAAGTGTTATTGGTAATATTTTTAATTTTGTTATAATGTACAGTCAAGTCCAATTTACAGTAAATTATTGTTATTGGAAGGAACTTAATTTCCCCCTGTCAAATCTGCATACATAATTTTGTACTCAACTGTACTTACCAGCAAAAAGATATGACTTTCTTAGTAGATTTTCATCTCATATCTAGTGCTGTATAAACAAATAAATTACTACAATACAAACCTTAGAATGGCAAAGTCCTAAAATAATCATACCTAGTAAATAATCATTAACTAGTCAATGCTGTCACCAGTGCTTATAGTGACAACAACATACAAGAGAAAAATAGTTGTAGCAAATTCAAAAAGTCTTAAAAATGTCAAATATTTGTACCATTTGTGAATTATATTGAATTATGTATGTTCGGCAATGGGTGTCTCTTCGTTGATATGATGATGCAAGTTGATGCTTGTTCAAATAATTTAATCAACTAATGCTGCTTGTGTTTTGGTTTGCAATTTAGTAGATAAATACATATATATATTCAGAATATAACAATACTTAAATAAACATCAGAGACTGCGAGAAAAATGCCTGCATTCATCACACAAACATCTACCCCATCTGGGGATCGAACCTAAAATCTCTCGAGCCGACGCCTAGAGACCGGCGTACAGACCATTCGACCACGGAGGTCGTCGAAAAGCGTTGACCGTGGAATGCGACTTCGTTTCATACTATGGAGAGATCGATAGGTCGCATCTGTTAGTAATTATAATCGCCTCCCTGGTCTAGTGGTTCACACCACCGGGTGTCGATCGGGAGTTCCGGGTTCGATTCCCCATGGCGCAGAAGTTTTTCTGCTCGGTTTGGTCGGTGGTAGGGCTTCTAAGTCTAACTACCACCGTCTAACCTAAAAATTGTTGCCACAACAACAATGTTTGAAGATAACCAGTTCCTCAGTCGTCGAGGATTACAGGTGAAGCTCGCTTCCACCTTCGGCCTCATCGTCACATACCATCTGGTGAGATGAAGGCCAAGAGCTTACCTGTCATATGTAAAAAAGAAAGTGGTCGATGTGTCCCGTTCGTATGTGGGCAGCGCTGGGCGCCCAGCAGTTCCGGCTGAACATGTCGCGCGACTACGAGCTGGGCCGCATCCCGCAGGAGTCGGCGGCGCTGGTGGCGTACGTGCGCCAGCTGCACCTGCAGCCGCGCCCCCCGCGCCGCAAGCCCCCGCCCCAAGCCCCCACGCCCCGGGCCCGCCTGCTGCTAAAGATTTGCGGGGACATTGTGAGTGCCACTTACTATACTTTCTTTCTTTTTACAAGCTTTAATATTATACAATTCGAAAGCGTTTATTCAGTTTAGATGCATCTTAGCGCATGCTTATGAATGTCATAAAGGTTTTACAATATTTCGTCAATGAGAAAAACTACGCCATCCGTTCACAAAACTACAGGAGGCCTTGTTCTGAGAAGAACGGGCAAGAAACTTGGCCAGTTTCTACCCTCCCTTTTATACTCCTTACTAGTTTTTGTCCGCGACTTCGTCCGCGTAGAATAAGTAGTTACTTTGAGATAGTGATGGTATGTAGCCTATAGCCTTCCTCAATAAATAGGCTATTCGACACTGAAAGATTTTTCAAATTGGAACAGTAGCCTCGATTGGTGAAATTCAAAATTTACTCCTACTCTATGATTAGAAGCAAAGTACATAGTGGCGTAAATTTGTCCTTCATTTTTCTGGGATACGTTATTTAAATGTAAAGTTTTGTTATTTTAACAGCTATTAGATAAATAAACTTTATTGTGTACATTAGCCCTGTTAGCCTGTACACCGATATTGAAAGTGATAAAAACCTGTCACTTTTAACTGTCAAAGTACTATGGAATTCAACAACTAGACTTGATAAAAACGTGATAAATATTATATCACGCCGGTCATACTACTCAGGCAAATAGATTTTTATACAGTTTTTAAATCTAGGTGACACAATTGGCGGCCTTGTTGCTAGACAAACGATCTCTTCCAGACATTCTGTCGATGGAGTCATGGAAAAACCTATCGACTAGCTTCATTTTAAGCAACTAATGCTGCTCGTGTTACGGATGCTATAATAGTGCGCACACACACACACACACACAGCCCTTTCTTACATTATAATCTTAAGTTGGTAATTTATTTTTTCTATACCATACTATGTAAGAATTATGATAAGGAAGAGGGGCCTTTTCTGACACAACCTTTAATTTGTTTAAGTATGTGAACAAGAGGAGCTCGGTGGCGTAGTGGTCACTGCGCTTTGGCTTCGATCGAAAACAAAGCTACCTTCGCCGTGGTCAGGCCGTGGTTGGGTGACCATGACTTTGTGATCTCGAGCTCGGAAGGCACGTTAAGCCGTTGGTCCCGATCGCATTTGTGACCGTTTTTACCCACCATCCCGCGTTGGGCCAGCGTGGTGGTGTTACGGCCCATACTCCTCAAGTGTTTCTCCATGGGGAAGGCCTGTCCCAGCAGTGGGACGTATAAAGGCTGATGACGATGTGAACTGTAAATAAACTATTAGGTCCTTACCTATGAAATTGGTGTTTTGTATGGAGATTTTGGAGAATTCAGCAATTTCCATACAAAATTTTTTTTCAGTTTTCTTCACAACGACCAATCCAAAGATAATAATATTTGGCATGTATCATTAGACAAGCTTTAGTAATATGTGTAATATCACACTTCATAAAAATTATTTATCGTTTTTTAATTGAATGCAAATAAATTGATGTATTCGGGAGGCACTTAAAAAGAGTTGTCTCCGTGTCCAATTTTAACACAATTAAACTTACAACAAATTATCAAAACAAATGAAAAGAGCTCAAAAATATAGTCTATTTTTAGACGAGGTAATTATTTTTTAGGAATACTCTGAATCTTAATAGTTACAGACAAAATACTAAGAGAGAAAAAAAACCAATTTCATAGGTAAGGACCCAATATTTTGTATTTGTATTTGTTTGAACAGGAAAACGGTACCTTCGTGGAGTTTCTGCCGAGCGGCGCCAGGGACCCCACCACAGTGTACCTGGAGCAGGCGCGGGGGTGGGAGGGGGTGGTGGTGCGCGCCGCCGCCAGGGACTACCTCGCCCTTAGGGGGAGGGCACGCGCCTTGCACGCTTGTCTCTCCACCACTGCGCATCCCAGGGAGGTCAGTACCTGATGTCTGATGCTGCTCCATTCCTAGGGAGTTGACATGAAATCAATATAGACTTTATTGTACGATATCAAGTACTAGAAATGGTTGATCAGCGAAAAGACCGATACATACATACATACAATCACGCCTGTAATCCCCGAAGGGGTAGGCAGAGTCCAAGCAGCACTGTGTTCCTTAAGACCACATTTAGGCACACATAAATTGGGTTTGGTCAGATGGAAAATCGTGAGAGTTGTGACAAGTGGCTAGCTCATCGCCTACACAATCACAGACCCAGTACCCAATACGCCCTTAGTCGCCTTATACGAAATGCTAGGCAAGACAAGCAGTTGGTACATTCTTTTTGTGTCCCGGACCAACACGGGACAAGGAAAGTACGATAGCAAGGGAAAAGTATGATAGTGAATAATAATATTGGAGTCAAGATAATACTAGACCTACTGTATACAACAATAAGGCGCATACAAGATTGGCGAGTCTGAATCACGATGGCAGAGTTTCCAAGATAGATTAATATATATACAAGTTCCGACGAATAACAGTTGGATTGCGGTTCCCGAGCGTACACCTGGCTCGGCGGAAGATCTTCCCGTTTCGCTGATGCGGCATGCTCTCCCGCACCATTTAAAAAACCAAAATAACATTATAAACGACAGTACAAGTGCGGTCTTGTCGTTAAGAGCGATTTTTCAAGACGACCATTGGTGGATTGGCAGTACAACGTGTTAAAGGTAAAAGGCATTCGAGGTGGCACAGCTATAATTATGAATGATAATAAAATAAATAGTATATAAATAAATAAATATCTTCAAACATTCATACCTATCAACTAGCCCCATTTTAAGCAACTAATGCTGCTTGTGTTGCGGACACTAGATGACGGATAAATATATTTAATAGATAAATACATATACATATAAATATGTTACGGCCCATTTTCCTCATGTGTTTCCTCATGAGGAAGGTTTGTGGGACGTATACAAGCTGAGGACGAAGATGTTCTGATAGAGGAGCGGCTTCCTCCCAATACAAGTTGTAAACCTGTTATTACGTGAGTTAAGATTTTTGTATTGCGTACAGGTAACTTACCACGAAGCTGAGAGCCACCCGTCGTCGTTCCGGTCGCGCGTGCTGTGCCTGCCGCTGTACACGGTACTGCTGGCGGCGGCGGCGGACCGCGCCGAGCTCCTCCTCCTTGGGGGGGAGCAGGCGCTGCCGGCGCTCACGCACCTGCCCTACGCGCCCGCCATGCGGATACAGGTATAAACGTAGTGTACGAATGTAGGTCCTTACCTATGAAATTGGTGTTTTGTATGGAGATTTTGGGGATGTCTGCATTTTCCATACTAACATTTTATCAGTTTTCTTCACAACGACAAATCCAGAGATTGATTGATTGATTGATTTGGCATGTATCATTAGACAAGCTTTAGCAATATGTGTGTGAACACGCTTGATAAAAATTATTCATCGTTTTTATATTAATGCAAATCAAATGATGTATTCGGGAGACACTTAAAAAGAGTTGTCTCCGTGTCCAATTTTAACACAATTAAACTTACAACAAATTATCAAAACAAATCAAACGAGCTCAAAAATATAGTCTATTTTTAGACGAGGTAATTTTTTTCAGGAATACTCTGAATCTTAATAGTTACAGACAAAATACTAAGACAGAATAAAAACACCAATTTCATAGGTAAGGACCCAATATTTTACTACTGTCCTCTACAAAATTACTAATTTCTATGGACAACTTACGCTTGACCAAAAAATTACTGTACTAATTTTTTTTACAAATAAAGAATAAATGGTTCTTAGGAACCATTTATCCATTTATCGGTCGGTTAGAAAATAATTAAGAAAAACAAAAAAACGTAAGAAAATTATGATTCGCTATATATATATGGTATAACTATGTTCTACATAGTTATGGTATACATAGTCGGATCCTTATATAATTTATATTATACTTTCCACAGGTCATAGACTACCGCTCAACGGACCCAGTCGCCAGGAACATGACTCAACAGTTCCTAGCGACAAAGAACTACACTGTCGCCGCGACATACGACGACGGCGTCATGTTCGCGCTCGACGACGCGACGGACGCGCCATAGACGTACGTACGACCATAGAGCGAACTAGCCTAAGCTATGGCACTAACAACCGCTGTCGATGGAATGAACGTCAATCATAGATAAATTAACACACTTAACACAAGCATAGACTATAGTACTTCAAACTTAGCACTACCATAGACTATAATGCAATAACTTAGTTATCGTATAAAGTCATAGACAAACATAGGCTACTTACCCAGTATTCGACAGTCGTTTTTGATTTATTTTTATTAAATTTTTAATAAAAATGAAATGAAAATAAATTAAAAATAATGGACTATTAACACAAAAGCATAGACTATAGCACTATGAACATAGAAGCAATCATAGATCAACGTTAATTATGATTTGTAGACTCGAGAAAACCATGACAATTAAGTGATAATAAATTATAAATGAATTATACAACAATTTGTTTGTTCCAATGAAGACAAGTTTTAATGTGAAGAGTCTATTCCGTTATTAATTTAGTTATGAAAAAACCTCTTCATTTTTTTTATTCATCCCAGCGATTGACTACTTAAAATAGCAATTGTTTATTTGCAAACCAAATTAGACGATTTTATCATTGATCTTAATTATTGATCTGATTAATAAATCATCCATGACAGTTTATACCAATAATTAATAATTCCATAACGTGGCTTTTAGCGTAATATAAGTATTATCATTATTCATGCATAGCCAATTTATTTTTTTAATAAAATACTTAACAAATTCATTTTAAACATTGATTTTAACTATTAAATTTATATTTTGGCTCATAATGAGCTTCTGATTCTAATGATTCTCACTATATTTAAGTTGATGCACTTTTTAATATAACAACTCTCTTTGATATGAGATAAATGAGCCTTAACTATATTAAATATAATTATATAATTATTTTAACTGAAAGTAAGATAAAATATTAAGTAACCAAATAATTTAATTTTTCGGAGTAATAACAGCCTATATTTATTTAAAACCACTTCGACCCTAAAAATTAATTAATTGGTTTCTTATATTGGTTTAATTTTATATTGATCAGTATAATATTTCACAAGGAGTATTAACTTAATGAGCAATATGTTTCTTTTACAATACAAATAAGTTTTTTTTTACGATTTTATTCTTAAGTTTCTAATTGTTAATAATCGTGATAATTAAGAATAGTTTAAAAGGATGATTATGAATATTTACAGCATTTTTTACACTTACAAAAAGAAAAGAATTATTTCTTTGTCGATATGAGAAGTTGATAATTCCAAAAAGCAGTTTTATTCTCAATACCACCAGAAAGCAGAAATTAATTTTAATTCAATAGAAGTGAAATATGTTAAAATCGCAAATAATCTAGGTATGTTTCTCAAATTTTTAAAACACTTTTATTTTTTGCAATATATAGATTGATTCCTTTTATAAAGGGTGTATTGGAGCATGCACGACAAACCAAGTCAGATGATAGTGTTGATTATTTCATACACAAATACACTAAAAAGAATTCATTATATATTCATCATGTACAGTCACGTGTAAAAATATGTATATAACTTTGACAGTGACTCTGACTAGAAGCGAATAAAGACTCGCCTGTCAAATATATATGTATACATAAAGTGCACGTGACTATCAGTAAAAATGTACAGATGCGTTGAAAATTTTAAAGCAATATTTGTTTTTTCCAAAGAAGGTAGGTCAAAATAATCTGTACAACACTTACAATTTTTTATTTGCAAGCTACAGTCCCTTACACCCTGTATAATTAGTACTTGATTTCTGTTAAACAACTGTTTTAAATGAAACATTTATCCACATTCAATTGAAAAGGCTATACCGATCGTTGGAACTAGTGCCTTGACTGAACACTGAACCTGGTACAGCCACCTGCAAAAAGACGAGTATCTTAGTACCTTGTCAATTTTTAGAATGACAAAGTACTTAAATAATCACATATATTCTTTACAAAAATGCATGTACTGCGCGTTTTTAAAAAAATGCCTCGTGTGATGGCGAAGTGGCATCAGCGCATCGGTATTTTTTAATTAGTTTAGACCTCCAGTCTCAAAATTACGGCTGTGCAGTCACATACATACATTATCTCTTAAGGGTTAGTCAGAGACTAGATAAAAGCACCGCAAAAGCAGTCCACTGCCATAGTCCGCGCTTCACCAAGCAGTGACTGCACTCAGCGTGACAGGTGGTGAGCCCGTCGCCGCTATAAGCTATTGGAGGTTGCGCAGTTCTGTCGCCTTTTGCGACACCCAAGGGAAGATATGGGTTGGTAGTATTCTTTAAATGAACCGCTACCACACAACTGGTTTCAATACAAATCGTTATACTTGCGTTATCTGTGTAAATAATCATATCTTTTTGCTGGTGGCTGCACACGAGTCACACATGTGCCTTATACCGGACTTGTACGAATGCACACATCTTGTCTTTTCTCATTTAATGATTGTTGTGACAGCTGTCAAATTAATAAAAATCCGGCCTGCTGTCGCCAATCCCATTGTAAGTGATAAAGAGAATGCACTAGTTATATAGCACCATGTTATCTGCACTTAAACTTACGGTTAGAATGGTTGGTTTACTCTGGAACTTGACGTTAAAGGGAAATTTATATGGCTGTATGTATATTACTCTCTTTGCCTGATAAAACTTATTTTACTAACATCCAACGAGCTTAGAGTAACCGGAGTCTTGGGTGGTTTTACATACAGAATCAATGATTTTGTATGAAGTAAAGCAACCGCCCATGATGGCGAAAACGACGTCACCCTGATTGCCCTATGGTTAGATCTATATATGATTTTACTTATCTGTGCTAAAATCATATTTCTTGTTGTTCTGTGTTGTGTTACCCATCAATGAAAGCACCCTTATTTTTGATAGAAACAGACAGTAAAGTAGGTATTACAGCGGTAGTCAAAAATCTACAGATATCATCGAGGTCAGTAATACTATTACAGTTTTATGCAAATGCAGCCATGTTTTACTTAAAAAACTCTTTAAAAGTCGATTAATAGTAGTAACAAATCATCACTCCTCTTTCCCCGAAGGAGTAGGCAGAGGTGTTGCCACCCACATTTTGGCCAGATTTGATCGGACCTCATTTAACAGGTGGCGAGCCTGTTGCCATGCACCGGGTACAATGTGAGGCAAGCGATATTCACAATGAACTGTACATAAGTTTTGTTCAAACTCAGTGGTACAGGCGGGGGATCGAACCCGCGATGTCCGTCCCAACTCGGCTACCGCTGCCTATTTAATTGCATAAAACTGCAATATTACTTACCATGCTCATACTTGCAGATTTTTTTCTACCGCGGTAATATCTGCTTTATCATAAATATGTCTATTTTTGTAGTTGAGGTTTCAATCAAAAACAAACCAATATTTGAGTACATATTCGAATAGCAAAATACATGGCCATAGATTCCCTTTATTTCTTAGTTCAGAGGTAAACACAATGTAATGGGACAATAATGTCACTGAAGTAAAGTAGAAGTGGGTAGCTCGGAGCTTTGCACAAATTAGCACTTAGGGCAAACCAGCTTGACATAGACAATAGATTATAATATTCTTTCTTTCAATCTATGCTTAAAGTTGCCTAAAAAAATCGCTTTTATAGATAAGGTCGCCTGTAACGTTTTCTTTTCTTGCTATAAATATATCTTTTGTTGTGTCTGAATATAAAACACAATTAAACATTAATTCTCATTTAAAAGGCCACTTTGGACTACCCTGAAATAGAAATTTGGAATGGGCTCAAATAATCCCTTAAGCCACTTTGACACTGTCTGAGCTTAGAATCTGTTCCCACAAGATATTGTGGCAGTTCAAAATGCCAATGAATTTATAAATGAGTTACAAAGAACTAGACCTCCTGGTAGTTTTGTGAACGGATTACGGAGACTTTCCATTTCATGATTTTTGTGAAATGGTTTTAAAATTCATTAGCTTGTTCTTAAGGTGCGTCCAGTCTATGTAACATGTTATATAACACGCGTCAACGTTGTGTAACACCTTTAGACGCATCTAATCTGATTTTTTTAATTTAAATCTCAAAAAATGCTTTTTACAATAAACACTTATAAGTTGTTAAAGATTTTGCTCACAGTCAAAATATATAATTATATTGTCTGTGTCAAACTTGGTTAATAATTATACTAATGTCTCTCTAACGAAGGTACCAGTGGTAGATTTGTTTTTTTATATTCATTATGTGGAATTCTTTTTACGTTTGCAAAATAAAAATAAAGGTTTTTGTTTTCCAAGTCCTTGTCACTTAAGTTAAATCTTATGTCTGAAGAAAAGTTGAATGTTATTTATGGCTTGAGTAATACTTGTTTTCCAATAGTGGTTAGCAAGTCATTTTTTGTAAGTAACATCTTAATTGTATTCTATTATTTTGTAAGGTCGCCGAGAGCAGATAAAAAATAATATTTTTTCACTGCCATATTATTTTATGTAACCAATTATGTCGTATTTTAACCATTCTACTGTCGCTATAGACTTATTATATACTCGCATAAATTTCAATGGTCCTGCCATTGAAATATGATGTAATTAAATGGTAAAAAATATTTATTGTATGGAATCTAATAAAAGCATTCCTGCATAGTCTGCAGTTAAATAACAATTAAAAAGATTTTGTTCTGCACTTAATTCATCTATATGCCTGTGTAATATTAAGTCTATGACGGTCTCAATTTAGTAGAAGTTTTGATAATTTCAAAAAATTTTAATGGTAAAGCTTTTTTTATAACGTCCAATATGGTGATTGATATTAATAAAGCATTGTCAATATTTTAAACTGATTTGTATTAATCGTGCTAATTTTGAATATTGTGTATTGAAAAGCAGTTTTTTAAAAACGAATAGGTGAACATTTTTTATCATTTCGCGAACTGTTTCTCAATATGTAATTAAGGTATATAGCATAATGCAAAATTATGATTGTGTATTATTAAAATTAATTTATTTCTTTACTATTATTATAACAATTTTACCAAGATTCCATCCTAATTTTAACTCATTCCGATATTCGATCAGTATTGTATTAATTGTATTGTTAATTGTAATTAATTAATGTATCGTTTAAATGCTTTTATGTAATAAATATTTTTATCCTAATGTTTTGATGTTGTAGAGTGAAACTGTAATTTGACGGGTAATGTAATAATATTACAATCACACGACTTAGGTGTAGTACCTTAATAAAAAATAATATACTTACTACTTACGTGGATCAGAGTAAAATTTATCAACGACACTGTCTTAGGGAACCAAAAAAGTCAGACGAAATGAGAGTGTTGACATCTTTGGTCACGTGTACAACCGTCTAGCATAGCCACCGAAACATTTTGTTGATGTTACCCAAATCAAATATTTTTATATTTTTCATTAAATATTAACTCTAATTCAATATTATGAGAGTTCAGAATCAATTGAAAAATTTTGAAAGCGTGATGTGGCGTCCATTGAACATGTCGAGTCGGTTCGTATTTTATCTCTAAAAATATGCATCTTAGGCCCAATTGCGCGTTCGAGAGTTAGCAACTAACCCTGGGGCAAATATATGGGCAAACCCCGGGTTAGGCGCTAACTCTCGATCGTGCAATTGGGCCTTAATGTATAGTTCGGTTCGCGAAAGATGACCACAAATGGCGGCCGTCTTTTTAGGTTCCTTTGGAAGAATGGGTGAGGCGCGGGAGGAATGTGTCGAAATTTATTTCATTAATTAAATAATTATTTCGTCTTAGGTCTTGTCCACATAAATAAACATCTTTCGTGAAACGAACTATATTATTGTCTACAATAATTATAATTCGGTTAGTAGCATTCCGGAAAAGTAGGCAGATCTATCAACACCCCCTTTGATATAACTTGCCGGTAGTCATTTTTTGTCTGTGCGATTTATTCCGTTGAATTCCAGTGTCGCCCTACAACGTCGTGTCATTCCAATTTATTTGGTTTACAACTTCTAGTGATTGTGAAGACTGAGTGTTGTCGCGTTCTTTTGATTGTCGAATCTATTTTCTTACAAATAATTTACATTATTGTATTCGTTTAATCAATGTCGTAGCCGAATGAACAATTACGATTAAATATATTTTAGTTGGACGGTAGTTTAATTTTAAGCTTGAGTAAGATCGTTAGTTTTGTACGCGCTCAATTTTTCACGAATAAATTAATTGCTTCAATTATTTTTGGTTTTTATTTGTGACCTCAGTTTTATTTATTTATTAAGGTAACACACAGCATTTTTATTTTACATATAAACAATTCATTAAGAATAGTACGACAGCATCTAAAGTCTCCACTGCTAACTTATACAAAACAATACTTGATAAAGACAACAGTGTGATCAGAACAACCTTGCACATTTGTTGAATGTGCAATATAAAAATTCATGACAATATAAAATAAGTTTGTACAGAGGAACCATAAAACAAAATTTCGAATTTTAGATACTTGTATTTGTGGCTTTTTTCGACTCACCCTCGTTCTATTAAGCTCGAGTGCCGGATTGCGGAGAACAAAGGGGGTTGTTATAAATAAAACAAGCTGTTAATTGTATTAAGTTTAATCTTCAAGTCCTCGACGCAACAATAGTCCATCATTGGATACCTTGTCGTAATCGCTTACACACTAACTGAATTTATTCAACAATTTTACAACCCTACACATCATGTCTACTTATTTGCGGTATATGATTCAAAACAATGAACACAATACAAAAATACACTTGTGCGACCTCATGCGACGTGTAACATGAAATATACATTTGAATAAAAACTAAACTAATAAAATTCTAATATAAATCAACTATAAATGTAAAATTATTGCTTTAAAATCTCGAATCGAAACGAATGGAAGAACTGTAAATTAATAATTATTTAGAAATAAATGCTAAAATTTATAGTTACGCTGAGAAATTGAAATTGAGGGTGGTGGGTACTTGGTGCCTGTGACTTCAGTAGGTTAACTATATATACAGGTTATTTGTAATTCATCAACAACCCCGCAAGGCTAGATAGCTTACAGACAGCTGTTCTACAACTTTTGATAATTTGACACATTTTAATTTCATACAAAAATAAATATCATTTGAACTTTACGTCTGAATGTTCATAGCTCTGTCGCACGTGTCGCCTTTTCGTTTAAATGGAACATAGACTTACAAATGTCGCGACAGTACCTAAAAAGCTTGCGAAATAATTTAAAATGTATTATCTCGATATACTCGTAGAGCAAATGTTATTTAAGATGTCAGCTATCTAGTCGAAGATGTTGATGCAAAAATAACCATGTATATACCAGTGACGGATATTACATAATTCTTGTATATAGAAAATACATTTGCAACCATGACGTCTCGAACCCGGGGATGGTGAAGTTTATAAGAAACAAGAAATAAATGGTAATGGTATTGATTGGTTATAGGTCTCGGATCTTACTAAGGATTTTCCAAATTCCTTGGGTTCTTTTCCACCCGAATTATTGAATCGGATTGCTACGTTTCATGTGACTTAAGTGAAGAAAGTGGCGCAATCTTATTAATAAATTTTTCCCGCATGGATTCGTATGCATTGGTGGAAAAGCTCCATAAGATTAGACTTAATTTAAAATTAATGTCCCTCTCTACTGCGAAGTAAAGTAAATGAGAGTGACACGGTTTAGTCCAACTAACCAAGCGTCATCTTAAGACGCAGTGTGGCTCGCTTTTGGGAGGATAAAATTGAACAACAGCCATTTACACGAAAAGAAGAAACGACAGTTGTCTTGGTGGAATTTTAGTCCCATTTCTATTCTTCTAACTGTAGGCCTAGCACGGGCCGGAGAGAAAAAGTCCCCGGAGACAAAATTACTCCTTCCTCTGGCTTCCGCGCGAACGAAGAAGCAAGAGGCAATGACGATTTTTGTTTCTGGGGACTTTTTCTCTCCGGCCCGTGCTAGGCCTTCTGATCAGAAATTCCGCTGGAGGGAATAACATCGAAAATAAATTTACTTGACTCTAGAACAAATATCTAGTAAGTTTACTTACAGGCGTCTTTAAGAAGGTCACAATATTTTAGTCCTGAAATGTACTACAATACACAATTATTTCTCTCGCATATGAGTACGCGAGAATGAGATATTATAAAATCAACTTTATTAAAATAGACATTAAGTTCAGATATGACATGATAATGTGTTGACATGATTCAGTTTCAAACAGAAGCATTACTTTTAAATAATTAATAATTTACACATTAATTTATTCACTCTGGACATTTAATTCTTGTGCCAAAAATTATATCAAATGTTCGTTCTGAGAAGAACAACCAAAAACATGTAATCTGTCGCTAGAATAAAAAAAATGCTTGCAGTACATTCAGGACGACCTGTAGGCACCAATGACCAGCACTAAAGGACCATAGACAACGCGCGCGTCACCCCATTACACACCGGAAAAATAATTTTGATACTTCAGTTTGGTCCCAATCGTCGGTCAATAGCGCGCCGCATTGTGTTTGGTCCTTGAAGTTATGTTTCGATTACAAACTAATATTTTACTTAGATTTTTATATTGGTACGTGGTTGTTATTTAACCAGGACATAAATCCATTGAGACCAGAGAAAGCCTGTTAAAAAGTTTAATAAAAAAAACTAGTAAAAGTGAGACACCGCTATACAATACGTGCCTATGTGCAATTAAAAGCACTTCAAACTAAACTGTAATTTTTAACCTTAAGGCATTAGACATAAGGTTCAAATGCGGTATAGAAACAATTTAACGCGGTATCTAAACGTCTCGCTTCTACAATCGCTAGGCTAAGACTAAGGCCCAATTGCACGATTTAGTTAGCGCCTAACCCAGGGTTTGCCCATATATTTACCCCAGGGTTAGGTGCTAACTCTCGAACGCGCAATTGGGCCTAAGAGTACCCGGAATATCCCCGAAAAGAACATTTATTCCACAAGCAACCGGAACATACTCTGGATATTCCGGGTGCTTGTGGAATGAATTAGAGATAGGATGATCCATGACCATAAGAGTAAAAATTATTCTTACGTTTACTTGTGAAACGAACCGAGCCGTTTTTTTCCGGTCCAAGAGATTCTGAACCACTTTTAGTCCTAGCCTTAGACTGCAACTATAAAACTTCAGAAAATAAATGCTTCATTACAAAAATATTTTAATAAAAAACAACGAGGTTTGTGGCGGCATTCAACTATGGCGGACGTGATTTTTATTTCGATGATTGTAATATTGTACGGAGTGGATATTGTTACGTAAAATAAGTGTAGTTTTGTGTAATACGTGTCTGTGATGATGTGCAATGTGGAGGATTATCGAAATAAGCGTCAAGTGGTGTGAAAAGTGATGAGTTTTTTATCGTGGTAATCCACCACAGTGTCTGCCATCGATCGTTTGACGCCAAACTCTCCCAAGATGCATTGAAATACAATACACTAGCATTTCAATGTAAACTACTGAAGAAATAAATACTAAAGACTTGGCTGTATGGGCTTCGTTCCCTTTGCCTTCCCTACATGGGAGAATTTAAAAAAAACAACAACATACGTACCAATACAAAACTCTTTAGCTGCCGCGCGCACAACGTTATAGGGAATGATATAAATGCAGTAGTTTAAAGAAAGCGTTACATACGGATAGTTAAACTGAAATATTAGAGAATAAAATTAAATAACATTTTTTTAAGACAGAAAAACAGTTTCAAAGACACTTGGTACGAGTTTCGGCAAACCACACGGACTAAGTCCTAAAGACGATTCCTCGCCGATAAAACCGTACCAAAATATTTATCGTTCTTCATTTTTAAAGTGTCGATAGTTAAAACAATTAGAATACAATTATCAATAGATACACGACTCATAATTAATATAACTTGTAATTTAAAATGCACAATAATTTAATAATTAATACTTATAATGGACGATGGACGCGAACAGAAAAAGCGTGAGAAAATATACAAATGAATGTAATGCAAAGCTATCTCCTCAAATAAAATTGATCTCTATATCTTTCGATTAAAGTCTATAATCAGTGAAGTGGCATCTGTGTCGTATAGCTTATCCTGTTCACTGTGTATTTATACATACAGATTTGTAAACAAATAATTTGTGGTTTAGCTAAGAGATAATACTGGACTTAATATAAACGCAGTCTCAGGAATGACTATTCTACTTAAATAGTCTGATGATCACACAAGGCGACATTGATTCATGTGAAATAAAACCGATTTTTAACTGCGGTTACAAAAAGTCCCAATTTTATAAATACCAGAATCCGTATATACAAATTCGTTTCTAAATATACTGAGCTTCTTATGGTATAAGTCCATCTACTACAATATTGTCATATATTATACTAAATATTATAAATATATTATATTATGTTGTATAACTAAAATCTCAAAGCTAGCACATTTTTTCTAAGGGCGTAGGTTCAATTTACACGGGGTTGGTCAATTTAATAATTTTTCAAGGAAACAATTTTTATTTTAATATAGTATGTGTTGTCAAATACCTCTAGAAATTAATTCAAATATTATCCAATGTCCTACGCCCTCCAACACTTTAGTCTTGCAAGTAAACAAGACAAAGTCCCACCTAAGGTGTAGATACAGTCAGTTAAGTACATAATTTCTGTACAACCATTCAAACCATCTTCGCGTTATTACCATGTAGACTTGTATATTAATTTATATACTATACACTGCTCTTTTACATAACACTTATATAACTACGTACAAGTAAGCCTATTTGACACTACTACTTAAGGTATGTAACGGGTATTGTTCAAAATTAGTTTAGACGATAATTAAAAAGATTTTACATGGAAATTCATATTTATTCATTGTAGAAACTATTACACAACTCTCTTGGAGTTTAATAAATTACATTGAGCATTTTTTTGTTTTTAAACATAACTTTCAAGAATAGATTTTTTATATTTCATCAGTATTTTCATTCGAATTGAGAATCAATTGCGACTCAATTGCATTTAAATAAAGGCGTATTTCAGTAATTAAGAACAATCACCGGTACGTTTAAGGGATAACTGAGACGAGAGACTGCGACACATAGTGTGAAAATATCAAGTTTATAATATATCCACGACCAAGACTAAACAATGAAAATTTTACTTCAACACTTACTAAGGCAAACAGAATACATTAATTGGTATTACCGACATATCTAAAAATGTACGTGTTGATCTTCAAGTCGAACAGATTCCTCATCTGCACATCGCGGACTAAAACTAAAGCCACTAGTCCGTCGTCTGCAATATCCCTTAACATTAATAGAAGCGGGTACAAAAATATTCTATCAACATCAATATTCAACAACTAGTAGCTACAACCTGTTTGAAGGTACTCAGGCGTTCGGTGACAGACAGACTTACCGTAGATGTTCTATCGAATATAAAAATTAAATAATATCTGTTAGTTTTAGTAAAACTGAAGAATAAGATAATCAATTTTGCTTTAAAAATATTTCAAGATGTCCAAAGCGTGAAAATATAAAAGTTAATGTAACAAATTTAAAATGCGTTTTAGGACTTATTATATCCGACTTGTAAAAATAGTTTTGAAACAGAGAGGCATAAAATCTTTTTCTAATATTGAGTGGTTTGCTGTCCACCAGGCACCAGGAGATTAATTCGAAAATTTCTAGATTAGATTGCCTTTGAAAAATTTCATAATAAAATACTTGTTGTGTCTTTCGACAACATATATTTATTTCATTGCTGGGGTACCGCTTGAAGTATGCAGTATTGAATGAATTGAATTGTAATGATAAAATTGAGAATACTACGCAAAAACTGAACGAAGATAAAAGTTATACATTCAATAAGGGCGAATTCGACTAAACACGGGGGTAAGCACACCAATAATTACTTAAATTTCCTGCGTATACGCATCTGACTGCTCAAACTTTTTTAGTATTATTACACCCGTGTTGCAAATCGAAATCGCCATAAATGTCTTACAGTTAGTTTTGTTTTTTTGAGAATTTATTACTACGTGTATTTGTGAGTACCTAATGTGATATTGGGTCCTTACCTATGAAATTGGTGTTTTTATTCTGTCTTAGCAATTTGTCCGTAACTATTAATTAAGTTTCAGAACATTCTTATAAAATAATTGCCTCTTCTAAAGATAGACTATATATTTGAGCTCGTATTATTTAATTTGATAATTTTTTGTAAGTTTAATTGTGTTAAAATTAGACACAAATACAATTATTTTTAACTGCCTCCCGAATACATCATTTGATTTGCATTAACATAAAAACGATGAATAATTTTTATCAAGCGTGTTCACACACATATTGCTAAAGCTTGTCTAATGATACATGCCAAATATTATTATCTTTGGATTTGTCGTTGTGAAGAAAACTGATAAAATGTTAGTATGAAAAATGCAGACATCCCCAAAATCTCCATACTAAACACCAATTTCATAGGTAAGGATCTAATATTTAGTATTTTTCAAAATGTCAAACAAGAAGGCTACCTTACGGTAAGTTACTACCGCTGGTGCTGGTGCTGTTCACGTGGATCACAGGGTATATTACAACCTGTAAGATGTAATGTCATAGTATACAATAATTTTAATTTCTGTACAGGGAAAATTTAAGTTGTGGATTTTTCCTGAATTCTTGAGTTATCCTGTTTTTCAGTGTATAGAAAATCAATCGTGTATTGCACATAATAAATATCTTTAAGATAAAGTTCATATTTCTATAGACTAACTAAATTAAGTTAAAACAACCATAATAAAGATTTTATTCGTATTGTAATGGCATTAATGATATGAAAAGTTTGAACTATTTTTTATGTAATTAAAAACAAAGCACGTACGTTAAATATTTTCTGCTGTATCAATGAAAGTTATTGACGATGTAGTAGGTCGAGACAAGCATCGCTTAAACATAATAAACCTCAACAACATTTAAATAGATAAGTCGTATTTTTATTTTAAAGTAGGGTACAACTGAATAATAATTACTATTATAAATTTTTTTTTGTGGACTGAATATTGAATTTGCTTGGCGAAAACTTGTAATATACGTATATTATGAAAATATAAATAATCAAATGAAAGAGATATGGCAACAAGAATAGTCTGGCCCTTTTATTTGTAATAAGTGATGCCTTAATATTGTTTTATTTACAAAAAATAATAGAAAATTTCGCTACGATACACAATTAATTATAAAAAAATATATATCAGGAATGTAGTAAGCTGTGGAATTGTTGAATTTTGATCTTTAAAACAAACATTGGTTTTAATGTCCAAAAATAGTTAACAATGATTCTTGTAAAGTATTTCCAGTATTCCCTCGATAATATCATTTTGATATACATATTTGATATGCTCAACTGTACACCGTACTAACTAGTGGGCTTCGAGCGAACTCAAAACTTACATGATTTAATATCAAAATCGTACAAAACTCCCATAAAAGGTACTAATTGAATATACGAGGGAAAAGAACTTCCTCGAACATTCAACCGTTCTGGCATATGTCTGCCAGCGCCCAATATCATTGCAGGAAGGAGTTTTGATTCGTGAAAGGCCGCATAACATTGTTATTTATCCCCGAGTTTGTAATGTTATTGTTATAAGGGAATCCCATAGGAGACATGAGTGTGTTGGTGGGTTTGGCGGGGCTGTTCGGGGTGGACTTGAGCTGGTTGATGGAGGGGGCGGGGCCAGCCTTGGGCGATCGCGGCGCCAGCAGGTTGTCGACGTCGATGTTGATAGCGCCGGTGGTGTCGGCCCAGGTCGCGCCTAGCTTGGTCGTCGGTTTCGAAGCCTGGGATAGTTGCGTCGCTGGCGAGATGGGTTGCAGAAGATTAATTGGAGCCGATTGCAGACCTGAGGATAAAAATCTTGTGATGTTCACCAGTTTTTTATACCTATACATACTGTTGGCTGCAGGTCTGGCCATAGACACATTGCAGGTAACATACTTTTTGATACATTTATGTTTTCTTTAATTTTTGACTTATATTCTTTACTTGCCATTTTTGACATTGTCTTTTTATTACTAATTATTAAAACTGGAAGACGGAAGCTCGGCTTCTTATTTTTCTCCGATACCTAACACATACATATAATCATGAGAATCGTCCCCTAAGTGTTAGTCAGAGACGAGGCAAAAGCACCGCAAAAGCCATTGCTATAGTTCACGCTTCACCAAGCAGTGACTGCACTCAGCGTGACAGGTGGTGAGCCCCTCGCCGCTATTAGCTATTGGATGGTTGTGCAGTTCTCAGTCGCCTTTTACGATACCCAATGGATGAGATGGGTTGGTAGTATTCTTTTAATGAGCCGCTACCACACGACTAAAATTTTTTGATAAGTAAATATTAACCAATTGTCAAAATCTTGAGCAATAGCGTCAATCATGATACAAAAATATGTAACGAAAGCTTGAAGAATATATGTTTGCAATCAAGAATGACATTTTCGAACTGATATAAATCAGCTGATAAATCTATTCTAACTCACGGAGGGTTTACTTTAATCCCAGCTATCTCGCAATGTAACCAATTATCTAGCAAATAGTTGCTTTATTTAATAGTCGAAGTGACGTTACGCCATCATTGGTAAAGGTTTGCAGCATTGGTTAGCTTTTACCCGATCAAAATACTGGCAAGAAATTAGACATGGACACTCGGCAACTTCGATATTTTAATGGCTGCTACAGACATGCCGGCAGCTTTTGCCTCGCGACACATCGCGGGCGTTCGCGGCTTGTCACGGTGGATATTCAATTCAATTCAATTCAATTTATTTGCAAATGTGGGTACATTACAATGGTGTTAATATAAAAATAGGAACAGCCAACATCTAACCTTTCGGTATGCAAATCACTGATAAAAATACGATTCATAATATTAATCATTACATATATATAAGCAAACAATCAGCCAAAATGTTACTACTTATTAAGATTGTCTAAAATTTAATCGTACATAAACAATAATAAAAATAACCATATAACATTCAATTACGAGTAGGTAGATACAACTCATAAATAATTCATGATTAAAAAGTGCAAATGTCAGAAAAATAATATAATTGAAAAAATGTAATGTCAATAAAATATAGGTAATATTAAAATTATATTTATGTTAACTTGTTAATAACTTTATCACATAATGTCAAAGCATCTCATCAGTTAAATATTCCTCAATAGTGTAATACGCCTTTTCTATAAATTGTTTGTGAAGAACCTGCTTAAAAACAGAAAGCTTTTCTATTTCAATAATTTTTCTCGGTAATTTATTGTATAACTGTGGTGCCATGACGAAAATGCTTTTATTATATAAAGCTGTTCTATTTGGAGGACAGTTTATTTTATATTGATGTCTCATTCTATTGCTATTAACAAAAAGGTTCCTATTTTGCCTAACAAACAATATTGCTTCTAGGATATAAAGGCATGGCAAAGTAAGTAGTTGTAGATTCCTAAAGTGAGGTTTGCAGCTTACACATACTCCACTTTTCTGTTCTTTTTAAGTATGTAAAAAAGTAAAGACGGGGAGAATCTTATTTCTAAACCAAGTGGAATAAGGCCCACACAAATATACATTTACTTAGATATCGCAAGTATAACGATTTGTTTTAAAACAAAGCGTGTCAACTTTTTTAAGAGTACTGTGACGTCACAGGCGTAATTTTGAGACGGGAGATCCAAGCTGATTGAAAGATACCGACGCCGCCGATGTCCCCCCGCCAATTATCACACAACGAGGCATATTTTTTAGGTGGGAGCGCATGTTTTCGCATAACGTCGATTGTCATAACAATTTTTGTCATACATCGAATGGCATAATCATCAAATAGCATAACAATCATGTCACATATTCCTTCTTACTCATAACATTTAAGTGGCATAACTCTCTAAAGGCATATTATTATAAAGCATAACTATAGAAATTCCTAATTTCATTTAGCACAATATTAGGTAGTCCTTAAATGAATCGAATAATCACCCAGATTCGAAAGAACCAATCCCAAGGAAATGTGTTCTGATAAATATTAGGTTAAGGTTATTTTTTTTATAACCCTAAAAACTATATTTGTGCAATCGAAATTTATTTAGTAAACAATTTGAGGCAGAGAAAAATATTATGCGTTGTGATCATTATGCTTTTCATAAGTTGTGCGTTTCAAATTTATGCCTTTTAATACTTATGACAAACAATTTTAGCCTATACAATATTAGGACTCTCAAAATTGTGCTTTGAGATTTTATGCGTTTTGATGATTATGTCTTTCAAAATTATGGATTTTCATATTATGATAATAAACGTTATACTTAAAATTACGGAGCCTTTTTAGGTTTTGCAGCCATTCGGGCGCGCGCAGATTAGTTAGCAGCGGCTAACCCCGACGTTTGGTCGGGGTTTTCGGACACGCGCAGCACATGCATTTGCGTCATCTATGTAAATATATATCTGTGAAGACCCATATTCTAAAGGCCTTATTCCAATTCAATTACTTGCATACTTGAATATATTTCAGTGTCGCATTTTGTTACATATAAAATAACTGAACATATTTTAAATAAATTTATTAAAAATCACATGTGACTAAACTTGACTAAATAATTTACATAAAACACCATATCATCACGCCTCTTTCCCGACCAGGCATGTTAGGTCCCCATGTAACCTGGGAGGAGCCTGTTGCCATACACAGGGCACAATGTGAGGTAAGCGATATTCACTGTACATAAGTACCAAATAATTTAGTTAAGTGTTTAAGCAAATAAGCTCACACAGCCTACCTGATGGTAGACTGGTGTCGTCTACAATACACGTGGAACTTGGAGTTACACGTGCTTATTACAAGGACCACAGTGCTTTGTCTACTCGTGTCACAAGATGTTAGGGTATCTTTCCACCTGTTTCTGCTGTGTGCGAGGAAAAATATACCAATAGAATTGCTTCGTCTATTTCGTGGAGAAGCACGCTTAAGCTGTAGAGCATTCAAAGCCTGTCACAGAGCAATGGTGTTTGTAGAGGTCATCTACAAACACCATTGCTCTGTGACATAAAGGAGTAAAGAGTAACGCAGACTCAGTTGTCAAAGGGAGTCTCGCTTTGTAATTAGCAATTGCAATCAAATTTCAAATTTCCAAATATCTTTTATTACTTCTTGTTTCATTTAATCAGCAATGGACTAATGTAGGTTTGTGATGATTATTTTAAAATCAGCTTCAATTTTTTTTATTTCATTAAGGCAAGGACATGAATATCATTGGAAATACGTGTCTTAATACGTGAAATAAAACACCATTTCGAGATAATTTAAAAGTTGACATTGACACAAAGATTTATTAAGACGGTGGGTAATTTAATTACATACCATTATCACTTGCATTACGGATACAGAGTATTCTTAGCCTAGTTAGTGTCCGACAGAGACTTTTCTATTAAATAGAGGACTTGACCCGCGAAAACAGCTGATTCGGACTTTGGTCCGCCTAGCTTCAAAGTTAGGTCTACGTTGCTTACGCAGTCTGTAAGCCAAGATCGAAAATCCATCATAATACTGAAAAACTCTGACTTTAAAATCGAAGCGGGTAAAGCAATAACTACCGACGCTACCAAAGATATGACACACATCTGAATCTGTGGATCCGGCGTATATCTCATGTAAAGCAGAATTTGCAGAATCTCCCAACAGTACACCGAACATTTCGGACAATTCTTCGAAGCCAATATTATATTTCCAACCACCGCTAAGTATTTGTATAGTAACACGTTATCCACGTCTTGTTTCAGGTTATGATGACTTAGAGTCAGTTGTTTATGCCCAAAACCAGAGACTAGAGGGTAGAAGAAGTAGTCCGATACAGCTGCGAATTCGTTTCTCTTGGCTTTGGAAAATGGATGGGGCCTTATCGAGTGGAAGTATCTAGTTTTATTTATAAGCCTCCGTCTGATAATTTCTTCCGCCGGCACGGTTTCCGCTTCCTCGACTTTGACTGTAATATTTTCCTGGATTTTTCGCTCTGTGTAAGGTTTCACATCAGCGATTCTATTTGCCGCTTCCGATAACGCATCGAGCATAAAAATCTTGGTGGCTATCGAATACCTCCCGATATCTGTGTGTATTTCTTTACAGAGATATTCCGCACAGACTTTAGGCTGACTGCAGACTATTGCTACAACCGTATTGAACTTAAGTAGCTCAAAATTGTCCACGTGATGTTTCTCTTCTAAATGCACGAACAGACTTATTAGGTCTTCAGTTAGTTTCCTATCTTCAGTTTTCAGTTGGTTCGTAACCAATTCTTCAGCTACTTCCAAGCTAGCTTCGAAAGTTTCAAAGTCTTTGGCCTCAACTAGTGCATCTAGCAAGTCGCGCAAGTAGTTTGGCCTCTTCTTCGTTGCCGTTGCAACGTCGTTACTCATATCGTAAGGCAGTAAGTCGTCATCTGAATCCAGTTGCTCTGTCTCGCACTTCCCACTTCTTTCTAAAGCGTCTAGTTTCACAGATATAATAGTTTTGACTATTTCCTTCGTCTGTTCTGGGCTTTTAACAGCACAGGTCACTAAAGTGTTTTGAACCGGCATGTATTCTACGTCATCATCAATAACTTTATTAGCGATCACGTCTAATAAACCTTTAGGATCAATTTTCCTCACTTTATACTTCCGTGGTACTTTTACTTTATCCTCAATAAGACATTTGGTTACTAACCCACTTAAGATTCTGTTTATCTCTTTACTATTCTCAGACATATCTTTATAATCAAAATTGAGTTGATCCAAAGATTCCTTATTAGCTTCTTCGATTTCTGCCACAGTTTTGAGTACACTTTCAATGGTAGCCATTCCGATACATCTGAATTCTTGCGACAATACATTCAGATGTTTCGTCATACCTTTAAACAGAATATTTTTCATCTCAAGCGGTTTCCAGGCTTGTTTATGTTTAGTTGCCAAAACAACGCGGTATTTCACAGCTAGTACTAATAGCTGGGATATGTACATGTGCTGGCCGATATTAGAAAGATTAGTAATCTTGACATCTGACCAAACTAAGCATAGTTTGATTATCAAATCAGTCAATATTTTAGCTGAATCTTTAGACGTCGATATATAATAAATTAGATTTTCTGGTATACTTGTGTCTTTATAATCGTTCGGTTTGACATAGCAAGTTACTCTATGGACCAAAATTTCGTTCCAATCTTTACTCTTGTCTATGTTATCGCCTAAAACGTTCAAAATGCAATGTTCTTTAGATTTATATTCTATTGGAGATCGGTTTAAGAGCGTTAGTGATATACAATCAATGGCTTGTCGATTAATATTACTGAACATGGTCTGTATAAGTTTTCTTCGAACAAACTTACTCGGAGAACTGTTGTAGCCACTCCAATGTATTATTATGTCGATGAATTTCGAGATAGCATCAGAATTTCCGTTCATATTGTAATTTATCAAGAATTTAGACAATAAATACGATATGTAAGACAAATCGTATTGCATTCCGCTGTTGAAACTACTCTCACTCATAAAATCTACCGCTCTTACTATATGAAAAACTAGTTTATACGAGAAATTTTCGTGGGAAAATTCTTTGGGCGTATCAGTTTTCAACCTATTGGCAACCCTTTCGGGCAGTGTTGCTAGTAATTGCACATAATTCTCCCATTCGTCTCGATGTTGGTATTTCTCCATTTTGTTATCAATTTCTATGTTGCTACAGTCTAAAATAGCCGTTAGAACTGCGTCACTCTTCATGTACTTTCCTAGGATATGACTGATTGCTTTTACAGTGGCATTTACTTCATTTTTTAATAGACCACATAAAATTGTAAGTATTTCATGGCTGACAGCGAAACTTTCTTCTATAACAAAGAGAGATGTTAAATCCTCTTTCAAAACTGGCCAATGAGGCAGCACCACCCTCACTACTGCACTTAGCAGATGGCTAAACAGATCTAGGTACTCCGTAGTGAACACTTTAGCATCAATTTTGTTGAGTTTCTGCACAGTTATAGGTCCAGGGAGGTGTATTTTCAACCTTCTGATGCATCTTCTCACCACAGCCACATCAGACTCAGTCTTAACTCGCTCGATGGAGTGTAAAGCGTCCAGAAACAAGCGGATGGCATCTCCCATGTAATCGGGGCGGCAGCTCCCCCTCCCTGGAAATAAAAAGACCTGAATGTGCCCAAAACTGATTTGATTTTCTCAACACTGACATGCAACCGAACATTAAAAATACGTCCAAAATAATTTTCATCCAGATTGTAGCATTTCCGTTCCAAAACTTGTTTGAATTTACATACAACCATTATCGCACGTCAACCCCGAAGGGGTAGGCAGAAGTGTTAACATACACGTTAACATACGATAAATAAATAACTAACATTTTAACCTATCAAACAGCCTAAATTAAGCAGCTTTTCCTGCAAATATAAAAGAATGACTGCATAACAGACAAGAAATTGACCTGAATCACCTAACAGTTCAGTAGTTAGAACTCTTATTCGGATAATGAGGGATTGACGTTCAAATCTCACCGATAACACTATGTTGTAGATAATATTGTTAAGTTGGTTCGAAAGTCACATGTGATTTTATAACTCATATACTGAAAATTGAAATAAAAAAAAATGGTAGCAATACGCAGCAAAATAATCGCTTGTACAGAATGTAAAGCCAATAAATAAAGCTGTCAAATATATTGAGAACTATAGCACGACCAGGAAAATAAAAATCCTCGCTTTTCGGCGGAGAACATTGGGAGCAGTAATTTATATAAAAATAGATATCACATATAAGATAGTATGTCAAATTGAAGTCATAATAAAAAAATCATAAGCTTCGCTTTGACAAAGATTAACGTTTTAAAATCGTATATACTCCTAGCCACCATTTTTTAAGTATTTTTACAGTGAAAATTAATCATTAAAATATAAATAAATAAATAAATATCCTCAAGACATTCACACCTATCAACTAGTCCCATTTTAAGCAACTAAATGCTGCTGTTACGGATACTAGATGATGGACAAATATATTTAATAGATAAATACACATAATTATTCAGAATATACATAATATTATACATATATAATGAACATCCAAGACTGGAGAACAAATGTCGGAAAATTCATCACCCAAACACTTGCCTCCACTGGGGATCGAACCCAGGACCTCTCGAGACGGCGACGCCTTAAGACCGGCGTACAGACCACTCGACCACGGAGGTCGTCATTGTTGGGAAAATTGTATTATAAGCTGATTAATTATATCGATTTCGTGGTCGTGCTAGGCATGCATGCAAAATCCGAAATAAAGAGTACATTGCCACTCCCTACAAAAAATATAAGGTAATGGGAATTCTCCTACAAATTTGTTTCCCCTAAAATTATACAAAGCTCTTAAATGGTAGGAATAAGTTAAGCATAGAAAAATCCACCAATATAATAAGTATCTTTCTATCACCATTAGGCAGCTCACATCGTAAATAAAATCTTATTTTGTTCTACGACTTTTAATTTTCCCAGCTTTTATTGTACTGTCGTAACATTTGTATGTCAATGTTGCATCTATAGTACGTCTCAATCCAAGTTGCCAAAAAGGTAAACAAAAAAGCCGACATACCGAATTTGTTATTCAATAATCACACTTTTTACATGGACATTGGCACGTAAATATAATTAACGGTAACAAGATTAAATAGAAATAACTAGGCCATGACATTAACTTTTTTTCTTGTTTGGAATTTGACGTCCTCCGTATGTATGACGTCAAGCGTGAGATTTTGGTTTTTTCAGTTTTTCTCAAAAACTATACAACGAAAAGAAATATTTCAATGTTTTTCGGGGTTTATATAGCAAAACATAGAAATGGTTTTTTTTTTATTTTAAGGTGTATTAAGAAATGAAATGTTGTCAATTGTTGTCCGTTTTACCTTTGTTTTGTTTACCTATTTGGCAACTTTGATTGAGACGTACTATTTATGAAAAGGCGACACGTGCCATGCCAGAGAGCTAAGAACATTCAGACATAGAGTTAGATTGATATTTATTTTTGTATGAAAGTAAAGTGTGTCTATTTATCAAAGTCATAGAACAAATGTGATTGTCAATGATGTAAGCTATCTAGCCGTGAGAGGTTGTTGATTCATTACAAATAACCCTGCATGTCAATACATATTTAGTATGAACTACTGGTGACCCCCGTATTTCCCAAAGATTAAAAGAAAACATTTATAAATCTATAATGAGACTGGTCGACCTGGTCGACATGCGAATGTTGAGGTGGATGTGTGGTGTGACGAGAATGGAGAGAGCGAGGAATTAATATATTAGGGGAAGTCTGAAAGCTGCTGCCCCTATTGCTGATGAACTGAGGGAAAAACTTTCTTGGTATGGACATGTTGGACAAAGTTATGGATTTGAATGTGGATGGGCGTGTGGGGAGAGGAAGACCGAAGAAAAGAGGGATGGATTGATATGGTGTGAATGATATGATGAGAAAGGGAGTGAGTGTTGACTTGGCGAGTGATAGAAGAGAGTGGAAGAAGAAGACATGTTGCGCCGACCGCAAATAGAATTGGAAACAGGGTAAGACAAAAAAAATCACTCGTCCCGGAAAAAAGAAAGAATTTTAATATCTTTTTACTATAGATCTTATTTAACCGACTTCAAATAAGGAGGAGGTCCTAAATTCAACGGAATCTTCTTTAAACCGACTTCAAACTAAAATAGGTTTTTATGGATGTTCCCCGTTTACTCAGACGCCTAAACCGCTACGGATTTTTTTTATAGTTTGAAAGGGTATACTTTACAGGTGGTCGCAAAGTCATTAGGCAACGATCTGATGTTGGAATGGATCTGAATTTTGGACAAATCGAGGGCACTCTTCAAATGTTATAGGCACACATGAAGCGATGTGGGTATTTTCACTAAAGATGATCTCTGTGACATCTGTCAAATTCATCAGTAAATATTTTTCTGACGTGTAATGTTACAAGTTAGAGACTGGCAGTATCACTCGCTGTCCAGTCCCAATGCCACGGAACTTATGTGAAACGAGTATAATGGTGGATTTTTCCATATTTATCTTATAGACATTTTTTATTTTTAACATTTTTATTATTATGGTTTTATCACCTCCAAATAGCCATCTCCCAGATTTACTTAAATGCTTTGCCGTAACTGTTCTACAGTTTCGTAGGTTTATATTTTAAGTTATGTAAAATCTTGCTAAGGAAATAAATGGATTAAACAATATCTGGAGGTGGCAACACCGGTTTTATAGGATTTACTTGTTACTGACCTTGCGAGATAGGTTGTAGTGTAGGCTGTAGGCTCGGCTGCAGTGTGGTGGAAGCCAGCTGGCCGCTGAGGACGTCCAGGCTCGATATGTCACTGAAGCCAGTGGTTGGAGTCGGTGAGAGCTCGCTTAGAAGATCAAGGTTCGATGCTGCGGCGGATGCGGATGTAGGAGCTGTAGTTAAAGAAATAAGACATTAAAACAACTTTTATCTAGACTAGAGCATATATTATAAATCCGAAAGTAACTTTGTCTGTCTGTCTCGCTTTCACGTCAAAACGACTGAACCGATTCAATTGAAATACACAGATAGTCTAGCCAGAGAAAGGACATAGGCTACTTTTTATCCCGATATTCCCATGGGAACGGGTACCGCGCGGGTAACTGTGGTTATCAATATCTGCTCAACCGAGTATTATGTGTCATATTCCATCAAAATGTAACTTTATTTCGAATTTTAAAATTTCGTTCAAGAATCGAACCCTGGACCTCCCGATCAACACCCGATGGTGTCAACCACTAGACATTTGACGTGATTTGCTGTGCAGTGGGCAGCAACGGTAGCAAAGACCTTCTGAAGCACGGAGAAGTCCGAGGTCATAATGTATTGGTCACCCATGCTAACAAACTGTGGCAAAGTAGCTTTGTTTTCAATATCGAAAGCGTACGAGTAACCGTGTTTCAAGCTTACTATGCCTATGTTTTGAACGTTTTTAAGAACAATAAGTGTTGCATAATGAGTCCAATCTGTTGCATAATGGTCATTGTTAGTTTCCATTTTTAAATTTTCGTTTTTATCATCTGTGTTAAAAAGTATGTCATTATGAGTTCGAGTCTGAGTTCATAATTCGAACATTATAACATGAGTAGATAAAGAATATTTAAAATGGATCTAAAACTAATTTCGAATATAAAATGACAAAATATGTTACTTCATTTGAGACAATATGTGGCCAGCTAACACAAGATCATGAATTTCGTGTGTCATTATTTATGGACGTCCAACAGTGTTGATAACTTCATGTAGAACAACAAGTATGTTTTTTTTTACATACGACAGGTAAGCTCTTGACCTTCATCTCACCTGATGGCAAGTGACGATAAGGCCAAAGGTGGAAGCGAGCTTCACCTGTGTCATTAATAATAATAATAATAATATCTCATTATAATAATGTCATTAATAATAATAATAATATCTGTATTCGTGGAATGCAGGTTAATGGTACATTAGAGGTGTTAGGAGTATTTGTTTAGTTTCACTACATTTCCACCTTTTACAAGGTAAACAAACATTAAATCAAAAAATTTTAATCTTTGCAATAAAATTATCCAAAAACTTAACATAAATGTGACAGATGATAATAGAACATTACAATTAATTAATTAACTTCAATATAAATTGCATTGAATTGTATTAAATTATAATATTGGGTCCTTACCTATGAAGTTGGTGTTCTTTTTCTCTCTTAGTATTTTGTCTGTAACTATTAAGATTCAGAGTATTCCTAAAAAATAATTACCTCGTCTAAAAATAGACTATATTTTTGAGCTCTTTTGATTTGTTTTGATAATTTGTTGTAAGTTTAATTGTGTCAAAATTGGACACGGAGACAACTCTTTTTAAGTGCCTCCCGAATACATCATTTTATTTGCATTCACTTAAAAACGATGAATAATTTTTATGAAGTGTGATATTACACATATTACTAAAGCTTGTCTAATGAGAGATTTGTTGTTGTGAAGAAAACTGAAAAAATTTTTTGTATGTAAAATGCAGAATTCCCCAAAATCTCCATACAAAACACCAATTTCATAGGTAAGGACCTAATATATTGGCAATGTCAACGTTAGCATGAAAAAAAAAACATAGGTTTAATAAAATTTCCAATTAAAAATGACTTAGGCCCAATTGCACGATCAAGAGTTAGCGCTTAACCCAGGGTTTGTCCATATATTTGCCCCAGAGTTAGGTGCTAACTCTAGACCACGCAAGTTAAAGCTTGTTAACCATCGTCGCCGGTACCTGCGGCGCCGCTGAAGGCGCTGCTGAAGTCCGCGAACCCATCATCAGCTTTGGCCGCGAAGGCCTGCGTGAAGTCGCCAAACTCCGCGTTTTCTACCTTCTCTGCTGGTCTCGGCTCTTCTGCCCTGGAAAAGAGACGATTTGAATGTTAACTTTACATGAGAACCATTCGGTCAGGCCATGGATGCATACATACATACATATCATCACTCCTCTTTCCCCGAAGGGGTAGGCAGAGGTGTTGAACACCCACATTTCGCTTTATTTAAATTGCTCTATTTATGTTTTTTATAATACAGTAAGATAGTAAATATTTTTTTGTTGGGCCTGATAGAAAAAGGTTATTAACATAATATGCCTGTCAGTGGTTGCTAGGCAAGGCTTTGTTATTAAACATTCGTTATCGGATTTGGACTCTGCCTACCCCTTCGGGAATTACAGGCGTGATTTTGTGTGTGTATGTATTCCATGAATAACCTGGGATCGAAGTCATCGTCGTGCGGCGCGGGGCTGGCGGGCGGGGGGGCGCACGTCTTGAACAAGTCATCCAGCAAATCCTGGGACTTGTTCTGGACTTGGTTGGAAGACACTGACTGGCCGTATCCTGCCGCCGCGCCTGAAAACATATTAAATAAATAATAAAAATATCCTCAGACATTCACATCTATCAACTAGTCCTATTTTAAGCAACTAAATGCTGCTTGTGTTACAGATATAGATGCCGGACAAATATTAGGTCCTTACCTATGAAATTGGTGTTTTGTATGGAGATTTTGGGGAATTCAGCAATTTCCATACTAAATTTTTTTCAGTTTTCTTTACAACGACAAATCCAAAGATAATATTTGGCATCTATCATTAGACAAGCTTAAGTAATATGTGTAATATCGTCGGCCTAATTCGTTAACCTGCTAAGTCCATTTTGACATAGCTATTAATTTAGAAAACAAAATTCTGAAAACCCCGTTGGTTTCTATAATATTTCTTGATATTTTAACAATATGTTTAGCAGCATAACTTTAATGTTTTATGAAATCTAAGAAAACCAATATTTTGCAGTTTATCCGTGTGAAGTTTCAATTAGATATTAGATTGAACTTTTTAGCTTTTATAAAATATGAATTTCGCCCAAAAATGGACTTAGCAGGTTAACGAATTAGGCCGACGATATCACACTTCATAAAAATTATTTATCGTTTTTAGTTGTTGTTGTTGTCTCCGTGTCCAATTTTAACACAATTAAACTTACAACAAATTATCAAAACAAATCAAAAGAGCTCAAAAATATAGTCTATTTTTAGACGAGGTTATTATTTTTTAGGAATACTCTGAATCTTAATAGTTACAGACAAAATACTAAGAGAGAAAAAAACACCAATTTCATAGGTAAGGACCCAATATTTTTTTTTTATATTACACATATTACTAAAGCTTGTCTTATGATACATGCCAAATATTATTATCTCTGGATTTGTCGTTGTGAAGAAAACTGATAAAATGTTAGTATGGAAAATGCAGAATTCCCCAAAATCTCCATACAAAACACCAATTTCATAGGAAAGGATCTATTATTAGTATAGATGTTTACCTAGATCAATCTTCTTAACAGGCGTATTGTGTTTCCCCTTGTTCGGGCTCTTCAGGCTGATATTGAGCGCCCTCCCCGAAGCCGCGGGAGGGGGTGCGGAGTGAGTAGAGTGGGGCGATACTCTGGGCGATCGCGGCGGACTGCCCGACTCCGAATCGCGGTATACGTTCTCTCTGAAATGGTGCAAATTATATCGTATTTTTATCGTTATGTATTTATTTATATATGTCGTATATTTACGACCCCTTTCGCAGCCTACGGATAGCCAACACCCAGGAGATGGGCTAAAAATTTTAAAATTTTCTTTCGATCGAGAACAAAGCTACCTTCGCCATGGTCAGGCTGTGGATGGGTGACCAAAACTTTGTGATCTCGAGCTCCTGCGTGCTTCGGAATGCACGTTAAGCCGTTGGTCCCGGTCGCTATTGCAACTGTATCTACCCACCAACCCGCAATTGGCCAGCGTGGTGGTGTTACGGCCCATACTCCTCATGTGTTTCTCCATGACAAAGGCCTGTGCCCAGCAGTGGGACGTATATAGACTGAAAGTGTAAGAAATGTGACAATGCTTTGTTGATGCAATTTGAAATGCACGTATTTAACTTTACTGGCTTACAAAATATTACGCACTAGTGCGGTAATATTTTTACACGCACCCGTGTATAATTCATACATTATACATTACGAGCAAGTGTGCTGAAAATTTATTATCAAGTACGTGTCAATCACTTACTATTATTTATTTTTAGACGGAAACAAAAACGGCAATACATATTTTTACGTATATACTCATCGAAGGGGTAGACATCATAAAATCCATTTTTTTACTGATATTTATTTCTATCACAATTTGATATAATGTAATAATTATTTATTACATTATTACCACAAATAAATCAATATATAAATAAATATATCTATAAACATTTACACTTATTAACTAGCCCCATTTTAAGCACTAGATGACGGATAAATATTTTTAATATATATAAACATCCAAAACTGGAGAACAAATGCCTGAATTCATCACCCGGATCGAACCCAGGACCTCTCGAGATGGCGACGCCTTGAGACCGGCGTACAGACCACTCGACCACGGAGGTAGATATATTGTATTGGTTGTAGCTATAATATATGTACCACTGACTTGTTTGGTTTCCTATGAGAGTAATCGCCATCAGAATCTTCTCTCTCGTAGTCTTCCTCATCATCTCTGCGCTCCTTGGGTTCATCTGGGGATATATTAAAATATCTGGTCATATCCATGCTAATATCAGCTCCTTACCTATGAAATTGGTGTTTTGTATGGAGATTTTGGGGATGTCTGCATTTGACATACTAACATTTTATCAGTTTTCTTCACAACGACAAATCCAGAGATAATAATATTTGGCATGTATCATTAGACAAGCTTTAGCAATATGTGTGTGAACACGCTTGATAAAAATTATTCATCGTTTTTATGTTAATGCAAATCAAATGATGTATTCGGGAGGCAGTTAAAAATAATTGTCTTTGTGTCTAATTTTAACACAATTAAACTTACAAAAAATTATCAAATTAAATAATACGAGCTCAAATATATGGTCTATCTTTAGAAGAGGCAATTATTTTATAAGAATGTTCTGAAACTTAATAGTTACGGACAAATTGACAGAATAAAAACACCAATTTCATAGGTAAGGACCCGATATATAATCATATCCATGCTAATATTATAAATGCGAAAGTAACTTTGCCTGTCTTTCACGTCCAAACTACTGAACCGAATCAATTGAAATTTGGTACACAAAATCAAAAAATCAAAATCGAAAGCGTTTATTCAGTTCAGATGCGTCTTAGCGCATGCTTATGAATGTCATAAACATTTTACAATATTTCGTGAAAATGAAAAACTACGCCATCCGTTAGACAGACAGTCTAGACCCTGAGAAAGGACATAGGCTACTTTTCATCTCGATATTCCCATGAGAACGGGAACCGCACGGGTAACCGTGGTTACCAATGCCTGCTCGACCGAGTATTATGAGACATTCTCCGTTAAAATGTAATTTCATTCCGAATTTTAAAATTTCTCGGCATTGTAAAATAATGACACGAAAACAGAGATTTATCACCATGACCACAATTAATCAGATGACACCGACAAGAAATGTTATTTTCACTATTTTAATAATTTGAGGGTTTAGTTCAACTATAAACATTCAACATTTTGCTAATAAGAGGTAGGAATTTAATGTTGAGCACTTTGTAAAAAAACAATGCAGCATTAACAAGCACACTAAAACTTTAAGTAAACTTTTATCGGTGTTAAATCAATAGCCACGCGAACGAAGTCGCGGGTACAGCTAATATTATAATATACATAAAGCATCATAGAGGTATATGATAATATCTTATCGTTACCTCTAAAAGGTATGTGAAGTGTCTGACACATTTCACCATATTATATTTAGGCCCCTATATAACAAGGGATGTCTGCAGCCTAGCGACAGGCCATCCATCAATTATAAATTACGTCACACGAATTCCCCCCCCCCCCCCCGCCCTTGTCACATTTGTGTGACCCCTTACTCTCCCGTGTGACGTCACATATTTCGCCATTTTGCATCTACAAATTTTTGAATTTCCGAAATTAGTTTTAATTCCATATAAATATATCTATCAACCCATCTCTTCCCTTGGGTGTCGTAAAAGGCGACTGATGGACTTAGAACTGCACAACATCCAATAGCTTATAGCGGCGACGGGCTCACCACCTGTCACTTGAGTGCAGTCACTGCTTGGTGAAGCGCGGACTATGGCATTCTTTTGCGATGCTTTTGCCTAGTTTCTAACTAACCCTTAGGGGATAATATTATATGATTATATGTGTAAATATATTTTTTAAATGTGACGTCATAAAATCAAAGATCCCTCCCACGCCCTCGTCACATTGTCAAATTTGGTCCGCCCTTCCTCATAATGTGTGACGTAATGTATGGATGGTTCCCAAGCGATTATAAAATAAAGTAATAAAATTTTCCCGACTCGAAAGTGAAAGAATATTCTCATCAAATTTTGTTTAAATTTATTTTATACTTTTAGTCTTCTTATTATTCAAATTAATTAACTACTTGTAACGGCCGCCATGTTGGATTTAGGTCACGTGATAATTTTTTTCGTATCCCATTCAGCAACCCTTTCATTTAATACTCATATCATGGGGGTGCACTTCAAATAGCCAATCCGCAATCTTGGATGTCCGCCATGTCGGATTTAAGTCATGTGACTATTTTTTTCGTATTCCTGACAGCAAACCCTTTCATTTGATATCCATATCATGGGGGCGGATTTCAAACAGCCAGTCCGCCATCTTAGGGAGGCCGCCATATTGGATTTGTAATGACGTTTCTAAGCTAGTCATGTAATGTCATCAGAACTCAGAGCGTGTGTAAAATTTCATCCTAATCGAAGACCGGGAAGTGGGTCAAATTAAGATTCCAAATTTTGACGCAGACATACAAACAGTGTGAGTTAAATAAAAGCGTGTAAAATGAAAATAAAGAAAGAGGAAAACTTTCTCTCGTATTATCTAATTCGCCTTCCACTATTATAATTATAATACTAACCCCAATTGCTGGCGCCCCTGTCACTATACTCGCCCCAGCCGCCGGCGCTGCTCCTCACGCCCATCACGGCGGCCTCCGACGACATGCCTGCGACATTCAGGGTTCATTTATTAAAACCGAGACACTTATTACGGTATTTATGTACAGGCAGCGTCAAATAGTCACACTCAGGGAGTTTAATTATATAACACTACCAAAAAGTCAATAATTTGGGTACAAATACTCGAAGACCTCCGTGGTCGAGTGGTCTGTACGCCGGTCTCAAGGCGTCGCCATCTCGGGAGGTTCTGGGTGCGATCACCCAAATTTCGGGCATTTGTTCTCCAGTCTTGGATGTTTATATAACTTTATATATATTCAGGGTATTTATATGTATTTATCTATTAAATATATTTATCCGTCATCAAGTGTCCGTAACACAAGCAGCATTAGTTGCTTAAAATGGGGCTAGTTGATAGGTGTGATGGTCTGAGGATATTTATTCATTATTATTTATAAATAATCTTTCCATATTGCTGACTACACAAGTGTTTCCATACTATAATATATGGTATCATTATTTGTACTGATATTATCGAGTTTTTGGAAGCGCCAATTTATTTTAACATCTAAAGTGTCACACTATTTGAAGCTGTACATATTACTTTGAAACCACATCTCCCACTTCCATTATCAAAGCAATATTTTTTTTCCTACTAGCACTTCGACGTGAATGGCCTGTTGAGAAGAAGTGCCGCAAGAAACTCAACAGTTAGCCTTTTTTAAACAGTCATAATAACAAAAGGAATTTAGAACATTTTAAATATTGTAAAATAAGTATGTGCAGAGGAGCAAATTATAGTAGCCACGAATTTTTATCTTTAAAATAATCTTCTATCTTATAATACCCCTTTTTCATTAAACAGCTTTTAATAGTTGATTTAAATTTATGCAGGGGCAAGTCAATAAAACTTAGGGGCAGCCTATTATACATTCTTATGCTGATACCTATAAAACATTTAACAGTCTTGTGATTAGCAGTTTTCTTGATGAATGCCGATGCAAATTATTGGTACGAAAGGGTGGAATATCACCACATACTCGTACAGAGGAGACTATCTCAGAGCTCAGTGACGAAGTTAGTACCCTTGGGCTTTCGATCGAAAACAAAACCACCTTTTGCCATGGTTAGGCCGTGGATGGCTGACCAAACTTCTGTGATCTCGAGCTCCTCCGTGCTTCAGAAAGCACGTTGATCCGTTGGTCGAGCTTTTGCAACCGTTTCTATCCACCAACCTACATTGGGCCAGCGTGGTGTTGTTACGGCCCATACTGCTCATGTGTTATATATAGGCTGACGACATTACCTTAGAGCGTTGTCCGATGGTGGAATTGAATTGTGCTATTTCTGCAAACACTCACCGAAATGCAAAACTGAATTTGTACAACATAATACACCAATTGTTAAATTTTAACAACCCCTTCGAGGATAGTGGTATATTTGGTATATTTAGTTGTGTTATGCAACATTTTATGACTGCGACTGCCAACACTCTTATTGGATAAAGATAGAGAGTCTAAAGTCGAATGATAAGCGCCCTGGTGAATCGCAATATCTGTGTAACCTCAACACATAAGAAACTTACCAATATATTTGTCCTTGTTCTTCTTAGCCTTCTTCCTCTCTTCCCGCAGCTTCTCGTCGTCTTGGATGAAGTCGATCAGTTCCCGGACCTTGTGTCGCACGTTGATACCCTGCGTAAACATTCCAAGGTTAGATTTGAATTGATTTGATGTAAAAAGTATCCACTGAAATACATAGAGATCGGATTGCAGAGATTCTATTGGGAAGTAAATAATTTGGCTGCCATTTAATCATTTGGTCAGCAACAAAATGGTCCGCCGAAAAATAATTTGGGCAGCAAACAAATATTTAGTCCGCAATATAATTATTTGGTCAGCTGAATAATTATTTGGTTAGCAGAATAAAGTATTGGGCAGCAAGATTGGGGCAACAAAATAATTAGCAAACAAATATTTAGTCCGCAATATAATTATTTGGTCAGATGAATAATTATTTGGTTAGCAGAATAAAGTATTGGGCAGCAAGATTTGGGCAACAAAATAATTAGTTGAGCTGTAAAATAATTATTTGGGCAGAAATATATGTTACATAGGAGATTTTATACATTTCCGGATGAAAGATCAAGAATCAATTCCTATTAGATTTTAAGTTAAGGTAATTTTATTATGACCCTTCCAAAACAATATTTGTGTCATCAAAACATATTAAACAATTTGGCATCAGAGAAAACATTTTATTTTCTGCCCAATTAATTATTTTGCTGACCAATTTAGAAATATTTGCTGCAAACCAATTAGTTATTTTAGCTGACCAATTGTATTTTTTTGCTGACCAAAATTCGAATATTTTGCTGAACGTTTAAATAACACCCGATTCTATTTAGTGGTAGATATTATTATGTAACATCGGGTCTGGCTGTTAGAACATTGGTTTGAATAAAAGTGGTTATGGGTTTTCTTAGTGTCCGGTAGCGGCAAATGGACTTGCCCTCTTTTGACATACAACAAAATTACAGGCAGTGTGGATAAGTCATGCACCCCTGCCTTCTCCTTCGGGGACATAGCGCAATACGATAATATGTCGGTCCTCAGCCTATATACGTCCCACTACTGGGCACAGGCCTTCCTCATGGGGAAACACATGAGGAGTATGGGCCGTAACACCACCACGCTGGCCCAATGCGGGTTGGTGGGTAGAAACAGTCGCAATAGCGACCGGGACCAACGGCTTTACGTGCCTTCCGAAGCACGGAGGAGCTCGAGATCACAAAGTTTTGGTCACCCATCCAAGGCATGACCATGGCGAAGGAAGCCTTCAATCGAAAGCCAAAGCGTTCTAACCACTACGCCACCGAGCTACACAATATGATAATATGTATGTAAATATTATTAACCCCTTGAGGGCCAGCGCGAACACTGGTGTTCGCAAAAATAGTTTTTCATTGTCTAGTTTTTTGACCACTGGTTAACTAGTCAATGGGCACAAAGCGCGACACAATAGGTATAGAAACATGTATAGTTCGCTAAGAGCGGTGTTCGCGATGCGCACCAAGGGGTTGAGAAGAAAAGAAAAGAAGATAGAAAATAGTGAGAGAGAACGGATTTTTTTAAATCACATCAAACAGGCAGGACGTAGGCAGACTGCTCACCTATAGGCCCGGCGCACATTATCGGCATCGGCAAGGAAAGAAATCTTTCGGCATCCCTACATGCAAGCGCACACTGTCGGCAACAATGCCTTAAGCATGCCGTACCGTCCAAACTACCCCCGAGTGTTGCCTTCAGCGTACTGAAGAATGCCGAAGTATCCCGAAGCAACCTCAAGCATACCGAAGCGGTATTTTTGTTACTAGGGCCATATAATAGGTCTTTACCTATGAAATTGTCGTTTTGTATGGAGATTTTGGGAAATTCTGCATTTTCCATACTAAAATTTTTTCAGTTTTCGTCACAACGACAAATCCAAAGATAATAATATTTGGCATCTACAAGCTTTAGTAATATGTGTAATATCACACTTCATAAAAATTATTTATTGTTTTTAAGTGAATAAAATGCAAATAAGATGATGTATTCGGAAGGCACTTAAAAAGAGTTGTCTCCGTGTCCAATTTTAACACAATTAAACTTACAACAAATTATCAAAACAAATCAAAAAAGCTCAAAAATATAGTCCTTTTTTAGGAATACTCTGAATCTTAATAGTTACAGACAAAATACTAAGAGAGAAAAAAAAACGCCAATTTCATAGGTAATATCATGGAAATTTCTACTTTGTTGCCATGAATTTAATAATGATGCTATTTATCACCTAAAATCCTGAGCCGTGCCAATGCCGATAATGTGCGCCGGGCCATAGGCGGTGTCTCCGTAAATATCCTACGAACGGCAGGTAAACCGCATCGAGGAAAAAGTGCCTGTTTATTCAGACATTTTTATGATAACGAATTCATCATGTTACCTTAAGCATACGAAATGTTATTTATAAATCAGTAAGTTCGTCGCGAATCGCTAGCGTAGTCGAATGTTCAACTATTCGACTACGCTAGCTATTATAAATGGATTTTTCTACGTGAGTTTCACAAACTAAGGAGGTTTTTGTATTAATGAGGAATTATAGTCAGTTCTTGTCTAAGGGTCGGTTTATTGATCCGTGGACAGAGGTTAAAATATGGACCAATGGCTAAACGTATGATGTGGTGATATGACAGCTTGTCCAATAGTCGATTTTTGAAATTTTATTTATCATAGACAATTTAACCATAACATGCTGGGATTATTAAAATGGCGGCTGGAGGCACAGCTGATGATACTGCATTGAATTTTCACCGCAAATTTAACAATTTGTCAAGCTGATGTCGTACATTACGCTATTGGTCTAGATTTTAACTATTGAGATAATAATACGGATCAAAAAACTCGCCCAAACTCGCCGGTAACTTCAATATCAACTACCAAGACAAGATAGCTAAGATCATAAAAAATAACAACATTTATTCTACGACTTTGGACACATTTCACTTTTAAATAAATAATAATAATGGACCGCCTCTCTGGTCTAGTGGTTCGCACCACCGGGTGTTGATCAGGAGGTCCGGGTTGGATTCCCTATGGGGGCAGAGGTTTTTCTGCTTGGTTTGGTTGGTGGTAGGGCTTCTAAGCCCGCCTGGCTAGCTACCACCGTCTTAACTAAATTTGACGCCATAATAGCAATGTTATAAGCAATTGTTGTGTTCCGGCAATCAGAGGAAAGATAGCCAGTTCCTCGGTTGTTGAGGATTACAGATGAAGCTCGCATCCACCATCAGCCTTATCGTCACTTACTATCAGGTGAGATAAAGGCCAAGAGCTTACCGGTCATATGTAAAAATCAAAAATGGAGACGTGAGGATAGTAAATCCTGCACTGACCTGATCCTTCCCAACATCGTCGACGTAGGTGTAGTTCTCGAGGGATCGCAGGTCATAGATGTGTTCCCTGGCCGAGGTGACCACACGCTCGGAACCGTTTCTGACCAGGTAGCTGAGGAGTAGCAGGCACTGGCGACAAAACATACAAATAAAGTCCCTGTCCACTCAGAGCACGCCGGTCACTGAAGGTACGTAGACAGTGCTTAGCCTATATACCCCACTGGTGGGCACAGGCCTCTTTTAGTTTGTGTTGTGTTAAATAAATAAATAAGGTGGCCCGGGAGCCAGTTTGCTCGTGTGTGGCTGACCTTGTAGGTGCGGCGCCAGTGCGAGCGGTTGTCGTGCAGCATGCGCCGCCACAGCATCGACATCACCTCGGGGAAGTGCTCGTAGGTGAAGGTGGCCAGGGCTAGTTCTTGCATCTGCTGGCCGGTGGGGCCCCATGCTTCGTCTGACGTCGCTTCTCGCACCTTGCCCTCTACTTCTGTGTAGTTCATCACCACATTCGTGCTGTAACAAGGGAAATTGGTATTTATTTTATCGCCGCATACAGGCACGTCCAAAAATATGTATACACTTTTGACAGGTGATAGTTCTCATTCGCTTCTATAAAGAGTAATCAACAATCAAAAGTGATTACCTATTTTGTTCGTGACTGTATCCTGTGCATGGAAAGGTCCCCCTTACACAGGGGACTTCATAACAAGTGTGATGTGGATCGTGTGGTAGCGGCTCATTAAAAGAATACTACCAACCCAACTCTTCCTGGGTGTCGTCAAAGGCGACTAATGGACTTTGAACTGCATAACCATCCATTAGCTGATATTATAGTGGCGACGGGCTCGCCACCTGTCACGCTGAGTGCAGTTAATGTTTGGTGAAGCGCGAACTGTGGCAGTGGAGTGCTTTTGTCTAGTCTCTGACTAATCGTCGTGATTGTTGTATGTATGTAATGTAGATGCTTACCCCTCTGTAGTCTCCTAAACCTCTGAACGATACGATCCACAAGTTAATACGCAATACTTTATTGCTTTTCACAGTGTGGTTACAGATATTACAATAGACTTATGATCACTGCGAACCCTGTCGGGCACAACAATGGAGAGGAGGAACATTATACATAATATTAACTATTATTTAAAGTTTTGCTTAGAGTTATCTATTCTTAATTTTATATTTATTAATTTATAATATTTTATGTAGTTAGTGTTATTCGCTTTTAGGCCCGTATTACAGAACTTAACTCAAGCGTAGATCTCTGCTTGAGCGCAGTTAAAAAGGGATGGCGCCTTGTGGCATCAATAGCGCCATCCCTCTCTAACAGTGCTCAAGCAGAGATCAACGCTTGAGTTTAGTTCCGTAATACGGGCCTTAGTGTTATTTCTTGTACAGTCAGATAAACATGGATTTTGTTAGTACAGTCACCTGGAATAAAATCTATACACCTGTGTTCTTATAAGGATGTAATAAGGTTCATATTTGAATGAGATTGTATACATATTAGTGCTCGTGACTGTACATCACAATACTAATTTCTGCGTACAGGTAAATAAAAATTACACCGACGGTAATAATATAAGGACGTGCGTATTTATCCACAATCTTTGGTAGCACACCTTCATTGAAGTATTTGTTTATATTTAAATACCTTCATTGTTTTGAATTTTTTTAGTCTTGAAGTTCAAGAGTAATGTATTAACAAATAAATTAAAATAATAATATAATTAACGCAATTAGAAAGGAAAAAGTCAATAACGCAGAAATTACACGTAAAAACTCATTTTATATCACTCTCAAACAAGTTTGGCGAAAACTTACGAAACACGACCTTCATGCTTGCTATTCAGACAGTCTATAAATTACGCAACCTCAAAAAGTTTGTTTCAAAAACGCTAATTAATGAGCTCGATTGAAATGTCGTTGAATTTACGATCTTTTAGGAACTTTTTGGCTTTTGAGGGTATGTTAAGCCGTATTCTATGGCACCAGTATCACGGCCTATACTCTGTTCTTTACGGCTTTTCCATGGAAGGCTTGATCGAGTCTTACGATATAATTTTTGTTAAACTACAGGACACCAAGATTAATAATAAAAAACAAATATAACATATCATCACGCCTCTCTCCCCGAAGGGGCAGGCAGAGGTGTTCGTCGTCATCGTCATCAGCCTATATACGTCCCACTGCTGGGACAGGCCTTCCTCATGGAGAAACACATGAGGAGTATGGGCCGTAACATCACCACGCTGGCTCAATGCGGGTTGGTGGGTAGAAACGGTCACAAATGCTACCGGGACCAACGGCTTATCGTGCCTTCCGAAGCACGGAGGAGCTCGAGATCACTAGCTAGCTTTGTTTTCGATCGAAGCCAAAGCTCACTGACCACTACGCCACCGAGCTCTTTTTTAGCACCGAGTTTTATTCAAACTCAGTGGTACAGGCGGTGAGATCGAACCCGCGTTTCCCGCAATTACTAATAATCAAATGCGAATTAACACAATATCGGTTTTTAACGTATCTTCAAGAGAGTTGATCTGCTGGTTAGTTGTGTAAAAAAAGCCTTCATTTAAATACAAGTAGAAGACAAAGTGTATTTTAAGGATACTTGAGGCCTTATGGCCGAGTTGGGACGGACGGGGCACTTCTCGTTCGAGAGCTCGCGGGACTCGCAGGTTCAATCCCACCGCTCATTGACTCTGAATAAAACTTATGTACAGTTAGTTCGCCTGTTAGGGCCCCTAACATATCTAAATGTGGGTGTTTAACACCTCTGCTAACCCCTTCTGGGCAAGAGGCGTGATGATATGTTGATGTTATCCAAGCAAGCATTTTGCTGTGAGAATAACTTAGATCGACATACTAGAAAGAAACCAAAACCCAATTGGCTATCAATAAGACTTGCATACATCAAGTAGCTCATACATATAGTGAAAACGAAATCACATGATAGAATATTATAGGTGCGTAATTATGTATGTTTTGTGTGCTTTATTAATATGTACTTATATGTGTGCATTAATTTATTAAAAATGAAATTAAATAGTAAAATCTTTATTTTTGAAGGAAACTAAATATTGCCTTAATAAATTTACATGGTAATAATCATAAATTAAGACTGTTTTGTGTCATCAAAATTTCAAAAAGATGAACGAAAACTGCATTATTTACCACTTAAAATTACTTAATATTAGGCAGTAATAATCTACTTGAAATTGCAAATTTTAATGCTTTTGCCATTACAGATTATAATTACCAATAGTAAAAGCAGATGTGTGATAATTTTGAATAGTAGCTATTTTTATCACCTACAATACTTATGTTGTTTGAATAAATACTATTCTATGTATTTTGCTCTTCGCAGTAGTGCAAATAGAACAGCTTTATTGTCTTTAAATAGATAATATTAGATGCAGCTGCTTGTGATGACTAATTGAGAGAACAAGACTAAAATACCTATACAGAGCCACTGTTCCCCTGCTTCAAACATTGAGATTAAAATAAAATATTTAATATACATAGATTATGCACAACCATCAATAGCTTATAGCGTTGACGGGCTCACCACCTGTCATGCTGAGTGCAGTCACTGCTTGAAGAGTGGTTTATGACAATGGACTGCTTTTGTGGTGCTTTTGCCTAGTCTCTGACTAAGCCTGACGGAATAATAGTCTTTATTATATGTATGTATTTGGGCGGCAACATAATTCTTTGGGCAGCAAAACAATTATTTGTCAATATACCTTTTTCTTTCTTTCTTTCTCTTTTCTATACATTGTTATAATATATGGGCTTAAACATAACAGTTAAAATGAGTGTTATCAGGGAAAGTGAGTTTGAAATGAAGACTTTGTGGGAAAATGCTGGTCAAATGTACATGGAAAAAGCAATAAGGCAATATTGTGATTGGTATCCTATACTATCAAGAGATGATGTGTTAGGATGATATAATTAATAATTTATCTTAACCTCTCAATGGTCAAAACAAGAGACAATTGAAACATATACTGATCAAGAATGCCAGTGTTTGCTTGGCCCTCGAGAAGTTAAACATGTTGTAGCTTAACAATACAGTACTAACATATTGTTATGATAGTCATGCATGCTTTAATGAGATAGTACACAACTATGGATAGAAACTAACTCAAATAAGTACTAAGTGTGGAAGAAATAAAAACATTAACTGTAAGAAATGTAACAAATCACCCTATTTTTACATTACATCTTATAATAATAAGCTTTTATTACTGCCAAAATGGGTATTTACAAAATAAACAAAATATATTCACACATCATATTCATGTTTCATTGTCAGCGTGTCCTCCTGACACAAGCCTCCTCTAACACCTTCCAAGTTTTCCTGTCCTTGGCCAACCTAGTCCATAGAGGGCCAACAACTTTTTGCAGGTCATCAAACAACATGGTTTGATGACCTGCAAAAAGTTGCTTGTGTGGTCTTCCCCTTTTCCTTTTTACATCTTCTCTGGGAGTCCATTCAATGATATTCTTGGTCCATTTATCATTTCTGTCTCTCAATACATGGCCAGACCACTTCCACTTCAAGTCCTTGACTTTTTCAAGATGTCATCCAGTTTTGTAACCTTCCTAAGCTCTGTAGCCCTTTTCCTATCTTTCCTTTTATATTCCATTTCCATTACATCTTAAGGATGTATTATGTTTACCATTCCTAGTTTTGATTTCATCTCTGAATCTAATAAGACACTCTTAATTCTTTTTATTGACATTTACACACCAGTTTGAAGCAGGTATATACATAATAACAAACTTTTGTTCAGAACTGTTTAAAATTGGTGCCTTGACTTGATCAGTGGTCTGTGCAATGCATATGTCTGATAACTACAAGTATTAAATACTACTTGTAAAAATATTAAATAGATTACATATGACCTCCCCATAACAAGTGCAAACACAGTCAAATAACAATGAGAATACGAGTAAACTACCAACATTTATTGAAGTTAACCGCTCGGGCACTCTCGTAACAACGAAATCACAATAATTAGTTAGATCATTTGCATTTTACGCCCTTGTAAATGTGGGTAGCTCTAAAGTTGTATCGAAACTATATTTAACGAACACATTATCATATACCTGTTTCTGATAAAAAATAGTATTCTAATTCTCATAATGAATTCCACTGATAACAACTTAGTGCAAATCAGGTACACTGGTTAAAATTGGCAACGAAAATTAATAGTAAAGTTAATGTCGAAAGTTCTTACTGAAAATTTTAAATTGCTTTCTATTCATAAATCCTATTAATTATTCGATCTAATTGTTGAAATTAATACCAATAAATCTGCGTATTTCATCCACAGATGGTCACAATTTACACGAAAAAAGGAGCAGAGCGATTTGTACTTACACTTTGTCAGCCAACTCCCTCACCTTCCACATACTCAAGAAGCGGTCCATTTTTGCTGTTTCACAAATCAAACGATAATTCAAAAACCAAAACCACTAAAATTGTCCGTAGAATAACATAAAATTAACTTAAAATGCGAGCTGATGATTTGGCTGACATTCTTGCAAAATGGCGACAGGTACAGTGTTGACAGCTGATGTTTATTAATTTCTACCATAGGAATTAATTTCAAAATACTTAAAATAAATTGAACATAATAAAAAAAAATCATAGCAGACATTGATTTTCTCATCCCCCTTAATAGTAAGCATGAACACGGAAACACGATATGATAAAAAGTTTTTAACATAAATAGCCTAGCCTTCCTATTTCGACAGTTCCATAATAGGACAACTATAATTTTTTATGGTGATTAACTGACAGTGATCTATCAACGCACAGCCCAAACCACTGGATGGATCGGGTTGAAATTTGGCATGCAGGTAGATATTATGACGTAGGCATCCGCTAAGAAAGGATTTTCAATAATTCTACCCGCGAGGGGATAAAAGTTTGTATGAAACGTTGTCAATTTTAAACTGATCGGGCTGAGACTGAGACTTGAGAATTAAAGGGTTCACGTGGGAAAGTTAAAAAACCATAGTAACCGCGGATGAAGTCGTGGGCAACAGCTAGTTAATAATAAAATCACAGCATGCTCCCCAGCCCAGCGAAACCATGTTTACTTTGACTGAATTAAAGTTTCTCAAAAAATCTATGAATTCCAGTCCTTTAACATGACGAAAAGAAAAGGTAGGCAGAGGTGTTAAACACCCATACAAAATTCTAGTCCTATCTACGTTTAACTGGTTTTCCCGTATTTTTTGTTGAAGGTAGTTGTTGTAACAATCAATAAAAAAACAAAGCTGGTAATAAAATTGTTTTATTATTATATTTACAATATTTACTTTGTACTTATTAACAATAAATAGTGGATATTTCAAATCAATATTAAAACAGCAAAAAACTTTACAGAGTAAATAAGCATTGTTTGGGTTAGGTATGAACCAAACAACAGCATAGCACTTTATGGCAAATGAGTGAAATTCTAGACCATTCTCAAAATAGTAACATTTTATAGTATTTTTGATCAATATCCTCCAATTAATAGTTAATTAGCTGCGTATGCGCCAATTTACACTCTATCCTTATTTCTTCTAAAATTTTAACAAGAATAAACGTCCTGACCAATTGTAAATGTGAATTTTGACATTTTACTTCTAATGAGTGAAACTCATTAGAAGGTCATACATCATTTCTTTGCGAGCTGGTCGTTTTGCGGTTGCGCTCCGTAGTACTGCCACAATTCAATTGCCTTTATTGCTATTACCTCTTGATATTGTTCGGGAACCTAAAAAAATAAATGAAATCAAATGATTATTTGAACATCACACATTTGGTGAATTTTGGTAATCAATTAAGATAAATTTTGAAATATTACTAAATAAGTAAAAATAGTACTAATGACAATACTATGAAGCTTTTAGTTTTTATTGTATGAGGAAGCAAAGGACTTGAGCCTTATACAACTCTTAAAAGTACCGATAGCATTGAGAGTTCAAAACGTCGCGCACCGGTTTAAGCCACGCAGTTTATTGTGGCAGCACAATTTGTTGACAGGTCAATTTGTCCTGGGCAAACTCATAAAAAAAACGCGTTACGTAACGAAGCGGACTATCCTCCCATAACAAGTTATCAGTTCAATACCTCTGAGACGCATTTGAGAACTTCATCTGCAGTTCTCGCCTTTAAAATGTTCCGGCGCAGCGTAATGACGAGCATGACCGCAACAAATGCCAGTATTTTAGGTGCACCACTACACAACTTGTCCCAAATCCTGGAAAACAAAGTATTGTTAGTAATGTTATTTGTTTTGTTTGATTTTGGAGCAGTGGACCCAGCTTATAGGGAAGGCCAAGGGACCTAAGGTCATGCAGTCAAATCTTATTTACAATATGTTTTTTTTTGGTATTATAAGAATATTGTGCTAGAGTTTGTCAAATATTGAGTCCATATATACAATAGAACTTAATTCTAGCGAAAGACAAGCATATATTGATAATAAGAACAAAACTAAACATTACTTTGCGAGTGAAGTGTCATCCAGAATGCCAGCAAAGCAGCAGTTAAGCCATTTCGTCAACGGGAACACCTCCAAGGCGTTTATTTCAAATAGGTGGCTGAAATTATATTTAAAAAATATCATTTATAATATTTTATCGCCTCTTTTAAGTCACCAGAAGGAAATTAACATTTAAAATATCTTTTTAATTATTTGAAATATTTTTTTAGACAAGAAAATTACCAAATATATAAATCAATATTATAGTCTTAGCTTTTATCACTCAAAACACTTTATTTTGCATATCACCAATTGATTCTCAACTTCATTGCTTTAAGAGTAAAGTTTAAAATGGAATTGATAAATAATTCTGTTCTTACTTATACAGTTCTCCATCTTCCTTCTCAAGCATGCTTTGGAATGTTTCCTTCAGTTTGGGCAGATCCTTCTGCATCTGACGCACCACCTCTGTCAGGTTCTTTGCAAACCAGTAGACATCTACCTCATCATCATACAGCTCTTGTAGAGTCTCAATTAATGGAATTAATGTGTCTGCAGACTGGAAAAAAAATGTTTTTTGTAAAAAAAATATCAAATAGGTTTTTTAGTGTAGGGGTTTGTAGAATATGGTTTTAATATTAAAATCCATGCAACTTTCACAATCAATCTCTCCAATCTCCTGCAAGCTTACAAATGAATATTAAGCCCTCGGTCCACCACTCCAGTGAACATACTTGTGGCCTGTGACAAGTAGTAGTAATATATTAATAGGCTGTCTGTCACTGTCTCATTTATCCAATAAAGATAATACATACAGAAAAGTTACTCTCTCTAAATATAGGTGGCTCAATCTCCTCATTGTCAAGGAGCCACATCTGCAGCAGGATCTGGCTGCGGGGAGCCTTCATGTCCACCAGCTCTAGCATCTCCACAGCATACAGTAGATCGTTGTACTGGTCCGTGCGCTGCTCCATAACAAACTGGTGCGAGTCTGGGTATACTGGCAGGATATCTATAAAGTTGATTAAGGAAATTAGCTCTTTTGGTGTGATGATATAGAAAAGTAATTAATCTAATTTTAACAAATTCACAATCAAAATCACTTGACAAACAAAACCATATTATCTATTTCTTACTTTGTAAGTATTAAAACTATTTCAAGTAAGTACCTATTACTTTCCACACTTACCTAACAGCACTTTCCACACAAGATTCCTGTACGCGGCAGGCACCGTGAATCTCAGGCAGAACTGTTTCAGCTTTATTTTATCCCATGGTTTCTCTTTTAAAAGTATTTCCAAAGATTTCTTCTCTTCGACGCCCCGGCATCCGACTTTTTCGTAGTAAGATGACCGAAAATTTCGCTCGTCAGTCATATTTGCATATAATTTTATTAAGGCTCAAAGAATAAATAGTAAAACATTTTAAATATCCATGGAAAATGACAAATAATTACTATAGATTAACCTTTTTTAGCTTGGAAGTTTAAGATTTCTAGGGCAATCAAGCAAAAATTTCAATATTTTTGTTTGACAGTGGTTTGACCAAGGTTTGACGAGGGTTTGACAGATCGGGATATCTGACTTTAGCTTTTTTAATAGCAGTGCAAAAAAGGACTCTAAACATACTAACAATAAAAAAATGTACCTATGACAAATACTTGTTAAAATGAAAGTAAATATGTTTAAGAATGTTTATATTATTTTAGTACCAAAAATTGATCAGTAAAGAAGATTTATAATGAAATGTTATTTATATAAAAATATTTATAAAAATAATATTTTATCGACTATACTACAACTCTACAACTACTATGATTTTTAATACTAATGTGGATATCAAAAAATAAATATTTGTGTGAAGCTGCGCAGTTTTTTAAATTACTTTTCCAAATTCGATCCAACAATACGTCAATTCCGTTACTATGGAAATAAACAAAACTGTATAATTTGTTTGATGTCAAGAATTGCTCAAATTATATTTTTCTCATTCGGTAAAAATATATCCTACAAATGGAAGTACCTGAGTCGTCAATATCTTGTGACCCTGAGTTTATGGAGAAAAAGCGGGAGGAGTTAAAAATATTTTTCAAAGAAGCAAAGTTTCCTCAAGAAGTAATCGACAAAGTTATTGAAAACGAGCTCAAGCCGTTGACAGCCAACCAGCGAAGACCCTACATTGCATCTTCTAGTTCAGGAGAGGTAAAATCCGAATATGAAGTTATGTCAGGCCAGCCCTTTACTGAAATTGAAGACTATGATAGACCATTGACTGTGGAAGAAATAAAAAAAAAACTAAAAGGGAATCCCATTTTGGCTGAGAAAGCAAAGCAAATACAAATCATTACGGGAGTAGAAGATAAGCAGATTTGTATTCCATTAGACCAGATCAACATAGCATCTTATAAAGACATGAGAAATGAAATAGATTCGGCGGAGGGCAATGTTGAGAAGGTAAATAAAATCCATTACAAAAATATGCAGGCTTTAAAGAACTCTGTAACAGACTTTCAAGATAAACCAGTAGAAACAAAGAAGGATACTGAAACTAAGATAGACAAGGATGACACTGACGATCAAGAGTACGAAGCTATTGAAAAGGTAGTGAGTCAGTACTCAAGTAAATCTTATGAAACAAGGTTTCAAGAGACAAAGGACATGCTATCTAAACTGGCTGACAAATACGATGACCCTATAACAACAACAGGAGACGGAAGACAAAAAATAATACCAGAAGTTCCAGTAAACTCGATATTAAAAGAATCTTCAATTCAATTGATAAAAGGAGAATTTAGGAAGAGCGCTTTTGATGAAATAAGGGAAAACTATGCAATTAATAAAGCTATGAACATTTCACTAAAAGATAACCCTGTTGCTCTTGACCTAAGTGGAAAAATAAAAAATGAATCTAAGCTAAATTGTGGTCCAAAGAAGGAGCCTAAAAACATGGAAGCAAAATTAAAAGAAACTGAACAAACTCTTCAAAATATTAATCTAGTTTTGAGTAATTCAAGTAATAACTCGGTGATTGAACCTCTTCAAAATATTTATTCGGTTTTGAGTAACTCAAGTAATGATTCAGTTATTGAAGATATAAAGGAAGAAATAAATACCGATACAAATTATGACTGTAAAGAGAACAATACAATACAGCTACCAGCACAAAAGTTTGACGAAGGAATGGAGCAAACATTACAGTCTGCTCTGGAAAATATATTTGAAACAAGTCACAATGAAAATCAAGATAACAAAGAGATGGAATTCAAGGAAATGAAAAATCTAGCTCGAAATATCGTCGAAGGTGCTGAAAACCTTAGCACATTGATTCAAGAAGATATTTCTAATAAGTTGAATAGTATGAATGAGCTTTTAAACGATGTAAACGAGGCTTTGGAAAATTCTAAAAAGTCTAATGTTGCTTATCAAAAGTTGAAGGAGGAACGAGAAGAGTGGATACAAGAACGAGCTGCTCAAACGAATGCTAATAAAGATTCAAAGGAACAAAGTGAAAATACAGAAGAAACTAGTGTAACATCTTGTTCTGTAACTGATTCTCATATAGATGACATACATACCGCAATAAGTAAATTGAATTTAGAATTAATATGTCACGAAGAAAGAATTAACCAAAGTAAAATTAGGTACGAAGAACGCAACTCAGAATGCAAAGTATTAATAAAAGAAGTGGACGACATATTGCAAAAGTCTCATAGTATATTACATCCTGTGAAAGAATGTAGCAGCGATTTGCAGAATATAATTTTAGAAGATAAAGCTGAGGAGTCTGCTAAAGAATCTGCCAAAGAAGCAGAATTACAAAAGAGTGCAAAGATAAGAAAAGAGCTTTGGGATATTGAATTTAACTATAAGGATGAAAAAAATAAGAAGCTTGCCGAGTTCAAGCAACGGGAACTGGAACGAAACAAGAGAATTAACGATTTACTTTATGATATAAAAGATAAAATGAAAGATAATAAAGAAGTTCTTCGACTCGCAAATAATATGCTGCGAAGAGAGGAAACCAGAAAGAAAACTCTTTTAGATAACACAAGTAATAAAGATACTGCTATCGATTCCAAAGCACAAGGTGATCATATTAGTGATGATGAGATAGAAAAGCTGAGTATAGTAGGTTCCCCTTGTGAAGAAGATAAAGGTAAACAAGAATTCGTTATTTCTAACACTAATAAAGTTAGGAAAAGAAACTAATACAGTTAAAATTTCAGTGGTTCAGTTAACGTGTGAAGAATTAAAAAAGCAAGAAGCAGATAAAGCAAAAGCAGCAGCCGCAGAACAAGAGAAACAACGACAAAGAGAATATCATTTAAAGCTTGAGAAAGAGTTAGAGGAAATGAATAGAGGGCCAAGAATGACAAAGGAGTTCATAAAGAATCATTGCAGACAGCACAAGTTGTATTGCACACCGTACTTAAATGATATCCTGTATCTGCATTTTAAGGTAGTAGAAGCTTAAATACCTAATTAATAGGCGACGACAGAAAATATAAATCTGACGACGATCTGATGAAGGTTATGATGTATAGTTATAAACAGTGAACGCTGGTTATAAATTATTACTACTAATAGAGAAGATTATGTTCTTAAAAATCCTTGGAAGGCTTCCAATAACGAATGGCTAGATGTTATACATAATATGATAGGACCATTTACCCCTTTTAAATTGAATTCTGATAGGTATTGTTGGTTTAGATACTGAAATGTATCACTGAATCGTTATATGTTTGGATTTTGATTCCAGGGTTTTTCTAAAATCGAAAACCTTGAAGAATATACTGGACTGAAATGCATTTTCCTAGAAAACAATGGCATTCAACGAATCGAGGGTTTGGACACGCTGGCTCAGTTAAAATGTCTTTACCTGCATTACAATGTGGTTAGAAAGATTGAGAATCTTGCCGGATGTCCACTGCTTGATACGTTAAACTTGGACCATAATTTTATTACAAAAATTGAAAATTTAGATGTGGTGCCAGCCTTACATACCCTTAGCATCGCTCACAACATGATAAAGGCAGTTGGTAAGACTGTATTAATTGTATTTGTATATTTGAAGCACTTGATTATAAAACATTGATGGGACTTCACTAACTAATAATTTCAGAGGATTTAGAGCAACTTAAGATGTGTCAAAATTTATCGGTTTTGGACCTGTCTTACAACAGAATTGAAGATCCTATGATTGTTGATGTTTTGTCCGATATGATCATTTTGAAAGGTAACGCTAAACAATTAAATTCACCATATTTTTACTAATAGTCATCAGCCTATTCTTGGTGCTTTCCAAAGTGGAGTAACTTGAAGATACGGGTTGTAGCACCACCGTTGTCCCAATGCATATTGTAATATAGATGGGTAAAAACAATTGCAACAGCGAGACTGAACAAACGGCTTAACATATATGCTTTTCAAAGCCATGATACCCACACATACCATGAGCTTTAGGGACACACCCTGGCGAATTTAGCGTCGTTTTTAATACTGAAAGCCAAAGCGTATGACCAACTTTTACTCTTTTTAACCCTTTTTTTTAATATTTTCCTTTCAATATTGTCTGGTAATAGTTCTGGTTCTAACCGGCAACCCTGTGGTACGAAGCATTCCGGCTTATCGAAAGACTCTGACGCTGCGGCTAAAGGAGCTTCTGAATCTGGACAATCGGCCAATATTCCCAAGAGACCGAGCCTGCGCTGAAGCTTGGCAGAGAGGTGGACTGCAGGAAGAAATTGCTGAAAGAAGACGGTTTGTATCAACTACCAATGTAGTACACATTTGGGTCAAGTGTTGTTGTGTGACTTTAATTTTAATAACACTGGGAAGCACAACGTTAGAAGGCCCCCACGAGTTAGTCCGACGATCTTGCGAAGGTCACAGGAGTTTTTTTTTTATTAGGGGTGTCCAGTGCCAGTGAGGCCCTGGCAACGTCACTGCGTCCTGAAAAGATCTATTGTGACTGCCCCTACCTGCTTACAGCACTCCCCCAACTCTCACGCTGATCATGTAGTAATCGATGGCCCTAGGGGAGGAGGTTTTGATCTCTTCAGGAGAGACTAGGTGGCCTCCAAAGTGCCGGCTCCTGTAGTGGTGCCGAAGCTCACATTGACAAAGGATGTGTATGGGTGATTCCTTCTTTGCGTGACAAAATCTGTAAGTCGTAGTGTCACCTAGTCCGAGGATGTGTAGGTGTTTGTTGAGCTTGCAATGCCCGCTGAGGGTTCTAGTCAGTATTCTCAGAGTTCTGCTAAGGTCGCAGCAGCCACTTGATGCGGGTGCCGCAAGGCTTATGTCCAGCAGCAGACGTCTCTGCGGCTGAGATAATGATGATGATTCATTACTGAACTGAATACTAATGTGAAGGATGGATGTATGCACCAGAAAATAAAGTTTTGATTACTCTTTTTTAAAGATGGATAGCAAAAGATCAAGAAAAGGTGATGCAGAGTGTTCGTTACCTGATCAAAATGCGTGATGAGAAACTTGCTTTAAGGGAAGCTAAGGAGATTGAAGATCGAAAAGAAAAAGGTCTTCCACTAAAAGTAAGAACACAAATCAAACACACACCTCCCATTGGTTCCCTTACACCTTTAGAAAATAAAAATAATTACAGTTGAAATATATAAAGACAAACCAATTTCAGGATGCAGAGCAAGAAAAAGTCCAAGCCGAAAATGTTAATCTAACTGAAATCGAAGGTCCCTCAACATTAGAAGAAAAGTACGGTCCAGTTGAGGTAAAAACTAAAAATGGAGTGGCTGAAGATATGCTTACAGGGTCAGAAGCCGAAGATTCTACCGAAGAAAGTAGTGACGAAGAAGATAGGGAAAAGGAAGAACGTAAGTTTATGATGACAAATATGTAATAGAAAATTGATAATGCTACCAGTTTAAACAGTAAGTAGGTAAGCGGTCAGTGCAATGGGCATTGTCTCATTTTTTTAAATTGTTATAAAGTGAAAACCATTTCGAGGAATAAGGTTGCTGATCGTAGCCTATTAGCTAGAATGCGAAAATAATCATGGATTATTAATATTTTAGCCTTTAAATGAATAACCTTCATTTGCCCTTCAATGACGTCACTGTTGGCTGAATATCAGTAATGTGTTTGCTATGACAGCAATGACAGAAATGACATTTACAAACACAAGTGTCATAAGTCACAAACAACAATTTATAACCTTACATTGTAAGGTAAATACGATTTGTTCTCATTGTTTTAATAAACAAACGTTTAATAATTATGGAATATAGAAAGTGCTTTGTTCCTACCAGTAAGGTAATTATTACCAATGTAAGTTAATGAACCAAGAACTCAAACTCATAGCGTCGGCTTCACTTCGTAAAATTGCTCAAGATGCAAGCGAAGACTGTTCAGAATTGAACAAGTTACTTGAACAACCTACAAGCAACAACTATATAAGTAGAAAACCGCTAACTAATATTGCTACAGTGGAAGTGATATCTTCACAAGACACATCATCTGTGACCACTCCTTTGTTTGGATGTACAACAGAGACTGAGGAATCTATCTACAGTGCATGAATCAACTAAGAGTATCTTCCCGTCTAGAAAAATTATGTTAGACAGTATTTAAGAAACCAATAATGTATTTAGGATGTTTATGTAGAGAGTTATTAGACGTGTAAGAGAGTATGCTTTATTTAAACCTCGCTCTGTAGTGAACTATCAGTTTGTACCATATTTGGATGAAATAGTCATGATAGTAAGTGGACTTATCAATTTACAAGGAGAAATAATAAAAAGTTATTGAGTAAAAATGTTTTTATTAACACACTTTCTTTTTTCTCTTTCTAGATAGAAAATATTTTAAAAGATGTTTATTTTTTAACACTATCAAGTAATTCAAAAAATAAATAATAATATGTAGGCTTCATTGTAATCCACCCAAACAATATGGATGTTCTTGGTGGTTTCAAATAAAGGATCAGAAACACAAAATAACCCCTCATTTTTATTACAAGTCATCATTTAACACATGCCTTGTGTTCTAATTTATCCGTTATTTCCTCATTTTTCATGTATGTGCTAACAACTTTATCTGAAGCTATTCTGTACTGTTTGTTCACTTCAAGTTTTTGGCTCCTCTTATTTCAGCAAGGTTATGTTGGTTATTTGTAGACATATATTCCAAAATCATAACATTCTCTACTTTCGGCAGATTCCGTGAGTCCGCTTTGACAAAATTATTTCACGACATAGTAGTTTTTTCACGAAATAATAAGAAAACTGTTAATTCGCGTCGCTTGTGGTATTTTTACAGTAAAAAAAATAAAAGAATGAGTGACACATGAGTGTTGACATTTGTTTGACGGCATTCTTTTTTCCCTTGAAGCAAAGGTGTTACACAATTTTACGCCAACAGTGACGTCATCGTAATAAAACGATCACGTTTTTTCAAAATTCCGTATAAAAGTTATTACTTTAAAAATAACGAAAATATTGAAATTAGTTTCTCAAATTGATCTATTTTATCCATTTCAACTATAAAAACAGCATGTCGAAAATATTAGACAATCCCCATTACCCAATTTGCAATCCTAACATCAGAAGTGGGATTTTAAATCATCAGAACCTTTCTTAAAGCTTCTTCACCCGAGCCGATTTATAATAGATCCCCAGGTTTGATTTCCTCCCTTCCTAATTTTTTGTTCATTATGGATAAAACATTTTTTCTAAAACTCACATATAAAATAAAAAAGATTAGAATACTCTTTATTGCGTCACAAGAGAGAAATATAAGGGTTTATATGCCTCCGTGAAACCGGGCGGCGCCTAGCCGCTGCATCGCGATATTGCAAGCAACTGTTTGCAACGATTTATTTGAAGCGGCGCGGCCGCTACTTGGTTCTTCATACATTTGCTTTATAATTACGCGGCCCAGCCGCTGGCCGCTCGGTCACGCAGACGTTTATATTACTTTCTTGTGACGCAATAAAGAGTATTTTATTCTTTTTTATTTTATACATGTGTTTTAGAATTTTTTTTTATCAATAATGAAAAAAATATTACACTAAATAATTACAGAGTCATCTACTAGCAAAATCGAGTGGTCTCAACTAGATAGCGGCAAGCGACTCGTCCAAGAAATAAAACCAGAAGTTAATCAGTCGACACCAGAAGTGGATCCCAGCGAATACTGGTATGGCTACAGGGGTAACACCATGCCAAAAAAGAAATCTGAGTAAGTAACCAAACAAACAAAATTGCATTAGCAGAAAGAATTTACATTTAAATTATCTGATTTTATTTCAGCGAATTTCTATCAGACTTTGAATCAATCAATAATTTACTATTTAATCAAAATCCACACGTGGAAAAAAAGAAAGTGTCACAGATCTTTGAAGGTAATAGGTTTATTAATTCTAGCTATTTAAATAGCGGACAATATAAATACAATACAATATTTAAATTATCACAGATTTGAAGGCGAAAAAAGAGGATGAAAAAGAGGACGACAAAGAAAAAGTAATACAAACTGATGCTAAGGCAAAACCTCTAATTGAAATTATTGATGATAATATTCCGGGATCAGAAAGTGTAGAAGGAAAAATTGAGGATACTACTGATGTTAGTAGGGGAATAACAGATGAAGGTGATCTTATAGTTGATCACGATAAAAAATTGGCTTTAAAGAAAGAAACTGGGGATGAAGCGGCTCCCCAGCCTAAAGCTGCTTCCAATTTAAAGAAAATAACAATAGACGAAATAAAAGTTGGTGATTCAGAAGATAGTCCTAATACTGAAAGGCCTGTGGATAATAATGAACAGAATAAGAATGAGAAATCTGAAGTTAAAGAAACACAAGATAAAGAGAAGGCAGTTGCAAATAAAGATGAAATCTCCAATGAATCTAGCAACGTTGATACAAATACTGAAGCTAGAAGACAGAGCGGTAATGATACCGGTAGTTCGAGCACGGATCTTTCATTATATTCTCTCTATAATAATAACTGTACAGTCCACTTTTACTGTAAACATCCGTATATAGAGACGACGTCCGTACTCGAGAGGCAGCTATCGATAATATAACCACTTATTCATTATCCCCACATCTAGAAAACATAATGCCTGTTCCATAAAAGCATTACTATCGCGCTGAGCAATTTGTATGGACGACTGCAAAACACACCATTTTTATTTTCTTTGTCCGCTCTTAGTTATCACGCCGATTAGTCATAGACTAGTTCTTCAACTTCATTGTAGAGCAAACGGCTGTTTTTTCTAGATTTTTCATAATGGCTAGATATTTTAAAGCGAACATATTAATGAGTTTAAAAATTAAGATGTGATAGCTTTCTTAGTGTTCGTTTAGCTTGGAAAAAGCTTTGCTTATCAATAATGAAGTTGAGAACACACCTCTTATCTATTAATTTTTTTACTTATTACACTTACTTTCAGCCCAAATGAGCGATGGTGACGGTGTTGCTTTGATAAATTACATGCAGCAGATGAATGATCAGACCTGCGACGACGAAGACTTGCAACCCAGTGCTGAGGACTTGGAAATATTTGCAGAGTTAGAACGAGAGCAAGAGGAAAGGCAAGCTAGGATTGACAGAGGAGAACCAGCTGTGGATCCTATGGCAAGACATTTTACTTCTATACTTTAAAATTAAATCCTTCAGCATTTGGCTTGATGCCAGATGTGGCTTTATGGGTAACAAACTGAGTACTATTACGGAAAATAGTTAACGGCAGAACCTTCATTTCATCTTCCAACACTTAGGTACCATTCGAGAGTCTCAATTTATGGGGTTGTCAATTCTGCGAACAAATCCTTTCTCATTGTCACTTAAGTAAATTTAATGACAAATACGATTCTTTTTGCAGAAATTATACCACAAAAGCACAATGGATGCGTTTTATAAAGCCGAGGAAAGAGTACCAGCTCACGAGGTCAAGGAGAAGGCGACGTACACGGTCTATAAGCATGATAACGCTTTCGACAGAATAGCGCTTAGTCAGCTCACAACGGGCGAAAAACCTGGTGAGTGGCCTGGTAGTAGTTCGAGGAATTTCCAGAATAGAGAAAATAAGTGAAATCTGAAATGAACACAATGATATTCCGACCCCCAACTAGACTGAGATAAAGAAAAACATTTAACTGTTCCATTTAAATTTTATTAAACATATTCAAGTATTTCATTGCGTCTATACAAACATATAAGGCTCAAAATAAATCGTTAAAACAAAGAAAGCCAATATAATTAAAAAGGGTATATGGAATAATTTCAGATGAGAACAAAGTGAAGCTTACTTACGTCCCTGGTGCAGTTTTATTCCAGTATGTAGATGATCAGAAACCGTGTGACCTCGAATACGATATTGGAGATGAGAAGATTGACTCTGGACGTAAGTATTTAGAAGCGCCTGTGTAGTTAGAGAATTATTAACTGTGTGGCATTGAATCTAAATTTTGGCTTCTAATACTCACAATTATACTTTCTTAGGTATACTTTATAAAATAATAATACATACCTTCTAGCTTCGTCAGGCGAGACTGATTCCATTAATATTTCAAATCAGTCGTCATCAGAGGAAGAAAACGCAGAAACTAAGACTAAAACTCCTGCGAAACCAAAAAGACCTGGTACTGCATGTAAGAAAGGTAACAATGTAGCTAATGAGTCTGGTGACAAAGAAAAAGGAACTAAAAAGAAAAAGGATGACAAGAAAGAAGATTCACAACGTAAACCACCTAAGGATGATAATAAAGACAAAGTATCTAGTACGAAAATATCTAAAACTAACATGTGCCCCCGTAAGTCTGGAGATGGTGATCATGCGAAGAATAATAATAAATATAATACAAAACATTCAGATACAAATAAACGCCCACAAACTGGAGGAAAATCTCCTAAGCCAGTTGCTTCAACGAGTAAAGTGGGTAAAGGCGCCAATGTAAAGGCAAATAAAAGAAGTGGCGACAGAGAGGAAATGAGAGATATAATTGAAGGTGACAACGAAGAAATGGGATATGGACAGGATGAAAATGATGCACAGGTTATAGACAACGGTTCAGGTAAGTGGATAATAAATGAAACCGTAATGTTTTTTGAACAGTTTATAATGATTGGCAATTAAATAAATAAACATCTTTGAACATTCACACCTATCAACTAGCCCCATTTTAAGCAACTAATGCTGCTTGTGTTACGGACACTAGATAACGGATAAATAATAAATAAATATTATAAACATTCAAGACTGGAGAACAAATGCCTGAAAATTCATTACCCAAACATTTGCCCCCACCGGGGATCGAACCCAGAACCTCTCGAGATGGCGACGCCTTGAGACCGGCGTACAGACCACCCGACCACGGAGGTCGGCAGTTGAATTGTAAGTGATATAAAAATACTGAGCGTTATCTTTTCATCTGCAGATATCTCCAATGATAATATTGCGACAACGTCGTTTGATACAATGCTAAACATGCCGCGCGAGGAAGCTAAACAGTCTATTATAAACACTATTAACTCGTATGAAGACGAGCGATACCCTTCTCAAGGTAGTATTTTTTTAACTTATGAGAAAAGTTTCTTATGATACCGAAGAAATATAAATATAATTATATTAATTTTGTCACAAATCACTTAGGATCTACTAATACATAATTATTCTGCTCCATTCAGCGTTAGTCTATAGAAAATGCCAGTTATGTATGTGCCTTGTTCAGCTTCCTGCGTCTGTTCACCGGCGTAAGCATCTCATATATATTCGTCGTTTTAATAAAAACGCTGAAACGAGTTAAACATGTGTTAGTAATATTCTCTTCGATCAGTGCTAGAACTACTAGTATTTACAATTATACACGACTATTGTCAAAAAGGAGAGATAATAGTCACCGAAAGTTATGGAAAAGAAAGGTTGGGTGTGTGAGAAGACAAAAACCGAAAACGGATGGATTGTGTGAATGACGTCAATCGAGAGAGTGGTGGAGGATATGTTGGGCTGTCAACAAATTGATTTGGTAGTGGTTTGGTGGTGGCCCACCAAATTGATTTGGTTCCATGTCTCCTTCTTCTTCCCTTTTTTCACTCTAGCTGGGGTGTGCACAACATGTCTTCTTCTTCCATTGTCCTCTGTCACTTGTCAATTCAGCATCCACTTCTTTTATTCTCATATCATTCTTTACGCATTCAATCTACCGTTTCTTTGGTCTTCCTCTCACTCTAGGTTCGTCCACTTCCATGCTCAGCATCCTTCGTGTAATGTGACATTCAATAGTTCCATGTCGCAATAAATATTGAATTCTATGCGACTGAACTGAAATTTCAAAGGTTTTGCTTTTTTATTTAAGGCGTGGATTATACAAATCTGGCATCTAATGCTCGTATCGAAGAGTCGGTAGCCACAGAGATCCTGGACCGCACACTACAATACGAGGAGAGGGAGTACTACAGACAGTACGATGTGCTGTCAAGCCATGCAGGCAGCATTGACAACAAGACTAACGCTATTATAGAGCGGCTTTCTGATTCAATGGAAAATGAGTACTCGGTAAGCGTACAAAAGGTTGTTTATATTTTTTTAAGAAAAAGGGTGATGAATCGAACCAACAGTAATCGTTATATTGACAGCATAGGAGACGCTGCTGCTCAAATAATCATTAGCTCTGGCGACCAACATTATTTACGCCAAGTGATGTTGTTTAGTATCTTCTGTATGGTATAGAGCTAACACAGTCATGCGATCAAGACTGAACGGTTACGCCGATCATTGTGCTTTACATATTGCTGTTTAACTATACTAACATTATACACTCATTGCAGCTTCCAGAAGTATCCCGCATCTTAGAAGCTCACATGGAAGCGACAGAACAAGTCTGGCGAGCTGGCGACTTCACCAGCTACGTCAGAGTCAGTCCAACAGAGTCTGTAGCTGACGGCGAAGACGGTGAGTCAACGTTGATCCCAAGCCATGACATTTCATTAGAAGACACACTGACAGATGAGAATCTCAACCAAATGGACGTTATTACCGAGGTTAATGATTCTGGTGTCGGTAAGTCTATTGTGGAAGATGATGATGAAGGCGAGAATGAAAGTAAAAATAAAAATTGTAAAGATACAGAAAAGAACAGTAAATTGTTAACTGAAAAGGAGAATAGTTATAATAGTGGTTTACGAGCCAACGATGTTGGTAACAATGATGATAAGGAAAAATGCGATGAAGGTGATAATATTGACAGAACAGTTGATAGTGTTGAAGCAAAATCTGAAGAGATGGTTATAGATGAATGTATTGAAGTTTTTGAAGATTGCGTGGACACCAGTTTCACGGGAGAAACTAGACAGACCTTCGACGTAGCTAGTGAGAATTATTCTCTAGAAATGAAGTTGGCGCTAGGACTGGATAAAAGCGTTTAAATATCTAATTTAACTTTAATTTATATGGTTTCTGTTAGTTATTCTTTTACAATTTTATTTTCAAGGAGCTTTAATTTTTTTATTATTTTTCTGTGATATTCTTTTAACTCGTAGATTTATGTTAGTTTAATGTTTTAAATAAAGATATAAAATATTTATGGACAAGAAAAGGTATTCTAGTCTTCTACCCATTATGGCCTAGAGTTCACCGTTCGATGTAACGTTTAATCGACGGTGACGCTGGCATTTGACACAATTAACTAGTAAATAATTTTGTTGCTATTATTGACAATGGTGTATTCAAAATTATCGCTAATTAGTAGCAATAGAATCTCAACAATGCCGATGATTTTCTCTTCGTCCATATTTTAATATATTTGTAACTAAAGACACTAAGCAGAAAATACGCAGCGGCACTTAGATCTAATAACTGATCTCCTTTGCACTTTATATCTATCGTATTAAAGTTGAAAATTGTATAAATTTTAAATGTACGTGCCGTTGAAAAACTTATTTTCAACTGATGGAAAACAAATCATGGAATCTCTAGACCTATCTCTTTTTATTGCAACGAATCAAAGCGAGACGGGACGTGACTTGTCGAGTATCTGTAAACCTTTAAGAAATTGGGGGGCAGTTAGCATAAAATCTGTAGATTTTGTATTGTGTCTCGTCTTGGTTCAATGGTTTCTAATCTCCCTTTTGGATCACCAAACCTTCTTTTGTCTCCTTTATGATACTTATTTTAGTGCAAACTTTTATTAACATGTAGTTGTAATTGTAACTTGTATCCCAATGCGGGAAATACAGTAGGATTAAGCCGGTTATGTGTCTTTAGTGTTTACACTATAATACGCACAAATACCCGATTACACGTTGTGATTTAATTAAATAAAAAGACATGTTATAACATACTAAAATATATTTAAATGTAACTAAAATACATTTATTTATTGCACCTATTATAATAATTATTTTAACATATAAACAATAATTAAACATCTATAAAAAAATATGTTTCTTTCTTAACAGTAGAGACCAAGATTTACAAATTTACATTTTGCTGATGACAGTCTATACTTAGGCCTCGCTCCGCACGAGTAAAATTCGTACGAAAAAGCGTGCAAAGTGCGCGCGGCCTAAGACTTCCTGTCTCGTAAGATGTAGCTTGATTTCTTTGAATATTATATTTGTCTCAGCATACCTAATTGTTATCACATTTATTAGTTTATATGTAAAAAACCGCGCAGGAGCACACTTGTTTCTTTCGGTAGTCCATTTTTTATTTGTCAAAGCGATTTGACAGTTTGGAAAGTCATTAATCGTCAGGTATTTTGTGAAAGGTAATTCATGCTATTATTATTAAAATCTAAAATCAAATCCATTTTTTAATTATTCAAAGTAAAACATTTAGCCTTTGATTTTTCTAAATATCTAACGTTAAATGACATTTCAAACTGACAAATTAAAAACTGGACTATAGTAGGTAACTGTACAATATAACTGTTATCTAGTACCAGAAACAAAAACATTTGTTCTACCACCTTTGTTGATTCGTTAGATTTTATTAATAGCTTGACAGGAAATATTAAAAAGAACGCCATATTGCGGAAAAATATTGAAACTAAATTCTTTTAATAGCAACCCTGATCCTATGCGTCAATTCAATTTCAATTGTCATCTGTGACATCTGTTTTTCAATTATATTTTATTTCGTTTTTGTTGTTTTAAATGTTGATATTCGCGCAAATAATTTTCGAGTTTCGTACATCTATTCTCTTAGTAGTTAGCAGATATTTTTAGGATGTTGCTATTTACCTTTACAGATCTAGACAAATAATATTCAAAAAAGTCAGGCCTTTCCAGCCTTCAGCCTACATCAAATCTATAGTCCGTTTTATCTTACTACTAGTAAAAAATCTTGCCATGTGCATATTTTAATTTAATTTCATATTTAAAAGATTTCAGTCTGTAACGATTTAATAATGATTAATTTATGTGTTTTATAATAAAAACTTATAAACATTTGTTGAAAAAACTTGTCAATTTTGTTTACTTTGTTAGAAAAATAATAAACGGAGTATAGTAACTGTACTTGTTAAAAGATAATATATTTTAAATTTACAAACATAATAACATTTAACCGATTCATTATAATATTATATAAAATTTGGCCATAAACATTACATTTTAAATGTTAAACATATATGTTTAAGGCTAATTTTGAAATAAAACTATTTTCTCGGGTCAACTTTCGCTTACTTTTAGGTTTTACATTTTCGAGGAAATATTAAACAAAGTAGGAAGTCATCATTATCATTCCTAGTTCATATAAAATTATAAAAACCCACTACTGGGTTGGCAGTTATAAAGAAAAATGAAGAATATGGGCCGTAAAACCACCACGATGGCCCAATGAGGGTTAGTAGATAACGTTTGCAATGTGACAGAACTGCTTCAAATGTCTGCTGCAGCACAGCTGTAGTCAAGATCATCAGTACTTTTTTTTCAATATCGAAACGAAGGCGAGCTTCTCGTTTAAATAAAAGATTTATTAATTTTATTTAACCTGTCAATTACCAGAAAACCAGACACATAGAAACATCTATTGATTGCGAGCACCCAGGGGTTAAAACAATAATAAAAAACTAATAAAATAGTTCTATTTCAAAATGCTTCTCGTGCAAATATTAGACGCCATATACTTTTTATTTAAAATTTTAAACGAAAATAATTTTCTTATCACTTACATCCTAATGGCATATTGACTGTTTTATATTTAAAAATACCACAACATTACCCCTTTGACTAAAAAGAAATAAAAATACAACACCTTAACGCCAATCTATGAAACCGGCCATAGATAATACAGGCTTATTTGCAATACCGGTCAATAGCAGACTACCCACAAACTTTCAAATTTTCTGTCATTTTTATATCTTATCTATTTTTATAACTAGATAAGGATTAAAATGCATTAATGATTTTGACAGCTGTGTATAGTCTGTATCGTTGACGGTACCTGTCATAGGAGGTAATAAACTGTATCAAAATAAACCACTTGTTTAAAATAATACAATAATATGAAAAAATTATATACAGGAAAAGTTACTGGTCATATTTTCATAATGTACTCATCAACGTGAACAACTTTTACAACTAAATCAAGGTTGATTTAAAAAAAACAATTGGTTTCAAAAAGGTTACCAGTATATTTTTGCAAATTGTATGTTTAATTTTTCTGTATTACCTCCTACGATGGCAAAAATAATTTAGAACAAAGGCAGACTCAAACTATACAAGAATTTATAAATTACGAGTATTTTTATATGTATGAGAAATGATTACTCATATTGTGATGAATGTCAATATCTTTGTCTCTCTTCAGCCCATATACTTACCACTGCTGGCTTTTTTTTTGGAGAAACACAAAAAAATATGGACCCAAACACTATTACGCTGGCCCAATGTGCAAGCCGCCTTATTTTCAAGGGAGTTGGTACACTAAAAATAATAAATTTGACTTGCAAGTATTTAAATAGTAAAAATGAAAAATTTATATCTTTTAAATTTAAAAAAAGGTCCTTAGTATAAACATTGTCTACGCCTTTATTTGTCGCATAGTGTGAATCGACTTCGTTCATTAAAAAAAACAGTTGTTCAAGTCCTTAAACTTACCTTAATGTAAATAAATAAATTATATTCAACTATAAAAAAGGTTACACTTAATTGTTTTGTGATTTACAGTCTGAATAATTTAATAGGTGCAATTTGACAAATGAGCTTTATGGATCATTTACATTGGTATGGGAATCGATTAATCTCACTACAAACAACTGTCAAAATGCACTACAAATAACTGTCAAAATGCACCTATAAAATTATTCAGACTGTAAATTGTCAGTTTAATAATTTTGGCTTTGGATCGCTTGTGATTTAGCAAATAATACTAATGATTATAAGGCGGAAAATATAGAAAGCAATATTTAAATTGGGTACAATTTGGCTAATTCATTAATACGAATATCCTTCAACCAATTTATCCGGTGGTGTAAAGCCCCCTTCAAGGTCTTTGCCCACTACACCGGAGCTACTAAGAATATGCCAGGACCGTATAGAAATGTATGAGACTGTACCAGTTGGTGACGGAGCGGTCAAATGGGTTCGCATACATTTCTGTACAACGCATATTTTTTGCCTGAGATAGCCGACGTGTTGTGGGCAGACGCCTTCAATAAATAAAATGTAAAAGTAACAGTCAAAACTATTTTGACAAGCTGTTCTTGTTGTACAACAAAATTTTTACTGTGTTTTTGCCTAATAATTTGATAACGCTCAGATCAGAGTTTTAAATTGACACTTATGTCTCTGATAATAAGTGTTATTTTTGAATAAAAATATGAATAATATCTTTGAGAAATATTTTTTTACATCTGCCTTTAAAATCGTTTTGACTGTTGCATTAGCTGTAATAACCTTTAAAAACATAACCATAAAGTCTACTTTATTTAGACGATCAAAATACAACAAAATCGGACAATATTACTGATATTCCCGCGAAGGCATAAGAATCGCGGCAAAGGAAAATGATCTCTAACCTCATGCGGCATGGTGTTTCAAATCGAATATTTCCATTAGAAGAGGTTCTATGGGGTTCACGTCAAGGTATACTCCTGTCACTTCTTCTGCGAGTTTCTTTAGTTCCATAATCTTCTGGATTAGTTTCAAGAAGGTTGATTTCGCTTCGCAGCCAGGGTACACGCTTTCTAGATACCGCCGCAGAAGATAGTAGTAGGAGTTCTGAAACAAAAGGTACATCAGTTTTATAGTCGAACCCTGCTAATCCTTCTAGCCGCTTCGGACAATGGCTTATGGTTCCATATTGGGCGGAAATAGCACAGTTACAATTATATTATTGTGTGTGTGTGTGTGTGTGACAGAGGAAAAGGGACAAGGAAAACATAATAAATACATACACATACATTCACGCCTGTTTTCCGGTGGGGTAGGCAGATATTACAGATCTCCACTTGCTACGATCCTGACACACATCTTTCGCTTTCCTTTACTCTCATTACTAACTACATACATGCTTTTTGGTCAAGGAATAGATAGTTATCAAGAAATAGATGGCAAATTTAGAAACAAAGATTTAGAAACTCTTCGTACGCACATCTCGTGCATGGAATTGACTTCCGACACACGTATTGCCTCCATCGTACAACATGGGTTATTTCAAGAGAAGGGTGAAAGCGAGCAACGTGGAGGTGGCTAGGGCTTCTTTCTCTGCGGCCCTAGCTATTATCGCAAATGGACTCTCCTATTGCTTATCATCAGGTGGTGTTGAGACAATTGCTGTGTTCTTCCATATATAAAAAAAAGAAATAGGGAGTTTTTGGCGGCATTTGACGATGGCGGACGTGATTTTTATTTCAATGATTGTTATATTGTTCGGAGTGGATGATGAGAAATGTGAAGGATCATCGAAATACCATCAAGTGGTGTGAAAAACGATGAGATTTTTATCGTGGTAATCCACCTCATCGAAGTAGCACCACAGTGTCTGCCATGGACTATTTGACGCCAAACTCTCCCAAGATGCATTGAGATGCATTACACTAGCATTTCAATGCAAATATATACTAAAGACTTGGCTGTATGGGTTCCGTTCCCTTTGCCTTCCCTACATGGGAGAATTTTACAACAAAAAGAAATAGATACAGGCTAATGATGATATGGATGGGCTGAATATATGTTGTACCGACCGCATCTAGAGAGCTAAAAGGGCGGAAACAGAAAAAGCATAAGCTCTTAACTAAACAATGAAAGTAAGGCACAAAAAGCGATGGATTTATTGATTAAAGAATACAAAAAATGTGATTTTTGTGCCAAACATGTCACCAGGCTCTGACCTATGAAGTACTTTTTTATTACGAGTGCTATAGAAATGAAGGAGATGAAATATTGCGCCGACCACTCGACAAGTACTAGGCTCCCGTAATACCAGAAGAGTTCTCCCGACTGTTCTTGTCTTCGCGCACGAAAATTTGTAAAATGCTTTTGACGTTCATAGCATCTGTTAAGACGCATCTAAATTGAATAAACGATATTGAATTTTGACCGCAGCTAGAGTGAGAAGCGACTCATCTGTTCCATCTTGATGACGTCACGATGCACCACTAATGCACGATCGGGCGTTAACAGCAAGATGGCCGACATGATCAGGATGATGTACTTAAAGTCATGTATATATTAAATATGTAGGGTTAAAATCTATGAAGACTGTTGTTTTATAGGACCTAGAAAAAAAAAGTATGGACATAGAAGCGAAGGATTGAATGCGTTTACAGTGAAATTTGAATAAAAAAGTGTGATTTTTTAAGCCAACCATTCGATAAGTACCAGGCTGTTATAACAACAGAGGAATTATGCTAAATGCTTAGGAGACGAAGGCTAGAGAAATATATCCGACCGAGGAGTCCACAAGTACCAGGATCCCATAACGACAGAAGAGTCCTCCCGACCGCCCCTAGAGTAGACGCTCACCTGCTCCAGCTTGATGACGTCGCGGTGCACGACCTTGGGCCGGTCGGGCGTGAACAGCAAGATGGCGGACATGATGAGGATCACGTGCTCGTCGGTGCGCCAGCGCGGGTCGAACGAGCGGATGAAGGCCTCGTGCGTGCGGTAGATGTTGCCTTTGGCCAGCTTCAGCACGTCCGTGCGGATGCAGTTGAATTGCTCTTGGCAGTTTGGGAGCTGGAACGAAATTTAATAGGTTATCACGCCTTTGCCCCGTAAGGGTTAGGGTAAAGTAGACATTGGGTTAGCCGGTGGTGTTACGACCCGTACGGCAAAGATTTATCAGACAGCTGTACAGGTAACAAATTTATTGCTTGTGACCAAGGGTCGGAACCGTTACATTAAATAACATTTTGAAAACGTTTCGAATCGCTCTTTGAAAAAAAAAAAACAAAATAAGAACGGTTTCGAAAACCGGTTTAATAGGCTGAGCTTCAAACCGCGGGGCGGGTGGGGAGTCACCGCCTTCCGCAGCGACAAAAATGGACACAAAAAATAAAATAAATTTTAACCCGATGTTTCAAAAAATATACCGGTATCCGACCCCTGCTTGTGACGTTTTATTTGAATGAATGTAGGTATAGTTGTTTTATGTAACTGGAGAAAGCCCTTTTAAAATCATATTGTTTCCTACCTTCCATTGATTTCTCTGCGTGTCATAAGACATGGTGCCTCGTAGCACCATCATCTCGATACACCCACCTTTGAGGAGCGCCACCTATGGACAGGAATTGGTATCACAATTTGGAGTTAAAAGACAATGTTAATAATAATTTTTTTAAAGTAAAAAATATCACTGTAATTTCGCTTTCTTTGCACTATAATGTCTTAACCGTTAAGGTTGATAATACATCGAAACTTTAAAATTTCTATTATTTTTTTTAATAAATCTGACCTGATCTTCTTCGCACATGTTCTTAAAGGCGTTGATCTTCTTGGCCATTTTGATGAACCTCTTTATCGCTACAGCGGTAAGGTTCACTATCGTGATCAGCCGCGGATCGTGCTTGCCGTTACCACCCTAAAAGGAAAATGTTGATTGTTTTCATGGCATCTACAACGACGTGCTCTAGAGTACGTGGCACATAAAACTTAGGGTCAGTTTTTGATTCGTGGTCAGGTTCACCAGTAGGTTAAAATATGGACCAATGGCGAAAACGTATGGTGTCGTGATATGACAGCTTGTCCAATGGTCGAATTTTCAAATGCAACTAAAGTAAAAATCATAGACAATTTAACCTCGACATCGTGTTGAGGTTAAATTGTCTATGATTTTTACTTTAGAACAACAATTGCGGACATGCTGGAACGTCCAGCAGCTAGTCTTCCAGCCTGGAAGTCATACATTTTGGCGTTGCAATTGACGCTATTGATCTATATTTTAACTATTAAGGTAACTTTTACTACGGATCAAAAAACTCACCCTAAGACTTTCTTTTATTTTACCCAAAATACTTAAAGGAAATTTTAAATCTATTTTAAAACTCGATATTGTCATTTTTTCAAAAAATCACTAAATTAGGGATGCATCTATACGCCTTTTTGCCGATACGATACCGATACTCTTATAAAAATGTCGTCGATACCGGTACCGATACAAACGCTTAGTGAATTAAAATTAAATTAAGGTAAAATATTTTGGCACAATAAAGGATAATAAAAGTGTCAAGCGAAATGGGATACGCGAGGTCAAAGCGTGTGAGCGAGACAACACACTGAATAAAACGCGGGGAATTCCCGAGCATATAGTAGGTACGTGCCTCGTTTGCAACGAACTAGATCAAACAAGACGCGCGTTTGAATTACTTTTTCAAAACGCAAAATTTGAAACGTATCGGCAATAAAAATATCGCCGATGTTGATATATCGGCAAACCGAAAATAACGGCATCGGTATCGGTACCGGATGTATCCTACACTAAATCCTGCAAGTGGACCTAAAAAATGAAAACTAACCAGTTAAACAGCCTTTTTGGTGATTCCTTTATTTTATGGAAAATAGCATCGTATCACCATAGCCTAAGGTAGTAAATTGTATGAATATATCGAAACAGTTGTCAAATAATATTTGTACAAGTCCAGTCCTGTAAACTTTTGTGACGTGTATTTGGACTTAGCTGCGATTTTTGTAAGGCCTATCGCGTGCACAAGTCGTTGGAAAATACTACTACTTATGAGCCAGAATTGACGGCATCATACGCTTGTTAGCGCATTCCTATCAGATACACGCTGTATGTAACTTTTTTTAATCGGGTAGAATCCATTAGACGAAATTTACAACATCAACCGCTGGGCGGCGGCGGTAGGCGTCTGCGAGGCTTATCCGGTATAAAACTGAGAAAACTCTAAAACTCTTCGATATTCCCATTCGATACATGGGAACGACTCTGGTTCTGCCAAGTTATTCTTCGAGCATCCCGACATAAATTGTTAAAGAATAAATACTTTTTCGTTTTTCCTTTCTCTTCTTTCTTGTGCTGAATCCGAAAGTAAGAAAAGGGCTAGAAGATAGGTATCATATCCAAGCCACCTTGAGTCCAGCCGTGTCGCCGATCAGCTGTGAGATGTCGTCGTCGAGCGGCGTGTGGTGCGCCTTGTTCGCGACGATCAGCTCGTTCATCTTGGCTTGTTCCACCTGCAACAAAGAACTAGGTACACAGACGAAATTTATACAAATAGAATTGAATTCAGCGTAAGAAACTGTAACACCCTGAAATTTTTTTTTACACATGACAGGTAAGCTCTTGGCCTTCATCTCACCTGATGGTAAGTGACGATAAGGCCGAAGTAATCCCGTAATCCTCAACAACTGAGGAACTGGCTATCTTACCTCTGATTGCCGGAACACAACAATGCTTAAAACATTGTTTTTATGGCGACAAATTTAGGTAAAAGAGTGGTAGCTAGCCAGACGAGTTTAGAAGCCCTACCACCAACCAAACCGAGCAGAAAACCTTCTGCCCCCATGGGGAATTGAACCCGGACCTCCGGATCAACACCCGGTGGTGTGAACCACTAGACCAGAGAGGCGGTTAAATGGAATAAAAATGGAATTTGGCGCCTCATAAAAGGATCGATACACGCTAGGTAAACAGCACATCAAAGAACATGTATTACAGGCGGTGTTCGGTCGACATGTTGTCTAAATTTATACCTCATTCAGTTCCCGCGAGGAGCCGCTGCAAGGGTTCACCGAAGTGTACGCTTCGAACTCCAACTTGATAGCTTCGCACAGTATCGATTCCATTGAGTTTGGCTCTATCCTGTAAATTACAGAATACGCATTAGAACAAACTGAAGTTCGCTATAACCAAACTCCTTTTCTCTTAGGTCGCCTGTCGAAAACTAAGCAGATATGTCCGAAAATATTATGCGAGCCTTGCCTGTAATTATCACACAAACGGTTGTACGTATCCCGTGTTGGTCCGGGACACAAAAATAATGTACCAACTGCTTTTCTTGCTTAGCATGTCGTAAAAGGCGACTAAGGGCGTACTGGGTACGGGGTCTGTGATTGTGTAGGCGATGAGATAGCCACTTGTTACTACTCTTTCACGATTTTTCATCTGGGCAAACCCAATTTTTGTATGGCTAAATGTGGTCTTAAGGAACACAGTGCTCCTTGGACTCTGCCTACCCCTTCGGAGATTACAGGCGTGATTGTATGTGTATGTGCGTTTGAACCCAACGGGAATGGAACCCAGAACTTCTGGAGATGATGATGATGATGGTTTTAAATGGCATACAAGCCACTTCGCTACGAAAGTCGTCACATATTATATTCGAAGAGAAACAGACTTCGGCAAGGAGTTCCACAGTCGGGCTGCTCGAACGCTGTAAGCAGCAAACTGCTTTATACGAGTTTGCGGAAGTTCTACCGGATTTTGTGGCGTTTTACAGCCTGTGAATGTTGGGTATGTGGGAGAAGAAACACGAAAGTAGAATAAATGCGGTAGAAATTGGAGCTTTGAGAAGCATGGCTGGAGTTTTAAAAAGCCAGTGTGGTTTGAAAGAGAAGGTAATGACAAGAATGGAAAAAGGAATGCTCAGATGAAAGTAAATTGATAATAAGGATATATGAATCGGGTTTGAGTAGATACGGGGCAAGGAAGAAGAGGAAGGCGAATCTTTTTCGACCAAATCAAAGACTTTCTTGAGAAGGACCAGGTCAAAAGTACCCGAAATCGCCGAAATCTCAGGAATTTGATTACAGTTGATGAAGCAAAGGATAGTTAGGGACCGTATCAAGTGGAAAGAAGTAATCTCTGTCTACCCCTGTGGGAAAAAGGCGTGACCTCATGTATGACCGTCTCTGTCAGTCTTAAAGACTCTTTCTTGCAGTGACAACCTTACCTCTCTACGTCCTGTAGTATATCCCTAGCCTTGTTGACGTCTGGGTTGGTGCTCGTGGACGGGATCTCTTCACACACATGCTGCGGCTTCGGGTCTGAGTATATTATAGTGTCTCCGTTCGTTAAAATTGACCTGTAACATTAATAGAATAAATAACTTCTGACGTTCACACTTACGGCTTCCCACGAGATGGACCGATAATCAAATGAAAGTGGGAAGAAGCTGGATGCGGGCAGCACAGAGATCGGTGTGGAGATCCTTGGGGCAGGCCTATGTTCAGCTGAGTGATAATAGATACTCATCAAATAACTACAAATAAGATTACCTCCCACCTAAATCATTGAGTTTGAATAAACCTAAAAAAACATAGATATGACTTGCGTCTCAATATGCCCGGGGTGTGGCAACAGGTTTGCTTAAAATATTAAAGACTGGAGGACTGGATGACTGAACAAATGCCTAAGTTCATCACACAAAAATTTGCCTCGACCGGAATTTGAAAACCCTAGAGATGGCGACGGCTTGAAACCTGCGTACAGAGCACTCGGCCAAGGGAATCTGTACGCTGGGAGGTCATAATAAATCGTAGGATCGTCGAAACGGTCGTAATCTAAATATTAGGTCCTTACCTATGAAATTGGTGTTTTGTATGGACATTTTGGGGAATTCTGCATTTTCCATACAAATTTTTTTTCAGGTTTCTTCACAACGACAAATCCAAAGATTAGCTTTAGTAATATGTGTAATATCACACTTCATAAAAATTATTTATCGTTTTTAAGTGAATGCAAATAAAATGATGTATTCGGGAGGCACTTAAAAAGAGTTGTCTCCGTGTCCAATTTTAACACAATTAAACTTTCATAGGTAAGGACCCAATATATATAACTCAAAGGCGACTGACTGACTGACAGTGATCTATCAACGCACAGCCCAAACCACAGGACGGATCGGGCTCAAATTTGGTATGCAGGTAGATGTTATGACGTAGGCATCCGATAAGAAAGGATTTTGATTTATTCTACCCCCAAGGGGATAAAATAGGGGATGAAAGTTTGTATGAAACATTGTCAATTTTAAACCGATGGGGCTGAGACTTGGGACAAAATTAAAGGGTTCCCGTGGGATAGTTAAAAAACCATAATACGAGTAACCGCGGTTGAAGTCGCGGGCAACAGCTGGTCTCTGATAAATGTTTATTTTATTAAAATATATATGAGGGAATCAGTATAAATAAGACATTATTTAATAATTGCTCTCACAAGCATGGACGTCATAATCTAAATTTTCGTCATCAGCCTATATACGTCCCACTGCTGGGACAGGCCTTTCCCATCGAGAAACACATGAGGAGTATGGGCCGTAACACAGCCACGCTGGCCCAATGCGGGTTGGTGGGTAGAAACGGTCACAAATGCGACCGGGACCAACGGCTTAACGTGCCTTCCGAAGCACAATCTAAATTTTATCAAGTATTTAATCACCATAATCAGTAATTAGCTCATAATCTACTTATTGATTTTACCCAGAGTTATCACAATACTATGCCATCATGGTAACATCGTTGTTTGTGCTATGACTTGACATAATTCATTTTTTGTATTGCTGTGTTTAAACTCTGTTTCATTTGTAAACGAAAGGACGACGCAACTTGTATAATTCTTACCAAATTCTTACTAAGAACTATAATTTTATGGTCTATACTATATTTTATAATTTATTATGGTCTAGTCTGTTGAAAGATATGGTATTATGTAGGAATACATTTATGCATGTATGTATTTATAATATATTATATATAGTATATAACCATTTCTTCTTAGCACATTGAGTTTTTGCTGTCATTCTGAAAAGGAGGTCCTGTATTAGTAATAACATTGGCCTCGAACCTGCATAATATGACTCCACTTATGTCATTATAACATAAAACAGGGCCAATTGAAAAATGTAACATGATAAGTTCTTGTGTTCAATTGGTCATGCATGAGGTCTCGTCACATCTATATAGAGTTATTGAATGACTTTTTATTGCTGACCGCTTCTTTTGTGTTAACGAATTTATTACTTCAAATTATTAGATCTGTCAGGCAAATAAAATAACTCTGTCATTTTTGACGAATTTCTATTTTGTTTGCAACTAGCTGTTGCACGCGACATCGTCCGCGGTTACTATGGTTTTTTAAGTATCCCACGGGAACCCTTTTATTTACTGGAATAAAAAGTAGGTATCTAAGATGTTGACCAGGGATATAAGGTATCACCATGTAAAACTTTATTGAAATCGGTCCAGCCATTTCGGAGATTAGCCCGTACTAACAGACAAACCGACAAACAGACAGAGTAACAAAAAAAAGTAACGTCTCCCTGACTTGGTTTTAACCATTTTTTTTACAGACATTCGACTTCTACAGTTTTATTAAACAGATATCCGAATTCGAAAAACGGCATCTTAAAACTTTGATCCTGGTTACAATTGCAAACAAAAAGTTTAATAAAAAACAATTTTTGCTTTTTCCCTCTTGATACATTCGCTGACCTGGTTTTAAGCATTTTTTTCTATGTACAGACAGATGTTCTATGTATAGATAAGATGATAGAAATGAATCCATTTTGTTAAGTAGCAAACGTGTAAAAAACATGGCCATTTAAACTAGTCATAATGTAACATAACATATCATCATGCCTCTTTCCCCGAAGGGGTAGGCAGAGGAGTCAAATACCCAGATTTCACCAGATATTTATAAGGTCCTTATGTGGCGAGCCAGTTGCCATGCATCTGGCACAATGTGAGGCAACAATATTCACAATAGTCAACTAGTCAATGGTCAGAAAACAAAACACAATAAAAACATCTATTTATTGCAAACCCGGTGTTCGCGACGACCGCCAAGGGGTTAATATTAGTTTTATCAACACAAAAATCTTATATAAACTGAAATATGTGAAGCATGTATGTCAGCGCACCTACATGCGCGTCAGCCGCATAAGCGCGTGTGGATGCGCGCGATGCGTGACTTTTCAGTATCAATATTTAGTTATTATTTACTTGACTTTAAGCCGCACCCCACCCTTTCCTGAGGGAGGGGGCGCAATCAGGTTATGCTTTACCAATGCCTGTAAAGACTTAAAGCAACGGTGGTGTTTAGTCGGTAGGAGTCCGACATAACCCCCGGCCGGCCGGTGGGTATCTAATGAGGGCCTCCTTCAGAGGCTTGAAAAAAAAAGTATTTTTTAAGTATTTTTTATCAATATCTAAGATACATTCTGGATTTGAAGAAATTCACAAATTTTGTAAAAGCTAGTATGCTGCTGATTATACAAGGTAAAAGTGTATGGAATTACAATGAAATTAGTATTCCTTATAAATGAATACGTCTGTACACAATGAGTGATTCACAGGAACACAGAAAACATCTATTGTGATTCATTCTAATGTTTTTTTGTACCCCTATTTTGGGCCAATAATAGTCCATCCTCAGCCTATATACGTCTCACTGCTGGGACAGGCCTTCCTCATGGAGAAACACACATGAGGAGTATGGGCCGTAACACCACCACGCTGGCCCAATGCGGGTTGGTGGGTAGAAACGGTCACAAATGCGACCGGGACCAACGGCTTAACGTGCCTTCCGAAGCACGGAGGAGCTCGAGATTACAAAGTCTTGGTCACCCATCCACGGCCTGACCATGGCGAAGGTAGCTTTGTTTTCGATCGAAGCCAAAGCGCACTGACCACTACGCCACCGAGCTCCTCCTATAATAATATTCCTATAATAGTATTTACTGATTATTATGAAACATAAATATAAATGTTGATAAACATTAATTTTGTAATATAGATTAATTACTATTTGTAATAAATATGTATATTGTTGCTCCTCCGGCAGCGGTAGCGGAGTTGGGATGGACGGGGCTCTACTCGTTCTAGAGGCCGCGGGTTCGATCCTACCGCCGCCACCACTGAGTTTGAATAGAACTTATGTACAGTTCGTTGTGAATATCGCTTGCCTCACATTGTGCCCGGTGCATGGCAACAGGCTCGCCACCTGTTACTTGGGGACCTAATATCTGGCGAAATGTGGTTGTTTAACACCTCTGCCTACCCCTACGGGGAAAGAGGCGTGATGATATGTTATATTGTTGCTTACCTATACATAATATACGTAATAAAAATTAGTGTGCTCAACAGGGTCCAAAATTGTCTACATCTTATTTTGGTTTAGAATAAATTGATTGTTATGGACCCTGAATGAAACTAGTGAAAGAATTGTTTTAGACGACCTCCGTGGTCGAGTAGTCTGTGTGCCAATCTCAATGCGTCGCCATCTCGTGAGGTTCTGGGTTCGATCCCCGGTGGGGGAAGATGTTTGGGTGATGAATTCAGGCATTTGTTCTCCAGTCTTGGAAGTTTATATATATTTATCTATTAAATATATTCATCCGTCACCTAGTATTCGTAACACAACCAGAATTAGTTCCTAAAATGGGGCTAGCTGATAGGTATGAATGTCTGAAGATATTTATTTAATTGTATTGGAAAAAGGATATAAAACAATCTTATTCCCGAATTACAGAACTAAACTCAAATACAGATCTCTGCTTACGTATAGTTAGGCGATTCTCACACAAAACGCACGACGCCGCATGCACTGCGTTAGGAAAGGCGCAAAGTTCTCGCGCGTCGTTGCGGCGACGTCGCACGTCGTGGGTCTCAGTGAGAGTCGCCGTAGAAAGAGATGGGGCTATTACACCACCCGTAGCATGTCATATTTTATCAACTGTGCTTAAGCGGAGATCTATTATCTTAGCCGATTAGTTCCCAAAGTGGTCCAGGTGTACCCCTAGGGGTTCACTGGAGACTCAACGGGGGTCTTGTCTTCACATCTGCACATTTTTCTGCGAGTTTTGGGAATATGGTAGAAATGTAGCTGCAGGGGGTCCACCGGAACCAGATAAATTTTAAAAGTGGTCTTTGATAAAAATAAGTCTGGGAACCTCTGATTCTCACACTGACCCGCACGACGACGATGCCTGTTTTTTACGCGCGTACTTGCGGGTACGTCGATCGCATCATGCGCATGCGTTTCCATGGCTGACACTCATTTTATACAAGCTGTTCGAAAATCACGCACGTGTGGCATACCTTGCGTCTGCAGTACTCCCCCGCGTAGGTGCGTGTTTCTCCGCATGAAGGCGCGTCAGCCGCATGAGCGCGTGTGGATGCGTTTTCAGTGTGCACTGTGCGTTTTTTCTATTTCTATACAGAAGGAGATACTTTCATACAACGTTAGAACCAGCATCCGCACACGACTCGCCGTCGTGCGTTTCAGTGTGAATAGACTAGAAGTTTATTTACAAGTTTACTTCATTCATAAAAATTTACTGCATGAAATTAAAAGTTACTCACCAATTTTCTAAAATATTCATTAACGATTCCCTACAAAAGCCATAAAAAACTAGTATTTAATCAAAGTTTATGAATGGTTTTTTCTTACATAAAATGGGCTGGCATAGTATAAATTGTATTAAAGAGAGTAAAAGTTAAATATCCTTTATTCAATAACATAGCTATATCAGTACCTAACGCCTTATACTTAAATGTAGTATCTTAAATGATATAACATATCATTTAATCAAAACCTATGACTATCTGTAAATTGATAATTTTGGTGCAAGTATAGCAATTACTACATGGGTACTCATCTACTGTGCACCTAGCATTAACCATTTGACTTATCATTATCATTATCGTAAGTTATTTTTTAATCAAAAATTCTCATTATAGACACATTATTTTTTATCTTAAATTAATATCTCTGTATGATTCAAAGTGGGCATGATGCATGATATTCATGAGAGATATATTATAGCAGAACTGCTATATTTTTAATTCAAACATCACTTACACACTCTACGGTATGATAATTATACTTCAAATTGTTAATGCTATAGGTACTGGTTACCACTTGGTTATGAATCAAGGTAACATTAATATTTATGAAGCATAATCATAAAATTTTTGAAATAAAAGTAGTTAAGAAATATTTACCTTATACTGTTCTGTTTGGGAGAATCTTCATACATATTACTATTTCCTTCCATAGTATCATACATTTGATATGTCTCTCCTTGTACCCTGTGATCGTAAATAGCCCTATTGATCACTGTCTTCTCATCAATAGGGTATACCTTCATTGGATAATGTTCATTGTTCTGTACTCCAGTAGGTGCATAATACATAGGTGGGGAGTGCAACGAAGAATCTAATTCGTTGCTCAATGGTGACTGAACCATTGTACTACTTGGACTACATGTTGTACTATTCAAAACATCATACTGGATGATTGGTTCCGATTGAGTTTCGAAACCGTTGCTTGTGACCTCTTTATCATGCTTTAAAACCTTTGAACTAGACACTGCATCTTCAGAACTAGGGTGATGACGTTTCCTTGCACGATTCTCTTCAATTTTCTTGCGTTTCTCTGCTTTGTCTTCCTCTGACATAATGAACTCTTTCACCATACCCACATTCAGACACTTCACAAGACGACATTTCTGACAAAAACGTCGTGTAACCACTGTAATCTCACAATTATTCGTAAACGGACATTTAAACTCCTTACTCGCTAACGCATTTCTTCTAAAAAATGCTTTGCAGCTTTCACACGATATGGCATTGAAGTTATATCCAAGCGCTTTATCACCGCACACGAGGCATATCTTCTGTAAACTTGCTGGTAAATCTTTCTTTGGGACCCCTCCATCCTCCTTTTTATCATTATTATCACTAGCACTATCCATTTTAATCAAAAAACAACATCAAAAATTGCAATTGTAAACATCATTTAAAAGAGATGCAAAATGTACTTCTCAACTCACGATAAAAATATTCACATGCATACATTTTGCAAAAATAGAGAATATACAGCCATAGACTGCAATTTAGCCAATGGCGATTGATAAGACAATATTTTGTTGGATTTCACGATAAATAAGATATTACAAATAGCTATCGGGATGACTAATGTCATGTCAAATTGTCAACCTTAATTGTCAAATTAATTCATCCTTGTAACTTGTACAAAGGAGTTAAAATCATACAGCCAGATCTTATCACTAAAATCCATTATTGTCAAGGACGCCTAAAACGTTTTTTGCGTGTTTAGTCTTTTTTATGGACATTCATTCCTTACGGATATTTCATTAATTTAATAAGACTGTGTTACAGTTACGTTTAAATATCGGACATAGTGGACTTCAATTAATGGTTCGATGGTTTTTAAAACAAACGTGTCGCTTAAATCCGGACTTTTCAACCGCGTCGGTTGCTGACTCAGGTTGCTGAACTTGACTGTAAGTAGCATTACTGTAAGTAAGTATTATTTCGCTTTTTCGTATTTTAGAAATGGAAATGTGCTAAATTACAGAACAGACTTTGCTTTTTTGTATTTTAAAATGGGTTTGGCACAGGTATTAATATTTACCCTCATTTCGCTTTTATTTTTAGGTCCTGATATAACAGTGGGCAAGCCTTTTGCTGTGCCAATATTAACTGGGACGTGAGTTGCCAATTATATAAGAAACAAATCAAATCAAATCAAAATTTTTTTTGCGTTCCTATTAATCGAATCGGTCCTATTATCGAAGGAGCTCGGTCGCGTCGTGGTTAGGCTTTGGCTTTTGTTATCGAAAATAAAGCTACCTTCGCCATGGTCAGGCCGTGGATAAGTGGCCAAAAAAAAACTTTTTGATCTCGAAATCCTCGGATCTTCGGAAGGCACGTTAAGCTGTTGGTACTGGTTACTATTGTGCCGTTTCTTTCTAGGTCAAGCCGCCATCAACGCTTGAATACCTTTATAGTATGAGTAATCAATACACAAGAGTTTTTATTTAAGAGTAGGTATTGTTTTTTCCACTTTCCTATAGTTACTAGCTTTTGCCCGTGACTTTGTACGCGCAGAATAGTTACTTTGTGATGGCATGTAGCCAACCATGACCATGGCACTCAGAGTAAGCCATGGCATGACCTTCCTCAATAAATAGACTCTTCAACACTGAAAGATTTTTTCGAATTAGAACAGTGGCCTCAATTGGTGGAATTGAAAATTTACTCCTACTCTATTATTAGAAGTAAATTTCATAGTGGCGTAAATTTGTCCATCATTTTTCTGGGAGGCGTTATTTAAATTTTTTAACATTCACCCGCATGGGACCCATTCCCATGGAAATTCCCATGGAATTTCGGTTAAATTGCTTCAGTAGTTTTGACGTGAAATTACATTTACAATATTAGTATGGATTATTAAATAAAACAAGGTATTGGTGGTACAATGTAGTTTATTTATTATTTAACAACATGGTAGATACGCCACTTTCACATTCGCCGTGTAGTTCGTATGAAAATGGCTACCTCTAAACTTTTATACATAACTAATACGGATACCATAAATCAATAGTAACAATGCGTCGCAACAGTATCTCCAAATAAGTGTTAGCAAATAAGCTTACTATATACGAAACTACCTATGTGACAGTAAAGATAGATGTGGAACGAAACCAACCCACAAAACGATAAACAGGTATCTTACGGCTGTAGCTTACAGCCAGAAGTGTAGCCAACGAAAAACTAACTTATGATTAACAACAAGGTTTCACAAAAGCTCAATCCGATTTAATTACCTAAAAACATTTTCAACAATAACCTCATTTTTTTCGTTTTTCATCCATAATTCTAAGTTATATGTTATCGTGGATAAACTACTAACTTTCTTTATAATAACAATACAACATACGCATGAACCACGTTCATATAGAGTACTGGTTTCACGAATTCATCATTTCAAAATTTTGTCTTACATTTCATTTTTAATATTTACTCCAACCGGTAAACTTGCAATTTTAACACTAGATGTCACTAATATTAAAAGCTAACGCACTAAATGTGATCGATTTTTTGGCTGATAGCTATAAAAAGTTGAAGAAACTGAGACACAGTCATAGAAATACTCTAGAATGATTTGCATCCATGAGATTATTCATGGAGGTTTCAATAATGCTGATAATATTTCTATAAATATGCCTAGTTTAAAAACATCAAAAAATTTTAATATTATACAAAGTTCCGCGACAGTTTACACAGAAATTCTTAAACTTGAATAAAATTCGAGAGCCCAAACATCAAACTGTGGCACTTAAAGATCAGTTCTCTGTATTCGAACCAGTGTGGACTGCCGCGGCACCTGTAAAACTGATACCAAATTCAACGAATCCTTTAATATTATCTGCGTAATAAGTAAGTGTTAGAAGCTCTTGTGTTAGTGTGGTACGAAGTGTCGTTGTCTCTAGCCTCGTCTATGCTATAATCTGACCTCGCTTATTCTGTGGCTTCATCAACTGCTCAGAAGATACACTTCAGAATAAGCATAAATGCATTAATTGATTAATCTCCTGAATAATCTCTTTGTTATCGCTTGGTCATGACTCGTGAAGATACTGATTCGATTCATCTAACAGTCCATTTTATTTGTAATTTCAGATGGTTAATCAATCGGTACACCATCATTATTTACGTTGATGTCATATTTGTAAACATTCGAATCTGATGAGATAACTTTATTCGTTGACCAGTAACAATAAACATTTGGAACTCTTAAAATAATTTTAGTTTTAAGAGCTTTCAAACGAGTTAAACATCTCAAATATGACATCCGCAATATATTTCAACCAATCCCTAACTTTACTCCTAGTGCAACTATCAATAGGCTAATTTATTAATAAATTGTTTAACAAGGTATGTATTAAAATGTATAAGTCTACCATTTCATAACTCCTCTAAGGATTAAGAATAACAGTGAAAATTTTAAACCTCCTACTATTGAGGGAGAGGAACTGGATAAATTCAAGACAAAAGATCACTATCACTTTGAAGAAGATTTAAAGATGAAGCCTTCCAAGGCCAAAAAGTCAGCCGTCCTAAGTAGCCAACTGAACATAGATATATAAATAGACAACAATAATAGTCATAGTACATATATTTACCCTGAGATGAAAGTCATAAGATCAATCAATTCAACTGATTTAAATTTGTCGAGGAAAAATCTAAAATTGGTCACTTTTAGATTTCTTAAAAAGTATTCTAATGGCAATAATAAAAATGAATTTATATTTTGATTAACGTACATTTATGTCTAAGCTACACATCTACCTTGTATAAACCTCTTTATAAATTCATTAAAATTTATTTTTAAGGGGAAAATAACACTTGAGTGTTCGGGTAATTTATACAAGTAAGAACTATAGTTGAAAGACGACGTGAGTTGAAGGTGGATGTGTTATTATACCTGTCTGGGTGAGTCAACCGAGTGACAGTGGTGGTGTGAGGAGACTTCTTCCACGAGTTCGGTGCTTGGAATTCACGAGGGATGAATTCTAAACATCGAAATAAACATAACGTATACATTAATCCAACGAATCAACATCAACAACCATTTGATATCACCCAAATTCCTTTCAAATATTGCGCACTTAAGCAACGTTATCACTAATTACAATAACTATACACCAAACATCAAAAGCTTAACATACAGACACGTAGCTTAAGTGAAGCGTACTAGATAGAGTTCCGTCGTAGAACGCAAACAACATAAATAAGACGACGAAGAGAAAACGACACTTACACTCCCCAAGAGCTTACACTTGTACCAAATTGTCATGCAAACCATATCATTTGACCATGATCTCTCGTTCGTTTTAAATTAGTGACAATTAGCGGATTTATACATACGTTTTAGTTGCCACTAATTGCACTACGTACCAAAATAACTTTCTAACCAACTATTTACTACTTAAATGAGAGTCAACAACGAAGAGCACAGACTAATGTTATTATAAGTTAGATTGAAGATAGATAAAGGGTTTATAGGTTGAAAGTTAATAGAATTAGCTAACATATATCAAGTAGACGTCTATATAGGGAGGGACGAAGTTAGGAAGAGAAATTCATGAAATATTTGGTCGTGTTAAATCATATAAAAGTCGACAGGTCTGATTTAATCTTACACACTATTATTGTTTATTTCGAATATCTACGAACAACCGTTTAGCTAGAAATTGCCATGCACATACATAGAACTATGTTTTTTGTAATATATGATAAACCTAGGCTAACCACAAATACACTGTGAAAGTTTATAGTTACACCTTATAAGTACGATAGATTGCGAAGATGATGATGGACGGGTTAAATGGCTTTATTAATGTCCATTTCAAATACCCATTTACGCCCATATAATCTTTAGATTTAAATATTTAAGTGTATAGATATTGTAGACTATGATAGCTATGCGTGCTGAAAATAAGGTACTATCGAAACAAGCTATGAAAATATATATCAATGTGCAATAGAGTGCGATAAAATATGTTGAATCTTATATATCAGAAAATAGTAGCATTTTCAATAAACAATCAGAAATTATTCTTGTATTTGTCGTATTTACATGTGTGTGTATATGGAATAGTTTTATACGATCTGATTTAGCAGTGATAAGAGTGAGGATAGGTATAATTGACTGTAAAGTACATATAGCATAAATAATTGTAACTTAAGTGAGAAGTCCAAAAGCAACGTCACCAAGCGATATGTTATTAAAATAAGAGGAAAGTTTTAAAATACTAAAATTAAAATGGAAATACATGATGTGCTGGTTTGATGTAAGTCAGTAGGAGAATAGGAAAACTACGATAGATTATGTGAAGATTGTGTTAATGATATATATTAGTGATAGATCCAAAGTCGAGGAAGTTATTCAAGAAGCTAACGAGAAATGTGAAGAGCGCTAGCGGCCGGGTCGCGACCGGCGCGCAACATTAGTTTTATTATTCATATATCACAGCTTTTGACGATAACAAATCTTTTGCATTTGCAGCTTAAGTGGAGTTAATTGTTCGAACAATAAGCTCTGTTTCTTGCCGTTCGGTCTCAGAAACACCCCGCTGATAGTTTGGCCTAGCTCACTAGCTCTGATGTCATTGTGTCGTTTTGTGTATTTTGTACCTGGATGACTTTATTGTTACTGCAGACTCAACACCACACCATAGGGCTAAAATCGCTCGAAAAATTCGCTCGCACGATGTTTTAACTTTATACCTAAGCGTAAAACATCGATAAACCATTATATTTAAACCGATGTCGCGTCAACTACGCGACGTGTTCAACGGTAAAATAACAGGAAGAGTGTTTATCTACATTTCTTTACATAATATTACGTCTAAACGAACATAGATCTTATATTAGACATGCAGAACAAAATGGACGTTACCAAATCTGCAGAAGACACGACTGTACAACGCGGGGTCTTCGCAGATCTACGTCGGTTAACAATACATATTGTACCTATTTTATTTTCGATGTGGATATTAAGGCTAGGTTGAATACTGGTATATACACCTAAACAAAATACACTGACACAATATCGATTTACACTGCATAAGCACGCATGCAAAAGATTTAGAGGCAAAAGTTGAAGAGTTACTTGAAGAGTGAAACAGAGCGAAGAGCGAAGCCACACAGACACGTCGCCGGTGATCACCTCTCACCGGCTCTAATAGAACACCAAGCCAGTGGAATTTGGATGAAAACAAATATCAGAATACATTGTTATTTCAATGTAAGTTTGAGCTCCCAAAATAGATGAGAATAGATGAAAAAGTGTCAATTTAGTTAAACAGTCGAGTCGAGTACCTACACGCGTGCTATAATTCTTAAAATACAATTTCCCTTCTTTAATTAATATTACACCATTCTTTCTAGTTGTATTTATATTATTTCCTCATTACACTTAAATAACAATATATCACAAGCATCAACATATAAAACTGGATTGTTTCACACTCGTGTGGGTGACCGCTGTCAAGTGACTTTTTGACCTTCGAGGACGCTCCCGTCTTCGTGAGTCGAGGGCTGCTCTCCATTAATTTTTTTTATGAATGTATAAAAATATTATTGCTCATTATCAAGCACCAACGCGCCACTAGCCAATTACAAAATTTAGAATTCGAATCTCTCCTACAAAAACGTTTGAGCGCGAATGATACCTTTCGAACTTAAGTCTTTCTCATCCGTCTGCTGGGTGGGGGTGGGGGTGTATGGTGTGTATGGTTTGTGAAACATCGTCGTAACAATGATCTTAGCAGCTACATCATGTATTCAGATACTATATAATAAGGTGCGCGCCGCCCGCGCGCTCACTGCATCACGCACTTGCTCTCGATCTGAGACTTCAGTTCATTCACTTGTGTTTCGATGGTGTTTTTCAATTCTGGAAACAGTAAAACGACACATTTTGAAATGAGTTATAATAAAAAACATTTTGTGATCTATACCCCTAGTGTAAGTTTTACATAGATATATAATCACGACTATTGTCCCCTAAGGGTTAGTCAGAGATAAGGGCGAAAGCACTGCAAAAGCAGTACATTGTCATAGTCCGCGCTTTACCAAGCAGTGACGCACTCAGTGTGACAGGTGGTGAGCTCGTCGCCGCTATAAGCTATTGGATGGTTGTGCAGTTTTAGTACCTCCGGCGAAGAGTAGGTATGTAATTGAAATCACTTTTTTCATAGAAATTGAGCAGAGGACGAAAATATGTGCTGTTGGCAATAGACCTAGTGATGTCAAAAAGACAATGTACTAAAATGATTACATAATAGCTTTTGTCCGCGACTTCGTCATTTTAATGGGTTGGGGAAAAAATTTCTTCGCATTTTTTAAGAAAATTCAAAACATTTTTTAATATAGTTTATTAACATTTAACAAAAGTATGTAGGTATCATTTTGTTCGATAACTTTTTGCCATCTTGTAGGTAGGGACATGATCCCATTGCTATAGAAATGTTGGGACTTCTGGTCAAAATACCGCGACAAGTGGTTTTGGCAGTCCTCTCGTGATGTTAACGTGACACTGCCTAAAGAATTCTGAAGAGACCGAAACAGGTGGAAATCTGAAGGTGCAAGGTCAGGACTATACGGCGGATGCATTAACACCTCCCAGCCAAACTCTCTTAATTTTTGCTGAGTGGCTAAGGATGTGTGAGGTCTAGCGTAATCATGATGAAAAACCACACCCCTTCTGTTGATTAATTCCGGCCGCTTTCTCTCAACTTCTTGCTTTAATCTCATCAGTTGTTCGCAGTAGAGTTCAGAATCGATGGTCCTGCCTGGTGGTAACAGCTCATAATGAATAATGCCCTTCCAATCCCACCACACACACAGCATCACCTTGTTGCGAGTTAACCCGGGTTTCGCCACAGTCTGTGAAGCCTGACCGGCCTTTGACCACGACCTTTTTCGCACGTTCTTGTCGTACGTGATCCACTTTTCATCACCAGTTATCAGCTTCTTCAAAAATGGTTCGGTTTCATTACGTCGTAATAAAGAATCACAAATGAGTACACGGTTCATTAGGTTTCTTTCAGTGAGCTCGTGTGGTACCCAAATGTCGAGCTTTTTTGTGTACCCAGTTTTTTTCAAATGCGCCAAAACTGTTTTGTGGTCAATTCCCAGTTCTTCAGCTACGTCGTAACTACTGACATGCCGATCTTGCTCCACTTTTTCAAAAATGGCATCCATTTTATCTGTAATAGGGCGACCAGAGCGACGTGCATCTTTGACATCAAAATTTCCGGATTGAAAACGCTTAAACCAAATTTGTGCTACTCTCACAGACACTGAACTAGGTCCATAAACATCGCAAATTTTTTTCGCGGCTTGCGTTGCATTTTTACCTTTTTTGTAGTAACATTTTAAAATGTATCGAATTTCTTCATTAGATTCACTCATCTTGGCGGTACGAAAAACAAATGAAAATCACACATTTTCCTAATTTAAATTTGGATTATGTTCTTTAAAATTTAAACTTTCAATGATACCAAAACCAGCCAGATACAAATAGTATAGCCAAAGAGATTTTATTACAAGTTTAACATACTATAATGCGAAAAGACTTTTTCCCCAACCAATATATAGCCTATATTGAGGAAGTCAATAATGGGCTATTTAACACTGAAACTATACTGACGAGCGTGTTCAACCAAACAAACAAACTCTTCAGCTTTATAATATTAGCAAACATTTGCTCTTGACTGTATTATTGCTGATACTGACTAGTGAACTCATCCTGGTCTTCGAGCTCAGCCTCCGCAGCCAGCTCCTCCGGCGTCTTCTTCTTCCTCATCAGGGGGTTGTCAGGCTCCGCTTGCTGCTGTTCAACCACCTCTTCCTTCTTCGGGATTTTGTACTGTAATGGAAACAGTAGGGATATTAGAACTAATAGGTGCTGCGGATTTGACAAGTCGTCATTTCAATTAATTAGAAAAATTATAATTGTTAATATTTGTTGTAAGTTTACGGTACACTCTTCTTTATATACACTCAATACTGGTTAGTGTAAGTGTAATCCATCCGTGCCGATATACTACTGTGGATTTGACGTATCGTCATTGCAATTTTAATAACTCATTAATCACGATAAAAAATTATAGTTTTAGATAATACTTGTAAAAAAATAATGTGAATGTTACAAAACCATCATGCCTGTTTTGGTGACAGTGATGTTAACTACACCCACCCAATTTGATATTATGTTCGAGTTGGGGTTATTAATTAAGATTGAGAATATTTATTCTGAACCTATCTTAAAAGTGTTAAAAATAAACATAATGATATTTAAACATTTTGTAAAACATTCGATTTCTTCAGTTTTCAAGGAATATTTTAATGAGAGATTCAGCTTAATAGCTTCAGAATAACCTTGAGATATACATAATCTTTACATTCCAATGAAACTAATAGTTCAACCAACTAAATAATAGTTTACATTTAAAGAGAATAGGAAATGTTGACCGACACTTAAACTAAGGTTACATAATAATATCGATTGTTACCATCCTAGTTAAAAATAGCATTGTGGCAAGCAACAGCCATAATTATAAGTACTTCATGACAGTTGTAACATACAATACAATTGTATCAATGGTTAGAATATGCAATAGCCTTAAGTGATATAATATTTGTTAGTGTTCAAAGCTTCCCAAGAAATGATTTGCATTATTATTTGAGAGCAAGCAGCGGCGGACCGCCCCAAGCCTCCGGTTACGGCTAATTTCCCAAAGGAAGCCATGTTCGATTCTCCAAAGTTGTGCTGCCAGCAAATGGATTGGTTCTTTTTAATGTAAACTCCTCGCTAAGTATATAAAATCCCTAGCGATTTTTATTTATTGCCAGCACAAGATAAGAAGCTTAATTATGAAATAGAATATTATATCTCAGAGAATTATTGCGGCAATCCTCTTTCTTTTTAATCTCTAATTGACTACATGCAACAGAACTTAGTCAAGGGAGAAATTTATTTTAATTTTGAAAGCATTTTTTCCGTTGGCATCCCCGGGGATCTCATTACGGTCGTGCCGTTTCAATAACAAGCTAAAGAAAGCAGGGAAGCCTTCCTTTTAAAGATTACTGAACGTGATCTTTCGTGGTTCGCCTAGTTTGAAACTGAGGCAAGATTTTAACTCTATCGTGGAAAGTCTCGCTATATTTTTTCTAATATAATTTTAATGCTAGCTCCAATATTAAGATAGTTATTTTTTTTGAGCAGTTGGTATGAGGCAGTTGGTTGACAGCATATTGAACTTTGAAAATTTTCTGGATTATTGTTTTAAAACTACATTTTCTGCTTGCACAAGGTATTATATTTGGAAATCCTATGATTATTACATATTTGGCACAATAGAACTTGTGTCTGGTCTTCTTAGTTAAGCTTCTTCGTTAACCATAATATATTTTATATAAATACACTTACTTCACAATAAAGAATTTTAATTTGATCTTTTATAAGTCCCACGTTTCCAAATTCTATCAATGTATCACAATGTTACAGGTATTCATATATTTGCTAATGCATCATTGCTACCAGAATAGTTTATTGGCTTACAGATTGCGTTGAAATTAAAAATGCAATTAATTATTACACTTATCAACTAATACAAAAGTACTTATATTTAGCCTGCTGTAGTAATTCTTCTCTTTTCTGTCTCTTTTGTTCTGCTGAGAGAGCCTCAAAGAAGTCAACCTGACTCGATTAGGGAGTCGCGCGAATGCAACGGACTCCCTACTAGAGTCAATTTCACATCTATGAGCTTAATCTTCTGTTCTTCTCTTATCTTGTCTGTAATCTTCTACTGAATTATTTTCATCTTGCTATAACAAATTATATTAGTACAGTTATAGGCACATTACATTACATGTATTATAATTTTTATTATGTATACTTAAGAATTTCGTTCGTGGATGGTGGAGTGGTTTTCGTAGTGTATGGCGAGATGGAGAGGTGAGAGTGAGAAAAAGAGTGAAGGACATGTCGCATGGAGCCTAAATAGAATTGGGAACAAGGCAAGAGAAAGAAGACATCTTCATGGCCATAAACAAGTATAATGACAACAAATATTTCCACAATGTATTTCCGAAATTTGACTAGACTTGACAAATGTCTGTAACAAGACTAAGTGAGCGGGCAACTAGGGGCGAACTTTGATTGGCCCGGGGCCCGGGCCGAACAATATCTGCAGTAAACCAATCAACGCCAGGCTGGGAAATTGGATTAGCTGTGTATGACACAAGTGATGCTACAACACTGTGGCACAACGAAAGCTATTGTATAACTGTGAAGATAATGAGGATTATTATCGTGAATTTTAACTTTATACGAAATGTACTAGCCACGACCCAAATGATATTGGCTGCAGCTAGCAATTCCTATATCACGGTCATAGAAATATAATTAAGTAGTATAGATCGCTATAGTATAGATCTATCATAGATAAATTTAGTAATTCTACTAGTATAAGCCGAACGAAGGGGTATAGCAAAAATAATAAGGTTTAGTTGAGACGAACTAAAAACCCATGTATGGGAATAGCGATCTATACTTCATAAATTATCTATTATCACGGTGTACGTTGTAAATTTATAAGATGAATTGTATAGAATGCAAAGTCACAATAATTTAATTTATGTCGATTACACGAAAAGACATATTAAATAACATTAAATCAATTGGTGAAATTTCTGTTAAATTTCTATCCGGAAGCAGTACTAGCCTATATCGGTACTCTTCTAACTATGAATGACTTTATATTGGGATCAGTAACCGTGCCGGATATCGATCCGAACTTCCAAACACACAAATACCTCTTTTCCACTTTATAATTATTAGCTTAGGGTCGGTTTTTTGATCTGTGGTCAGGTTGACCAGAAGGTTAAAGTATGGACCAATGGCGAAAACGTATGTCGTGATATTGATAGGTACTCGTAGCTTGTCCAATAATCGAATTTTCGAATATTACTATAGTCAAATAATAACAGACAATTTAACCACAACACGATTCTTGGATTAGTAAAATGGCGGCTGGTGGCACAGATGATATACCTATGCTTCGAATTTTCATGACAAAGGATCACTGGCAAACTGTAGCATGGAACCAACAAATAAAATGTGTGGTAATTTACGCTATTAGAAATGCGATAGTTGAGCATTACTGTACTTGCTAACAGGCAGAAAATCAGCAATAGGAAGTTCTGTCGAAATAGTTTGTTTTGTTATTTGTAAGGCTTAGCCGTTGGTCCCGGTCGCTATTGCGACTGTTTCTACCCATCAATAAGCATTAGGCTAGCATGGCGGTGTTACGGCCCATACTCCTCATGTAATTCTCCATGAGGAAGACCTGTGACCAGCAGTGGGACGTATATAGGCTGAGGACAAGACAGGAAGGCTTAGCACGGCACGAACTTTTAATTGCACCCGCAGCAGAACAACTATTATTCTGATTACCTTCGATATTAGAATAAAAGGTAGTTCATAGTATTTTTAATTTATATAAGTGCTTATTTAACCAATCTTTTGGATTTTTTATTTTTTAAAAAGTATCTAGGGGTTATTAGGACGTACAATAGAGTAAATTACAACACATTTAAATTCTGTTGGTGCCACGCCCAGATCCCGTTCAAAAATACTCATGATCCTTTAACAATTTGTCAAGCTGACATCACACATTTTGGTGTTTGCATTCACGCTATTGGTCTAGATTTTAGCTATTGAGTTAACTATTACTATGGATCAAAAAAATCACCCTTAGTACATTTTATTATAGTGTAACGCAAATATACCAGACTTAACAATGCTTGTTCTAATAAAAACCCACAACCAAAAATAGTTCGTATTTCTTACAAAGAAATGCTCTATGAAATTTCGATTATGGTAATAAATTGCTAAGTTAATTCAACTCTTACGACACCGACTGTAAGCCGAAATTCCATTACACACTCGAGTAGGGTCAGCAGCGGAAATCTCTCCGATACATTAGCTGGGTCTCCGCAGGTAGCGTCGGCAGAACAGCGGGCTCTAACACTCGTCGTTTTTGTAATATTACAAATGTCATTTAGCTTTTGTAATAAAATATTTGATATTGTACTTGTGACGCGGTAATATTATGGGGGTTCTTAGGAAGGGTGTGAAAAGGGTCTTCAACGAGCGATGGCTTTATGAAACGTTTTAGTTACAGTACTACTCATTTAAGACATTAACGGAACTATGTACTGCCAGCAACGGAAATAGATATACATAATATCTATATTTCCAAGTAAGTACCAGGCTGTCATAACTACGAGTATATAGGAACTATTTTATTTAATACCTGATAGCGAGATTTCTCTAATTGAAACGCACTGATGAGATTTGTAGCGTATTTACTAACGATGTTACAGTAGGTTTGTTATTAATCTTATAAGCCAGTGATAAACACAAATACACACAATTTGGTAACTCGAGAAAGATGGGAGTCGCGGAGAGTGACACGAGCTGAGCGTGCGATCGCGTTAGTGTTCGTTCTCTCACTGGTGCGCGGGCGACGCTACTGGAGTAGCCGCGCGGCCGGACGGCGCATGCGCGAGGTGGCAACGCGAGAATTAGGGGTCCGCGCTACAACCTTACCCTAAAATGTATTTCTCTTCCCTATTTTTAAAAGTGGGTGCGCTTCGAGGAGTACCTCAACTAGTCTGCGCATGGTCTGCGCGGGTCCGAATGAATGCAAAAAAACTAACATACAATGTTTAATAATAATAATTAATCACAATAATAATTATGTCACCACTTGTTACCAAAATTTAACTCTAGGCATTTTAGAAATTAAAAGTCAAAAGATTTTAAAGTACTATCTAGCTATTTATTTTTTAAATTATTCATAATACTCCGACTCTGACGACCTCCGTGGTCGAGTGGTCTGTATGCCGGTTCAAGGCGTCGCCATCTCGAGAGGTTCTGGGTTCGATCCTCGGTGGGGGCAAATGTTTGGGTGATGAATTTTCAGGCATTTGTTCTCCAGTCTTGGATGTTTATATTTATTTATATATATTCAGAATATTTATATGTATTTATCTATTAAATATATGTATATTAATCCGTCATCTAGAATCCGTAACACAAGCAGCATTAGTTGCTTAAAATGGGGGCTAGTTGATAGGTGTGAATGGTTGAAGATATTTATTTATATTTATACTTTTTTTTTAAATACACCAGGACGTGTTGCTGCAATATCAATTGTAGAGAATTATAAAACAAAAACACTCCACGGCCTGCTAAAGGCTCCACGTTTAATCGACAGCACCGTAGGCAGCAAACTTAATGTTACTCGTAACAGCATGGTCAAAGGGTGCCAAAGGTCGGCTGTACTAGTTGAATTTGCTCAAAGATGCCAGGGGAAGGGGCAGTACCGGGGGGAGGGGTTTACTAAATGCGTTAGAAACTCATCAGTCTGGAAATTGAGGGGCGATACTCTAATATATAGTTTGGCGCTTTTTAACTACCTTGTAAAATACGATAGGATTGGAACTATAATGAAATTAATAGGCGAAAGAGATGGCCTATATCTGGTTCCGGGTTCGAATAACGAGCGGGAGAAAATGTTAAGGAGATAAACACAGGCAAATGTTGTGTTCTCCAGTGTTGGATAATATTGGGTCCTTACCTATGAAATTGGTGTATTTTTTCTCTCTTAGTATTTTGTCTGTAACTATTAAGATTCAGAGTATTCCTAAAAAATAATTACCTTGTCTAAAATAGACTATATTTTTGAGCCCTTTTGATTTGTTTTGATAATTTGTTGTGTGTTTAATTGTGTTAAAATTGGACACGGAGACAATTCTTTTTAAGTGCCTCCCGAATACATAATTTTATTTGCATTCACTTAAAAACGATAAATAATTTTTATGAAGTGTGATATTACACATATTACTAAAGCTTGTCTAATGTAAGATGCCAAATATTATTATCTTTGGATTTGTCGTTGTGAAGAAAACTGAAAAAAAAAATGTATGGATAATGCAGAATTCCCCAAAATCTCCATACAAAACACCAATTTCATAGGTAAGGACCTAATATATTATGTGCATGTTATTTATACATATTATATAATTGTATTGGTGTATATTTAACTTCAAGTATTTCAAGTATTTTATTTGCTTATATTACATGGAACTTACAACTTAATTGTTCTTGAGCATTGCAAATAGATGCCAGGGTGCAATTCAAATTTTGTAAATTCTATAACTAGATATACAGACAGCAATACAATAACAACCTAAACATCGTCATACTTTATATATGTTGTCAGCTTTCGAGGCTGCTTAAATTTTTGATTGGCTATTTAAAAAAGTGGCTCATGAGTTTCTTGCCGGGTTCTTCTCATGAAAAGCCTTACTCTCGGAATCCGGCCGTTTGTATCGATTACAACCACAGTCAACGATGTACTTGTACTGTCCTGTGGATGTACTTGTTACAAGTGCTCACAGTAATAAACTTTAATACAATGGTTTAATTTAATACTGTAATTTTAAAATAATTTGTAATAAACTATTTATTTGTAAAATGCATAATAATGTAAAATGTTGACGATTTTAAGTGCCGAACTTGGCCTATGAAATATTGATGAAATATGAATTGATTTTGAAACAATACATGTTTTAATACATTGACTAGTTAATTTACAACTAATAAGAACCAAATATATGTTTAATGTTTAAGAAAAAAAAAGTTGAAATCATATAGTTTTGTAGTCTAACGTACTGGCAAAGTATGGGTATTCGATGCACCTCTGCCTACCCCTTCGGGAATGTAGGCGTGATGGTGTTGTAATTGTATTTGTAACGTACTATTGGTTTTCTATTATCTCAAAAAACCGGTTATAAAAAACCCAGATTACAAAACCCTGTGACAAGAGACCAGTGTTGCAGGTAATTCTCCCTAAAACTCCCAACACAAATGCCGTAAAAAAAATTTCGCCTATATTTTCCCCAACATTTTCGTCGGTGTAGTGTCAATGTTGAACAGAGCCAATGAAGTGAGAGACGCGGGTGCTCGCCGGAAAATTGCTTCGAGCATGCACGAGACATCGTCAATTTGCAAGAATAGGTATTTTATCTTTTAAGCTCTTGAAGATGTTTTATGGAAGCTAGTTGTGTGAGTTTTACGAGTTGCGATCTATGCGGACAAATGGGTTCCTTCAAAAGAGACGTGTAAAGACATCTTATGGGTCAGCAAGATGGAGGTGGCCAGGCTTGCATTTCTTACTATCAGATGGAGTTAAGTCATTTGCTGAGCTTTCTTTAAAAAATACAATAAGCAGACTACCGTGGTGGTGCCTTCTGAAGCAAAGGGACTCGAAACCAAAGCTTTGGTCAAATATTCAAGGATTAAATAATGAATAATAGTAACGGCTATGTTTAATTTATAGCTTATAACTTAAATAAAGTAAGTGTCCTGAAAATCAAGAAATAGCTAGGCGTCATGCGTTTTGTTCCTGCTAAATATTGACCATTAAATTAGAAACATATCTGGAGATGTGTTGCAGTACCCTGCCTACCCCTTCGGGATAGAGGTGGTTAAGATATCATGTTGTTAAATAATAATATTTCAAAATTATTACCTTAAAGTCCAGTCCACCTTTCCAAAAATGCATATTTTCTATTTTTTTATATACTCGTAAACAATTCGTAAGCCCGCGACTTACTTCGTGGTTAAGATAAGTTATATAGCCGTCCTCAATAAATGAGCCATTATTGAATATTCATACGAACCAAGAAATATTTGAAACAATTGATTCCATTATGTGCTTTTATTAATTTTGAATGAAGATAAGGCTCACGAGGCTGGTGTATGGTTGTGGAAAGCAAAGTTAGAGATGGACTATGCGGACATAACTTGATCAAATACACAAATGATTAGCAGAACTGCAATGGAAGAATTATACAATTATCTTATAATTAAATTGAGGTCAATGAAATAATACACTTATATAAACAGCCTCGAGAATTTTTTCTTGCTCTGTGTATGCAACACTAACAAAAGAATATTCCTAGAAACACGTTACTTTTTGAGCTTTTAACAAAGGGGCGATTTTTAAGGCAATGGGACATAAATTTATACAGCGTAACATTTAACGAGAAACCTTACCCGGAACGGGTCATCAAATTGAATGTTAGGTATAAATAAAAAATACATCAGCCGTTCGTATCGAAAGCCGTTGAGTTCAGTGTTTGCTCGCACTAATAGTGTTTGTGTGTTTGTTTGTTCGTGTTGCGTTGGAGGGCGCGGCACTTTCCTATTAAAGTTTATTTTCTTTGAGAACTCCTAAACTCTTTGTTGAAGTTTGTTGATCAAACGTGGGTGAAGTTAGTATTTTGAGAAAGTAAATAAAAGTTATACAATGTTTGGTAAATTTTCCTATGTTTAAATTGTGACGAACGGCCTTATTTATGCCTCAAAGTTATGGGTAATCAAAAGGAACCAGTTGCATAGATAGTACAATATTTTTTTAGATATATTGATGATATCTCAATTAAAGTCTTTTTTTAATTTTATTTTATTTAAAATATTCGTTCCACAATCTCTAGTGATAACCCTAGTAACAATATATCCTGATATAAATTGAAATATCCACAACTTGTACATAACGCTGAATCAACTTACGTTATAAATACCATGGATAGAGGTACATTCAAGGTTTCGTTTTAGTTGCGATTCATCTGCTAATACAGTGTGACGCAGGATTTGAAAAAATTGAGAGAATAATTACAAAATATTTGTTAATGACAAAAAAATATAATGACAGCTTTTGTCATTATATTTTACATGCAATAAAAATGGGGTATATAATACACTGTGCGGTGATGAAAGAAATGAAAAGTTGGTATGTTTATAAGAGGAAAACTTCCACCTCTTATGGTCATATCTCTCGGTTGTCGCGCGCAGATCCTGCGACTACACTTACCGCGCACTGCTTGAATCGCTACTAATAATTTAAATCCACCAGTTTTATCTCCCCCAATGGGGCTATATCAGAGGTGGCAGCATCCGCTGCAACACCAGCCACAGGTCTACCCCCTCAATTATAACTTGCATTCAACGGCAGAAGTTGCGCGCAGTAATTAGGGAACTTCTGTCGTGTCATTACGAAATGACTTCTGGGTCACCAATTTATAGCCCGTACGCGAGGAGCCTACGTGTGAGGGGTTAGTAATTGTTTTAGCGAGGTACAGACAACAAAACCTTATTCTACGTGCCGTAATGGCTGTAATTTCTCTTATAACATGTAATAAACTCTTTTTATTACCTGTCATTTAAAAAAAAGTACCTGTAAAAACATTTACATTTGCACTTGTAGTAAAAGACAGAAAAGACACTCCACATATATTACCAGCGATATTTTAATGTCATACATCGATAGGTTTTGGAAAAACATCGCTGTATTGAAATTCACAGTACCTTTAATGTTTTTTGATAACCCATAATTTTAGGGTAATGCTGTTCGATAACTTTGAATTTACTTGAAATAAACCGAGAGAAATTTACTAAAGAGACACAACTTAACAACTTAGCATATCACCACACCTATGTCTGTGAAGGATACTCAAAAGGTCCCAAAATTTTGCTGATGTGTATCAGGGGCCTGCAGCCCTGCATCCTGTAAAGAGGCAAGCGATATTCACAACAAACTGTACATTATAAAGACAAAACAGCCCAAATCAAAAATACAGACAGACGTACTATTAAAAATCAAAATAATATTCTGGCTAATACGTTGAAGTTTGGCGAAGAGCAACGTAAATGAGGTTTGGGGAAGCTTGCCTGCGTCCCGCGGGAGCCGCTGACGGGCGCGGGCAAAGCCGAAATAAATCTCGAAACTGTCAACTCTTCCCTTGACGAGGCTGGCTTTTATTTTTACTATCAAACAAATTTTCTAGCTCTCTCGGACATTATTGTCAAAGTAAAGAATTTTAATTTAGTAAACACACATGTGATTATTTTCACCAGCTTTGTGATTTGGGGTCGGCACAAAATGTATTTTTCTTCCACTCTCCTCTATCTCTCGCCAAGTCAACACACACTCCCTTTTCCTCATCATATCGTCATTCACACAATCCATCCATAATTTTTTCGGTCTTCCACATTCAAATCTTTTGCCAATCCATCCAATCAATTACTATTTGCATTAGCTCGATATGGGGGCGATGAGTAAGCACCACGGTTAGGACGGGACATCATATTTTTAATCTGTGAATATATTTTGCACAAGCCCCCTTCCCACCCGTTTCCCATTCATTCCTACAGATTGACTGACTTTTAGCATTCCATCGGTCACTGTCTCACGGTACATCAGCGGTCTCGGCTACACGTCGTTTCCCAAGAGTAGTTATCCAGAAAATCATCTCGAAAATTATCACGGTTCGTGCCGCGTGAACTGATCTCAGTGCATGTCGCGCAAAGCCGTACAAATAGTTTATAATCAACTGTATGCTGAGGAAGGCGAGGACGCCCGACTGCTACCCACATCATCAGGAAAGAGAATCAAACCAGCGACTAGGTTAGTCAGTCGGTCCTTAAAGCATTTCCCCACCAGGGGGCATTGGACTGTGAACATGTTAATCCGCAAAGCACCAATGCAAGCGATGCTACGTTATGATAGAAAAATTACGATAGATATTAGGTCCTTACCTATGAAATTGGTGTTTTGTATGGAGATTTTGGGGATGTCTGCATTTTCCATACTAAAATTTTATCAGTTTTCTTCACAACGACAAATCCAAAGATAATAATATTTGGCATCTATCATTAGACAAGCTTTAGTAATATGTGTAATATCACACTTCATAAAAATTATTTATCGTTTTTAAGTGAATGCAAATAAAATGATGTATTCGGGAGGCACTTAAAAAGAGTTGTCTCCGTGTCCAATTTTAACACAATTAAACTTACAACAAATTATCAAAAGAGCTCAAAAATATAGTCTATTTTTAGACGAGGTAATTATTTTTTGGAATACTATGAATCTTAATAGTTACAGACAAAATACTAAGAGAGAATAAAAACACCAATTTCATAGGTAAGGACCCAATATGTTACTCAGTCATATCTCCCGCTTTAAATACTTGTGAAAACTGCCGTCTACTTCCTTCCCAGTTTAAGATGTCGCAGCGGAGGGTAATTTAATAAGAGTCCGTATTACGCGGGCGTTCGCTCGGCGGCGCGGCGGATCGAATTAACAGCCGGTGGAGGCACCTTTCAAACTAGCTATTATGAGCATTTAGTAACTAGCTACTAGCAGACGTTGAGATCTATAGTTTGCCTTGTTCTTGCCTTTAGACATGTTCGTAAAAGTTGCTTTTTTCTTAAAGTATGCATGTTTGAAGTTTGCGATGAGAGAAAACGAAACGAAAGATGTGTGCTAGGACAGTAGCAAGTGGAGATTATGCATCTCCACTCATTGCCACCCCACTTGGAAAAGGAGTAATTGTACGTGTAGATACTGTAGTATTGCTCAATAGATTACAGATTTTTTGGCTCAATCGTTTGACCAACCTAAAAATTAGACCTTGGTGACTGGTTTGTCGAGGAGTGATGGCTCGTATCCTTTAATTTTGAGCAACTTTCGCCAATGGTTACACCTTGGATGGAAGCTAAAACCTCTAGACTTCCTCTGTATTATGGGAAGCGTGTCAAGTTAAAGCACGTTAATTCGTGAGCACGTCAGATACGTATAGAAGTACTACTTTACTAAGTATTTTTTGTATTATTTGCTATTTGTTGCAAATTTTAATTAATTTTCTTCATTTGTACCTACGTGTCTGCACGAATATGTATTGTCTTTCTCTCTTTCCTGGTTGTTTCTAGCCGTTCCCTTTAAAAAATAATATTAGGTCCTTACCTATGAAATTGGTGTTTTGTATGGAGATTTTGGGGAATTCTGCATTTTTCATACTAAAATTTTTTCAGTTTTCTTCACAACGACAAATCCAAAGATATTTGGCATCTATCATTAGTCAAGCTTTAGTAATATGTGTAATATCACACTTCATAAAAATGATTTATAGTTTATAAGTGAATGCAAATAAAATGATGTATTCGGGAGGCACTTAAAAAGAGTTGTCTCCGTGTCCAATTTTAACACAATTAAACTTACAACAAATTATCAAAACAAATCAGAAGAGCTCAAAAATAGTCTATTTTTAGACGAGGTAATTATTTTTTAGGAATACTCTGAATCTTAATAGTTACAGACAAAATACTAAGAGAGAAAAATACACCAATTTCATAGGTAAGGACCCAATATTATTCGAAATTAAAATTGGGCGGGTAACAACATACAAAAAGCGGCCATTACATGTGCCGAACTGTCAAACGGTGGCACCCTATGTGTGTAAATGTTTCGGGTCCTTATGTATTTAAGGTCAATGTTCGAAAATAAAGAAATTGGACAGTATATTTAACATTTTCACAGTATTGCTATAAAGCTAAAATATCCCTTTGTGGTACAAAAACCAAACTTTTAAACTACTTTATAAAATCCCGAACACTGAATTCACATAAAACCTAAAAGCGTTACTGTGTTCAGCGCTGTTGGAAAATCGTGAAAAACGGGCGAAGCAAGGGTATACGAGTTTGTACGACATGTATCTGTGCTTGTCGGACATGCGTATGCTTCACCCGTTAACATGTTGATGTGCGTGTTTATTATTTTAAACAAAAGAAATAAGTGTTTATTGTTAAGGAAAGGGAAGCTATTGGGTAAACGGTACCCTTGCAAATTTACTCGTCCGCAACCTAATATAGAGAAACGATAGAGACCGGGACCAACGGCTTATCGTGCTTTCCGAATTACAGAGGAGTTTAAGATCAAAATGTTTTGGTCACCGATCAAGGCCTGACCGTAGGAAAAGTAGCTTTGTTTTCGATATCGAAAACCAACGCGTACAAACTACTACGCCTTCTCCTCAAGTTCTCTCAGATTGAATATACTTAAGTAATATTAGGTCCTTACCTATGAAATTGGTGTTTTGTATGGAGATTTTGGGGAATTCTGCATTTTCCATACTAAAATTTTTTCAGTTTTCTTCACAACGACAAATCCATAGATAATAATATTTAGCATCTATCATTAGACAAGCTTTAGTAATATGTGTAATATCACACTTCATAAAAATTATTTATCGTTTTTAAGTGAATGCAAATAAAATGATGTATTCGGGAGGCACTTAAAAAGAGTTGTGTCCGTGTCCAATTTTAACACAATTAAACTTACAACAAATTATCAAAACAAATCAGAAGAGCTGAAAAATATAGTCTATTTTTAGATGAGGTAATTATTTTTTAGGAATACTCTGAATCTTAATAGTTACAGACAAAATACTAAGTGAGAAAAAAAACACCAATTTCATAGGTAAGGACCCAATATAAGTATAATTTTATTTATATGGAAAACTCACCAATGTACCATTAATTATCACATAGACTCATTTTGTAAATGAGTCCATATGTGATGGTAGCTATGTATGTAACAAAATCAGGCCCAGCTATAGCCGCCTCCACTTGCTGGCCTTTTCACGCCGTTTTTGAACGAAAATTTTTATTACATAAACATAACTAAAGCATGACTAAGAGTGTATAAAACCTCGCCAATTGCGGATTAGTTTATTATGGCAACAGAAATTTATCCGTCAATTTCATTTCGAGGCAGCGGCGGTTTGGCAGCGGTAGCCGAGTTGGGACGGACGGGGCACCACTCGTTCGAGAGGCCGCGGGAAACGCGTGATCGATCCCACCGCCTGTACCACTGAGTTTGAATAAAACTTAAGTACAGCTCATTGTGAATATCGCTTGCCTCACATTGTGCCCGGTGCATGGCAACAGGCTGGCCACCTGTAACATGGGGACCTAACATATCCGGCGAAAAGTGGGTGTTTAACACCTCTGCCTGTCCCTTCGGGGAAAGAGACGTAATGATGCTCAGGATGTTAAAATTTGCTATTATTTTCATGGAAAAATACGTCTGTGAAAAATTTTACTTTATTTTAAAATGTGTTATTCTTAGTTGCAATTACAAGAAAATTTCGAGTGCCCTCACAACACGTTTTTTATATTCCTGGTCGGGCTATACATATAAAGGTGTTACCGGAATTCGAACCCGGACTGCCAGCTTTACTGACTTACCACCATACGAAGTCAGCCTAGCAACTCATACGATACTCATAAATAATATATCATAAGTTGTTTGTCCAATCAGCGACGCATACGTTAATCAATCGAACAAATATACGAAGACATTTAGCGTTATAGCGAAGCTGTGTTTTGTTATTGTTACCATCGAGGGTGAGGGTCCCGGTGTTAGTTACATGTATGGAGAATAAATAAAATTTCCGAAACAGTAAAATGGACGAAGAACAAAAAAAAAACTGCTACACACATTTGACTAGTTAGGAAGGACCTATCGCGATTTGTTACGATATTTGTAAATGATGTATAATATAATATGAATTAGAAGCATGTTATATAAATATCCATAGACTTAGTCTTTTGTCTAGCAGTGGTTCAACATCAAACATCGTCCCGCGATAATGATGATGAAATATTAATGACTAATGATTTAAGATCCAATACAACACGAACACAAGGTGAACTTTCTAATAACATACATAATAATAATGAGAAAATAGAGTATCGAAATTTAGACCTTGATTCAAATTCAGGGCTACAGGCAGGGCTTATACCGGTGAGTTCACGCTCATGTACTGCTATTTCCCAGCTCGACTATAGCTACATTTTAAAGTTAAACCATTCGTAAATACCCAAACATTCGCTTCCGTCTTTCTGTGTATCCAGACCCGTGTCAAAGTGGCTTCTAATTATTTTAAATTTCGTCTGCGCTTCCTACCTTAGATGCACCCCTCCCCCTCGCTAATAAAATTTATGCTGTAATAGCGATGTCAAAGGCTTGGGTAATGTTCGCAAATTCCGGGAGGTGGCGCCTCGGCGAGCGATTCTCAATTAAGTTACCTAGAAGGACGTAAGTTATGTAAGTTAAAGTTGTGATACTGTTAAGTGTGCTTAGTTGCAGTCTGATTGGTCGCTTTACGGCCTTGTTGTATTAAGTTAACTGTGTGAGTGGTGATAGCTGTTTGGGAGGAAGAGGGTAGTCGTAAAAGAGCCGGTACAATGCTTGCGAGATCTTGTCATGCCTATATCCTCGAGGGAGCAGGCAGATATGACATATTAGGTCCTTACATATGAAATTGGCGTTTTGTATGGAGGTTTTGGGGAACTCTGCATTTTCCATTCTAACATTTTTTCAGTTTTCTTCACAACGACAAATCCAAAGATGGATAATAATATTTGGCATTTGAGCACGTCAGATACGTATAGAAGTACTACTTTACTAAGTATTTTTTGTATTATTTGCTATTTGTTGCAAATTTTAATTAATTTTCTTCATTTGTACCTACGTGTCTGCACGAATATGTATTGTCTTTCTCTCTTTCCTGGTTGTTTCTAGCCGTTCCCTTTAAAAAATAATATTAGGTCCTTACCTATGAAATTGGTGTTTTGTATGGAGATTTTGGGGAATTCTGCATTTTTCATACTAAAATTTTTTCAGTTTTCTTCACAACGACAAATCCAAAGATATTTGGCATCTATCATTAGGCAAGCTTTAGCTATATGTGTGATATCACACTTCTTAAAAATTATTTATCTTTTTCATGTGAATGCAAATCAAATTATGTATTCGCAAGGCACTGAAAAGGAGTTGTCTCCGTGTCCAATTTTAACACAATAAAACTTACAGCGAATTATCGAAACAAATCAAAAGAGTTCGAAAATATGGTCTATTTTTAGAGGTGGTTATTATTTTTTTAGAATACTCTGAAACTTAATAGTTACGAACAAAATACTAAGAGAGAAGAAAAACACCAATTTCATAGGTAAGGACCCAATATAAGATTTTAAACTTTCGCGTTGCATTGTATATAAAGGTTTCACATATAAAGGTTTTGCAATATTAATAATGTGCGGGTAGAAGAAGCACGGGCCCGCCCGAACAGACGCCGCCGCCGTCAGCTCGTGACCACGGTTGATGTAATTCAGCCGAAACGTCGGGCAGTAAGTAGTATTTATAAACTACATAGTTTTTGCATGGCACCTGCCTTATCAACCCGCATTGGACCAGCGTGGTGGTCCAATACCTCAGTGTTTCTTCATGAGGGAAGTCTGTGCCCAGCAGTGGGACGTATACAGGCTGAAGGCGACCACGGTGCCTGCCAACGTCCAAATTGAGAAAGTCTACGCACACTCAAGAGTTTCATTTCTGAAACACTTAGAATTATGTTCGACTTTTTTGAAACTAAAGGTCAGAGGGCGAGTGACATAGAGTTCAGGCTTATCTAAACTAAACCGGTACATGTGTTCTTTCTCGGCTATTTATATTAATCGAAGTTGTGAAGTCAAAAATTTCAGAACCGGAGTCAAAGCTTCGTAACTTCCTTTATCATTAACAACAAAAAACTAGTTGATATATTTACAGATACAACTAGCAACCATGCTTGTGGCTCGCCGGATTTGCGATAAAAGCGAGCATTCAGGAATTCTGGGAATTCAGCCCAGCTTTCTAGTTTGGCGTCGGCACTTTAAACTGCCCTCAAACGACGCCCAGTAACGTTGAATAGAGTAATTGGACCTAGTTTTGCAGAAAGCAGCCGTATTTTCGTGAAATTTGTTAGAAGCACAGTCATGCAAAGACCATGTCGATATCATTTATAGTTACGGAGATATGAGACGTTAAATACAGCCATTTCATTTTATGTTTTGTGTAAAAAACAGTAATCTTTTTTTAAAGCTTCCTTCATCTCACCTGATGGAAAGTGACGATATAACATACACAAAACATTTAGCTAACATGATTACTTACTACCTTAGTTTCTCGGTTAATCTACCGCGGTATCCCAAGACCAACGTCTTCAATTCGTGCGTGTTGCCAGTAATGACATACGGCACTGAGACGTGGCCGCTTTCAATAGGACTCATGGGAAGGCTCAAGGTCGCTCAAAGCGCAATGGAGAGGGCTATGCTTGGAGTTTCTCTGCGTGATCGAATCAGAAATGAGGAGATCGCAGGAACATTAAAGTCACTCACATAGCCCACAGAACTGCGAACCTTAAGTGGCAGTGGGCAGGGCACATTTCTCATAGAACTGACGTCCATTAGGACAGAAAGGATCACGAGTGGAAACCACGTCCTGGGAGGCGCAACGAGGGGAGGCCCCCAACGAGGTGGACCGACGATCTGGCGGAGGTCGCTGAAACTCGCTGAATGCGGGCGGTGCAGGACCAGTCGTCGTGGAGAGTATCACGTGGATTATAGACGTCATGTTGACACCAATTTGCCTGTATCTAAGGCCAATACATTTAAGTTTTCTTAAGATTTTCAGGCATGGTAGCCCAAGAGTAAGGTACCTAAAATACGATTTATAGGGTAAAACGCCTGCATTATGTCCCGCAGTTTACGAGCGCCGTGCCGTGCCAGGGCGCCGTAAATTTGAACTTTCTATTGTATATTGTAGCCGGCTTGTATAGATTGTTACTATTTATCGATTTTACGTAAAAAAACTACTTGGAGAAGCTATTTGGTTTCTTGAAAGTTTTACACATTGGTGTAGTGGTAAGACATATTGGTTTCTATATTGGAAACTTAGGATGACTGACTAAAACTGGGTGGTTTTTAGTTTCTTCTTGCTAAAAATTCACGATTAGTTCGTAATGATGCGATATACTTTTGTTAACGATTCTGTGTCCAGCAGAGGGTTTGTTTAGGTTGGCTGGTGACGAAAGTTTGGCTGAAACTTAAATCGCGATTATAAAATTTTAACGACAGTTAAAATTTTCTGACGAAGTTTTATTATGGAAAGAATTTTAGTTCAACCATCAACTTAACAAATTGATTAGTTTTGACCACCTTTTGACTACCTTTTACCTACCTATACCTTTTGACTAAGATTGTAGAAAAATGTTTAGTAACTTCGATGGCATCGAGCTTATTTTAATAACAAATTTTGTATGAATATGAAATTATATCCGTTAAATTTTAATAAGCTTTTATTACGTTATAATTAACTACGTGAACGTGTCCCGTAACGCCTAGCGGAAAAACGGCGTAGCCCAAAATCCCGCAAAAACACGCAGATAAATTCGGAAGATTATTAAGATCTTTTAATTAAAAAACCGAGGCATTCTTTTGTTTGGTAAATTGAGATACGCAACGATTAGCGTGGCCCCGCAATTTTTTTTAACTGGAGCTGTTTGTGGCTGGTAAGTACAAATGGAGATAAACCTCTTTGCAAGAATGTTGGAGTTATTTTTTATACTTTGTTTGTGTTTAAAAGTTTCAGGAATGTTACAGACTTTTGTTTAAATATGGTACCATAATTTTAAAGGACGTTTCACGGAGAAAATTCTCGAGTTGTAATTCATGTATTTTTTTTGTATTTGTAGTATTGCCGTTTGGCCGTGTTGCCATGGAGCCGTGTGGTAGCGGCTCATTAAAAGAATACTACCAACTCATCTCTTCCCTTGGGTGTCGTAAAAGGCGACTAATGGACTTATAACTGCACTACCATCCAATAGCTTATAGCGGCGAGGGGCTCACCACCTGTCATACTGAGTGCAGTCACTGCTTGGTGAAGCGCGGACTATGGCAATGGACTGAATTTGCGGTGCTTTTGCCTAGTCTCTGACTAGCCCTTAGAGGATAATTGTCATGATTGTATGTATGTATGTAGTATTGAAAATGGTAAATGTTACATTCTTACACGCAACATGAAAATAAAAAGCATTTTATAATATCTCTCCACCCCTAGCGTAGACATTTATCGTCGCAGAAAAGGAAATATAATACTGCTTATTGAAAATGTCCAAATTGGATATAAATTTCGTGACTGCAGACGACATTTAGATTTAGATGTGGTCTAATTTTATCTCTTTGAGGTGGATAAACTTCAATTTGAATAGTGGGATATTGAAATTTACTAACAATACAAATGTTTCTACAGTAAGTTATTTGCAGTATCTTAAAGCCCCAATTTTTATAATAAAATGAAAATATTGAAACTGCCACTTAAAGCACATTATTCGCGAAATAATGTGCGATATGACTTGATTCATAACAAGTCAACGAAAGGGTGGCGCAAATTATTAATAATTAGAAAGAAAATCAAAATAATATAAATATCGTTAAAGAAATAAAATCTTAAAGCTTCCATCATAGAGCATAACTTTTTATTGGCAATCGTTAATAATTTATAGAGCCTCATTTCGTCTCAAATAAAATTAGTTTTTATTTCGTTCTTTGCTGAATATTCTGTTCCGGAGCGAATACTTAAGGCAATATAATTGGAAGGTATTGGAACGAAAATTGGATCGGAGATCGGGCGGAGGCTGTAATGTAATCATGCTCTCGAGAGATCTTTTTGTGACACGAAAATTGATAGGCAAAACATGCACATGGCAAACAAACAGCTATTAACATACCATCACCAACGATGCGGTCATACATAAAATTACGAGACGGTGTGAAGCGTCCTCGAGCGGCCGCCGACAAATTGCCCGTCGCTCGAAACGCTCGCTGAGGGCGCTTGACCTACTTCGCGAGCGAATTAATTGTTGACGTGTTACTCACGGGCTTTGTAATTTCATTGTAAGTGCGCTCGCGTGTGAGGAAGGATTAGGCCTTTGACATATTTTATGACAACTTTTCACCTAGTTCATCTTAAGCAGGGAACAATTAGCTTTTTACTCAGGAAACCACGAACTTTTGAAATATGAGGTCGACAAAAGACCAACAAACAGCAATACTTTGGATGTGGCATATAATAATAAAAGAATACATGAAACTGAGATCACCTGTTTTCTTGGCGTCATGGTTGATAAAAGACTGAATTGGAAACCACAAATAGAGAATTTGGCCAAGAGAGTATAAGCGCGTCCTCATATGCATTATACAAATTAGCGCCGATTCTCAGTACTGATGCTTTACTTACCGCGTGTCATGGAATGGTGGTGTCTGTTTTACGTTATGGCTTAATTATTTGAGGCAATTCGGTAAACAAAGACATACTATTTAAGAAACAAAAACAATGCATACGAGAAATATTTGGTTTGAAACCCACAGAAAGCTGCCAATCCTATTTTAGAAAATATAAACTTTTAACTTTGCTTTCGTTATACATATTAGAAATTTCTACGTATGTGAAAATGAACCCTGACTTATTGATGAATTTTCAGATTTTCAGATTCTAGTAATCGGAATCAACGTCATGAAAATAGGCTTCGTTTACCAAGAGCCCAAACAGCATTGATGCTTAAGAGTGTTTTTGTAATGTGACCAATTATATTCAACACGATTCCCAATAACTTAAAGGAATTAAATGTAACCTTATTTAAAAAAAAGACTTCAGGATTTGTTAATAGAAAAATGCTATTACAATATCAATGATTTTTTAAATGGGAAATAATTACACACGTTGACGGCAGATATTATTAGAAATTAATATGTTATGAGTAATTTAATGTACAATTAATGGTGATTAAATCAAGTAATTTTTCAATTTGACCATAATAAATTTTAATGACGTTAGTTTCAACAACATTGATTATTTATTTGTTTTATTTGTTATTATTGTGTTTTTTTTGTGACTTATATTGTCAATTTTAATTTTAATGACTATTTGATGTGTTATTGTAGTAATAATTGATATATATGTTTGCATGCTATTTAATGGCGAGAACATGCTAAGGACATTTCCTATTGTGCAAGACCTGCTGTACTGCATACTCATGTTAAAGCAAAATAAAGATATTCTATTCTATTCTAAAAGAAAGTTGAGGAGTTATTTTGGATATTGCTTATTTTAACAATGATCGTGGAAATCGATGATCTTTACAATGAAATTCAACAAATAAACAAAAACTACCAAAAATATAATTAACACCTTTTACATAGTAGCGAATCTTTTATTTCAAAGTCTAACTGAAAATCTACAAGCATTATAATTGTTAATAATTTCTTCTTCTTTCGCTTGCTTTAATAACAAACCTCTTTCGGGTCGACGAAACGTGTTAAAGACAACGTTCTTATTATTTATTCAGTTTACCACCACCACCAGTAGGCTAATTCTGCTATTTTATTTTGATCTGAAACGCATGAGGAACGCTTATGTTCGAACGTTATTGGTATTCTGCTAGCAAAACGCAACCGTGCGTTTCGGTTGCCTTCGATTTCATTCGGTTTGCTATTTTATATAAATCAAAAACGTAAAGTTAAAGCTTACATTTCAATCATCAATGTTTATTCTGCGAAACATTCTTTCTTCAAGCGCATTGGTTACGCAATTGTAAGTTTATAGTAGAATTGGGATGCAGATACGCTTGCATCTGGACTCCACTCTTACATAGGATTAGGTAAGATAGTGTTGATAGACCCTTAGAAGGTAGAACAACCACTATACCTGCTTACTGATCGTGGAGGAGGTTTTTAGGAAAGGCTTCCTGTATGTCCAGGCAATTTAATTATCAAGGTAAAACAATATACATACTCCTACCATATCTCTTACCTTAAGGAGCTCGGTGGCGTACGCTTTGGTTTTCGTTTTTGAAAACAAAGCTACTTTTGCCAATTTCAGTACTAGGATGGGTGACCTAAACATTATGATCTCGAGTTCCTACGTGCTTCGAAAGGCACGTTAAGCCGTTGATCCCGGTCGCTAATGCAACCGTCTAACTACCAATCAATAACTACCAGTGGTGTTACGGCCCATACTCCTTATTGTTTCTCCTGATAATGATGATGACTCTTACCTTGTCCCTAATCTCCTGCCGCATCTTCTCCCGCTCCTCCTCCATCTTGCGGTGCTTCTCCTTGCGCCGGTCCTCGGCTTCGCGGATGGCTTCTTGCCGCTCGCGTTCGGCTTCCTCTTCCTTTTCCTTATCGTCGCTGTCATCACCGTCACCCCCTACTGCGCCTGGAACAATGAGAGGTATTGTTGCTAAAGAAACATTTTTTTTTATATTGTTTAGTCCTCCACTTGTCAGGCAGTCAACCTAGCACTGATGAAATTATATTTGCCAGCGAAATGGTTATAAATGACACTATTGTTTAATATTTCTGTCTATCTAATTTGATATTTGTTTGGATTTTAGTGCCCCCACTCTGAATCTCTGTTTGGCCCAAAGATTGACTGGGAGAGAGAGATGTATTATCGTATAGTCCGCCTTATGTACAAAAGTGTTTTTATTTTGGACATTAAAGATTAAATAAATAAAAAATAAAAAAATTCTTATTACTATGTTATACCAATAACAAGCCTACTAATAACAAGCGATCTGCTCCGAATCGTTCACGACAACTGGTAACATAAATCATGGTAACGTAAATATTACATTTTACAAGTTTCAACATTTACTGTATATAGAAAATAAATAGTTCCGGGTAGGCTTGTGATATAAAAAACACAACATACCTATGTACCCTGATTAATTTTAATTTATTATTTATAGCTATACAAAATAATACACCGCCGCCGTCGGACCCGTGTGGTAGAGGCTCATTAAAAGAATACTACCAACCCATCTCTTCCCTTGGTTGTCGTAAAAGGCGATTAATGGACTTAAAACTGCACAACATCCAATAGCTTACAGCGGCGATGGGCTCACCACCTGCCACGCTGAGTGCAGTCACTGCTTGGTGAAGCGCGGACTATGGTATTGGACTGCTTTTGCGGTGTTTTTGCCTAGTCTCTGACTAACCCTTAGAGGATTAGATTAATAGTGTAATATGTATGTATGTATTGTAATCATTATGTTGTTTAAAGAACGAAAGATGTATGTTAGAAGTAGAATGGCAATGCTTAATTGATGCAAGTGGATTAAAAAACATTGTTGGGCCAATAATATCAAATGTAATATACCTAGTTGCTTTGGAACGGAATGAATATGATAAACATTTTCAATCGTAGATATTACAGTCAACGAAATCAATATTTCTCCACCTTCCAATTGAGCACAAAATCCCTGCTCAAGAAAATTAATTCCTCAAAAGAACGGTACTTATTCAAAATCCCAGCATAATGTAATTTGAGACATTAATTAATGATCGCATTCGAAGTTGGTTCGATTATTAATTCAATCAGTTAAAAGTATTAGCGGTAAAATATGGTATTGTCAAATGGTAATTATGTCGGTTAAATTGAAGAAAGTTTTTTTATTAAGTGATTGACGAAGACTGACACGTTTTAAAAATTTTGATTGAGAAAGTTTCTTTAAAATTGTTGGTAACTGCAATGATATTCTTCCAGTTATGAAGAACTTGATAAATTATTAATGAAAATTTGACCTGATTCAATATTTTTAGGCCATTTGCATTTTTGATTTTCTTTACTACTGGAGTAGGTTTGAGTGAAAAAGTTGTTTATTTCATTTAGTCACCACGTCTTCTTCTCGCTGTCCTTGTCCCACGCTACGTGCGGTCGGCACAATATATCTTCCTCTATTAATCTCCTCAGTCACTCTTCTTTTGTTCTTTTTATTCTAATATCATTCTTCACGCAATCAACCCATTGCTTCTTAGTAGAAGTCTTCCTCTCATTCTAGCCCCATCCTCAGCCATATCCAGCATTCTTCTTGATAAGTGACATTCATCCCTCCTATTCACATGACCATACCACGCTAATCTATTGCCCCCCTTTTCTGTCACTGGCGCTTCTTTCAAGCTTCATTCAGTTTTTCACCATAATAAATCTCTTATAACTTTATGCTTTACTAGACTAGCGATGGATTTGTTACAACGATCTATAAATAAGAACATCACAGACTGCATTGGGTAGAAGAGAAAGGTCTTCATGTGTTCATTGGGCGACCATGATCCGATGACGTAATATCAAAAACACAGCCACGCATGTAACTGTTTGTAGTCACGCACAAAAGGGTTATAAATATACACTCAAGTATTTATGGCCTCGTTAAAATAAAAACAACATTGCTGTTCAAGGTTTTGGAGTTGGCGAAGGTTGTGGAGCTTTCAGGCATATTTAATTTTCCAGGAAAAGATCTGAAGAACATTTTGATTTTGACGTTGAGCTAAAGAGCTAAGAAATGTATAGCAATTTGTCAAACCTTTGAAAAATGAAAAGAGATAGTAATTTTTATGATAATTCATCAACAAGAGCGCATATATTAATAAGTAAAAGAGAAATGTTCATCGATTCCCACACCACGTAAGGATTTAAGTGTTTTAAAATTAACTATTTAATTTCTCCAAGAATAAATGACCAAAACGACAACCTTCAAGATTGAGAAGTTATCAAAATCAAACGGATTGGTAACTCTGTACAAAATCAGATGGACCCGCTCAGAGGAAACGCAATCGGGAAACAATAAACCATTAGCCGTTGGGACATAACGAAATTAGAAAACACATTTGCACTCGTCAAACCCGACTGAGCCGGCAATCTGGGTGTGGACAGGGCTGTCACGAGCGAACACCGAATTATACAACTATATCGGCTTATACTTCACATTGCGGTAGTGTTAAATAAGCTAATATTAAACAAAATTAAAACAATAACGACACTTTCACATTGGAATTTTGGACCTAGATGTGTTCAATATGTTGATAACTTTATCAAATATCAGTTATGTTTTTGCTTATGTTGTTAAAGTAAGCCATAGGCATAGAGAAATCAAGTTTAATACTATAAAGAAAACAATTAACATCTCATGTACCTTTTGCTGTTAGACTAAGATATAAGAGTCCGCGACCGAGTGGCTCAGCCGGTGCACCGAAAAATTACAAGCAATTGTATGTTACACCGAGTAGCAGTTGCGCCGCAGTTTTTGAAGATTATTTGATAGACGAAAGGTATTGCGTTTAGGAATAAAGGCAAAGATTTTTTAAACAACAATATCGTCAATATAAACAAATATCTCTTTTGTTTGATTACCACCAGCCCTGAAGCACGAGTGCCTGTCCAACACGGCGGGGCCATTCAAAAATCCATTTCACGTCAATCTGAGCATTTGTCACGTCGTCGCCGGCATACCCCGCGTCACGCGCGTGACGGGTTTTGTGCGGTACAATATTGCCTTGATAATCCTTGCCTATATCGGGTGTCGGATCTGCAACCTTAAGTATTCTAGCCTGTTTGCTTAATATAAATGTGCATTGTGGAGTTAACTTTTTTTTGTTATGTTGAACTGAAAATATTACGTTAGCAAATTTTTTCATGATAAATAAAATGTAATAAATAAACGAAGTAATAATATTTTTGATAATATATGATAAAAATTAGGAATATTTCAAACATTACACAGCTGTTGTGGCTGTTGATGTCGCAGTAATCACAAGTTTTCCATCAATATTTACTTAGTTAACAAATAATCTACATTGCCACCAGCGAACCCATGTCATGATGTCGACATCCATCCCCATAAGGGTTAAGGTTTCTTCATAAGCTGTTCTGTGTGTCTTACACTGCTGCCATCAATCAACTTCTCACAAATATTCACGAATATCATTAGGCTGTTGAGCTTACACTTACTTATTTATTTAACTTACTTTTATAAGAAATTGTAATGTAAACTTGTTTGTGGTCCTAAGAATAAATAAATAAATTACTACCACAGATAACGCAATATGTACTGCGCGTGTCCGAAAACCCTGACAAATCGTTGGGGTTGGAAGCTGCTAACTAGTCTGGCGCGTCCGTATGGCTGCAAAAATAAACGTTTGTTTATTAAAACAATGAGAACAAATCGTATTTACCTTACTATGTAAGGTTATAATTTGTTGTTTGTGACTTATGACACTTGTGTTTGTAAATGTCATTTCTGTCATTGCTCTCATAGCAAACACATTATTGATATTCAGCCAACAGTGACGTCATTTGAAGGGCAAATGAAGGTTATTCATTTAAAGGCTAAAATATTAATAATCCATGATTATTTTCGCATTCTAACTAATAGGCTACCATCAGCAACCTTATTCCTCGAAATGGTTTTCACTTTATAACAATTTAAAAAAATGAGACAATCCCCATTGGTGGTAGAAGGGCATTGGCGGCATTGGGATCTTTCAATCAGATTGGATCTCTCGTCTCAAAATTACGGCTGTGACGTCACAGTAGACGTTATGTTGACCCGTTTGATTTTAATACAAATGGTTATACGTGCGTTATCTATGTTAATGTATATGTGTGTGATTACTATATTGGTTAATGCGGATTTACAAGCTTAATACCACATCGTTCCCTACTAGTCACTCAAAGACCAAATATTATGAAATTTGATTTGATTTGGTTAGTTTGGTTGCTCTGACCACATAAACTCTAAGTGTTGTCCCAACCAAAGCACTCTGACCACTTTAGCTTAGCTCTTGTAATGTGAAAAGAATATTATCAATGCACATCTGCATCGAGAGATCTCAATCCAGCTTTCTGATTGGTGCATTAACCACAATGGAACCAGAATAAAGGAATATTAAAAGTAAAGACATCTCTCTGATCTGCATTTGACAATGCAATTTACTGCTGCAATTCTTAGCATCTATAAGGTGCTTTTTATCCCGTCATTATCACGGCCAAGGCATCTGAAATACGATCAGAATTTGTCAGTTGTGCTAATATGAAAATAACTTAATAGATCGAAAGTCTAGTTTTAATATAGCTTTGAATTCGTACCAGAACTAAGCGGTTAATTGCGGCATTCATCAATAGATAAAGTGATATCTTTTCGTGGTTTGAAAATAGTATCTTCTACTGTATCAATATGAAGTATTTTACAAAAAAAAATATGTGTTTCCTTTTTTGCGTTGAGACCGTTTAAATAAATTTCCTTGTATGACAGTAGGAGTACGAGTACCTACCCCTCGTCACGCAAAACGAATTTTCCCAACAAAACGGGGTTCGCAGGCGTCGATAGCGAAATTCCCAGAGCATTTCCATTGGCATGCGGCGATATTGAGTGCGGAGACAGCCACATTCCGGTCTTCGGATTAAGGCATTCCTGCCGGATGACGTCATAGTAATCCAATTTATATCGCACCCCTCCATAACGGCAGCCATTAAGAAAAAGGCACTCGTCTCACCAATTCAATTACTAATTGATCCTTCAAAACGGGAGACATGTCGTTGACAGAATATTAATCCGAATCCAACCAAACTCGGTAATCCAAGATCGAGGTGCCGCAAGTACCTCAACGCACTTTTCCCATCTTTTTTTAATTAAATATCACAAGTTTTGACGGCTCTGAATATTCATCTTTCGCTTGATTTAAATAAAGTAATGATTCCAGTGTGTTTGTTCGATCTGCAATTCATTATAACTTTTAAAATTGAACTCTTTGATCTAAAAGTCTTTGTAAAAACGCATGGCAGTACTCAGATGAAGTAGAAAAACCAAAGAAATAATTTCATTTCTAAGCTATGGACATTAATTCTTTTCTAAAAAGCAAATTTAATATAAAAATGCAAAGAGTTTTGAATAATGAAAAGTGTTTTTCAAAGCACAACGTATTCCGATCGTCCTTGTAGAGTTCTTGGGTTTCTTTATAGAATGTATAATAAATATACCCTTTTGTTTCTTTAGATGCAGGAAAATGCATTTACGCATCCCGTGCAGAATTAGGGAAAGAGCTGCTGAGGTATATGGGACTCAAGTTGATTTTAGACGGCCCGACGAAGTTAATTCATTTTTGCAATGAATTGTGAATGATGAACGTTTTTCTCTGAATTGACGTTTATCATATAGATGAATGTCAATTTAGACATTTCATTTTCGGAATTTCATCGATGACGAATAGAAAATGAAAGCAAACATGAACCGTCTAATTAAAGGCAAAAGCTGCCAGTAGTGTTTCGATATCTCGCAGGAGATCAAGGTCATACCCATGGTACCTAAAACATCGCGTGACCCCGGCGAGCAGAAATATACCTAAGGCGAAAGAATTTCCCTATAATATAAAATATATTGCCTATCTATCATTGGCAATGCATTTCTCTCGCATTTCTATTCACTGTCAAAAGGCAGCACGACACTGGCCGTACTAATATGGCTTCTGCATAAATTGAATTGAGTGTAAAGTGATGTGAGACGGGATTTCCATCGTTCGAAGTTGTGTAAGTACTTCAGAGCGGCGCCAGTTCGTAATATTGATAAGTTCTTCCCTGCTGAGTCCTGAGTTTGTCATAATTTGCCAAAGGAATAATAAAGGAGAATGCGCAGCAAGTATGGAAAAAAAAAACCAGAGTGAACGACCGTGGGATGTGGTTTAGAATATAAGTGATATATTGTGGATTAATTGTATAGGTTCTATTTTTGTCCGCCAAAATCTATGGCTAAATATGTGTATATTGCTATTTGTTCTTAGTAGGGGAGATTTTTTCTAGTATGAAAATATCGTTTATTATATATAAGTCATATTTAATCATTTATCTTGCTCTCCCAAAAGAAAAAGTAAAAAACGGAACAATGGATGTTGATTCACACTTGCTTTCGGAGCTGGTACTTACTACTTTGTTAAAAATTAAATTGAAGCATTTTGATATCAAAATACTTTAAGAGAATATCAAAATATATAATTTGATAAATTTTGTGTCAAAATATGCTTTTTATCATCTCTTTGTATAACTACGGTTTCTACCCCCCAATCCAAATTAGATTATCGTGATTGTGTTAAGGTCTAAACTCCTCATGTATAACTTTTTTTTACATATGACAGGCAAGCTCTTTGTCTTCATACTTACATGTAAGAAGTCTTGCACACTTCGGTCGTCTGTGACGGTGATATAATAGACCCATAAAACCAAACTACTTAACTATTAACTTTTAAAAGATTATTTAGAAATTTGAAGCCTTTCACCGTAAATTCCCGAAACTCGACTCTCTAATTACAAACTGTAATTTAACCCCAAAACAGTATATCAAAGTTACCACACTAGCCAGTATTTAGTTAACCCTCGCTCTAGCGATTGGTTATTAACGCACTCATTATTCGCGATGCATTGGGTCGTTTCGACCCAATTAATTTTACGTCCGTATTTATTAACCCTGCCACGGTTGAGTCGTAACCCAGCCAACGTTACGACCGGGGTCGTTCGGGCCCCAGTGATTACATGCTGTTTTTGTGTAAATATTGCGATAAAGGGGATGTTTATACGTCTGAAAAACATAATTGCAGTGTTTGTGATCATATAATTTAATACATCTTATTAGAGGTACATCATAAACTCATAATATTATTAAGCATTTTTTATGGATTTGCGTGTACAAAAACCTTTTGGTACAAACATCTTTTTGGACGACCATTTGCGTAATTTATGCATTTATATTGGTCCTTACCTACGAAATTGGTGTTTTTATTCTGTCTTAGCAATTTGTCCGTAACTATTAAGTTTCAGAACATTCTTATAAAATAATTGCCTCTTCTAAAAATAGACCATATATTTGAGCTCGTATTATTTAATTTGATAATTTTTGTAAGTTTAATTATGTTAAAATTAGACACAAAGACAATTATTTTTAACTGCCTCCCGAATATATCATTTGATTTGCATTAACATAAAAACGATGAATAATTTTTATCAAGCGTGTTCACACACATATTGCTAAAGCTTGTCTAATGATACATGCCAAATATTATTATCTCTGGATTTGTCGTTGTGAAGAAAACTGATAAAATGTATGTAGTATGTAAAATGCAGACATCCCCAAAATCTCCATACAAAACACCAATTTCATAGGTAAGGATCTAATATTTTACACAGAATTAAGACAAAAACAAGAGAAACAAATATGCACGTGAAAATTTACGAAAAGTAGTTGATTCAGTCTGAGCGCTATATTGCTTGTACATCTCCTACGGTAAACACTAGTTGCGACACCAAAATTTCGGAAAACGAATTTCCACGAAATATCCATCGGGCATAGTGCTGGAAACATTCCGAAAAACAAGTCGTTTTAGCATGATACAGCGGGAACAGTTTTTATTAAAGTATAAATAAACGTTGCCGGTATCAGAAGCATCAGAGTCCCGCGGGCAAGCCGTATATCAGCTTCATATTTTAGGGAGCATCCCGCAAACCAACCGTGAAATAATCTGTGAACATACATTTGGTCTTTCATATAGCATAATATGAATAAACTTACGTAACTGCACGTACATTTGGATTTATCTGTATGTATTTGAGTTTTAAGAGCTTTCCGTTTGCGATCCTTAATTGGTTTTTATCAACGTAGCGCAAAATATTTTGACTGTGTTTTTTGTACAGGCAGCGGTAGCCGAGTTGGGACAGACGGGGCACTACTCGTTCGAGAGGCCGCGTGAAACGCGGGTTCGATCCCACCGCCTGTACCACTGTGTTTGAATATAACTTATGCACAGTTCATTGTAAACATCTCTTGTCTCATATTGTGCCCGGTGCATGGCAACAGGCTCGCCATCTGTTACACGGGGACCTAACATATCTGGCAAATGGTGATGATATGTAATGTATTTACTTATAACAACATTGTAATAAGTACTGTGTGTAAATTATTTAAGAATGCGTTTTAAAAACCAACTTTGATAGATCACTCACACTAAAATTATAAATGCGAAGTAACTCTGTCTGTCAGTTTCGCTTTCACGTCAAAACTACTGAACCGATTCAATTGAAATAATATAGACGACTTCGAATTCTCAGTACAGACAGACAGAATAACCATTCGGTATATTTCTTATGGAGGTAGGAACAAATATACTTGAACATAATAATAGTAAGGCAATAATACATAGCTATCCCAATTTGAGTAGCGATGCAAGTCGTCAAAACTGGCATAAAGATGAAGGTATTACATCAAAAGAACATTAACAATTACACAATAATTACGAACATAACTTTCCGGTATGTCGAACTCGAAATCAGTGATCAATACTTCTTAAGCTGAGCAAATTTGACATTCAAAGGGGAACTTCGCAAAAGTTCTCGTTATGCTAATTGTGGCAACTTCCAACTTATCTGTCAGCTAACTTGGGGCTAATAAGCACAGTTTTGTTCCAACTTAAAGACTTGTGTTTTGGGGTGTACTTAGTGATTGTTAAAGTATTGCTGCGTTTTGTGTATGGAGGGGGAAGGTTATCTAATAACACACTCCTAATCGTGAATACTTTAAATTGTTTTCGTCAATCCGACGGCTGTATGGAGTGGAAACCTTTGTCTGTTCTAAAAGTATTAGAGAAATTTTAATAAAAGACGCACGAGAGTTTTTGGCGCTATAATGTTTGCTTTTTATTGATAAAGTATAAAATTTGTAACTTTTTATACTTTATCATTATTTACTGAAAAAAAAAACAGCCGTTCCCACAAATATTACAATGCATTATAAAAGTGCTTCTGTTTGAATTGAACGTCACTGTAACGGCTGCATTTACTTTTTTTTTATAAAAGCTCAGCAAATGACTCCACACTACCTGATGATAAGCAGTAGAGGAGTCCATGTGTGAAGATAGCTAATGCAGCATGCTGACATACTGCCCTAGCCACCCTCACCTTGCCGGCCCAAGACATGCTTTTTCACGCCTCTTTTGAAGGAACCCATGTTTAAGAAGGAGGGAACTTAAATTGAAATGTGCAACAGACGTTATAGGATATATTCAATTTTATTTTTTGTTTTTACGCTTTTACCCAGTTCTCTAAGATGTTAATATCAATTGCCTGATATGTTAAGTTCCCGTGTAATAGGGGCGAGCCTGTTACCATGCAATGCGAGATTCACAGTCGCCAGCTACTTCGTCCGGGTAGAAGAGTTACTTTGAGATAGTGTTATGGTATGTAGCCTATAGCCTTCCTCAATAAATAGGCTGTTCAGCACTGAAAAAATTTTTCAAATTGGAACAGTAGCCTCAATTGGTGGAATTGAAAATTTACCTCTACTCTATTATTAGAAGCAATGTTACGTTACATAAATTTTTTAACATTCACCCGCATGGCACCCGTTCCCATGAGAATATTGGGATAAAAGGTAGCCTGTATCCTTTCTCAGGCTTTAGACTATCTGTGTAACAGATTTCGGTTAAATTGGTTGTGTAGTTTTGAAGTGAAAGCGAGACAGACAGACAGGCAGAGTTACTTTGGCATTTATAATATTAGTATGTACTACCAATACTGAATTCAAGATTATGACTCCTGAAACGAATATTGTAACTGAAATTAGTAAAATTAGAACTAAATACGACTAAAATAAGCTCTCCTTAACAAACTCGAAATCAAAGATAAGTGCAAACATTCTCACGGGAATAAAGGAGCAATAAATTTAATTACAGAGAATCCGGCCATTCCGCCCCTTTCCCCCACTTTTGTTTTTTTAATCAGCTCTGGCATTCCACGCTTTCGGCGCGTTACACATTCATGAGTGGATTTGGTTCATGTTCGTTCGTTCAAGTTATAAGTTATGTTATTAACATCGTTAATTTAAATTCGGTACATAAATGGCGCACTTATAAGGATGTTTAACGTCAAATTATGTCAACAATTATTGAACAAGGCCTAGTTCTGACAAGAATAACAAACGTAGTAAGCTCTGCTCTGAACTCCAGAATGCAAAAAGAAAAAAATAATATAATAAATTGTTCAAATTTCGATCTGATTCACTGAGGCATTTCTTGGACACGAACACACACACCCACAAACATAATCTACTATCATATATTTTATAGCTATCATATTTTTATTTATTTTTATTTTATTTTTATTTTTTTATAGTCGTGTGGTAGCGGCTCATTAAAAGAATACTACCAACCCATCTCTTCCCCTGGGTGTCGTAAAAGGCGACTAATGGACTTACAACTGCACAAAATCGAATAGCTTATAGCGGTGACGCTGAGTTCTGTCACTCCTTGGTAAAGCGCGGAATATAGCAATGAACTGCTTTTGCGGTGCTTTTGCCTAGTCTCTGACTAACCATTAGGGGATTAATTAGTCGTGATTATATGAATGTATGTATGTATATATTTTATAGGAATCAATCTATGCTCGAAGAGCTACTTCGGCAGACCCCAGATCGCTTTCACGTAAGGGTAGGTATAGGTGTATCGCGGAGATTTAGTAGGTATTCTCTGCGAGCAGCCAAGCGATTCCCACACATGCCTTCCGCTTACCCAGCGGTAGGTACGATCCGTAAACAAAATTCAAATTTCAAAATTCAATATCGTTTATTCAATTAAGATGCGTCTTTGCACATGCTTATGAACGTCAAAAGCAGTTTACAAATTTTGGTGAAAGCGATAAACTACGCCATCCGTTCACAAAACTACCAGGAGGCCTTTCAAGATTGACAAGATTTCTAATCGGGAAAAAAATACACAGAAAAAATTCCAAAAAGAGATGTAAAAATATTTGATATACGTCCCACTGCTGGGCACAGACCTTCCTCATGAAGAAATACATGAGGAGTATGGGCCGTAACACCACCATGCTTGCCCAATGCGGGTTGGTAGGGACCAACAGCTTAACGTACCTTCTGAAGAACGGAGGAGGTCGAGATCACAATATTTTGGTCACACATCCAAGGCCTGACCATGGCGAAGGTAGCTTTGTTTTCGACATTGAAAGCCACAGCTTACTAACCACTACTCCATCGAGCTATTTGCTGGGTAGGTGTACTAATAATGATTTAAAAAAATTAAGTATTTACTTAAAAAAAGCAACTTAGACGTGTAAATGCGGCCGGCTCCCACAAGTTCTGAGCTTGTTAATTGGCAAATTGTTTGAGGTTTACTCGATTTTTCGATTCTATTCGAATTAAATCGGTTTCCGAAAGTATTAGCGAGAAAAGTTTTTACATCGGTACGCCCTTTATCAGAGGTCCAGATCTATTTGATGATTAAATAAGATTTCTCCCACCCATCGAGGGTGAAGAAAAAAATGAATTTTAATTTAAGCTTTGGTTTTAATACTACTTTTCTACTTCACGAGTAATAAAATCATAGACAAAGGTATACTTTTATAGACATTCTAATATGTATTCACAGGCTGAGGAAAAAATAAGTCCTCCAAAAAAGAAAATACGCCTGTCGGTTTGCAATATGTGATAATCGAAATACTGAGACCATTACAGCTATAAGTTCTAGAAATCACAGAAATCGACCAAAACTTTTCCTAACGTTTCGGTGAAAGAGCGAACTCATTTCATTAGGGTAAAACTTTGTTTTGGGCAGCAAGCAAGTAGATTTATAATTGTGACACTTCGATTTACATTTCCCATCGTAGCACACGTAGCAATAATCAGCTACGGCGTAGCACATGTAGCCGTGGCATATTTTCCGTAGCACTCAGCTGATTTAATAAGGGGATCACAACACGTCACGGTTGAGTTATGAAGTCTTTCTCTGTCTAATCCTTCAAAAAGATAAAGGACAGCTCGTTAACCCCCGCGCAGAGATATATTAGCTGCGTCCCTTTTTAATTTAGTCCCCGGTATTGTTCGGATGCAGCTCTGTGGCTGTTTAAAATAATGCTAGTGCATTTTTTACTTTACGTATTTTTTAAGCAGAGATATTTCTAGAATACAATGTACATATTAAGCTGGTTATATAATAAGTTCACGTGAACAATTTTAATTCGGGAAGTAATGGCAATAAATGTTATTTAAAACTCATACCGTCTTACCACAAAAAACTTAAACATCTGGTAAGCAACTGTTTTAAAAAAACGTTACGTGTCTAGAGCTAGACGCGGCTTAAACATCGTCTAAACAAAAATTAAACAGGCGTTGAACGCGTACTTAAACTTTAAATAGTGTTTAGGAAAAATTATTCGAATTATAATAATCTCGGCCCGTCTTCCCGATAATATATTCATTGTTTATTTCCCATTATCAGAGCGGACGGTATTACACGTCTTCTTTTTCTATTCTCGGCTTTTTTAGATCTCATAATACCATTCACACATTAAATCCATCGTTTTGGTCTTCCTGTCATTCTCAAACCCACACGCAATCCGCGGAAAAAATAATGCGAAACTATAGTAAGGCCAAGGAGATAAGATAAAGAATGTAGGCAAACGGACCGCTACTGAGTTATGTTGCAATGTCAAGCGATTACTACCACTCGTATGCAATGATGGCGTCAGTTTTCTACGACACGTGTCGTTGCGCGATTCGTGGTACAGGAAACTGTCAGTGCCCTGACCTGTCACTGACTGGAATATTAACAGTTGAGACAATTTCATTCCTCTGAATTTTGATCAAAAAACGAAGTGTCACATATTTGTACATTTTTACAAAATTATACAAAAAATTATACAAATCCCTGAAAATTTGTTTACATTATTTATGTCGTTTCGTTGGCCTTACTTTATGTAGTAAGTAAATTTATAGTAAAATGTACAAAAGTGAACAAGGAACACATAAAATACGTACAAGTTAATCTTCCAAGTTTCGTTGTTCACATGTGACGGTATTGTCTCATTTTTTCGCTGAGTTAATTAAAAGTTTCACTGCGAGCGCACCCGGCGCAGTTCGGGTAAACTTCCCACATTACACAATGTCGCCAGTCATTGTTTCATCAAATTCCCCTATGAGAGGGTAATAAAACCTTTGGGTCGATTCGGGAGGAGAATTTATTGGGGCTTACTGGATGCTGAGTTACACGACACAGTTGAATGGAAATGAGAGAATGGGTTGTTTCAGTAGTCGATATCAATCTGTATAAATATAACGAAGGTGACTGACAGCCATAGTGATCTATCAACGCACAGCGCAAACCACTGGACGGATCGGGCTGAAATTTGGCATGCAGGTAGATGTTATGACGTAAGCATCCGCTAGGAAAGAATTTTGACGACTTGACGACCTCCGTGGTCGAGTGGTCTGAATGCCGGTCTCAAGGCGTCGCCATCTCGAGAGGTTCCGGGTTCGATCCCCGGTGGGGGCAAATGTTTGGGTGATGAATTTTCGAGCATTTGTTCTCCTGTCTTGGATGTTTATATATATCTATATATATTCACGATGTTTATATGTATATCTATTAAATATATTTATCCGTCATCTAGTGTCCGTAACACAAGCAGCATTAGTTGCTTAAAACGGGGCTAGTTGATAGGTGTGAATGTTTGAAGATATTTATTTATTTATTTAATTTTGATTAATTCTACCCCCAAGGGGATAAAATAGAGGACGAAAGTTTGTATGAAACTTTGTCAATTTTTAACCGATAGGGCTGAGACTTTGAGAGAAAATTGAAGGGTTCCCGTGGGACACTTGAAAAACCATAGTAACCGCGGACGAAGTCGTGGGCAACAGCTAGTTTTGTATATGTCCCATTGCTGGATACAATAGGCACAAAAAACTCTAGTTTCAAAATATTTATTACATACATATCATCGCGGCTCTATCCCCGAAAGGGTAAGCAGAAGTGTTAGACACCTGGGTTGCTGAGGATTCCTCTTACGCTTCCTCTCAATACAATATTTAATTAATTAATGAAGGAAGTTCTGCAATATTTTGACTTCATTAACTGAAACCGCATCCTGATAAATAAATAAAAAAATCTCACTGTTACGTGGGGGCTTGAAATATCCGGTGAAATGTGTTCACACCTCTACCTACTCCTTCGGGGAAAGAGGCGTCAGGATATGTACCTGTGTATGATGTATAATTTGAGTGTGTTTGACTTGACAATTGTGGATTAAATTTATCAGAATTTACAATTTACAATAGTTAATATTTTATTTTAATTAGAAGCGACTGCTTTTACTTGATTATTTTAAAACAACCCTTGTAATAAAACGCTTCAGGTCAACCGCGAGCTTCCTCGACTGCTCGTTATGAAATAAAAAACATCCATACGTAACGAAGTGGGCTCGTCACGCGAACCTACTATATACACTGTAGCGGAAGTAGTATTTGTGTGGTCCAAGTGATAAGAGTTCTTTTATAAACATAACAGCTTGAATGATTTTAAAATACATCGGATTACCAGAAAATGACAGAAAAGGGGTAAAGCATGCTGAGATTCTTGTTCGTTTTTGTCAGAACAAGGTCTCCAGGCCCCATAGCACGACCAACGAAACACCAACGATATGATAGATATAATAATTGGTCCTAGTGGTACGTCAACAAATAGTTGGCACCACTTCTGATATTTACAGAAGTATTGATATTACAATTCACGAAGGTGATTAAATAATTCGACTTTAGACTCTATCTTATGGCGTTAAGAGCGTAGCTACTCGTACTCATAAAATTCAACAAATATACATACATACATACAATCACGCCTATAATCCCCGAAAGGGTTGGCAGAGTCCAAGGAGTACTGTGTTCCTTAAGACCACATGCGAACAACTATATAAGTATATACGTATTATAAAATACCTGGATTGAATACAATTCTTCTTTCTTATGCCCTGCTCCTAATTTTTATACATTTATGCTCTAGATTTGATTGGTAACTGAAATAGTTTAATAAGAATTTTTTTTTTTTTGATCATAACATAGTGACGCTTATGGCCATGTCTTAAGCCAACCAGCTCAACGGTAGCAATTCATGACCTAAATATTGATTTTTCTTGTGCAAAGCCTGTAAAAAGCATTGTAAGGGCACTGAACTAGGGTTATTGGCGCTGCTCCAACATTGGTGTTTGTGAATGGTACTCCGGAGTCGTGGATTGAGGTTTACACACTGTAGTCAATAAAATGTATGCAATTTAATATATATATAGTGGCGTAGTGGTTAGTATAGGGGGGGGGGATATGAGAGAGATAGAGGGGAGATAAAAGATTTTTTTTTTGTTTCTCTGTCTGTTTGTACGGGCTTAACGAAAAGGCTGGACCGATTTGAATGAAATTTTCCATGGTGATACTTTATATCTCTGGTCAACATCTTAGATACTTTTTATTCCGGAAAATTAAATGTTTCCCGTGGGATAGTTAAAAAACCAGTAATCGCGGACGAAGTGGCGGACAAGATCTAGTAGTTAATATAAATAACGTAATTTTTTAATTGTACTTCAGCTGTACTTTATAATAAAGACTTAGCTATTCGTTTTATTGTACTGTTTAAAGTTGTTTTCTTTTTTCTTTATAGTCTACACTTTAAGATACTTACTATATAGTTTTACAAATGAAAACCAAACGTAATCGCCTCGCTTACTCAGTGTTACATGCAAATAGCCCGATTATACCACAACAAACCCGAATACATTTAACAAAGTGTCGCTGCGACTGAATTTAGTGTAATTGCCTTGTGAGCAAATCGCACTCCATTTGGAGATAACACTGCACCCGAAGCTGACCTGACCTGATTATGCTAGTTCTGTGTAAGCATTCTGAAGGAAGGCTAGGTCAAATGTAAAAGAAATCGCCGAGCATGTATGAAGACTATGAAAGTAGATGAAGCGAAAGAAATATGTAAGGATCATGATTTTGTTTGATACCTTGTGACATCTTAATCATTCCACTTTGACTCGCCTGTAATGTCTATATTGTAGAGTAAGACAATTTTATATAAAGGGACCCCTTGAAGAGTTTCTTGTCTGTATCTTCTCTTGACAAGACCTCCCGGTAGTGAACAGGAAGAAAAAGTTTTTGAGGTGAACAAGTAGAAGTGTATAATTTGGTTGTTAAGTTTTTTTGTTTGAAGCGTCATAAGTGTAACTGCTTGTTACCTAAATGATTAAATAAAGAATTTTATTTCATTTAATTTTGTAACATGTGGAAAGAAGTCATATATTATCTGCCTACCCCTATGGGATAAGGGCGTAATTGGTTGTATGGATGTTTATGTCCGCATAAATGAGATGATTGTTTTAGCTCACTTTCTCATCAACTCTCTCTGTCATCCAATTCTATGATACGATCCTACGACCCTTCTTTTCCGTTTCTCGTTTACACAATCCATCAATTTCTCTTTTCACTAATCTAGTTTTATGTCAATTATATCCTGTACCATTGAAGGTTTGCCTATCACCTTCCTCTAGTATTTTGTGAATCTGTGTACAAGAATGGCATAAATTTGAAGAGGCGTGAAAAGGCACCAGTCTCAGCAAGTTCTAGTTTGAGCTAAAGCCAGACACATTTAAAAATAACATAAAATATTTGTACCCAGTTAAAAACTAATGCCGCATCCGTATGATAGCGGTTCATTAAAAGATACTGCCAACCCCTTGGGTGTCGTAAAAGGCGACTAATGAACTAAGAACTGCACAATATCCAATAGCTTAAAGCGGCGACAGGCCCACTACCTGTCACGCTGAGTGCGGACTATGGCAATTGACTGCTTTTGCCTAGTCTCTGACTAACCCTTAGGGCATTATAGTCGTGATTAATATATGTAACTAATATAATAATAGGGGTTAAGGTATGAAATTGCCGTTTTTTTTCTCTCTTAGTATTTTGTCTCTAACTATTAAGTTTCAGAGTATTTAAAACAAATAATTACCTCCTCTTAAAATAGACCATATTTTTGAGCTCTTTTGATTTGTTTTGATAATTTGTTGTAAGTTTAATTGTGTTGAAATTGGACACGGAGACAACTCTTTTTAAGTTCCTCCCGAATACATCAATTGATTTGCATTGACTTAAAAACGATAAATAATTTTTATGAAGAGTGATATCACACATATTGCTAAAGCTTGTCTTATGATACATGCCAAAAATTATTATCTTTGTCGTTGTGAAGAAATCTGAAAAAATGTTAGTATGGAAAATGCAACTTCCCCAAAATCTCCATACAAAACGGCAATTTCAAACTTTCATCCCTAATATTACGGAAGTTGAGATAACCAAGGCACAGACAAATGACTCAGTTAGCATAGCAAAGGTGAAACAAATGGTCCTTCGAGAACGCATGCGGTTCGGATTTAGTGTTATTACGCGGACTTAAATCAGGGGATGGCAGGTGTGAGACACGAGACGAGCCGAGCCGACTATTAGTGAACGGTTCAACTGGGGACAATTTATCTTATGCAATACATTTTGGAACATAGGCTCGACTCTATGACAGGGAACTTAATCAGGTGAAATGTGGGTGTAGACACCTCTACCCGGGAATAGAGTCGTGATGTTATGTAAGATATGGAAACAAACAAATACAAACCGACCTATTATTGTAGAGAAAAAGGAAGCTGATGAGGCAGTGGACTGGCCATGTTTGTCGAAGAACCGATAACTATTAATCGCAACTCTGCAAAAGTATTATAGGACGCCCGACGCCCTTTACAAATAAATATACAAGCTGGCCTTAGTCGAAGAACCGATTACCGTTCAGGTAGACGTGTTTTTTCATCTGTTTCCTATTAACGATAGGGAGACATATAAAAACATCTGCGATTGAATAAAGTTCGAACTGGACGCTTAACGTTAACAGGGGGACAGACCAAACTTTTTGCTCGATCTGTCACCCTGCTGTGTCCCGACAGCAGGGAGACAGATTGTAATGGAATAATTCCACTTGAGTGAATGTCGCGACTGGTTAAAACTTAGTTGAAGACTCTGCTGGCAGATGCTGGATGCGACTAACCGAAGACAGTATGAAATATGGAATAATAGAGAAGGTGCAGCAGTGGGGTCCTCCCCGAGCTGGTGCTAAGGCTAGAGGCCCTGGGATCGACTTGGCAGAAATCGCAAAATTTTTATGTGACCAAGCAACTCGTAGGCATTGGGTGTTAAGAGTGTTAAGACCAACACATTAATAAATATTAAATTATCAGTACTTCGCAGCACTCTTAAACGTCGTAGCACTCTTAAATGTCGTAGCACGGTTATTGTTCGTAGTCAATATTAAACTGATGTAGTTTATAACTTTATTGATATGTTGTGCCGTGCAAAAGAAGATATGTTTTGCCGACCCCACCTAGAGTGGGAAAAGGGAAAGAAGAAGAGAGTAGTTTATAACTTCTTTCATAACTTCAAAGAACAATATATATATACCCGGGATGGGTGCCATTACAACAATTTCTGCTTCTTCAGACTCCTCATGGGTTTCCTCATTTATAAAAGTCTGTGCCTGAGAAGTATAAAGTTGCCTGGAAGATATTGCTATTAGCTATAAGGCCGCCTGTGATGAATTGTATTTTTTCTACTATATTTCTGCGTTTTTATAAGTTGCAATAAAGAATCTTATCTATCTATATAAGTTGGTGAAAATACAATTACAAAGTCACAATAGTATTAATAAAGACTTAACCAGTTTATATCACTTTACATTTAAACTACATTTGAACCGTAACGGAAATAGTTTAATCCATTAACTATGCCGCGTTTATATCTAAATCTGTTTATGGTGAACGCCTGAGACCCAATCAGGTTTTAACGAAGCAGTATTCCGCTAACTCGTCGTTAAATTCCAATTGAATTGTTAATGGTTAAGGATTTATCACTTGTGTTTACGTTGATTAGACTTGATTAATAATTGATTAATTTATTTATGTTAATTTATGTGTTTCAAATTATAACACTAGTCTTAGGGTGAGTTTTTTGATCCGAATAATAGTTAACTCAACAGTTAAATCTAGACCAATAGCCACAATGAAAACGCTTAAATTCATGACGTTAGCTTGATAGTTAAATTTGCAAAGAAAATTCGAAGCAACGTACATCAGCTGTGTCGCCAGCCGCCATTTTATTAATCCCAGCATCGTGTTGTGGTTAAATTGTCTATGATAAATTAACTACCTATATAGTAATAGTTGATAATTCGACAGTTGGAGAAGCTGTTGTATCCAAGAATTTTGTACTATAAGATGGATGCCAAACTCCCATACATTAACATGAGGCAATGTTCTGTCTCGATCAGTAGGTGTTCCCTCTCATTCTATCACTATTTATGATTCAAGGCTATCCGTGGGATATCCTCTTCCTCTCTTTCTATCCATAGTTTCTGTCTCACCTGTCATATTTACGCCATTTTGACGCCTAGACTGAAAATTATTACAAATTTTTGTAATTTAATATTTAAAATAAAAAAATATAAAACTGGTGATGACGTGCGTTTCTTTATGTTGTGTAAGTGAGTGGTATCCTGGATGTACCTTATCATTTTACAGGTGAGTCAATAATCACATATTAAATGCAGGTATTTTGTTTGAGAAATTTGTGTGTATTTTTGTGGGACGTCATTAGTTGTAATAGAAAGCTTTACAACGAAATGTCAAACTCATCCATTAAAGTGACAGAATGAGAAGGAACACCTACTGATCGAGACAAAACATTGCCTCATGCTATTGTATGGGAGTTAGGCATCCATCATAAAGTACAAAATTCTTGGTTGTATCATATATGATGACGTGGTATGTCAGCTTGACCATTAATAAAATTTTCAGTTCAGACAATAGCTAAATAATTATAGACAATTTAACCACAACACGGTGCCGGGATTAGTAAAACGGCGGCTGGCGGCACAGCTGATGTATATTGGTTGGGAAATGCATAGCAAATTTACCATTTAAATTTGCCATTGGTCAAGCTGATGTCCCACATTTTAGTGCTTCCATTGCCGCCATTTTAGATTTCAACCATTGGTTTGACTATTACCCATAGCAATGTGATTTAATTGTTTTCTAGTCTATTCTTCTTTTCTAAGATACAAATATAATGTATGAGGCCGCGGTTGCAGTTTTGGCAAAGACGGCACTCGTTGCACGGCTGCCGCAATTGTGTCGTTTTGGACAGAAAATAGATTAATAATCTCCATATAATCACGACTATTATCCCCTTATGGTTAGTCAGAGACTAGGCAAATGCACCGCAAAAGCAGTCCACTGCCATAGTCCACGCTTCACCAAGCAGCGGCTGCACTCAGCGGGACAGATGGTGAGCCCGTCGCCGCTGCAAGCTACTGGCAATATGATATAGGGGTTTATCATCAAAACACGAAAAGGAAAAAAACGTTTTATCGTAATGCCATATTATTATTATGTTTCGGTACTTGGGCTGGTATATCAAACCGTTTAGCAGAACTTGGATTGAAAAAACTGAAATAAAAACCTCGCGCTAAGTTCCACGAGCGGGTAAATCCCTCATTATTCATCTTAATTCTGGTCCAAGTTAAATAAAAATAGGGAAAACCCGACGATACCCGCACCTCGGCCACGAGTACGAGCGGCGAGCGGAGCGGCAGGCGAATTGGCATTTCATTGCTCGTTCAAAAGGCGTTTGACACCAATGAAACGCGAATTCGCCTGCCGCCCGCCCGCCGCTCGTCATCGTGGCCCGCCGTACACCGCACGTACGTACTAATCCTCCGAGAGAGCTAAAAGCAGACCGCTGTTCGAAACCACTCGTTAGTATACACGTCCCTCTCTAATGTACACGGTCAGAGTGAGAGGGCTCTAATGGTCGTTCTTTTGTGAGTTTTTCCGACTCGTTAAAGTTTGCCAAGATTCGCCCGGGGCGCTTTTTTTATATAAGGCTTTGTTGGGGTGATTTTCCCATGGAAACGGGAAACTTAAAAACTTTGGGCGGGTTCATTAAATTCTTCGACATTCTGTATATAGAGATTGGTTTAATAAAGCTCCATAGATAAAGGAATATATAAAAGGAATGAAAACCATCGTACGTTACATCATAATATAATTTTATCTATATCCAATAAATGTTGGGCCGAATTGGGACAAGGGCACTACTCGTGCAAGTGGTCACCGGTTCAATTCCCACCTGTACCAGTTGAATAGGTACAGTTTGTTATGAATATCGCTAATTTAATTTTCAATCTCGGCCCCTTGTACATATACTAGAGGCTTAATCATATCTGGTGAGAGTATCTGCCTACTGATAATAATATTAATAATCGTTTATTTCTCACCATAATAAACCAAAAACATGAATAGAATTCACTAATTACAGTACAATAAGAAATAATGGATAAGAATAAGAAGAAATTATTTCTGTCACCACCTGTATCGCAGGTTTTCAACCCTCCAACCCCATTAAAGATTTTTCATTATATTGATCTGTGTAAATAAAGGTATGATTTTATGAAAGAGCGGAATAAGTCGGTAGCCGTCGTCTGTGTCAGTTACAGTAATTTCATACTAATACAGACTCCAGTCCGTTACAGAAACAAAAATAAGCCGAAGAAAAATAATTTGAAAATCGTAAAATGACTTGTGGCGACATTTGAAATGTTGCCAAGTTGCAAACTGTTGCGGTTCAATTTAAAGTTTATGTGGCGAACCAGCCCGAGGATTATTAAAATGGCTTCTATCAATATAATGAGCATGTATTATTGTGTAGGAATAGAATTATTTAATGGCAGCGGAAGCCGAGTTGGGAAAGACGGCACTACTCGTTCAGTAGTCGCGGGTTCGATCCCACCAACCTGTACCACCGAGATTGAATTAAAATTTATTAAAATTAAAGTACAGTTGATTATTCATGTTCAAGAAACACTCACTTATTGGCAATATAAAATTTATAATAAGCTAAGCAAGTACGTGAATCTGTTACCAATAAACATTTTTAAATCGAAACTAAAAAAAAGGTTGATTGAGAAATGTTTATATTGGATCCTTACCTATGAAATTGGTGTTTTTTCTCTCTCTTAGTATTTTGTCTGTAACTATTAAGATTCAGAGTATTCCTAAAAAATATTTACCTCGTCTAAAAATAGACTATATTTTTGAGCTCTTTTGATTTGTTTTGATAATTTGTTGTAAGTTTAATTGTGTTAAAATTGGACACGGAGACAACTCTTTTTAAGTGCCTCCCGAATACATCATTTTATTTGCATTCACTTAAAAACGATAAATAATTTTTATGAAGTGTGATATTACACATATTACTAAAGCTTGTCTAATGATAGATGCCAAATATTATTCTTTGGATTATCTTTGGATTTGTCGTTGTGAAGAAAACTGAAAAAAATTTAGAATGGAAAATGCAGAATTCCCCAATATCTCCATACAAAACACCAATTTCATAGGAATTAATTTATTATAAACACCTTGTCATGTACCATATTTCATGTGAAATAAAATGTCTTCGTCTTTGTTAATTTTTACTTGCCTCACATTGTGCCCGGTGCATGGCAATAGGCTCGCCGCCTCGCTAACACATCTGCCTACCTCTTTGGGGATAGAGGCGTAATGATATTTATGTAAATAATCATGACACCAGGAAAGTTATGTTCATGAAAGTGTATGGGTGTGTAAGAGGAAGAAGGAATGATGGTTGAGGAAGGGAGTGAGTGGGGGTGAGTAATAGGAGAGAGTGGAAGAGAAAGACATGTTGTATCGACCAAATAAAGATGGAAACATGGCAAGAGAAAGAAGAGGAGTCTCAGCTACCAATATATTTTGAGCTGACGAGTGACAGAAGAATGTAAGAGGAAGAATGTGCCGACGATTGAGCAAGAACCATATGTATGGTTCTTGCTCAATCACGAGCACCGCAAAAGCAGCCCACTATAGTCCGCGGTTCACCAAGCAGTGACTGCGCTCAGCGTGACAGGTGGTGAGCCCGGCGCCGCTATAAGCTATTGGCTGTTGTGCAGTTCTAAGTCCATTAAGAGAGGTAGGTTGGTAGAATTCTTTTAATGAGCCGCTACCACACGACCACGAGCAAGTACCAGGGCCTTTTTTTTCCTCGGAAACTTTTTACGGACTGTTCATACCCCAGATATACATTTACTTAGATTACGCAAAAGCACTGCTCGTGTATAACCCAGCCCAAACGTCGGGGTTGGCCACTGCTAACTAGTCAGAAGGAGCTCGGTGGCGTAGTGTAGTATGCTTTGGATTTCGATTGAAAACAAAGCTCCCTTCGCCATGGTCAGGCCGTGGATGGGTGACCAAAACTTTGTGATCTCGAGTTCCTCCGTGCTGCGGAAGGCACGTTAAGTTGGTTTCGGTCACTACTGCGACTGTTTCTACTCGCATTGGGCCAGCGTGGTGGTGACGGCCCATACTCCTCATGTGTTTCTCCATGAGGAAGGCCTGTGCCCAGCAGTGGGACGTATGTAGGCTGAGGACAACTAGTCAGTGCGCCCCCGAATGGCTGCAAAAACTAATTACAGCTATGACGTAGTGAGAAAGTGTGACGTAGACAGAAAAAAGTTCACACGCTTGGTTTAATACAAACAAAACGATATACTTGCTTTATATATAATAATATGATTGTACATCTGTGCCCTACTAATGGCTGTAATCGCGTGTGAGACTCATCTATTAGCACTGAGAGTTTTACGTGATGTGTAGTCTCTAAAAACATATTATTCCAAACTAATTCGACGTTTGGCCCATGTCCAGTCGGTCCTGATATTACCTTCTGCGGTAATTCGATTAGCCGGCCCATGTCAGGATCACCATTGCATCGGTGTTCGTTATTAAGGATTTGGACAGAGCCGTATTGGTTGTACACTCCGTTCTTTATGATAAAGGTTTCCTGTAACTACGATTACAGTCGAATTCAAAAATAAGATATCCCTTGCAATAACAGTAATTTACTGTCAAACGTGCACACGTATTTTTATTTTTGAACTCGACTGTACCTACAATGCACGGAAATTTAATTTTAAAATATTCTTTTAAATGTCAGAAATATAATTTTATCTACACTCATGTTATAATGTTCGTACTCATAATGACATACTTTAACACAGATGATAAAAACGAAATTTAAAAATGGCAACTGTAACATAATGACCATTATGCAACAGGTTGAACTCATTATTCAAAACACTTATTTTTCCGAAAAACGCACAAATCTATGACAAATGTCCAGTCAGCCAACAATAAATAAAATTAATTAAATTTTTTGTTTTATTTCTTTGAATAAAGAGTGTAGAAGCACATAACTCGGTATTAAAACACTCGAGTGATACTATTAAGAAACTCGCCAAGGCTCGTTTTTTAAAACCACGCATGTGTTTTAATAACCTATATTATGTGACAGTTACACAAACTACTATAGTACGTCTCAATCCAACTTGCCAAAAAGGTAAACAAAAAAGCCGACTTACCGAATTTGTTATTCAATAATCACACTTTTTACATGGACATTGCCACGTAAATATAATTAACGGTAACAATTATTGTCCGTTTCAATTGATTTCAATTACCTACCTAGTCATTACAAAACATTTTAGACATGAAACATTACCTTTGTTTTGTTTACCTTTTTGGCAACTTGGATTGAGACGTACTATATTAAGTTATTCTTTGTAAATGGATTCTTACATTTCTCGGTTATGCTTAAACATTTTAAAAAGGAAAACCAGAACCAGGCTTATAGGACTGGCATAGTTTTGTCGAACTGGTTAACAGTTCGTCTGATATCGAGAATTTTGTGTTGAACCCTTTTTTCCTGTTCTTTTTAATTAACTAGCTTTTGCCCGCGACTTCGCCCGCGTGGAATAGTTACTTTGGGATAGATTCCTCAATAAATGGGCTATCTAACACTGAAATTTGCAAATCGGACCAGTACTTTATGAGATTAGCGCGTTTAAACAAACAAACTAACTGTTCAGCTTAATAATATTAGTATACATATGACTGATTTTATTTATATGTGACTGCAATTAAGTAATTTATTTTCTTTTTTGTTTAATTCAAAGGCATTGCAGAGATATAATATGTGCTACGATAGCCGAGTTGGGCAGACTCAGAACTCGTACAAGAGGTCACAGGATCGATTCCACCGTCTGAACCACTGAGTTGGAATAAAACTTAAGTACAGTTCATTATGAATATCGCTTGCGCACATTGTGCCTGGTGCATGGCAACATGCTCGCCATGTTACATTAGTGACTGACTGCTCCTTCGGGGGGAAAAACCGTTATGTTATTATGCTCCTTGTTTCCTTTTAAGATATATGAAGCAAAGGTCTTACAATATAATCAACTAAAGAGAATTTTATACATTTTCTTTACCGAAATTTGCATATAATTTAGAACGTTATTTTTCACGTTAACTGCTATGAACAGCGCGAAAGCTGTTATTAAAGTTAACGGTAACTTAGAGAAGCGCGCATACTACTGAATATTTAACCAGCTTAGCTTACGTTAGTTTTAATTTGGGTTATTTACGAATTTAATATTGCCTGTGAATGTTGTGTATTCTACTTTCAGCAAATTGTTAGTTTGAAGTCGTTAATAACGTATTTATGTGAAGAGATTTTAACTGCTGGATACAGGCCTTCCTCATGGACAAACACGTGAGGACTATGGGCCGTAATACCACCGCACTAGGCCAATACGGGTTGGTGGGTAGAAACGGTTGTAATAGCAAACGGGGCCAACGGCTACATGTGCTTTCCGATATTTCCGAAGCACGGAGTTTGAAAACACAAAGTTTTGGTCACCCATCCGCGGCCTGACCATGGCAGTTTTGTTTTCGATCGAAAGCCAAAGCGTAGTAACCACTACTCCACTGAGCTCTTCAATTTACGATTATCGAGATAGAATTCTATGCAAACTCATACTAGGGGTATTGATGGTTTTTTTTTATACAAAGCTCAGCAAATGACTCCACACTACCTGATGATAAGCAGTAGAGGAGTCCATATGTGACGATGGCTAGTGCAGCATGCTGACATACTGCCCTAGCCACCCTCACCTTGCTGGCTCAAAAAATGCTGTTTCAAGCCTTTTGAAGGAACTTGATAACTAGTGAGGTGGACTGAATGCTAGGATGATGGAAACACGAGTAGAGTTGTAAAATGGTATATTATTATATAAAGAAACTATAGATACAACCACTTATTAACGTCAACAGATCAGACGAAGAATGTCAATACAAAAACAAGGCCTTCAAAATCATGTAAAAATAAAGTATAGAAAAGGAGGTTGATATCAGTAAGTCGCTAACAGAACCCCCATTGTTATCATATTCCTACAGACGAGGACAAAACTAGGATAGAATTTGAATAGCTTAAAATTCAGGGTTCCAAACCCATAAAATATCAATAAACAGCATAGATGGGCGGAGGCTGACTATCAGAGGCATCCAGCTGACATCACAACCTATTTGGCCCACTGCCAGCTGGTGCAGCCTTGAATAACTCGGTCGCCGGGCGCTGCACCGGGACAACTTGAAAGGGGTGAATGTAGGAGTAAGCTTTAGTCAACTTTAACTGAATTGGCAGAGGTGTGAAAAAAAATCTTTTGTAAAATTCCGTTTAATGGGATTCACACACACACACACGACAAAGCTGTGTGCGTGGATGCGTGTTCTAAAGTTATAAATAAATAAATAAGTTAGAAAGTAATAAGTAAGTAATAATAAGTTAAGATGTCACAGAATAAATGCTTTTTCTTTCTTTCAAATATCTTCAAACATTCACACCTATCAACTAGCCCCATTTTAAGCAACTAATGCTCCTTGTGGATTCTAGATGACAGAAAAATATTTTTAATAGATAAATATATATAAATATTCAGAATATATTAGGTTGGGGAAAAAGTCTTTTCGCATTATAGTATGTATAAACTTGTAATAAAATCTCTTTGGCTATACTATTTGTATCGGGCTGGTTTTGGTATCATTGAAAGTTTAAATTTTAAAGAACATAATTCCAAATTCAAATTAGGAAAAAGTGTGATTTTCATTTGTTTTTCGTACCGCCAAGATGAGTGAATCTAATGAAGAAATTCGATACATTTTAAAATTTTACTACAAAAAAGGTAAAAATGCAACGCAAGCCGCGAAAAAAATTTGCGATGTTTATGGGCCTAGTGCAGTGTCTGTGAGAGTAGCACAAATTTGGTTTAAGCGTTTTCAATCCGGAAATTTTGATGTCAAAGATGCACGTCGCTCTGGTCGCCCTATTACAGATAAAATGGATGCCATTTTTGAAAAAGTGGAGCAAGATCGGCATGTCAGTAGTTACGACGTAGCTGAAGAACTGGGAATTGACCACAAAACAGTTTTGGCGCATTTGAAAAAAACTGGGTACACAAAAAAGCTCGACATTTGGGTACCTCACGAGCTCACTGAAAGAAACCTAATGAACCGTGTACTCATTTGTGATTCTTTATTACGACGTAATGAAACCGAACCATTTTTGAAGAAGCTGATAACTGGTGATGAAAAGTGGATCACGTACGACAAGAACGTGCGAAAAAGGTCGTGGTCAGAGGCCGGTCAGGCTTCACAGACTGTGGCGAAACCCGGGTTAACTCGCAACAAGGTGATGCTGTGTGTGTGGTGGGATTGGAAGGGCATTATTCATTATGAGCTGTTACCACCAGGCAGGACCATCGATTCTGAACTCTACTGCGAACAACTGATGAGATTAAAGCAAGAAGTTGAGAGAAAGCGGCCGGAATTAATCAACAGAAGGGGTGTGGTTTTTCATCATAATAACGCTAGACCTCACACATCTTTAGCCACTCAGCAAAAATTAAGAGAGTTTGGCTGGGAGGTGTTAATGCATCCGCCGTATAGTCCTGACCTTGCACCTTCAGATTTCCACCTGTTTCGGTCTCTTCAGAATTCTTTAGGCAGTGTCAGGTTAACATCACGAGAGGACTGCCAAAACTACTTGTCGCGCAATTTTGACCAGAAGTCCCAAAATTTCTATAGCAATGGGATCATGTACCTACCTACAAGATGGCAAAAAGTTATCGAACAAAATGGTACCTACATACTTTAGTTAAATGTAAATAAACTATATTAAAAAATGGTTTTGAATTTTCTTAAAAAATGCGAAGAAACTTTTTCCCCAACCTATTATACAATACGTATATAGACATCCATGACTGGAGCTTCCATCCTGTACCGTGTTGGACTGGGACACAAAAATAATGCACCAACCGCATTTCTTGCCTAGCATGTCGTAAAAGGCGACTAAGGGCGTATTGGGTACTGTGTCTGTGATTGTAAAGGCGATGAGCTAGCCACTTGTTACTACTCTTTCACGATTTTTCATCTGACCAAACCCAATTTTTGTATGGCTAAATGTGGTCTTAGGGAACATAGTGCTCCTTTAACTCTGCCTACCCCTTGGGGGATAACAGGCGTGTTTTTATGTATGACTGGAGAACAAATGCCTGTTTCATCACACAAACTTCACAAACCTCTCGAGATGGCGAAGCCTTGAGACCGGCGTACAGACCACTCGACCACGGAGGTCGTCAAGTAAAGTTATGGGGTGCATACGATCAGAGCGAAGGCTCCCTCAATAAACGAGTACTCGCTCATCAATACTTACCTTATAAAGCGGAAAGGTTTGAATGTTTGTATTGAATAGGCTCCAAAACTACTGGACCTATTTGAATAATTCTTTCAATATTGGGAAGCCACACCATCCCCGGGTGGCGTAGGCTATATTTGATCCCGATATTCCTACGGGAACGTACCACTCGGGTGAAATGGCGGAGAGCCACTAGTGAAATTTAATTAAGTCTTAGAACATTCGCTAACTTTAAAGTATAGTTATTGATTGCGAGTAGCTTCGCTCTTGAGTCAAAAGTCGAATGATTTACTGGCCTTTGTGAATTGCAATATCTATAGAATGTAAGGTTGTCCGTCTTTTATTAGTAATTTAATTTTACCGGATATTTTTTTAAGTGAAGGTATTGTGAATAAGGTAGGTAGGTATTGTTTAGAAGTGGCGTAGTGACTAGTCGTTTAGCTTTCGATATCGAAGACAAAGCTACCTTCGCCATGGTCAGGCCCTGAATGGGTGCCAAAACTTTGGGATCTCGAACTCCTCTGTGCTTCGGAAGTCATGTTAAGCGGTTGGTCCCGGTCGCTATTGCATTTGTACCCACCAACCCGCATTGGGCCAGCGTGCTGGTGTTACTCCTCATATATTTCTCCAGGAGGAAGGTGCCCAATGGAATGTGCCCAGCAGTGGGACGTATATAGCCTGAGGACGATTGTACAGAAGAGAGGAGAAAAGGGCTGTTAGATCCATTACCATTGCATCCAAATGCAAACCGCATTTCAGAAACAAATCTTTTTTGAGAATGTAGAAGAGGAGGAATGTCTCTGGTCCTTATACTATGATTTCTGCATCGAAAACAAAGCAGCTGCAATAACCGCGGATGGGGAACCAAAATTCATGACCTCTTAATAATCCGCGCTTTGTAAGGCACAATAAACTAGTAAATTATGTTAACATTCCTGATGTTGAAATAAACAGCTCGCAGTTGATTAGATCTATTCATAATTTTACAAAAAAACTTTCAATAAATGAATTAAGTAAATGAAAATGTAGAATAATGGAAGTCTTAATAATTTTTTTTTTTAAATTATTATGCAGATATTTTTATAATATGATAATTTTATTTTCTTTCGTATGATATTATGAATCGAATTGATTGCTTAATTTCTCGGTTATCAACTCAATATTCTACTTTTAAAATAAAAGACTATAAAAAGTTTCTATTCTTTTAAAGTTGCAAAGTAAAACAACAACCGATATGTTCGAATATTTAACTACTACATAAAACTCGTAGTCAATCGTAGCAATCAGCTACGAAGCCGTAGCAAACGCTACGTCGGGTCGTAATTTACTTTAAAACAAAGGTTAAATAAAAAGTGCACTTACCCAGGAAATTCATCTTGTCTGCTCTGTATCACACTGATTTTACGACCCTATGTTCCCTATTCTAACCATAACAACGTCCGAATATAAAAAATATGATTTTTCTTTAATTTATTTTTTGAGCACCAATTTTCGCTAAATTAGAAAATACATGATACGTATCGTTAACTAAAGTACTAGGAGGTAAGAAAAGAGAAGGAGTTTAAGTCGAGTCGAAACTATGACATGATGGATGTAACGACCTACCGCCGTCGCTGCCACGCAGGCAATGCTGGGGAACTCCGGCCTTCACGGCTATTTAAGGCGCTGTCAAATTTCTTGTCTCACTCGCGCTCACACGGAAAACCTCATTCTGTCCCGCTTACACACTTAAGAGGGTGCACAAGGGAAATTGTTCCACCATTGTCACTCAGTAATGGGGATAGAAAAGTTGATTTCCATCAAATTGTGCTCTTAATAACGATCAGTAATTACCGTGCTCTGATTTACCGAATTCTCTGAGGGATTCGCGTAATGCCTTGTGAAAAAATGTTACTCAGATAAAAACCCGATGCAATAGAATCGGCAAATAAACGTAAGCAAGAAAAATCGCTGAAATATTTTATTGCCCGTATCACGCTCACATAGGCGTCACGCTTGTTGGAACAAAGGCCCCGCTCACAGTAGGCGTGGCTTTCCACATGTGTGAGTGCATTAAATCTTTTATAGGTCGGTGCATTAAGTAATTTACTATTATACCTTGCATTTGACAATTCGCCGTTGAAAATACGTTGTTCTTCTTACTTTAGTAACTTTTTATACGATTGGCGACACATGGCGAAGGATTTGTTAAGAACGGACTTTGTTTTCATTTCCTCTTAAATGTTGTACAAACAGGTTTGTTACATTTTCAGAGTAAACATTGTTTATTTACTAAGAGCATTGTTTTATTTAAGCGCCTGGTTTAAATATTATAGCAAAGTTACATTTGAAAATGTTTGCTGTTTGTTTGTACTGAGTTTAATTAAAAGTAAGTAATTCGTAGCTGTTAATAAAAGTCTTTACCATCTTGTGATATTTGAAAGTCATGCCATTTAATTACTAGAAAGCGTATTGTATGATATATTTGCCAATAGCCTTGTACCCATTGCCATAAGAGACGCAGTTTTTATTTTGTGCCATTGCCGAAACATTAAAAACTTTTGCTCTGAATATGGGATCTATTCTGTATTCTTATTTTGGTTTCCGTATGAGTGAGATGAGATCAAATCAAAAAATAGTCTTACAATAATGTTTATACAATAGTTCGATGTATTCAACCTATATTCAGGCATGCATATTTATTATAAGAGTACTAAAAATCAATAATTTAATATTATATTAAAGTACAATAATTTCAAATTATAGTTTTTATACACATATTTTAATTTAAGAATATCATTAGAATTTAAGATAGAAAATTATAATACCCACTTACACATGTCAGTTTACAAATTAAAAATCAATAAATAATTAATTTATTATGCTTTACTTTTAAAATTAAATGGTGAGTATGTCTGATTAAATACATATTAAATATATTTTTACTGTGCTATTTTTACAGTAATGTATGAGAATATGACGACCTCAGTGGCCGAGTGGTCTGTAGTGGTTCTGGGTTCGGTTCCCGGTGGGGGAAAATGTTTGTGTGATGAATACAGGCATTTGTCCTCCTGTCTTGGATCTTTTTTATGTATTGAACATATTTTGAAGATGTATATATATTTATCAATTAAATTCAATGAATTACTATTTCATTATAATTTTCCAAAAAAATATTATGAGAGAAGCTCGTACTAGTGACACTTGTATTTCTCTTATTTCAAATCTGATGTAGCATAATATGTTTTGTGTAACTGAGGTTGCATACTGTACAACAACATGAATAAATATCTTTAATTTAGAACGCGAACAGTAAACAGAAAATATAAAATCGGACTGTGGTAGCAAAATACTGTAAACGCTTGCTTACATGGAGAGAGCTGTTTTGGTATTCTGACCAGACCGTGGACAATATTCCAACAGTTTTTCAAACTTTAACAATGTCTGGCCAAATCACATAGGTCAACCTTTTGTCTGTGCGAATGTTGAGGTAAGTGATAAAAGGAGTATTTGGCGGCATTTGACAATGTTGGACGTGATTTTTATTTCAATGATTGAAATTGTTTCGGAGTGGATATACATACATACATACATAAAATCACGCCTGTAATCCCCGTAGGGGTAGACAGAGTCCAAGGAGTACTGTGTTACTTAAGACCACATTTAGCCATACGAAAATTGGATACAATGGATAAATTGGATTGGATTGGATATTATTGCGTATGTGGTCGGAGCTCGGTGGCGTAGTGGTCAGTGCGCTTTGGCTTCGATCGAAAACAAAGCTACCTTTGCCATGGTCAGGCCGTGGATGGGTGACCAAGACTTTGTGATCTCGAGCTCCTCCGTGCTTCGGAAGGCACGTTAAGCCTGGTCGTATTTGTGACCATTTCTACCCACCAACCCGCATTGGGCCAGCGTGGTGGTGTTACGGCCCATACTCTTCATGTGTTTCTCCATGAGGAAGGCCCGTCCCAGCAGTGGGACGTATATAGGCTGATGACGATTATTGCGTAAAATCAGTGTAGTTTTGTGTAATAAGGGTCAAGTGGTTTGAATAATGAGTTTTTTATCGTGATAATCCACCTCATCGAAGTAGCACCATAGTGTCTACCATAGATTATTTGGCGGCAAACTCTCACAAGATACATTGAATTGAATTAGATTTGCATTTGAATTCAAACACTGAAGACATATTAAAACAAAAGACATGGCTGTATGGACTTAGTTCCCTTTGTCGTTCCTTTATTGGGCGAATTTAATAATCCTTTATTTTATACTTTACATAAGTATAGTATAAAATAAAGGACCAACAAAACGAAAGAAGAGTGGATTTATAGCATGAAGCACCTGTTTAGACAATCTTAGAATAAAAGTAATCGTAAAAGACGTGGGAATGCGAGTCATGTATATTTATTTATTTATTTGATTGCAGCATATTAATTTAGTATAAAAATTAAAAAAAAGTAGCTGCAGTTTATATGAATGAATGTATGGCTTAATACGGCTAGGAGAATTGATAATCACAAAATATTGGTCACCCATCAAGATGCGGGCCTACTTTTTTCAATATCGAGTACAAGACGATAAGTTCAACGCTCTATCTCAAGTGCACACTTAATTCAAGTAGAACTTTAAATCCGTTGATTTTAATCATGAAATTTTTGCATAACTTGCTAGGCATCTTTTATCCTGGTAAAATTTAGAAAACTACTATAGCTAAAATATTTTAATTTCAGCAAAGTTGTGAACAAAAGGTTGCAATGAAAAGTTCGCTGGCATTTACTCACCCACACACTTTTTTATACGACGCCACAGTAAACTTTGTTAATGAGCTAGCGACCTGCACCGGTTTCACACGGGCGTTTATACATTTTATTATACATTTAAGCCATCCCATTGCAACACTGTATCTATTTTAAAATCCGCATCAAAATCCCTTCTATCCCTGCTGTCTATCTATCAATATATCAGCCTGTTGCCGTACACTGCTGGACACAGGCCTCCCCCAATAATTTCCACAAAGACCGGTCCAGCGCCAGCACACACAACGACACACACACACACATCTCATGTCTAAAAACCGTCTTGCCCTGCCCCACATACAACTGGAGTTAATTGTGTTCAATATATTATTCAAATGAGTTGCAACCACCGCAATATAGACCGTCGGAATGTGACCATCGCAAGATGAATTCTAATGCCTTCTGTTTGTATAAGTGGTGCGTCTTCCGCTGTTTATGGCGTTATGAATAAAGATTATCGATAAAAAATGAACGGAGAAAGGCGGGGAATGATAATTCAGCGTGAGCTCTCATTCTTTTAGTGGTTAGTCGAAATATTTGTTCAAACTAACGCCTGTTAATATTTTTTCGGCAATTTTAATACAATATGGATTTTGCAACACAATTCCACCAGGAGCAATAATATGTTGCCATTAACAATTTAAGTAGCTTTAATAGTGAAGCACGTTAAACTAATTTTTGTTCAGTACCTTGGACTAGTGATTGAGATAATTTGTTTCAAAATAAAATTTTACAACACTCAAAATTATAATTACAGATGTTACAATAAAATAAAGACAGTTTTAATAATGGATGTTTTTTTTTCCCGTCTAAGTTAATGATTTTTTGAAGGTTGTTAAATAAAAGGAAGCAATAAATACTTTATAAAATTTGCACAGTCCTTCCTTATGGTGATACACTTGAGGAATATGGGCCGTAACACCACCATGCTGCCACTGGCCATAGACAAATTAAGTAGTATGGATCGCTATTCCCATTCATAGGTTTTCACTGCTTAATTTATCTATGCCGCTGACCCAATGCGGGTTGGTGGATGAAAACGGTTGCAATAGTGACAGGGACGAGATCACAAAGTTTTGGTCACCCATTCAAGGCTTGACCATGGCGAAGGTAGCTTTGTTTTTGATATTGAAAGTCAAAGCGCAACCACTACGTCACCAAGCTCCCACAAATTTATGTATTCAAATAGGGCTGTAAAGGTGACAGGCTGTCGTGGAAGTGACTCATTTTTTCTCCCCATGTAATTCCCTCAGGACCCATATCTCATTCTCAAGTTCGTAAAAAAGATGATGTAAGACGAGAAAATAGATTTCGTCAAAGCAGCTAGTAACAAAAAACAGCAAAATCTTTCACCGTTGTTTATTTTATAATATTATTTTAATAATGGTTGAATATTTTTTTAAATAAATAGCCCAGCAAATGACTCACCACCACCTGATGGTAAGTCTGAAGATATTATTACAATACAAGAGTATCAATTATAATACTGAAACGTACACAGACTGGCTAGTAGGCTGGAAGAGTACTCCAATTTTTTTTTAAATTTCAAATCAAATCAAAGTCTTTACTGCGTTCCTTATGGTAAGTGAGGATACGAAGGTGGAAGAGAGCTTCACCTGTATTCCTCAACAACTGAGGATCTGGATATCTTACCTCTAAACGCCGGGACACAACAATGCTATAACATTGTTATTATGACGACAGTTTTAGGTAAGTTGGGTATTTACACAGTTGACACTTGTTTTTTTTTCAACCTATTTAGTGTGGTAAAGAGTTTATATGAACATAGCACATCATCACGCCTCTTTCCCAGAAGGGGTGGGCAGAGGTGTTAAGCACCCACATTATATATTATAGTATTATATTAATATTAAAAAAAAAACACTTTTTTTTAGGTTTTAGGAGCGTATTAGACGGTTTTAATAAGGAAAAATCAAAACAGATCTATGAAATCACATAAAATAATATAATAAAAAAATATAATTTAAATAATCAAACATCTTTCACATGCTACGATCTTTACAAATTTCAAAAATACATTAAATAGGTTAATTTTTTTTATAAATTATAAATTATTTTAAATACATTTCATGTAGTAAATAAAAACATAACAACAACAAACAAAAGATATATTACCTCTGAAGATTTTTATAGTGGTATGTGATACAATCTGAATATCACAACCTGAATCTGAATGTGTGCCAAGATCGTTCGTTCAATAATATTTACATTTTACTAAGTAAATTTTTAATAAAGGCATTTAATTTTATTATTATCATGATAGGAGGATTATAATGCCTTTTTGTGATCATACGTTATGTTATATTTTGGACTAAAATATAATAATTTCATTAATTTTTAATACATGGCATAGATATCTATAAAAAAATTTTTTTTTAAAACCTATTATGTTAGATTACAAAAACTCACTACATTCCTGAAAACTCCTCACAACGTGAACTTAAATCACTATATAACATATATTTGAGTGAATGGCTGCATTACGAATTATACTTTTCATAAAACCGACTACACTCAGCGCCCAATAAGTTTCGCCACAGAAAGTACGCATTACAGTGAAATAAAAGTCGAAACCTTTTACGCGGGGTGTAATACGATTGTTCCTATGGCAGACGAACGAACAGAACAACAGCTGTCTTCCTCACTCGTACGGGGATTAGTGCTTGCCGTCTTTCTCCTAATGCAGGGTTTATGTAGGCAGTGTAAAGGGCTTAAGTGATTCCGAAGGATAGGACCTTTGGTGCGTGATTGAAATACAGAAAAAAACTATGTAGTATTTTAGAAATATTCGGGGCTTTTTATGATTTTGGGTAATGGCGCGAAGTGCGCGCAGTAAAGTTTGAATGCTGAATAAATTCATAAGATGGCGGAATCGTTGCGAACAAATTATTGTATTATCATGGAAATAAATCACGTATCTATAGGAGTAATAAAACTTTAGATAACCTGCGTCAGTATATGGAAAATAATTTAAACTTTTAATGGCTATGTAAGAAGTAATCGATATAACTGATATCAAACCAATTTTAAAACATTTTGTCTTTAAGTATGTTAGTATGCAAGCAGCGTCGCGGGCACAGTCAGTAGTTAATAAGACTAAAATAATTTCTCACAAAAAACCTAGAATGGTAATGCCTTCTAGAAGTAATTTTAAGACAGGAGATCCAAACTGATTGATGTCCCGCCGCCAATTATCACACGACGAGGCATTTTTTAGTTTTTGCAGCCAATCGATGCGCGCAGACTAATCAGCAGCGGCCACCCCGACTTTTTGTCAGGGTTGTTGAACACGCGTATTACATGCATTTGCGATATCTATGTAAATGTATATCTGTGGTCAAGTCCATAGCCTAAACACGAGGTATATCAAAATATTAAAATAAATAATAATTTAATACCTGATTTGATTTGATTAGATAATTAACTCACTCACCACAGCAGCATTAGGTTTCTAGTCGAGCAACTCCCAAAAGATTTACCTGCAACAATATAAAAAATATTAGACAACACTTCGAAACATCAGCACAGTAGCTTCTACGAACGCTACGAAACGCTACGCCGTAGCACCGGCTACGTGACTACGAATAATTTATGTGTGCACGTTGAACCACAATTACATCATTTTGTGGATAAGAAGACATCAGTTTTTATACTCTAATAAATGCATGTGTACGTGTAACTCGTATGCGCATACAGACATTCAAACAAACAAATGTGTTGAATCACATACACACTGTTCCTTCTGGTAATGTAATTCTATATAGCCCTATATGTAAGGTTGATATTGCTTTATTTTTAAATCTTAATTTATGATAGTAAGCAACAGCCGAGTAGGAATAACGACTGTAGGTACTGGTACAAGAGGTCTATAGTTAAAGCTCCATCTGAACCACAGAGTTTGTTATTAAGATTTAAGCAAGACAATGTTTAAGGATTTATGACTTCAAATACCTTAAATAATGCCAAACTATGTTTGAAATGTGACTTATCTGTCAAGTTAAACAACTTCAGGAAAAGTATCCTGATTAACAAAACAGGGGACGATACACGGCTGTTATTTTTTGACGCGATTTCTATAAAACGGGCTGACAAAGTGTAAGATAAAAACATAAAACTTTACTGTTTTATGAATGAGAATATTAAACATGTAATAATTAAATAATTTGAATGTACAGATAATAAATATCAATGCAAATTGTAATTTCCTACCAATTGTAAATGTTTAAATAATTTTATCAATGGAAAGTTTCCTTCTCTCATATCTTTTGTCAATTTTACAGTACCCGACAGGGTTCATAATTTTGTCAGAATTTACCTGTTTAGACCTGTTCTATGTACATTATGATTTATTTAATAAATAAAATCTTCAGCATTGCTTATAATTTAATTATTTGATGAGCTAAATAATACGTAAGGCTGCAGTCTTGTACCATTCCACGTTCTTGCAGTATTTTCAGAAAATAAGATCGTTTTTTAGTCACTAAAAAAGCAACATTCGACCATTTAGTGTGGAATTTCGAGATTCCAAAACTATTCAACTATTCAGTAAATGAAGAAAAAATTGTGTTGAAAATACAATTATAATTAATTTTCTCGAAATAAAACTTTTAGAGTTTTATGATAGAAAACACGGCCATATTTCATTCGTATTTTATTTAGATCCGCTGGAATTTCCCAGCGTTCAAACGTATGCTACGTTTCTTGTTACAGTAAACTATAATATTTTTTAAGAAAAGCTGGTTTTAGCAAATAATAAAAGCACAATAAATTGTCGAAAAATATTTTAAAAAATTTCATCATATTTAAATGGTAACTACTATTACAGATGCCTACATTTGTAGGTATGGACTTTTGAATAAAATGAGAGGTAGGAATGTAATGTTGAGCACTTTGTAAAAAAACAATGCAGTGTTAAAATCCCAAAAAGTTTTTGTAAAATTTTATTGGCGTGAAATCAATAGCCACGTCGTCGCGGGCACAGCTAGCGTTTTTAAAAATGAGTGTGTTAGCCTCAATTTTGAGTTATACAAACAGACTTAAACATACCAGGTAACAAATGTTAGCAATGAAGTGTTTTTTATATATTATGACAATGTTACTTCTTCAAACAACCAATTACCTGACATCGAATTTAGGCGTCTAACAACACAACATACCATCACACCTCTTCCCCGAAGGGTGGGCAGAGGTGGTAACACCCACATTTGACCATGTTAAGTCTCCATGTAAGGCAAGCGATATTCACAGCAGTTGTACGCCAATAAGTTTATTGAAATAAAAATTTTCAATTACACCTTAAATACCCCACTTGCCCCACTTTTGTATAAAATCCCTCCGTACATTTAGCAAGCTGTTTAAATCCGAAGCCAATCGGCCGATGTCGGGCGCGCCGTAAACCGCACCACTCCTCTGATTTCATTTACAATTCATTTGATGTACTTCGCCGGGCTTTGATGGACTCAGGGGTGGCACTTGCACTTATTGGTTGGTTAAGGAAAACTTTAATTGAAAATGTTTTTTGACATCTGACATTTAAATTTAAATTGTTACGCTTTTTCTTGGAGAAGATGTAACGCATGGAACAGACGAAAAGAGAATAAAAATGTCTGTGAAATAGGACATTCTAAAACCGCCAATATTTTCAAACAGACATTTTGGTAACAGTTAAATAAGTAATTTGATTCTGATTAAAATAAATGTGTTATATTTGTCAGCATGATTTATCTACACATAGATATAATAAAACTGTAGAGGTCGAATGTCTGTACATAGAAAAAAAAAATCATAAAATCAAGTCAGGGGGATGTAAAAAGAGGGAATAAACCAAATTTTTTTTTAAATTTTTGTTTCTCTCTCTGTTTGTACGGGTTAATCTCCGAAATGGCTGGACCGATTTTAATGAAATTTTGCATGGCGATACCTTATGTCCCTGGTCAATATTTTAGATACTTTTTATTCCGGAAAATTAAGGGGTGCCGGTGGGATAGTTTAAAAACCATAGTAAAGCGGCCAACAGCTAGTAATTAATAATTACAGGATAGGCAAAGGATTTAGGTAAAACATAAAACATGTCATAAATACAACGACATTTTAAGTATTCTAAAATACATAATTGAAGGTAAGCTCTCTGCTTTATTACATTATCTATTACACATAAACACAAACTATATGTATAGTAATATAATCTAAAATGAATTTAATAGGTATTAGTTATTTTTATTCTTATATAAACATTGAAAGATATTAGTATCACAAATAAATCTACTCTTAAACCATCGAATTCTTCATACAAATCGTCTAAGTAGCTCAACCAACAAAAGCCAAAGCCGTAAAAAAGACAATATACCTAAGTTAAACGAAACAGTAAGAAAAGCAAAGCCAAACGCTGCGGAGTGCTCGCTCATCGAATTAGCGTACATTCAATCTGTCAGCGTCTGAGGACCACTTTAGGGGTCATCTTCACGCGTGGCCCAAGCCATAGGCGATAGCGACTGAATTTAATTGTTATCCTATTCCTCACATGGCACTCCATCATGAATATCGCTCGCCTTACATTGTGTTCGGTGCATGGTTTGCCTCCTGGTACTTTGGAACTTATCACTAATAAGCGAGAGGCTATTGCTAAAATTATTTCAATTTGATATTTACTACGTAATTCTGTAAACGTCAAATCATGCCAGCCGTTGGGCTACTGTACCTATAATACTGAAAGTGTATATATAATTTCTGAAAATACAACTTTGCAGATTTTAATCCGTTTTCTTGTCCTGCAAAAGGGATTTTCCAAAGTAATAATTATGTGGAACAACATTTTATGGTGGTCCATTAGTAGTAGATGTCTCTCAGCTGAAATGACGACTATAATCAAGCAAATCTTTCGCCTCGCTATAAGATATTAAATTCTCCATTAACCACCTTTTATTCCAAAACCGCTCCCGCTCATGCCTCGCAACAGCATCTCCGATTGTATTTCACGGAGTGCGCTCTCATCGCTAATTTATTGACAGTGGTCGGCGCCCTACTTGCGAGCACCCGGCCACTTGGCACCTGCCGGGCCCCGCACAGGGCTCTGATTATAAACGATTGTAGAATAGTAGAATTGACTGGGTCGATATAGGAGAAGTGCGGTTGAATTTTGACCAAATGGGGTGATAGGTAAAATTCTAACTGCTTTCGCAGTAGACTTTGTAATCTCGAGTTCCCTGTCCCGGTAGCTATTGTTATTTTGGTAGGCTCACCCCACTTTCACATGAAGACATAAATACCAGGCTAAATGTGATTATGTGGAGGTTTAAGTCTGTAGAAATTATAAAGACGAGACGTTTGCAAAACAGCACTTGTTTATTCGAACGATACAGAACAGCGCTACGAGCATAGAACTTTCGATAAGCCCAATTTGACGACTAAGATCGACAGATTCGATAAATTTGACAGATAACCCTAAGGAGTGAAAAGGACGGATGCTTTTGTCGATCAAATATGACGACTGTCGAAGTTCTATGCTCGCACTGCAGAAGGAATAGACACAGTGTTGCCAGTACATAAGTAATACCAGATACATAATAAAAATTGGTTGCGTTCACATTCTAACACCCCCCAAGAGAACGCAAACCCATTTTCGGAAAACAATACAAATGTTTCTCATTGGTTGTTAAATTATCAGCTATCAGAACTTTTAACAAACCTAAACTCAATATTATTTTTAACAATGTTTTATCTAAGTAATTGTAAACGGATATGATAGATATTGGGTCCTTACCTATGAAATTGGTGTTTTTTTTCTCTCTTAGTATTTTTTCTGTAACTATTAAGATTCAGAGTATTCCTAAAAAATAATTACCTCGTCTAAAAATAGGCTATATGGAGCTATTTTGATTTGTTTTGAAAATTTGTTGTAAGTTTAATTGTGTTAAAATTGGACACGGAGACAACTCTTTTTAAGTGCCTCCCGAATACATCATTTTATTTGCTTGATAAATAATTTTTATGAAGTGTGATATTACACATATTACTAAAGCTTGTCTAATGATAGATGCCAAATATTATTATCTTTGGATTTGTCGTTGTGAAGAAAACTGAAAAAATTTTTGTATGGAAAATGCAGAATTCCCTAAAATATCCATACAAAACACCAATTTAATGTGATATTATATAAAGGACCTAATATAATGTGATATTAGATAGATTTGGTATGTCAGATTGTCGATCAGTGAGAACACTCATAGAAGTAAATGCAAAATTTGATTGGTTGCGTTCACATTCTAAAAACACCCATGCATGCCTCTTCGTGATAGAGGCGTGATGATGTGATATTTTAATTTAACATATTATCATCGTCCCTGTTTTCCCAAAAAGGAATGAACTGGACACAGTACATCACTATTATTTTTGTTTTAAATAAATCTATTTATCTTGACATGAACAAAAGCAATCCAACAACACATGGCCATTGTGTCGACACCTCATCTGAATTGGGGCGCTCTGTGTCGATATCAATTATTAAATCACTCGACGTCGACACCAGATAAATCAATGGTTTACTCACAAAATACTATCTGCCTCTCATTCAGTCTACCAATCATTTGCCTGCTGCTATATTCTGGGATATAAGTAGCTATCATAACCAGTATCTTCTACATGTATGATAATATCTATGCATTGAGAAAAATTTAATAAAGGTTAGTTTGAATTTTAAAAACCTCGATTATTTCAATGTTTATTGCATTTTTTTAAAAGTAAAGCGTAGTAATGTAAGTAAAGTTTTATACAAAAATTTATATTCGATGTTTTTTCCGTTTTACTATTGAATTATTTTTATTTAAATAACTTATTATTCTTATATTATCTTAAATAAAAAATGGCGTCTTCCATCTCGAGTCCCGTTTAATTTAAGCCAAGGTAATCTTTCGCGAACGCATTCAAATACCTTCCCACATTTTACGTCGAACAAAAGTTATCTGTCAATATAAATAATACCCGGTTGTTTCCCTGATAAAATACGGATGAACGGATAAAAGCGGATATAAATCAAGGTCCGACGGAGGCCGAGTCACTAGTATCCGTCAGCATTGGGAGAAATCGAATCGGCATGTAAATACGGCGGCCGATTGATTGCATCGATGCTTCTCGATATTCAGCGCGATTGGATGAGCGAGGTAAACAATACTGCGATTATAATATACATTTACTCGTATATCAGAAATACCTACAAAAAATAATAGACAATGATAACCGAGGTGCGACGGAGGACACTACTCGTTCGATCCCGACGCCTGAACAGTCATTTACATTTTAGAGCCGTGTGGTAGCGGCTCATTAAAAGTATACTACCACCCCATCTCTTCCCTTGGGTGTCGTAAAAGGCGACTAATGGACTTAGAACTGCACAACATCCAATAGCTTATAGCGGCGACGGGCTCACCACCTGTCACGCTGATTGCACTCACTGCTTGGTGAAGCGCGGACTAAGGCAATGGACTGCTTTTGCAGTGATTTTGCCTAGTCTCTAACAAACCTTAGGGGATAATAGTCGTGATTATATGTGTGTGTGTGTGTATGTACATTTTAGAGCACAAATTTTATTTATTTCTTATAAGAGTCGTCTACGGTCAAAATTGGTTACATATTTTTGTTGTTGACTGTATCATTGAGATTCAATTAAATTTTAGTACGGTTGATTGTGAATATCGCTTGCCACAAACTGTGCCCGATGAATGGCACAGGGTCGCTTTTTTATATTAGGAACTACCACCCACATTCTATATTTTGGCTTCCTTAATTGTGACATTTAATATTTTACACTTTAACATATAAATAGTATTGTAAAAATTTTAAAAGTTGACATTATTTTCAAAAGAATGTGTAATTTTTACTATTTTAATTGTAATTCCAAGAATGTTTCTCACGTTTTATAATCCTTATTTGAAGATATTTGTATACCCAATAGGGTCGAATATAGCGATCAAAAATTTGTATACTAACTTAAATGATCATTTCATGTCATTTCACATTTCGCCAGGTATGTTTATGTCCCAATGTAATGGAGGAGGAGTATGATGCCATGCACCGGTCACAGTGTGAGGAGGACATTCATAATAAAGTATACTTGTCTTCAGTCTTCCTCATAGAGAAACACATGCGCAGTAACACAACCACAGGCTCAATGCAAGTTGGTGGGTTGCGGTTGCAATACCGACCGAGACCAACTGCTTAACGTGTCTTCCGAAGCACGGAGGAGTTCGAGATCAAAAAATGTTGGTCTCCCATCCAAGGCCTGACCATAGCGATGACGACCTCCGTGGTCGAGTGGTCTGTACCCCGGTCTCAAGGCGCTGCCATCTCGAGAGGTCCTGAATTCGATCCCCAGTGAAGGCAAGTGTTTGGTGATGAATTTTCAGACATTTGTTCTCCAGTCTTGAATGTTCATTATATATGTATAATATTATATATATTCTCAATAATTATGTGTATTTAAAATATATTTATAAATATAAGTGTCCGTCATCTAATATTCGTAACAAAAGCAGCATTTAGTTGCTTTAAATGGGACTACTTGATAGGTGTGAATGTCTGAGGATATTTATTATTTATTTATAGCAAAGGTAACTTTGTTTCAAACTCTTATTATTTATATAAACATTAGAAGAAACAAAATAATCTTAAACACATCTAAAACTGGAGAACAAATAAGTACCTAAACTCAAAGCATAAAAACTACTCTATTCCGTGAATTACAAGTTATTTTAGCTTCAGCAAGCATTTAGTTCAAATATGCTGTTAATTTTAATACAATCCGGGCGTGCGGGCGACAATGACGCGGCGTACAAAGAGATCCTGCCTGCGGATGATGTGACCCGGGTCTGCCAAGCGATTTTGGCCTTTAAGGGTGAGCAGCAAAGGCGGCAGCTTTTGGACAGACACGGATGTTAGATACGGATGAATATTTTGAATTACTATGAATATGTTATAGTGAAGTTGAATGCATACGTAGCTTACATTTACCTATACATACAATAATACACTTATCATGTTTGTAGGTACAATATATTTAAGAAGAATTATTATTAAACCAATTATTATGGATCTAGTCGGTCCACCTCGTTATCTCTGGGGTCTCGGGGTTTGAGTTCCAGTGGAAAAAAGAAAATAACATAAAGCACAACGTATGTAATATCTAGCGAAAGATAATGATTTATGTAGGTACATATAAAATATCAATCAAATTAAGAAAAAACTTAAAAGAACACTAGCGGTTGCCCGCGACTTCGTTCTCGGTTACTAAGGTTTTTTAACTATCCCACGGGAACCCTTTTATTTTCCAGAATAAAAAGTACTTAAGATGTTGACCAGGGATATAAGGTATCATCATGCAAAATTCCATTGAAATCGGTCCAACCGTTTCGTTAGGCCGCACAATCAGACAAACAGACAGAAAAAAAATTAAAAATTATTTTTTTGTATTTTCCCTCTTTTTACACCCCCCTGACTTGGCTTTGATCTTTTTTTGCTATGTACAGACATTCGTCCCCTAGTTTTATTATATAAATATATATAGATTAACAAAATCTATAAAGTAGGTTGAATTCGTAACAATATGAATATGTATATGCTTATAATTATTATATATATTTGGTCCCGTGTTGTCCGGGACACAAAAAGAAGCCAGTACCCAATGGCGTATTGGGTACTGGCTCTGTGATTGTGTAGGCGATGAGCTAGCCACTTGTTACTACTCTTTCACGATTTTTCATCTGACCAAACCCAATTTTTGTATGGCTAAATGTGGTCTTCAGGAACACAGTGCTCATTGGACTCTACCTACTCCTTCGAGGATTACAGGCGTGTATGATTGATTGTATGTATATTTTCGCCAGTATATAATCGTCATCTAGTATAAGTAATACAAGCGCATATAACTGTTTGATTTGAACAATGTTAATAGCTTAAATCTCAGAAGTTATTCACTGTTGAAATTTAGATTCTACCTACAAAGTATCCCATTCATAGCCACTTAATCTACCGACTCTTTTGTATGTTGGCTCTTCCTCAAATCTCCTCACCCGATGTCTGAGCAACGAGCACGCATTAATGAATATATTAATTTATTATTATAATATCAAAAGTCACTTAGGCAAGTGCCCGAATCTTGCACAATGCCATACGTTTTCATGCTACGCGTAACGAACCCTGGCGTTCTTAATGCTTATACAATGACTGGTGCTAACCGAGTTGTGTTGAGCATCTTTACTCCCAGGGCTTAAAGTTCATTTTGCTAGTTGGTTTGAGTTAATTTCGCAATGTGATTAGTGCAGTGAGTTTCTGGTTTCTTGTTTAGCCAGTTATAATGTTTTGACTTTATTATCTTAGAAATGACATTGTTTATATGTGTCGAAGGTTTCAGGTCATCATCATCAGCCTGTAAAGCGGTAGCCAAGTTGGGACCGAGGGGGCCCTCATTTGAGAGGCCGTGGTAATTTCGGATACCGCTAATCCCACTGATCTCTATGCAACCGAATGCCCTCCGCGAATTATCACACAACCAGGCATATTTTTCAGCTCGGTGGCGTAGTGGTTAGTACGCTTTGGCTTTCGATTAAAAACAAAGCTACCTTCGCCATGGTCAGGCACGGGATGGGTGACCAAAGCATTGATCTCGAGCTCCTCCGTGCTTCGGAAGGCACGTTGAGCCGCTGGTCCCGGTCGCTACTGCACCTGTGTCTACCCACCAACCCGCATTGACAAAAGAGATGATAGGAGGATACTTTCCATTGATAATATTATTTTAACATTTACGATGGGTAGGACAATAGAATTTGCATTGATATTTATTATTTGTTCATTCAAATTACAAAAGGTTTTACAAAATGTTCCTAGAAATATTTCTTATTTGGTGTTATTTAAAGGTCAGCAAAATATTCGAATTTTGGCCAGCGAAAAAATACAATTGGTCAGCTAAAATAACTAATTGGTCAACCACTTATGGGCAGCAGATATTTCTAATTTTTTAGCAAAATAACTAATTGGGCAGCAACTTAAATGTTTTGTCTGCTGTAAAATTGTTTAATATATTATGTTTTGATGATACAAATATTGTTTTTATGGGTTATAAAAAATAACCTTAACCTAATATCTACCAGAACACATTTCCTATGAATTGATCCTTCATTGATCCTTTTACTAGATTTTATGAATTTATCGGTAACATATATATTGCTGCCCTAATAATTATTTTGCTGCCCAATTAATTATATTGCTGACAAAATATTTGTTTGCTGACCAAATGATTTTTCGGCTGACCTTTTTGTTGCTGACCTAATAATTAAATGGCTGCCCAATTAATTAATTCCCTTTCTTATTCTATTAATTCCACAAAAAAGTTAAATTTAGGTTTGCTTTATATAAAGAGAAATCTCTTCTATTAGGTAATTCCATGATTTCACTCATATAAAAACACTACTCAGGCTGAGTGATTTCTCTTCAACACTACATCAAACCAACACTATAATTAGACGAATCTAATATATCACAATTACTTGACCCCTAAAAGCACTTGCGAATCTCACTCTTACGTCCAATACATTAAGATTGAATACTTAGAGGAATCCTAAAATGACTTTCTGTTGTATGGAGCAAGAATCATTATGATGAATAGGCGAAGATCAATCTTGGAGGCACCCTTTTACGAGAAGGCACTTAAGATTGGCCTTTCTTGTTCTGCGGTTATCGGGAAATTATTACATTAACAGGGGGGTAACTGCCCTCTTTTGTTTCAAGAAAATAGAACTTCTGTCAAATAAATGTGCCATATGAAATTAACCAGCTTTCTTTTTACAGCTACCATTTTATTTTTAACTTTGTCATAGTCAGACCTTGGATGGGTGACCAAAACTTTGTGATCTCGAATTCCTCCGTGCTCCGGAAGGCACGTTAACCAGTTGGTCCCTGTCGCTATTGCACCCGTTTCTACCCACCAACCCGCATTGGGCCAGCGTGGTGGTGGGACGGGCCATACTAGTCATGTGTTTCTCCATGAGGAAGGCCTGTGCCCAGCAGTGGGACGAACATTGAACGAGGATGACGCGACGACATACAGAATTATCACACACACAATAGAAAACAAAATAATGAGAAAGGTGACCCCACCTTTCAATGCACCAGCGTACTCACCAAGTCTTTGTCCGCTCTCCGGTCTAGTGATTGACACCACCGGGTGTAGATCGAGAAGAACGGGGGTCAATTCCTCACGGAGGCAGGGGTTTTTCTTCTCGGTTTGTTTGGTGGAAGAGCTTCTAAGCCCGACTGGCTAGCTACCACTGTCTTACCTAAATTTGTCGCCATAACAACAATGTCATAAGCATTGTTGTGTTCCGGCAATCAGAGGTAAGATAGCCAGTTCCTCAGTTGTTGAGGATTACAGGTGAAGCTTGCCTACACCTTCGGCGTTATCGGACCAAATTCGGTCACTAAACATCAGGTGAGGTGAAGGCCAAGGGCTTACCTGTCATATTAAAAAAAGTGCCCTCGTGTTCTCTAGACCTTCGCCTCCAAAGCGTACAGCAGTTCACGTCAGATCCCACACCCGTTGATCGAACACAACTCACTCCGACACAATTTCACATAACTATCACGCCTCTGTCCCACAGGGGTAGGCTAGTAGGAGATTATTTCCTCCCACTTGCTACGATCCTTGTATATTTTTTTCGCTTTATTATTATCTACTATCTTGAATTGTGTCATTCTGTGCCGACTCGAAAAAAAAAACATCTCTTACGAAAATAAAAAAACTGCGAGGTAAACTTGCAGTTTCTCATAACTATCTGTCAAAATTTGAATGCAATTTTGATACAAGTAGCGCCATCTCGTAAGTATTTAGAACCCTTTTTTAAATAAGGACACAAGATAGCGCCAGGGTACAAATATCCCCAAATCACTATTGTAGAAGAAATAATATTACGTGCCTTTGAAGTGCCTTACAAAGAACTGTCAAAACTAGTTCTATCGCAACACCCTGACCATAGTAACAATTGTATAAATGTTACCGTTAATTTACGTGAATCAGAGTGCAGATTAACGAGGTATTCTGTACATTATCTGGCTGAGTCACTTTATCTTTGTCTTTTGAAATAGACCACGGAACTACCTCTTTCTTATGATTTTGTAATAACTCCTCAATTCAATTAGTTGAAATTCACAAAATAACTTTAGCCTTAATGAAAACAAAATGAAGATTATTATTTTATAACACATTTGCTTGTAATGGGTCTCTTATTTCACCAATTTCAATATCATAATCTATCACATTACGAACTAAAATAAATAAATAAACATTTAATTCTTTAAATTCATTGCCAAGTGATTAAAGATTTGTTAGTTTAAGAATGTCTGAGTTTTATTTATTTCCTCGCAAATGTGTTATAAAACGTCGTTTGATATACGTGCGCTTTGATAATTACAGCCTCTGCCTTCTTATAGCCCTCACCTACGGCTCGGGCTAGCAACATCGCCTCGGCTGTAATTTTCAACTTACCGCACTTATATCATAATGTTAACATGTTAACACACAGTACAGTTAACATGTTTTAACAATTTATAATCATGTTATTCATGTTGTTATTCACGGTAGGGCTGTTGAAGTATTTCTCGTAGTACTAACTAAGTGGTAGTTTAAACCTAAGTGTTCACTTACCACAAATAAGCTTCGCAATCTCATTACTGCTGTACTGGTCTATTATCCTCTAATTGATGGACAGGTGAAAATTCTCTAGGCTTTTGTATATCTTTAATTCTTATGGTACTGACCTGATTGTTTGAGGAGCTCGGTAGCGTAGTGGCTTGTACGCTTTGGCTTTCGATATCGAAAACAAAACTACCTTCGCCATGGTCAGGCTAATTTTGTGATTTCGAACTCCTTCGTACTTCGGAAGGCACGTCAAGCCGTCTCGGTCGGTATTGCAACAGTTTCTACCCACCATGCATTGGGCCAGCGTGGTGGCGTTAACGGCACATATTCCTCATGTGTTTCAAAAAAGACATGTGCAGGATTGGGACTAATATAGGCTGAGGCCAACCTTCATGTTATGTTTAAAATTGAAGGTAGTGATAAACGAGTTGGGAAACCGCACAACTCGTGCATGGGGTTAGTTTGTTCAATTCCCTGTTGACTTTGAAAAAACTAAAGTTTATTGTGTATCTCAGTAGTTGCGGCGTGTTAGATTCCTGTTCGTCAAATTTAATTAATCAATACGAGCATTACATAGATTTGAGTAACACCCAGTTCTTAGCCTTTATATGTCTCACTGCTGGGCACAGGCCTTCTTCATGGAGAGACACATCAAGAGTAACACCCACGCTTCTATTTTATGCAAAAAATTATTCTTACGCTAAAGTATGGCTGTACCATTTAAATCCCTTTGCCTTCGTAGTGCCGGAATTTTATCAAGTGACAGATGTCAAATTCATATAAATTTTTACGTCTTTAGAAAATTTAAATTAAATTAACGTAAAAAGTGTTTGACATAAACACTTTTTACGTACTCATATTAACCGAGAAGAGTATAGTAGAAAGTGTATTAGGAAAACCATTAAAAATTTGGCCAACCGGGTGAATTCGCGAAATGTGTCGTCGCTGTAAGTGGCCAGGGGCGATTTAATAATGGCCGCTCAGCGCCGGAAATTGTCGGCCCGCCATCTTGCACTCGGACCGGAAGAGACGCCACCTTAAAGATTCAAACCTTCAAGAGAGTTGGTTTAGTTCGAGTTCGCTCCATTTCTATTGTAGTGCGTTATTTAAACTACTAGTTTCTGGCCGTGACTTTTATTGATAATAAAAAGTATAAAGCATAGCATCAGATTAACCCTTAGGGGGTAGGCAGAGGCGAACATGACTAATAATTGTCCTTGTATAAATGTAACATTCATTATAAAAAGTAAATATAAATCAATGTCTATGTCCTCCGCCTATAAAATATACATCCCACTGCTAGGCACAGGCTTTCCTCATGGAGAAACGGATGAATAGTATGGGCCGTAACACCACCACGCTGGCCTAATGCGGGTTGGTAGGTAAGTTGCAATAGCGACCGGTAGCAACGGCTTATCGTGGCTTCCGAAGCACGGAGGAGCTGGCCTGATCCACGGCCTGATCATGGCGACGGTAGCTTTGTTTCTGATCGAAAGGCAAAGTATATTGACCATCACGCCACCGAACTCCTTAAAACCATATCCAGATTTTTCTTGGATGTACAGACCAATAAGATGACGCCATTTTAAAGTCACTCAAAGTGTATTAAATATAAAAATGGCAGGGAGTTAGTGATGCAAAAATATAATATAAATAAGCAGGATATTGGCGCTCTCATCAGTATTTTGGCGGAGCCTACAAGTGAAGCTGCAAAATGTTTAGTGGAGTTTTTTTTACATTATTAACTTCCCGCCATCCCGCTCCCGCGCGCATATAAGATTGAACTGCAACATAGTGGTTAGGTTTGGGGCTGACATGTCAAAATGAGACAAAAGCCTCTAAATTCTATTTAGACAATAAAAAAAAAGTCACTCAAAAAGAAGCTAAGTACTTCTTTGATGGATTTACATCGCTGAGTTGCCTCGCATAACTCGAAACGAAAGAGTAGTTAGTCAAACTGATGTCACACATTTAGGTGTTTTGATTAAGATTTTGGGCCCTTAGCTTAGATTTTCTACTCATCAAAAAACTGGCCCTCTTACAACAAAGTAGGTTTGGTATTAAAGTGAAGTAAAAAAAGACGGCTGGTACTGTTCTTGACTGAATATCTTGTGTAAAATTGACAATTTGCATACGGCCGTGATAGCTTAGTTAATTGTCGTGTAAATTGCTCATAGTACTGTTTATGTATTGGGTCCTTACCTATGAAATTGGTGTTTTTATTCTGTCTTAGTATTTTGTCTGTAACTATTAAGATTCAGAGTATTCCTAAAAAATAATTACCTCGTCTAAAAATAGACTATATTTTTGAGGTCTTTAGATTTGTTTTGATAATTTGTTGTAAGTTTAATTGTGTTAAAATTGGACTCGGAGACAACTCTTTTTAAGTGCCTCCCGAATACATCATTTTATTTGCATTCACTTAAAAACGATAAATCATTTTTATGAAGTGTGATATTACACATATTACTAAAGCTTGTCTAATGATAGATGCCAAATATTATTATCTTTGGATTTGTCGTTGTGAAGAAAACTGAAAAAAATTTAGTATGGAAAATGCAGAATTCCCCAAAATCTCCATACAAAACACCAATTTCATAGGTAAGGACCTAATAATGTCTAATTGTGAAAAACGCAATCAGCTTCGTCATTATAAGCGAGCGCACGACCCCACATAACATTGGATAAAGTTGATTTTCAACTATAAAAAACCGATAAAATAAAAAACTGCAACATCGCCGCGAGTAGGATTCGAACCTACAACCTCCCAACGCATGAAGCTGAGCACTCTTCCCATTGAGCTATCGCGGCTGTGATAAAAGTGACAAATTATTATATATTATTAATTTTTTTTGTCACAATAACTTAGTGATGAAAATATCAATCGCATTAAAAACATAATGCCTTAAAAGTAATATTTTATGCAATAAAATTGCATAGTAATATTATTTTAATAGAATATTGAGACCGATTCGGTAAGCACAAACTAATCTATCCTTCTCTTCTCCATACAGTTGTAGAAGGATAGCTACATTGGTTAAGTTAGTGCTTACGGAATCCTCTGTTTACCATCACTATAATCAAGATGTTATAAGTACTGTCTCGAGAGATGGCGTGTGTGTCGACCATAGAGAGGGTAGATGAAAAATTCATGCAACTAATAATAGCTATTGAGGTTATTGAGTTAAGGTATAATATTGGTTGTTCTGTATTGGTTTTTAAACTCATAAAAATATTTTCGTTTAAATTTATTATTGTATGAAGAAAGTGTCATAATAATAATCAAATAGTAATCGTCATTTGCCAAAAAACAACACGGCAAATACGTCTAAAACTAACCCTTTTATTCATAAAAGCTATTTAAGTTTAAAGCAATTTTTTAACCATAGTAAATCTGGTTGCTTTAAACTTAAATGAATAAGGAGCTAATTCTTTAATTTATCATATTAATGAATGTCACGATAGCTTAATGGCAGAGCGCCTGTCTTGGCATGTCGGGGAGGTTGTAGGTTCGATTCCTGCTCGTGACGTTCATTTTATTTTTTCATGAGAAATTTTACAAAAACAATAAAAGGCTAGACAATAGGAAAGCTTACTGTTTTTGTAAAAGATTATGGCGACATAAATTGACTACACAGTTTTAAATTTTTAGTTTAAAGAAAGAAAGAATGAAATTATTGGCCATTCATACAAATACATAAAAAATGACCTCCGTGGTCGAGTGGTCTGTATGCCGGTCTCAAGGCGTCGCCATCTCGAGAGGTTCTGGGTTCGATCCCCAGTGGGGAAAATGTTTGGATGATGAATTTTCAGGCATTTGTTCTCCAGTCTTGGATGTTTATATATATTACTACATATTCAGGTTATTTATATGTATTATATTTATCTATTAAATATATTAATCCGTCATCTAGTGTCCGTAACACAATCAGCATTAGTTGCTTAAAATGGGGCAAGTTGATAGGTGTGAATGTCTGAGGATAAAAAAAAAATACATAGTATAAAACAACAACAACAAAAAAATTGTATTACAGGCCAATTAGATCTCTGTCTCAGCATAATGCCACTGTGACCGCTACACCAGCGCCACAGAGTCACTGTGGCGCTGGTATTCTGGCAGGACCTACACTTAATAATATTTATACTGTTTACGCAGCTCTTAGGTGTAGTGATTAGAACGCTTTGGCTTTCGATTGAAAACAAAGCTACCTTCGCCATGGTCAGGCTGTGGATGGGTGACCATAACTTTATGATCTCGAGCTCCTCCGTGCTTCAGGAGGCACGTTGAGCCGCTGGGCCCAGTCGTTATTGCGAGTGTTTCTACCCACCATCCCGCATTGGGCCATCGTGGTGGTGTTACGGCCCATACTCCTCATGTGTTTCTCTATGAGGAAGGCCTGGGCCCAGCAGTGGGACGTATGAATTTTGAACGGACTAAGATTTGAAACTAAGCGCCCTAAAAATCCTTATCCAACTGTATAACCCTATTGGATGTTATATATAGCTATTGGAAGTGGGCCCAAAATTAGCATCAATAAACTTTTTGAAAATAATATTTAAAAGAAAGGCTTTTATAAATTATTTTCAAAAAGTTCGTCACGAGCAGGAATCGAACCTACGACCTCCCGGCCTTTCGAGCCAGGCGCTCTGCCATTAAAGCTATCGTGACACTGCTTTGTGAAGGTAAATTTGTGACGTTTATTTGGATACATACAAAATATAAAACTTCGCGTAGTATTCCTTATTACTGAGTACTGAGGGTACCCGGCACACAATCAGCACCGGCGCGATTCGTTGTCCACAGGTGGACACCGCGTTGCCAACCAGTAAGCGTCACAAGATCAACGAGTTATCAACTCCTTGCCGCTAGTGTGTCCGCAAATACATGCATACATAAGTCATGCCTTTTTCCACAGGGGTAGGCAGAGATTACATCCTACAAAAACCTACAAACCTACAAAAACTGTGACCTCTTTGCCCGCGCGTACTAAAAGGTTTAGCGGATCATACTTTGCTCGTACATCCAGAGCATAGAATTCTCTACCGGCACTCGTGTTCCCTCCTTCCTACAGCATGGGTTCCTTCAAAAGAGGCGTGAAAAGGCATCTTATGAGCCAGCAAGGTGGAGGTCGCTAGGCCTGCATCCTTTGGTGCTGTCCTAGCATCCTTCGCAAATGGACTTATCAACTGCTTACCATCAAGTCGGTGTTAAGTCATTTACTGAGCTGATTATAAAATAAACCTATCCAAGAATGTAAGACACACAGCTATTGGTGGTATCAGGATATATCACGTTTGTAACCACCACGTTTTTAATTGTTTGTCCTTAACTAAGGTAAAGAGACATCTAGTGCCATTTCCAGAAACAAGAGCTTAAAATTATTCTCACTCCTCAAGAGATGGCGTGTGTGTCGACATTACTGAGGGTAGATGTCAATTTCTGGCAACTAAAAATGGTTTTTAAATGTATTATACTAAGGAGTAATTTTCTTTGATCTGTATTGGTTGTTAACTTATTAATTCTAATTTTCGGAATAATTTATTTAATTTTATTGTATTTATGAATGTCATGACAGCTTAACGGCTGAGCACCTGTTTTGCTCAGTCGGTAGGTTGTGGGTTCGAATCCCACTGGTGACTATTACATTTCAATTTTATGGCGAAAATAGCTTTGTTTTCGACACCGAAAGCTAAAAAGTACAGTCACCGGCAAAAATATATGATTAGTAATATGTCACATTATCATAACACTAGAATGTAGGTAGTCCGCAAATAAAACTTTAAATGATTAAGTACTAAAATCCTCATATATTTTTGCCGGTGATTGTATGAACCAATAGATCGTATTGGTTCCTCATTTTGTATTAAGGAAATAGAAGATTTAGCTGAGTTGATCATGCCTACTCTTCTATAAACAAGTCTTCTTATGTTTTGTAACTTAAATTTTAATCTGTCCTAGTTTACAAACGAGAGGAGGAGGAGTTCCTCCGTCAAAGTTAAAAGTCAAAATAAAAGGAAACTTCACTCATCCTATATACGTCCCACTGCTGGGCACAGACCTTTCTCATGGAGAAACACATGAGGAGTATGGGCCGTAACACCACCACGCTGGCCCAATGCGGGTTGGTTGGTGTGGGTAGAAACAACGCAATAGCGACCGGGACCAACGGCTTTACGAGCCAACCGAAGCACGGCGGAGGTCGAGATCGCAAAGTTTTGGTCACCCATCCATGGCCTGACCATGGCGAAGGTAGCTTTGTTTTTAATCGAAAGCCACAGCTTACTAACCACTAGGCCACCGAACTCCTCAAACTTCACTCTGGTGCAATGAAATCGTCCATATGCTGTTACCAATAAACATTTTTAAAACGAAACAAAAAAAATGGTTGATTGAGAAATGTTTCTATTCCCTAAAAGAGTACTTTAATCCCAATTTGTTATAATGTTAGATTTTTTTTTAAAGTTCTTAGTTAGTACCAATTAATGTTAATTTTGCATACCAGTTTCTGGTGAAATATTACGGAAATTAATATAATATATTGTGACCTTATCATGTACCATATTTCATGTGAAATAAAAAGTCTTTTTCTTTGTCTTTGAAAATTTTTTGGACCTTTTTATGTTTTATAAAATATATATTATTTGGTTATTTTCACAGAATCTTTTTTATTGTTCTGTGGTTATTTTAATAATGTTATTTCAATACCTATTATTTTCCTGATTCCACAATGTATCGTTATGTATTTCTAATAATGTTGCCTACTTTACCATGTTTTATTTTACAGAAAGTGGGTACTTTTAAATTGTACCTGCGTTAATAAAATTGTTAGAGTAAACTCGAGAATAAACTTGCCAGCCGTGCGTTGCGGAGTGACAACGTGTGTTACATACTTACGTATATAATCACGCCTATATCCCCGGAGGGGTATGCAGAATAGTTATTCTCAGGGTGACCGCGGATTCAGGTGAGTGGAACTTATAGTATTGTTATTTAGTATTGAGGGCTTTCGATCGAAGACAAAGCTACCTTCGCCATGGTCAGGCCGTGGATGGGTGACCAAACATTGTGATCTAAGCTCCTCGGTGCTTCGGAATGCACGTAAGCCGTTGGTCCCGGTCGCTATTGTGACCGTTTCTACCCACCAACCCGCATATCGCCAGCCTGGTGGTATTACGGCCTGTGCCCAGCAGTGGGACGTATATAGGCTGAGCACTGACTAAGTATAGAAAGTATTCCGTAGGAAGAATGTTCGCTGTAATTAAAAAGGAATAAACATACGTCCACTCCAATACATCTTTATAACGTTGACGCAATACATAACAATTATGTTTTTATTTGAGTTATTTTTTTGCTATTATTCGCTGTAAGGCGTAGTCATTACTTTTAGTGTCTGATTAGCCCATTGGCGGATAGTCATTAAGCACGCCATGTTTTCTTGTGTGCAAGCAAAGAAATAGAGTGATTCAGGTTCACTGTCGAGCAGTGCGAGCATAGAACATCGACAGTCGCCATATTAGATCGACAAAAGCACCCGTCGTTTTTACTCTTCAGAGTTATCTGTCCAATTATCGAATTTTTCGACAATTGTCGATCTTAGACGTCAAATTTGGCTTATCGATAGTTCTAGCTGCTCGTAGCGCTGGCCAGACAGTGTAGAAGTCCAGTTATGATTGTTTTATTAACTACGATAAAACAAATTAAATCACTTTATTTGCATAAAGAGTGGTACATACAAGAATGGTAAATATTTGAGAGCTCTTACAATTGCGCCATAATCACGTATACAAATTTATGAAGTAAATTAAAACATTTAAATGCATATAAATTATCAATAAAATCACATTTAATTAATCAAAGAAAAACAATTAAATGTCAAAACGGCACATTAAAATTTGTTCACTGTATGCCCCAAAACTATTTATTATTTTAAAAAGGTTAATAATCTGTCAAGTGTAGGTCAATTAAACGGCGTTCTGCCCTCGTCCACTGATAAAAATAGCCTGGAAGTTGTATAAATAAATAAATAAAATATAAATATCTTCAAACATTCACGCCTATCATCAAGCCCCATTTTAAGCAAATAATACTGTTTGTGTTACGGACACGAGATGACGGATAAATATATTTAATAGATAAATACATATTAATATTCTGAATACATATATAAATATATATAATCATCCAATTTTGGAGAACAATTACCTGAAATTCATCACAAAAACATTTGCCCACACCGATCGAACCCAGTACCTCGAGATGGCGACGCCTTGAGACCAGCATACAGATCACTCGACCATAGAGGTCGTCGTTGACGAACAGACCACATATGGTCTGTCAATTAGCGGTGCTTTTAGTCTACTTATACCATGTTTCGTAAATGTCACAACTATTTGACCCCCTAAAACATAAAAACAACCACACTGTAATATATTAATTTATATTCTTTATTTCCCCATACGTAAAGGGGAGAAACCTTAATATCTTTAACACCGTCTGTATGTCCATACATATTAATCCGACATACAATAGGGTCTCATACATATGTATGCGTTGTTTGTTATGCAGTGAGTCTTGCTAACGAAATGGGAAAAATTCCCGCCTTGTTTTGCGAGGTCAAGCTGTAAGTAATTAAACTTGGAAATACTGTAACGTATTATCACACCTTTCCCCGAAGGGGAAGGTCCCAGCAAGGTAATAAGGTATACGGAATGTGTAAGGCAAGTGATATTCATAATGAATTTGTACTTATGTCTAAGGAAGTTCGCCGTTGTCAACTATCGTCGCTGTATTTTCTTTTATTTGTGTGTGCAATAACACTAGCCCGAGCCGTAGGTGAGGGCTATAAAAAGGCAGAGGCTGTAATTATCAAACCGCACGTATGTCTAACGACGTTTTACACACTTGCGAGGAAACAAATAGAACTTAGACATTCTTAAACTAATAAATCTTTAATCACTTTTTAATGAAATTAAAGAATCAAATGTTTATTAATTATATTTCATCTCCCAAAGGTAATTTTATTATGACAATGTTGACTACCTTTCTGACATAAAAAGTCTTTGCTAAGATTAAAAAATAATCGTTTTTTAAATTCGTCATTTGCCTCACTATCCCTAAAAAATGCGAAAGTAACACTGTCGGTCGGTCTCGCCTTGACGTCAGAACTACTGAACCGATTTAATCGAAAATTGATACCCAGATAGTCTAGACATATGCTACTTTTTGTCCCGATATCCACATAGGATATACATACATACATACATATAATCACGGATATTATCCCCTAAGGGTTAGCCAGAGACTAGGCAAAAGCTCCGCATTACCAGTCCACTGCCATAGTCCGCGTTTTACCAAGCAGAGACTGCACACAGCGTGACAGGTGGTGAGCCCGTCGCCGCTATAAGCTATTGGATGTTGTGCAGTTCAAAGTCCATTAGTGGCTTTTTACTAGACCCAAGGAATTAGATGGGTTGGTAGTATTTTTTAAATGAGCCGTTACCAAAATACTCTCCTCCTAACTCAAACTCAAATCATTTATTTAGTTTTGGTATTTACATACTCTTGTAAATACCAAAACTACATAATGTAAAATTATGCCAACCGTTCACTAGCTACCAGGAGGCCTTGTTCTGAGAAGAACTGGCAAGAAACTCAGCAAGTTGTTTCCTCCCTATACAATATATATTCCTTTTTGTAAGATACCTGCCTAACGAAACCAGTATAAAACAAGCCTGAGACTCGATGGTACTAGATAGTTATCGTAAATAAACTCCTGCTACGAAATGTAAGATCAAAGAAGTCTCAATCCCAAAAACAGAGAGTCAACTCCGTACAGTAAATTAAATAGACTGCTTCCCACTTACAATATATCTGGCTGGTTCGTTCTCCCGCTCATTTCGCGTTTCCTTGTCTATTATTAGGAAAATTCTGACTTATTGCGCGCTGCGAACGTCTTACGGTGGTTTGAGTGTGGCACAAGTTGTAATCTTATAGCGATTAGAAAATAAAAATAACAACACAATATATCATCACGCCTCTACCCCAAAGGGGTGGGCAGAGGTGTTAAGCACCCACATCTCGCCTGATATGTTAGGTCAACAAGTCTGTTGACATGTAATGAGCACTATGTAACAAACTGTAATTAAGTATAAAACTCAGTGGTATAGGGCGGTGAAATCGAACCCGCGACTTCTTCAACAAGTAGTGCGTTTTTCCCATCAAAATTAGGAATAAATAAGAAAAGTATTAGAAAAATGGTTGGCTCCATTTTTGAGTCATTTTGAATAAGAATAATACGTCAAATGTGACGATGGTGGTGGTGGATATATGGTCGCCTATGGTGAAGGAAGACTGAAGTAATACCTGTTCTCTCAAAATTTATTTATTTAGAAAGACAGACGTCACAAAAAAGAATATCTTCGGACCTTCGCATCTATAGCTTGCTCTTCATGTACGGCATGCCACGTTTGCTGTAGGTATCGGTTTTTAAGATATTTCTCGCTCTCGCTACCGCTACCGCTTGTGGCTCGCACTGCAACCAACTAACAGAGCGTAATGTATTGTGAAAGGGTGCCCGGCGCGTGATCACTCCGCAAATCCTAAGCACTATCCTCTATAGGAACTTAAATATATCACTGACTGTACGCTTTACTTGCGAGAGATAAATCAAAAATTGTAAAACCACCTTGAAGAATGTCGCTGTCGAGCGTTTCATATAAATGTTATCCAAAGTCAAGCAACGGTAGTCGTGGTTACTCCTTGGATGGGTGGCCAAGAATTTTCATTTACGTTGTGATTTTATACACATGAGTAGTATACGCACGTTGGCCCAATACGGAATGATGGGTAGGGTTTCTTTCACTTTTAGGTTTTCTTTCACTTTAAGAAAGGTAATTTTGGTCAATAGTTACCACTGTTAACACAGCTAGCTCGGTGGCGTAGTGGTCAATAAGCTTTGGTTTTCGATATCGAAATCAAAGCTACCAGTACCTTCGCCTTGGTCAGGCCCTGGGTGACCAAGACTTTGTGATCTCAAATTCCTCCTTGCTTCGGAAGGCACATTGAGCCGTTGGTTCCGGTCGCTATTGCAAGCGTCCCGCAACCCGCATTGTGCCAGCGTGGCCTTATTGTGTTTCTCCATGAGGAAGCCCTGTGCCCAGCAGTGGGATGTTTATAGGCTGAGAACAAACGCACGGCGATATAAGCACAAACGAGTAGGTATTGCTCACATGTGTGTTGATTGTTGTTGATTTAGTTCGTAAGACACCTGTAAAGCATGTGGTGTCTACTTGTAACTATATTATATATTTAGCTATAAGATAAATGTATTTATGTAAAAGTATAATGTAATACATAATTGTAAGTAGACCTGATAAATAAAATAGAATAAAATAAAATAAATGTGTGGCCAAAACTTGTGTTTTACAAAAATTACGCAGTTATAATAATAATAATTTATTCACACAAATTGAACTATATTGGTTAGGAACAATTTTCCTTAATTCTAGTATTAGTATGAGTACAATTTATAGTTGGAATTGGAAGTATGTACATATCTGAAAATTTACATTTAACTTTACTAGTTTACTGAATCAAGGCAAATTAGTTCTTGTATACTTAACTGAATTCACAAAAAAATTATTGCAATTTATATTTATTTCGATTAATTATAATATGCGGTAAATTAAAATTATTACTGTGTCACTCCTTCCACTAAGTTTTAAATTTAATTCCTGTCTATTTAAATAAATTATAGTAATAAGCCATATTACATAGGTCTTAACCAATATAAATAACCAATAAAAAGTAACCAATCAAAAGTACCTGCATTTTTGTTGCAGGTACTTTTTATTGGTTAAGAAATTACGCAGTTAAAATACAAAACAGACTTCATATTATTACGTTTTCGCTTCGTCAGTAACTAATCCGAAAATTATTAATGCTAGAGCTAAAATTAATTAATCAAAGTCATGTCGGACGAGGGTAGCTGCGTGTTCGGCGTTTGGGGGTATGTGCGTATGCTGACGGACATTTTAGCGCGGTTGGTACACTCACGAGCATAAAGATGTACCCATTTTAGTACCGTCATTTTAAGATATGAGTAAGCTATTTGCTGTTGTGGTACAGTTAGTGTCAAATAGTTGCACTAAGGATGTTCAAATAAATAGACACTACCGAAAAGTCAATATTATCGGTGCAAATAAGGTTTCTTTTCCATATTGTTGACAACAAAATAAATTCTATTTGTGCACAGTCAGCATCAAATAGTTAGTGACACTCAGAGAGTTCAAATAAGTAGACACTACCATAAAGTCAATAATATCGTTACATATAAAGTTTTCATAATTTTGACAACACAAATGCCATCAAATCTCCTTTGATGGCAACAGTATGGAAACTTAAGGAACAATGATATGGGTTGAATTAAATTGGATTGAACTTATTTGCACCGATATTATTTTATAGTAACGTCTTTTCTTTTTCTTTCTTTCTTTTCTTTCTTTTTCGGTTCTATATGTATTCATAAAAAAAATCACAGTTATATTTGTTTTTACTTCTTTTTTTAACAAAGTAAGAACAGTTAGTATTAAACTTTTTTGTTGTGTTTTTACTTTACTTTACGCTGTATCTTATGTTGGTAATTCTATATAAATAAATAAATTCATTTGAACACCGTGAGTGTCACTATTTTACACTGACTGTGCTAGTCACTAGTGATATCAAAATGACATTTCTATACATATAATAAAACTGTAGAGGTCGAATGTCCGTACATAGAAAAAAAACTTAAAATCAAGTCAGGGGGATGTAAAAAGAGAAAACCTGCCATAGGTTTTTTTTGTTTCTCTGTCTGTTCGTCTGTTTGTATGTTTGTACGGGCTAATCTCCGAAACGGCTGGGCCGAAATTTCAATGAAATTTTGCATGGTAACTTTTTTTGGTATTTTCCCTCTTTTCCCCCTCATCCCCCTGACTTGGTTTTAAGCATTTTTTTTATATGTACAGACATTCGACCTCTACAGTTTTATTATTATTATTTATATATTATTTAAAACTTCAGTACATTTGGTGTACATGGCATTATGTGTAGATTATTGATTTGATATAAATAATTAAATCTGACTTTCCCATGGATTCGAACCCGCCACGGGTTACCGCCTCAGATACAGTAACACCATGAAACCGGTGTACAAATCACTCAATCACGGAGGTAGCACAGCATTAAAATTTAAATTTTTTTAATTCGGTATTGTCTGTTAATAATTATAGATAGATCCCTTCTGATTATAAATTACGAGTGTAGGTGTGGGCAATGTGCCTTTAGCTTATCCCTGAAGAGGTAGGCAGTGGCAACACCCAGGTAATTTCTCCTGATATGCTGTCCCCATGTAGGACGAGACCCTTGCCAGGCATCGGGCATAGTGTGACAATTTTTTTTTATTAATTTTATTATCCAAAATATACATCACATTACTTATAATTATAGTCTTGTTGTTGGCGAGGAAACGGTCATTAATTCAGTCCGTATATTCTGGATATCTTAAACATATCTGTCCCGTGTTGGTCCGGGACAGTCCCATGTTGGTCCGGGACAGTCCCATGTTGGTCCGGGTCTAAAAAAGAATGTACCAACTGCTCTTCTCGCCTAGCATATCGTAAAAGGCGACTAAGGGCGTATTGGGTACTGGGTCTGTGATTGTGTAGGCGATGAGCTAGCCACTTGTTACTACTCTTTCACGATTTTTCATCTGACCAAACCCAATTTTGTATGGATAAATGTGGTCTTATGGAACGCAGCGCTCCTTGGACTCTGTCTACCCTTCGGGGATTACAGGAGTGATTGTATATAATATATGTATGTTTAACTTATACAAGTACTCTTCTGCTTCTAGTACTAAGTACTAGTAATAAATCCTATAATTCTGCCAAACATAAAAATGACTCTAAATTAATTACAAATTTATGTTACCAATTATTTAAGAAGAAAACGATACAAAATAATATTGGGTACTTACCTATGAAATTTGTGTTTTTATTCTGTTATAGCAATTTGTCCGTAACTATTAAGTTTCAGAACATTCTTATAAAATTATTGCCTCTTCTAAAAATAGACCATATATTTAATTTGATAATTTTTTGTAAGTTTAATTGTGTTAAATTTAGACATAAAGACAATTATTTTTAACTGTCTCCCGAATACATCATTTGATTTGCATTAACATAAAAACGATGAATAATTTTTATCAAGCGTGTTCACACACATAATGCTAAAGCTTGTGTAATGATACATGCCAAATATTATTATCTCAGGATTTGTCGTTGTGAAGATAACTGATAAAATGTTAGTATGTAAAATGCAGACATCCCCAAAATCTCCATATTTTGTATGTATACCAATTTCATAGGTAAGGACCTAATATTAATGGTACGCTGCGGGATCGTGAGACCTCTTGCACTACACACGACAGGTTTAATGAAATTTAGCGATGAGCTTAATGTCCTACTCAACATCGGAGATAACTTCTACAGCAGGAAAATGATTCAATCGACACGCCACGCGAACGGCGCGCTAGTACAAAATACAACAAAAGCTCGCACTGCCGACAATTATAAGGAAAATTGAAATATTATTAGTGAATAGACGTCGATATTTAGTTTATTAGCCGAAACAGAGTGGGTGGACCCCGACAAAGGTTCGGTTTTCGTTTTTATTAGCCCCAATGAACCCTGACTGGAGACGGGCGTGCGTTTAGACGAGTGTCGGGTCCAGTGGTATGGCTTTACCAGTTACTGGAATTGTACTGGAAGACATGTTTTGTTTTTTTTATATGTCAAAATTTTACAATTCGCTCTCAATTGAATATTTTTGATAAAACAAATAAAACTCATTACATCACAAGGATAAACATTATCGAAAACAAGTTTATTAGCACAATACAGTATCCGTATAACTCACGTTCAGTATAAAACTGGAATATAAAGTAGAAAAATAATAATTATATCAGTACCCAGTAATTTTTTCGGCTATTATGAGCGGGTACTAGACCGTGGTTTTATCTGTTGAAAATATTAGTTGATATTTTCAATCTAATAATTAAATAAACTGGTTTTTAATTTAAACGTAACCAAAGAATATTATTATATGAAAGCGTAGAATGAATTAATGAACTTGCTTTCATACTTTACAGGCTTAAATTGTCTAGTACAGTGTTGCTAATTAAAAATGATTACTGATAGTGCCTAAACGCCAATTTTTTTGCAGTACGTGCAACATGCAAATTTTTCATCTCCAGTTCACTTTTCAAAATGTGTCCAAATTTCCGCATTTCGTCTAGACATTATGAAAAATAAGCACCAATAAACAGTTCCGCAACGAAATCACTTACTTCAACTGACTACTTGCAACTAATAAATAAAAATATTCAATCGAATAAAAATATCAGAAAGAAATGAACTGTTAATTATCATTATTCGATCACCAATACCATTTAATTTTAATACTTATTCCAAAAGCAACAGAACCTAGAATCGAGTGCAACCAAAAAAATGTTATGTTGTCAAGAAAAAAACATGCTTAATGAGAAGACAATTGAAATCAAATTCGATCGCATCAGGCGATCAGCTTAGGCATCGATGCGCCTGGGTCACCTGCCGTCTCGCTCTAACGGGCGATCGGCTTTCGTCGGCTCACTCACTCAGCTCGGTCCGTTGATATACCTAACTAATATTTTCAACTGCGCGCGGTAAGGTGCCAGGATGTCCGAATCGAATAACGATAATTTTATCAGTTAATGTTGATTTCAATTATTGACTGTTAATGATATTTTTATTTATCTGTTAATTTTAACGAATAATTAATATATTTAACAACTCTATTTCATAGCAGCGTACGCGCTTTTTCGTCATAATGTCCGCTTTCCGGTTGACTGGTAGAGAATGCCTCAAGGCTATAAGTTCGCCTTTGTACGTCGTGCATAAAAAATAAACAAATAAATAAATGTATGGAAAACTCGCTGGGCGCGCTGTTAGCCAAGGCTGCCCTGATAAAACACCTGTCAACTAGCAATCGGGCTGAAACTTTGGGAATAGTTCAGACCCCGGTAACAATGCAACTTGCAACTACTTTCAACTTTCTACGAGCACTTTCAGGTCAAAATTTCAACAGCTTTCAGGTTTTGTATGGAGAGACTACGCACAGCGCAATCTATTGATTGGTGTTAAACCACCAATCAAAAGATGGCGCTGTGCGAAGTTAAAAAGAGCAAAATAATAATAAACAAACATGCGGGGCCGAAGAGTCACTCATAATGGGGGAGCACATCCTTGAAACTTTACACTAACTATTTCTGCATGCCATGTACTCCATTATAATTCCTATAATTTGATTCATGCATTTATTCTATTTTATGGTATTTTTATTTTAAACCTCATTGCTAACTTAAATTCAAACATGCCCTTCGGTTAGCGGTGGAGTTGATCTGGTGCTTTTCCAGAACGTCAATGAACGTTTGTCTAGGCCGTCTAGGAAATCTCCACCTGTCAAATGTGCGCTTGTAGTACGAGTACCAGTCAAGTCCAAACGAGTCACAAGGAGTCCTCGCTAACAAAATTATCGTCGCCGTCTTCAGCTTTGATTTGCTTAATCAGAGCGTCTGATCGTGTTAGGGCTATCGCTGTGTTTTATTTGTTTCTATAGGAGGAGTTTATTTTATTCAGTTTATTTGCTTATCAATTTATTCAGTAGATGTTGGAGAGGAATTAAGGTTAAAATTGTTTGTTGATGTGTATGTTTTCGTTGGTCTCAAGATAGACATTATCTACTGTCTTCACATTACTTTCTACCGTGTGATAGTCGAGCCCTTTGGAAGTGGCTCATTAAAAAAATACTACCAACCCATCTCTTCCCTTGGGTGTCGTAAAGGCGACTAATGGAATTAGAACTGAACAACATCTTATAGCGGCGACGGCCCACCACCTGTCACGCTGAGTGCAGTCACTGCTTGCTGAAGCGCGGACTATGGCAATGCACTGCTTTTGCGGTCTTTTGGCTAGTCTCTGACTAACCCTTAGGGGATAATAGTCGTGATTATATGTAACACCGTATTACAACTTCTATTTTATGAGTACTGTTTCTTTCGAGGGTTACTTATATATTTATTTAGTTTTGTTTATCTTCGACCGTTAAAAACTTTTTTAATGGTAATGTTACAATTGTTACAGCACTTTCTTAGGTAATCATTTGTTTGGTGTTTTACATAGGTATTCCCAAAAATAAAATACAATATAATTATTCCAAATAAACTAAATTGATGAGTGGTGAAGAAATTTATTTATCAAACAAAGATTTGCTCCAGCAGGATTCGATCACGGGACCTCTTCAATTATTAGTGGTCAGTGAATCAACCAAACAATCCACCATAAACACAGACAATAACAAACGGAACTACAATCTAAAATTTACAATTTTAAGGCCAAAAACCTAACAGCCAATAGAAACTCCAAGATTTAATCGCAGCATCCAATAACGTGGCCCCACGGAACGGCATTAGTCAAGCCACATAAATATCGAGGAACAATGTCGGCGACATATTGTTGCGCGTCGACGCGTGATATCTTCTCGCAACAGGCGCGTCATTGTCGCTGTTTAAGTTTGCTGTTTGTCGCTCAAAAGGATGGGGTACGACTAAATTTTGTTTTTTGAACTCTGTGGATTTGTTTGGCTTCATCACGCCTACAATCCCGAAGGGGTAGTCAGGGGTGCATTATACATTACCCACCCTTTGCCTGTAATTTTGTTGGTCTCCAGTAATAGGGGACAAGCAAAGGAATAAGAATTGCATATTCGGACAGATACGGGGAGAAATCATTCACTCCGAATCAAGAACTGCATCTGTTTTCAAAGAACGCCAATTGTATGGCTATAAGAATTTTTAATAAATTACCTAATGACTTCAAAGTCTTGACATTTAATAAATTTAAGTTGAAATTATTTATTAAACAAAATGTATTACACAACTGGTGAATTTCTAAATGATGAATTCTTATCATTACTATTCTTAGTTGACATTAGATTTTCTTACCCATTAACAAATTGACATTATAATTATTCATAATTATTTTTTAATTGACATGATCATTATTCAATGTGAATTGGCAGTAACTTCTGCGATGTATGATTGTATGAAATACGAAAACATTTCATCCTCATTTTGATTTATATAAATTGTATCTTCATTTTTTCCACACATTTTACTCCTCATGTTTTTGAGGAAGGCCTGTCCCAGCAGTGAAGTGAACGCATATATAGGCTGAAAACGATATTCAGTAGAATATGTTAGTAAAATTCTATTTGTAAGATCTTTGTTACCATATTATGACAAATAAACAATTACTATTCTTCTTATTTAATTTTATTATTAGCTCGACCAATGGTCGGTTTTTTATTTTAGAACCAGGTACGGGCTTATACCAAGTATCCTGGTCCTAGTGTACTGTATTTTAACTGGTGTTATATGGTGTGGTGTGTGACTGAGTTGTGTGGTGTACAAAGTTTGTGTGTGTTAATGTGTCTTGTGTTGTAGGGTCTGTCTGCTCGTTGTTTTGGCGGAGTGAGGTATTATTATTACAAAGCTTATTGCCGTTACAGGGCCCAATAGAAAATCCATAAGCACTCTGTAATTTAAACCAAAGCTTCAACAACCAGGGCAGATGGTACATACTACCAAATAGAATCTCTGCAGCCTGATAAATTATTAATTGCAATGTACTATTACACTGTTCTACAAGGGTTGAAAATTACTTATGTAGTCCCGAGACGCTAACATAGGTCGAGGGAATAAATAAGTTTCTTACCCGAGGGAAATACTATGCTTTTCAATACGAATACGAGGATGGAAAACGTATATTATACTTACATAGCCAGAGAGAAATTACAGAGAAAATGTTTAATCTATACATACAGAACTGCTGGGGTCGAACGTCTGTAGATGGAAAAAAATGCTTGAAACCAAATCGGGGGGATGTAAAAAGAGGAAATATAGGTACCAGAAAAAAAATTCTCTGTTTGTATGGCTAATCTCCAAAATGGCTGCACCGATTTCAATAAAATTTTGCATGGTGATACCTTATACCAGTATCCCTGGTTCAATTAAAGGGTTCTCGTGGGATAGTTAAAAAAACCATAGTAACAGCGGACGAAGTCGCGGGTAACAGCTAGTTTAAATTAAAATTGTTTTTACAATGTCCTCGATGGTTAAATGGCGCCATTTAGTTGCATGCGCACAAAACAGAAATGTACAATTTTCCGTTGTTCCGAAGTGTACAGAAGTGAACAATGTTGGTGCCATGGCTGAAAAATAATTTACAGCACTGTAGTTAACTTGGAAAAACGGCACTACTCGTTCAAGAGGTTGCCGGATCGATTTCTTGTAAATCCGCCAATGAATAAAACTTGGATAGTGTCTATGTTCGTAGCTTAGCAACGTTTATTAATAACAAGATTGTCAAACAAAACAGTTTTTCATTTCAAGGCATTTTATTATTTTCAATTAGTACAACACAATTTATACAGATAGTTTATCGGGAATATTGCTATAGGCTCGCCTGTCTGGGGGCTTAGACATGTCCTCAGCCTATATACGTCCCACTGCTGGGCACAGGCCTTCCTCATGGAGAAACACGTGAGCAGTACGAGCCGTAACACCACCACGCAGGCCCAATGCGGGTTGGTGGGTAGAAATAGTTGCGATAGCCGAATAGAGCAACGGCTTAACGTGCCTTCCGAAGCACGGACGAGCTCGAGATAACAATGTTTTGGTCACCCATCCACGGCCTGGCAATGGCGAAGGTAGTTTGGTTTTCAATCGAAAGCCAAAGCATACTAACCACTACGCAACCGAGCTCCTCACTTAGACTTAGTTCGCCTACCTCCTCGAGGATAGGGGTAAGGTATCCCTTATTTAATTTCACTAGCTTTTGCTCACGATTTCTGGTGGAATAATAGTGTTAAGCGTAATGTTAATAGCCTATAGCCTTCCACAATAAACGGGCTATCTAAGACTGAAATAACTTTTCAAATCGAACCAGTAGTTCCTGAGAAAAGCGCGTTCAACCAAACAAACAAACTCTTCGGCTGTATAATATTAGTATAGATATAGCAAACTTATGGTTACCTGAAGAACCCATAACATAAGCCTATCCATTGGTTATTTTCATAGATAAGACCCTAGATGGGTCACCAAAGTGTGTTATCTTGAATTTCACTTGAGATGGCACGTAGCAGAACACACACATCTTTAATATCGCATTTAGACATTACTCGCTGGCCACATTTAGGATATTCGAGATGTTTTAAAATGGTCGTTCCTTAAAATCATTACCGAATCGCCATCGAACATCGATCGTTCCATTCCGAATAACAATCAACTGTTGAGGTCCACCAGCCCACAGGCGCCATGATTTCGCGCTTCCGGCCCCAAAGATAAGATGGCGGCGGGCAATTTCCTTTTTGGCGCGAACTTTGCGTGCGTCTGACGTGGGACCTCTTTGCTTCGATAATTGGCTCTCCGGAGGGTTTTTTGTTCGACTCACTTTGTCATCCACTTAGCCTCGCCTCTTGGTTTGCTCCGCTCGTGAATGGGCTTGTTGCCAAGCTGGGAGACAAGTGACTGTATTTGTTAGATAGGGTGCTAAGTATGAATTCTGAAGGCCTTTAATAACTAATTTGACATAACATAATAACGACCTTCGTGGACGACCGTCTGTACGCCGGCCTCAAGGCGTCGCCATCTCGAGGGGTCCTGGGTTCGATCCCCAGTGGAGACAAGTGTTTGGGTGATGAATTTTCAGACATTTGTTCTCCAGTCTTGGATGTTCATTATATATGTATAACATTATATCTATTCTGAATAATTATGTGTATTTATCTATTAAATATATTTGTCCGTCATCTAGTATCCGTAACACTAGCAGCATCTAGTTGCTTAAAATGGGACTAGTTGATAGGTGTGAATGTCTGGGGATATTTATTTTAATTATTTATTATGTCATCACAGCTACAATCCACGAAAGTATTCAGAATTAAGACACATTTTGTCAATGTTTAGGTTCCTGTAACAGGTGATTCTGCTGCCTTCCTGTTGCCACCAGCGAAGGTAGTGTTTTTTTTATGAGATAGGGGGCAAACGATATAGAAAACAAGGCTACTTTCACCTTTCACCATGGTCAGTTCCTCTGTGCGTTGGTCACTGCAACCGTTTCTTACCACTAGCACCGATCCGTTTTTTGGGGCTTGGTGGTGTTACGGCCCATACTCCTTGTGTCAATGAAACTAGTTTATCTTGACAAAACTAATAGGTTATAGACGTGGTGCGCCGGCGATTCAAAATGTAAGTAAGTGACCTATTTCCTTCTGCCGTAGCGATGGGATGCGCCGCTCGTCAGTTGACTTGGTGATGTGCAACGACACCTTGTAAGAAGTTGTTTCTCCATGTAAGAAGGGCTGGGACCACGGATATAGGTTGATGATGATTACTATTTGCTAGTGTTAAGTTCGGGAAAGGCAAGACATTATTACCAAGGTAGTAATTTAAGATTAATAGCAGATTTAATCTAATAGTCGTTACTTGCCTCAACTGCGACAGGTCCGCAACCCCCATAATTCAAGTTTCAATAAGATCCGATGTATCCGAAACAGAGTTTGCGACATTACATCAGTGACGGGACAATTGAAACAATATCCGTTTTCTGTATCCGATCGCAAACTGTGAATTATGTGCGTTTTATCCGGTATAAGGCCGCTTTATGGCCGTAGGATTGTCGACATATAAATTTTTATATCGTTTCGGATCTAAAAGAGATACAGCGATGTTACGGGTCCGATAGGAGGCGATTCTGTATTTTATCTCGATAGTTTAGTTTGATCTTTGATTTAAGCTTTTTATTTGAGTTTTATACTGTTGCAACGTGCTAAGTTTTTCTTTATTTAATTGCCTACATCTACAAATGATATTTACCGCCGGTATGTCATTGTGTTGCCTCCGTTTTTAAACCCAGACCTCGAGTTTTCATGGGAATGAAAGAAAGATCGTTGAGGTGAGGTTAATAAAGACTAAGTATTTACACATATATTTTTTTTCCTATCACAGGCAGGAGCAGGAGGAGCTCGGTGGCGTAGTGGTCAGTGCGCTTTGGCTTCGATCGAAAACAAAGCTACCTTCGCCATGGTCAGGCCGTGGATGGGTGACCAAGACTTTGTGATCTCGAGCTCCTCCGTGCTTCGGAAGGCACGTTAAGCCGTTGGTCTCGGTCGCATTTGTGACCGTTTCTACCCACCAACCCGCATTGGGCCAGCGTGGTGGTGTTACGGCCCATACTCCTCATGTGTTTCTCCATGAGGAAGGCCTGTCCCAGCAGTGGGACGTATATAGGCTGATGACGAGGCAACCTCTTGGCCTTCATCTCACCTGATGATAAGTGACGATAAGTCCGAAGGTGGCAACGAGCTCCTCAACAACTGAGGAATACAGAGCTTTATTACCTCTAAGTGTCGAAACACAACAATGCTTTATAAAATATTGTTATTTTGGCGACAGATTTACGGTGGTAGCTAAGCAGAAAAACCCCTGCCCTCGTGGGGAATCGATCGCCGGACCTCCCGATGAACACCCGCTGGTGTCAATCACTAATAATAAAATGACTGATTTTAAAGAATTTCCGTTTTTGTTAAGTTTTAGTTTACTTTTGACATCTAGGTAATTGAATTGAGTAATAATGAAAGAGAGGGATTATAGTTGCTATCTTTATTTATTGTTTAAATCACAAGGCCTTATAGTAAATAACGGTTGGCGTAACTTTTGACAATGGTAACACCTATTACAAAATGTCTAAGGGTGAATTCGACCAAATTTTGTGTATTACAGGAGGATTCGAACACCAATAAATGCTTAAATTGCATTGGTTAAATCCACTTTAATGGCTGAGTCCCGCGTGCCATGTGCGCGCGATTCTGACTCCTCCGACGATTTTTAGCAGTTTACGCATCTGATGAAGCGTAGGTAATGAAGAAGATAGGTATTACTACACTAGTGTAGCTAATCGAAATTTAGTCAGATTTGCCCTAAATTAAACAAAATGTGTATTCAGCTATTCAATTTCAAATTAAAATAACCTCACAAAATCTTAATGTCAAAAGATAAATTGAGAGCAAAAACACAATCTTGGCATGGAGATGACGTAATGGCAAGAATGGCTATGTGACCAAAAAAGCTATGATTATGAGATTGGATGAGGTAGGCAGAGTATGCCGCTTTGGCACACATTTTTGATAAATCCCTAAAATCTTTACTTTGTCTACGATTTTGTCTATTAATAATAATATAATAATATACCTTTATTGTACTTCCAAGATAAAGTATTACATGGGTTGGTACAGCTTCATTTAAGTTTATAATAGACACTTGTATTAGAAGAGTACCCTCTTAGCAGTGTACTTATTTTGTATCTTAAAAGCAAAAGTGTCTTTTAATAATGGAGGGATGATTACTTAATTCTGTATAAGATATAAAAGGAAAAAGCAAAATATCGCGTGTTATCCATAATTTTTTAATTGTGTATTGTTGTGTATAGCGTGTATATATGTATATGTGTGTTTGATGCGTTTGTGTTTGGGCGTGTGAGTGCTAGTGTGCTCGTGCGTGTGTGAGTGAATGTGTTTTTATTTGATGTCTGTTGTTTGAGTGTGAGGCGTGTGTGTGCTAGATGTTCATTACCATAATGTAATTGTTCATTACCATAAAGTGTTAATGTCACATGCCAGTTGTTGTATATTATAACAGGATTATAATATAACAGGATATTTATCCCGTTTTTGACCCGTGTTGGTCCGGGACACAAAAAGATTGTACTAACTGCTTTTATTGCCTAGCATGTCGTAAAAGGCGACTAAGGGCGTATTGGGACTGGGTCTGTGATTGTGTAGGCGATGAGCTAGCCACTTGTTACTACTCTTTCATGATTTTCATCTGACCAAACCCAATTTTTGTATGTCTTGGTCTTAAGGAACACAGTACTATGGACATAGTGTATATAGTATGTATCATATACTTTATATACATATATTTTTCTTTCTTCTGTTGTTTTTATATAGACATATGTATTCTATAAATATATATTATATTTTATCTATTTCTTTTTATTTTATTATGTTATTGTATTTGAATTTTAGTTTTTATTATCTTTATATTTTTTTTCTCTTTTGCACACACCTGTCATAGGTTGGCTGGCAGAGATCTCTATTAGAGATAAGTCCTCCTTTGCATACTTTTTTTATTTACTGTAATTTTGTTTATTGGTGCAATAAAGAGTTTATTAGGTACTCTTATGACTATGCCTACTCTTTCGGGGATTACAGGCGTGATTGTATGTAAGTGTGTATGTAGGATTTTTATTAAATAAGCAAATGTACGATACAATAATTATTGTATGCCCGATCGCTTACAGAGATGAAATATTTTAGGTTGCTCTTGTAAACGGGGGCACGAGGGGAAGGGAAGAGAATGTTTATATCGAGATTGATAGACGAGAACGGAAACAAAAGACATGTTGCACCGACCCCAAATAAAATTAGGAATAGGGCAAGAAAATGATGATTAAATGTTAAGCGGTCATACGAGTATTCAGTTCATTTTCGACTCAAGAATTCTTATTTATTTATTTTATTTTGTTTGGGTAGCTAACAGCTTTAAAATAACAAAATAATTACAAAACAAAAAACTTCAAGCTAATAAGAAGCTACCACACATAGAAAACTACTTACTAACTAGTTGATATAAGGAGGACAATGCAAAATATACCTAAAAAGATGGAATCAAATTGGTATTTTGATAGACTGCATCCGTATCAGTGTATTTTTTGTCACACTAACACTCAGTTGCACAAAGATTTTTTAAGGACGACATTTGTTAATGAGACAGCAGCCATTACATTTGCGCCAGTGACAGAAAAGATTAGGAGCAATAGGTTAGCGTGGTATGGACATGTGATGAGGAGGGATGAATGTCACATTACAAGAAGGATGCTGAGCATGGATGTGGACGGACCTAGAGTTAGAGGAAGACCAAAGAAGCGATGGATTGAATGCGTGAAGAATGATATGAGGATAAAAGTAGTGGATGCTGAGCTGACGAGTGACAGAGGAGAATGGAAGAAGAAGACATGTTGTGCCGACCCCACCTAGAGTGGGAAAAGGGCAAGAAGAAGAAGAAGAAGATTTGTTAATGAGACATTAAAATTTTAAAGTTCATTAAATTTGAAGTTGTCACACAAAACAGTTCTAGCTAATGTCTCTTTAGCATTGACAGGGTGCTAATGTCGTTTAGTGCAACGTAAAACTACGCTAAGGTGTTCTTTTGACACTTCAATAAATAAATTTAATGGAGCATTAGGGATAATGCCGACATTAAATTTTAAAGTTCGTTTCTGCAACTGCGTGTTAGACTATCACTGAAGATGTCGATATCACCACTAACACTATTTATTCATTACTTACTCTAATTATGTAGCTATTACGTCTGTAGTTGGTGCTAACAAATGGTACATTAAGAATTTTATATAAATTGTTATGTCTCTTGCGCATTGGTACGTTGAATGTGACTTTCTTTCTTTCTTATCTAACCCTATTATATTACTAAGCAACGATAAACTTCAGAAAATAAGCGACGCACAATAAAGTATAAGATAACTCATATTTCTGCATTGTTACGTTTTTTGTAAAAATACTTCTGTTTAAGGTTATTATTAAATCTGATTAAGGTTACTCATGATGAGTAATATCGTTTCGAAACTAGAGATAAATTTTCGTTTTTTATGACTTTAAATCTACACGCTTTTTGTATGACCTGTGCCACACTTCTTGTGTTAAATGTCTTTGATTACTAGACGCCTTATCCATTTTAGCCATCGCTTTCGCTCTCAGATCTTCCATCAGAGTCGCTGGACAATTTATTGATAGATTCATTAGATGCAAAGAAACCCAATATACGCCCATCACGCAAAAACCATAAATTAGATTTGAATGCAGCTTTAACCGATGTAATGGAAGAGGTCTATTTTTAAATTATGGCTTCTACTATTTTTCTAACGACGATTTATAAATAATTTAAAATAAATCTATACATATAATAAAACTGTAGAGGTTGAGTGTCTGTACATAGAAAAAAATGCTTAAAATCAAGCCAGGGAGATGTAAAAATGAGGGAAAATACCAAAGAAATCTTTTTTATATTTTTTGTTTCACTGTCTGTTCGTCTTATTTGTCTGTTTGTACGGGCTAATCTCCGAAATTACCTACCTTAAATACCCTTAAATATGCCCTTGAATACATTCCACTGCATTGCATAGGGGACGCAAATGCATGTATTGCTCGAAAACCCCGACCAACCGTCGGGTTTGCGCTGCTAACCTTTCTGCGCGCGTCCGAATGGCTGCAAAAACGTAATAAAATGCCACGTTGTGTGATAATTAGCGGACGGGCATCGGCGACATCGGTATCTTTCAATCAGTTTGGATCTCCTGTCTCAAAATTACGGCTGTGATGAAGTAGACGTTAAAAAGTTGACACGCTTGGTTTCAATACAAAACGTTATAATTTCGTTACCTATGTAATACTATTAGGCCAATAGCTTATCTACCAAAGCACAGAAAAGTTGAAGATCGCAAATTTTTGGTCACTTATCCTACTATGACGAAAGATCATTTGCTTTCAACCCCGAAACTAAGCTTGTTTGAATCACAACGTCAAAAAGCTTTTCAGTAGCAGGAAAACCCGTTTCAGCAATTGATCGATCTATGGTATGATTTTCGGAATATAAAATTTTTAAATTGAATCCTAAATTATAAAATAAGTCGACAATTCCATTGCATTCCAATATACGATGCTACATTACGGCTCTATTCGCGCGCCCTCGTTGCCATGACAGCGACACGTCTCGCCACGCCCCCTCGTTATGTTAGGGATGCGCTATGACCTCGATTGTTTTTTATATCGATGGTTCAGCATTGTTAGTCTGTTGTTGTGTATGCAAAATTTGTGCTGTTTGTTAGGAATCGGCATAGAAGTGGTTTTTATGTGTATTTTTGTGTTGCCAGTAATTGGTTTTAGAGTTTGGGCGTGAATGTAGAATGTTTATTTATCCAGTAGTTTTAGTTGCGTGTTTTTGGTTTGTAAAATAGCTTTGCCTATGTGACTTTATGTTGCATATTAAGTATTCATATTTTCAAGTTTATTAAACATTCAATTTATATAGAGGAATACGTAATAGATAAGAAAAAAATCCTTGTTAAGAATATCACTATGTATCGAGATATTTTTTTATTAATGGTAAACCCATTAAAATCAAAATATCTAGAAACATTTAGATACATAGCACGGAAGTAGACTTATAATAATTGAATTATTGACAGCTGATATGTATACTACAAGACATGTAGAAAGGTTTAGGAAGTGTGAATAGGTAGGAAGATGAATAATTATGCAACTTTAACTTTTTCAACTAGTTGTGTTCAAATAAAAGCTTCGGTGTTAATTTTCACATATAACTAGTGAAGGATTTTACACTACGGTTCAATTAACAAAGTAAACGTTATTATTCAATTCAAAATATTATTGAATTACTACATATTTCTTTTCAATGTCCTAATCTTTGGCGGCCGGTCGCCGGTTCAATTTCTACACATGGTAAGTATTTCATCATATCAAACTTAATCTGGTTAATCTCCACTCATGGTGGTCTTTTAAGGGCATGTCATTGTGTTCAATTTTGTTACGCAGTAAGTTAGTCAAAATTTTCTTAAATCACATTACATAGCTAATTCAATTTTTTAATAGTTTATTTATATTAAAATTGTTTTTTTTTCCTAAAATTATGTCATTAGTTATCACCATGACCTTTCTCTTAAAAAATTAATGAATACCCAAGGCATGTTATCTACAAAAAATAACTAAGCTCCCAAACTTGCGCACAATATTAAAATATCACCTTCCAATACACCAATAAAGTTGAGGCATGTAAAGAGTTCCGAACAAAATATTTGACGGCTCATAGCTGACGAGGTATCTCCCGGGTGTGAGGGAATCCCGGCTTCAGTGGCGGACGTTTGACCTGAATATCGTATATTTTAAGAATAGCTTTAGGCATTTTTATTTATTGTTTGAATTGTAACATTTGCGACATGTGCCGCAACTACCTTTTGTTTTCTGTAGCAGATTGAGTATTTATTTCGGTTTAATAGCCTTTGATAATTTTTTATATTTGTGACAATATGGTTTAAAAATAAATATTTTAGGCAAAGAAGTGGCACATTTTCAAATGATTTAATTATTCCAAAATAAGGTTTAGTATTTAAAAAAAGTTCATATATATATACACATGGATAAATTTTACTCCTTTCGAGTAACATTTTTTAAAAGTAAAATTTCGTTTGAGTCTCAGAAAGAACAAAATAAATATTTGTATGAACCTGATAATAAATAAACAATTTTTCACTAGTCAAGGATGTTGGTTTGGTATTTATAATATTTTGAAATATTTACTTAATTTAAAAATATAATCCAAAAAGTTATAAAAATATTAAATTTATTTATTAGTTTATATTTTTGGAACATTCAATTGTATATCTTACTATAATATTACTTTTGACTAACTTTTGTAATCTTGGACAAGATATCTTTGACGTGGAATGTATACGAAGTACTATTTCCCACAGGATACTACTGGGTAATCCTTTTGAAAGAATTTTCATTAATTGCCAGTTCTGGAACGTATATAGGACGAAATGGAGCTTTTTTAAGTTACATCAGATATCTATTGTTTGAATTTCTTTTCAATCATAATTTCCCACGAGAACCTGTCCTTAGCGATATCAGAATTGTTTACCGTTTAATTTAAATGCGTCACTTATTCCGCCCCATTTCCATTCAAAACAATGCTGGAGCAATAACGGCATATTTCAATATCGATAAGTTCATTCCCCACATCCCTAGCCTCCTTAAAAGCGTCAGTGAAATTCCTGGCGTCCCGATCTTCCCTTCTCTCCAATATTTGTCGTCGTCGCCGACCGCATATTAAGAGCAGTCGCATTCTTTCCCTCGCAGTAGGTATGTTGAACAATGCGGACATCTCGATTATAAGGGGTTGCTTCGAACAAATTATCTATTGACTCCAAAGGCATTGATGGAAATTGAAAAGCTTTAATTATGACGTCTTTTGTTCGTTTGAATGATTTTGGATGGATTTTACGAGATGAAAGTGGGTTAAGAAGTCTACCTAAGGAATTTATTTGACAATTGATTTGCCAGCTTGTTACCATACACAAAGCAGAATGTAATTTAAACAGTATTCATAATACACTGTCCTAATGTTTTATTTAAACTAGGTTGTATAGACCGGGATTGATCTTGTGCACGAGAATTAAGTTATTGTTAAATAAAAATAAGTTATAAAACAAGAGGTTTCTATATATAAAAGTTCTTAGGTAGAAGACGTAGATATACACCAAAGCAAAAATAAATCCTTAAATATCCAGTGTAATATTTTTTACATTTATTCCTATATATTACAGTTTTTTTATGGTAGTTTCTTTGTATCTTTAAGGTACTGTTCTAATATCATACACTTAATTGTTAATTCATGAGCCCAGATTGCAGTAAGGTAAACATTTCAGAAAAGGTCAAAACACTTAGCTCACACACACAAGCCATGTTAAACTATCATAGTAATTATTTTAGAACACGCTCTAGACTTGCCGAGGGATGTGTTCCTGAAATATCAATCATAATCCAAATTAGTCCACGGGGCTTCCCTTACCAGATCTTTCGTTAGGAAAGCCTACCAATACTATGGTATATAACTACATTCAACATTAGTAAATTTATTTTACTTTTTTTATAAAAATATGAATGCTGCACAATGCCAATAAAATTCATAATTTTAGAAATTGGTAATGAAACTATTGGTATCTATGTATAGTTGTAATTTTATAATTCCCTTTGTTAGAATAGCTCCACATTTTTGGCTTGTGTAATTTTTAATTTGTGCAAATAACTGCCTGTATATATTTACCGTACTACCAAGGCTGGTAGATTTGTGAGCAAATCGTATTAGTATTTTTCTTTTGTCAAGTTCATGAAACTTTTTTCACGATCGCAACTATGCGCTAAAGCACGCCTAATCTGAATAAAGATCTTTTATTAAAACGTGAGATTTACAATTATTCAAAAAATAAATGTTCCATCGATAACAATATCTAGTCGACATTTTTACATCACTAGTTAACCCGGAGACTGCACGGATCCCCTCAAAATTTGAGATGCGGGAAAATTGCGATAAATACCTTTAAAGTATGTGAACGAGTCAAAGCGGTGAATTTGTGCTGAGTGCAATGTACAGTCACGAGTATGAACATGTATACACTTTTGACAGTAAATGACTTCTATTACAAACGTATACAGACGATAATTGTCCAGAAGTGTACTGGGGGTGTGGTATTATTATTGAGTATACTATGGATAGTTTTGTTTTAAACACAACAGTTCATTGTGAATCGCTTGCCTTTCATTTACCATTGGCATGACAACATGCTCACCTTTATTACACAGGAATCTAAGCATGCGAAATGAGGGTGTAATCACCTCTGCATTAACATATTTTTGTTTTGATAAAATACAGATATTATTTTGAACACATGTTAACATGGTTTCCAGAAATGCGCTTATAACGCAAAGTTTATGAGATATGAATTTTTTTCTTTAAATTAATTTTAATATTTATTATGGAATTAGAAGTATTGTTGAACGGCTTAATAAGTTTTTTTATATGAAATGAGCATACGGTTCACCCGATGGAAGATGATCACCGTCGCCCATAGACATCTGCCAAACCTGAGGAACTGCACATATGTTGTCGGTCTTTTAGGAATAAGTACGCTCTTTTCTTGAACGACTCAAGGTTCTATCGGTCCGAAAATACTGCTGGCGACAATATGTTGTGGATTGAAACGTAAATTAATATTATTATTAACATTTATATTTTTTATTACTTAATATGCTTACTTAAAGTCCAATAAGATGCTGACTGTAAGTACCTGAAACAAAATTAATAAAATTTAATTTTTATTTATTCACATTGGTCGCAGAGCAGACGGCCGTTCAGACGCAAAGGGTCTGTTACATGACATCTTTGGTAGGGTCCCCACGAGACCAAAGATCTGGTGAAGGTCACGGGAAATCACCTGATGTCGGTAAAGCAGGACCTTTTTTATGGAAATCTATGCAGCAGAATACTACTCGCTGATTAATCACAAAATCTCAGAGACTACACCTACAAGATTAAAATTTTGCAGGTAGGTTCCTCAAAGGGTGTAGACATCTGCTAGGAACGGGTTTTACGCAGCTTCACCCATACGGAGGTAAAACGGCGGTAAGCCGAGGCTAGCGCTGTAAAATATAATTACCTATTAGCGGTCTTTAAGATCCAAAGTGAAAGTATAATAAACGGGCATTAGTCATAAAAATATTTACAAAAGTACATTTGTTTTGGTACCTGATCCTTTATGTCGTCGTCAGACACAAAATGTTTTAATCGTTTCCGGATTGCGTGAGGGAGATAAAGATAACATTGATCAGAAAACCACCCAAGACAGTATTTTGTAATTTAAAAGTTTTAAAAAATTACTTTTCGGCTTGATTTGACTAAGTTTACGCCCAAAAATCATTGAAAATAAATTTATTTTGACACATAACTATCAAGCAACTGTATTACAGACACGATCATTATAATTGCCCACACAATACAAATACAAAACACAAAACAAAATCAAATACAAAACACCCAAGACTGGAGAACAAATGCCTATTTTCATCACACAAAAATAAACGTACCTCAGAGAAAAATGTTTTTTGCTGTGTAACAATTCTGTGTAAGTAGTGATGACACTGGGCGACTCTCAATATTATCCAGATGACAAATTCAAAAAGTTCCTAACAGTCCAGCTAGCTGAGTTGTCGCAACCTAGTTTTGAAAGAGAGAAAACGCGGGTTCAAATCCTATAATTAGTACACTTTTACCAACGTAAATTTTGAGTAGCACTTTTTCAAACGATTTATTTAAGTACAGCGTAAACTGAGTTTGGTTCAAATCTAAATATGTATTAATTATCACGCCTTTAAGGCCAATTATGTAATTTGCAAGTAATTGAACAAAAAAATCGCGATTTGTACAAAATAAATACTTGACAGTCCTACTAAAACAGAAAATAAAAATATCAGCAAAGTCAAAGTTAAGATTAATAATTTAACAAAAAGACTACCTGAAAACCTCGGAAAAATAAATGTAAATAACACATAATTCTAGTCTAGTTACTACGAGCTACTAAATAAGGTTGAAATTGCAATGATCAAGACTGCAAGGTCACCCGTTAAGCATTAGTGGGTATGAGAGTGACCGCTTCACCAGTTTTTTTTCCCGCTGCATAGAAACTGGTTTATGGTTCGCAATATTCTTAACAAATATTAATACCTTTCTCTTGAATCCCTTTGGAAGCAGGTACCAAGTTATTTGTTGAGGGATTAACTTGAATGGTATGACAAATAATAGTTTGCATAGGTAAAACAATAAAAGACGAAAAAAAAAGTGAGATACAGGGGCCTCGTTCCGAGGTGATTTTAAAACTTTCAGGTATTCTATTTCAATTCATCGGAGCAACTACAAATATACCATGCTGCATCGCCCTCAAGAGCAACCTTATCAAAATAATTGAGTTGGTAGTGTTGTTGTTAATAAAATGCCATTTAATTCGAATAATTCAACTATTTCACTTATTTCGATAATTCTCGTGATTTTAATGTCGGTCATTCGTAAAATCAGAATATTTCTAATTGATGATTTTAAGCGTGATGATTTCCTATGTTTTGTTAGTTACGGATACTGGATATCTAGAAGCATTAACGTTTAATGTTTTGAGCAAGACTCCAGAAAACATTACGGGATATTTCATTTAATGGTTTTTACTACAATAACTACGTCCTTGGATTCTGGATACAAGTTTGGTTTTCGAATAGTGATTTGAAAATATTTGCGAGTCAGTGACGCGAAAACAAACAACGTAAAGGTACTCATTTACCTACTACAGCTAGCATCTAACAATAGTATTCTCGGCATTGTTCAAACATAACATTAAACTTTGTAAGCTTTTGTCTTGAAACTTGCAAAAGGTTTGCACAGAATTCGGGGATTATTGAAACAATGGATAGTGACTTTTGTTTTTTTCTATAGGAAAGACCTATTCACAGATTCAAAGCATTATAAAACTTTTTTTAAAAGTGAAGATACGTTTCTTGGTGTAGCGTAGCAACAGCATAATTCTGACAGTAACAGGAAGAAATTGTAGCTTATGACATGAAATAATTTTTACCTACAGTTCAAAAAGTATATTGTGCACATCCCTAACTTGGACGCAAACATTCCTTGACTACCTACTTGTCTGTACCTCTTCACGCTCTTTGGAAGACTTAAGATTTGTAATTAAAATTATTGGGTTATACTCCTCATCGTCACGGTCTCTTAGTAAATGACAAATAAACAGTAATTAGACATATTTGATAGTTAAAATCGTCACTTGTAATTACGTCAGTATTTATAAACGTGTTTGTAATTAGTTAGATATTGACCAGATAATTAAGCAATAATGTGTCATTATTAGTAGACATTTTATTGAGAAGTGGAATGTTTACTGTCTCATTTATTTTATCTATTAAAGTAATTATACAAAAAACATCATAGCTCTTCAATCGCGGAGGTATTGGATACCATTAAAATACCAATAATACCATTGCGATTGCGGTCGTTGACTACATAATGTTTCAGCTACAAGAAAAAAACCTACACGAGTTAATACACTCAAAATAAGTTATCAATGAAGCTAACACACTAAAATATTAGTCGAGACGAAAGGGCATTCCCTGTAGGAAAAATTGAATATTAATGTGACTGTTGACAATCATTGATTACTTTGTAGTTAGCAGCACTAAAATTAGAGTCAAAACTTTAAATAATTAGCAAACACATTATATTTCAACACTAAACCAGTACTATTATGAAATGGGACAAAATAACTTTCCCAGAATCGATAGATGATAACGATATCGAGTAGAACTGGCCCATGCGCAGGCGACGGGTATATAAGGCGCGGTTCCGGATCTTATCGTCACTAGTAGTCCCACCCCCGTGGAGGACCTATCTGGTACGTCTCGAATTTTAATTCGGAAGCATTCATCATGTCTGACTTTATTAATACCGTAGAGGCTGTGTACGAGGGGCCTCTGGTGGAAGCTGAGTTGGAGGCAATGCTGTTGATGGTATATGTTTAAAACTTTATATTTATAATAGAACGAACGGACTTATGCGTTTTATACTAACAATCAAATAATAAATTAAGTATTTTTTTTGCTTAGTCATGCCAACTTCTTGTCAAAGACAAAAACTGACTTTTAAAACAAAAAATAGAAGTATTCACTTCTATATTTATTAATTTTACCTGGTAGATCATAGTAATAAAATGTGGTGTGCCTCAAGGTTCCATATTGGGACCATTAAATTATATGGTTTTTTTTCACAGTTTATTGTTATGTTCAAACGAACAAAGTTTGATTAATTAGTTTTTAACGAGGAACGTACTTTTTTTACTTTTTAATTGAGTTAATTTCAATAAGTACATGCCTGTATTTGTGAAACTTTTTTTTTGAGAAATTTACATAGAAAAATGCGTGTTATTATCAGGAAGTATTCATGGAGCAGCTCGAACGGGAGCTGCTTGCTCTGGTGGACCAGGCCGAGGACTTTGAGTGCCTGGAGTGCGATCGTCTCGTGTGCTGCTGCCCCGCACTGCGGCGAAGTCCAAGCGTCTCGTACTCAGAATTAGATATATCGTATACGGACAGCTCGCCCGATCTCTCTGAGTACGAGCTCTTCGACTTGGAACCTCCACCCGCGGGGAGTCTGCCCACGCCCATGTGGGTGGAGGGAGCTGCCAGTGTGGGGCACAATAGTACTTATGGTAAGCTTATATACATTGTTTAAATCTCCTTTTCAAAAATATGAAATCCTTATTTTAAGAAGCCAACTAACTTAATTGTTAAAAATATACATCACAATATCATTACGCTTTAATATCATAACGCTCAAGCGGTAGGAAAAGGTGTTAAAACCCAAATTTTGCCTGAAATTTAAAGATTTTATTTAAAGGAGGTACACCTCTCGCCAAACACCGGGTATAGCCAAAAATACATTAATAAAAATAACAGCAGCGCCTTATAGTTTTTGACATATTTCAATGCAATGATTTTTTTCTATCTAGACAGTGAAGCAATACCGGAGACGATACCGCACCGTCCCCCAGAGCAGTGGATCGAGGACCTTCGGTCGGCGTTGGAGAGCGAACGAGGCAGTTAACAATCACTGTCAATTGAGGTGTGTAAAATACAATATCGTAATTTAAATAAATAAATAGACATATAGCCGGATTAACCATTACGGTGAATGGTTTGATAAACAAATATTTAAAATATTTTTTTTTTGTATTTATTTTGCAGTTTATTTATGGAGTTATGCATTGTTGTTATTTTTAGATGTGTTAGAGAACGAAGTCTTGGGGCTGGAGACTCCAATGCGTTAAAGTACAAGACGACGCAGGAGATGGTAAGTGTCTACATTTTTAATTCAAATTCAAGCCTTGTCAATTTAAAAGCACACGCTACTTCTATCATTATGTGAAAAAACAGAGTTGTCGCTTATCGCGACGTTGCTGCATCGTGCGGCTCGAATAGAAAAAATAATTGTGTGTGATTGTGACTCATACAGGAATCACAGCATACGATGCCAACCATAAGATGTAAAATCAGTACCTAGTGAATTAACTACCTGATAATTTTTCAATCAAAGGCCAATAAAATGTCATTTGTTTTCAGGCTCCAATTCAAGAAGTTCTCCACATCGATGGGGGGGAAGTGGTAAGCCTTCTCGAAGAGCTTGGGATCAGCTCGGGCCCTCCCCGTGAGTAGCGGCTAAAGCCGTGAAACCGATTACCACAACAAGATATCCAGAAGAACCAGAACTTAGACCAGTGGCAGAAACCAATATAGTGGTTATTGGGTACTCAGGGGTGGGACGAGGATGGTACAATAGATTCTTTTGACCAACGTTTCACCTCAGTTTCCCTAGCCGCTTTATGCAGGAGTGAGCAGAAGAGCAGTACTGACCAGTGGGCCTCCTACTAAGAGCTGAGTACTGCCAGCGACAGCGGTAGTTGAGTCTACAGTTATTAAAGTTATCCGTACCTAGTTTAAGTTCCGTGCCTAGTTTAAGTGTACCTAGTTTAAGTATTTATGTTAAGTATTGGTTTCTATTTTGACATCTTGTCTTTAGTTGTGCTGAGTATTGCGTTAGGTTATGTTTTAGAGTAAGTTTTTCTTGTTTTTTAAATCTTTTTGTTTCTTTCTAATATTTTATGTAATTATAGATAAGTTGTATTTTGATGTAATAAATTTCGCCATATATTTGTATTTTTTATTTATTATCTGTAAAATTAAAATAAACTTTATCGTACAATTACGTACCCAGTTAGTTGTACAGGGATTAACTTGACTAGTATGACAAATAATAGTTTGCATAGGTAAAACAATAAAAGACGAAGAAAAAAGTGAGGTTTGGAGACCTCGTTCCGAGGTGCTTTTGTTTTTAACTCATCTTTTGTGCTGACTGACCACATGTTCGCTTTGCAAATAACAGTTGAAGGTTTCATAAAGGAACAAAAACTCATCCTTAACACAATGTTGTCTTCAATTTTTAGAGTTTAATCTGTGTTATTTGGGTACTTACTATTAACTCCCATGCAATACAAATCACGGGTAGTTAAATATAAACTGCAGAGTCAATGATTATGATGATGGACTTAACACATAACCCTAAGATTCTCCCAGCTTGTTGTCGCCACGATAGACCACTGTCACAACTACCATTGGTGTCACATGAACATGTGCCTTAGGCGATTTATATTGTTGATTAATTGTTTCAGCTACGTCAGTGTCTCTGTTTTTCTTGGGTATTTACATTCTATTTCAATTTATCGGAGCAACTTCAAATATACCATGCTGCATCGCCCTCGAAAGCAACCTCATTAAAATAATTGAGTTGCTAGTTGTTGTTAATAAAATTATATTTAATTCTAATAATGCAACTATTCTACTTATTTCGATCATTCTCGTGATTTCGATGTCGATTATTCGTAAAATCAGAATCTTTCTAATTAAAGATAATAGGCGTGATGATTTCCTATTTTGGTAGTTCAGGATACTGGATATCTAGAAGCATTAACGTTTAATGTTCTGAGCAACACTCCAGAAATATTACGGGATATTTAATTTAATGTTTTTACTACAATATCTGCATTCTTGGATTCAGAATACCACTTTTGTTTTCGAATAGTAATTGTAAAATATTTGCGAGTCAGTGACGTGAAAACAAACAACATAAAGATATTCATTTACCTACTACAGCTAGGATCCAACAATAGTATTCTCGGCAATTGTTCAAACATAACATATATCTCAACAAGCTCTTGTCTTGAAACTTGCAAGAGGTATAAACAATTCGGGGGTTATTGAAACACAGAATAGTGATATTTGTTTTTTTCGATAACGAAGACCTTTCACAGATTCAAAGTTCCATAAAACTTAACTTGACTTTTCTTGCTAAAGCATAGCAACAGTATAATTCTGACGGTAACAAGAAGTTGTAGCTTATGACAATATTTAAGACAACGTTGAAATAAATTTTCCCCACACTTCAGAAACTAAATTGTGCACATCCCTAACTTGTGCGCAAACATTCATTAACAACCTAATTGACTGTACGTCTTCACGCTTCTTTGGAAAACTAAAGAATTGTAATTATAATTATTGGGTTTTATACCTTATCAACACGGTCTGTGAGCAAATGCCAAATAAATAGTAATTAGATATATTTGAAGATAGAATTTTTTTCTTGTAATTACGTCAGTATTTATTAACGTGTTTGTAATGCGTTAGATATTAACCAGACAATTAAGAGATAATGTGTCAATATTAGTAGACATTTTATTGAGAAGTCGAATGTTTACATTCTCATTTATTTTATCTATACAGTAATTATACAAAAAGCATCATAACTCTTCAAGCGCGGAGGTATTAGCGGACTACACGAGTATTACATACAAAATGAGTCATTAATTGCGATTACAAACTCAAATATTCAAAGAGAAGATAGGGCTTTTCCTGTAGAAAACATTTAATTTTAATGTGACATGTCGGACTTCTTCAATACCTAGGAAGTTGATTGTTGATTGTTTCTTTTATGTATTGTGTTTTTTTTTCTGTGTGCAATAAAGAGTAACGAGGGACCTTTAGTGAGAGCCGAGTTGGAGGCAATGCTGTTGCTAGTATGTGTTAAATACTTCATATTTATAATACGAACAGACTTTATGCGTTTTATACAAACAAACAAATAATAATAAATTAATTATAAATTTGGTATTTTTCTTGGTTAGACATGCCAAATACTTGGTAAAGACAGAAACTGACATGTAAAGAAAAAAAATGGAAGTTTTCACTTTTATATTTATTCTACCCGGTAGATCATAGAAACAAAACGTGCTGTACCTCAAGGTTCCATACTGGGCCCATTAAATAATAAAATTTTATTTTACAGTTAGTTGCAATATGTTATCTCACAAACAAAGTTTGATTAATTAATTTTTAACAAAGAACTTATTCTTTATTACAGTTAATTTCAATAAGTACTATGCCTGTATTTGTGAAACCTTTTTTTATGAGATATTCACATAGAAAAATGCGTGTTGTTATCAGGAAGAATTCATGGAGTAGCTCGAACGGGAGCTGCTTGCTGGTGGACCAGGCCGAGGACTTCGAGTGCCTGCAGTGCGATCATCTTGTGTGCTGCTGCCCCGGACTGCGGTGAAGTCCAAGCGACTCGTATTCAGAATTAGACATATCATACACGGACAGCTCGCCCGACCTCTCTGAGTACGAGCTCTTTGACTTGGACTTGGAACCTCCACCCGCGGGGAGTCTGCCCACGCCCATGTGGGTGCAGGGAGCTGCCAGTGTGGGGCAAAGTAGTACTGATGGTAAGCTTATATACATTGCTAAAATCTCCTTTTCAGGAATATGAAATCCTTATTTTTAGAAGCCAACGAACTTAACTGTTGATAAAATACATCACAATATCATAACGCTTTAATATCATAACGCTCAAACGGTAGGTGGAGTTGTTAAATCCCACATTTTGCCTGAAACTTAAAGATTTTATTTAAAAGGAGGTATACCTCTCGCCAAACACCAGGCATAGTAAAAAATACATTCATAAAAATAACAGCGCTTTAAATTTTTTGACATATTTTATTGCAACGATGTTTTTCTACCCAGACAGTGAAGGGTTACCGGAGACGATACGACACCGACCCCCAGAGCAGTGGATCGAGGACCTTCGTTTGGCGTTGGAGAGTGAACGGGACAGTTAACAATCACTGTCAATCGAGGTGTGTAAAATACGAAATTGTATTTTAAATAAATAAATAGACATATAGCCGGCTTAACCATTTCGGTGTATGGCTTAATAAAGAAAAAAATATTACAAATATTTTAAATTATTTTTTTTGTATTTATTTTGCAGTATATTTAGGTAATAATGCATTATTGTTATTTTCAGATGTGCCTTGGGGCTAGAGACTCCAATGCGTTGATGTACAAGGCGATGCAGGAGATTGTAAGTGTCTACATTTTTGATTCAAATTCAAGCCTTGTCAATTTGAAAGCACACGCTACTTCTATCATTATGTGAATAAACAGAGTTGTCGCTTATCGCGACGCTTATGTATTGTGGCTCGAATAGAAAGAATAATTGTGTGTGCTTGTGACTCATACAGGAATCATAGCATACGTCAATAAAATGTCATTTGTTTTCAGATTCCAATTCAAGAAGTTCTCCACATCGATGGGGGGGAAGTGGCAAGCCTTCTCGAAGAGCCAGGGATTAGCTCGGGCCCTCCTCGTGAGTAGCGGCTGAAGCCGTGAAACCGATTACCACAACAAGATATCCAGAAGAACCAAAAGTTAGACCAGTGGCAGTCACCAACATATTGGTGATTGGGTACTTCAGGGGTGACACGAGGAATAGAGGTGGTTGAATAGATTCTTTTGACCAACGTTTTACCCCAGTTGCCCTAGGCACTTTGTACAGGAGTGAGCAGGAGAGCATGAGAGATAAACCACACTTAAATTAGAGTCAAAACTTAATATAATTAGCAACCACATTATTTCAACACTTCTTTTCTATTATGAGATGAGACAAAAGAACTTTCCAAGTATCGATAGATGATAACGATATCGAGTAGAATTGGCCGATGCGCAGGGGACGGGCATGTAATGAGCGGTTCTGGACTTTATCGTCACTTGGAGTCCCACCCCCGTGGAGGACCTATCTGGAACGTCTCGGATTTTAATTCGAAAACATTAATCATGTCGGACTTTTTTAATACCGTGGAGGTTGTGTACGAGGGACCTTTAGTGGAAGCCGAGTTGGAGGCAATGCTGTTGATGGTATATGTTAAATACTTTATATTTATAATAAAACGAACGGACTTATGCGTTTTATACTAACAAACAAATAATAAATTTGGTACCTTTTTTTGCTTAGTCATGCCAACTACTTGGCAAAGACAAAAACTGACTTTTAAAGAAAAAATAGAAGTATTCGCTTCTACATTTATCAATTCTACCTGGTAGATCATAGTAATAAAATGTGGTGTGCCTCAGGGTTCCATATTGGGGAAATTAAATCATTGATTTTAATTTCACAGTCAGTTGAATGTTTTATCTCACAAAGATTGATTAATTAGTTTTTAACGAAGAACATACTTTTTAATTCAGGTTTATTTCAATAAGTACTATGCCTGTATTTGTAAAACTATTTTAATGAGACCCAACATAGAAAAACGCGTGTTGCCTTCAGGAAGAATTCATAGAGCAGCTCGAACGGGAGCTGCTGGCTCTGGTGGACCAGGCCGAGGACTTCGAGTGTCTGGAGTGTGCTGCTGCCCCGTACTGCGGTGAAGTCCAAGCGACTCGTATTCAGAATTAGACATATCATACACGGACAGCTCGCCCGTCCTCTCTGAGTACGAGCTCTTCGACTTGGAACCTCCACCCGCGGGGAGTCTGCCCACGCCCATGTGGGTGCAGGGAGCTGCCAGTGTGGGGCAAAGTAGTACTGACGGTAAGCTTATAAACATTGCTAAAATCTCCTTGTCAAGAATATGAAATCCTTATTTTTAGAAGCCAACGAACTAAACAGTTGATAAAATACATCACAATATCATTACGCTTTAATATCATAACGCTCAAACGGTAGGTAGAGGTGTTAAATCCCACATTTTGCCTGAAACTTAAAGATTTTATTCAAAAGGAGTCTAAGGAGTAAAAGATTTTATTTAAAAGGGTCTGTTAGTAATTGACAAATAAACAGTAATCAGACGTATTTGATAGTTGAAATAGTCACTTGTAATTACGTCAGTATTTATTAACGTGTTTGTAATTAGTTAGATATTGACCAGATAATTAAGCAATAATGTGTCATTATTAGTAGACATTTTATTGAGAAATGGAATGTTTACTGTCTCATTTATTTTATCTATTAAAGTAATTATACAAAAAAACATCATAACTCTTCAATCGCGGAGGCATTAGATAATGATCTAATACCATTGCGATTGCGGTCATTGACTACATGATGTTTCAGCTAAAAGAAAAAAAAACCTACACGAGTTAATACACTCAAAATAAGTCATCAATGAAGCTAACACACTAAAATATTAGTCGAGACGAAAGGGCATTCCCTGTAGGAAAAATTTAATATTAATGTGACTGTTGACAATCATTGATTACTTTGTAATACAAGTTATTAACCGCACTAAAATTAGAGTCAAAACTTTAAATAATTAGCAAACACATTATATTTCAACACTAAACCAGTACTATTATGAAATGGGACAAAATAACTTTCCCAGAATCGATAGATGATAACGATATCGAGTAGAACTGGCCCATGCGCAGGCGACGGGTATATAAGGCGCGGTTCCGGATCTTATCGTCACTAGTAGTCCCACCCCCGTGGAGGACCTATCTGGTACGTCTCGAATTTTAATCGAAAGCATAAATCATGTCGGAATTTATTAATACCGTAGAGGCTGTGTACGAGGGGCCTCTGGTGGAAGCTGAGTTGGAGGCAATGCTGTTGATGGTATATGTTTAAAACTTTATATTTATAATAGAACGAACGGACTTATGCGTTTTATACTAACAAACAAATAATAAATTAAGTAATTTTTTTTGGCTTAGTCATGCCAACTACTTGTCAAAGACAAAAAATGACTTTAAAAAAAAAATAGAAGTATTCACTTCTATATTTAGTAATTTTACCTGGTAGATCATAGTAATAAAATGTGGTGTGCCTCAAGGTTCCATATTGGGACCATTAAATTATATGCTTTTTTTTTCACAGTTTATTGTTATGTTCAAATGAACTAAGTTTTATTAATTAGTTTTTAACGAGGAACGTACTTTTTTTACTTTTTAATTTAGTTAATTTCAATAAGTACATGCCTGTATTCGTGAAACTTTTTTTTTTGAGAAATTTACATAGAAAAATGCGTGTTGTTAACAGGAAGTATTCATGGAGCAGCTCGAACGGGAGCTGCTTGCTCTGGTGGACCAGGCCGAGGACTTTGAGTGCCTGGAGTGCGATCGTCTCGTGTGCTGCTGCCCCGCACTGCGGCGAAGTCCAAGCGTCTCGTACTCAGAATTAGATATATCGTATACGGACAGCTCGCCCGATCTCTCTGAGTACGAGCTCTTCGCCTTGGACTTGGAACCTCCACCCGCGGGGAGTCTGCCCACGCCCATGTGGGTGGAGGGAGCTGCCAGTGTGGGGCACATTAGTACTTATGGTAAGCTTATATACATTGTTAAAATCTCGTTTTCAGAAATATGAAATCCTTATTTTAAGAAGCCAACGAACTTAATTGTTAAAAATATACATCACAATATCATTACGCTTTAATATCATAACGCTCAAGCGGTAGGAAAAGGTGTTAAAACCCAAATTTTGCCTGAAATTTAAAGATTTTATTTAAAGGAGGTACACCTCTCGCCAATCACCGGGTATAGCCAAAAATACATTAATAAAAATAACAGCAGCGCCTTATAGTTTTTGACATATTTCAATGCAACGATTTTTTTCTATCTAGACAGTGAAGCAATACCGGAGACGATACCGCACCGACCCCCAGAGCAGTGGATCGAGGACCTTCGGTCGGCGTTGGAGAGCGAACGAGACAGTTAACAAACACTGTCAATTGAGGTGTGTAAAATACAATATCGTAATTTAAATAAATAAATAGACATATAGCCGGATTAACCATTATGGTGAATGGCTTGATAAAGAAAAAAAATAGACAAATATTAAAAATATATTTTTTTGTATTTATTTTGCAGTTTATTTATGTAGTTATGCATTGTTGTTATTTTTAGATGTGTTAGAGAACGAAGTCTTGGGGCTGGAGACTCAAATGCGTTGATGTACAAGACGACGCAGGAGATGGTGAGTGTCTACATTTTTAATTCAAATTCAAGCCTTGTCAATTTGAAAGCACATGCTACTTCTATCATTATGTGAAAAAAACAGAGTTGTCGCTTATCGCGACGTTGCTGCATCGTGCGTTTCAGTGTACCAATCGCCAAAAAGTATTTGGCTCGAATAGAAAAAATAATTCAGTGTGATTGTGACACATACAGGAATCACAGCATACGATGCCAACCATAAGATGTAAAATCAGTACCTAGTGAATTAACTACCTGATAATTTTTCAATCAAAGGCCAATAAAATGTCATTTGTTTTCAGGCTCCAATTCAAGAAGTTCTCCACATCGATGGGGGGGAAGTGGTAAGCCTTCTCGAAGAGCTTAGGATCAGCTCGGGCCCTCCCCGTGAGTAGCGGCTAAAGCCGTGAAACCGATTACCACAACAAGATATCCAGAAGAACCAAAAGTTGGACCAGTGGCAGAAACCAATATAGTGGTTATTGGGTACTCAGGGGTGGGACGAGGATGGTACAATAGATTCTTTATACAGGAGTGAGCAGGAGAGCAGTACTGACCAGTGGTCCTCCGACTACGAGCTGAGTACTGCCAGCGACAGAGTAGAAGGAGACGGAAGTTGAGTCTACAGTTATTAAAGTTATCCGTAGTATAAGTGTAGTTTAAGTATTTATGTTAAGTGTTGGTTTCTATTGTGATATCTTGTTTTTAGTTGAGCCGAGTTTTGGATTCAGAGTAAGTTTTTCTTGTTTTTTAAATATTTTTGTTTCTTTTCTAATATTTTATGTAATTAGAGATAAGTTGTATTTTTATTTAATAAATTCCGCAAAATATTTGTTTATTATTTATCATCGTACAATAACCTGCAAAAAAGATTGTATAACATTTAGTATATAATACGTAACTTAAAGAGTCGTTGAATGTCAAAAGTGTAAACATACTTTTGACTTGATATTTATAGTGTTAAACAAAAAATGTATTTAGGCTGTAGGTAATTCGAATGTAATAAATTATAAAAGAATAATGTGATATTTTGCATAAAGTAAATTATGATGTTTATAACATGAATTTTTGGTTTGAATATAAGTGATGTAAGCAGCGAATCAGCATTGATGTCTTTGAATTCAACAGAGTGCCAGCAAAAATACAAAGTCAAAGTCAAATAATTTATTCAGTTTAGGTATTTACATACTCTTATGAACGAATACGAATTTAATTATTATAGAAAAATCTGCCCAGACGACCAGGAAATAGAAGGGTATAACTGTAGTTGCTCGGTTGGCCGACGGTACGATATTGTGTACATACTTAGAATCTAGCATGGTGTCTTGGTTGAGACAGAGATCAGCGAAATATTACAGCACCTGTAGGATCTTTTATCTTGACGTTATTGTATTATGAAAAGATAAAGAATAAATAAGTTATTAAAATAATACCAAAACGTTGTTTTATTCTACAACCCTAAAATCAATTCCACGACCCTTTACTTAAAATTATAACACACTGCCTAAATACAATGTCTATTACTATTTGATCTTGATTCGATCAAAAGTACCTTACTGGTTGCTTCTATGAACTCTCTATAAGACTACTACTCCAGATTGCAAGGTTATTAGAGCCAAAACTTCATAACATCCATAATGTCTATTTATTTATATTCTTAAACTGAACAATCGTGTGTGCTGTATTAACCTATAATGTTTGTTAATCTAGATTAAAATATTGTGTTGTTATAAAGTAAAGTGAATGAGTGTATTCAAATGTTGGTAAATCTAAATAAATAAAAATTAGGTCCTTATGGAGATTTTGGGGAATTCTGCATTTTCCATACTAACATTTTATCAGTTTTCTTCACAACGACAAATCGAAAGATAATAATGTTTGGCATGTATCATTCGACAAGCTTTAGTTATATGTATATTATCACACTTCATAAAAATAATTTATCGTTTTTTAAGTGGATGCAAATGAAATGATGTATTCGGGAGGCACTTAAAAAGAGTTGTCTCCGTGTCCAATTTTAACACAATTAAATTTACAAAAAATTATCAAAACAAATCAAAAGAGCTCAAAAATATAGTCAATTTTTAGACGAGGAAATTATTTATTAGGAATACTCTGAATCTTAATAGTTACAGACAAAATACTAAGACAGAATAAAAACACCAATTTCATAGGTAAGGACCCAATAAATGAAAACTACTATGATTTTAATGTTTTAATTCAATAACATGGGGCGAAACGTAACGTAGCGTTCTGGGAGTGAATGTTGACACGTCGTGTGATAGGAGAGAGTGGAGGAGAAAGACTCGTTGCGCCGAAAACAAATGAAATTGGGAAAAGGGCAGGCTAATGATGGTGATGAATTCAATAACGTTCTATCTTCTGACATAACCTCAAAACCTTCAAACTAGTATGTCTTTATTTCTAGTCATACGACAATCGTGTACTAAAAGCAAGTCCCAATTATAAATTTCTCGTAATCAGACGCTTAAAAATATTTTTCGTAAAAATTTGAGGCTCACCATTGTTTTTTTGTCACAAGAACCAGACAAAATATGAAACATATATTTTTTTAATAATACTATCGCATATAAGATTATCATAGGTATATTATTTTTCTGTAATATTAACTGTAAAGAAAGAGAGAGAGAAAAGACCCTTTCTTTGTTATCTCTTTTTACACAAACTACAGTTTTAAAATTTGTTTTTCAATATTTTTTATTTTTCTTTTGAATTGTGAGAGATGTTTGAATTGTCCACTCAGGAAACAAGCAAATAAACCAAACAACAGAAAACACAAAAACAGCAAAGAAACAGAATAAAAATCCAATATTTTTTTTTGGTTGGTATTTTTTTGTTGGTTATATTATTATTAGTTTATTATAAGTATAAAATAATTGTTACTTTTTCATAGATATTTAATTCTGGATTATTTTTCTGTAATTTTTTGGGAGGTTAATTTATGTTTTATCAAATACGACTGATTAATATAACCCAAACCGTCAATATTTGAACCGACTACCCAATACACAGCCAAAATGAAATCCCTAGAACAAAAAGTATTCACAAATTCGAGAAACAAGAAATCACGTACAAAACTGAACAAAAAAAAAACTGCTGAAAGATCAACGTGGTCCGCCCACTTTATAGTGATATGAGTCGTCTATTACCATACTAACCGCCCAACAGACATCTTTAACCAGTTGGATGGTTGCCACTTTTTTCCCAAAAATAACTTTTTACACCCAACCAACATCACAGTTCTTACATGGAGAACCACACGAGTACGCCGTAAAAAGAAATGGTTGTAATAATCATTGGGAATGGAATTATGTGCCGTTCGTAGCACGGAGGAACTTCAGATCACAAAGTATTGGTAGGATAAACTATGACGAAAGTATTTTCTTTCAATATCGCCAAAGCACACGCTACCGACCTCTTCAAACCTACGCAACAGAATCAAATAGACGACAAGACTTGTGTGTCGATATGATTTCGACGATATTAGCCGGTACCTGTAATTTTATACGAATACCGTCATTTGTTTTTAATACCTATCGAATTTTCCACTAAATTTTAAATTATATTCCACTGTTCATTTTTATCAATATTCAAATAATGTTCGCAATAGCTTTCATTATTGGATTATTCTCATTGCTTTTTCATCACAATACTATTTAAATTATTAGGTATTTTACATTGATTATGCGGAAACAATATTATTTATTACGACATTAATATTAATTTGTATCTAGACGCTGGTTATTTTGCTTATTAAATAATTTAAAGTAGTATTTTAAAATTTGTCAGTTGAATTTTATTTTGTAGCAATACGTTATGTTTCAAAAATAATCTGTATTTGATAACACACACCATTACTTGTGTTAATGACTTGTAATTAATGAGTTTTTATAATAATTGTTGTTTTTTTACTGTTACATCAAACACTCTCGACTTTTAAAAAATATTAAGAATAACACACTTCAGATATATTTAAATAACATTTTAACGAGAAATCATAGTTAACTCTGCGACGGTTGTTGCGATGGTCTTTGAATATAACAATATGTCACAGAATTAACTGAATTGTTTATAAGATAAAACAAACTTCATAATCCCGGAAGTTTTTTTTATTAAATATGACAGGCAAGCTCTTGGTCTTCATCTGAACTGATGGAAAGTGACGATAAGGCCGAACGTGGAAGCGTGCTTCACCTGTTTTCCTCAACAACTGACAAACTGACAAACTGGCTATCTTACCTGTAATAGCCGGAACACAACAATACTTTATAACATTGTTATTATGGCGGCAGATTTAGGTAAGACGGTGGTAGCTAGCCAGGCGGGCTTAGAAGCCCTACCACCAACCAAACCGAGCATAAAAACCCCTACCCCCGTGGGGAATCAAACCCCGGACCTCACGATCTACACCCGGTGGCGTCAACAACTAGACCAGAGAGGCGCGGTTTGGTGACCCATCCTAGTTGTTGTAATTGTAAATATTTTTTAAATTTCTATAGAATTTAAACAATAATATCTTTATTTTTATTTTCCATTTTAAGTCCCCATGTAACAGGGGCGAGCCCTATCTATTGCCATGCACCGGGCATTGTGTGAAGCAAGCGATATTTATAACAAACTGTACATGTTATTGAAACTTGTACATGTAATTGACCTGGCGACCTGGCACGAGCAGTGCCAAAAATCAAATCAAATCAAAATCAAATCAAAAATCAAAAATAATTTTATTTCATAGGCCAAGTTCGGCACTTAAAATCGTCAACATTTAACATTTTACATATTATGTATTTTACAAATAAATAGCTTATTGTAAATTATTTTAAATTAAAATTATTATTTTAAATTACAGTATTAAATTATACTATTGTTTTTAATTTCATTACCGCGAGCGCTTGTAACAAGTACATCCACAGGACAGTACAGGTACTTCGTTGACTGTGGTTGTAATCGATACAAGCGGCCGGATTCCGAGAGTAAGGCTTTTAATGAGAAGAACCCGGCAAGAAACTCATGAGCCACTTTTTTAAATAGCCAATCATAAAATTTTTGTCACTTTTAAATATGTTTTTACATTATTTCTTAATTCCTATCAGTCCATCAAAATAACATGCATAAGATAACAGTATTTATTACATAACTATTTCCACACCATTTTATCTTCAAGATAATCTTGAATTTTGTAATAGCCTTTTTTCATTAAAGTTTTTTTAATATAGGGTTTAAATTTATGAAAAGGCAGTTTTGTTATATTTGGTGGGATTTTATTATAAAACTGTATACATTTCCCCATAAATGACCGATTTGTTTTACGCAGTCTGAAAACAGGCACAGCGAGTTTATTTCTGTTTCTAGTATTTACATTATGATAGTCGTTATTTTTCATGAACGTGTGGTTATGTTTATAAACATATACAATATTTTCATAGATGTATTGGGAGGCAACAGTCAATATATCAATTTCCTTGAATAATTCTCTAAGTGAGTCCCGTGGCTTAAGTCTGTAGATGGCTCGTACAGCTCTTTTTTGTAAAATAAAGATAGTCTCAATATCAGCTGCTGACCCCCACAATAACAAGCCGTATGACATTACGCTATGAAAATAGCTAAAGTAGACAAGTCTCGCCGTTTCAACATCAGATAAGAGTCTGATTTTTTTAACTGCAAAGGCAGCAGAGCTAAGTCTTTCTGCTAAGGTTAGTATGTGCGGATTCCACTGGAGGCGTGAATCTAGCGTAATTCCTAAAAATAGTGTGGAATCAACACACTCTAACACTTGTTCGTTAATTTTTATTATTGTATCGACTTGTCTTACATTTGGTAATGAAAACTTTATGCATTTTGTTTTCCTCGCGTTTAAACATAGGTTGTTATTATTAAACCAAGTGATCACTTTACTAACGGTGCTATTAACATCGTCACAATTTTTTTCATATCTATTAATGTCAAAGATTAGTGATGTATCATCTGCAAATAGTACCGTTTTACATAGATCTTTAGTATAATACGCCAAATCATTTATATATATTAAGAATAACAGAGGTCCTAGTATTGAACCTTGAGGTACGCCCATCAACATCGGGGTCCCCGAAGACTTAGCTTTATTAATAACAACTGTTTGACTTCGGTCGCTCAGATATGACTCTATTAATTTTTGTGAATTTACTGAAACACCATAATGTTTTAATTTAGATAATAAAGTTTTATGGTCAACACAGTCAAAAGCTTTGGACAAGTCACAGAAGATCCCTACAGCATCTTTTTTACTCTCCCATGCATCAAAAACATGCTTCATTAACGCAATCCCGGCATCTGTTGTGTTTCTACCTTTAGTAAATCCGAACTGTGAATTATGAAACAATTTGTTTAGTGTAAAGTGAGCTAATAGCTGATTAAGCATAATTTTTTCAAATATTTTGCTAAGAGATGGTAGAATTGAGATAGGTCGAAAATTTGTTGGATCACTCCTATTTCCTGTCTTAAAGAGAGGTAAGATTTTACTACATTTCATCAAATTTGGAAAAACTCCCTCATCAACGCAGTTATTAAAGATAAGAGTCAAGAGTGGAGCTATAACATTTATTATAGATTTAATTATTGTGACGGAAAGACCCCAAAGGTCTTCTGTGTTTTTCATATTTAGTGATTTGAATGCTTTTAATACAGTATTAGTATCTATTTTTCGGAAATTAAATACTTTATCACATTTCTGAACACATGACTCTAATAACTTTATAGATTGCTCAGTACACGAATTTAGATCACTTGTAATTTCAACAGGTATGTTAGAAAAAAAAGACTCGAATGTATTTGCAACCTCTTTATCGCTATTTATAATTCTACCGTCCATGTTTATTTTATATCTTTTATCACAATTTTTTGCCCTGCCAGTTTCTTGGTTAATTATTTTCCAAGTAGTTTTTATTTTATTATTGGCATGTTTTATCTTATTACTAATGAAGTTAGCTTTAGCTATATTGCATACTTTTTTAAATGTTTTGGAATAATTCCTAACATAAGAAATAAAAGCCGGATCAGAGGAGATTGATTTCTGAGAATACAAATCATATAATTTTTTCCTACTTATATGTATACCAGGTGTAGCCCAGTCACTAAATTTCTTTTTAGAATTTATAGAGATTGTTTTTTGAGTAAACACACTATCAAACTCCTGCCTTATTTGGTGAAACAAGTCTGCATATAGTTTATTGGGGTCATCATTATATTTAAGGTCCGCAAGTCTATTTTCAATATTATTTTCAAAATTCTTCATGCGACTGTCTGAAATAGTTCTAAGCGTGATTTTTTGAACACTGTTAACATGATGGTGCTCTATAGTAATTTTCTGTCCACTATGATCCGAGTTCACACAATGTATAATAGATTTATGAAGTATCTCACAGTTACAGAAAATATTATCCAAGCAAGTAGCTGTTGTGGGTGTAATTCTCGTAGGTTCAAAAAAGGTGTTGTATAGATTAAATGATCTAAATAAATAGATTAACCTATTCGAGTAATTGTTTGTTATTAAAATGTTTATATTAAAGTCGCCACAAACAACTATCTTCTTGTTGTTGTTACAAATAGTATCCAGTACATTTTCCATAGCAGATTCAAACAGATCATAGTTTCCAGATGGGGGTCTGTATACACATACAATAATAATTTGCTCAAGTTCAACGCAAGATATTTCTACTACTCGTTCTATAGAATACAAAGTTATGTCTTTTCTTTCTTTATATTTTATATCATTTAATAATATTATTAGAGATCCACCCCTGATGGCAGATTCTCTGGTGAAAGCACTTACAATATTATAGTTATCAAAACATGTTAACATCTCACTTTTTTTTAGCCAATGTTCTGTCAGACATAGCACATGTATTTGCTTACTCTGCAGAAAAAGTGATATTTCCAAGTCTTTACCAGAAAAGCCTTGAATATTTTGATGGACTATATTAATCTTGTTTGATTTTATTCTTAGAGATTGCTTGCCAGAGACTGCCTCTGTTGTCTTAACTACTAATTTAAATTAATTGGTATACATTTCAACATACCTTTCAAATTGTCATTATTGACAAGCTCAATAGGAGCTTTGTATTTTCCCTGCTCAATAAAAGCAGTTTGTACAGCCAAGTTCTTGGCTAAGTTATATAGAACGTGGCCTAGCAATACAGCTAATTGTTTTTTATAGTATCTTGGTAGAAAAATTCTACCCCTGGTCAAAGAAAAATTATTTTTTACACATGTCAATTTATTAATGTCTATTAGTTGAATTTTTTCATTATAATAGGATATTGTATCCATTGTCATATTTAATCTATACCTAGTATTATTTTCTACCTGTGGCAAGTCGCTGGAATAAGGAAGAGTGAACAATATAATTTTTTTTACATTTAAATTCAACATTTTTTCATAAAACTGAATAAGATTTTTTTTGCTCAAACTACCTCTATTTCCAATTAATACAATTAAATTATCATCTGGTTTAAAACTATAATTTAAGACATTGTTCATAATTTCCTGGTAATTCAAGCCAGGCATGCAATAATTAATAATGTTTTTTCCCATTTGATTCAATAGAAATTGGCCCATATCTTTACCACAGTCATCGCTGAATAACACATAATTATTTAATTTTAAGTTTGAGGCACTATCTTCATTTGTGCTTTGATACTCTAGGCTGGGTTGCTCTGAGATACAGGGATCACTCACTGACATAGACCAGTCCAATAGACCCATGGTTGCCCGGCCAGACACCACAGAACAGCACTTATAACTTTGCTTATTTTTAATTGTTGAATTAACAAATAAATTATTTATAATAAATTATTGAGGGCCGTTCGGCTCACTCTGTTATCGCTGCCTTTCAATTAAAAATTCTATTTAAAAAAGTAGTTTTATATAATACAGAAGTTTTCCGTATTAGAATATAATTTCAATTGTGTATTGTCTATGGTCAAATAATGTTTTACTAGTTTCAATATTTCGGTCTATGGTGAACACCTAGGTGTTCCACAATACGTGTATAGGCACAAATCATAAAAGTAGATTAAATAACCATAGGACAATCAGGGTGACGTCGTTTTCGTCATGTTGGGTGGACGCTTTTTTTCATACACAATCATTGATTCTGTATGAAAAAACCACCCATACAAGATGGCGTTGACGTCCAAAAAAAACAACGTCACATGCTTTCATACTAAACGCGCCTACAAATCTTAATTCATATGCGGGTATCAAAAAAAAATTCATAAGAATGTAGTTAAATATTCAAAGTCAAAGTTACTTATAGCACGATTCGTACCATCTAGAACTTATTCGAACAAATCTTGTGATAGTTGCAACAATGTTTCCGTGATAATTAATTTCTTGTGCTTTTAGAAAAATCTGGAGCTATTTTTAATACGGCATCTGAATTTTGTGAAACAAGGTAAAAAAAAATTGTTAAGACTGTGGTAGCTAGCCAGGCGGGCTTAGAAGCCCGGCGGTGTCAACCATTAGGCCAGAGAGGCGGTTAAAAAATTGGTGGGTAGACTAGGACCAACGTCTTAACGTGCAAGCACGGCTAAAGATGGCTTCCCATGGTCTGTGATATTGCAGAAGGTCATAAATCTCTGTCTCATCCACGAATTTCTGCAATATCACAGGCCGCGGGAAGCCAGTTAATAGGCATACTAGTTTATTGCCTTGTCAGCGATAGGCATGGTCCCGTTAACAGGTTTTTTATCTAACAAAAAAAGGTATGAACAGAAATTAATTAATTAATTTCTTTTTTTCCACCACCATCCAATAGACTACCGCGGCGATGGGCTCACCACCTGTCACGCTGCGCACATGTGTAGTCACTGCTTGGTGAAGCGCGGACTATGGCAGTGTACTGCTTTTGCGGAGCCTTTGCCTAGTCTCTGACTAGCCCTTAGAGGATAACAGTCGCGATTATATGTATGTTTGCATTTCCTTTTTCAGGAATTTCATGGAGCAGCTGAATAAGGAGGTATTTGGCAGGAGTGTACCTTTTATTGCTGTGGCTGCCCGCAATACAGATAGTCCAAGAACCTCGTACTCAGAATTAGACACATCACACACCGAGAGCTCATCACATTATCAACTTCCACTAGATCTTTGAGTAAGTTTTAAAATATAAATATTTACTTATCCATCACCTTTTTTGTTCGACTCGAGGACACCTTTTAATCAAATTTATTTATTTATTTATTTATCTATTGCATTTTATTAACAGACAAATTATAACAACATTATGAACCCAATCGAGCACAGCCGCAAAATTAACAAAAGAGTTGAGAGGAGAATACTTTCCATTGATAATCTAATTTTAACATTTATAATTGGTAGGACTAAATAGAATTTGCATTGTTTATTATTTGCACATTCAACTTATTTGGTGTTGGTCCGGGACAGAATAAGAATGTACCAACTGCTTGTCTTGTCTAGCATGTCGTAAAAGGCGACTAAGGGCGTATTGGGTACTGGGTCTGTGATTGTGTAAGCGATGAGCTAGCCACTTGTTACTACTCTTTCAGGATTTTTCATCTGGCCAAACCCAATTTTTGTATGGCTAAATGTGTTATTAAGGAACACAGTGCTTCTTGGGTTCTGCCTACCCCTTCGGGGATTACAGGCGTGATTGTATGTATGTATGTATGTATGTAACTTATTTAATTACTTTAACTTACTATCTTGAAGCAGAATAATAATATTTTAAATTTATTAAAGTTTATTAAAATGGAATTAGTCCTGTATTACTTTTGTGGTTCGTTACTTAGGTATTATTATAAGTCGAATTTAAATTGTTATTTAAAAAAATACAAAGCAAAATTGATTTTAGTATTCCCAATGTCAAAATGGTCTCAAACCAAGTTGCCAAAAAACAAAAAAGCTGACTTACCGAATTTGTTATCCAATAATCACACTTTTTACATGGACATTGGCATGTAAATATAATTAACGGTAACAATTGTTGTCCGTTTTAATTGATTTCAATTACCTACAGTCATCACAAAACATTTTAGAGATGAAACATTACCTTTGTTTTGTTCACCTTTTTGGCAACTTGGATTGAGACGTACTATACCGATCAATTTTATGGAGCAGCATTATTAAAATTATTAGTAGATGTAATTTTTTTTTATGAATACCTCTCCTCTAAACACCTACTGGGGATTTAAACATATCAAGCAAATGGTGGGTGTGACATATTATCTGCTTACCATAAGGTTAAATAAATAATAATATCTTTCTAATGGAAAATAGTCCTACCTTTTGAACTCATTACTCTATTGGGTTTTACGTTTCTTTTTATTTAAACTCAAAGATTTTATTTTATAAAGAAAATAGATAAATTCGTCAAAAGACGCGTAACAACAAAATCAAATTACTCAAACCACTAGGCACTAATATATGTACAAAAATAAAACTAAACGAAAAATAACAACAAACACATAAAAACAATAAATAAATTTGATAAATGTTGATATTTGCCGACGATACATGCGCGCAAGCAAGTACCCAGATGTGAGTATTCAGAATTAATTTTAATAATTTCTCCCTTCAGGATAAATCCAGAGAGAAGGAGGATTCTCTGTGGCCTGGGGGATGGACTATGACCGAAATGCCACCATTTTCCTTCTGCAGTATAAATAGTCCAAGAATCTCGTAATAAGAATTAGACATATCACACAAGAAGATCTTACTGTTATTATATCGAATATCTGTCACATAATATAGGTTGCTAGAATACGAGCACGAGTCTTTTTATTGTTTCATTTTTTATAGCATCATCGTGTTTTAATTAAATGAAACAAAAATAGCAATAAATTTATTTATTGTTGGCCATTTTAAGAAAAATAAGGACTGTCTTAACTTATATACGAGAAGCAAAAACAAGCTGTACCTATCTTTAGACTTCGCAAGACAAATCGCTCATTTATGGGAAAATGTTATGTGCTAAGTTTACCATGATTTTAATTTCATCTGGAAAACTTGCCTTACTTTTATAAGATTTTAACTAGTCAACGGGCACAAAACAAGATCACAATAGAAACATCTATTTTTTGCGAATACCGGTGTTCGCGGTGCCCGCCAAGGGGTTAGGGAAAATAACCGTTGCGTTATGAGTCGAACCTGTATTATAATGGTCAAAATTTTAAAATGTTTACTTATAATAATGTACTTTTTCATTTTGGTCCATACCCCAAAATACAATTATGCACCTGTTGTCGCCTCGGCCACCGTTCCCGGTCGCCCTGCTCTTCCAGGCTAAGGCGGTCTAGCTTACGGCAGCCCTGGGACCGGCTCGTAGAATTGCTTCGCAGACCCCGGGTAGCTCCCACGGAAGGGCAAGCAGGTATATCGGAGAGTCTTAGTGGGTATGCTCGGCCGCCGCCGAACGAGTCCCACACACGCCTTCCGCTTGTCTAGCAGTTGGTAGGTCCGTAAATGGATTTTGTCCTCGAACTTAAAAAAGTCTTAAAAAAGGGGCTCATGAGTTTCTTGCCGGGTTCTTCTCATGAAAAGCCTTACTCTCGGAATCCGGCCGCTTGTATCGATTACAACCACAGTCAACGAAGTACATACCTGTACTGTCCTGTGGATGTACTTGTTACAAGCGCTCGCGGTAATGAAGTTTAATACAATGGTATAATTTAATACTGTAAATTTAAAATAATTTATAATAAACTATTTATTTGTAAAATGCATAATATTGTAAAATGTTGACGATTTTAAGTGCCGAACTTGGCCTATGAAATAAAATTATTTTTGATTTTTTTTTGATTTTTGAACAAATAAGGGGCAGGGGGTGCGAAGAATCCCGGGTTACGGAAGGCCGTCGACCTCAACTGACTTTGGCAACGTATAACAGTCGCAAGCGGCTCGATTCTTATTCAGCCCAACTCGAGGAGGAGCTAAAAGACATAAGGTGGCATATCGATGACCTCCTTGGTAGAGTGATCTGTACCCCGGCCTCAAGGCGCCGCCATCTCGAGAGGTCCTGAATGTGGGTAATAATGGGTAATGAATGTTCAGAATTTTTCTCTAGTCTTGAATGTATATATTGGGTCCTTACCTATGAAATTGGTGTTTTTAGCTGTCTTAGTATTTTGTCTGTAACTATTAAGATTCAGAGTGTTCCTAAAAAATAATTACCTCGTCTAAAAATACACTATATTTTTGAGTTCTTTTGATTTGTTTTGATAATTTGTTGTAAGTTTAATTGTGTTAAAATTGGACACGGAGACAACTCTTTTTAAGTGCCTCCCGAATACATCATAAAACTTAAAAACACTGAAAAACGATAAATAATTTTTATAAAGTGTGATATTACACATATTACTAAAGCTTGTCTAATGATACATGCCAAATATTATTATCTCTGGATTTGTCGTTGTGAAGAAAACTGATAAAATGTTAGTATGGAAAATCCCCAAAATCTCCATACAAAACACCAATTTCATAGCTAAGGACCTAATATATTCATGATATTTATATTTATTTATCTATTAAACTAACTGCTTTTCTTGCCTAGCATGTCGTAAAAGGCGACTAAGGGCGTATTGGTTACTGGGTCTGTGATTGTGTAGGCGATGAGCTAGCCACTTGTCATTACTCTTTCACGATTTTTCACCTGACCAAACCCAATTTTTGTGTGGCTAAAAATGTGGTCTTTAGGAACACAGTGCTTCTTGGACTCTGCCTACCCCTTCGGGGATTACAGGCGTGATTGTATGTATGTATGTATCTATTAAATATAGCTTAGTTCCATCCATCATCCAGTGTCCGTAACACAAGCAGCATTAGTTGCTTAAAATGGGGCTAGTTGATAGGTGTGAATGTCTGAAGATATTTATTTATTTATATTCTGGGGATGAGCGAAGCGAATAGAGGCGAGGATACTCTTACCCTTGAATCGGGCCATCTTATGTACTGCAGAAAGGGGATAATCCGTCAACGGGCGGCGTTGGGTTTATGGTCAACAGTCCTCACTGACAATGTTCTCAATTTCTCCAGTGCTTGAAGTGTGTTTTGAAGTTACTTTAAAAGAAATCCGATTTCGAAATAGTTTTTTTTTCTTTTCTACACTTATCTTTGTGACTTGCTAGTTGTAATTACCTGCAACGAAAAGAAAACAAATTAGTCAATAAGTAACATAAAATGCAGTGTAATTATAACAGTAAACACACTTATCAGTAAGCGGTCATTATACTTTTGATCATTATTGACATTCAAATCAATCCCCACCGCCTGTATAGCCAACTCCAAAAATATGGAACCACTTGACAGTAAATGACTTATTAGAAGGAAATAAAGATTGTCTCTAAAATGTGAGTACATATAATCTTGTACTTGACTGTACTGGTTTGAATAAAACAGAACAGTTTATTTTTAACTAATTAATTAATTTTACTTTTTAATTAATTAGTTTTTATCTTAATTGCATAGCGAATTTCAACATCGTTCATTGATTCAAGTGCTCATATAATGATTATAATGCTAAAAATCTATGTTCATAATATCTATGTTCACCCACTTGATTGTACTAGCCTAACATTTATAAAAAACCAAGAATTGTAAAAAATGTGAAAAAAGAGCAACCCTCGAGTTTCTGGCTCGCTCTTCTCGGGGATGTCTGCGTTCCGAGCGAGTGGTAGATTCACTTATTCATAAATTGACGTTTTTAAGTGTTTGTATATCAAGCCTATGAAATAAAGATATTTTTGATTTGATTGATTTGATTTGATTTATGAATATTGCTAGCCCCTCACTGTGTCCGATACATGGCAACAGGCTTGGTCTCTGTTACTTAAGGAAATAAATATCTTCAGACATTCACACCTATCAACTAGACCCATATTGAGCAACTAATGCTGCTTGTGTTACGGACACTAGATGTGGGATAGTAATATATTTACCGTGTTAATAATAAAAAATAATAGTCTTAGGCCCGAATTTTCAATCCTCAGATAAAACTGTCAGTCAAATGTTAGCTCTGTCCCTTTTACTATTTATGACTTTAGCGAAAGTGATAGTTTTAAATGGCGGATAATTTTATCTGAGGATTGAAAAATCGGGCATTAACAATTTTAGTTACAGAGTGTTTTGTTTTCTTCTTTCAAACACAAATCTAAATTAGAATGAAAGTGACAAATCACTTATTAACTAAAATAGGTTTATTAAGCCTTTAATATTTTTTAATGAATAACACGGTTACTCTATACATATCTACACATTCGACATTCGACATTCGACCTTTACAGTTTTAACTGTACAGGTCGAATGTCTGTACAAAAAAAATGCTTAAAGTCAGGGGTTTTAACAAAAAAACATTTTTATTTTATTTAATGTTTTTTTTTGTTTCTCTGTCTGCTTATCTGTTTGTACAAACTAATCTCCTAAATGGCTGGATCAGTTTCAATGTTATTTTGCACGGTGGTACCTTATTTCACAGGTCAACATCTTAGATACCTTTTAATCCGAGAAATGAAAGGGTTCCCGTGGGATAATAAAAAAAAACCATAGTAACCGCAGATAAAGTCGCAGGGGCAACAGCTAGTAGATAAATACATATAACACATTATAAACACCCATAACTGGAGAACAAATGCCTGTATTCATCACACAAACATCTGCCTCCACCGGGGTTCGTACCCAGAATCTCTCGAGATGGTGTCATCTAATTATATCAGCCGAAGCGCCGCTGCCTATTCGTTTGGAGACATTAGCATCAAGACATAATTATTTTAAATATAAATAATACTTTAATTTATACTAATGCAGTAATTAGAGCCGAAATTAACAATAATGAGCAAACATGTTATTTCAAGCTTGACCAGTGCTATTTATTATAAAATGGGCAAATAACATTTCCAATATCAATAGTTAATTATTTCCTCGGGTGGTAAAAGGCGTATGCGCTGGCTAATGGTATATAAAAAGAGCTTCCTGGTATTCTTGTCATTTACCTTACAACCTTCGTGGAGAACTCTTAGGGTACAAGTTAATTTTCTTAAAAAATTTCGAACAACATTGAGATGGAGATGAAGGAAGCCAGTGTACACACGCGTCAAGTGAAAGCTGATGTGGAAGCAGAGATCTTGTTGGTAGGAATTTTTTTTTTGTTTTTAAATAAGGTCGCAAAAGGAGATGGGCAACCCAATAAAGATTAAGCTTATTCAGCCGTGATTACAGCATGCCATTTCAATGAAAGGTTATAAAAAAAGCACACAAGAATATAACTTCTCTATGACTGGTTGTTGGGAGATATCTCTGTAGGGGATAATTTCGCCTTTGCCTACAATTGTTTCTTCTATGTACTATATTATTGTATTTTTTTCTGTGTGCAATAAAGAGAGTATTATAATCATCATGACTTTATCCCCAAAAGGATTGGCATGGAGTTAATACTTAGTAAATTAGCTTTGAATTTCATCAACGCCCAAATTTTGTTGAAAAGTTAATCAGTTATCAAACCGGATAGTTAACTTTATTTCACATACTTCAAGCCGTAGGAATTTATGAACAAAGGGCCCAGCAAGCATGATAAGGGTTGTATACCAAGAACTAAGCTATGTTAGTTAGTATGGAAAACAGCGTCAGCTATGCGAGCTAAGCTAAACTAATTTAGCTTAGCTCTTGGTCTGCAACCCGTATAAGGCTCATCAGCAGAAAAGATCCCTGTGGGTAAAAGAGTAATGTCAGCCCCATAACCATGATTCCCCGCCATTTTCTCTAATTTCATTTGTGGTCGGCACAACGTATCTTCCTGACATGAAAACCTGCGTGGTCGAGTGGTCTGTTCGCCGGTCTCAAGGCGGCGTCATCTCGAGAGGTTCTGGGTTCAATCCCCGGTGGGGGTAAATGTTTATGTGAACAGGCATTTGTTCTCCAGTCTTGTCTATATATGTATCATATTCTGAATATTTATATGTATTTATCTATTAAATATGTTTGTCCGTCATCTGGTATCCATAACACAGGCATTAGTTGTCTAGTATGGGCCAGTTGATAGGTGTGAGTGATATTAATTAATTAATTAATCCTCTTCCATCCCCCTCAATCACACGCCCAACGTTTACTCCCATCCTACCCTACTTCAATCACACAATCAAATTTAAGAAAAGAATTCGATAAACTTTTTTTACAGGAAGAATCAATGGAGAAACTTAAAGAGGAACTGCTCGCACTCCTTGATCAGGCAGAGGATGACGAATGTCTAGAGTGCAACCGCCTCATTTGCTGCTGCTCCGCGCAGCGGAGCCCTAGCCTCTCCTTCTCTGAGTTGGACATATCCTACACTGATAGCTCACCTGATATGTCAGACTTTGAGCCTTTTGACCTGGATGCACCTGGAAGCTCACCCACGCTTTTGAAGGTGGCGAATGTTGGTGTGGGACAAAGCGCGGTTGATGGACAGAAGTTGACGAGTTGATGGTGAGTTTCTGTTGTAAGATTGTATTGTTCCTTGAACTGACACTAAGCCTGTTTTAGATGAGACCATTGATTTATATTACACACACACACACAAACCAATACTCAAATATATACCAATATCCACGCGCACACGCACAACTATTTATAATTTTGCATGTAAACATTTTATTCAAAATTGTTATTTTGTTTAGTCATAAAAAAATTGTAAATTCTTTGGAGCCACCTCTCATAACACAGGGCAACCTTATATGAGAGATGTAAAATCCTGCCATTATACAAATGTTTTTTTTTGAATATTTTTTTTTTTTATATTACGTTTACAAGCGGTGGCAGTTGACGAGTGGTAGGGAAAAACTAGCATGGATTCGAACCCTTTATAGAACAAGGCCTTCTAGAAGCTAATAAATGGTGGACATAATTTGACTCATTCATAAGAGTATATAACTACCTAAACTAAAAATAAAGTAGTAAACGAATTGATTTGAGTTTCGAGTGCTACAAAATACTGTACAGGAAGATGCAGGCCATTGGAAATACCTGAATGGGAAGCATAGAACTGATGATGACGACCTCCGTGGTCAAGTGGTCTGTACGCCGGTCTCAAGGCGTCGCCATCTCGAGAGGTCCTGGGTTCGATCCTCAGTGGAGGCAAGTGTTTGGTTGATGAATTTTCAGACATTTGTTCTCCAGTCTTGGATGTTCATTATATATGTATAATATGATATATATTCTGAATAATTATGTGTATTTATCTATCAAATATATTTGTCCGTCACTTAGTATCCGTAACACAAGCAGCATTTAGTTGCTTAAAATGGGACTAGTTGATAGGTGTGAATGTCTGAGGATATTTATTATTATTATGATGAAGATCATTGAAGGGCAGCAGTGGGCGTCTGAAGACTGATTGATGACGATGAAGTGTTTTTGATAGTAATGGTGTTGCCGGTGTTTTAGATTTCCATAATACAATTATTTTGTTTGCTTCAATAACACTAAATGCAGATACGCTCGTATTCACAGAACGTTATGTATCGGAACAAGATAACAATTAATTGAACACTTATTCATGTTTACAGATTCCAGATCCTGTCCAAGGGAGGCGTAAAAGCCTTTCCGAAAGGTGTCGAGAAAAGATGATTGGTTGCTGTCGTAGAAGATGGTAAGTTTAACGGCATAATGAGCAGAGTGCTTAAGAAAGTCATCTGTAGCTGCCGAATTAACTCATGTAGAAAGTTTGAACAGATCAATATAACATGATCAAGAACGCCTATATTAGGTATAGGTCTGTTTATTCCAACTTGTTCTCTCTGGTCTCGTGTTCATATTGTCAGACACCATAGCATATATTAATTTTCACTATGCCTAAGTTTAATACTAACATAGTGAGTAATTGTTATTGTTACTAACCCTCTGGATTTTGTCTCCGAAATAAATACATTTTATTTATATATTTTTTTATTCAGGAAACAATCTTGCAACTAACCAAATTCTTCATTTAAAATAAATCCTTATTCATTTTTTATAGCAATTTCAATAAACTGTTAACACTGATTTTTTAATTTTTAACGGACTAAAACGTTATCAGGTATCAGTCAGTCAGACTAAACTACTTATCAGTTGATTATATTTTACTCAATTAATAAAACAAGTTAGGATGAACAGATTTTTAAGTGTTGTAACTACGCTTGATGTATAATATAATGGTCATTTGTGGACTTGTGGTTATATAATGATAGCACATAGTGGAATAAAAACAATTAACTTTTATACGGATCAATCTGTTTATAAATATACTTCCATAGTAAATTTTACCACTGTTCGTGTATATAATAGCTAATAAATATCTTTTGTTTTCAGACTGCAGTTCTGCAAACTTCAGAATCAGATGTTTTCACAGTAGGGGGGTTCAACGAGTTCCTCAATAAGCGGAAGGCTGTTGCCAATTGTGCTTGTTTAAGGTGTAGGATAATTCTTTTCTTAAATGTATTGAAAATAAACACGAAGAATTAAATTTTAAACAACAATCTAAAGCTTGTGAGTTTTCTATTTAATTAACTTGAAACACATTTTATTATTGTTACGCCTACGAAATTCATTTCCCTATCTATGATTACGGTCCCTGAAATCCATTCATACTAACTTGATTAAATGGTAAACAATTAAGACATTTCATATAATCAGCTGTTAACTAACTACTCCTCCTCCCCCTGGGCCTCCTGACATAAGCAATACAATGCTAAAAGCTCCTGCCACTGTTATTTTATGTACAACAATTTGGAAATAAAGAATTATTATTATTATAATATTATTTTTACTCTAAAATGGTACACATATTTTTGTACTCGACTGTACATAAAACTAATTTGAACATGATTTGATAAAAAGGAGTTATACATACTTTCATACGACAACAAACTTTAATACAAGGCTTCGCAATCAGGCAAGTGTGCTCCTACGTTAGAAGGGAGATGTTGAAAAGTTAGACTTTGGTTTTTTACTTGGGGTATAATTCAAATAAGTTACTTAATTAAGAGTTTATTATAAAAATATTCACTGGGTACAACTACAGTTACACACAAAACATTACATTTGAATATCTTAACAGCTATCAATCGTTAACTAGAATTTAAACAATTACAATTTTTATTTACCTCTTAACGGCTACTAAACTATTGACAATAAAAACATTACATACATTGTTAAAAAAACAAAAAATAAAATACAATCTATATTAAAAAAAAATACAAACTGCCAAAGTCACAATATAATATTAACATAAATATAAACCAGAAAAAAAGTGTATAATGTAATTTATTGTATTGTTTGAAATTTTCATGGTGATGATTCAATGGATGATGCTTTCAGATAATTACAGTGTGATTATTAGTAAAATATGAAATGCTTGATATTCATTAAAAACATTTCATATTTAACTAATACAGTAGGTAGTTATTACATGTAACACAGTAGCTATTACTAAAATATTACAATTGAGTACTAGGCAATATCTAGTAAGGTTTTATTGATAAGTTTCTTCTGAAGTTTAAATGAAACATTTTGAGAGTCCTTTAAAGGGTAAACTATTGTTATATAGCGTAGATGGAGGATGTCTTTGAAAGAAAACATCAACAAGAAAGTCACTAAAAAGTCTACCTGTCTTAGCTATCAAATATAATATGACAAATTACATGTAACAAGAAACACATTATCATCATGCCTCTATCTCATATGGTAGGGGCAGATGCCCATACGTGTTTACACCCATATTTCACCTGATATTTGACCCCATGCATAGAGTAAGGGAAAATGCAGTGAGCAAACGATGTACACAATGAACAGCAAAACCTCGAAAGAAAAAGTCTAATAAAGGAGATTTACGGGACTAGATTATTTACCCAGTCCAAAAACCTAAATGCCTAATGGAAGGATACAATATTGTTGTGCAGTCGAACCTCTATTGGGAGCATAAGCAATTAGTAGAAAGATAAGTCTAATAAGCTTACACGAATAAAATAACTAGTCAAAGCTATGCTGTGCAGTCGAAGCTCTATTGGGGGCTGGCATAAACAATTTGAAAGAGGCGGTAAGTGAATTCGCATCCGACCTCTGCCACGGTTACTGGTAGGTTGGTATAAAGTAAAGAAAGAGATTTTCAAGTGGCAGCTCATCATCTAGACTAATAGGACCCACAAAATATTAAGCCTTACCTACAACCCTGGTTAAGCTATTCAGACACATCATACGCGAGTCCAAGTACCTTGTATTCAGAATTAGACACATCATACGCGAGTCCAAGTATCTCGTATTCAGAATTAGACACATCATACGCGAGTCCAAGTACCTCGTATTCAGAATTAGACACATCAAACGGGAGTCCAAGTATCTCGTATTCAGAATTAGACACATCATACAGGAGTCCAAGTACCTCGTATTCAGAATTAGACACATCATACGCGAGTCCAAGTATCTCGTATTCAGAATTAGACACATCATACGCGAGTCCAAGTACCTCGTATTCAGAATTAGACACATCAAACGGGAGTCCAAGTATCTCGTATTCAGAATTAGACACATTATACAGGAGTCCAAGTACCTCGTATTCAGAATTAGACACATCAAACGGGAGTCCAAGTACCTCGTATTCAGAATTAGACATCAAACGGGAGTCAAAGTACCTCGTATTCAGAATTAGACACATCATACGCGAGTCCAAGTACCTCGTATTCAGATTAGACACATCAAACGGGAGTCCAAGTACCTCGTATTCAGAATTAGACACATCATACGCTAGTCAAAGTAACTCGTATTCAGAATTAGACACGTCAAACGGGAGTCCAAGTACCTCGAATTCAGAATTAGACACATCATACGCGAGTCCAAGTACTTCGTATTCAGAATTAGACACATCATACGCGAGTCCAAGTACCTCGTATTCAGAATTAGACACATCATACGCGAGTCAAAGTACCTCGTATTCAGAATTAGACACGTCAAACGGAAGTCCAAGTACCTCGTATTCAGAATTAGACACATACGCGAGTCCAAGTAACTCGTACTCAGAATTAGACACATCAAACGGGAGTCCAAGTATCTCGTATTCAGAATTAGACACATCATACAGGAGTCCAAGTACCTCGTATTCAGAATTAGACACATCATACGCGAGTCCAAGTACCTCGTATTCAGAATTAGACACATCAAACGGGAGTCCAAGTACCTCGTATTCAGAATTAGACACACCATACGCGAGTCCAAGTACCTCGTATTCAGAATTAGACACATCAAACGGGAGTCCAAGTACCTCGTATTCAGAATTAGACACGTCATACCGATATACCCACACAAACGAGTTAATACATACTACGAACCAGTCGAGGAAAATGCGAAGACACCATTACTCTAAACAATGGATATTTATTATGTAAGGCTGGAAGAACAATGCCTCCCGATAGCTAGCGAATCAAGCGAAAAGAGACAAAATCGGGGTTGTTTTGACCAAAAGGTACAAATTTCACAAATTTAAATGACAGTTAGAAAGGCGAAATGTGGATATTTACACCTCTATGTTATGTGGTTGTGACAATGTACAATGCAAGAGTAAATATTTAAAGCGATAAAGCACTAGCACAAAGGCATGCTAATTGCTTTTGTGCTAGTTACTTTTATGGTGTGCTCTTTTTTCTGACCCACGAAATGAGCATGCTCATTATTAGGTGTACCTATGAAATTGGTGTTTTGTATGGAGATTTTGGGGAATTCTGCATTTTCCATACTAACATTTTATCAGTTTTCTTCACAACGACAAATCTAGAGATAATAATATTTTGCATCTATCATTAGACAAGCTTTAGTAATATGTGTAATATCACACTTCATAAAAATTATTTATCGTTTTTAAGTGAATGCAAATAAAATGATGTATTCGGGAGGCACTTAAAAAGAGTTGTCTCCGTGTCCAATTTTAACACATTAAACTTACAACAAACTATCAAAGCAAATCAAAAGAGCTCAAAAATATAGTCTATTTTTAGACGAGGTTATTATTTTTAGAAATACTCTGAATGTTAATAGTTACAGACAAAATACTAAGACCGAATAAAAACACCAATTTCATAGGAAGGACCCAATATTACCAATGTTTCGACATACATGGTAATGAGTAGCAACTGCTCAATAGTGGCATGCTGTTGAGCTAATGAGCATGTGTACCTGTAATTAAGTCTTGTGGATATTTATTATAATAAATGGTCTCATAAGCTGTATTTATTGCTGTTGGTCATGCTCAACGCATTGTGAATAAAGCTTGCCTCACTTCGTGCCCGGTGCATGGCAACAGGCTCGCCACCTGTTACACCTAACATATCTGGCGAAAAGTGGGTGTTTAACCCCTTCGGGAAAGAGGCGTGATGATATGTGCTGAATTCACTCCACTCACATCTGATTTATCACAATAAATCAAGTTACCTTTACAGTAATGGTAGCATGTCGAATCTATTATTATATTCAGTGTATCATGGTTCTTAATAAAGTTTATTTCTTTCTTTCTTTCTTTTTTTCATTTTCAAGCGTAGAAAAAAACCTGGCATAAAAGAAAATGAAATAAAAAGAAAAACTTTTTCGATATGAAAAGTTTCGGTAGCTAGTAAACATTGATGTTACGAGAAAATTTTACTTGAAGAATTAAAAATCCTAAAACCTAAGCAATCATTACATAATAATATATTTGAGTAGCATTTCCTGTTTAATTTTCTGAACTGCGTAGTTTGTAACTAAGGATTAATAATGACTATATATATGTATGTATGTATGTATTATTATTGTGCAAAATACATATTACAAAACATGATTTGTACTCAAGAACTAACCTGCCATTTCAGTTTTTAAAAATATAGTTACAAATTGATTTCTGGTTCATTAATTCCTTTTATTTCACTATTCGCTATATAAAAAAATGCAAACTCAGAAGTCCAGCCGGTTGTCGTAAGATCTCATTTTCTGAAAATAGTGAGGAAAATAAATAAAAGCAATATAACATCATACTAAATATTAACTTGGAGTGCCAGAGTTGGAATAGACGGCTCTTTACTTGATAATTATGTTTTCTGTGTAAAGGGGGGAAAGGCTTTTGCAACATACAAGCGAAATTCATTGTGTTTAAAGTACGGTTATACTAATCCGTATATATATGTCCCACTGCTGGGCACAGACCTTTTTCATGGAAAAACACACGAGTATGGACCGTAACACCACAACGCTGCCGCGCTGGCCCAATGCAGGTTGGTGGGCAGAAACGGTCGCAACAGCGACCGGGACCAACGGCTTAATGTTCCGAAGCACGGAGGAGCTCGAAATCACAAAGTTTTGATCACCCATCCACCGCCATAGCGAAGATAGCTTTGTTTTCGATCGACCGCCAAAGCGTACTAACCACTACGCCATCGAGCTCATCGTTATGCTAATAAAAAAAAGTTGATGAATAATTACGCTACCTGATGTTATGAAGAACTGTTGATAGTTCAAGTGTAGATCTAGGAGAGGCGTTTGTTCAGCAGTGGCTGACGATAGATAATGGAGACCACTAAGACAACAATTTATTCATAATATGTAGTCTTACAAGATTTCATACAACTTTCATTGTAAATCTTCTAGAAATTTCTTCTCATTTAACCAAATTCTTTATCGTGAGCATAAAGTAGTGGTTATTATTGTTAGATTATGTAGTCTTTTAAATTCTGTCGAACAGCCAGCACGTTTAATTGCTCACATTTATTCTATTCGAGATTATTCTATATCTTGCATCCAAACTTTTTAATTCTACCCTCGAATTGCGATTTTGCTTCTCATCTAAAACAGTAGAAACCAAATGAAATGGAAGTTATTTGCGAATGTAATTAAAATAATATCATAATTATCCTTCTCATATCCCCGAAGGAGGAGGCAGAGGTTAACCCCCAAATTACATGTCTCATGCATGCGCCGTGCACTGCAAAAGACATTCTTACTAACTGTCGTCCGTCCTCAACGTATATACGTCCCACTGCTGGGCACAGGCTATCCTCATTGAAAAACAACAATATGGGCCGAAACACCACCACGGGCTGGTAGGTAGAAACGCAATATCGACCGGGAATAACGGCTTGACCAACAACTGTATTTCAGCTTTACTCTAACTTAGTCGTTCAGGTGGCCAGCGAACCCGCAACTTCTTATACGAGAAGTACCGTTTTTTATGGTGGATATCGCTATTTTACATAGTTCAATTAAAAATATATATAACTATTACCTTTCATTGAGTACTTGCGGTCTTAACTTTAATATAGACGACTTTCCTCTATCTAATACAAATAACTTCTTCAATGTATTAACACTTGCTTGCATTATTTTACACATTTTCCTGATGTTCACTATCATTGTATATGCTGTGTTCTGGCTTCTGCCCCAGGTACGAATGGTAGGGAATCGAATAGAAATCTACCTTTTATATTAGTGTCGATAAATCGATTTCAAACGCAAAGAAGTTAAGATCAAACAGCCTTCTCAATTTGAGAGAAAAAAAAATGGCGTATAATTTTATTTAAGTAGATTTTTTTTCATTGTTTGACATGAAATATTTATATATTTAAACCAGTAGAAATAAATAATTTTGTCGGTTGAAATTTTTTTATATTTATTACTCCAATCAAAAATATACCGATTTATTACTAACATTCTTACATACAACCTTTTACTGGTGGGCAAGATAGACCTTTTTTCAGCAAATACGAAAAAGTATTCAAATTGATATAAACAAATGTGTGGCAATAAAAAAAAATCGAGGTAACTCTTTAAAACAACTTTTCTTGGCAAAGTGTAAAAAATCTTTTTAATGTATATAGAAATAATGTTGCCCTAATCATTTAAATCATTTTAATCATTAAAATCATTTTAATACAAACATTTCGAAATAAAAACGGCTGTCGACAAAAATAATAATGTGGGTAGTTACAGAATTATTGCAACCATTTTAAAAACGAAATAGTATCTTTCACTTCAGACAAAGCTCACACCACGAGCGGCCCACTACGCCAATTTTAAATCAAAATGAACTAAATACCAATATCTTGGTATTAATATTTATACAGAATATCAAAGGACGCGTTACAAGAAAAACTGTAAGTAAACTTTAATTTTGTTTACTGGGCTGATAGCCTCAAAAGTAACGGCCGTTAGAGACAAATTTTAGTAATAAGTAAAGACCACGACTAGGACAACCGTGGTGTAGGATGCCCTGCGACGAGATTTCGGGCAAAGGTCGCCGGTTCGATTCTCGCCTTTGCCACTGAGCTTGAAAAAAGTGAAGTGCAGTAATATCTGTGGCCAACTATGCTTGGTGCATGACAAATATAGCCAATAATATTATAAAAATCATCACGTTCCTTTTTAGGCAGAAGTGTTAACGGCCACATTTCTTATGACATATTTCCAATGTTACAGGAGGTGAGACTCTTGGCATGCATCTGATACAGTGTGTCTCAGGCAAGCGATATTGAAAAAGATTGCTATATTCATAATATCGTATGATATTCATATATGCGCCGTTCGCATGACTTCGTCATGTCGATAGGTTCTGGTTTCGATTCTTAGTGGGGTCAAATATTTGTGTGAATGCATACATGCATCTGTTTTCCAGCCTTAAGATATTTATTTACATTATTGAGTTTTCATCATGTGTTTCCATGGAGGAAGGCTTGTGTTCAGTGCCCAGCAGTACTGGTGACGGCTGACGGAGTATATTTTGAACATGTTACTTACTACATATATCAGTCATTTATGATCCATAACATATTCATTCGTTTCCGCTTCATGACTAAATGTGTGAATTTGTCTTGAAATTTTCTTTAGATATCAAGAACCTGTACTGTACCCACATTCAGGCATGATAAATTTTATTCTATTCAAGTTCATCAGAATCAGAAGACATTCATTTATTTCATTTGTCCAGTTTCAGTATGTTTGCGAACTACGACGAAGAGCTGTCCATCATAGTGGGAGACACGCACCGTCTTCTGGAGCCGCCACCACAGCCGGCCTACTCCAACCTGATCGTGCGGAGGGCCTTCATTGTGTGGATGCACTGCGGCCAGAAGAACAAGTTCAAGGAGGTCTGCAACTACTACCATAGGTTAGAGGCCTTGGTAAGTACTATGATAAAGGTTTATTGACATGTCCCACAGAAATGAGAACTTTAAATGGCAGTAGACAGGGCACATTACTCGTAGAACTGACAGCCGTTGGGTGGGAAAGGTTCTCGATTAACGGCCGCGGTTCTGGGAGGCGGAAGGCGGTTGACTAACGATCTGGTGAAGGTTGCGGGAAACCGCTGAATATAGGAAGCGCACGACCGATCTTTGGGGTGGCCTATGTCCAGCAGTGGACGTCACATGGCTGCTGATAATCCATGCAGAATATAATTTATTTATTGTCAGAAAACAATAAGTAACACAATTATAAAAACAACAAAGTAAGTAATGGGCGGACTTTTCACCAATGTACTTATCTCTTATTTTATCGGTTGAGTAGAACATTTCTCTTATCTTCCTGCCATATCATAAAATACAGTGAGGTATTTAAATTAAGTTTTAATCTATTTTTGTGCAGCCATACTTAAGTAACAATTTGTTTGCCGTCTATTTTACCGTTTATTTGCCTCTAATACGATACTTTCATTAATCAGAACATTTTTTACAGGAAGAGACAATGACTCCAGATGCCTGCGCAGCGAGCCGCCACCTCGAGTTCCAGCTCTTCAGTAATCGTCCTCCGAAGTCGGACTTCCTCAGACAGCACTTCCCCGACCTCTACCCACACAGTCTAATGGACCCCTACTACGTGACTAAGCTCGAAGCCATTAAGAACAACAAATGCGTCTTCAGACTCGAAGGCTTCCACAAGCTCAGCAGATCAGGTTGCTCCCCAAAAGAAATTTCCGAAATCAGCAAAATGGTTCGCCAGTACTGTCAGACTCACTACGTATCCCCAAGGCAATTTCTTGAAGAATTCCGCGCATTCGCTAAACAGAATACTATCGACCAATCAGTGAGTGGCGTTGCATACTTCATCGCAAAGAAGGAATCTGATGCAGAAAAGATGCTTATAGCCAACTTTCCGACCACATTCAGTTTCTTAGATGACAAATCAGAATTTTACGATGGACCAGAGACTGAAGCTGTTTGTATTGAAGATACACAAAGTGTGAACTTAAAAACAGTATTAGGTGTTAATAAAAAGAAAGCTAAAGCAAAAAGTAAAGGTAAAACTAAAATGAATTTGTCTACAGACACGTGCACCGAATTCTTCAAACTGTTTGCTGATAAGCCGAAATTTTCTTCACTGGCGCAGCTTCCGCAGACTTTCGAAGACTTCGCAAAGGTTTTGTATCAAAACCGGGATATTACTGGGTCCGTTGAGAGCGTGATTGAGAATGGAGTGAAGGCTTTGAATTTGGAAGTTAACCAAAGCATGCCGGATTCCCGAACAAACGAAATTTTGAAAGGCTAAAGATTTTAATCACATAAGAAATTACAATTGTAATCTTTTGTCATAAGAATTTTAACAATAATCGAAGAATTTTTAATTATAATGCGAAAATTTATTTTAGCCAATGCGCCAATAATAGACATTTTATTAGTATTTCTACTTAACAATTACTATTGAATATTAATATTAATTAAATATTAATTATTATTTTTAGAACAAATTGACATTGGCATTTAATATGTATGAATTTACATTTTAGAAAAATAACACAAACGATCATAATTATGAAATAAATATTAGGTATAATACAAAATTGTATTTTTATTTCCAATATCATGTCATTATACATTTACAAACCTTAAAATAAACGAAAAACTAAATCCATTTGTTTGTTTTGACTGCAGAGGAGTTTGGTATGTTTTCTTGACCACCACACTAACCAGCTCTTTAAACTCAAACATAAAATTCATTTAATCATGTAGATATAAATTTGTTCCACAGTATTCGGTTTAATTGTCAAATGAAAATTAACATTATTAAAAAAAAGATTTAAAATACACTGAAGTTTTAAAACAGTTGACGAAATGTAAGGCAGTCCTATCAGCACCCTCTATTGTCAAATTTAAGAATCAGCTACTCTGCTCCATAGCACCCCTATTGATTTCAATTCAGTCACACGCGAAACGTTCCAGTGTTCTGTCACTACTTTAAATTCAAAATGGCCGCTGAGCCCTCTACACCAATCAACACACTCACAAGAGAATCCTTAACGGTTTTAATTACAAATAACATTATGAATAATTCAGTGGAGTTCATTTCGGATTGTGAAACGGTAAGTTAATTAATATTTCTTTATTTCTTGGTATTTTTAAGTTATGGCGTATTTTTTTAAATACGGTTACCAGCTACGGTTACGTCCAAAAACACACCTTTTCTGTCCCACAAAATCATTATTCGTTTTTTTAATTTCTCATTAATTATTTAATGCTGTTATAAACTAAGTATAATCCCAAATTTATTATTTTCACACACGATGAGCGACATAATTTGTTTAATTCCTTGCCATCAGATATGTTGAAGCGCTAACATAGTTTGTTATGAAGTGAATTTGATATTAATTATTGACAGATGACAAAGTATTTTTATTTATTTTATGGAAACAAATATGGTTCTCAGCAAAAATAAACATTAAATATAAGTCATAAATATCAATACTAACACATTACTAACATTATAAATGCGAAAGTAACTGTATCTGTCATTCTTGCTTTCACATCAAAAATAACTGAATCGATACAATTGAAATTTGGTACACAGATAGTCCGAGCCTGAGAAAGGACATAGGCTAGGCTTTTTATCCCATATTCCCATGGGAACGGGTACCACGCGGGTGTAACCGTGGTTATCAATATCTGCTCGACCGAGTATTATGTACATATTCCGTCAAAATGTAATTCCATTTTGAATTTTCGGCTTTGTAAAATAATGGCACGACAACAGATTTATCACCATGCATGACAACAATTAGTCAGACACTGACAAGAAACGTTATTTTCATTATTTTAATAATGAGAGGTTTTAGTTCAACTATTAACAATCAACATTTTGCTTATAAGGAATGTAATGTTGAACACACAAAAAACTTTTTGTAAACTTTTATCGGCGTTAAATCTGCCCTGCTAATTGCACATGCAGTAATCGACACTTTAACGATTTTCACTTTTTTGCAAAAATGACATCTCATGGGCCTAATCTATATAGAAAAAAATAATTTCAATGTTTTTTTTTATCGTAACTATGTTTTTTATCTAACAAAAAATGCAGTACTTACACAAAACTATTATATAAACTATCAAGAACTGCAGTATTCAGCATATACTAAAGCAATGTGCAGTAATTGATACGTTTACTGCAAATTTATTTAACATAATAATTAATTGTAGCGAATAGTAACTAAAGGCAAACGCAGTATTCGACAGTACTGCATTTGAGTGTATGGAATATAACGAAAACTTACTATTGTTCTGCTAAGAATAAATGCAGTATTCTACAGTGCTGCGTTTGAGAGAAGCAAGAACCTTACACACACTTTGCTACTGTCTTACACACACCTTAGCCGCAATGTCCAGTGCTGCGTTTCTCGCTAGCAAATCAGTGCATACACGTCATTCAAAGACTAAAAGGCCGAGGCCTAGGCCAGGCCGTAGTGCTTATAAATTATTTATTCATTGTTCCTGTGGTATTGATGAGTGTTATTATTTTCTCTATTGAAGTATCTAGTTCTGGTGTAGGTCGCGGCGACCTACTTATGCTTTTTGGCTGTATTTTATGGTAAATACGGAAGTTATCATACTACGCATGCGCGGGACGTATTTTGCGTGCTCAAGCGCGGCGTGTTAGCGCAAGATTTCAGTATTTGCCATTACACTTTAATTTATCATCGCAATTGCTATCTGATTGCACATCACATATGTTTTAATTTATGGTGTTTTCACTATTAAGCATTGTGCATATTTGTCAACAATGCAAGTACGTATGTAAATCTAAAAAGTCATAGTCAAAGATTGATAATATTTAATATAATATTCAATACATCAAACGAAATTATAAATTTATATCAATCAATATTGAAAATTCTGGCTATAAAACTACCACTATTTCTATTTAGATATCAATTTTGCAGTATATGTTACTATGAAACATTACATATGCAGTTTTTCTAATTACCTTCTAAAATCGATGACGTTTTTGGAACAGATCTTTCTGAAAATTTGGAAATTCTCGCTATAAGACAGCCAGAATTTCCAAATTTACATAAACTGATTTTTTTTTATCTAAATAGAAATAGTGATAGTTTTAGTTTACAAAACATCCGGGTTCAACGCCAGAGCTAAGTACAAGTCTTTTTATATGCATGAATAGAATTTCTCTTGTTCCTAAAATCAATGACATGGTTCTTTCGAACAGTCTCGTACTTATTTTTAAGGTGTACTTTACCTTAAAAATAAATTTGGATATCTAATGAAAAAAGTAGCATAGCCAAATTGTGAAACTTGAGGAGTCATAGAGGATGTCCATCACTTGTTGATGGAGTGTGTCTGTTACCAAGCGCAAAGACGGGCACCTATCAGCTCGTGGAACATTAATGAAATAGATGTAGAAATATTTCACTCCACCCTGGCTAATTCTGGTTCGGGAGAAGCGAGGATGGTGTTTCATTTACTACATCCGCCATGTTTGCCTAGTACTTAATCATTGTGATTCTGTTATTTATAATAGGCTACGATAGGACTGGCATATCTTGGATAAAAGTCCTTTGAAAATAAAGAAAAAAAAAATTTAATTACATATAACCCGTGGCAGAAATATGGTAGATATGGTGTATTTCTTATACATGAATATTTGAAGACAACACTTTTAACTAGTACCGTGCATGAAATAAGTACATAATTGCTGAATAGAAACGCAGTATTAAACCGTGCTAGGTGATATTGTAGTAATAAAGACAGTTACTGCATTTGGCCTTAGTAATAGTATATTGCTAGAAATCTCAAAACGGTAAATGGAATCGCAGTATTCCACATTTTGTATAGATGCTGTAGATAAAGTAAATAATAAAATATGTCATTAGAAAGATAGATTTTTTTATTACTTTTTTGGTACACATAAAATGTTATATAATAAAGTCTAGTTGCTTAGATTTCAAAAAATATGTTTACCGCGTTTATCTTCGAACCGCCATTTTGCAAGTACTGCGTTTGCAATAAGGAGGGCAGAAATAGCCACGCGAAAGACGTCGCGGGCACAGGAAATAGACAATTTAAAATGTAAGGCTAGCCGTACACAAGCAATAGTATTGTCAATAAAGTTCATATCTACAATAATATCGCGAAATTGTGTAGTATGTAGTATTCCTACCTCTTATAAGCAAACTTAGTAGTTAGCAGTTAGTTAGTAGTTGAACTAAAACCTCTAATTATTAAAATAATGAACGTAACATTTCTTGTCATTGTCATCTGATTAATTGTTGTCCTGGTTTAAATCTCTTTTGTCGTGTCATTATTTTACAATGAAAGCAAAAGCAAATGAAAGCACAACAGACAGTTACTCTCGCATTTATAATATTGATATGGATTATTGTGTGATTATATTAATTTTATAATATTAGGTTGGGGAAAAAGTCTTTTCGCATTATAGTATAAACTTGTAATAAAATATCTTTGGCTATACTATTTGTATCTGGCTGGTTTTGGTATCATTGAAAGTTTAAATTTTAAAGAACATTTCCAAATTCAAATTAGGAAAATGTGTGATTTTCATTTGTTTTTCGTACCGCCAAGATGAGTGAATCTAATGAAGAAATTCGATACATTTTAAAATATTACTACAAAAAAGGTAAAAATGCAACGCAAGCCGCGAAAAAAATTTGCGATGTTTATGGACCTAGTGCAGTGTCTGTGAGAGTAGCACAAACAAATTTGGTTTAAGCGTTTTCAATCCGGAAATTTTGATGTTTAAGATGCACGTCGCTCTGGTCGCCCTATTACAGATAAAATGGATGCCATTTTTGAAAAAGTGGAGCAAGATCGGCATGTCAGTAGTTACGACGTAGCTGAAGAACTGGGAATTGACCACAAAACAGTTTTGGCGCATTTGAAAAAAACTGGGTACACAAAAAAGCTCGACATTTGGGTACCTCACGAGCTCACTGAAAGAAACCTAATGAACCGTGTACTCATTTGTGATTCTTTATTACGACGTAATGAAACCGAACCATTTTTGAAGAAGCTGATAACTGGCGATGAAAAGTGGATCACGTGCGACAAGAACGTGCGAAAAAGGTCGTGGTCAAAGGCCGGTCAGGCTTCACAGACTGTGGTGAAACCCGGGTTAACTCGCAACAAGGTGATGCTGTGTGTGTGGTGGGATTGGAAGGGCATTATTCATTATGAGCTGTTAGCACCAGGCAGGACCATCGATTCTGAACTCTACTGCGAACAACTGATGAGATTAAAGCAAGAAGTTTAGAGAAAGCGGTCGGAATTAATTAACAGAAGGAGTGTGGTTTTTCATCATGATAACGCTAGACCTCACACATCTTTAGCCACTCAGCAAAAATTAAGAGAGTTTGGCTGGGAGGTGTTAATGCATCCGCCGTATAGTCCTGACCTTGCACCTTCAGATTTCCACCTGTTTCGGTCTCTTCAGAATTCTTTAGGCAGTGTCAGGTTAACATGACAGTGGCAGTGGCAGTGTCAGGACTGCCAAAACCACTTGTCGCGGTATTTTGACCAGAAGTCCCAAAATTTCTATAGCAATGGGATCATGTCCCTACCTACAAGATGGCAAAAAGTTATCGAACAAAATGATACCTACATACTTTAGTTAAATGTAAATAAACTATATTAAAAAATGCTTTGAATTTTCTTAAAAATGCGAAGAAACTTTTTCCCCAACCTATTATATTAATATTATTGTGTGTGTGTGCGGCTAACCAAACAAAGCCTAACTTGACCTTTTCCTACTGTAGTTAGGGGGTCGAAGAAGCCGATATTTATTCAAAACAATACCTTATGAGTAAAGTAATTGACAATAGTATTTCGGGTTATAAATGTACCATGTTACCACTACAGGATAGTTAAAGAAATATTTGTAAAATCTACCTGAGTTTATATTAACTAGTATTATACACTCAGGTAGATTTTACAATAGTCGTAGGAGATCTGGGTTTAAGTGGTCTTTAAAAATATCTGTAGTGTACCTGCAATAAAATGTATACACTTGTGAATCTTATTGTATCAAGATAGGTCGTGATGCAATAAGGTTCATATTCGAATGACATTTGTATATATCTTTGTGCTCGTGACTGTGCTGTCAAACATTAGGAAACAATTTAACAACAGTTTTGTGCTTTTAAAAAGTGATGAGGAAAAATAATTACTATTTTTGCTTGTTACTTCGCACACGTAAAATTAAATACACGATCAAGTGGGATACATTTAGTGAAATTATAGAATATCAATAAAGTTGAATTTAGAAGCAGAAAACAGAGTAGGTAGAATTTAGTCCAAGCATGGCGAGACCCGAAATGGGTGACCAAGATTTTTAAATCTATAAAGGCTGTCAAGTGGCTAGCCAACTGTTCCTAGCTACCAATTAGGCCCGCGTGATATTTTGGCCCAAACTCCTCGTTTTTAACGACTGTGTCCAAGTTTAGCCGGTGATGATGAATCATTTTCCCGTTTAACTCTTTTGTCAATCTAACACAAATGTATTGATTCCAGATGGACACCGATTCACCAATCAGAAAGTCGAATTTCCAACCAATAAGCAAGAAGCTCTTCCAATCACCAATGAGCGATAACTCTCCACAGACATCTCCCTTCGTGCGACACATACAGAAGAGCAGAAGAGCTAAAAAGAGAAAGCAAACACTTATCCCCGACTCTGCTGAGAAGATACGGAAGGTCTTCCTAACCGAAGAGAAAGACGGAAATAACAAGGCGGGAATGAGACGGAAGGTGTTGATTAGTTTGTTTCATAACAAAGAGTATTCAATGGACTGTGAGTGAAGTGTGAACCTTATTATTCCGTGGGCTAAAGTTTAAAAAGGGATGGCGTCTTGTTTGTTGTCCCTTTCATTTTCTTAGAGAAAGACACAGACAGCTTACTTGATTCAGTTTCTAGCAAAATATCGGAAACCTCGTCTCAATTCCAAATAGTGCGAGTACAGTCACTAGCATGAACATGTACACACATACACACATGAAAGTAAATTAATGGCTTCTATTAAAGGTTTATTACGTATAATCCATTTTGAAATGCCAATAGTTATATTCCTAGTAATATAATTATATACCGAAACATAGTTATACTAAAGAGGTTCATTAATATCTTATAAGGAATATTAGTTTTCTAAGCGACCCTTTTTCTTTGCAGTTTAGTGTAGATTGACCCGCATTACACTTTTACAATTATGCCACTAAACTTAATCTAGTAGTTATACTAAAAACACTGTGTTAAGACTATGATGATTCGGAATATAATTATATTCCTAGGAATATTACGATTAATAACTATCTTACTGTGACAGATACACATATACACACATAGTTTTAAGCTTAAAAAGCAGTGGCCCTTTTATTTCATAAACAAAGATAGATACAGCATCAGTTTTAAGCAAAATCTATGTTTTACAATACAAAATAAAATGCGATAACCTCTTGCCAAGTCTCAATAGTGACAAAATATAAATTTTATAAAATAACGGTACTGTATATACTTTTTCATAATCAAATGTTCTTCGTTCTGATTGTTAGAGATTTTTTTTTTTTAATTATATTATTTTATTAATGTATTGTAACTTTTAACAAAGCTTTAGATTTATTAGTAAGTCTTCCTATATTGTCTTCCATTTATTAATTTTAAGCGTTTTCATAAATACTTTTTTAGAAAATAAACTGAATATTAAATTGATGTAAGCTTTATTTGCTAGCCCCTATATATTTTTATTAAAGGCAGCGCGGTAGCCGAGTTGGGACGGACGCGGGGCACTATTCAAGTGGCCGCGGGAATCGCGGGTTCGATCCCACTGCCTGTACCACTGAGTTTGAATAAAACTTATGTACAGTTCATTGTGAATATCGCTTGCCTCACATTGTGCCCGGTGCATGGCCACAGGCTCGGCCTGTTATGTGGGGACCTAACATATCTGGCGAAATGGGGGTTTTTAACACCTCTACCTACAACTGCGGGGAGAGGGGCGCGATGATATGTTATATTAACCACACAAGTGTAATATTTATTTCTCAGTTTTACTTATATATTTGTCAAAATAGAAATTATCTTGTCTAAAACACAAAAGACTGAGATTAATATACATTTGTAATTGTGACAGAATTTTCCCTAATCGATTCTGAACTGAGGATTACTCCGAACATCAAAATTAGCCAATTTTACCTGTTTATAATAATTATATCAGCACCCCTAGAGTATCATTGTAAAAAAAAATAATAAACCCTCGACTAAAATATAAATAAAACTTTTACTTTTTTTGATGTTTTCTCGTTGGGGATCCGCATAATACCTTGATATGCCTTTACTTGTTAGGTATAGATTTTTTTTTATTTCATGCTTAATGCTTAAATGATGCACCTTTCATTTGATACCCCACTCCGGTATATTTGTAAAAATTAAATTTTTCATTGTCACCTTCACTCCTCACATCTTACAAACGGCTAAGCCGATTTCTATGAAACAGTTAAGAAGTCAGAACACTCTCGACTAACTCATCTATTACACAAATGAAACAGAATCGAAATCGGTTAATCCGTTTGGGAGCTACGACGTCTCAGACAGACTGACAGACAACACACACATACGCACTTCAAACTTTGACGACCTCCGTGGTCGAGTGGTCTATACGCCGGTCTCAAGGCGTCGCCATCTCGAGAGGTTCTGGGTTCGATCCCCAGTGGAGGCAAGTGTTTGGGTGATGAATTTTCATACATTTGTTCTCCAGTCTTGGATGTTCATTATATATGTATAACATTATGTATACTCTGAATAATTATGTGTATTTATCTATTAATTATATTTGTCCGTAACACAAGCGGCATTTAGTTGCTTAAAATGGGACTAGTTGATAGGCGTGAATGTCTGAGGATATTAATTTATATATTATTTATTATTATAACATCCCTCTTATTGCGTCGGGAGTTCCAAAACTAAACTTTTCTAGTTACGTCAAGAAGCTTAATTTCTATGGGAAAGGTGATTTCTCGTACTTTCCGCTGGGGCGCTTTTCACTTCACAATGATAACATACACTGGCGTATGTTTATCTCAGAGAGCAACAGATCTGAGACTGCAAATAGTAACTGTTTTTCGTCTTGGAAAGACCTTTCCAACGAAACCACCAGGTTATTGGAGCTGGGTACCATTCTGTCCATAGTCGTTAGTGCGCAATTTCTTCATAACTTGTCTTGCAAGCAAGGATTACGAACACATTCAAATTAAAACAATAAAACCTAAACTGAAACATAATTTAATTAAGTATCGTCAGGTTACCTTTGAAATACCATAAGCCCGAGGGAAAATTGTGGGAACGCTTAGTGGGGGAGGGGGGAGGGTATGAGAAAGATGACGGTTTTTGCTTGTAGGGGAATGAAGAATCCCTTTTTTAATTGTGCCGATAAAATTAATTGAGTCTATAGAGGATTGACTGAATTTTTCAGCTTTACGACGAAACGTGAAGACGGCGAAACAGAATCTTAAATAGATTTTTAACTTTATTCCATTGATAATGTGTAAAATTAGGTTTTGACTGTTCGTTGTAATATATGCCTTCTCTAATATATTTTCGTTGAAAAGGTATATTATTCATATCTCTTTTAACCCTTGCCGGGCGCCGCGATCACCGGTGTTCGCAATAAATAGATGTTTATATTGTGTCCCATTTTGTGCCCGTTGACTAGGTTAATAGGTTATTGATTGCGATTAACATGAATACTAATATTTGCTTAGAAACGTCTAGTCAATAAGGTATGTTAATAAAAAGAAATCAAAAGCGAGTATTCCGTTTAGACGTATTTTAGCGCATGCTTATGAATGTCATAAATATTTTACAATATTTCGTGAAAGAGAAAAACTACGCCATCCGTTCACAAAACTACAGGAGGCCTTGTTCTGAGAAGAACGGCCAAGTTCAGCATGTTTCTACCCTCCCTGTACATAGAAACACTTAAAAAATGTCAAACTACAACGTCATTGATGTTCCAAAATAAAAAATGGTATCTTATTTTAGTAATATTCTGCAGTTTACCACATTTTTCATTACAAACATGTACTGGTAGTCTTAAGTATAATAAAAAAAAAAAGTGTCTACAATTAAAATAAATAAATATCTTCACTACCTGCCCTGTTATACAGTCCCAAGGCAAATTTAATTGATGAAGATATTTTTTATTTAATAAAAGTTATATTAAGAAATCAATAATAAGTAACTAAATTTGAGGAGTTTGGTGGCGTAGTGGTTTGTACGCTTTGGCTTTCGATATCGAAATCAAAGCTATCTCCGCCACGGTCAGGCCCTGGATGGGTGACCAAACTTTGTGATATCTAACTCCTCCGTGCTTTGTAAGGCACGTTAGACGTTGGTCCCGGTCGCTATTGCACCCGTTTCTACCCACCAACCCGCATTGGGCCAGCGTGGTGGTGTTACGGTCCATACTCTTCATGTGTTTCAAGGAAGGCCTGTGCCCATCAGTGGGACGTATATAGGCTGAGGACGACATATAAATTGGAAATAATGATATGTAAACAAACTCACGACTTACATTGCATACTGAAGCCGCTACATGGATTCAAATCTGGTTCTTCCAAGTCCTAAATACAGACAAATCTTAAGAAACTTCTGAACAATAAAATTGTAGTTTATCAGGTAAATCCCGCCCAGCATCAATTCTCTCAATATCATCTCATTGGCGCAATAACTTCGCCGACACGATCCGCCGCCCTCCGACATTTTATATCGAATCAGTTTTATTACTTCTGAACAAGTATTTTAAACTTTCAACACTTCAGGTCAAGCCAGAGCTGAGTCTTGGCACGTGCGGTTTAAATTAAAAATAAAACACCACTTTGTAAAGTCCGCCATATTGGATTCAAAATGGCGGCAATTCATGATTAATTGTCTTTGGAATCAAATATGTGCCAAATTACAGCTCCATAGCATAAGTGGAAATATTCATAGTATACAATATTGACTACAAAATGACATTCATACAAACATACATAAAAGTTAAGTTTATGCTTTTAGCCGGTGTTCGCAAATATAAAAAGGATTTTATTTAAAAGGTCAGCAAAATATTCGAATTTTGCTCAGCGAAAAAATACAATTGGTCAGCTAAAATAACAAATTGGTCAGCAACTTATAGACAGCAAATATTTCTAAATTTTTCAGTAAAACTTAAATGTTTTCTCTGTTGCCAAATTGTTTAATATATTATGTTTTGATGACACAAATATTGTTTTTATGGATCATAAAAAAATAACCTTAACCTAATATCTATCAGAATACATTTCCTATGAATTGATCCTTGATCCTTCATTGATTCTTTTCCTAGATAAATTTATCGGTAACATATATATTGCTGCCCTAATAATTATTTAGCAGCCCAAATAATTATCTTGCTGCCCAATTAATTAGTTCCCATATAAAAATACAAGATGATAGAACTAAACACAGTTGAAAAACAGATGTTTCAATTGACAACATTTCAAAATTTTAAGGTGTGTATATTTTATTATTGTAAATAAAACTGGATAACAAATTAAGAGATACGTATTTATTGATTTTTCAAAATATCGACTTTTTCATTCATCATTTTAAGTATGCAGATCAGCTCATTCTAAAATGTTGTAAGCGCCAAATGACGTCATTCATACGGAAGAATAGCGTTTTGCTTTTGCCTTTGTTTAAAAAGTAGTTACTGACGTTGACGTTTGACTTTTAACCGTCAAAATTTATTAGAACCTTAAAAAAAGGATGATATAGAACTGACATGCTTATGTCAATGTCAAGAGCGAACAAGCTAGTTAAACAGTGTTTTCCTAAGTGCGGTAGAGATAGGTATACTATTTTCTGTCCTTATTAGAGTTCGTGTTTTTATTTGTCTGACACGTACCGTATGTGCCAAACAGTAATGTGTGTTTCTTTGTGTCGTCGTGAAATATTACGTTTTGGACTGTGTTTACTGCTTAATCATACTTGTATTTATTGTGTTTTACTCCACTACCTTTATAAGTAATGGTACAGTGTTGTATTATCGGCTGCAAAAGTCGCAGTGAACGAAAACACGAAAACATAACGTTTCACACGTAAGTCCCATATTTCATCGTTTTATCTAAATCACTAAGTGTACTATTACTAGTTACCGCTTATTTACATTAAAACGTGTACAAAATAGCGTGAAAAATACGATAAATAGCTAATGAAAATTTGTTGCTTTATCGTATTTGCCGACTAAGAAAACATGTCAACGAAAGTCAAGGGAGGCTGCCATTTTAAGTGTTATCTGAATTTAGCCGGGTTTTATGCGTTTTAGGGATACCTGTCGAAGAAAATGTAAATTACCCATACTTAAAGGGAAATATTTAAAATTAGTTATTTTAAATATTCTTAATAGATTACCTGCCATTTTTTACAATTTACTTGATTTATACATAGTTCTTTGTTATACCAATTATCGCAAATAATTGTTTAATTGGTAAATTCTGCACTAAGTCACTTTTTGAAACATGACTATCTTAGATATTAATTAGCCCCATTTAGGTTGTTTGTGAAATTGCATATTTATAAATTAATCCTGGGTGTGATAATAACTCCTATGGATTCTTTAAGTAAGATTACATTTGGGTTATGCCGTCTGTTAGAAAAGTATGTAATCTATGCTTATTATTCACAATATTTTTTAAATAACAACAAATAATTGTAGATTTTCTACGTTGCACGTTTTGCACACTAGAAACATAGCCTGGTACATTAAAAATATTTTTAAACTTTATTTTGCCACTAGGCGGGAATCGAACTATCACCGTATGCTGGACTGCACCCTAATACAAACATTATAATGCTAATATTATTTATCTATATTGAAGGTTCCCTAACGATGAGAAAGTGCGTGATGCATGGGTTAAAGCGACTGGTAGGCTAAATTGGAAGCCAACCGCAAACACGCGCATATTTCCAAAATTGTGGATACATGTAAGTTCTTTGATTTCAAAATTTTTTTTTTGAAAAATAGTTTAAAATAAATTCTTATGTATTTTTAAACAAAGAACTAAAAATGAACTGAATATATTTTGAATTCTATGTCTGTTTTCTGATTTTCAGAATTATGATGATAAAGTACTAAATGAACCCCTAGATGCTACGATTCAACAAGATATTCTGATTGTGGTAAATTCATTACAATTAAAATAGCGTTATGGAATTAAAATTTTGGATATATTTTGTTTATTAAACTGCTTGTTCAAAACTGTTTTCAGAGTCCTAGTACAGCTGATAACACCAGTAGTTCTGTTCAAGAAAGGGAAGCTGTAGTTATTGTAAAATCTGTAAGTATTTATTAAAATTAAAATATTCTCTTCCCTTGGGTGTCGTAAAAGGCGACTAATGGATTTAGAACTACACAAACATCTAACAGCTTACAGCGGCGACGGGCTCACCTCCTGTCACGCTGAGTGTAGTCACTGCTTGGTGAAGCGCGGACTATGGCAAAGGACTGTTTTTTGGTGCTTTTGCCTGGTCCCTGACAAACCCTTAGGAGACGGGATATATACTTATATTTGTTCATAATACGTCTTTGGCATGATTTTCAACTTAATTTGTGGAGAATGTTGTGGGTTCCACAATCGCTTTTTATATGTATTTTAATCTTAAGTAATATTATTCTACTGTGATAATGTTAATTCTCCCAAGAAAAATAAAATAAAATAAAAAATAAATAATAACAACAAAGTCTTTTATTTTTCCAAATATGTTACTGCTTATTTATTAACATTATGATTATTGGGAAAATGTTTATTAGCATAGCAACATAGTTTTGACACATACTTTATTTCTATCCTTTACGGGTGTACGCGTATGTATATTCTATATCATCCTTTTTCTAAGATTAGAACTTTGTTTGAAACTTGTCAATTTGCTCGAGAATTTTAGTTAATTTTACTTTGATATATTTGTTACACCATGAAGGTGAGCGCAGGATTTCAATCCGCTGATTTCTATCAAATTTGATGACATGGCTACAGATTATATAGAAATAACAAGGCATGACATTAACTTTTTTCCTGTTTCGAATTTGGCAAGGGGGAATCATTATTCCTCCGTATGTATGACGACACGCGTACGATTTTAGTTTTTTCAGTTTTTCTCGAAGACTATACAACAAAAAGAAATATTTCAATGTTTTTCGGTGTTTATATAGCAAAATTTAGAAATGGTATTTTTATTTTAAGGTGTATTTAAAAATGAAATGTTGTCAATATGACCATTGGCAGGGTGAAGAGGTATAAATAAAAGTACACACAGCCCAAAAATTTGGTGGTGTGATGTATTTGTGTTGAAAACTATTTAGTATGGAAACTATTTAGTTACGGACCTGTAGTTTCGTATATAAGACGGCTGAAGGATTTAAAAGTAAGGAACCTAATTACCAAACTCAAGAAGCATTTTCTAGCGCTTTCTTCCTAAAATGGTATCTACACATTTCCTCATTTCTCTTCTTTTCAATTCAGACATAGCGTATATAGTTTGTATCATATACTTTAGATTTATATACATATTTTTTTTCTTTCCTCTACTACTTATGTTTTATATATACATATTTATTCTATAAATATAGGTATATAATATTTTTTTATCTATTTCTTTTTATTTTATTATATTATTGTATTTGACATGTTGCGCCGACCCCAAATAGAATTGGGAACAGGGCAGGAAAAAGAAGATCACTATGTCAGTCAGTCACCTTGGAGTTATATATATATATATATATATATATATATATTATAGTGGGCAGAATGTGCACATGGATTGATATATTATACTCAGTTACTCTGGTCAAGCGTCAAAGACTAAGGGCGAATTCGGCCGAATTAGGGGTTTGTTCGTGGAAATTTCATAATTAAATTTCATTGATCGAATCCGCTCTAAAAGCGGAGTCCTGCGCACACGCATCTGATAGCTAAGGCGTTTTTGGTATTACTACACCAGTTTCGCTAAACGGAATTTGGTCGAATTCACCCTCACTAAGTTAAAACTGAAGGTACGTCACCTTTAACGGCGCTGAGTTTGTTGCCAACCATCTGCTTGGCCACGAACGCTGCCATCTTGTGTTACTGCTTACTGCTTAACAACTGAAACAATGAAACAGAAACTTTATTATGTTTAATATTATTTAGATTCACCTGAATGTTTTTTACCTAAATAATTACTATTGTCTGCGTTAAATCTAAATTTAAATTTAACGATAATCTAAATTTGTTTAAATTTTTTTTATGTACCTCTCACGAAACCTTGTGTATATGCACCTGTCTTAGGTTTATTAATTTAATGTACAACATCACCCCTCACCTTTGTATTAGTATAATTGTAATGCGTGGTTAATGTTGTTGGTAACACAATGATAATTAATTAGCTAAGTAATAATGTTATTACTAAGACATATTGTGTATACTGTTTAACCAACCCAAATAAAGAGAAAAAAATATATATATATTTACGGCAGCATTAAAGTTTCATACATACATAATCATTACGCCTCCTTCCCTGAAGGTTAAGCAGAGGTTCACATACATTTCGCCAGACATATTAACTCCCCATGTAAGAGGTACAATGGCGGGCAAGCGATATAGACTTTTAATTATCGTTTTGACATACAATAACGCTGGCCACCTATATAGTATTCTTCATAAGCGTGGTTTTTAGAAATAAGTAAATATCGGGGAAAACTTTAGTACACATACATATCTACATATAATCACGACTATTATCCCTTAAGGGTTAGTCAGAGACTGAAGGGAGAATGATCATGTCACCAGGAAAGTTATGGACTTGAAAGTGGATGGGCGTGTGGGGAGAGGAAGACCAAAGAAAAGATGAATGGATTATGTGAATGATGATTTGATGAGGATGGGCGTGAGTGTTGACTTGACGAGTGATAGAGGAGAGTGGAAGAGGAAGACATGTTGCGCCGACCCCAAATAGTATTGGGAACAGGGCAGGAAAAAGAGAGGTTAGTCAGAGACTGGACAAAAGCACCGCTAAAGCACTCGATTGCTATAGTCAGCGCTTCACCAAGCAGTGACTGTACTCAGCGAAAACATTAGTACCAAGTAAAAAATAGTGTTCAGATATCGGCCTGCAATATTTTTTTACAAGAATTTTTATCATCGTATTTTGACTACAAGCAGCATCATGGTAGTGCGTCCATTTTATACAGACCATACCATTAGTGAAGAGAAAAATAATATTAGTGTTGTTATTGGTAAAATAAACATAATTAATTGGACTGGATTATTTAATTTGGTTTAAACATAATAATATTTATGTCTATAAAGTATACCTATATTTTTATATATTACCTATTTATTTAAATATTTTAAATTTTTCATTTATTAACATCAGTCATTGTGTCTAAAATTTGTTTCACAGAACCATTGTTAATTTTAGGACGCATTTTATTGGGGTACAGTCTGTACCCAATACTTATACCTAATTTATTATATGAACCGTTTGATTGTACTCTTTTGTGTGTCTAAATAAATAAAATAAATAAATAAGATTCATATAATCAAATCATGAATGTTGTCGTTATATCACATATCTATTATCTTATTAGGATAATTAAACGTATACGTAACGACCACTAAATCAACTGGCTCAGTAGATATTACATGTAATGGTGGCGCCACGGAACATTATTAGCTTGAGATAATGTTCAAATTGTATATGGCTGTACTAACAATTAAACGGATATATGCGCGGAATGCGCTGGGAATAAGATGAGGTTGAAACAGACAATTCTGTACATAGCGGCATCATTTAATAAAAGGATATACTACACAAGTATACATACTCGTATACACACACATTGTCATTGTAGTTGTCATTGTATAAAACTTCACTTTTATAGTTGCGTTAAGAATGTCAATTTGGTTACGGGTCAAAGTCCCTAAATTCATAATCCCTAATGGATGAAATACCTAAATTCATTACCGGGGTCTTCTCATGAAAGCTCTCTGATTCTGGCTGATTGTATCGATTACAACCACAGTCCCTTTTTATTATCGTTGTTTATTTTGTAAGATTATCTAAAATGTTAAATATTGACGATTTAGTGGCAAGCACCTATGAAATAAAATTAATTTGGTATTTTTTTTTAATTTTTAACAGACTGTACAGTTTTATTATAACTCAGTGGTACAGGTAGCGGGGACCGATCCCGCGACCACCTACACAAGCACTGCCGTCCGTCCCAACTAGATTATTGCTGGCTTTCTGCTTTCTCTCTGCCTAAGTAGCATGATCAGCGTGATATGATAGTTATCACGTTTTTATCACACACAAAAAATTTACAATTCTATAGTACTTTGACGGTTGACCATGATAAAAACCTGATATAAATTATAATGCGGTGTTCATGATATGGGCCTGATGATATTTAAAAAAATTAAATAAAAATAATTACCCCATAAATTGAAATTTATTGGATCTAACTTTGAAAAGTTATCTTTATTTAATCCTTAATAATAAATAATTGTACAGATTGTACGAAGTTAAGTTAATAATTTAATTATGTATTAATAAATGTTCAAGAAAGTTTCATAATATCTCTTCATCATACAAATAAATGTAGACAGCATACATACAAATATTTAAGCATTAGTTGATTAACAATATAATTCTATTTAAAAACGTTTTTATTTTATTGGGGATTCCGAAACTTAAATAAAACTTCAAGAAATGCGCACAGCGCCATCTACTTGAAAGATTGTGAACTACACTGTAAGGGATGAGACGATGCAGTTAGGGGAATCGCCTGAGGGGCGCTGTTGTCGCTTTCGCGCCTTTCGTCGCCTCTGTTGCCATGGGGACCGATGAAAAGAAGCATTAGTAAACAGACACGTAACATCGTGCAAAAGTGTTCATTATCCAAATTTAAAAGCGGTGTGTTGCGAATGGATTTGTAAGGAAAAAATTGTAAGTTTTTATGAAATAATAATATAATGGTAGTTTTGTTTATGGTCGACACAGGCCTATTTCGGGAAGGGCAAGGTATTCATTTTGAAAGTGTACGTTGAAAGTATTTAGGTACACCAAGTTTTTTATATTCTGGGAATATCAAAATAACAATGATAGAGGACTTGCGAATTTCTTGAAAATTTTGATAACCGTAGTTGTGTAGTAATACCAAAAATGCTTTAGCTGACAGTTGCGTACACGACCAAAAATTGCCTGTGCACGCAGGACACCGATTCGACCAAATACAATTAAAGCATTTATGGGTGTCGAAATCCCCGTGTAAAACACGGAATTTGTTGAATGCGCCTTAAGTCTATTACAGTAATTTAATTACACTTGATTAGTATTTATTATAGATGATTAATTCCAAATTTCCGTTCAAAAAAGGTGTACAAGACAACTGTTTTAGTTGCCTCATTATTTACTGTCTTAGTACTTTGCAAGGGTGTCAAACTTAGAAGGAAATAAATACTAAATGCTTTCAAGAAAATTATTCTCAATACAGATTAAAAGTAATGGAAGCGAATGAAAGTGCCCAGCTTTTGTTGGTACACTGATTAATATCCGATTGTCCGTGGCAGATGCGAGCCGAGAGAACAAGTCATTAATAACCTTTATTCCCGAATTTACTGAACGTCGTTCATAGAATGAAAAAATAGTGGCAAGGCAATTGTTTTAGTAGCGTTTTTAAGAAGTGCCTTTTCATCTTGGAAGTATATTTTTTAAGCTTTGCGTAAATAATCAAGACTATTCGAAGTTTTATCTCGTTTCTTACCATGAATCTCAAAGCAAATTACAAGGTACATTTTTGCTTTATATAAATGCGAATAGATTTAACACGATAAATAATTAAATGTTTATTAATTTATATTAACAAGTAAGCCGAACCAATTCTTAAAACTAAAAATACTTATGCGTGGATTCTGCTAAGGACGACAAATGTGAAATAGGTTGTCATCGAAACCTTCAGGGATACAAGTATTGCCATTGTCGTGTACACTAATAATAATTTATGTATTTTTCTCCACTATAAACAATTTTACTTTTTTATAGTCAAATTGTACCCTTTCAATCCCGGATAGACTTAGCTATTGTGTCTCGCGTCTGGTATCTGATGGCTGCAGCATAAAACATAGAAGACGTGTGCCTCAACTTATCTAAAAGCTTATTCTGACTCTAGATCTCTACCTCTCAAATTCCTTCATGGCAAGGTAAGCAATAAATTGTTGTACTAAAAATAGCTGGCAGCGATATAAAACAGAAGCAGACACTCTTGAGGATAACGTGGCGTCGTTAAGGCAGACAATGAATCAAGATGTTCCATCCCAACAGACTTTGCCGTTGTTTTGTGGTGTGACGCTTAAGTATAGTCAATCTGTTGTCTAGAAGAAAGCTTGTGTACAGATATGCATGTAGTTTTACCTTTTTATATATTTTCTTTCTTATTGCCAAAGCTATCGTGTCTCACTTAACATCCCAATTCCTCTAAATTCCATTCTTTTACCTGGCTATCGTTAAAAAGGACATTAAAAGAGGTTTTTCGTTTTTAAATCCATAGTTAGCTTTCAGAGATTGAAAAAGAATGCTGCTAGTAATGAGGGTAAAAAAGCGAAAGAAAGAACTGGAGAAACCTACCCCTCCGGGAAAAAAGCGTGATTGTATGTTTGTATGTTAGCATTCGCCGAATTTCAAAATTTTTGACTATAATTTTTACATCAGTTAAATTAAGGAACTTGGTAGAAGCGGTATGTTTTGAATACTGTAGTTCCGAAGTTGAAAGCATAGTTGTTTATGATGGAAAAACAAAAACAATTCCTCTGTTCATCACAAGATACACTTTTCTCGTGCGTCGTTCCTTACAGAAATGCGCCAAACCTATAATGTCAATTATGATTGATTAATTGATAAATTTTATCTAAACTTATGTTATAATGTTCGAATTATGAACTCAGACTCGAACTCATAATGACATACTTTATAACATAGACGATAAAAACGAAAATTTAAAAATGGAAACTGTTACATAATGACCATTTTGCAACAGGTTGGACTCATTATGTACACTAATTTTTCTTAAAAACGCATAAAACGATTTTCAGACAGCCATCAGTAAATAAAATTAATATTTTTTTTGTTTTATTCCTTTGAATAATTATTGTAGATAAAGTAGTGTATGTATGCACATAATTCGGTATCAAAACACTCGCGCGCGATAAAAAACCACGCTCGTGTTTTAATAACCTATATTATGTGAGAGTTAAATAAACTACTATTATAGTATCTGCGAAAAGTTTTTTATTATTTATATTATACATTCCAAACTAACATTGATCGCAACACTGTTATATGCCTTAATTTCTAATACATACATACATACAATCACGCCTGCAATCCCCGAAGGGGTAGGCAGAGTCCAAGGAGCACTGTGTTCCTTAAGACTACATTTAACCGTACAAAAATTGGGTTTGGGTTTGGTTGGGTTTGGTTTGGGGTTGGTTCTTCATTTCTAATATACGGATGAAAATTGATATACAAAACAATTATATTACAAAAGTAAAATAATAATATAAATAATGTAACTAGTCAACGAGCACAAACCAAGCTACAATAGAAACATCTATTGTTTGCGAACCTATTGGATCGTGGTGCCCGTCAACGAGTTAAAAATATTATTAAGACTAGCAATTTACAACCATTTAACGTAATAATTAGTACAACTAATTCCAGCTAGTACAAGCTTAATATATTAAATATTAAGGACTTATGAAAATTATTCTCCAGAAGACTGTTCTTTAAATTTATTAATTACAGTTCAAATTAATTACACAAAATAAATGACAAACGTGATTCCACTGGCACAAGCTTTTATTAGTCTGAGGTTTCAATTAACGAATATCTCAAATTCTCTAAATTATCTCACGTACTAGCGAGTGTGGTTAATCTGGTTTGATTAAGATAGATCTAAATATAAACTCTATATAGGTATTGTTGATAGATTACTGACAGAGTATGAGGCGATTACACATATACACACAGTTACGTGCAAATATAACAGGTGATAGTCTTAATTCGCCTCTAATAATAGTTACTATCCATCAAATTTACATTATTTTTGCACGTGACTGTACACTCATAACGCATCTTCGAATGGGTCTTCTTCTTAGTCGTCTCTGAGACGGACACAGCTCACCGCACGATCTCCCGCCATCTCTCCCTGTTGGCTGTCTGACGCAATCAGATACGCAAAGAAGGGTTTCGAATGGGTTGGAAGAGGAAACACAACTTTCGTATGAAATGTCCAATTCGGTGTATATTAAATGAAATCTTGCTCGCTTGACGCTTAACTTTCAAACAGTAATTTTTTAAACGCTTGACGCTTAACTTTCAAACAGTAATTATTCTTAGCTTACCATAAAATCTACAAACTTCAAATCATAACCTAACATCATAGTGGGCAAACTGAACTCGAGTGACCTTTCAAATTAATAATCAAACTCAGATTCCACGAAATCAGTTTAATTGTCGATCCGATTGTGTCAAATGATTTAGTCAGCGGTTGTTTGCAAGATTATTCTGATTGATTGACTCTAAAAGGTGTTGCTTGTTTAGGCACAAACTGAAGGCATATTCATTGTTGACAATAATTTAATCTTTGCCATTGTTTTGTGTACAACACGCAATTGTAGTACAATTCATAATTAATGTCGAAATCGTTGTCAATTTAATAATGTAGGCAGGCAGACGCTTATTGTTACGGAGAAAATTACATTATTCTATCTTCTCAAGAAATTGTGACCTCAATATAAATTATGATGATTGCGAAATGAGAGGATAGACGAATAAAATTAAAAATAAAAGCATTTATTTGTTTTTTTTCACAATTTTGGCAAACAGGCGGAGAACAACCCGAGGGAACCTGAGAACAAGGCCTTCTCCTGGGAGCTCCTGGTAGCGTCTTCCTGGTAGCTAGTGAACGGATGGCATAATTTGACATTCATGAGAGTATTTAAATACGTAAGCTGGCCTGAGAAAAAGATAAGAGAGAAAACAGTTGTCTTAAAAGTAACAATATGAACAAGAAAATATCATTAACAAATGTGCGTCCCTTGCGTTGCAATATAGTACAGTTTTGTTTTATGTTGCAAAGTTATATAATGTGATACTGTTTTAACAAATTTATAAATATGCAAAATAATCTGAACGTAGTTTTAGATTAAATTATTATTATAAAATTACATGCAGCTTCATTATCTTGTTTCAAATAATTAAAAAGTCATACTTTATTATGTCCTACAGTCGGAATAATTTAATAGGTGCATTTTGATAGTTATTTGTAGTGCATTTTTACAGTTGTTTGTAGTGAGATTAACCGATTCCCATACCAATGTAAATGGTCCATAAAGCTCATCTGTCAAAATGCACAAACATAATAAATTCAGACTGTAGTATTCTTCAAAGCAAAGAAATCTGACAATTCTAAAAGCACGAACTCCTGGAAAGTTTTAAAACTTTAACAAAAGATGGCGCTGCACTGTAAAATGACACCGAACCGTTTACTTCGACAGACGTTATTGACAAAGAGCAAGAAAATACCCCTGTGCCGATCTATTCTCGGTCTTAAGCCTGAACAATAAAGTTTTTTTTTGCACAATTAAACTTTTAGCCAGGTTAACATCACATTTATAGCGGATATAATTTAGAGTTGAACATAACTATTTATGTGGTCACTTGGAAGTTTTTCCTTTATTCCCTGGTCTTATTTCGAGAATATATAGCAATGTAAGACCCCGCATTTAAATAAAACCTGAACCTTTTCACAGACGAAGTTCTAAAATATCGTTACCGTATTTCCGTTGTTTCTTCGCCGTAGAAAAGGATTTTCTTGTCTTGTACTGTTAGTGAGTTTATTTCCACAAAGCTGGAAGTTGAAGGCTGGGATTGTAAATGGTGGTACATTGTACAGTCAAGTTCAAAAATATGTATGCAAGTTTGACTGTAAATTACTCTTATTGGAAGGGAATAAAAATTGTCACTTGTCAAATATGCATACATATTTTTGACCACGACTGTACGTGTGTATGGGGTTTATATTGGTCTTGTTTCGTAGTTACGATTGAAACATTCGATAGCTACGTTTTGAAAACACTACTTGTTCAAGACGAAGAGTTTCAAATAAAATTTGACTACAGTTTACTTAGTTAACACACATAGCTCCCCTCCCCTCTCCCTCTCTCCTTAAAAGTCTTTAAAACTAAGATCCTCTGATTACTTGTGTGATTATTGATCCAGTCCACATCAGTTTGTAGCTGAACTGGACAGGCCTTCTCTAATATGTGTAGTACCCTATCTTCAGCTAGATACATCCAGCATCTGCTAGCAGCGCTTTGCAAAATATTTTTTTGAGTCAGTTTTTTGATCTGTAGTTTAAATATTACTATGGATCAAAAAACTGATGTGATTATGATGATTTAACCCATGGTTAAAATTTAAACCAATGGCGTCAATGGAAACTCTAAAATGTGTGACATCAGCTTGTCCAATAGTTAAAATTGCGAAAAAAATTCGAAGCACTATACATCAGCTGTTCCGGTAGCCGACATTTTATTAAGTGCGCATCGTGTTGTGGTTAAGATGTCTATGATTACTTAATTTTTTTATTTTTAAGCTATTGCATAGCTTTTATCGCGGGCCTTGAGCGCGGGGACCGAATCCAGAAATTCCGTAACGAAAAAACCTCACGCTCCCCACTCCGATGCGCAAGGAGGTGTGGCTTGAAGGCCGTGCATCGTCTAACGTCGTTTCAGTTCGGCAGTCTTCGACACGGCGTTGTGTGCGTGCGATTAGACGTATTGTACGACTCTACGAAACTCGCACGAATCGAGACGAGCTGCTCCGAAATCGGACGAATACATAAGCAGCCGTTTATGAGAAAGTATATAGGTGTATTGGTATTTTATTTATTTAATAATAGAAAAATTTGTTTTGTTATCGGTCACCACGCTCAAAAAGTGTAACTTGAATTAATATCAAAGAAAAAGAAATACTGCATGAATAAAATAAATAAATAAAATTATAATTGCATAAGTTGATACAAAATGCTATGCAATAGCTTTACCGCGGCAGTCCCCGAGTGCCACACGTCTTTTTTATTTTTTTTTATTTCATAGGAAAACAAACAGTATGTAATTAAGCTAAGCATGTAACAAATTCGAATTACAAAATACACAGTTATTTACTTTTAGTATTATCTGAAATTGGACAACTGTTCAAGCTGAGATATCACGACATCCTACGCTTACGCCATTAGTCAATATTTTAACCACTTGGTCTACCTGACCACTGATAAAAAAACTGACCCTTGCCGGAGTACGTCCTGACCTCGTATGACGTTTAAATTCTTTGCAAAGTAAACTTTATTTAATTATCTCTGAAACACGTTCGAATCTCGTGACGCGTGTGATGTCGACGTGTTTTCGCGACCAGAATGTAAATATTTTATTTAATGCGAACACATTTTAATACTTTACCCGAGGGGGCGGGCCCCACTCCCCACCCAGGCTAGGGACCACATCATTTCGATACAAATGAGATAATTTTCAGATTTCATATGATAAAAAAAGAACTTTAAAGCAACTTGATAGCAACTATACAGTTTGTTCGTGTTACGTTTTATGTTATAAGTACCTACCTATTTATTTATTTATTTAACAATTTTTGTACACAGAAAAACATAACAACGAAACGACAAATTACAAAGACAGTACAAAGGGTGTGGCTTATTCCTAACAGAAATGTCTCCCAGCCAACCTGCGATAGGAGATATGGCAAGTAACGAAAAACTATGAATAAATATAAAACTTAAATATTAGGTCCTTACCTATGAAATTGGTGTTCTGTATGGAGATTTTGGGAAATTCCGCATTTTCCACACTAAAATTTTTTCAGTTTTCTTCACAACGAGAAATCCAAAGATAATAATATTTGACATCTATCATTAGACAAGCTTTAGTAATATGTGTAATAACACACTTCATAAAAATTATTTATCGTTTTTAAGAATGCAAATAAAATGATGTATTCGGGAGGCACTTAAAAAGAGTTATCTCCGTGTCCAATTTTAACACAATTAAACTTACAACAAATTATCAAAACAAATCAAAAGAGCTCAAAAATATAGTCTATTTTTAGACGAGGTAATTATTTTTCAAGAATACTCTGAATCTTAACAGTTACAGACAAAATACTAAGAGAGAAAAAAAACACCAATTTCATAGGTAAGGACCCAATATAATTATTTAGTAAATAAGATAAATATAAAATATAATACTTAAAATACAAATATACATACCGAATATTTATTTATATAGAATAGATATTTATATAAATATAATATATACATATATGAACACGTAAGGCCTCATTATGTCAAGGAAAGATAGTATTCTTTAATATACCTACCTTACCTATGTATTATAACTATATATATATTGCAGTGCCCTAGCAGGGTTCATGTTCGAACTGTAACTATATTTAAGACCAAATATACTAACATGATTGCAATAAAGAAATTTAATTGAATTGATTTGGGCCATTTTGGCGCTGTCAGCTGTAGGGAGCGTCTCGTCATAAGTCCAATATACCTCCCACAACTGGCCCAAGCCTTCGTACTTGGAGAAACATGAGAAGTACGGCTCATATCACCACCACGTGGGCCCCACTGAGGATTGGTGGATAAACAGGTGCAATTTAGTAGAGAGAAACTCGACATCACAAGGGCTTGTCACCCATCCAACAATTGACCAGGGCGTAAGAAGCTTTGCTCAGAATATTGAAAGCCAAAACATACTAACCACTATGCCACCGAGCCCTCGATGTATTGACCACAAAAAAATAATGGGTGTTATACAAACGGTTAGCAAAATATTCGAATTTTGGGGAGCGGAAAAATACAATTGATAAAACTACTATTTTGTCAGCAACTTATGGGCAGCAAATATTCTAAATTGGTCAACAAAATAACTAATTGATCAGCAACTTATGGGCAGCCGATATTTATGATTTGTTAGCAAAATAAGTAATTGAGTAGCAAATTAAATGTTTTCTCAGCTGCCAAATTGTTTAATATATGTTTCGATGACGCAATAATATTGTTTTGGGTCATAAAAAAATTACCGTTACTTAATATCTATCAGAATACATTTCCTAGGAATTGATCCTTGATTGATCTTTTCCTAGATTTTATACATTTCCGGTAACATGTTATATTATATCGGGGGCACTCCCGTGACCCCCGATATTGCTGCTCAAATAATTATTTTGCATTCCAAATAATGATTAATTATTCTGCTGACCACATGATTTTCCGGCTGACCTTTTGTTGCTGACCAAACAATTAATTACTTCCCATACATATTTACAACGTTTAGTAAACCTACTATTAATAAAACCGTCACTTCAAATGCCTATTGTTACTCAAATATTTCACAAGTAATCTCTCCCCCGTAAGGAAGTAGAGGCGTTATGTGATCACGCTATTTCCAAAGGGGTGCGGAGAGGTGTCTAACACCCACAGCGTCCAAACATTATAAATCAATCAGTCCCACAAACGACAAAACAGTATTCACCCCAGGGTGGCTCTAAAACAATATTTTATTTGAGTCCCAATGCGACGGCAGGTTTTTGAGGCAGCGCAGCGCTGCGACATGTGCGGATATATCATTTGAATAGCGGTATTTATAATGACGGCTCACTGTTTTCGTACTATACTAGCTTTTAGTTAGTTGGCACGTTAACTGGTATATAATTTCCGTTACTGTATTATAAAGGTGCTTGCATAGTAGTTAGTACGCTTTAGGTTTCGATACAAAAACAAAGCTACCTTCGCCATGGCCTTCCGCTTTGGCCTTCTGCCTTCGCCTTCGCCGTGGATGGGTGACCAAAGCTTTGTGATCTCAAAGTCCTCCGTGCTTCAGAAACACGTTAAGCCGTTTGTCCCGGTCGCAATTACAACCGCTTGTACCCACGAACCCGCATTGGGCCAGCGTGGTGGAGGTTCGGCCCGTACTCTTCATGTGCTTCTCCATGAGGAAGACCTAAGCCTAGCAGTGGGCCGTATATAGGCTGAGGACGACTGAGTATAATCCTATGGGTATAATCATCAAAATGTAAATCGAAAGATTTTCACTGACTTCTAACATTTACTCCAAGGTATACTACTCCTCAACAATCAGTCCTAGGCTGCCCGCATTCAGCAAATACCTGCGATCCTCACCAGATCGTCGGTCTACCTCGTGGAGGACCTACCCGTTGGAAGGTCGCGACGATTTATGCTTTTCAGTAACCAGCCGACACTCGAAAACCCTTTCATCCGAACGGCGGTCAATACTGCAAAGTACCCTGCCGACTACTTAAAGCTCTCAATGTTTTGAGTTGTGTTAGTGACGTTTGGAATCGTGTGGTAGCGGTTCATTAAAATAATACTTCCAATCCATCTCTTCCTTTGGGTATCGTAAAAGGCGACTAATGGACATAGAACTGCACAACATCCAATAGCTTATGGCGGCGACGAGCTCACCACCTGTCACGCTGAGTGCAGTCACTGCTTGGTGAAGCGCGAACTATGGCAGTGTACTGCTTCTGCGGTGCTTATGCCTAATCTCTGACCATCCCTTAGGGGATAATAGTCGTAAGTATGTATGTATGCAGTGACGTTAGAGCGAGGTCCCATCAGTGCGTCATGCTGCGATGCGTCGTCCCAACGTTTTCTCTGCGTCGTTTTTCATATATATTTAATAACACTCCACATTAGACCGTTGAGTTCTCATGCTCAACATTTCATGGGGTCGACGGAGTACAGATGAAGCGGGAGGGAAGGTAACTCTGCATTATCAGAGCTCTGCTGCGATGATGGTCAGTGATCCTGCTAGAAGAGGAAGGCTGAACTGAGACGCAGCTGCGACGGCGTACGCTCTTGCGTTACATTGACGCAACATTAACGCAACGCAGGTGTGGCATGCCGCGACGCGACTCAACGCAGCGAAAAATGGGTAATGCACCTTCGCAGTTCCTTACGTGGATCTCCTCATTCACGATTCTATGGCGTCTTCTTATAAATAACGTTATTGTAAATTGTAAATAAACACTGGCAACACGTACGAATTAACGACTAAAAATTACACTAACGGGACTACACGCGACGTACATTATGTACTCGTAGTACACGTTTCGGCTGAGTTACACCAACCGTGGTAAACTCAGCCAAAACGTCGAGCAGTAAGTAGTATCTTTATACTACATAATGTACGTCTCGTGTAGTCCCGTTAGTGTAATTTTAATGTACAATGCAACGCGAAAGTTTTGAATTAATTTGTAAAAAATAGAAATTAGATTGACATATCAGGTAGACCTTGTTTGGCAAAGTAATAGAACCTCGACCAGGATGGAGTATCATCGTAGCAGGTCAATTATTCAAAGAGCGGAAAACTGACCCTTACGCATGATCACCACGCTTATACCCTAAACTGCAGGTCACATTGGCAGCGGATGGCTGAGCGGGACAAACGAGTACAGTTTCACCTCTATTTCAACTTTGGTTCACGTCACGCCACGTCACGTATGTGTAGCCCCAATATGCTGGGTTCAGGCCTTCCTGGACAAATACGTGAGGAGTTCAACAAGTCTTTGCTGGACCAAAGCGGATTGGTGGGAGAAACGGTTGCAATGGCGACTGGAACCAATGGCTTAACGTGCCTTTTAAAACATGGACGAAGTCGAGATCACAAAGGCTTGGTCACCATCCAAGGACTATGGTGAAAGTGGCAGAAGAGCTTCTAATTCTCTTCATGGTTCACACCGCGAACCAAAGAGTCAGACGTCAGAGATGCGAATGAAACAAGCAAAACATCTAACGATTCAAGCGATTTAACTTTTTACCTTAGCCAAAGCCAGTTGATCAGTTAGCGTATGATGTGGTATGTCAGCTTGACCAATAGTAAAATTTTCAACCATTACTATGACAAATTAATCATAGACAATTATATATTTGGTTAAATTAACCACAACACGATGTTGGGATTATTAAAAAGGTATCTGCTGATGCTGATGTATGTTTCTTTGAAAAATGCATCGCAAGTTAACCATTGACTGTTTCCATTGACGACCTCCGTGGTCGTGTGGTCTGTACGCCGGTCTCAAGGCGCCGCCATCTCGAGAGGTCCTGGGTTCCATCCCCAGTGGAGGCAAGTGTTTGGCTGATGAATTTTCAGACATTTGTTCTCCAGTCTTGGATGTTCATTATATATGTATAATATTATATATATTCTGAATAATTATGTGTATTTATCTAATAAATATATTTGTCCGTCATCTAGTATCCGTAACACAAGCAGCATTTAATTGCTTAAAATGGGACTAGTTGATAGGTGTGAATGTCTGAGGATATTTATTTTATTTTTTTATTTTTATTGACGTCATTGGATAAAAAATCTGACCCTTAGTTTGTCATATTTTCCATTACTATGCTTCGGCACCACCCCGCTTGCCCGCCCGCAGCGTGGCCTGAGCTCAAGGTCCCCTGGGGGCCATTTCGTTACGTGACTGTATCCGGGTCACCGCGGTTATCCACTTCCGATGACTTGCCTATAAAGATTTCAGTTCGATATGAATTTGTGAGAATTTTTGGGAAACACTCCGCAATCATGTGCTAACCGGGTGTTGGATATCGTTATTGAGATGGTTGTAGTGGCAGTACAACAAGAGTAACTGGCATATAATATTTTTAAAGGACTTTTGCTTTGATGAATCAAGAAGCAACCTAAGTCTAAATATAGCACCGTCTCGGACCGTGACGCTATATCATTAGGAGAAATAAAAAAACATCAGTGCTGTCTAAATTACACCTTACTACCATATTATAACGTGTGCTTTTGTTTATCTCAACATAAATGACAGTCAGGAATTAAAAATAGTATGTAATAAAATTGCTCACAGAACTGACGGCCTGGGAAGCGCAGCGTTGATAGGACCCCACGAGGTGGACATAGTGAAGGTCGCGGGATGCCGCTGGATGTGGGCGGAGCTGCCTCCTTATTCTAAACTGTCGGAAACTAAGAAAATCACGGAATCTCTATTTCTGTCACTTTTAATTGCAGCGAATCAGAGCGAGACGGGACGTGACTTTCCGAATCGAATCCGTGAACCGACAGTTTAAAATAAGGGGACTGGACCGATTATTATCGAAATCTTTGGGGGAGATCTATGTCCTACAGTGAATGTCATACATATGATGATGATGAAATTGGAAATAATTTTTAAAAATACATACATACTTATTAATACGACTATTATCAACCTAAGGGTTTGTCAGAGGCTAGGCAAAAGCACCGCAAAAGCAGTCCATTGCCATAGTCCGTGCTTCACCAACAGTGACTGCTCTCAGCGTGACAGGTGGTGAGCCCGTCGCCGCTATAAGATGTTGGATGGTTCTCAGTCTCTCTCAGTCATTAGACGCCTTTTAAGAAACCCAAGGAAAGAGATGGGTTGGTAGTATTCTTTTAATTAGCCGCTACCAAATGGCTCAAAGGTATTTAAATTTAGAATCTCATGACGCGCTCAACTTATGGAGGAGCATTGGCCAAGGTTGGAGCGTAGGTAATAAATTCTAAGTTTAATAATTTGCGAATATTGAACATAACCTTTAACTAGAAGAAAGTTTAGTTTTTATAACAACTAACAACTCTATGTCAGTAATTCATCACGAAATATCGCTCATTACTGTTTCATCACACCCCATCTCTACCGCACACCTTCAAAGCCACTAGAGTAAAGGAGATAAATGTATGTACATAAATATTCCTCCGAAAATCAAAGATTGATTGTCTTTCTCATAACCACCGGTGTCGGATTGATGTCTTTAGAAAAACGTTTTCGGGGAAAACCACGGCAATTTCCACTTTATTTTTGGTTGTTTAAGAAGTGTTTTCGTTTGACATGTCCTTAGGGAGTATTTGGGAGTTATTTATCATCCTTCCTTATCCTGTTTCGTACAATGAATCGGGAAAACGATTCAGATATTTCCTCTCGCGTGTTAAACGATTCTAGAATACATGCTGTTCGGGAATAAAGGATTGTAAGGCATTATATTGTATAGATAAACTCCTTAGATATTGCTATTAGTACGAAGCATGTCGCTAATAGACACGGATTTTTCTTTTGTCATATGACAGGCAAGCTCTAGGCATTCATGTCACCTGATGGTATTTGACTATAAGGCAGAAGGCGGGAGCGAGCTTCACTTGTAATCCTCAGCAACAGAGGAACTGGCTATCTTACCTCTGATTGCCAATGCCAATGCCATAACATTGTTATTATGGCGACAGATTTAGGTAAGACGGTGGTAGCTAGCCAGGCGGGCTCAGAAGTCCTACCACCAATCAAACCGAGCAGAAGAACTCCTGCCTCCGTGGAGAATCAAACTGGGTGTTAACCACTAGAACAGAGAGGTTTTTAAAATAGAATCTGGATATTTGCTTTCGGTTTGTATAATCTGGAAGAAAAATTTTGATGTAAGTTTTTTGCGTGGCGAGATATCTTTTACCGACGTTGTTTTGTATTGAGTCCCAATCGTTGGCTAGTTAGTGAGTGAGTACTAGTGGCTGAGAGATGCAACGAGGCCAGTTATGGGCAAACCATGTGCCTGGTAGTCGGATAACGTCATAAGGTTGACTCTGGTGTTCTGTAGCTGCGATCTATTTATAAAAGGAATTATGTTTGATGATTGTTTGGGTACGATGAGAGGTTGAGTGTCAGTCAACAAATGTGAATGGGAAGCTTTAAGGTGAACCACCTTTTTTTTTTTTGATGACAAAATCCATTTACGGACCTACTAACCGCTGGCGAGGCGGAAGGCTTGTGTGGGACTCGCTCGGCGTCGGCCGAGAATACCCACTATAACTCCCCGATATACCTCCTTGCCCTTCCGTGGGGGCGACCCAGGGCCTGCCGAAGCAATTCTCCGAGCCACATCAAGGAATACAGCCAGATACCAGTACCAACTACAGCCAAAACTAAAGCCAGTACTACAGCCAAATCAAGGACGTTATTAAGAAGGGCTAGGTCAAAAGCATCTGCAACAGACGGGCGTAAATACATTAATGAAAGAAGATGGAGCCAAAGGTGGGCGCCAGAAGCAAATAGAAAATCGCTTAAATAATATGGAAAAAAAATTCTTAAATTGATCATAATAAAGACTTTCTAGGAAAATTAGTTTTGAACTAGATGAGTTGAACAGTTTTTGAAAAGTTTTACAAAATAATTTTTGTACTAAGTTTGTAATGTAAATATGCAAGCTTTACTTTCAAACAAAAAAGCATTATTAAAATCAGTTCACGTAACCAAAAACCCAACGTCGTCTTCAGCCTATATACGTCCCACTGCTGGGCACAATTCTTCCTCATGGAGAAACACATGAGGGCCTTAACACCTCCACGCTGGCCCAATGCGGGTTGGTGGGTAGAAACGGTCGCAATTGTGACCGATACCAACGGCTTAACGTGACTTCCGAAGCACGGAGGAGCTCAGATTACAAAGTTTTGATCACCCATCCACGGCCTGTCCATGGCGAAAGTAGCTTTGTTTTCGATCGAAAGCCAAAGCGTATTAGCCACTACGCCACCAAGCTTAATAAACCTAATTTGTATCGATAGAGAGGGCTGCTCTGTACTTTGGGCTATTTCAACTCATAATGTGACGGATGCAGAAAGTACGGAACCCTACACTGAGTGTGGACCAACCCGCTTTTGGCCGGTTGCTTCTTAAAAGTTCGTAACGTTACGTCACGTTACCACACGTAAATATATTTTTTATAGACATAACTTCTACTTATCTCAAAGGCCATGTAAATAAGTCATAAACTGTCGAAAGTTAAATTCAGAGGCTCGAACCTTTCGGATATTTCTTTGGTCTTCAAGTTGAATGTTTCGGACAATCTTTGTTTAGGTATTTTTATGAAGGTTGGCTTCCAACAACCTTTTTTTAGTCTATTATTCTTGGGTAAAGTTTAGTAGTTGGAAATGTGTGCGTAGTACAAGTTATAGCGTAAAATATGGCATAAAACGAAACTTGATATAGTAAGGATTTTTCTAGTGAAACACTAACCGACAACATAGGTTCCAATCAAACAAGGCGTGAAAAAAGGCATCTCAAATATTTATGTAAGCAATTCATTTAATGTTATTAAAGATACTTCTACACTACAATAAGACGTGCAATCAATGTATTAATTTGTATTTAATCATGTACTCGTAGATATAGAATAGAATATAATAGAATAAAATTTTATTCAGTACACACATAGTAAGAAATTACATAGAAAATAATCAAACATAGACAAAGACAATACATAATGACATATTAAACAATACAGGTTAAGGCACTGAATAGGAGTCGCACTCAGCATGTGTCGGGCGTAGAACACCACGACGCTGGTCTTCCGTGGACACCTTGAATGAGCAGACGAGCGCTCATAGACCGTAAATCCGTAACCTAATACTCGTATATCGATATTTTACATTATACTAAATTGTAAACAATTCATAGAAATAACAGGATATTGCTAAAGCCAATTTAATACGTAAATAAAATATAATATATAATAATAATGTAACTTATTGTAAATAACAAGATATTAATAAACATCTTACAAAGATATACCTACAATAGAAGAGCTCGGTGGCGGTTCGTACTTAGCTTTCGATATCGGAAACAAAGCTGCTTTCACGATGGTTAGTCCTGGGTTGGGTGACCAAGGCTCTGTGATCTCAAGTTCCGTCGGAGGGCACGTTAAGCCGCTGGCCCCGTCGCTATTGCGACCGTTTCTACCCACCAGACCGCATTGGGAAAGCGTGATGGTGTTACGGCCCAAACTCCTCATGTATTTTTCCATGTGGGAAGGCCTGTGCTAAGAAGAAGCTGTGCTAAGAAGAAGCTGTGCTACATTTTACAGTTTTTTTGTTTTAACATATGACAGGTAAGCTCTTGGCCTGTCAATTTTTAATGAATCAACAACCAGTAGCTAACATCATAAATAGCAACATTTGTTCTACAACTTTTCGTAATTTGACACATTTTAATTTCATACAAAAATAAATAATCAATAAAAAAGGGACTACCCTTTGTTATTGGGCCCCAAATGAATAATTACTGATAGCCATCACCTTATAAAATAATGCAATTATTTTCTGAAGCACAATCAATTTCAAATTATAAATTACGTTTTGTTTAAATATAATATCAAAAACGTCTTCGGTCCTGATGGTCTATGTATTATCTGTGCCGTAGCGTCACGACTATTTTAAACAATTAAATACGCATGCGTGACATAGCCGACAGTCATGCTAGATTGGTTGCCGGATTTTGACCATGCGTAGTAATTGTTTACAAGAAACGCTACTCAACTAATTTCACGAACATGGTGGATAGCGTTTTTGGCAGATGAAAAAGAAAAGTAAAAATAAAACATATTTGAATTGAATTTCTACAGCAATCTCTTATTTATATTTATCGAACTTGGTATATTTCGGACCCTTGTACTAAATACTATGTGAATTGAACATTAATTTCATTACTTTTGATATGAGTCAACTAGCCTATTTCTGATTGCCCTAGGCTTTGTGCGCATCGCACACGCGTCCCTTTTTCGTATAATTAGACTAGAACTAGAAAAAATAGACTTACTTATGTCACGACAGTACATTATAAGCTTGTTAAATCATTTTTAATTATTGTACTGAGTTATGGTTAAACTCGTAGAATGAACGTTGTTATTTAAGGTGTTAGCTGTCTAGTCTTGCGCAGTTGTTGATTCATTATAAATAGACTAGTATACTACCAATGATAATTATCTACATTTATATAAACGTACAATAAACACGACTATTATCCCCTAAGGGTTAGTCAGAGACTAGGCAAAAGCACCGCGAAAGCAGTCTAATGCCATAGTCCGCGCTTTACCAAGCAGTCACTGCACTCAGCGTGACAGGTGGTGAGCCCTTCGCCGCTACAAGCTGTTAGATATTTGTGCAGTTCTAAGTCCATTAGTCGCCTTTTACGACACCCAAGGGAAGAGATGGGTTGGTAGTATTCTTTTAATGACCCGCCACCACACCAACATGATTATGATAAGTGTTGTAATATAATCAATCATCTTTAAAAATCTGAATGACACTGTTCTTTCCATTAAATCAAACTTTTCCAATACTCTCCTCCCGTTCCCATGCAATTACCATCGAGACAAAGCAACGATCGATCATGTCGCTTGTCGCCGAGCGACGGCAATATTGTCGCGGCGACAGCGACAGCGACAAATTGACGCGCGACAGATTATTACGCGCGTCGTGGGCTACTGTGACGTCATAAATCCATTATTTTTATTCAAAATTCAAAATAGGATAAACCTTCATTCATTCTTATCAACTCATCTTTTTCATTTTATTTTTATTGGGGACCAATGGGCTCCATTTGAGAATTACATCGTGAACACGTCAACACCACGCTGACTCAACAAAATTCATTTAATTGAAAAAATTGTAATAGCAAGCAGTGAAAGAACTCGATATCACAAGGTTTAGGTCACCTATCCAAAGTTCAACAGCCTTCCTGAATAAATGGGCCATCAAACAGTGAAATAACTTTTCAAATCGCACGATTAGCTCCCGAGAATAGCGCGTTCAACCAAACAAACAAACTCTTTAGCTTTATATTAGTTTAAAGGTACATGAAATTAGTAATATTAGTATAGATTTGATTTCATTGAAAAAAAAATCGTCTCCTAAAAATAAAATAAAATCAGTCATCATAAAGCGCTTCCAGCCGGACCACAAACAATCTAGCGCTTAAAGGACAACCCAAACCACCAATAGATGTTGAATGTGTGTGTGTATGTGTGTGTGTGTGTGTGTGTGTGTGTGTGTGTGTATTAATCTCAAACAAAATACAACGTAATGCTCTAAACTTAATAAATTTATATATAAATGTATACTATGTATACAATATAAATAAACATATTAACATAATGAAACTTATAAATTAAAATATAGACAATTAAAACACAAAATATCTATAAAAACTAAAATCAGGCTCATATCAGACGGCGTAGTCCGAAAGCGCCCGAAGATATAAGCGTCATAAGAAATAAAACTCAAATAATAAAAAAAAAACCACCAATAGATTGATGCGCTTTCAGCAACATCAAAACCTATCTAGCGCTTAAAGCACAACTAAAACCACGCATAGAATTGATTCAGACCGCTTGAGCGGTGATGTCCGTTTATGCTGATGCTCGCTGCATTTCCATAAACACGATTGAGCAGTGGACCGACAGCCGATTGGGCGGCATGACAATCCGTGTCGTATGTGATATTGATGGGGATTAGACGACGAATTTATGCGAATTACGCATGTCGATTCAATACTGATATTATGTGAGTAGAATGGAATTAATATAATCACGCCTCTATTCCCGAAGAAGTAGGGACTTCACTTAAGTTATTTATTCACTTTTGACGACCTCCATGGTCGAGTGGTCTGCACGTCGGTTCTGGGTTTGATTCCCGGTGGGGGCAGATGCTTGTATGATGAATACAAGCATTTGTTTTCCAGTATTGTATGTTTATATATGTATTAAAATGTGAATATTTATATGTATTTATGTAAGAGATCACCGCCGCCCATGGACATTTGCAATACCAGGGTCGTCACTCATACGTTGCTGCTTAAAATGGGGCTAGTTGATAGGTGTGAATATTTATTTATTTATTTAATTAAAATGTTCGACGAGCTAAAATAATTGTGTGAAATACTGAACATCTTTTATTAATCTACAAAAACCTAATAAAAAAAACAAACACATCATCGCGCCTCTTTCCCCGAAGGGGTAGGCAGAGATTTAAACACCCACTTTTCACATGTAATGTAAATAAATGTGAGGTAAGCAATATTCACAATGAACTGTACATGAGTTCTATTCAAACTCAGTGGTGGCGGCGGTGGGATCGAACTCGCGTTACCCGCGGCCTCGCGAGCGAGTAGTGCCCCGTCCGTCCCAACTCGGCTCCCGCTGCCTTTTTAAATAATAATAGACAAATTTAAATAGGTAATTGGTTTGATTACTATCACATTTTCACAAGAGAAAAACGCCCACTTTCGAGTTAGCATTTCATAGCGTGTATAAGCCGTTGGTCCCGGTCGCAATTGCAACCGTTTCTACCCACCAAACCGCATTGGGCCAGCGTGGTGGTGTTACGGCCCATACTCTTATTGTGTTGCTCCATGAGAAAGACCTGTGCCCAGCAGTGGGACGTATATAGACTGAGAACGATGAGATTGTATCTATGCTAAACCAGGGATAGAAGAAAAAAAATTACACCCCAATTCTGTAATAAGATAAAATTTCCAGTAAATCAGCCCGGGCTTCAAATTTGACCACAAAAGCCTATTTTAATTACGACGCAAGCCTTCTAATTATCTCGTAACATTCCCAATGAGGTTAACTCGTTACGTTGCCGCAAATGAGTGTTATAATATTGTAATTCAATAGCAATTAATTTCTAGACGCTGCTAGTTATTTAGTTGATTGGATATTTGATACCAGCAAACATTTCAGGAACTCATGAGAAATTATAATTAAAGGCTCGTTTACACTGAGGCACATGTTAATATTATTTTAAATTTATTGATTTCATATTCTTATATACTTCATTATGTTAAAATGTATATAGGTTAACAATAATCTTTAAGTAGGCACACGCAATTTGTTTTTTTCTGAGCACGTCTCCTGTCGCAGGTGGGTTGGAAGAGATATCTTATAGAATCTCTCTTTGTTATGTACAAATAATTAATCTCTCTTTGTTATGTACAAATAATTATTAAACAAGTTATAAATTTGCATACAATATATATACACAAAAGAACTTGTAAACCACCGGACCCGGATTCAAACCCAGAATCTCAAGAGATGGTGACGACGGCGCCTAGAAACCGGCGTAGGTTCAAACCACTCATTCACGGAGATCATCAAGGATGATAACAAGATGATGCATATAAACGCATATTACCTGCCAGCCAGTATTTTAACTATATACTACTATATACTTTATATATATTTATCCGTCATCTAGTATCCGTAACACAAGCAGCATTAGTTGCTTAAAACGGGGCTAGATGATAGGTGTGAATGTTTGAAGATATTTATTTATTTATTTTATTTATTTATTTTATAAATTGGGTCCTTACCTATGAAATTGGTGTTTTTTTCCTCTCTTAGTATTTTGTCTGTAACTATTAAGATTCAGAGTATTCCTAAAAAAGAATTGCCTCGTCTAAAGTATTTTTTTGAGCTCTTTTGATAATTTGTTGTAAGTTAAATTGTGTTAAAATTGGACACGGAGACAACGCTTTTTAAGTGCCTCCCGAATACATCATTTTATTTGCATTCACTTAACAACGATAAATAATTTTTATGAAGTGTGATATTACACATATTACTAAAGCTTGTCTTATGATAAATGCCACATATTATTATCTTTAGATTTGTCTTTGTGAAGAAAACTGAAAAAAATTTAGTATGGAAAATGCAGAATTCCCCAAAATCTCCATACAAAACACTAATTTCATAGGTAAGGACCTAATATAAATATTTTCGCGTCTTCGTCCGCGTGGAATAGCTACTCTGAGATAGTGTGATGGTATTTAACCTATAGCCTTCCTCAACAAATAGGCTATTCAACACTAAATTCTTTTTTCAATTGGAACAGTAACCTCAATTGGTGGAATTGAAAATTTACTCCTGCTCCATTATTAGAAGCAAAGTTCATGGTGGCGTCAATTTGCCATTCATTTTTCTGGGAGGCGTTATTTAAATTTTTTAACATTCATGGCACCCGTTCCCATGGGAATATCGGGATAAAAGGTAGCCTATGTATTTTCTCAGACTCTACACTATCTGTGTACCACATTTTGGTTGAATTGGTTCAATAGTTTTGACGTGAAAGCGAGACAGACAGACAAAGTTACTTTAGTATTAATAATATTAGTATGGATGTACTTTTAAAATTGCATGTTGCCAAATAAACTTTTTTCTTTATTTCTTTTCACAAAAAAAATCTTCTGCAAATTTTCATTATCAAATCACCCATATAAACAATACCTTATAACGATGCTGCGTTGACTTAGCTCCCAACTCCAGTCAATTACCTGCAACAAACGAGACGTATTAACCTGTGCAAACGTGGGACCGATCGCCACGGGCGTGGCCCAAATAATGTATGGCCCCATTGGGGCAGAGGAAAGATTGTTGATTTCGTTTTCGCGTTTACATACATATATTATTATGATAATGAAATGAAATCATTTATTCTGCAATTAGATTTACATGAAATACTTTTGCACGTCAATATTTTACTTGGATAATAAACATATAAAAGGCATGCTCATAATATTTTTAATAGGTTCAGTATTTTGTCTGTAACTATTAAGTTTCAGAATATTCCTAAAAAATAATTACCTCCTCTTAAAATTAACCATATTTTTGAGCTCTTTTGATTTGTTTTGATAATTTGTTGTAAGTTTAATTGTGTTAAAATTAGAAACAAAGTTAACTTTAAGTGCCTCCCGAATACATCATTTGATTTGCATTCACTTAAAAGCGATAAATAATTTTTATGAAGGATGATATCACACATATTGCTAAAGCTTGTCTAATGATACCTGCCAAATACTATTATCTTTGGATTTGTCGTTGTGGAGAAATCTGAAAAAAATGTTAGTATGGAAAATGCAGACTTCCTCAAAATCTTCATACAAAACGGCAATTTCATAGGTAATGACCTATTATATTAATAGTAAGAATGGAAGAAATAACCTTACTACAGGTCTTGCAACCGGTTTAAAAAATACCGGTTAATAAAGGTTTTTAGAGGTTTTTATAAAAGGTTTCACTCGGAGCGTATTTGAGAAAAGAGCGTTCCAAAAACCTTAATAAACCGGTTTAAGCCAAAACTGCCAACAGTATAATAAACTTACGTCACAAGTTTCAACTACTTTATGTGTGTATGCTTCCATCATTAGTTCGTCCATTGTATTTTAAACGTTTAATTTGAAGCGTGCGAATTAATAATAAAAATAATAATTAATAATTAAATAATAATAATAAATAATTAAATAATAATTAATAATTAAATAATAATTAATAATTAAATAATAATAATAATTAATAATTAAATTAATAATTATTAATATCAATTATCAATGTTTATCCTGAATATATTACTGGTAAATTGAAGTAAACAAGTGCCATGGTTTGTGTACGGAAAAGCATTATTTACACCTATTTTTATAAGAACGAATCAAACCTACATTAACCGATTTATCAACTCAAAACCCTTAAATATTGCTCTATTGACGGAGCCGGTTTTTATAGGTTACGGTAGAGCCAAACCTTTTTAAAACGTTCCATACATACTTGTGGTGATTTAGGTTTAAAAATTAACCGGTTAACAAGCCCTGCCTCACTACAAATAATGCTGGCCCGGTGCATGGCCACCTTTACAAAATTAAACATATTAGGCGAGATGTGGCTATTAATACTTTGGACATATAACATGCATGATGATATAAATTAAAATAAAATGAAATGAAAATGAATACAAACTTCATTTTTCACCATTAAATAAAGTAACAATTGGTAATTGGCAATTATACAAAAATGATTTACGAACTCAATTTAATAAATTTTTCATCCTAATCTTAGACTTAGATAAACACTATAATACAGCACCATTGATAATATCCAAGTAAATTCAAATAATAAAAAGTTATGTAAATGTATTTTATATAAAAGTCCCTTTTATAAATAAGATAATAAATAAAAAAAAATGAAGCAAATTTATTGAAATCCCAAACTAGCGTCGACTACCATCCTAATATTATCTAACATTGTTACGAACACGATATTGCTACGACTCGTAGCTAACGATGTGTATTTCGACTACATCATTGCTTTGGGTCGTAGCAAATGTGCTACGATTTCGTAGCAGAACTGTTTTACTGCTACGAAGTAGCTGATACGCATTATAGAAACATAGAATACTAGCAATTATAAAAGCAATACATACTGCGATATTATTTGAGTTATGAATTTTATTCGGTTACAGCTACTCCCTCTCTACCCGTTTATCATTTTCGAAATATATCACACCTACTTTTATCCACATAAAGAATCAGAGCTCGAATGAACCCCATACTTTTTATCTTTCTTCATGTAGAATGGCCTAAGATCAGCAGAGGGATATTAGCCGGTGGAAGGAATGACTCAATGAGGATACTTTTACTTTAGGATACTTTTTTAGGAGCTCGGTGACGTAGTGGTAAGTACACTTTGGCTTTCGATATCGAAAAAAGCTAGCTTCGCCATGGCCAGGCCTTGGAAGGTGACCAAAACTTTGTGATCTCAAACTCCTCCGTACTTCAGAAGGCTCGTTAAATCGTTGGTCCCGGTCGCTATTGCAACCCGCATTGGGCATTCGTCGTGGTGTTACCCAGCAGGTGGGACTATTCCCATTTCTATTACACTGGTATTCGGTACATCATGTCTTCCGCTTGCATTCTTTTCTGTCTCTCGTCAACTCAACATCCACTTCAATCTTTCGATTCTTTTGGTCTTCCTCATTGCTAGACACCACACACTCTCTCGTATACCCATCCCCAAAATAAGGCTCAAATTCCCAAGCAGCAGAAATGTTATAAAATTAAATTATATTCAATTATTCCCAGTTTGCGACACACAAGGTATGCGGCGTCTCCGTCGCGCCTGAGTCGGGCGCAGTGTCCCCGTTCGGGATAATATCCCCTATTTGTTTTCTGGGGCGAGGTGTCTAGAGAAAAAGTGGCTAAAAGTAGAGTGAGGACGTAATTTGTGTTGTCTGATAAAAACTTTGGGATATTTGATGCAAAAGGTGATTGCTGTTGATTCCTGTTCTGGGTTCGAATCTTGGTAAAGGGCTAAGGGCGAATTCGACCAAATTTCAATTAGCGACACTGGTGCAATAATACCACAAATCCTTTAGCTGTAAATGCGTACACGGCCAAAAATACCCGTGTACGTAGGATTTCGTCATTATAGAGTATTTGACCAATGAAATTTAAGCATTTATTGGTATCCGTATTCCGAGTCCTTGTGTAGCACCACGGAATTTGGTCGAATTTGCCCTTAGCCAAATTCTGTGGAAATTGGATATATTTATTTATGTAAGCGGTTTATAGAAATAAGAAGTCAAGTGTCATAAATATAAATAATTATAATTTTAATTATATAATTATTGATGTTTATAGGTAGTTTGAAACAAATCTGAATATGAATAATATCACTTTTCTAAATACAGATGCTGCAGAGTAGTAGGTATGTGTAATTAACATATAAATATGCCATACACATAATATTAGCACATCTCCTTCCCTGAAGGGGTAGACATAGGTATTTACACCAACATACATATAGAGAGAACATAGACACATTGAAAGGTTATCATAATAATGATGTAATTCAACTTAATTTCATAAACGTTGACATTCTAATTAACGTCGTAATTATGTTATTTATACTTTAGGAAGAACCCTCAAGAGTGTATATGGCATGAATTCAAAAGAATGTTTTTGTAAAAAATATGTCCCTTTTTGAGGACAATCTCGAGCCCGTTGAATGTAATTATCTCATTCATTATACGAGAAAAATATTTCCGGAGATTTCCCAGTAGGGTGACCAAGCAGGTATTTTTATTAAAGCACTAAAATAAGCCACCAAGACGAGATGATTTTAAGCATTTTTGGCAATAAGCTGCCCAAAAGTATGTAATTTCAAAATTTTCGAACGCAATTCCAATAGAAATGAAATTGTTGTAAGTTTTTCATAAAATATTGACAACTGCGGCACTGAAAGCTTCCTGTAAGAGATAAGAATAGTAATCACAGTAACGGTGCGATAGCTTACATTCTTTATCTCGTGTAGTTGGCCTTACCTTACGCCTCTCAACTTTATTTAATTTTTGTTAAGCGTTATTTAATTATTTTTCAATGACTTTATAAATAAGCGAATAGACCATAAAAATTACTGTGTTATGTATGACTAAGATACAGTCTCTGCGTTTGGTGAAAATTAAGATAGACGAGAAAAAGATAATAATAATAATTTATTTGCATATAAATGAGGTATGTACCTCCTGTTTACAATTATGATCTTATTCCAATTTTAATGTTCAGCCCATTTTGCCACTATGAATGACACACAAATATTAAGAAAATAGGAACACTAACATCAATATCACTATATATTAATCAATAATAGTATATAAATTCAATATAACATTTCCGTCTTAGTAAAAAATTGTTTCAGAACTAAAAATTATTTTCATTTAAAACCATTTGAACAGTTTTCTCTTGAACTGATTATTATTTAAATTTTTAATCATATCGATAAAACTTTTTTTTTACATTTAAGTATACTGACAAGGCAGCTATAGATGTGTTGGAAACAAAGCTGACTCTACTTGCGCAAGAGGTCGCATTAGCTTCATTCCCAAGTCAACGTATTTGTGTACTCAATATTGGTCTTCAAAGCACGGAGGAGTTCAAGATTACAAAATTTTGGACACCCACCCAAGGCCTCACCATGGCGAAAGTAGCTTTTTTTCGATATCGAAAGTCAAAGCTTACTAACTACTACGCCACCGTGCTCCTTAATATTTGGGTGTTGCAATTGTATTCATAGTAATACGAGTATTATATCCCCATAACAACAACATCGTGAAAAGTCCCATATACATTTCCAACCATGGTCACACTACCGCTGACTTCATTAGCGTGACGTCACATGACAACCGCTCCCAAGGCTTCCCATTGTCATCACAAGATATTGTAGACCAAACAAATGGGACGTATTTATCATAGATAAGAACAAAAGTGGCTCAGAACTCGCTGCGATGTGGACACCCGATTACGACAACAAAGGGATAATTTTATGAGATAAAAAGAATATGATGTGCTATATTTTTTCTGGTATAAATCTATATGTAACTGATATCAGAACATAAAACCTCATTATGGACCTTGTTTTGATTTACGGAGTATTTGAATGTTCAATTTATTTCCTGCGTTTCGGATATTTCAAAGAAAACATTTATAAAGATGACAAGTTAATTCTTATTTCTTTTTGGATATGTTTTCCTTATCTAATAGAATTGCAAAATACTTATAAAAATTGTTTTTTTCGTAATTTTTTCCTGTCTTGTCTATTACAATGATTATCGAGTTGCGAAAGACGGTGTTACTATACTGTAAGACGCAGGTTCAATCGCCACCCTCACTGAGTTTTATTCATCTTAAGAAACTTTATATCAAGCCAAGTGCTGAGCGGTTCACCTTATTTTTATATACTAAAATTAATATTTTAATCCTTTTACTTTGTCTTTTTTTGTTTTATGTGTCAAATAAATGCCGTTCATTCTTTCAATGTGCCCAGTATACGGCAGCAGGCCTTTGGTACACAGTTATGAGTGTACTTATCACATTGTGGTATGCGACAAGGCGTGCCACACCCTCAGTGAAAAGGGAAGATCTTCCGCCGAGCCAGGAGTACGCTCGGGGACCGCTGTCCAACTGTTCTTCGTCGGGACTTGTATAAATATTAATCTGTCTTAGAAACTATGTCACCGTGATTCAGACTTGCTAATCTTCTGTATTCCGTATTGCTGTAACAAGTAGGTCTTGTATCAATTCGACTCCAATGTTATTTATTCACTATCGTACTTTTCGCTGATAACCCATTTCTCGGTTATTTGATATCGAAGAGCGCTATGACGTAGCCACTACAACATAATCAAAGACATCCCATGGCTAAAAACGCCTGAATAAATTCGTCAGCTGAGCATCGTGTTGACGTCATACCGTTCGTGACGTCACCAAGTGTTCGAGGCAGCCATTGTCAGCATAAGATACCGCTCGACGCGGTTTTTGTCCGCAATTGTGACGCTCCCTAATTCCTATTCAAAGGCGAATTAATTTATCTTCGTGGACGGAGATATTTATTATTCCAGGTTTTTTAAGCACGTTTTGATTATTGTCAGAAATCTTAAAACTCTGCTTGGAGTTTCTCTGCGAAATCGAATCAGAAATGACGACATCGGCTAGAGTACTCAGGTCAGCGACATACAAACGCCTATGTCTCTCTCAGGTCATATTGCACGTATGGAAAGTGACAGATGTGCACAAATTATAACATCATGGATACCAGTAAGCAAAAGGAACAAAGGTAGACCAAGAGAAAGATGGATAGATGAAATAAATAAAGTGGCCGGGGATGACTGGATTACAAAGGCAAGAAACAGATAAAAATTTAAAATGAAGAAATCCTACGAAGGGGTTCTTTGAATCACAACAAAAAATGCATGCAATTATAATGTAACAAATAATTATTATTTATTTATTTTTATTTTGATCTTTTATAATAAAAATAATGTAAAGCAATATACGATATAATAAATGAACCGATAGAATCAATTGTTAATTTAATTAAGCATTCAATAATCATTGCAAAAATTATGTCATTATTTTTTTAAAGGAAATAAAGAGGCTTTATTATTATTAGGTCCTTACCTATGAAATTGGTGTTTTGTATGGAGATTTTGGGGATGTCTGCATTTTACATACTAACATTTTATCAGTTTTCTTCACAACGACAAATCCAGAGATAATAATATTAGGCATGTATCATTAGACAAGCTTTAGCAATATGTGTGTGAACACGCTTGATAAAAATTATTCATCGTTTTTATGTTAATGCAAATCAAATGATGTATTCGGGAGGCAGTTAAAAATAATTGTCTTTGTGTCTAATATAAACACAATTAAACTTACAAAAAATTATCAAATTAAATAATACGAGCTCAAATATATGGTCTATTTTTAGAAGAGGCAATTATTTTATAAGAATGTTCTGAAACTTAATAGTTACAGACAAATTACTAAGACAGAATAAAAACACCAATTTCATAGGTAAGAGCCCAATATATTCTCACATTTATTTTTTATTTTTCATCATTTATTATTTTGAAAGCCGAAAAGATTGGGAGTCTAATGGACTTCGGGTAGGTGGTTGCGTGACTGAAACAAGGGGTAGGTGGTTAAGGGTTAAGATTTATTGTAAGTTGTCGTATAGAAGGGCATAGAACTGGCGAATGATCGAATGATACCGGGTTCGCAACTTGGCTAGCTCTTCTTATAACATCCTTGCTACTCGTTCACTGCTTGTAATGATTTGATGTTATTATAAATAAATAAATATCTTCAGACATTCACACCTATAAACTAGCCCCATTTTAAGCAACTAATGCTGCTTGTGTTACGTATACTAGATGACGGATAATTATATTTAATAGATAACACATATAAATATTCTGAATATACACATCCAAGACTGGAGAACAAATGCCTGAAAATTCAAAACCAAAACATTTGCCCTACCGGGGATCGAACCCAGAACCTCTCGGGATGGCGACGCCTTGAGACCGGCGTACAGACCACTCGACCACGGAGCACGGCCACATATCGATAGCTTCCGTCTCGAACATCCCGTTTCTCATCCCTTATCAAGTATTTATCGGGTCAAAAAGAATTTTCATAACTTGAACAGATTTAATCTGAGCGCGGGCGGGATAATAAAGTATTCTAATTACACAACATAACTCAGCGTCGGAGGTTATCGCGTAAGTACGCGGCCCTTCGGAGTTCGCAAAAATGCACGGTAGGAATACCTTTTTTATTACATATTTCGTTCGCCGGCAACTTGGGATGGATTCACGAGAGCAATGAGTTATCTTGCTTTACCTAGTACGAGTGTAGCTAAAAAACTCGGTGGCGTGGTGGTTTGTAAGCTTTAGCTTTCGATATTGAAGACAAAGCAACTTACGCCATGGTCAGTCCTTGGATGGGTGACCAAACTTTTGCGGTCTCAAGTTTTTTTTATGGGATAGGGGGCAAGCAAGCAGACGGGTCACCTGATGCTAAGCAACAACACCACTAGGGTCACAAGTGCGTTGCCGGCGTTTTATGTGGGAATACGCTCTTTTCTTGAAGGTTTTCATGTCATACTGGTCCGGAAGTAAAGCGGGCGAAAATTCATTCAACAGTTTAGTTAGTCGGGGTAGGAAGCTAGTGTCTTCTTCCGTATTTTGGAAGGCAGATTAAGCCGTTGGTGTTACGGACCGAACTCATTACGTGATTATCTTGGAAGGCCCTTTCCCAGGTGTAAGTGTAGTGTTACAGGTCATTATAGGTAGGCGAAGGTGTCAATACCACATTTCGCCTGAAATATCACGGAACCTATGAAACAGGAGGCGAGGCACAATGTAAGAGAAGCGATAACTAAAACAAAATGTGCCTAAATTCCTATAAAATAATACTAGCGACGACCGCGTACAAAAGTTACTTTGAGAAAGTGTGATGGTATGTAGCCTATAGCCTTCCTCAATAAATAGGCTACACAACGCTAAAAGAATTATTCAAATTGGAACAGTAGCCTCAATTGGTGGAATTGAAAATTTACTCCTACTCTTTTATTAGGAGCAAAGTTCTTAGTCGCGTAAATGTGTCCTTACTTTTTCTGGGAGGCGTTATTATTTTTTTTTACATTCACCCGCATGGCACCCGTTCCCACAGGAATATCAGGAAAAAAAGTAGCCTATGTCCTTTCTCAGGGTCTAGACTATCTGAGTAATAAATTTCGGTTACATTTTTAGTCATTTTGACGTGAAAGCAAGACAGACAGAATTACTTTCACATTTATAATATTAGGTCCTTACCTATGAAATTGGTGTTTTGTATGGAGATTTTGGGGAAATCTGCATTTTCCATACTTAAAATTTTTTCAGTTTTCTTCACAACGACAAATCCAAAGATAATAATATTTGGCATCTATCATAAGACAAGCTTTGCATTCACTTAAAAACGATAAAAATTATTTATCGTTTTTAAGTGAATGCAAATAAAATTATGTATTCGGGAGGCACTTAAAAAGAGTTGTCTCTGTGTCCAATTTTAACATAATTAAACTTACAACAAATTATCAAACCAAATCAAAAGAGCTCAAAAATATAGTCTATTTTTGGACGAGGTAATTATTTTTTAGGAATACTCTGAATCTTAATAGTTACGGACAAATTGCTAAGACAGAATAAAATCACCAATTTCATAGGTAAGGACCCAATATTAATATGAATTCTCAAATAGTATTCTGTACTAGTAACCAAACTTCCAAACAAGAGCTGTTTTAATTAAAGATAATTACGTGTTTCGGAACATACATCCTCCGTTTGATCGTTACTTCGTATGTAGGTCTCGTATCTAAGCTTACCTCTTCCTATTAAGTTTTAAGAGGAATTTATTTGGACAAATCCTAATAAATCCTGAAAACGGGGAAACGCAGACGGTGTGGTATGTTAGATATAGAGATTAGAGATGCGCCGAATAGTGGTTGCGCCGAAACAACTTATACCGAATATTATTCGGTTTAACCATCACCGAACCGGATATTCGGCCGAATTATTCGGTTTACAATTAATTTGGTTAGCCACGGAAACAAATTAGACAACATGTACGTTTAGTGTCACTAGGCGATGTTAAAATAAAAGTTGATAAATATATATAAATAATTCATACTGAACTTACTACCATAGCCTATGAAATTTTTATGTTGACACGAGTAACATAAATCTTACAGAAGAAATCATGTTACGGAAGAAGTTATGTATTTTTATTCTATACGCTAAGAAAATACAACCGAATAATTCGGCACCAAAACCAAATAATTTGGCCGAATACAAATAGTCGAAATTATGCCAAATATGCCGAATACCGAATACAAAACGAATACTCGGCGCATCTCTAGTTAGTAACGTCACGTCAGCTTTGAGGATATTCAATCAATTACGAGTACAGTCGAGTTCAAAAATATGTATGCATTTTTGACAGGTGACAGTCTTTATTTCCTTGCAGTAAGAATCATTTACTGTCAAACGTGCATACACATTTTTGAACTCGATTGTACATAGTACATAGTTTCACAATATTTGTTAGATGAGAAATTTAAATGAATACTACCAACCCATCTCTTAATAGCTTAGGTATAGCGGCGACAAGCTCTTCTGTCCCTCTGAGTGCAGTCACTGCTTGGTGAAGCGTGACTATGGCGGTGTACTGCTTTTGCGGTGCTGTTGCCTAGTATCTGACTAACCCTAACGGGATAATAGTCGTGATTATATGTATGTTTGTGAGAAATGAAATGAAATGAAATCATTTGAAATGAAATGAAATCATTTATTCTGCAATTAGATTTACATGAAATACTTTTGCAAGTCAATATTTTTCTTCCTACTAGCACTTCGACGTGAATGGCCTGTTGAGAAGAAGTGCCGCAAGAAACTAACAGTTAGCCTTTTTTAAACAGCCATAATAACAAAAGGAATTTAGAACATTTTAAATATTGTAAAATAAGTATGTGCAGAGGAGCAGATTATAGTAGCCACGAATTTTAATTCTTATCTGTGAAATTTTAGTGCATTTGACCTCAATCACTTGATAGAGAGCAAGGGTATGGATTAAGGTGGAACACGTAATACTTATGCACTTTTTTAATAATTAGCCCAGCCAATGACAGCACCACTTGATAGTAAGAAGTAGATGAGTCTATATGCGAAGGAAGCTACAAAGAATGCAGATCCAGCCACCTCCACCTTGCTGGCTAATAAGATGCCTTTCCACGCTTCTTTTGGTGGAACCCATGCTGTAGGAAGGAGGGAACACCTGTGCTGGTAGGGAATCGCATGCTCTGGATGTACGAGCAAAGTATGATTCCCTGAAACTTTTAGTAAGCGCTGGAAAAGAGGTCACCGTATATGCGTGGCTCCGCAATCCGGCACGCGTGCTCCTTAGCATGAAATGACTGGGTGTGATGAGGTCAAAAAGCTATTCAAAACATTTACCATGATACATCACGTAACAGAGATTCAAGGGTATTTGTGATCTCATCTCTATCGTGTCAATTATACGGACAGCTCGCCGTTGCAATCAGTCCAGAGTATCGAGAGGTAAATAAGATAGAGTGTTTATTTATTAATTTATTTATTGAGACAACAAACAATTGTACAATATGTTTCTATACACAACATTTAAACAATTCTGAAATATTTAATTGTACAACCAACACCGTTATCCACAGATTTAAAACAAAAAAATATTTATACCTGTATGAAATACCAATCTTTTTATAGTAATTAACTTTCAAAATGCAGTCAAGTTTCAGCAAACCACATAATATATAATAAATCGTTTGAAGAGAATTTACACAAACAAACAAGTGCACAAAAAAAAACACAAAACACATTGCCACCACAAGAACTCAAACCCCCAAAACACAACAATCTTATACCCGCTAAAGGGTATCAAGTACATATTTTCTACATACATTCAAGTGGTTCAAGAAAAAGGTTTATTATTTGACGTCCTCCGTGGTCGAGTGGTCTGTACACCGGAGACGTTCTGGGTTCGATCCCCGGTGGGGGCAAATGTTTGGGTGATGAATTTTCAGGCATTTGTTCTCCAGTCTTGGATGTTTATATATATTTATATGTACTTATCTATGAAATTTATTTATCCGTCATCTAATGTCCGTAACACAAGCATCATTAGTTACTTAAAATGTGTCTAGTTGATATATAATGTATAATGTATCAGCTTTGCACCCGTTTGAAGCCGGGGCGGCCCGCTAGCAAGGTATATTTTGATTACATTTGAATAAAGCTCAAAATTACACGTACTCACTCACCTCAAATCTAATAGGTAAGCCCAAATCTTTTCCCACGATTATTATTATATCCTTTACACCGCTCCGCTGCATATTCTCAGGTCACTAAGCTTGGGTTCCACGTATCTGGCAACATCACTCTTCACAAGCTTACAACGAAATTAAACACGGGTTTGGGCAGGGTTGCTAGATTTGTTTGAATTGTCCCGAAAATACAAAACTGTGACAGTTTCACGTTAAGTTTTCCGTGATAAGCTCAATTACAGTCGGAGAAGTTCACTTGTGATTTTACAGTGACATGGGTTAGAGGTTTTGTTATATAACGCTAGTGTGTGGGGAGCTTTAAATAATTAAATAGCTAAATTCGTATCGTAAGCTTATTGTGTATAGTTTAGAGTGAACTAGCTGTTGTTCGCGACTTCGGCCGCGGTTACTATGGTTTTTTAACTATCCAACGGGAACCCTTTAATTTACCGAAATAAAAAGTATCGAAGATCTTGACTAGGGAAATAAGGTACCGCCATAAAATTTCATTGAATTCGGTCCAGTCAATTCGGAGATTAGCCTGTATAAACAGACGAACATACAGAGAAAAAAAAAATTTTTTTTTTGTTATAACTTGATTTTAAGCATTTTTTTCTATGTACAGACATTCAACCTCTACAGTTTTATTATATGTATAGAATAGATGTCGTTGGTATGTCACACAACAACAAGGTTTATTTTTGTATTTAATAAAGTATTAGTTCTTCCTGGTTTTCAATATAGAAAGTCCGTAGTATTAGTGACATTTGTATTATCTTAGTAGAAATTATTATTTAGTGTTTTGAGAAAGGAGTTTCTATTATGTTGCATTTTTAACCTTTGCACTGATTGCTAGCGTGAATGCTAGCCTAAAAAGTCAAAATTGACTTCATGTGGCTTAACGGCTTTTTAGTTATTAGACGACCTCTGTGGTCGAGTGGTTTGTATGCCGGTCTCAAGGCGTCGCCATCTCGAGAGGCTCTGGGTTGATCCCCGCAGGTGAGGGCAAATGTTTGGGTGATGAATTTTCAGGCATTTGTTCTCCAGTCTTTGATGTTTAATTATGTTTATAAATATTCAAGATATTTATATGTATTTATCTATTAAATATATTAATCCGTCATCTAGTCCGTAACACAAGCAGCATTAGTTGCTTAAAATGGGGCTAGTTGATTGGTTTAAAGACTGACTGTTTGGTGACTGTTTAAAGATATTTATTAATTTATATAAAGTACGGCAGAGTAGTAAAACAATTTTATGGTTGACTGTACGTGGTACAGTTTATTTAGTTACCGAAGATCTGTTTAACCTTTCGTGTTCCAGACGGCATTGCAAAACACAATAGATTTTGCTATTCTCGCGAATTGAGTACTTATGCGAGTAGTAATGAAATAATTTTTTTAAGTTTTTTTATTAGGCAGCCGTAGCCGAGTTGGGACGGACGGGGCACTACTCATTCGAGAGGCTGCGGGAAACGCGGGTTCGATCCCACCGCCTGTACCACTGAGTTTGAATAAAACTTATGTACAGTTCATCGTGAATATCGCTCAAATTGTGTCCGGCATGTGCATGGCAACAGGCTCGCTACCAGTTACATGGGGACTCAACATATCTGGCGAAATGTGGGTTAACACCTCTGCCTACTCCTTCGGGGAAAAAGGCGTGATGATATTATGTTTATGTTATGTATTATTTACCTATTTAATTTTATGAGCAGTCAGATGCTCTCTGAAAAGGCACGACTAGCATTGCAGAAAGGCGTGCTAGTCCCAACACTGATGTACGGGAGTGAATGTTGGGTATGGGAGAAGAGAGAAAGAAGAATAAATGCGGTAGAAATGAGAGCTTTGAGAAGCATGACTGGAGTACAATTGAGTGACAGGATATATAATGATGTGATAAGAAGGAAGTGTGGTTTGAAAGAGGATGTAGTGACAACTCAGAGTAAACAGAACTGGAGTAGCCATTAGTCAATTCTCAAATATTTTTTTCTGCCATTTCTTGCGGGGGGTGAGGTTATCACTACACTCAAAGCCAGCACACATAAACAATAACTTATACCGTTCTTACAAATGCACACATGCATAGTTTGATACACAAATTTAAATTGTGTGTCAACACACACACACGCTTAAAATAGTCTCGTGGGGTGTGCGTTTTGACAACGTCACAGCCGCACTCCCCACGAGACTAGCGTTCGAAATTTGAAATCGTAAAATTCTTAAAACATGAAATAATGAAGTAAATAATCATAAAATCTATAATTACAAAAAATTATAATCTATATATATAAAAGAAAGTCGTGTTAGTTACACCACTTATAACTCAAGAACGGCAGAACAGATTTGGGTGAAAATTGGTAGGGAGGTAGCTTAGAGCCAGGAGACGGACATAAGATACTTTTTATCCCCTTCGACAGCGTTCCCGTGTGACTTGACATGAAACGTCAGTCATTATAAAACGTGGTATAACAAAAAAGAATCAAACTTGGAATAACAAAACGCAAATGACAGCTATGTAATTAACGTATAATGACAGCTATGTAATGACGTATAGATGACAATTTGATATTTGTAAGAAATCAATATTCAAACTATATTAAATAAATAATTAACAATTATAATGTAATGATAGTGCCATTGCCCATTCGTATAAACAGTGAAGTCAACTATAAAACTCGGTATGGTTGAAAATTTGAGTTTTGAAATAAATTTTTTGGTGAATTGAAGTGAAGTGAAGTTTACTTAATAATGCCGCGAGCAAGACGATCGAATCTTTTCCGACAAAGCCGTAATGCAAGAAGAATACGAAATACTGCAAATGAAAGGACTGAAGAAGAACAAGAAATTGCACGCGAACAGCGCCGCGATAGTATGGCTCGACTTCGTGCTTCTCAATCACGAGAGCAAAGTGAAGCAGCCCGTGAAACAGCTCGGTTGGCAATGCGGAATCGTCGAGCGAACAACAGAGGCCAACAAATAGATAATTTGCGACGCAGAACAAGATATTTATCAAGTGCTGATTTGAATCGAGCAGCGTTTCGATACGGTTGCAGCAATGATTACAGCTTGCATCCTAGCTTTTGCCCGCGACTTTGTCCGCGTAGAATAGTTACTTATCTTAGTTATTTCTAACTACAAAAATAATGAATGGTTGAGTGAGCGAGCAATTTTAGCGGCTAAGAATAAAGATGTAGATGACCTCAACTACATAATTCAAAATAAGATCATTGGAACAATGCATTCATTCAAATCTATTGACTGCGTCACAAATGAAGATGAAGCCACCAACTATCCAATTGAATTTTTAAACTCTTTGGACGTGCCTGGCTTACCACCGCACAATTTACGCCTAAAGGTTGGCTCAGTAGTAATCATGCTTCGAAACATAAACCAACCAAAACTGTGCAACGGTACGCGTTTGGTGGTTAGAAAATTGATGAACAATGTAATTTACGCTACGATAATGATAGGAAAATTCAAAGGTGAGGAAGTTCTTATTCCGAGGATCCCGATGATCCCAACCGATATGCCGTTTGAATTTAAAAGAATTCAATTTCCGATACGTCTTGCATTTGCCATGACCATCAACAAATCACAAGGCCAATCCTTAAAAGTTTGTGGTTTAAATCTAGAACATTCATGTTTTTCCCATGGTCAATTATACGTGGCATGTTCACGGGTCGGAAGACCATCTGCGTTGTTTGTTTTTGCGCCTGATAATAAAACAAAAAATGTCGTGTATCACAAGGTACTTAAGTGAAGAGCAACCTATGTACTAAAATACAGAAATAATAATGAATGATTAATGTAGGTATTTAATTTTTTTGTATTTTTTCCAATAAAAAAAAACACAATCTGCTTATTTATTGCCATTAAGGCGGAACAAAGTTCGCCGGGTCAGCTAGTTACAAATAAAAGGTGACACCATATTTTAGCATACTCGATGTTTTCTATTTATTTTTAGAACAAAAAACAGCACAGGCAGGCATTTTTGCGGGAGCTCTGTTCGCCGCAACGTTTACAATGTTATGGCTGTCAAAATGGCGGCTCAACTAGTTTTATTAAACGTGCAAGCATCCGATGCTTGTGCATTTGGCAGAGGGGAATGTTAGACAAAGGCTACTCCAGTTCTGTTTACTCTGAGAGTGACAAGAATAGAGAAAGGTATGCTAAGATGGTTTGGACATGTGGAAAGGATGGATGAAAATAGATAGACTAAAGGGATATATGAATCGGGTGTGAGTGGAGATACGACGAGGCAGACCTAGGCGAACGTTCCTCGACCAAATTAAATACGTTCTAGAGAAGGGCCAGGTCAAAAGTACCCGAAATCGCCGAACATGCATGAGGACTGAAATGAGAGTTGATGACGCGAAAGAAATATGCAAGGATCGTAGCAAGTGGAAGAATGTAATCTCTGCCTACCCCTGTGGGAAAAATGACCTTTGTATGTATGTATTTAATTAACATTAATATCAGCCTATGATATTCCACTTTACGCCATTCCTCTGTATCGTTGGCCCAAACAAAAATAATTACCTTTAGATAATTTTCTAGTGTGCGAAACTGTACAAAAAAATAAACTGCAGGAATTTTAGCGAAAAAATCTCCGAGCCAATTAGGCTTCGGTGTTCGGTTGTCGTAATAAATTACTTTTAAAATAATTATTTTTACTCGCAACCATTAATTTTGATTGCCCGACTTTGGAAACTTCGGTGTTGCCTGTTTTGATTTAGTGCTAGCTTATTTAATTAGAGCGCGAGTTATTCGATAAATAAGTTTCAGTTGAGATTATACAACATTTTCGATACGTATAGTAAGGGGGCTATTTAAACAGTCAGCAAAAAAATACGTTTGGTCAGCTACAATAACTAATTGGTCAGCACCTTATGTGCAGCAAATATTTCGAAATTGGTCAGCAAATTAACTAATTGGGCAGCAACGCAAATGTTTTCTCTGTTGCCAATTGTATAATATAATGTTATTATTTATGACCCTTAAAATAATATTGTAATGTCTACTCAATTTAAACACAGCGATTATTAACACAAATATTGTTTTAAAGGGTCATAAAAAATTACCTTAACCTAATATCTATAAGAATACATTTTCTAGGAATAGGAATATTTTATACATTTCCGGTAAAATATATATTGCTAACCAAATATTTAGTTTGCTGCCCAAATGATGATTTTGCCGCCCAAATAATTTTGTTTCTTTATTTATGATGTTGCTGATAAAATATTTGTTTGTTGCCAAAATCATTTTTCGGACGACTTTTTTTGTTACTGACGAAATAATAAAATGGCTGCCCATATTAATAATAAGTTATACAATTATATATAATTGACCAAATATACAGAGGAGCTCTGTGGCGTAGTGGTTAATACGCTTTGTCTTTCGATATCGAAAACAAAGCTACCTTCTCTATGGTGAGGCCGTGGATGGGTGACCAAACTTTGTGAACTCGAACTCCGCCGTGTTGGTCGCAGTTGCTATTGCCACCGTTTCTACCACCAATCCGCATTGGGCCAGCGTGGTGGTGTTATGGCCCATACTCCTCATATGTTCCTCCATGAGACAGGCCTATGACGTAAATAGGCTGAGGACAGGACATGTTCACAAAGAACATAACGAAGGGAATTTTGATCTGTAGATTTTAACTATTGCTCGAGTCCAATGGCAAATATTGGGTCCTTACCTATGAAATTGGTGTTTTTATTCTGTCTTAGCAATTTGTCCGTAACTATTAAGTTTCAGAATTTTTATAAAATAATTGCGTCTTCTAAAAATAGACCATATATTTGAGCTCGTATTATTTAATTTGATAATTTTTTGTAAGTTTAATTAGACACAAAGACAATTATTTTTAACTGCCTCCCGAATACATCATTTGATTTGCATTAACATAAAAACGATGAATAATTTTTATCAAGCGTGTTCACACACATATTGCTAAAGCTTGTCTAATGATACATGCCAAATATTTTTATCTCTGGATTTGTCGTTGTGAAGAAAACTGATAAAATGTTAGTATGTAAAATGCAGACATCCCCAAAATCTCCATACAAAACACCAATTTCATAGGTAAGGACCTAATATTTCAATTTGATTATTTCAGACTCTTTCCCAAACCGTAACGTCTCAATATCGGAACACGTCCCCTCCTCACATCCCCCCTCGCATGGTCGCTAATCGGTGCCGCGTGCAATCGACATTACCCTCTTACCAAGATTAATTGACCCCCCCTTCGCCCCTCCCCCTTGACCGTCAATATTGGACCCTAATCGTGCGATATGATTGTCATCGTTTGGTGCACGATTTATGGCATCTGTTGGATATCACGTATCGCTTTTATGTTGTGTAAAGGATTACAGAACTGTGTTGTTTATTTACTTTTTGTAGCAGGATGGTTTGATGATGATTTTTATAAAATAAATATAATAATAAAATGAAAAAAAATGAATAATAGTTTATTTAACATTATTAATCTTTACAATAACAGAGGTTGATTTCTCCTTTTAAGCGCTAGTAGTCACTTGTGTCAGGAGAGAATCGCTCCCACTTAGCAATAATAATTCTGTATACAGTTAAACAAAAATTTAAATTTAAAAAATATAACTAAGTAGCAAACGTGTGTGTGGTGTGTGTGATGTGTATGTAGATAGATAGATAGATAGATAAATCTTTATTTACTCAAAAATTCTCCATCACACACAAAAATACAAAATAAAATAAAATAAAGAAAAACACATACTTAACAACAAGAACAAAAATTTTGTGTGTGCTACAGAAGATGTGTGTAATAATAATAATAGCGGCTATCGTAGTCTGGACATATTTTGAGAAGAGAGAATGTAACGAGAAGAGTTATGAATATGAGAGTGGATGGTAATGCAGGGAGAGGAAGACCGAAGAAGAGATGGATAGATTGTGTGAATGAGGACATGGCTAGAATGGGAGTGAATGTTGACATGGCGTGTGATAGGGGAGAGTGGAGGAGAAAAACTCGTTGCGACGACTCCAAATGAAATTGGGAAAATGACTTCGGGGTTGGCCTCTGCTAACTAGTCTGCGTGCGTCCGATTGGCTGCATAAATAAAAAAAACTGCCTCGTTGTGTGATATTTGGTGGAGAAGCATCGGCGGCATCGATATTTTTTTTTCAATCAGTTTAGATCTCCCGTCTCAGAATTACGACTGTGACGTGATAGTTAACGTAAACAAGTTGACTCGCTTGGTTTCAATACAAATCGTTATATATGCGTTATCTATGTAATGTATATCTGTGGTTTCAACCAAATAAACAGAGTGTATCGACATAATATATGATTGTATCGAAAAAATATACATATTTTATGAATAAAAAAGTGCGTATATAACCGCAATCTCGCATGAGAGAAAGCAATAATGTGAAATAAGCACGCAAACATAAATAATTTTGTTCTTCTATTGCAAGAAACTTTTTATCAGTAGAACACGACACCTACAATCCCGAGAAGTCAGTAGCTGTCTAACTGTCGAAGATTCCTATTAAATGTCCGAAAGACAAACTTCAGATGTCCGGCCGGATAATCAACGTGATTAATGCCGGTCGGATTAAATCCGGAATCGACTCGAATTCGGGATAACGTGTCCGGGTCTAGTAATGACTGTTTAATGTCTATGATTCATTATAAAATTTGCAGTCCTGGGTCCCGTAGGATTTATTAGGGGTTCTTGGGAATATCAGTTTTATTCGATTTCGTTAAACTTTCGGCATTTTTGTGGGTAATTTCGCCAAGTTAAATTGCGCAGGTAGGAGATATAAATCAAATTTTAACGGGGAGGTATAAAATCGTGAAATAGATCTCTGTTCCTGTGGTTGACTAGTAGTGATGATTCTAATTAATGTTCGGCTTCAGCCTATATAAGGTTTACGCAGGTAAGTAATAATATTGTAGTTTTATGCAATTACATGCATGGTTTGCTTTAAAAGTTAAATTTTTAGAATGATTGATTAAGAACCGTTTCTTTAAAGTTTACTCTTCAAGTAAAACATGACTGTAATTGCATAAAAGTGCAATAATGTGACTTATCTCGGTAGTACCTGCAGATTTTTGACTACCGCGATAATACCTACGTTTACCTTATGTATAGATTAAGTAGTATAGTTTGCTATTCCCATAAATGGGTTTTTCGTTCGTCTTAACCTTCATTCGATCTATAACGTTAGGTGGCGCTACTATACTAGCGGAATTACCTAATTTATCTATGATTCCGCAAGTTTAAGACGAACTAAAAACCCATGGTATGGGGATAGCGATCTATACTACTTAATTTGACGACCTCCGTGGTCGAGTGGTCTGTACGCCGGCCTCAAGGCATCGCCATCTCGAGAGGTCCTGGGTTCAATCCCCAGTGGAGGCGAAGTGTTTGGGTGATGAATTTTCAGACATTTGTTCTCCAGTCTTGAATGTTCATTATATATGTATTATATTATGTATATTCTAAATAATTATAAGTATTTATCTATTAAATATATTTGTCCGTCATCTAGTATCCGTAACACAAGCAGCATTTAGTTGCTTAAAATGGGACTAGTTGATAGGTGTGAATGTCTGAGGATATTTATTATTTATTTATTATTATTTATTTATCTATGCTGTTAGGTACATCACTTCCTACATGGAGCAACACGTGAGGGATGTGAGGCTTGACAGGGCTTACGTTATGTATCGCGTGATGTGTATCGCGCCTCTGTCGCCGAAGAGATAGGCAGAACTGCTAGCGCTCACATTTTCCTCTGACATGTCTAACGGCTCGGCCACTATAGTGCGCGCGGCACTCGTTGGCCGCGCCTTAGGTGGCAACTCATCTCGCTATTGCAATCTCATGTGCGTTTTGTTTAAAGTAGCCGGAACTTTCAATGCGTGTTGCCGTCGCGAAGTACGGCGCCGAACTGAGTAATGACAGCAAGCGCCCCCGCCTCTCCATCCCACCGCTCCTCAGAGTAAACAGAACTGGAGTAACCTTTGTCTAACATTCCCCTCTGCCAAATGCACAAGCATCGGATGCTTGCAAGTTTAATAAAACTAGTTGAGCCGCCATTTTGACAGCCATAACATTGTAAACGTTGCGGCGAACAGAGCTCCCGCAAAAATGCCTGCCTGTGCTGTTTTTTGTTGTAAAAATAAATAGAAAACATCGAGTATGCTAAAAGATGGTGTCACCTTTTATTTATAATTATAATTTTTAAGATTTTTTGATTATTTACTTCATTATTTCATGTTTTAGAATTCTACGATTTCAAATTTCGAACGCTAGTCTCGTGGGGAGTGCGGCTGTGACGTTGTCGTTTTGGCACACCCCACGAGACTATTTTAAGCGTGTGTGCGTGAAATTTAAATTTGTGTGTCGAATTATGCATGTGTGCATTTGTAAAAACGGTAAAAGTTATTGTTTATGTGTGCTGGCTTTGAGTGTAGTGGTAACCTCACCCCCCGCAAGAAATGGCAGAAAAATTTTTTTGAGAAATTGACTAATGGCTACTCCAGTTCTGTTTACTCTGAGCACCGCTCACATACCAAAGCCGCGGCCAACTAGTTCCGCACGCACTATAGTACAAGAGGCGGGCGGAGCGATAGGGGAATTTGAATTTCATTACTCGCTCGCTACGGACGAGCAACAGTGACTGCGAATTCGCCTGCCGCTCGCCGCTCGTGCTCGTGGCCGACCCGTAAGTGTGGGGACGAGCCTGCCATGCACCAGGCAAAGGGTGAGGTAAGCGATATTCACCACTTTCAGTTAGTTACTTACCTCACCCTGATTAAACCAAAGATTTAACACAAACAATTTGTCTGTGTCCCGCTCACCCGCGGGAGTCCTTGTCGTACAACTACTCAATTACGGCTAAGGCACTATTTACAACTGTAATGAGTTGTTCCTGAGATATTGCCGCTTCTTAACGAGCCCGCCTGATTTATTGGCGTTGTAAGCGAGCAGTGGATGGTTCGTACGATTTTTAAGTATTTTCACTAAGAATAAATTTAGAGCGGCATTGTTTTAAACATTATCACTAGCTAATACGAAGGCAGCAATAGTTGGAAAGCGGCACTACACGTCCAAGAGGTCTCTGGTTCGTTGCCCACCACTTGAAGATCTGAGTTGAAAAAAAAAACTATATTTTCTTTTTTTTTAAACTAAGCAAATGAAAATGTCTCAGCAACACCTGATGGTAAGCAGTAGATGAATCCATAATAATCAGGGATCGCAAAATTGTTCGTGATTACTCGTCATAATGGGGATATGACTCTAAATGTACCATAAAATTATACATTTAATTAACGCCTCACAACGCAAACCTATGTATGTATTACTAAAATTCAAAATGAAATCTCAAAATACGAATTTAGTTTTGGAGTCATATTCACATTATGACAAGTCATGACGAACAATTTTGCGATACCTGATAGTAAAGATATGTAAAGGAAACTAGAGCAACAGAATGAGAAGCAGGCCTAGCCTAGAATGACATCTTTTGGGCCAGAAAGTGGAGGACCTTGCTGGCCCAAAAGATGTCATTCTTATGGAGGTCAAAGTTCATGATATATCAGAAAATCACAGCGCAGTAAGATTAAATACTTTTCGTGTAACCATCACCCAAGTCAAGGTTGTGTAATATCTCCAGCTACACTGTTATATTCGAGTCACGAGTAAATAATTTCAGCAGACACCTTTGAATTAAACCTCCGCAATTGCCGTAAAGCCAGCAGCATGAAGTAACGAGGCAACTCTGTGACAAGACTTTGAGCAATTTGTGCAGTCCATAATTAGCCCACGGTTTAATTACAAAACAAATCCTCGTAGCTTGGAATGCTTTTATGCAGAATGCTTTGGGGCAAGCATTCACCCGGCATTTTAACTTTGAACGTTTTCGAGTTCTGCTATAGGAATGACGTGTTTATTTTATGTTGGTTACGTTTCCTTGAATTTAACCTGATTGTATGCACGCTTTATAAATACTTTCAAATTCATTCTTACTACCTCATACAATAACCGTACTCTATAACCATATTTCAATGGATCAGAATGGGATTTCTGTCATCGAACACTATTGGAATTAACAAAAGCGCCACATAAGCGATTATTATGACTAACTCTGTAACGAGGCGCTATACCACTGTTAGCGACTCTTTGCTGTTACTGCGCACCTCTCTGGCCGTTTTCTCTTTGGTTCTGCCCTTTTATTCACTGTCTGTCTGTGTTGTCATTTTTTTTTGGTCACCAACTTGCAACCAAATGATATATTATTTAAATTAAAGTATTTGAGCAGCTGAAGTAGCTGGGCAGCTTTATTATTACTATATATTTGTTGTGAAGGCACTAGGTATTGTAAGTAGCCCTATTTTTATACTTATCTGTTTATTATTTGTGTTCCGTGTATTTGTATTTACCTTTTAAAATTGCCTTGTTCCAGAGTGCCTTATTTTTCTATAAAATATACCCCAATAAGTGAAGACCCAACTGTACTTTCATTTATTCCTGGCCTCACCCCGTCACAACTTTCTATTGACTATTTTCGTTACAAAATGCTAAAATTTGCTACTCTACGAGTATAACCGAATTTGACACTGATTATTGAATATTGGATTGTGAGGTCATTGTCTGTCATCAGTTATAGAGTAAAAAATTTTAGCAATTTCCAATTTGTTACAAAAATAGGCAATACGAAGTTAGTTCACATAATAACATTGAATTATTGTGGCTCTTTTGTTAATTTCAATAGTGTTCAATGACAGGAATCCAATTCCGATCCATTGAAATATGGTTAGAGTAGGGCAGCAGCTCGACAAGCAACTCATTTCAATGCAGTAGCTGCCATGTCTCGAACGTTTCCCTGGACGATTGTAATCGGATACGGTCCAAAGCTTTCGCGATTTAAACGTATTAAGTCTCGTAATAGGAACTGCCCGTTCCCTGTACCTACTTTATTACAGGATTCAGTGGCTGCAAGATTTTAGAGAAAACTTATTATAGTTATGTAGTTTATTAATAATATAATGTTAAATGAAACTAAAACGCAATACTCGTACAAATTGAGTAGTCGGCTTATGTCTATAACAAAACTTTTACTGTCAACCAACAATGTACAGTAAGTAGAGAAAAAACCTACTTTACCTAATTCAAATTTTTTTTTATTTGCTAAGGCTAGCCACACAATATTAATGTCAATGAAAATTGACAATAACGTTAGTCATAATTAATGGAACCGCATACTAACTAAGCAATATCGCAATATTGGTCGCACACAATCTTTATTGACAATATTATTGCATTTGTGCGGCGGTCAATGAGTAAAATATAAGTTCACGACTTCGTACTAAGTCTTCTCATGTGGTAGCGGTTGTGTTTGTTTTCTTGTCAGTAAAAACACATAATTTTTTGTAATAAAAACACAAATATATAGCCAAATATTTTAATGAATAGTACAAAAAGCTTTGTCGAGACCAAAACGCTCGGGGCGCATCGCTTATGCAACGCTCGAAAACAGGCACTCGAGCCTTTTGCCCAGGGCCTCGCCTCAGGCTACTCATTCATAAATAACATCAACAACTTTTCTATGAATCGCTGGTCTCTCTTAAATATTTTTGTGTCATGTCATGTATTATTCTAATGCACTATGGTTTAATAAAATTATTCAATAATAAAGAATCTAATGATCGTCAGTAGTTTAAATGTGAAACTAATGTATAAAATGCTATGTCATCAATGTACCTGAAAAGAAAACTATGTCAGTTCTCTTTACCTTCCTAATATAAACTGAATTTTTGATTCAGTTTTCTTACAATAGGACAACGCCAGAAAACTTATTGAAAGATACTGATGTAGTCGAAGCCCCTTCGCCAATTATCACACAAAGAGGCATTTTTTTTCTTTTTGCAGTCATTTGGACGCGCGCAGACTAGTTAGCTGCGGCCAACTCCAACGTTTGGTCGGGGTTTTCGGACACGCGCAGTACATGCATTTGCGTCATATATGTAAATGTATATCTGTGTGTCCACTACTGGACACAAGCATTCTCCAAAAATCACCAGCGACTTTTGCGGTCTTTTACGACCTCCACTTATGGCGAGTTCGACCTAATTTCGAATCGACACTCACTGGTGTAGTAATACCAAAAATGGTTCAGCTGTCAGATGCCTATATGACCAAAAATTAGCCATGTGCAGGACTACGCTATTAGAGTAGATTGGACCAATGTAATTTAAGTTTTTATTGATGTCCGAACCCCCGTGTGGTAACAAGGAAGTTGGTCGAATTCGCCCTTAGAATCCTTAGAATCGTAACCAGTGTATTTAAATAAAAAAAGAGGAAAATCCGAACGTAACTGAGTTAGCTTATTGAGACGAAAATCCACTGTACACTAAAATGGGCAATTCTGTGCGTTTAGATAACCCCAACTCATCAATTACCACAATATTGACCAAACCGTTTGTTATTAAATTAGACTTTCAGACAGGCCGTGTGTGGGTATAATTAGGATTTAATCAAAAAGGTACCTTACCCCTCCTCAATTGTTGGTTCCCGGATTCGATTCTATAGTCCCATCTCGCTCTAATTCTCCGCATTAAAAAGTGACAGGTATAAATTCCGTGATTTGTTTGTGTTAAAGGAATGGATATAGGATTTTAAACATTGCTGGTAAATGTCAAAATTGTTCGTCTCGTAGAACAAGCGGGGACGCTATAACCTCTTACTACTCGCGGAGACATAACCATGTGATATTAATTCGCTTTCTCTTTTTCTCACGGGCGGCTTGTACTTGATTAGGATTTCACGCTCCCAAAAAAATCCGAAATCTTTGGGTTAAAGGTCATAAAGTGCATATGAAATATTACAAGCAAAATTTGTTCCAAAAGTCGCCAAAAGATGGCGCTGCACGGTGTTGCATCGCGCCAACGTTTGCTCACGATGCAATGCATAGGTATTATTAGAAAAAAATAAAAGCTGTTATCTATTTTTGTGCATTACACCAAATTAGTTCTATTTTAACCTTAGGTATTTAATTTTGTATTTCGAATTGAAATACCCATATTTATTCATTATTATTAGAGATGCGCCCATTAGTGGTTTCGCCGAATAACTGAATACCGAATATTATTCGGTATAACCTTTACCGAACCGGATTTCGGCCGAATTATTCGGTTTATTACTTTCCTTAACTACGGAAACAACTTAGACAACATGTACGTTTCGTGTTACTACAGATGTTAAAATAAAAGTTGACAATACTAAACTACCAATAGCCTGTGAAATCATTATGTTGACATAAGTAACATAAATCTTACAGAAGAAGTTTATGTCTTTTTGTTCTATACCCAGTCATCTAGCTAAGAAAACACAACCGAATATATTCGGCATAAAAACCTAATAATTCGCCCAAATACAAATAGTGGAAATGATGCCGAATACGCCGAATACCGAATACAAAACGAATATTCGGCGCATCTCTAATTATTATGGCTGCTGCTAGCGGGCATTGATATTAAAAAAAAAACGAGCAACACTATAAACAAACGGTTCGTTTTGATATTTACACGACATACGATAAAAATTTCAAACTGACCAAACAGTAAGGTGGAGCCATACACGTGGTCATAGATTTTATATTAACGCTAGTGTCACGTATATTCAAACTATAGTAGCACCAGAAAAATCAGTATGCCTCTATAAATTATTCTGTGTCCTGTGGGGCCCGATGGCCGTTGGAGTCGTAAAGTTCTTGAGTGGAGACCGCGACTCGGCGAACGTAGTGTGGGACGCCCTGCGACATGTAGGATCACGATATTCGTAGATTGGCTGGATAAGAACGGCCGAGCGGCGGCGTGCATTCGGGGTCCTATGTTTATGTCCAGCAGTGGACGAGCATTGGTTTTGATGATGTTGAGGTTCATAAACAGGTCTTAACAACAACACCAAAATCAAAATCAAAATCAAAAATAATTTTATTTCTTAGGCTAAACATAGCACTTAAAATCGTCAACATTCATACATAGTCACATTTATTATACATAAAGTAAATTTAAATAATAAAATTGACAAAAAAGACTTAAAATTCACTGCCGCGAGCGCTTGTAGCAAGTACATCCACATAGCGCTTTGACTGTGGTTGTAATCGATACAAGCGACCGGATTCCGAGAGTAAGGCATTTCATGAGAAGAACCCGGTAAGAAACTCATGAGCCACTTTTTTAAAATAGCCAATCATACAATCTATTAGTCACAGTGTTACATTTTTTACAATTAGAAATTATATGTCAGTATATAATCAAAATAAGATTAAACATTGTTATCTCTTATTACATTAACTTGTATGAATGATACATGTATTAACGTCTCATTACTTTAAAGTGGCAAATAAAACTAAACATTATTAAGATTAAGCAACGGATGTCCACACATTCCTATCATCTAAATAATCCTGAACTTTGTAATATGCCTTTCCCATGAGGGTTTTCTTAATATGCGGTTTAAACCTGTGCAACGGCAGTTCAGTTACATGTTGTGGAATTTTGTTATATATTTGTATACACTTTCCCATAAATGAGTGACTAGTTTTACGTAGTCTAAAACCTGGAACAGCAAGCCTGTTCCTGTGTCTTGTGTTTAGACTGTGACCGTCGCTGCATTTTAAAAATGTTTTTATATTTTTATAAACGTACATAATGTTTTCATACACATATTGGGATGCAACTGTCAAAATATTTATTTCTTTAAATAATTCCCGTAGTGAATCACGAGGTTTAAGTTTATAAATAGAACGTATTGCTCTTTTTTGTAGTACAAAAATGTCGTGAATATCGGCTGCTGTGCCCCATAACAGCAGACCATACGACATGACACTATGGAAGTAACTAAAATATACAAGTCTCGCCGTTTTAACATCCGACAACAATTTAATCTTTTTTACGGCATAAGCAGCCGAACTGAGTCTTGCCGATAGGGTGTTAATATGAGATCTCCACTGCAAACGAGAATCCAGGGTGATCCCTAAAAATACCGTTGTATCAACACATTGAATTATCTCCTCATTAATTTTAATTTTTGTACTGACCTGCTTTACGTTAGGCAAAGAAAATTTGATACACTTTGTTTTTTTAGAATTTAATAATAAGTTATTATGAGTAAACCAACACATTACTTTGGAAAGGGTGTTATTTACATCGTCAAAGTCTTCTACGTTTCTATTGATTTTAAAGATAAGAGATGTATCATCTGCAAATAATACCGTTTCACATAGGTTGTTTACATAGGATGGAAGATCATTTATATAAATAAGAAATAGTAGTGGTCCTAATATTGAGCCCTGAGGTACGCCCATTAGAATTGGAGCCCCTGAAGACTCAGTTTTATTTATAATCACCTTTTGTAAGCGATCACTTAAATATGATTTTAATATATTTATCGCATTTGCTGAGGCGCCATAATGGTGTAATTTTCCCAATAATGTTTTATGTTCTACACAGTCGAAGGCCTTGGAAAGATCACAGAAGACAGCTAACGCATCCTGCTTATTTTCCCAGGCATCAAATATTTGCTTCATGAGCTCGACACCCGCATCAGTAGTACTTCTACCTTTAGTAAAACCGAATTGCCTATTATGAAATAATTCATTTATTCTAAAATGAGAAATCAGCTGATTGTAAATGACTTTTTCAAATATTTTGCTCAAAGTTGGTAATATTGATATTGGGCGGAAATTTGAGGGGTCTGATTTGTCTCCAGATTTAAATAATGGAATAATTTTACTATATTTCATGAGATTAGGAAACACCCCATCGTCAATACATTTATTGAAAATAACCGCTAAACAAGGAGAAATATTTTTAATTATTCCTGAGATAACTGCCACTGATAAACCCCAAAGGTCCTCAGTTTTTTTCTTATTCAAGGATTTAAATGCCTTAATTATGCAATCAGTTGTAATTTTATGGAAATCAAAAGGACTATTAAATTTATTGACACTACATTCTAAAAGTGAAAGTGCATATTCTGTAGACGAATTCAGGTTACTTGTGATTTTCGCGGGAATTTCTGAGAAAAAAGACTCCATAGCATTTGCAACAGCTTTGTCTGTTATTATTAATTTGCCATCAATGTTAAGTTCAAAAGAGCCATCTTTAAATGATGTTTTGCCGGTTTCTTGATTAATAATTTGCCATGTAGTTTTAACTTTGTTGTCGGATTTTCTTATTTTATTACTAAGAAAGTTTGCCTTTGCAATATTACACACTTTTTTAAATATTTTAGAATAATTTCTGACATAGTTTATAAAAGACTGGTCGGTTGATAGGGACTTTTCATAATATAAATCGTAAAGTTTTCGTCTACTAATATAAATACCTGGAGTAGCCCAATCACTGAATTTCTTTTTTGAATTTATTGAAATAGTTTTTTGCTTAAATATGGTAGTAAACTCTGCATTGATATGGTGGCATAGATTTTCATACAGTTCATTTATATCACTAGAATTTTTTAAAAGGTGGAGTCTGTTCTCAATATTATTTTCAAAGCTCTTTAAGCGACTGTCTGTTATTGGCCTAAAAGTAATTTTAATATTTTTGTTAGCTTTACGGCGCTCAACTATTATTTTCTGCCCAGTGTGATCAGAATCTAACCAGTTAGCAACACATTTATCCAGTATAGTGGAATTAGAAAATATGTTATCCAAGCAAGTAGCTGAATGGGGAGTGATCCTAGTAGGTTCAAAGAAAACATAATAAAGATTATATGATCGAAATAAATTAACAAATCTGTTTGTATAATTACTAGACATTAAAATATTTATATTAAAATCTCCACAGACAACTATATGCTTGTTATTGTTGCTAACAACATTAAGAATGTTTTCCATAGCAGACTCAAATATATCATAGCTTCCTGAAGGGGGTCTGTATACACAAACTATTATAAATTGTTCAAATTCCACACATGAAACTTCAACATTTTTCTCAACTGACTGCTTGATTAAATCTAATCTTTCTTTGTATTTGATATTATTTTGCAATAGGATCAAGGACCCACCTCTAATTGCAGTTTCCCTTGTAAATGCACTTACAATTTTATAATTCTCAATACAGTCTAATAATTCATTTTTTCTCAACCAATGTTCTGTGAGACATAATACATGTATATTCTGACTATGTAAGAACAATGAAATTTCAAGATCTTTGCCTGAAAAACCTTGTATATTTTGGTGTACTACATTAAGGTTGCCAGAGGTCTTCTCTGTTGTCTTATTATTTAATTTAAATAATTGAGTTGGACTTGAGAAAAATATTTCTCGGAAGTTCGCTCAATAGGAGCTTCTTCTACATGACTAATTCGCTCCAAAGGAGCATTGTCAGGACTCTGCTGCTGTATATAGGCATTGTCGTACCTTGATTGCTCTATAGGAGCAATGTCAACAGAACATACCTCAACCAATTTCTTGGTTGTAGTTAATAAAAAGGAGCTTAGCATTTTTGCTAATTGTTTCTTAAAATAATTGGATAGACATATTCTATCTACTTTCAAATAATATGATTTTTTATACTTTTTAATACATGTCAATTTATTTATGTCAAACAATTTTATTTTGTCTTGATAATAAGACATGGTATCCAATGACAAGTTTAATTTGTATCTTATGTCATTTTCTACCTCTGATAAACTGTCACAATAAGGAAATGTAAACATTGTAATGCTTCTTACATTTAATTCCAGCAGGCAGTCATAATACTTATTTAATGATTTTTTGCTTACATTACCTCTATTACCTATGATTAAAATTAAATTATCGTTATATTTTAAGTCATAATTACAAATTTTTCTTATAATGTGGTGCATAGATGCACCTGGCATGCAGTAATTTGTAATATTCTGACCTAGTTGGTTCATTAATAAGGGGCCCAAATCTTTACCTATATCGTCACAAAATATTATATAATTATCTTACTTACTTACTTACAAAATATTATATAACTATCAAACAGTTGCAATGTGCAACTGGTACCAACAGCTTAACGTGCCTTCCGAAAGACGGAGAAACTCGAGATCAAAAAGATATGTTCACCAATCCAAGGACTGACCATGGCGAAAATAGCTTTGTTTTAAAATCGAAAGCCAAGCGTAGCAAACACTACGCTAGCGAGCTCCTCCGCCTAAATCTTTGTTTGTATTTCCAAATATATTTACAAGTATATAATAAATAGCAAGGCAGTACTTGAAAGCCATTAGCCGCCCGGCCCCTTCCGCCATCTTGCTTCCAATTCCCGACCAAACCATTATTGTCACAAATTTTTCCCAAGTCAGCGATCGACGGTACTCTACTTAATTCCCAACTTTTAAGCGGTCTTTTAAGTACTTTTTGTTGAAGGTCAAGCTGCGAAGGGAATATCCTCACACTTAAATAAACAGGAACTCCTTCATTTTCATCCAAAGAAATAAAAACAAAATAGAAAAGACTTTATGTTTGAAAAACTTAAAAAAAACGAATACATCTCATACTTTAAATTTAAGGAGTTGGATTAGCCTACATGACACTTCATGACAGTTCTAAAAAATATAAAAACATACATATCATCACGCCTTTTCCCCAAAGGGATAGGCAGAGGTGTTCACCCACATTTTACCAGATATTAAGTCCCCATGTAACAGGTGATGAGCCTGTTGCCATGCACCGGACATAATGTGAGGCAAGCGATATTCACAATGAAGTTAATAAGTTTTATTCAAACTCAGTACAAACTCTCGCACAAAACTGAATTCGCTGAACTGGAAAAACAGTGATTTGACACAAATACAAACAAAAGACCATGAAATGTTACTTAATACCTTATCTCCTAAAGACCGAACACCCAATAGACGTTCCATTGAATCCGCAAGAACTCCCTCAAAGCCAGAAGCTCATCAAACTAATTGTCCGTCGAATTGATTGCCTGAATCTAGATAGCGTCATTATTCTAAAAGCTACGACCGGAACCTGTCCTTTAGTCTTTTTATCTGGAGCTTGTTGTATGGACAATAAGGGACTTCAAAAAAGATTGAGGGAAGCCGTTTTATTTAATACTAACTGTACCCTGCCTACCTGACATCGTTCGTGTGGGTGTGTCAAATAAAGACATTTTTAGGCAGTACATTTCATCAGAAGTCTTGACTAGGACGTTGAGCTGGCATTGTCCTTAGCCTATATACTTCCCACTGCTGGGCACAAGCCTTCCTCATTTATTTATTTATTTATTCACATACTACTTAAAGGCTTACAGGTTTCCCTAAAGCGCCTCCATGCATAATAAATACACAAACAAAAAAATATACAGTAAAAATTGCATACAATATTATCAATAAACAATGTCAAGTTACAATTATTCGAATGTCAAATACGTTAAAATAAAATCAAATCACAAAAAACAGAACAAAATTAATTTGAAATAAATAATAATAATAAACAGTTTTATCCAATTCCAATGTAAGGTCAATAAGCTAAACTAAAAGTCAATGAAAGGCATGATCAGCCTGTGTTAGCTGGTCTGGGTATAACCTTATTTTATTGCACAAACGTGGCAGGCTATCAGCGAAAAGATCGAGTTCATCGTGCTGAGCAAGTATATTGCTAATAAGACGCGTCGCTCGTGTGGTAGGCGCGTGCGCTCATGGAGAAGCACCTGCTGGCCTGATGCGTGTTGATGGGTAGAAGGTTGTCAAAAGCGACTGGGACCAATGGCTTAACGTGCCTTCCGAAGGAGTTTGAGATCACAAAGTTTTGGTCGCCCATCCATGGCCTGACCGTGGACCGCGTACGAACCACTTCACCCTGATGTACTCATAATAAGACTATTTTCAAAATTATTATGTTGCGCATTAGGCGCTATTTGATTCCCTAATTGTAAATTTTCAAGCATTTCTCCGAATTGTATTTGAGACTGCATGAAAATTTATGAAACACAACTAAAATACGTTTGAATACAAATTTCCAAAGTATTTTGCAGCCAAAACTGAAATAACTCAGAGCAATACTGGGAATTCCAATGCTTCTGCAGCTATTACGTCTCCACAATTTGCAGCAGTAATTTCGAAGCTACAGATTGCGCTTGGTCACAATAAATCAGACCGCTGAAGGGAACAAACTGCAATCTGTGTTGAAACGGTTTAGAACCTTGATAAATTCGCGACATTAACTTGTAATTTAATGATTGAGGAGAGAAATTAGGAAAAAAGAAACAAAAACAACAAATCCAATAGGTATTTGCTTGGGGGCCGAATCTTAAAGGTCGTGAGGGTACTGAACCGACAAAAATATATTGAACAGTCCTCAGCTATAAGTCCCACTGCTGGACGCAGGTCTTTCGTTATGGAGAAACACCTGAGGAGTATGGGCTGTAACACCACCACGCTGGCCCAATGCGGGTTGGCATATTGAACACTGAATTTAAATTACTGAACAAAGAAGGAAAATACAAAACAGAAATCATTAACAGACTAAAATGTGGGTCAACTAGACAGCAAACTGTCATACCACAGACAGTCAACAATGAATAAGAGTACAATGATAATAACACTAATAAATGATGAAGCATTTGCTAAGGTCGCAATTTTTCTTGTAAGATTGTTCTCCTAAGATTCGCATTCTAAATTAATGTCCAGAAATGGTTTGAGCGTTAGTTTGTTCTGTGGTCATATGGATCACATAAGGATTGGAAATTAATTTGCCAACGAAGTCTTGAAAATCCCGTCACCTTCACAATATCCACAAAAACCCGGCTCATCGAATCCCAGCTCTATGCTTGATACAGTTATCCATAAACATGTCAAGATAGGACGTACAGAGTCCAATTTAAGTATCCGGACGTCCGGCCGGGTGTCCCCGAGGTAATGAGTCTGATCCAATTTATGAAGCCTATCGGCCCATTGTCGGTGCGCGGGAATTCCGTTAATCGATTTATTTCGTGAAAGTGAAGGTTTATTTATAGTAGAAAATATTTTTTTGTAAGAAGGTCAAGTTGAGGATCATGTGCGACAATTTTAGATATTACATACATACATATAATCACGACTATTATACCCTAAGGGTTAGTCAGAGACTAGGCAAAAGCACCGCAAAAGCAGTCCATTGCCATAGTCCACGCTTCACCTAGCAGTGACTGCACTCAGCGTGACAGGTGGTGAGTCCGTCGCCGCTATAGGCTATGATTTACAGTTCTCGAAATTTTGCAAGACACATTTGAGACTTCGCGAGCATGGAATTCAAGCTTCTCCAAACGAAAGATTTCGCCTGGAATAATTGAGAAGAAACGCTAACAATAAATTAAATTTGTAAAACTCTGTTCTTGGTATAAAATTTATAATATTTACATAATAAAAATTTTGCATAACACAGAAAATAATGAAATTATTCAATGATATGTTTTAATTTTTTTTCTTTCCGTTTTTTACTTAAACGAGGTCATTTTTGTTCGTTAGAAACTAGTTGTTTACAATTTTTTCAACAAAATAAATTGAATTGGATGTCTGTCAACGAGACACACGGCAGACGTCAGTCTGCCGTGTGTCTCGTTCAGTTGCACTTGCAGGGGGGCTGAAAAAGTGCAACGCGTTCAGTTGCAGTTTTTCAGCCCCACCCATGTTTTACTTTTCATGGAACACAGTTTTGAGAGGAGTTTGTACTCTTTATACCTATCATCCATAATCTTAGAGTAAACAGGGCTCCCTAATTCGTTGGTTCCACAACAGTAGAAGCCAATAAATCAAAATGTTTCCACATTTTCCACTTGCTGACTTATGATCGTATCTTGTTCAGTTACAACAAAACAAATTCAACTTAAGCCACACCTCCTCCAGACAGCCGCGCTCTTTTCCTTATTTTCAAACCGAACTCCGGAAAAAGTATTCGGATACCTTGAAAGCTTCACGACACACAATTCAATCCATCCTTCGATTCTGACCCCTCAAACGTATTGAATCAAGAGCCCTACGTGCATCTAAATTTGCACTCTTTGCTTCTTTCAATATGATTTGAATTTCTTCGCCAGCAAATCCCGAGAACGCTGCACTCAGTTGTAAACTCTAATGCCTCTCGACAAGATACATTTTCCAAGCGCCAAAGTCACCGTCTACGATTTCTCGGAAATTTTCTTCTAGGATTTTTTGCTGGGAAATTGGTTGATCTTTTCCGAGAATAAGCTCGAAAGGGGAATAGTAATTTACATTAATTTCTATGCAAAATTGTATTGCCAGAGCCGTTTTCAATTTAAATGGCGGTGGTGTCAATTTTGCAAATTTTTGATTATCAAAGGTTGTCATTTGAGGCAACGTTATTTGGCAGTGATTTTGAAATATTACTCGTATTAGCACCACGTTCCGTATCGTTGTAATAATATTTTTCTCATCACATGCATTGTATGTAACGTTATATGCACTACATGCGCGAGGATGGAACATGTCTTTTTATTTAAAAAAATCAGCACCGAGAGCTGCAGTCAAATTCTGGCAGCATATTATTTGAACCATGGACTTGAAGAAAAAGAAGAAAAGCAACATAATGCAGTGCTAGAAGTATAGGTATTATCTACTTGTTTGTCATGTTATGTTTATAGCCAAACATTTTCTCCTTCGAGAATAACCCAATATATCGAACTCACAACAATCTAGGCCTTATCTAACCAAATTTAGTTTTAAACCGCTCCAAACATCCAAACTGAATTCCGAACTATTCCGACAAACTCGTATGTTTCAAGATTAATTATCTTAAGGCTGGACATTACGAATCCGACAAGTCTTGAACTAAATTAAGATTATAACCGACCACTTTGGGTCGACCTCGGCTGTTACCCCGAGGACTGGCTGAGCTGGACTCTCTTAATTGGCCGGGTAGTATCTAGATTTTAAGTAGGTCGGAACAGAAGCGACCAGCACTTGGTTCAAGAGTTTAAGTACTTTATGCCTTTTTTTGGACTGTAATTAATTGAAAGGGTACTGAAGTCTGCAGATAAAAGTGTTACAGACGGGGATCTATAGACGTAGCGTTAAAAAGGATTGTTTTAAATTAGCAAAGTTAGGAGACAAAAGCTTTTAGAAACGTAGATGATTATAGAAAAAGAATAAAGGCAATCAGTGAAAACACTGGAAATTAGGTCATGGATGATTGAATTGTGAAAATTTTAGGTATTATAAATTGTATAATATAAATTTTGCATATATATTGCAACCGAGGCAAGCTTGTCCTCAGCCTTAATACGTCCCACTGCTGGGCACAGGCCTTCCTCGTGGGGAAACACATGAGGAGTATGGGCCACCGCGCTGGCCCAATGCGGGTTGGTGGGTAGAAATAGTCGCAATAGCGACCGGGCTTAACGTGCCTTCCGAAACACGGAGGAATTTGAAATCTCAAAGTTTTGGTCACCCATCCAAGGCCTGGTAGCTTTGTTTTTGATATAGAAAGCGATAGCGTACCAACCACCACGCAAATAACCTCCTCACCACGCTTAACTATTGCTCCTTATCTTTTCTATCACTAGCGTTATTTTCAGACTTTCTCTAAAAGCTTGTTGTTAATCTTGTTAATCCTACTGACTCAATGCATCCATCTCAACATTCCTTTATATTATTGGGTCCTTACCTATGAAATTGGTGTTTTTTCTCTTAGTATTTTGTCTGTAACTATTAAGATATTATCAGAGTATTCCTAAAAAATAATTACCTCGTCTAAAAATAGACTATATTTTTGAGCTCTTTTGATTTGTTTTGATAATTTGTTGTAAGTTTAATTGTGTTAAAATTGGACACGGAGACAACTCTTTTTAAGTGCCTCCCGAATACATCATTTTATTTGCATTCACTCAAAAACGATAAATAATTTTTATGAAGTGTGATATTACACATATAACTAAAGCTTGTCTAATGATAGATGCCAAATATTATTATCTTTGGATTTGTCGTTGTGAAGAAATCTGAAAAAATTTTAGTATGTAAAATGCAGACATCCCCAAAATCTCCATACAAAACACCAATTTCATAGGTAAGGACCTAATATTATGGTCTCATTAATACTCCAGAGCTGTGAGATATGAAAGGAACACATTGTATCGCTATTGTGTTGTTATTGCAGCTCATTCTACGCACTAAACCGTGCTAGGTCAGCGTACCGTTGAAGTCCACACTCACGTAAAGAGTCAGTGACGATGATGACCAATTAGTCTTTTGTAGATCTATCTTCATGTCAGTATTTCATTCGTAATATCGTGTTAAAATTTGAAGGCTTTGCCTGAACTGTAAAACTTTACATGCAGAAACATAATAAAGTTTTTGTGTATTTTTTTTATTTAATGTGGCCCAATCACTGATAACTTAGCTTCACGTTTTGATACTTAGCTACATATTATTGACATAACTTTATTTTATTTTATTATTTTAATTTTATTTATGTCGTACTCAAATTATCTAACCAACTTGGAACAAGCTGTTCATTAATATTTTTTGTAAAAATTAATTCACAAGCGGCAATGCTTTAAAAATTAAGGTAAAAGAAAAAGATAAATGTACGTAACATGTCAATTAAAAAACATTTAGAATCGACATAATTATCTGATCAAAAACATGTATTCTTTTTCAAAATTCAAAAACGTTTTATTCAGTTTAAATGCATCTTAACGCATCTTATGATTGTCATAAGCATTTTACAAAATTTCGTGGAAAAGAAAAACTACGCCATCCGTTCACAAAACTACCAGGAGGCCTTGTTCAGAGAACAGTCAAGAAACTCAGCAAGTTTCTACACTCCCTTTGCATCAACATGTTTTTTTAATCCGTAAACTCCAACGTCATTGAAATTTTAGGAGTAAAATCTATGTTATATTCTGTAGTTTACCACATTTTCCAAATAATAGGTAATCAAAAATTTTACAATAAGAAAATAAAATTAAGGTTCCGTTGACTAGCTGAAGGATATTGAAAAAGCCTTTGTCGTGCTATACAATCTCAAAGAAAATTTCATTGACAACGTTCCTTGTTTCAACAAATCAGAAAAGCATGAGTTGACAAGACACCGACAGTGGCACCTGTAGACCTAGCACGGGCTGGGAGATAAAGTCCTAAAGCAGGATAATGTCTAAATGGACATAAACTGAACTGAATACTAACATTAAAATGCAGACCACATTCAAATAGAGCCTTAGGGGAAACAGAATAAACAATAGGAGGAAACAGCGCAAACACAAAAAATAAATACAAGTGTATTTGCATCTGCTACGAGAATCTAATAACAGGTCACGACTATTCGAATTTCGACACTGCACATAAGGTTTAAGGGCTCAAATTTGTACAGCATAAGAGCTCTTCGGATCATGTTAGCATAGACGTCTTCTGCTGTACTTTTGACGCAGCAGAATTGTGAGCTCTATTCCTATTGTTTATAGAGCATATTTGCTTGGAGAGATCGAGTTCAGAATCAATATGGAGAAAGGATTGCGAAGCATGTCAGTTGAATAGTAATATTTCATAAGTCCGTAATAAATGGTCTGAAAGACATTAATTTCAGATTTGTAAACAGATTTATTTAAATTCAGCAAGGCTTACGTAACGAGATATTTGATCCAAACAGAAACACTACTGTGAGCTTCATTGTTATTTTTGTAGGCTAATCTCCTGTCAGTTGCCGTTATTATCTCTCAACGTATCATTTTGCGCCTCTAAATATAATCTCTTATATGAAAACATACATATAGGTTTTAGGATTTACTTGATTAAAAAGGTTATGTCGATTTAAAATTTTAAGTCCTCAATAATAGTAATAATCAACGGAACCTTAACCCTTCAGGTGCCCATTCTTGACGGCGCGTTCGCGCGTCTAATTTTAAGTTTAAGTAAGTTTAATAAGTTTATTATCAAGCATAGTTCACAAATAATGACTTATATCTATGTATCTATTACTAAAAGCTAAAATATGCTGATACCTGAATTAGGATAACCCTGTATTTCAGGTGAATTAGACCTTAAAAAAAAAAAAAATTAAATTTATAAAATTATATTACTTTATGTAATATTTTAGAATACTTATATTTGTAATGAAAAATGTGGTTTACTGCAGAATATATAGCTCAGATATTAATTTATTTTTATTTATTAAACTTCAATGACGTTGTAGTTGTAGATGACACGTTGTAGATGACGTTGTAGATGACATTTAAAAAAACTACGTAAAGGGAGGATAGAAACTTGCTGAGTTTCTTGCCGGTTCTTCTCAGAACAAGGCCTGGTATTTTGTGAACGGGTGGCGTAGTTTATTACTTTCACGAAAATATGTAAAATGCTTTTGACGTTCATAAGCATGTGCTAAGACGCATCTAAATTGAATAAACGATAACGATAATTTTGAATTTTTAAATAAGTACCTTCATAAAGAGGCCATTATTTTAAAGTGCATTTATAAGGGTGTAAGTAGTTAAATATGGCTAATAAGTATAAAGTTCAAAACTAATTTCGTTCTTAAGTGTTAAAGTTCAAATTTATTAAGATAGTTGCATAATTGGCGGCAGTTAGGCAAAGGTCTTTAGTGGAGATCAAATTTCGGAAAACGTAGTGTGAGACTTCTTGTAACAAGTTGGCACATACATATATCTCCGAAGGGTAGAAATATGTGCATAACTAGCTCTAGGGTGCCTGTCCACCAGAGCTATGCTGTGGGCGAGGAAAAACAGACCAATATGATTTCGTTTCACGTGATTCGCAAAATAGTGCCATCCAATTGGTCTATTTTCCTCGCACACAGAATAGCTACATGGTATAGCCCTGGTGAACGGCTTGATAGAGTTCAAACTTATTGCCGTGGCCGGGCGCTTATTGTCTGATTTTTTTTAATACTGTAGGAAAAGCAATTCCACACTTTATCCAGACTAATATTATACATGCGAAATAACTCTGTCTGTCTGTCATGCTTTCACTGCAGAGCCAATTTAACCAAAATTTGGTACACAGATAGTCTAGAGCCTAAGACAGAACATAGGCTACCTTTTATCCCGATATTTCTATGGGAACTGGTGCAATGCGGGTGAATGTTAAACAATTTAAATAACGCCTCCCAGATAAATTAAGCACAAATTTACGCTACTATGAACTTTACTTCTAATAATAGAGTAGGAGTAAATTTTCAATTTCACCAATTGCAGCTATTGTTCCAATTTGAAAAAATCTTTCAGTGTTGAATAGCCTATTTATTGAGGAAGGCTGTAGGCTACATACCATCACACTATCTAAAAGTAACTATTCTACGCGGACGAAACCTAGTATGGAATATTAAACAAAAATGTGTACTGTAAATAGAACGTGAAACCGTCGGATTGTTCAACTATTTATATTCGATTGTGGGGCGACTATACACAAAGAGGCCGTAGGGGTAATCCACAGAACGTGTTTTTACGTTCATAATGAAATCAGAGCGAAACAACGTTCAAAATGCAATATCAACCAGGTATGAAATACACTTACATGTTTTACAACCGTATTAGAAAGAAAGAAAGAAAGAAAAACATTTATTGACCACAGGCACAAGCAAGACGCAAAATATTAGAAAAAAAAAGAAAAAGAAAAAAAAAAGAAAAAGCTCAGCAAATGACTCCACACTACCTGATGATAAGAAGTAGAGGAGTCCATATGTGAAGATAGCTAGAGCAGCATGCTGACATACTGCCCTAGCCCCCTCACCTTGCCGGCCCAAAACATGCTTTTTCACGCCTCTTGAAGGAACCCATATTGTAAGTAGGATGGAATATTTGTGCCGGTAAGGGATTCCAAGCTCTAGCTGCGCGACAGAGAAAGGAGTCACGAAATCTCTTAGTGCGCATAGTAGACGTAGCGACAGTGAAAGAGTGACTCCGTAGACCAGCATGCGTACTCTTGTGCAGTAAAGGAGAGGGAGAGATAAGGTAGAAGAGTTCTCCAGAGCACCCTCCATGGTATAGCTTTTATTTAAACAAGGAGAACTGCACGGTTTTATTAGTGTACCTAGGTTTTGACGTTTTCATAGTCCAAACCTTTTACAATGACACCTTACACTTGGGCACTGAAGTTTCACGAAATTCACGATAGTGATTTAGAGCTTTGTCATTCTAAGATGTTCATGATGTCAAAATGACTAAGAAAAACAGCGTGTGTAGTAACAAATATAATTTTATGCTCATGTCTGTACATCAATATGAAGACAGTATGTTTTTATTAGAAATAAAAACGATTGTTATTTCAGCAAACGTCTTTATGGGCACCGAACCTCCATGGCTCCAACTTGCTGGGCTAGTAGGTACCTTCCAGAGCACACAGGATCCAGAGTTCTTAACGTTTTGCTTATTCACCTACAACACTATGTAAGAGTAAACAATGTGACATGGTGGAGATGCCGGTGATAAATAAAAAACCGTCAGAGATGTCGTCACTTATTATAATTTATATTTAAGAAGTTAAGGCACACTGACGCAATTAATTAAAAGGTAAATTTCACAAATCACTGAACATAAAACTCAAAAATTATTTAAGGTAGGGCTACTTACAATAGTGCCTTGACAAAGTTAGTTAAGTTGTTTGAACATTTATCGTTATAGTTTATTAACTATAAAATATATTTTAATTCCTGGTCCGGTGTTGGTCCGGGACACAAATAGAATGTACCAACTGCTTTTCTTGCCTAGCATGTCGTAAAGGGCGACTGAGGGCGTATTGGGTACTGGGTCTGTGATTGTGTAGGCGATAAGCTAGCCACTTGTTACTACACTTTCACGATTTTTTTCATCTGACCAACCCTATTTTTGTATGGCTAAATGTGGTCTCAAGGAACACAGTGCTCCTGGGACTCTGCCTACCCCTTCGGGAGTTAAAGGCGAGATCTTATGTATGTATATTATAATTTTATATTACCTAATTCCGGCACCATCGTGTATCCCGTCTCAAAACTACGAGTGTGACGTCACAGTAAACATTATAGTTGCTACGCTTGGCTTTAGTACAAACTTGCACTATCCATGTAAATATATTATATCTGTGACTTCAGTTTAGAATCACTCAAAAAGAAAAGGTTATCAAAATAACATTGACCCAGTTCTCGTTTTTAACGTTAAACCTTTTGGAAAGGAAGGCTGTTATGGATGGCGGGATGTGTGGAAGCCGCGAATTACGCGCACTTCCGGGCCAGATACCGTGGAGATACTTTTATGATCCTTTCAGAATCGGGTTTTGGGGAAGATATAGCCGGTTGGGCTTTGGTACGAGGTTACAAATCATTTGGAGTTAGGATCGAAGGTTTTGTTAGTAAACGTCTTTTAGATAGAAATTAAGGTGGTAAAGAATTTATCATCTTATCCTTTAAATAAATAACAAATCAAACATTCAAGTTGTAAAATTTTTCAGTTGCAATAAAGAGTATACCAAAACTAAAGAAATACCAATCAACTAGCCCCATTTTAAGCAACTAATGCTGCTTGTGTTACGGACACTAGATGACGGATAAATATATTTAATAGATAAATACATACAAATAACCTGAATATATATAAATAAAAATAAACATCCAAGACTGGAGACAAATGCCTGCAAATTCATCACCCAAACATTTGCCCCCACCGGGGATCGAACACAGAACCTCTCGAAAATGCGACGCCTTGAGACCGGCGTACAGACCACTCGACCACGGAGCTCGTCAAATCCTCTTGATTAACCCCTTGGCGGGCACCGCGAATACCGGTATTCGCAAACAAAAGATGTTTCTATGTCCTTGACTAGTTGAATCGTTGCATACGGTTGCTTAGAATTTCGCGGTGCGGCGGCTACGCCGCTCGGTCGCGCATACGCATGTATTAGACCCTTCTGACGCTTCTGTAGCCAATTTTTTTGTTAAAAAAAGCTCAGCAAATGACTCCACACTACCTGATGATAAGCAGTAGAGGAGTCCATGTGTGAAGATAGCTAGTGCAGCATGCTGACATACTGCCCTAGCCACCCTCACCTTCCTTGCCGGCCCAAAAAATGCTTTTGGCCAAAAAATTAGTAAATTTTAACCAGTACCAAGTGTGGGGCGTGGTCTGATGATAGAAACACGTAAATTTGCAGAAATTACTATATTAACAAAATTACAGATCTAGTAATATGAGAGTGTGACAACGAATAATAAAAAGTGGCCAAAAGGGGATCAACCGGCCAATTTCCAACATTCCCTAATATGCCGCAACGAAAATGGCAGCGATTGCCAGGTGAGGAAAACGGCACTGCTAGTACATAAATCCCTGCCTGTATCTTTGAATTGGAACATGTTTTCTCTCTGTTATATAGAGACTTAAAAATGTCGTGCGAAATGTGGGTGGTATCTCCTCTGCCTTCCGGGTTATAGTTTTGATTGTGTATTGTATAATCTCAATAATTAAATCTATCTGTAATATAATTGAGATAGCTAATTTATCTAATCTGACTAAACGCTGAAAACTCTTATAATTTGTTAACTAGCCCCGGCGCACCTTAATTTAATGTACATTACTCGAGAATTTACAATGTTTAATACAGTGTTGTGTTGTTTAAAGTATTCTGGGAGAGTTTAATAAATAGGAACATTAAAAAGCAATGAAACATTTTGAGTTATCCTCCGCGAATCCAGCATCCAAATAAAGATGGAATAACAATGTTTATTGGATACTGGCTGTTGCCCGCGACTGCGGCCGCGTTTACTGGTTTTTTAACTATCCCACGGGAACCCTTTAATTTTCCGGAATAAAAAGAATCTAAGATGTTGACCAAAGGTATAAGGTATCACCATGTAAAATTTTATTGTAATCGTTCCAGCCATATCGAAGATTATCCCATACAAACAAACAGAGAAACAAACAATTATTTTGGTATTTTCCCTCGTTTTACATCCTCCTAACTTGATTTAAAGCATTTTTTTGTACAGACATTTGACTACTACAATTTTATTATAGTAAAGATATAGATTACTGCGTTAAATGAGTTAGGCAGGTATCTAAAGCCTATGCATTTCAAACAACACTAAACATATGTAAATTTAGTGCTTGAATATTAAGCTAATTAAAGAAAAGTTGTTAACTAACTTTCGCTTCATTTTAAGTCCATAAGTAATACCGTCCTATATATTCCCATGCAATATATTCCCAGGCAAGGTGTGCGAGGCAAACGGAATCGCTACAATCAGTATGCTGTATTCATAAGCCTTATAATTAAAGAGAATAATCCAAAATAAATTACCCAAATTTAATTTTTAAATCAAAACAAAAATAAAATCATTTCATCATCATCATCAAAAATCAAATCATTTCATCATCATCATTTCTTTAGTATTAGTATTGGTGGGTGTCGCGAAACGAACCTTGTTTTATTTTAACCTTTTCGAATTCTTCTATTTTCTTGGTACCTTTGTGACATTTAAATAATAATCCATATAATATTATAATTGCGAAAGTAACTCTGTCTGTCTTTCACGTCAAAACTACTGAACCGATATAATTGAAATTTGTTACACAGATAGTGTAGACCCTGAGGAAGGACATAAACCACTTTTTAACCCGATATTCTCATGGGGACGAGTACCGCACGAGTGTAACCGTGGTTATCAATATCTGCTCGACCGAGTATTATGTGACATATTCCGTCGAAATGTAATTTCATTTCGAATTTAAAAATTCCTTGGCATTGTAAAATAATGACACGACAACAGAGATTTAAAACCATGACAACAATTAAAGTTATTTAACAAGAAATGTTATTTTCATTATTTTAATAATAAGAGGTTTTAGTTCAACCATCATCAATTCACATTTTGCTAATAAGAGGTAGGAATGTAATGTTGAGCACTTTGTAAGAAAACAATGGAGCGTTAACAAACACACAAAATCTTTTTTTTAACTTTTATCAGTGGTAAATCAATAGCCACGCGAACGACGTCGCGGGACGACCTCCGTGGTCGAGTGGTCTGTACGCCGGTCTCAAGGCGTCGCCATCTCGAGAGGTTCTGGGTTCGATCCCCGGTGGGGGCAAATGTTTGGGTGAGGAATTTTCAGGCATTTGTTCTCCAGTCTTGGATGTTCATTATATATGTTTTATATTATGTATATTATTACTAATTATGTGTATTTATCCATTAAATATATTTGTCCGTCATCTAGTATGCGTAACACAAGCTGCATTTAGTTGCTTAAAATGGGACTAGTTAATAGGTGTGAATGTCTGAGGAATAGCTAGAAGAAAATAAATTCAGTTCTTGTAGTAAAAGCGTCACGTACCTAATTTCTTTTTATTCTCCTAATAGCGATCGATAACAGTAGGTATGATGCGATGATGCGGAAAAAGTAAACAGGTCAAAGGTTAATCTGTGACCTCCCGAGTCAGCTGCTACCTTGGTACCCAGGACCCTGGGGAGGGTCCCTACCGTTCTCGCTGTCAGACTTTCCCCGGGTAATTGGTAGATTCGGCAGTCACAGTGATGTCGTGGGCGTGGTAGCTCGATTGGAGACTATTAGCCAGGATAGCTAGGAGCAGTCGGCAGTGTGCACTTAATAATTTTGTTTTACTCAGCAGAAAAGGACGGAATCACGGACTGAGTTGTCGGTAATTATCTCAAATATTAGGTCCTTACCTATGAAATTGGTCTTTTGTATGGAGATTTTGGGGATGTCTGCATTTTACATACTAACATTTTTTGAGTTTTCTTCACAACGACAATTCCAAAGATAATAATATTTGGCATGTATCATTAGACAAGCTTTAGCAATATGTGTGTGAACACGCTTGATAAAAATTATTCATCGTTTTTATGTTAATGCAAATCAAATGATGTATTCGGGAGGCAGTTAAAAATAATTGTCTTTGTGTCTAATTTTAACACAATTAAACTTACAAAAATTATCAAATTAAATAATACGAGCTCAAATATATGGTCTATTTTTAGAAGAGGCAATATTTTATAAGAATGTTCTGAAACTTAATAGTTACGGACAAAATACTAAGACAGAATAAAAACACCAAGTTCATAGGTAAGGACCCAATATAAGTCTTTCCTCTTTTCTTAGTTAATTTTGTTCAAAAAAGTCGCCTAAAAAAAGATATCACTCTGCCACCCATTGTGTATACATTTGTATTTATTATTACAAAGCACCACTCATTCGCTCGGCCGCGGGTTCGATCCCACCGCCACCACTACTGAGTTTGAATAAAACTTATGTAGTTCATTGTGAATGTCGTTTGCCTCACATTGTGCCCGGTGCATGGCAACAGGTGGCGAGCCTGTTGCCATGCACCGGGCCTAACATTACATGGGGACCTAACATATCTGGTGAAATGTGGGTGTTTAATACCTCTGCCTACCCCTTAGGGGAAAAGAGGCGTGATGATATGTATGTGTTATGGGTTATTATATAAAGTCATGCACCGTGCGAAGCAGGATGGAAACGACATGCGCGACTGCGCGTGTTAGTGCATGTACGCTGTACATGCGGAAGAACTCATATCTACCAGTTATGTTACAAATGTGTGTAGAATAATAACTAGTAGAAATTTCGCCGTATATATAGTTGGAAAAATTTTTTGAATATTAGAGTATTTGTGCGTATCAAGATAACTTAAGACAGTTTTTCTTAATTCCTCCTACAGCGTCAGTTGCGATGCTTAAAATTTTAAGCAAAAAATAAAAATTAATTCTAAAGATAACCGTTAGTTATTAACATTTATCGATTTAACATTAATTAATAAAGAAATTAAAAAATCCATTTTTTTTTAATAATAATAGCTTTTTACACATTAAGAAAATAAATAGAAATTAAAAAAATACAATCCATTTTTTTAATAGCTTTATACTATAAAGTACGTAAGGAGGCCCCCCACGAGGTGGACCCACGAACTGGTGAAGGTCGAAGGAAGTCGCTGGATGCGGGTGACGCAAGACCGGTCGTCGTGGATAACATTGGGGAGGCCCTTGTCCAGCAGTGGACGACAAGAGGCCGATAGAGATATAGATAGATAGATAGAATACAGTCTTCTTTCAAAAATTCGCTTTGGCCAGCTGGGTCTCTTAATAATGATGAGACAAAACCAATCTCTACTTCTTGCCCTTTTCCCACTCTAGGTGGGATCGGCACAACATGTCTTCTTCTTCCATTCTCCTCTGTCACTTGTCAGCTCAGCATCTACTTCTTTTATCCTCATATCATTCTTCACGCATTTAATTCATCGCTTCTTTAGTCTTCCTCTAACTCTAGGTCCGTCCACATCCATGCTCAGCATCCTTCTTGTAATGTGACATTCATCCCAAACAAGAGAGACAAAGATCCCGGATGAGGCAAAACCAATATTCAGAACATAATCTCAGATATCTACCCCATAGACTAGGAGAAATAAGTCCAACATTTTTCTATACAAATCCTACCGCATAAACTGTGCAGTCGCTATATGGTTGTTTAACCGGAACCCTAGCTCAGTATAGCTTCAGGGATCAACGTGAAAGGAAACTTATGAATCAGGATGATATCAAAGGCTCCGGGAAGATCCGAATTATGCCCCGTGCACGATAAGCCCTGGGTCACGAGATCCACAGCGGAAGCTATTTCTTCATGTCATATTTCGCTTGCCTGCGTCTTTATTGGAGTTATCTAAATATTTATCGTCGACATCTATCTTTGTCATTTTATGTAGAGGTTTCGAACTGGATCTTAGAACTGTGAATCTTCCGAGTTGAAGATTATATACAGGATTGCAACCACTGATTTGCAGTAATTATGTTTTTTTTTTACTTAAGGCAGGTAAGCTCTTGGCCTTCATCTCGCCTGATGGTAAGTGACGATAAGGCCGAAGTTGGAAGCGAGCTTCACCTGTAATCCTCAACAACTGAGGAACTGGCTATCTTACTTCTAATTTCCGGAACACAATGCCGTAACTAGTCAACGGGCACAAACAAGACACAATAGAAACATCTATTGCTTGCGAACACCGGTGCTCGCCGACATAATTATTAAGTTTGATAGTGGTAGCTAACCAGGCTTAGAAGCCCTACCATCTACCAAACTGAGCAGAAAAACTCCTGCTCCCGTGAGGAATCGCACCCCGGACCTCCCAATCAACACCTGATGGTGTCAACCACATGACCAGAGAGGTCGCCATAATTAGGTAGTTTATTCTTTCATATATTAGGTACTCATAAATAAAATACAAATAAGATACCTCATCATCTAATACTTTTGTGGATGCAATAGGAAATTAATCGTGTCTCGTCTTTACGCTTGGAGGGCACCGCGAGCACCGGTGCTCGCCAACAATAAATGTTCCTATTATGTCTCGTTTTGTCCCCCTTAACTAGTTTACGTAATTGGTGTCAGTCTAGGGGATTTAATTATTTATTTGGCACAGTTATAAGATACAAATCATGACATTTGTTACAAAATACTTCATATGTGTATTACACATAAATTTATATCCATATAACAACTATGCACAGCATGTAAATGAAATTTTTGGAAAATATGTGTGGGCTATATGAAAGCAAGACACATTATTAAATTAAAGTAAAAAATGAAGTACATCATTGTTGAATACATATTAACAAAAGCGTTGAGAAATAATAAAGAATTACAAGTGTATGTTGTTAGTAAAATTATCACTTAAATAATCTGGATCCTTTGTCGCTTTTATAAATACATCATGGATATTAATATCATGCATGGATATCATACATATATTCCCGAAGGGGTAGGCAAAGGTATTGACCTACATAGATACCGCAGATTTAACGGTCTTCAAGTGATAAATATTTCTAGAGAGCTTTAAAAGGAATAATACAAAAAGTTCTATGATAATAATGGATACATTTTAAATTTTTAATGTTCAGCAAAAATCTGTAAATCGTCGGTTGTTATAGCAAACGTCAATGTTTTCAGCGACCTCGTTTAACCCGCATACAATGTCACGCATAGCTGGCTAGTTTTAATAAAAAGATAAAAGCCCTCCACACTGTACCGACATCAAACGACTGAAAGGCTACCCGGCAGAATATACTCGAAACAATGTAACGGGTCAAGAGAATAAGCCACTGAATCAAATTGTATCTTTCCACGACAGAAAACAAAAACAGCACATGACTACAAAGTGATAGTGGCGTTTACAATAAATTTAAGTAAGAAAATAGTTAGTTTTATTTTGGTTTCTACTGGATAAGCATTTACCGTTTGAACTTGAAGTGATTACTTACTTTAATAATTTAATCAATAAATAATAGTCACATACACAACGGTCTATTTTCAGGTTATTTAATTTTAATACGTTCAGAAAAACCTATCCCACCAAAAACATTCTGTAAAAAACTAGCCTTGTCTCGATGGAGCTGCTTGTTCATCTCTAAAAAGTAATGAAATCTAGACAAAGTCGTGCCAAGTCTATGGTTCCTTACTTCGATTTCATTATTATTATAGACTTCAAATTTTGGATTTAAAGTATGTGATTATAGCTTATTGGATGACGAAAATTTTTGCGTTCAGGTCTTATCCAGAGGTTCTCAAATAGGGGCCTGAAAATGTGGCGAAATGGTTCCAGTAAAGGATGGTACGGCAGTGTTTGCTTCGCGCTCGACCTGGCGGGGGCACTCCCGTGCCCCCCGATAATTATACTTTCATTAAATTTATATTAACTGTTATTGGCAAGGTTGAAGGCAAACGACCGAGGAGCCGCAGTCAAACAAGATGGACAGACCCATTCTGCTCTTGACACCCAGCTGCACGTCGCTCTTCACGATGCCAAGAATCAACATAGATGGCGGAGCTTAGTGAGTCAAAAGGTGACTCCACGGCGACCTCACGACTCTTAAAAAAGAGGAACACGACGCGAGCAGGAGGGTATTAACTGTCATCACTTTATCCGCTATACAGTATAACATCAAAAATTTTCATTCATTAAAACGTTTTAAATTATTATTGCATAATCATAACTTTACGACTAATTTGAATGCGAAATCCATAAAATTCCAACTCAATCCTATAAAATTTAATTTTCCCATGGAAATCTCATTATTTAGTCGCCTACTATTTTGCCTGTTTCTGACGCAAAAACAGGCAGTGATATTTCTGGATACTGACACTAGCTATATGACAGGTTAGCAACATGCACTTCAATATAGAAGCTTACGCATTTAGAAATAAAACACGAATTCCAGGCGACTGTAAATCAGCTATCAGGTACATTACTTATTTGCCAACATAAATATCTAATGAACTACTTAAATAATTCGCCTCGCCTCAACTTCGTTGTTAACACTTCGATTACATAATAGCTAGTAATAATTTGACCACCATTTCAACCAAACATTCACGGTATGATCGTTACGTAAACACGCAAGCTTCTAAGAATCTCATTTTGAAGATGGAAAAATAACATTAATAAAACCTTGAAAACACTAGATAATTTGTTACTACTCTTAGTAACAAAATTACCAAGAGTTAGGAATAGCCTCCAGGATTCGTTAAACATCTTTATGAACTCTCGGAATTATGTGAAGACAGTGATTTATTAACTCTCCTAAATTGAAATTATGCTGACTTTATTTTAAAACTTTTACTAACTCTAGAATATCCTGCTTCTAGTTAAAAGTAGTTAAAAACAAAGTTTCTATCGCGAGCGTCAACTCAGAAGCAGAATCGTTAATTAGTGTCTACTTTTGAGGTTATTTTCGTACCAAAGTTGCAAATAACGATTTAGTAAAAGTGTAATACTCAATTAACATAATAAAAAGGATAGTACAGGAGGAGGAGGATAGTAAAGGATAGCACACCGGGACTAGATTCTTGAACTCATTTCCGGACCCGAGTGAATTTTCTTGTTCCTTTTCCTTCGGCAAGATAACACTAATAATTGAATATTGCGCTTCGTATTGGATTACATTGACTTGCTTATTTGATAATGTTATTAATAATTTTTGATGTATCTTGTAGTCGTGTGTTAGCGACTCATTAAAAGAATACTACCAACCCATCTCTTCCCTTGGGTGTCGTAAAAGACGACTAATGCACATAACTGCACAACCATCCAATAGCTATGGCGGCGACGGGCTCACCACCTGTCACGCTGAGTGTAGTCACTGTTAGGTGAAGCGTGGACTATGGCAATGGACTGCTTTTGCCTAGACTCTAACTACCGCTTAGGGGACAATAGTCGTGATATTATGTATGTATGTGTATAACTTATTAAGTTTTTGTACCCTCCGGATATGAAAAAAAATATTTCGGTTAAATACGAAATTTTAAATTGTGACACAGAATTTCACACCAGTTTAAAGAACCCTGAACTATTACGCTACTACATAAAAAAAAACCACATTTAGTCATCAGGTCTCTATCCCCGAAGGTGTAGGCTGAAATGTTAAACACCCACATTTCACCTGGTATGTCTAAGTCTCCATGTAATAGGAAACGAGCCTGTTGCCATGCATCGGACAGAAAAGCGAGCGATATTCACAATCAACTGTAATTCAGTTTTATTCAAACTCAGCAGCACAGACGGGCGCTGAGTTCGAACCCACTACCTCTTAACTGAGTAGTACAGTCTTTCCCAACTCGGCTACCACTGCTTAATGTATTACGCTACTAAGTCGTAAAAATACCCAGATCCTCAATAACTAACCTCGTTAAAACATATTGGTATAACGCGTCAGTAACAACGTCGTTCTTATTCTAACCGTTAAACGCAATAAAACAACATTGTTGTCATCGCACCACTATTCGCAAAGGAATTCAACACAAAAGGCTCCTTTCTTGCAACCGTTTCTCTTTTCTTTCTGTATAAACCCCTTTTTATTCGAGGGTAAAATAAAATAAATTGTTCACATGCCGTCACACTTGCCGAGTGGCGTGAGAGTAATTGAAAAATAAACCTTTCAACAAAGAGGATGGGGTCCAGATTCCTATTTTGGAAAATTCACTACACAATGTATTCCCTGTTTAAGTCCATCAATAGCGGAAATAAATTACTTATTCATATATAATGGTTACTACTATTAATAAACATCAAAGAGAATCCCAGATACATCACATACATACATACATATAATCACGACTATTATATCCCTAAGGGTTAGTCAGAGACTAAGCAAAATCACCAGAAAAGCAATTTATTGCTATAGTCTGCGTTTTACCAAGCAGTGACTGCACTCAGCGTGGCAGATGGTGAACCCGTCGTCGTTATAAGCTATTGGATGGTTGTGCAGTTCTAAGTCCATTAGTCGCCTTATACGACACTCAAGGGAAGAGATGGTTTGATAGTTTCTTTTAATGAGCCGCTACCACACGACTACAAGATACAAGATACATCAAGAATTATTAATAACATTACCTAATAAGGAATTCAATGTAATCCAATACGAAGCGCAATATTCAATTATTCGTGTTATCTTACCGAAGGAAAGCGAATCAGAAAATTCACTCGGGTCTGGAAATGAGTTCAAGAATCTAGTCCCAGTGTCGACTCGTAACAATACTTATCTTGTTTTTCCGAATCACAAAATGAACTAACTTTCAGCGCAGTGACGTCAATTTCGTTTGAGCGCTCAAAGTTCAATCTACCTCTCGGATTCTATCAAATGTAGGTTGGAACGAGACGTATAAAAGACAAAAGTTGCGACTTAACTAGATCACTGTATATTGTGTAGAAAGTTCTTTATGGGCATCGAAGTGTACCGTAGCATCGTAACATATCTAGTTTATAGGTAGTGCAACAGTTACTGGAATTGATTTATTTGTACTACTTTGATGACAAAGTTATGTGATTTATGGCTGTTTGCTATGTTTGTCTGTGATTATTGCGAACTACGATTAGAGATCGCGTCATGTACTGATCAATTGGGTAGAAAGATATGAGGCGTATGTATGTAAATAAATGACGATGTTAAGTTGGAAGTGTGAAGTGACTATGCTTTATGATAAGAGGTAAATATAAACTAAGACAAACCAGAATAAAGAGCGTGATTCCGAAAAATTACGCAATAAAATTTTAGATAAATACGAATGACATGAGGACTGAAGAAAGCATGCAAACAAAATAATTATATACAACGACGTATGGACTTATTGTACGTTGACAGTGTCAGTTCAGCAAGATCAGGAGATAAGCAATGACGATTTGAAAAATTAACATTTTTATAAAATAACATCTCAAACATGACAGGTTTATGACGTAAATCTAAAAATAACGCAACTGTATCAAAACAAAATAAGTTTTGGATAAAAGAAAAATTGAGTTGGAAATCCCTATTTAGTGGTAACATTAAATATTCAGCTAGGCTAATACGAATTCAAGCGAACAGTCGCAACCCCGAATAAATTTGTATTCTGCTCGGCACTTAACACGAACCAACTAACATTAGATTCACATTTCACGCGATTACTGTGTAGTTTCAGTTAAAGTTGCCACGGTATAACACTAGTACGCTTTTGAGAATTGCGTTATTATATTGTATGTAGTAGTTTTAAGCGAAAAAATAAAGTGGGATTATTTTCTAGAAACTTTGGAAGAAATACAAAATCTCAAATGAACTGCCCAAATTACGATTATGGTTATCTTAGTCTATAAACGCTTCCTTCAAACGAATTCCTAATAATGACATTACGATATAATAATTTAGTCTCGTTATATTTCCTCAGAGAGATGATGTTTGCATAGCATGTGAAAAGAGATCAATTTGCTAAGGTTTATGGAAATTCTCCGGTAGGTTAAAGAATGAATCGTAAATTTAAATTGACTTTATTATGTGCCTTTCCCGATAACAGGCGGATTCTAGGTGTAATTAAAACATCCACCCATTCCTACAGTAAAATATTCATGATAAGTATAAATTTGTATGGTTTTTATGTTTATTATGTTTATGCCCAGCAGTGGGAAGTATATAGGCTGAGGACAAAAAAAGGTGACACACATTTGCCACATTTTTTTTCTTGTTGCCAAAAATAATTGAATTTACGTCAATCCAAATAGCAATTTAATTTTCTCATCTCTTTGAAGTCTAATTTGGTTTGTTAGAGACCTATATTTTATTATTTCCAGTATGATGAAATTATGAAATTGAAGAACGACCCAAATACCGGCCAGTTAGTATAAAAGGAAAAGTTACCATTTTCATTACAATTTCGTGGAAATACTGGAATTTTGTAGCTTAGTAAGCATTAAGTGTTTCGTAAAATATTTAATTTCCAACGGCAAACTGACAGCTGAATTGTGTAGAATGAAATATAACCAAAATATCAATATTGATAAAGATAATCATTTAGAATAATATTTGAGTAATATCACCCCTTAGTAAATACTCAATATTATACGGGTAACATAAACAGATATAAAGGCCACCCTTAATAAAGAATCACAATATAAAGCTAAAGTAAATAAAAGGAATAATAGCGAACATGTCCGAAGGTTAAACGACCAAATAAATTATCTGAACAATGAAAATGGATGCCTTGAGGAAGTTAGTCGTGCGAATGGCCGTGATAATTTTGCGCCGGTAGTCCTAGTTAAATTAATAATAATAGAAACTATTCTAAATCACAGTAGACCTTAAGACAATATTTAATTTTCTCTTTGCAACTATTCAAGAGCTACTAAGGAAACTTACTATTTTAAGAATTTCGGAAACAGAAATCTAAATCTTGGTGTGTAAGGTAGAAAATACAAATCGAAAATAATTTCCATTGTTCTTAAATACCTTAATGAGTTCTCTGGAAGTGTTTATTAACAAAACTTCTTGTTTACCTGAAAATAAACGAGAAATTAAAGTTAGTAAAACATTGCTCAAGAATTACTGATTCTTACAATTCGACCCAGAACTTTTGTTTTATTTAAATATCACAGGAGTTGATATTTCTACGATACAATTTGGGTTTATATCACTATGTAGATTATGTGACTGTTTTAAGCTTGCTAAGCCAAAATGATAATCCTACCCACGTTCACTTCCCTACTTGAATCCTTCTTCAAGAATACTTTTCACTAATAGAAAGCTACTGTTTTAAAGATTTTCTCGAAATAGTGTCCCAGTGAGAAATGACTCTAAAGAGCTCTCAGTAAAAGCTGGGACGGAATCGAGTGGCTTGGCCAAGTAGCCACTATGACACCGAATTTAAAGGAAGTTTTACTCGAACTCGAAGCCTCCATTAGCAAGGATTCCGGATCTTCACTTTCTAGATGCTGACCAAGAAAATCCAACAAGGGATTTAATTATTTGAGTATATTAGGTCCTTACCTATGAAATTGGTGTTTTGTATGGAGATTTTGGGGAATTCTTCATTTTCCATACTAAATTTTTTTCAGTTTTCTTTACAACGTCAAATCCAAAGATAATAATATTTGGCATCTATCATTAGACAAGCTTTAGTAATATGTTCTAAAGCTTATAACACACTTAAAAAATATATTTATCGTTTTTAAGTAATTGCAAATAAAATGATGTATTCGGAAGGTACTTAAAAAGAGTTGTCTCCGTGTCCAATTTTAACACAATTAAACTTACAACAAATTATCAAAACAAATCAGAAGAGCTCAAAAATATAGTCTATTTTTAGACGAGGTAATTATTTTTTAGGAATACTCTGAATCTTAATAGTTACAGACAAAATACTAAGAGAGTAAAAAAAACACCAATTTCATAGGTAAGGACCCAATATAAATAAAATTATAATGCTTGCCTCATATTGTGCCCTGCGCATGGACACTTAACATATCTGGCGAAACTGGGTGTTTACACCTATGCCCATCCATTCGGGGAGAGAGAAAATTTTGACGTAAATTAATTAATCGAAACGACGGTCACGAATGTAAATTGATATAATTTCGTTCTAATTTATGAGTTTATTTTCTTCGTCCGTCAACTAAGGTAAACGCAGATATTACCGCGGTTGTCAAAAATCTGCAGGTATTACCGAGGTATGTAATGTTGTTCTATCTTTAAGCAATTACACAACTTGTTCTCCACAAGTGCGCCATGGATTAATTCAAACGGTTGTTAATCATTATCGATCTTGCATAAAAGTTTGATTTTTAAGTAAAATATGCCCGTAATTGCTTATAACTACAATAATATTACACACCTCGGTACAATCTGCACATTTTTGACTACTGCGATAATACCTGCATTTACCTTAGATCCTTAGTTTCAAAGTTATGAAACTCCTGGGCTGCACACTTTGTAATGCAGAATTTATATGAGAAGCTTAACTTGCACATTATAGGAATTGGAGTTTTAGTAAGTTATCTGTAATTTAAGTACATTGTCATCAGCTTATTTTTTGCAAACAGTAAGTTATCTGTAATTTAAGTACATTGTCTTACCCTTTTTTTTGCAAACTGGAGTTATGAAAATTTGAGTTTACTTACGGTGGGCTTCACCTGTTCAAAACGACTGTCCAAACTCCTATGGGATTCAGGCGTAGTGGTTAATACGCTTTAGCCTTCTATTGAAAATAAAACTACCTTCGCCATGGTCAGGCCATGGATGGTTGACCAAAACTTTGTGATCTCGAGCTCCTCCGTGCTTCGGAAGGCCCGTTAAGGCCTGCGCCCAGCACTGGCACGTATATAAGCTGAGGACAGGACATGTCCCGAATTTAAAGGATGGAACCATTTGAATTTCTGTTCCATATTTTAATTTATTTGTTGGATAGTGGCTATTTGGAATTGCTAAAGTTCTTTATGATATAAATAGCCACCGAGTCATATACAGCTATTTATGAAATAAACCAAGCTTCCATCAACCAGTCTGGAATATTTGGTCACATAGCAAAAGCGACTACAGAAGGCATTCCTAGAAAATGCTTAATCACTGAATATGTATATTCAGGGCCTGACCAGAGAATTCCGGCGCGCTCACATTGCTGAAGACGAGTGAGCTTTGAGTGAATAGTCCGAATTCCAGGGTTGGCATATGCTTAGCTTTAGACGCGTAGGCTGCTAGTTAGACGCATGCTGACCTTGTGACTTCTATTTTGAAAGCAGTAAAAGTTGTTTTCGTAATTCAAGTGCATACCATGTAGGTATACGTGCTGTTGATTACAAGAGCTGGTTGTGTATCTTCTTAATCTACTTATCAAGATTACAGACAGCTTTATGTTGATAGTAGTATCAGTCGTTATTGCCAGACACCAGGCGAGTGATTTAGTCAGCGACCTCATATTAAAGTCCATGGTTTTAGTGCATCTCGTAACATATTTCATTTGTTTTGCTGTTTCCTATTTTATCTTCAAATAATTTTTTCAAGTTTTGTAAACCTTTTTGGTGCACAAAACTATTTTGCTGGCTATTTGGCTGGGAAAAAAACGATAAAATAGGAATAGTAATAACTTAAAAGCTCGAAAGCTTACATTCCATTCCAGGACTGCAAATGGCATTTTTAAATTTAGACTCGTTGCTAAATATTTTCTCTTAGAAACATCCCAGACTTAAGTTGAATTATTTCGATAGCGAGATTATAGCGCTACCTCTGGTCACATTACTGAACTATATCCCACCCCAACAGCTCCGAACAGGACTCAGCTGTCGACAGCTAATCTAGATTACCATTTTATTTCGATTGGAAAAATAAAAGTCCCAATTCGTTCAATAAAGGAGCCGAGTTGCATCGTGATTGCATCAGAATTGATTTCACATTCCGCCGCTCGCAATCAGGCGACTGGAATAACGTGCATTATAACAATATATCCAATGAACCAACTCGATTCATTCCCGATCAAGATTATGAATGCTGTGAATATTTCGACTGACGAAGTGCACAGAGCAAAGATAGGGCGATAATTGAAATTCCTTTGGAAGATTGAGTGTTGCATTTAACAATCCAATATACAATCAAGTACGGAAGTATCATAGCCATTTCGTTTCATATCCCGTCAAGCTGTGGTACTTTTCAATATTAAATAAAAAATTATAAAATAAGCTCGGTGGCGTAATGGTTAGTACGCTTTGCCTTTCGATATCGAAAACAAAGCTCCCTTCGTCACGGTAAGGCCTTGGATGGGCGACCAAAACCTTGTGATCTCGATCTAATACTGTATTTCGGAAGGCAGTGTTGGTCTCTTCCGCTATTTCTTCCGTTTCTACCCACATACCCGCATTGGGACCTACTCCTACGTTGAAGTCGAGTATTAATTAAAAAATAACGACTATTTAGGTTTCCGATACTTAAACGTGAGAGTGTTTATCTTTAACGACCTCCGTGGTCGAGTGGTCTGTATGCCGGTCTCAAGGTGTCGCCATTTCGAGAGGTTCTGGGTTCAAACCCCGGTGGGGGCAAATGCTTGGGTGATGAATTTTCAGGCATTTGTTCTGCAGTCTTGGATGTTTATATAATAGGTTAGGGAAAAAGTTTCTTCGCATTTTTTAAGAAAATTCAAAACATTTTTTAATATAGTTTATTTACATTTAACTAAAGTATGTAGGTACCATTTTGTTCGATAACTTTTTGCCATCTTGTAGGTAGGGACATGATCCCATTGCTATAGAAATTTTGGGACTTCTGGTCAAAATACCGCGACAAGTGGTTTTGGCAGTCCTCTCGTGATGTTAACCTGACACTGCCTAAAGAATTCTGAGGAGACCGAAACAGATGGAAATCTGAAGGTGCAAGGTCAGGACTATACGGCGGATGCATTAACACCTCCCAGCCAAACTCTCTTAATTTTTGCTGAGTGGCTAAAGATGTGTGAGGTCTAGCGTTATCATGATGAAAAACCACACCCCTTCTGTTGATTAATTCCGGCCGCTTTCTCTCAACTTCTTGCTTTAATCTCATCAGTTGTTCGCAGTAGAGTTCAGAATCGATGGTCCTGCCTGGTGGTAACAGCTCATAATGAATAATGCCCTTCCAATCCCACCACACACACAGCATCACCTTGTTGCGAGTTAACCCGGGTTTCGCCACAGTCTGTGAAGCCTGACCGGCCTTTGACCACGACCTTTTTCGCACGTTCTTGTCGTACGTGATCCACTTTTCATCACCAGTTATCAGTTTCTTCAAAAATGGTTCGGTTTCATTACGTCGTAATAAAGAATCACAAATGAGTACACGGTTCATTAGGTTTCTTTCAGTGAGCTTGTGAGGTACCCAAATGTCGAGCTTTTTTTCAAATGCGCCAAAACTGTTTTGTGGTCAATTCCCAGTTCTTCAGCTACGTCGTAACTACTGACATGCCGATCTTGCTCCACTTTTTCAAAAATGGCAGCCATTTTATCTGTAACAGGGCGACCAGAGAGACGTGCATCTTTGACATCAAAATTTCCGGATTGAAAACGCTTAAACCAAATTGGTGCTACTCTCACAGACACTGCACTAGGTCCATAAACATCGCAAATTTTTTTCGCGGCTTGCGTTGCATATTTACCTTTTTTGTAGTAAAATTTTAAAATGTATCGAATTTCTTCATTAGATTCACTCATCTTGGCGGTACGAAAAACAAATGAAAATCACACATTTTCCTAATTTGAATTTGGAATTATGTTCTTTAAAATTTAAACTTTCAATGATACCAAAACCGATTTTAACCAAAGCGATTTTATTACAAGTTTATACATACTATAATGCGAAAAGACTTTTTCCCCAACCTAATATATTTATATATATTCAGGATATTTATATGTATTTATCTATTAAATATATTTATCCGTCATCTAGTTGTAACACTCTTTTTTCTTATTATCACTTATTACCGTCTTAATTACACATAAAGGCATCAGAGTTAAGTAAAATCACTAATGTTTGTTTGTTTCGTGTTGTTTACATCGTCATAAGGACATATGTCAATTCCTTATGTCATTTTAACTTTTAATTTGTTTTTAAATTGCTAGTTTGACTCACCTTGATCGTGGTACATAGACAAAACCATAGAGTTTAGCGTATCAAAACAGGCTAGTCAGTATATACAAAGATAGTCTCTTTATCAAACGACCGGCGTCCTTCTCGAATAAGTTTTTTTGGGCAATTTTAATGTTTCCGATGTCGGTTTCTTGTAAAATCCTCTTTAAAAAATGTAATAATAATAATGTTGACAAATTCCTAGTAAATTAATAAATTCCTCGTTGAGTATAAATGCACTTGCATGTTTATATTCAAATACAAGTTATTTTGCAATGAATCAACGTAATTTCAAATGAAAAGGGATCCTTTAAGTATTTTTAGTAAATAATATAAACAAACAAACATTACTCATATTCTTGGATGTATGGACGAGTGTGTCTTTGCCTCGTCTATGGGAGCTACGGTTGAGACGGATGACTCTCGAGTCTGTGGATCGATATCTAAAAAAGTCTCACGCGCTGGTTCTGATTTTGCTAATTTACTGAGATCTCGAAAAGAGAAGTCCTCGAATTTATTTCAGGAATATCATAATCAAGGGATTATTAAATTAAATAACTCGAAGTTCGAGTATATTGGCTGAAGAGCGTATAAAATTGTACATGCCGGCTGGTTTATAGGTTACCGGCAGCACTTATATAAAAACCTATGAAATATTAATAAAAGCCCGAGAAAAAGGTCAGTTAAAGATAAATTTCTTATTAATTCAACCGATTGCAAAGCTTTAATACTTGTGTTTCTATAAATAATAGTCTTTCAGTAAGAATTGTCGAGATTTGTCATTGGTGGGTGGATACAAAGCTTATCCTCTCCATAACTTCAATAAACTCATACTAAAAATCCTTTATCCCTGTTAATTACATATATTTCAAGGTAATTGGTATTTGTGTAAAACAATAAATGTAGAATCATCATGTTTATGATCTAAATTAATAGTACTTGATGAAAGTTTGTCATAAGTTAGTAATTAAATTGTGTATATCTTCCACTCTCCTGAAATCATATGTTTTTATAATCTTTCTTTATTGCTTAGTTGTCAAAAGTGAATAGTATGAAGGAGAGTAATTTTAGTTAATCAAATCTTTTGTTAGCATGGGTTATACCCTTATTTAGTCCATAACAATGATAATATAGCGTTTCTTTTGACATGTAACAGGGCAAAAACTACCTGGTGGTAGTGTATGGTATAACCATACTATATACAGTACCTAAGAAGCACAAATAACAAAGTATACCAAGATATTTGAATATTTGAGAAAAGATCAACGGGACAAATTTAAAATACAGTATCCGGACCTGCAAGGTATGCAGTACTAACCAAGGGGAAAGGGAGATAATATTAATTATAATTATACATAATTATAAGAATTATGAGTTACCTATTTATTTTTGTTATACCTGTTTAGTACCTTTACATACCGAGATTGATCAAACAGGACCAGAACCAACCTGCCCTTGTATTTATTGTTGCCTTATTTTATTTTAATGTGTATTTTATTGTAACTTACATTGGTAATCCTTAAAATAAATAAATATATTGTTTAGCTTAAATATTTAGCAAAATTTGTAATGGAATAAATCATAAGTATTTTTGGTAATTTGTTGTATTATTTGTTGTTCATGAATCTTTAGTTGATGGGTTAAGGAGAAAAGAAATTTTAACATTACATAGTGTCCGTAACACAAGCAACTTTTTTGCTTAAAATGATTTATTATTTATTTAAGTCACCTTATAAAACGGACAGACACCAACATAAAATTAACAGCAAACTATCTTTGAACGTCGCGCAATCATGAGAATATGTTTCCTTAATACTCTTAGGACATTAGTTACGAACGAAGCACTTCTAGATCATGTGAAAGTAATATCGTCTGTATTACACGAAGGCACATTAATATTCAATTCATGCGAGTCATTAACAAAACATGTCTTCGATATTTCATCTGAAATTTCAATTAGTAAAGACGTCCTTAAACTGGGGCGTTGGTGACAGCGGGAACGGATTGAAAGTGGCATATTAATTACTCTTATTTACAATCCTAAGTTACTAGAGTCCAGCCGCGGTTTCGCACATAATTATAGTCGTATACAAATATTCTTTCCATGAATCTCCTAAAAATCGTTTCAAATCCCGTTATTTAGCTTTAACTCGAAATTCATATGAAATTGAAATCAGCCCGCCACAAGAATCAAGGTATACGAAAAAACTGTTTTATTTTCAAAGAAATATTAAAGTAAGAGCACAACAAAAATAGTTGTTGAAAGAATAATATCGAACAGAGAAGAGAAAAGAAGAGAAATATATTTTTAAGTCAAATAGAGCACAATGAGCGTCACCAGGCTCAAAAGACTTCTTCAGTCTTACTCTTCTTACACAACAATACTCTTTCATGTCCATTATTAATATTAGGTTGGGGAAAAAGTCTTTTCGCATTATAGTATGTATAAACTTGTAATAAAATCTCTTTGGCTATACTATTTGTATCTGGCTGGTTTTGGTATCATTGAAAGTTTAAATTTTAAAGAACATAATTCCAAATTCAAATTAGGAAAATGTGTGATTTTCATTTGTTTTTCGTACCGCCAAGATGAGTGAATCTAATGAAGAAATTCGATACATTTTAAAATTTTACTACAAAAAAGGTAAAAATGCAACGCAAGCCGCGAAAAAAATTTGCGATGTTTATGGACCTAGTGCAGTGTCTGTGAGAGTAGCACAAATTTGGTTTATGCGTTTTCAATCCGGAAATTTTGATGTCAAAGATGCACGTCCCTCTGGTCGCCCTATTACAGATAAAATGGATGCCATTTTTTGAAAAGTGGAGCAAGATCGGCATGTCAGTAGTTACGACGTAGCTGAAGAACTGGGAATTGACCACAAAACAGTTTTGGCGCATTTGAAAAAAACTGGGTACACAAAAAAGCTCGACATTTGGGTACCTCACGAGCTCACTGAAAGAAACCTAATGAACCGTGTACTCATTTGTGATTCTTTATTACGACGTAATGAAACCGAACCATTTTTGAAGAAGCTGATAACTGGTGATGAAAAGTGGATCACGTACGACAAGAACGTGCGAAAAAGGTCGTGGTCAAAGGCCGGTCAGGCTTCACAGACTGTGGCGAAACCCGGGTTAACTCGCAACAAGGTGATGCTGTGTGTGTGGTGGGATTGGAAGGGCATTATTCATTATGAGCTGTTACCACCAGGCAGGACCATCGATTCTGAACTCTACTGCGAACAAGTGATGAGATTAAAGCAAGAAGTTGAGAGAAAGCGGCCGGAATTAATCAACAGAAGGGGTGTGGTTTTTCATCATGATAACGCTAGACCTCACACATCTTTAGCCACTCAGCAAAAATTAAGAGAGTTTGGCTGGGAGGTGTTAATGCATCCGCCGTATAGTCCTGACCTTGCACCTTCAGATTTCCATCTGTTTCGGTCTCCTCAGAATTCTTTAGGCAGTGTCAGGTTAACATCACGAGAGGACTGCCAAAACCACTTGTCGCGGTATTTTGACCAGAAGTCCCAAAATTTCTATAGCAATGGGATCATGTCCCTACCTACAAGATGGCAAAAAGTTATCGAACAAAATGGTACCTACATACTTTAGTTAAATGTAAATAAACTATATTAAAAAATGTTTTGAATTTTCTTAAAAAATGCAAAGAAACTTTTTCCCCAACCTATTATTTATTTACAAAAATGAAGTCACAGAAGCCATTCTTCTATTTAAACTTTTCATATTTCTTCGTCGTCTCCCCACTATAATCGAAGCCACAGCCTTACCATCAACCTTGCCGTAAGACAATAATCTTTACTCCAACGACATAAGGTGCATTCCAATTTGTCGCCTGATTTAGGTACTGGGTAAATCGATAGATAGTCTCACGTAGGCTCGATTTATATTGAGACGTGACTCGATGTTGATAATAGCCGTCGTGAACTTTGACCAAAGAAGGCGACGTCTGTAACTTTTGTTCATTATTACTGTTCAAGTAATCAATGTTTGTCCCTTTGTAGATACGAGCTATATTTGTTTGTTTAGGCCCTAATTCATTGAGTAAATAGAAATATTTATTGTTTTCTTTACACCCTTTGAACACTCACACACTCTGAAACCCAAATATTTTTCAAAAATAATTATGAAAATGCATTGCAGTTATAGTTTCGTACACTTTAATACCTCGGCCTCTGCTGTGCATAGGCCGTAATAATGGAGAAACACATTGGTATGGGCCGTAACACCACCACGCTGGTCCAATGCGAGTTGGTGGATAGAAACGGTTGCTAGACGACCGGCACCAACGTCTTAACGTGTCTTCCAAGGTACAGAGGACTTGAAGATCACAATGTTTTGGTCACCCATCCACGACCTGACCATGGCGAAGGTAGCTTTGTTTTCGATATCGAAAGCGCATTATCCAACTACGCTACCGAGCTCCACTTTGATAGCTATAAAAAGATTTTTTAATTTTTCATATTTTATCTTCTTTTTATACTCTTTAAGTTCTCTGCCCACTAAAGTACACTAGACCGTGCTCGGACCGTTTCAGAAAAAAAAAAAATTCTTTGGATAGGATTGTTGAGGTCACGCATCGGTCACGCTCAATGTACCGTTCTGTCCCCGACTCGCACACTCTTAATAATATGTTCTAAGGTTCACTTTATTAGGCGTATCACTTATACAACAGTATTGCACACAAACATACATGAGGCACGCCTTTTTCCACAGCACTTGCTTACATTTACACTTACATATTTATTTTGCTGTTAATAAAAACTCTCATAACATTCCGCATACAAGGTCGGCGATTACGGTAACTTTTTTTTTATTTCACAGGCAACCTCTTGTGAAGCCTTCATCTCACCTGGTAGTAAGTGACGATAAGGCCGAAGGTGGAAGCGAGCTTCACCTGTAATCCTCAACAACTGAAGCTCTGGCTATCTTACCTCTGATTGCCGGAACACAACAATTCTTAAAACATTGTTTTTATGGCGACAAATTTAGGTAAGCCCTACCACCAAACAAACCCAGCACAAAAACCCCTGCCCCCCTGGAAAATCGAACCCCGGGCCTCCCGATCTACACTCGGTGGTGTCGACCACTAGACCAGAGAGGCGGTTAAAACTTTTGACCTGGCTCTGACCGGTATGGTATGGAAAAATATACTATCGACTCCACTTTATTGTAGTATTTTTTAAGCTTTTACAATAATAGCGTACCTTCGTCGACCCCCAAAAGCTATACCTGGTTAGGAAAATTCAACAAAATAACTAGCTTTTTACGAAATAAAATATAAAGGCCACCGTGTTCCCCGGCACGCGGCGTATTAACCTTAAATCTTTACAAAAACATCGTGTTTTGAATAATTATCAGTCTGCTCTGTGGAACTGACAGTCCTTTTCGTGCGTCTGCGAAGTGTCCGCGCCATTTACGCACCAATTACCAAGTACTTAAGTTTAAAAATGTTTAAACTCCGATCTGCTTGTATTCTATTATATTCGATGTCTTGCTTGAAAAATGTTATCGGGCCAAATGTATCCATACATATTATAATAAAATTGAGGTCGAATGTTTCTACATAGAAAAAAATGTTTAAATCAAGTCAGGGGGATATAAAAAGTAGTAATATGTTAAGCATATTTATATGTATTTATAGTGTACACGGGAAAATTATGTTTGATGCCATATTATCTCCTATCGTAGGTGGGCTGGTAGAGATTTCTTTAGGAATCAGCCACACCCATTGTACTTTCTATTTCACTTGTGTGTTTTGTATAATTGTTCTGTGTACAGAAAACTGTTAAATAAATAAATAAAAAGAGGGAAAATAACAAAAAAATTGTACTTTATTTTTTTGGTTCCCCTGCCTGTTTGTCTGTTTGTACGGGCTAATCTACAAAATAGTTGGACCGATTTCAATGAAATTTTGATGGTGATACCTTATATCCCTGGTCAACATCTAGCATACTTTTTATTCCAGAAAATTAAAGGGTTCCCGTGGGATAGTTAAAACCAGTAACCACGGACGAAGTCGCGGGCAACAGCTAGTTTGAAAGACAGAATGGCAAATGGAATGGCAATGTTATTATGTTACAAATGTAGTTTGCTCACAATATTCACTATTGTATCTCAAACATATTTATTGCCTGTGACCCTGCCTCTATTCACACAAACACACAATGTCTGTAAGTAGCAACAACTAGAGGCAGTTAAATATTAATAAAACGCTGTAGCGAGCAAGTCAAACGGGACGATATGAGATGTGTTTTATTTGCCCGTGGTCCAAGTTGAGAGAGCGCGCGTTATTATTAAACTTTCAATTACTATTGCTTTGTAGTGGAATCCTTCAAGGAGAGAGTTTTAAAGTCGACACAAATAATGCAAGGGGTTTTTTTGATTAAGTAATTTCATTACTAGCTGCTGGGCACAGCTCTTTCTATGTGGAAAAAGAGTTTAGGTTGTAGTAAGAGAAAATGAATATAGGCTGCAACAGCATGCTGCCCCGATGCTTGACCAACCATACTATCAACAAAATGGTCTTTCATTACAAAATACACGTGAAACTAAGATTTGCATTTACGCAAGGAAATTAATTTTTTACTTTGCCTACCCCTTCGAGGATATAGGTGTGATGATATTTTATGTCTTGATTATTGGCGAAAGGCCACTTCTCACCGTTTTAATATTTAATCTATAAAAATGTAATAAAAAATGTTCAAACATTTACACCTATCAACTAGCCCCATTCTAAGTAAATAATGCTGCTTGTGTTAGTGACGCTATATGACGGATAAATATTTTTAATAGATAAATACATATAAATATATGTAAATATATATAAACATTCAAGACTGGAGAACAAATGCCTGAATTCACCACCAAAACATTTCCCCAGCGGGGATCGAACCCAGAACCTCTCGAGATGGCGACCCATTGTGACTCTGTCAGTTGTAAGTTATAGAGCTATTCGTGCCTTTTTATATCCTTTGCTTTCATGAATGTGAGTAAATAATACAGTCCACCGCCGCTCACTATCCATGTAAATAAATCATATTAGCTACTTTAATCAGGAATCGTACCTTTAATCAAACGACAGTACGTGTCCTTAATACCAATCGTTCTTGCCTTGCACCAAAATAAAATAACTGCGGGAACGTATACGAATGAGTTTTTAATCGACTTGGCAAAGGCAGCCCCGCCCAGTTAATTAATACCTCCACTGAAACCGGGAAATTGTCTGAAAAAATCTAGGAAGAATTTAATTTGCATGTTTTGGAATTTAGACAATTTTCGCTAGACAATCTCAAAGGGCTGAAAAGAATTTTGAGCGGGCTCTTTGGAAAATTAACCAAGAATTGTTTTATTATTTTCAAAGAGTTCTAAACGTCTGTTCGTGTTACAAGGAAAGGGTTTGGCAACGATTTGCATTTTGTGACGACACTGCTTTGGACTCGGGGTCGACTGAAAAGGTACTTGTGTAATTAATTAAACGTTCCATTATCGTGCTGATATTTGTATAAATAGATTAACTGCAGCTATATACTGACCGTGTTCTTTGTAAGAATATAGTAAAACATAAACAAAAAAAAAACGTGTCCATCCACAGGCCTTCCTCAACACATGAGGAGTTTGGGCCGTAACAACAATGCGGGTTGGTGGGTAGAAACGGTCGCAATAGCGACAGGGACCAACGGCTTCACGTGCCTGCCGAAGCGCGGAGGTGTTCAAGATCACAAAGTTTTGGTCACCCATCCACGGCCTGACCATGGCGAAGGTAGCTTTGTTTTCGATCTAAAGCCAAAACGTACTAACCACTACGCCACTGAGCTCGACGTGTAAATTTATATATCATATCCACGTAGAATTTAATTTCATGATTGTGGAAAACGTAATATTATATATTTTGAAACAATCAATTCTATTCTAGGGTTTTTTAGAGTTAAGGTCAATTATTTATTTTTTTTCCTATTGCCATTCGTTTTCAAATAGTCATAAAGAAAACCTTGAACCAAAATTTTAATATTAAACATATTCTTAAGTGAACTCGATGCCAGAAGTTACTGATTCCCGCCTCACCATTGCATTGCATTGTTAAAATAATACATAACTAGCCACATGCAATCATATCTCATACATTTTAAGGTTATAATAAACGTCAAACTACTAGTTTGTCAAAGACATTTATGGCCGTCTGTAGATACCTTTCGTTTTACGATTATTGCGTATGGCTAGCTATTACAACTATAAATACTGATTGCTTTAAATCTTAAGCAAAATCACCTAAAGTAGCCGAGAGAAACGTAGGTCCTCTGGATAAAGTTACGACTTCTGTTCAGCAATTATTAAGTCTTCAAGCGTATTTGAACAATAACGTCTTGCCTATAGAAGCGACAATGGCTTGTCAAATTTTAGAACAGTGATTTTAGCACTCAAAATCTATAATGAACTAACTCGAGTTATCGTTTGTTGAAAGAAATATTTACGCAGTTACTACGAGTATCCCATTTAACCATTTACCGGGCGGAGTGAAGTCGTAAAGTTAGTTAATATCTTTGTTTTAGTTCAGAGAATTTGAGAGCGAAGTATCTTAGAATGTTCACTGTGTTACCGTCAAATTTATAATGATTTTCAACCCTAAAGAGGCGCAAAATTATTGAGGATAATTATTATTTTGTGATACTCTGTTGTGTAAAAGGAATAATTATTTTGAGCATTTAAACTTTCAATATTTATTTGATGTCATGTTATGAAAACTGTTGAAAATAGCCGAGTAGGAGCTGCGTCGTGCATTGGGGAAGGCATGGTCCAGCATTGGACGAGATGAGATATTGATGAAACCGATTCCTAGACTTTCTCTGATGTTCTTATTAAAATCGTGATCATAGCTGACTTTGTCCTGATTGGAACGAATGAGGGATAAAATTTTTTTTATTTCCTGTAATATCTTTAATCTTTTTTTTAATTATTCAAAAACCTAAAAAAAGATAACTTAAGTACAAATATAGTCTTATCACATTATTCGCTTTCATGACCGCTTAATCTAAACACGTTCAATTGCCACCTTAAGATGACATTAGTCAATGTCTTGGCTGCGTTCCAATTCATTTACAAGCAGTGCCCCGTAGAGGGTAACACGGAGGAGGACATATACCCGCATAGCTTGTGTTAATTGCGTTCATTGAATATTATATTCCATTAATTTCTCGCCATCTGTAGTGTTTGGTAGAGTTGCTATTAGGCAGACACCTCGAGAGATCGTCCACTTAAAATCTACTTTTTATAAAAAAAAAATTTGTTTCGCTTCCTCCATAAGATTTATTAATTTAATTACTTTAATTGCTACGGCCAAATCCCTTTGTGTAATAATTGTTTTTGAATATTTTTAGCGGTCAATCGGCAATCAAATTGAGAATGTAATCATTGTGAAATCGCAGCATGTAAGAGATTAATGTATTTGGCTTCAAAAGATTCCAAAACTCTTCGATTTTATAATAAGCTAGAAAGAATAAGCTAAGTCCTTGTACTGCGAAACCTGTAGAAAACAAGCTTAGTACAACTGAACTGTTGCTACGACGTAGCAGGGCTACAGTATTCGAAGCAGAACTACAAGATTTGTAGCACAGCTGTAGCTGTCGCAGCAGAGCTAAACCAAATGTACCACACAGCTACTACAATCGTAGTAGAGCTACAGCATTCGTAGCAATGCTACAGTGACCGTAGCAGAGCTAGGCCAATCGTAATAGAGCTAGACTATTAGTAGCAAAACTACAGCATTCGTAGTATTAGTGCTACGGCGTTTTTAAAACGGACACATGCTTTTTTATTTATCATAAGAGGTAAACGGGTCGACGGTTCACCTGATGGAAAGTGACCACCATCGCCCATAAACATCTGCCACACCTGATGAACTTCACATATGTTGCCAGCTTTTTAGGAATAGGTACGCTCTTTTCTTGAACGACTGATGGTCGTATCGGTCCGGAAATACTGCTAATAATGCTATAAATACATAAGTCCACAGCTAGACACAGGAGAAATACAGCCTTCCTACACATGAGGAGCATAGGCCGTTACACCGCCACGCTGCCTGGCTTAATGCGGGTTGGTAGGTAAAACAGCGACCGGGACCAACGGCAGCCAAGTTTTGTTTTTTTTAATACTAAAGTCACAACCTTGCCAGTTATTCTTTATTAAACTCTCACTATCGTAAAAGTGCACTCTCTATGTGCACCTGGGACCGTGATGCATTGTAAGCTTTCAAGAGGGATACTAATTAATTGTCACGGAGTACCTAAATTATTTATATTTTTTTAGACTTTGTATTATACTGCTGTGTGGTGATGCCCTGGTGCGTGGCAAGAGGCTAACCACATGTAGTATGAGCACTTAATACATCAGGCAAAATTTGGTTGTCTTACACCTTTGCCTACACCTTCGGGGATAGAGACGTGGTATTATCATCACTGTACCTTATGGGTTATCTGGAAGACACCTCTATTCGAGATAAGCCCATAGCATACTTTGTGCTATTTTAATATAATAATAATGTTACATAATATGATGACATAAAACTTTCACATGCAGATCGCTTAAATCCCGCCAAATTCTCCCATTTTCTAGAATCCTGTAACACGCAACTCAGCCCTAAAGTCCCACTAACACTAAGCATCAAAGCAAGTTCTGCATGCAAGAAAAGTGGTCATTAAGACCCAGTTCTAATTTCTTTGGCGGCGGGTTAATTGTGTTGCTTCGTCTAGTAATGCAGCGAGCTTGACCTACATACGACCCCTTTCATGGAAATGAGTTTCCACGTCTGTGTTAAACTTTTTACTCGAGCGGGAAATACCCTGCAATTGTAAATTGAAAAAGTAGAGGTTGTTACTATGTGTTGGAGATTTGTGGGGTTTTAAAGTATGTCAGGCACAGTGTGAGGCATGTGCCTGGTGAATGATAACAGGCTCGTCCTGGTAACATGGGAGGCGTGATGGTCCGTTACATTATTGACCGTTTAATATAAACTCGTTTATTCGTAGTAAAGACTGGCTACAGGATTCTTTCTGCTACGAAATTCGTAGCAGATTCGTAGTAAGACGATTGTCGTAGCACAAGTCAGGTGTTTAATTTTATGCACAGTCGCTTCCGAGTAGTTTCTTTCCAATAATAAGTCCTCTATATAGCCTTCGACATTCTCAACGATTAAGCCTCGATTCCTCGGTTAGACGTCGCTTCGATTGAAAACGTCTCTTTGAAACCGTTTGAAATGGAAAATCTCAATTGTCTAGAGAATTTCTTTAATACTGTGACACGTGAAGCCTTTGGTGTCCAGTTTTATAACTGGTATTGGTTGCAGAGTACAAATGATATTTTGCAATTTTACTTAATATGATAAATAATTATATCAATAGGCAAATGACTAAAAATGCGCACCACGTTTAAATTTTCAAAAATTCTTGTAACCAAAATATTTATTTTCTCCCTTTTAGTCCATTAGTAAAACGTGGTTTTTTTATACAGTATTATATATTCTGGTCTCTTACGAATAAAATATCTGTATTAGCAACATGGAATGTTTTATATGAAAAATTAATTGACATCCTTTTCAAAAATCGATTTTTCTTTTTGAGATTTCATCACGAGCTGAACCAGCCCAAATACTAAATCACTGGTTCAGTACCGATCGTTGGAGGTTGGCAAAGCACGGAAAACAAAATTACAAAGTACGAGTATAATCCAGAAATAAGAGTTTTTATCGACAAATAATGTACACACATATATACAAATACATATCAACACGCCGCAACACATTACACCAGACAACTTAGGACCCCGTGCCACTGGTGCCAGGCACAGTGTGACAAGCGATATTCACAATGAACTGTACTCAAGTTTTACTCAAAATCAGTGATACAGGCGGTGTGATCGAACTCGCGAAAATATACACAAGCAAATTTTTACAATCCCCACATGACATAACATAATACGCTTGTATCCCCAAGGGACAGAAGCGTGTATGTATAAATTATTGGGGCAATGTATTTACATTCACATTTCCACCCACCTAAATTTATTGTCAACCTACATGACTAGAACGACATATCAAAACCATGTATCATCTGCTTTTACTACGTTTAACACAAGTAACATTTTCGTAAAAGAAAGCTGTCAGTTTCAACTAGGCAATAACACTCGCGCCCTATTTGAATATGTTTGCTGTGACAGCAAATATTTCCTGACAGAGAGTGGGTAAACGCGAGCGAACTGAAAATAAATAATAATATATTTCTGAATCATGAATTGATTATATAATCTTTGCACATACATATGTTCCCCGATATCTCGAAGACGCCTTGACCGATATAAAAAATAAATCTTTGTTTGAAAGGGAATAAGTTCTAGTTGAACCCATTCTCATGAGTATCTGATAATGGGATCCTGGAAAAAACGGGGGCATCCTTCAAAGTTTATAGCCACGTATGGCATATTTCCTATATTTCCTAATATAATGTTAAAATTTCTTTTCTCCTATACTCACCAGCTAAAGATTTATAAAAAAACAAATTGACAACAATTCAAACAATTCAAAATGCAATTGACGACCTCCGTGGCCGAGTGGTCTGTACGCCGGTCTCAAGGCGTCGCCATCTCGAGAGGTCCTGGGTTCGATCCCCAGTGGGGGCGAGTGTTTGGGTGATGAATTTTCAAACATTTGTTCTCCAGTCTTGGGTGTTCATTATATATGTATTATATTATGTATATTCTCAATAATTATATGTATTTATCTATTAAATATATTTGTCCGTCATCTAGTATCCGTAACACAAGCAGCATTTAGTTGCTTAAAATGGGACTAGTTGATAGGTGTGAATGTCTGAGGATATTTATTTATTTATTATTTATTTATTATTATTTATTTATTTATTAATTGCGTCTGATACTCGTAGTCATCAATTTTTGTTCATTATAAACGTACAATTCTTCGTTTGAGATCATAAGTATGTGTTACTGTATATTATATTGGCTGGGCACCGACTTCATGAATTGTAAAATTTTAATAAGTATTTATTTTTCCAAATTTTATTTTAATTCATTGAACCAACAGCAAAGTTACTTACGTTTTTACGAAGACAGAATTTTTTTTTACGTTTGATTGTTGTTTTATTATTTTGATTTTTTTTTGTAGTCGGTTTTATTTATTGTTCAAAAATATATATACAACTGCCGTCCCATTCGGGGATGTGTATGATGATTATTTGTTATGTTCTTTTGATAAAAACTGGCATTGCACCACGAAAGTATATGTAATAATTTGGTCCGAATCACGCCAAGAGATGTCACTGCACACATAAAGATGTTTTGGTACGATCTATCCAATATTAATATTCTAGGATATTTGTGTTTTACTTTACCTATAGTATATATTTAAAATTATTTAAACACAACATTAGGTTGTAAAAACAACTCTTTATCAGTTTAATCATTTTTAAATGGAAGGAACAATTATTAAAAGGAAGCTAACTTGATTTGTAATTACATTAGTTACTAAGGTAAACAAATACCTGCAGGTATTACCGAGGCAAGTAATATTATTGTAGTTTTATGCAATTACAGGCATGTTTTACTTAAAAAGTTTAACTTTTAAGAATGATCGATTAATCGATAAAAATTAACTATTTGAGTAAAAATTGCATAGAACTACAATAATATTACAAACAAACAAACATATCATCACGACTTCTTTCCCCGGCGGGGTAGGTAGAGGTGTTTAAAACCCACATTTCGCCGAATATGTTAGATCCCCATGTAACAGGTGGCGAGCCTGTTGCCATGCACCGGGCACAATGTGAGGCAAGCGATATTCACAATTAACTGTACATAAGTTTTATTCCAACTCAGTGGTACAGGCGGTGGGATAGAACCCGCGTTTCCCGCGGCCTCTCGAACGAGTCCTGTCCGTCCCAACTCGGCTACCGCCAAGCCGATAATATTACTAACCTCGGTAATACCTGCAGATTTTTGACAACTGCGGTAATGGCTGCGTTTACCTTACATTTTATGTCACGTCGAGCAGCCCTAGCTATATAACAGACAATTTTTCCCCCGCAATGTTTAACCCTTCATCCCTGACAGCAACTGATAAGCCATTCGCTTGTTTAAGCACGTCCGTTTTCGGTTTATCTCGTATAAATAGAATGATAATTTCAGACAAATTTACTGTCCTTTTTTAAATTAAAAGCCTAGCAAACTTACCGTAATGTGAGATAGGGGTAGGGCATAAATTAAATCGAATTTTGCGCGCCCGAACTGGTGTAGTACCTCCACATCACTTCTGACCTTACTTCTGTATAATAATCCATGCATATATAAAGTCACGCCTTTTTCCCGTAAGGGTAGCCAGAGATTACTCCTTAATAATAATATGCTCGAAAAATCCCCCATCATTGGCCCAAACCTCTACAAAAAAATTAAGAAATTGTGTTGTCGTAAATGTCAAATTTCTTCGTCTCGTAGAACAAAAAGGGACGCTTTCTCAATTCATTTATAGTTCCGTAATGTATATTCATTAAAATAAATTACCTAAGAATAAAAACGAGTACAACAGAAACACGAAGCAAAATAAAATAGCTATCACCAGGTTTAGGCTCCGAAAGGTAGCTCCTTCTTTTATGGGACTGGCTGTAAACTTCTATACCCAGATCCCGCCAGAGTTTTTAAAATTATCTTATATTAGGTCCTTACCTCTGAAATTGGTGTTTTGTATGGAGATTTTGGGGAATTCTGCATTTTTCATACTAACATTTTATCAATTTTCTTCACAACGACAAATCCAGAGATATTTGGCATGTATCATTAGACAAGCTTTAGTAATATGTGTAATATCACACTTCATAAAAATTATTTATCGTTTTTAAGTGAATGCAAATAAAATGATGTATTCGGGAGGCATTAAAAAAGAGTTGTCTCCGTGTCCAATTTTAACACAATTAAACTTACAACAAATTATCAAAACAAATCAAAATAGCTCAAAAATATAGTCTATTTTTAGACGAGGTAATTATTGTTTAGGAATACTCTGAATCTTAATAGTTACAGACAGAATAAAAACACCAATTTCATAGGTAAGGACCCAATATTTAATTCAAAAATGTTGTTAAAGGTACTCTTATGCAGAAAGGCTATTACACTATTAACGAGTATCTAAATGATAATACAGTTTGGAAGGAATGAAGCCTGTATGGAGTGCTTTATTAATTAAGGCTTGTCTATAATTAATTGTACTTAAATGTATTTATATTTGTTAAATTAATCAATCAATCTATAAGTTTATTGCAAAACCATAATGTACATAAGACGGTCAGGATTAAATACAAGATCATTATGGACCCCGCCGGGCACGCAATTTACTATAGGAGAGGAGAGAAGAGGACGTATTTTGTTGACATATGTTTACTTAATGGTGATCCAATGCGTTACAATTAATAACATTATCATTTAGGTATTCGTCTAAATCGTAATTATATGTGTTTATAGTTTTTTAATTAATTGCTTTTATATTATTTTGTATTAATCATTGTTATTGTATTATCGTCAATTAACGATTTAAAAGTGCATCATTGATGCCTACATAAATGAAGAGTTTTTCTTATTTGATTTTCGGCCTCCTACTAGCCGCGAAAACATAACATATCTGTCATTCATTTGCTTTCTCTTTTTCTCTGGGGCGGTTTGTACTTGATTAAGATTTCTCGCTCACGCGCTTCATGTTCACTTTAAGGGCCTGTTTCACAATCGACTTGTAAGTTCTGAATAGCTTACTTGACAGATCATTTGACAGTTCTAATATGAAATTTATGTCAATTGAACTGCCAAGTAAGCTATTCAGAACTTACCCATCGATTGTGAAACAGGCCCTAAATCTCACATAACCTAATCTCACGCTTCAAACCTAAATCTCGAGAAATGACACATACTATAAAATAAATTGTCCTAAAGAGTGCTCGACAGATTTTTGTAATGAAATTAAAATTTTCCATAGAATTAACGCTCGAAATGGCCGACGCAAAATTATAATGGTCACCCTGTAAATTGAGTCAGCGTAAGCGGCATCCACGTTATTTCGACCCGAAATTATAATGTAACGTTGTATGCATACAAGGCATGTAATTTTAAATTTTGCTAAAGGTGAGTTCTATGCAATTTCTTCTCTTTATTTCATAGTAAAACATCGGATTAATTTGATGTCAACTATCTTTTTTTTCTACTACTTAGAAAGATTCGACTGTAATGCCAACCCGGAAGTACAGCCAATTTCATTTTTACTGTTAACTCACAGTTACTCAACAAATGCATTGTTAGCCTTAAACATCAAACTATCATTTTCTCACATCTGGTAGCAGCAATCATAATTTCTAGGCCGCTAGAAAGGGAGTTATAGGGAGCCACTACTAAGGGCGAATCTTTAAGCCGCTTGGGCCGAAGAATCCTTTAAAGACTAAGAAAACATCTCAGGCGCACGAAAAATAGAAAAAAGGGAAATTTTGAAACAGTACCTTAGCACGGGGATTAGATGAATGTTGAATTTACCTGTAAAATAAGAAATTGAACATTAATACAATAAGTAGAGTGTAGAATGTCTAGCAAGAATAGTTTAAAAAAATATACAGCTTTTTCTTTGTATTTTAATTCGATAAGCTTTATCGCAATACTTAGCGTGTTGAGCTGCACTTAAGAGACCTAACGACTGGCGAACGGAAAATATTACCTCTTGTTTGCTAAGTTAATTATAACTATGACTCATAGCCATATTTTGCCTAAACAAGGTTTACGATGTAATAACTAATAGTTGGTCAAATTGTATATAGCTACAAAGTTTTTATACTTTTTTTTTTTTTTTTTTTACCATTCACACCTATCAACTAGCCCCATTTTAACTTTATTCTCCCCCCCCCCATTTTAACTTTATTCTCACGCTGTGTCTAGTGTGGGAGCACGCTCACCTATCACATAGACTTAAACCGCACGTACTGCGCGTGTCCGAATGGCTGCAAAAACTAAAACACATGTGTGATAATTTGTGGAGGGCATCAGCTGCATCGGCATCTTTCAATCTGTTTGGATCTTCCGTCTCAAAAACTGCTTGACACGAAAAAAGTTGACTCGTTTGGTCTCAATGCAAATCGTTATACTAGCGTTATCTCTGTAAATGTACGAGTATATCTTTGATCTAAAAGTATAGCTTTTAAGTTACGCGTTTTATGACATTAATGAGTATTTCAACAAATGAAATATATTATTATAATTACTGTTGGCATAGAAAATTTCTTATATTGGGTCCTTACCTATGAAATTGGTGTTTTTATTCTGTCTTAGCAATTTGTCCGTAACTATTAAGTTTCAGAACATTCTTATAAAATAATTGCCTCTTCTAAAAATAGACCATATATTTGAGCTCGTATTATTTAATTTGATAATTTTTTGTAAGTTTAATTATGTTAAAATTAGACACAACGACAATTATTTTTAACTGCCTCCCGAATACATCATTTGATTTGCATTAACATAAAAACGATGAATAATTTTTATCAAGCGTGTTCACACACATATTGCTAAAGCTTGTCTTATGATACATGCCAAATATTATTATCTCTGGAATAGTCGTTGTGAAGAAAACTGATAAAATGTTAGTATGTAATATGCAGACATCCCCAAAATCTCCACACAAAACACCAATTTCATAGGTAAGGACCTAATATATATTTTTTTTTTGACACATCAATTAAATTAATTTATTAAATCATGAAATAATAAATTATATAAATTTGAAAAATTATTGTGTAATTAAAATTAATATTCTTAATCAAATGTTGACATTGTATGCCCGATAAGGGTAACTGTTATTACTGCCTGTATGCAATCATATCAAGCAGTAAGGTCTACCTGTAACAGTTAAGCAATAAATGATATTCTATTCTATTCTATTCTTAACGAATAGAGCTGTAGGCCTTAGTTTTGTATAACTTTTCCAACTGATCACATCCTCTACATACATACATACGATCACGCCTGTAATTCCCGAAGGGGTAGGCAGAGTCCAAGGAGCACTTTGTTCCTTATCCATACAAAAATTGCGTTTGGTCAGATGAAAAATTGTGAAAGAGTAGTAACAAGTGGCTAGCTCATCGCCTACACGATCACAGACCCAGTACCCAATACGCCCTTAATCGCCTTTTACGACATGCTAGGAAAGAAAAGCAGTTGGTACATTCTATTTGTGTTCCGGACCAACACGGGACAGCCTCTAAGAGTGTTGTAAAGTATTAAAAGAACAAATTTATTTTGCTCGGACTACAGACATTTTATTAAGTGGTATGTAACACTGTCCTGGCTGTTGGCATTTTGTTTTAGTTTAGTCTAGTCTAGTATCACGTGTTTACAGCTGCCGCCGACAGCTCGTCTTTAGCCAATTAAGTCGAAAGCCTTTGATTTACCAGTACGATCGGTTCACTGAACTTGCTTTACACAATTTGTAATAATTCGGTGATTCAGTTGTATGTAATCAGTGGCCTGTAATTTGGGTTAGACTTTTTTGCTGTGTAATTGTATTATCTTGTTCAGTAACACAACATACATAAGGTCACGCCTTCTTCCCGTAGGGGTAGGCATAGATAACTTCTTTTTGTCGACCTCCGTGGTCGAGTGGTCTGTATGCCGGTCTCAAGGCGTCGCCATCTCGAGAGGTTCTGGGTTCGATCCCCGGTGGGGACAAATGTTTGGGTGATGAATTTTCAGGCATTTGTCCGCCAGACTTGGATGTTTATATATATTTATATATATTCAGGATATTTATTTGTATTTATCTATTAAATATATTTATCCGTCATCTAGTGTCTGTAACACAAGCAGCATTAGTTGCTTAAAATGGGGCTAGTTGATAGGTGTGAATGTTTGAAGATATTTATTATTTATTTATATATTCTACTTGCTACGATCCTTACATAATATTTATTCATCAACAATCAGCACATTCCTTATACATGCACGGCGATAACGAGTACTTTTGACCTGGCCCTTCTAAAGAACGTCACATAACAATAACAATAACAATAACATAATAGTTAATATTATACTCGTATCGCCTAAAAGTAGGTCAATACTTTTAGGAAATTCTGCCGGACATCCCTAAGTCGTAATTCTAATATCTATACTAATATAATAAAGCTGATGAGTTTGTTTATTTGGTTGTTAAATCTCAGGAATAACTGGTCCGATTTGAAAAATTCTTTCAGTGTTATATATCCTATTTATTGAGGAAGGTATATAACATTTTAAATTTAGCTTGAGAACAGCAATATCGTGGACAAAAGCTAGTGGTAAATAAAGTTCATGTATTGAAATAACAAGTGCGCTCGTAAGTTCAGTGTTAGAATTGTTATGTCATGTCATGTCATGACACGTCACATCACGTCATGTCACGTCAGGTCACGTCACGTCACGTCACGTCACGTCACGTCATGTCATGTCATGTTATGTTATCAACCCGGACCGATCACTACTTAAAATACAATAACTACTTACGTAAACCAACACACTATCCTAACTCCAAACAAAACTTAACTTAGATCTGTGCAAAACTTTTAGGTCACCCACCTCAACTTAACCAGAGCGAACACCCTTCGCTTTTCCAATCGAGCAGGCCTATCGGTACACGATCGCGTTATATGTAAATGACCAAACTTCAAGTTAAGTTCGATGGGATTTCTTACGTTAGTGTACTTGGGCTGTTGTCTAAGTGGATGAGGACATACCCTTTTAGTTTTTGATTAGTTCAATTAAGTTACATGACGCTATCGCTCGCATAGTTAAAAGGCAGTGGCGGCAGTATGTTAGAATGGCGTAATCATTGTTAAAAGAAAGGAGAATAGAGATACGACACGACGACAAAAAAGAGATTAACAAAAAATAAACTGTGCAATGTGAGAATTACAAGAAATAAAGATTATTAAACATCGTATCGGCATGTGCAGTTACTGCTTGGTGAAGCGCGAACTATGGAATCTATATAAGTATGTATATCATCCCAAAACACCCAAACTTGATACAATCTAGACAAAATGGTTTTCTTATATCTTTAACTTAACTATCTTTTTCATCCAGTAAGGCTTGTAAGAAACATCTTATAATAATAAGATAAAACAATTTTACGCTTTGAATTGTCAAAATACGTTATGAAATAATTTCAAGATGGTCCTATATCCAAGGTGTTTCTGTGAGTTAATTTTTAAAGAATATTATCGTCTTTCGTTGATCGTGCTAGCGAGGCAGGCTATAAAATTCATTTCCGTCTTTGTTGATTTCTTCTCAACGACATAATTAACCGAAATGAAGGGGTATAGAGGTGCTAATACCCACATTTCATAATATATCACACTTATAACACCGAAGGGACAGAAAGAGCCTCAAAGGCAACAGAAGAGCAACAGGCCATGCATCGGGTTCCGTTTTTTTACAAGCGATATTCTTATCAACTTAAGTCATTAGATTAATTTATTTTTTAGGAAATAAAATACTTCCGTTGTTCGTTTACCAAGTTTATTCTTCAGATATCACAAAACCATGAGTTTACAGAAGAGAAGACGATCAAGTTGAAACACAGTTAAAATAACACAGTCAGTTTCCAAGAGTTCGAAAAGGCAGAGAAATATTTTTTCCGGATGTCCGGTGCTATCTGACAGCTCTTCTCTTTTTTTATACAAGTCAGGCAAAGGAGATTAATTACATACTAACGTATGTCGCTACAATTTATTTACTTCCTAGCTTATACTATCATTACAGGTACCTTAACCTAATGCAATAGTATCGCAATCCTTATAATTAATACCTTATTCTACGTATATCTTATCTATCTATTAAACAATATTAATTATTTATTGACATAAGGTGTATTTAAGTAATAAGTTTATAAACTTATTAATTATTATAAATTATTTATTTATACTTAATTTAATATAATCTAACCTACTTGGTAACTAATTATATACAACACAGTTCTTGCGATTTCAACCGTATCATGAACTATGTTGATTACCCGGGACGCGCGAGTAAGTGGCGTTTTCGCCGGTAGGTCGGTCCTGTGTACAGATTTATTTATTTATTTATTTATGCTTTCATGTCCAAAAAATGTACACATGGCGGACTTAACAACTGAAAAACAAAAAAAAACTCAAAATAAAAAAAACTCTGACGGGAAATTAACTAGCCACCTCTTGCATGAATCGTCCCGTCGTCCTCCACCTATATACGTCCGACTGCTGGGCACAGCCCTTCCTCATGAAAACCAACACATGAAGAGTATGGGCCATAACACCACCACGCTGGCACCTGTATTTTGAAATATCTAGAATTAATCAATGATTTGAGTTGTTGAATATTAATCAGCTCAATATACCGACCCGCATTGGGCCAGCGTGGTGGTGTTGCGGCCCATACTCATGGGTTTCTCCATTTGAAAGGCCTGTGCCCAGCAGTGGGGCTTATATAGGCTGAGGACCAATCACATACTACCATTAGTTCAAAATAAAATGAATTTATATCGAAATTATATACTAGAATACTCTTAACTATGCCGGGTCTATGTAATTGAATGTTCCAACTTCCATGTATGACTTAATTTAGAATATTAATTGAAGGCTACATTCGATATTGTTCATTATTATTAACACAATGCGGTTCATAATTGAAATCAATATTGATACGGGAAGGGTCATATTTAAAGTGAAATATTGGATCGCGATTTGAGGCAATCTTAATTTATGTATTTGTCAGAATTAAGAATAGACATTGAGTCAATAACAAAGAATATTGATTCACAAAAAACGTCTTTCATTTTTACTTGATAATTATAATAATCCACACCTAACAGGCAGTCCCATTTTAAGCAACTAATACTGCTTGTGTGACGGATACTAGATTTAGACATTTAGACATTTTTTTTAAACATTCACACCTATCAACTAGCCCCATTTTAAGCAACTAATGCTGCTTGTGTTACGGACACTAGATGACGGATAAATATATATTTATTAGATCAATACATAAACATATTCTGAATATATATAAACATCCAAGACTAGAGATCAAATGCCTGAAAATGCATCACCCAAACTTTTGCCCCCACCGGCGATCGAACCCAGAACCTCTCGAGATGGGGACGCCTTGATACCGGCATACAGACCACTCGACCACGGAGGTCGTTAAATTATTTTACTAGATGACTGATAAACTATATTTAAAAGCTAAATACATATAAATATTCAGAAAAAATTAATACATATTATAACGTCCAAGACCAACAAATGCCTGTATTCATCACGCAAACATCTGATGGATGCCTTGGAACCGGCGTACAGACCACTCGACCACGGAGGTCGTCAAATTAAATTATATGGTCTTTACCTATGAAATTGCCGCTTTTTTTCTCTCTTAGAATTTGGTCTGTAACTATTAAGTTTCAGAGTATTCTTAAATATAATTACCTCCTCTAAAAATATACCATATTTTTGTCGTTATGAAGAAAACTGAAAAAATGTTAGCATGGAAAATGCAGAGTTCCCCAAAATCTCCATACAAAACGGCAATTTCATAGGTAAAGACCTATTATTATTAGGTATATTTCATTAAAAACAGCAGTCATTTGAGAAAGTCGCACTACTCGTTCGAGAGGTCGCGGATTCGATTCCACCGTCTGTACCACATAAGTTTTATTCAAAACTTAGGTACAGTTGATTGTATTGCTCGCCTCACATTGTGCCCGGTGGCAATAGTTATCAACACAGTGGCCATCTGTTACATGGGGACTCAACATATCAGGCGAAATCCGGGTGTTTAACACCATTGACGATCTGAACATCTTTGTGCATGCATGTGATTCCAGTATCTTATGCTTGAAGCAAGCCAATAAATCATGAAAGATGTCCAAATCGTCAATGGTGTTAAACACCGTGTTATATATATGTTATATATATATATATATATATATATATATATATATATTTATTTTGGAAATTAAATTCATGTATTAATTCTTATATTGCTATTTTTATTCTTTAGTAACTATTTGGCGATGATGAAATATGTAAAGAATGTTGTACACGCCTGTAATAGGTGTACACATCAGGACATTATTAATGTATATTTGTGTTGGTGTGTCTTATGTAAATAAATAAATAAATAGAGGCGTGATGATATGTTTATTATATACGTTATATTCCGTTACATATCACTAAATAGAATCTCTGCGTTCACTTTATTAGGGTAACACTTATATACACACAACTAATAAAAATGTAGAAGCCGTACAAAAAGTCTCTTAAAAACCAAACACTAACTTATTCTACGCTCTGCAAGAAAGAATGTAAATGAAATACACACGCATCCAAAAGTAAATAAGGGTATTCAAAAAAGGACTTTAAAGTAATGGGTATACATTATACTTTGGCTATTTTATCGCTAGTCCACAGTTTAGTTCGTATTATTTGGGACTTTAAAACACAGACTCAGCGGTGCGCCGGAGGTTTTATTGGCTCAGAGTAAAGACCTAAAGGCTCGGACATAGTGGCTACTAGTAGCGGACGAGTGAAATTTGAGAAATCTTCTGTACTACAACTTGGGACCAAAAAAATAAAGCTGTAAAAGTGTTTTAGGAAGACGGGAGCAGGAATTTTTCTGCTCAGTTTGGTTGGGGCTTCTAAGTCCACCTGGCCAGCTACCACCGTCTGTCTCTGTCGCCATTATAAAAATGTTATAAAGCATTGTTGTGTTCCAATTAGTGGTTAGTAAGTGTTTCTCCATTAGGAAACCGTGCCCAGCAGTGGGACGTATATAGGCTGAGGTCTAAAAAGTGGCCAAGACCAAGGAATAACAGTTTTGGTCACCCAGCCAACAATGACAAATGCTTTACAATCACCAAGCGTTTCTGAGTTCAAAACTATTTACAAAATGCGGCCCTCATATTTTGCACACTTCCTTTGGCGCCTGCTCTACATGTAAATCGCTTTCCGCTCTTCTCCCGTGTAACTCTACCGCCTTACAAACGCCAAAGCGTTTCGCCAGCACAGCTGTTTGCAACACAAACGCCATTATTATATCAGGCCTTTTCTGAGGGATTCTTACATTCCTTCTGTATTTAAAGTAAAAATGGGGGAATTATTCTTATTTGGTACTAAAATGGAGGCGAACCATTTAATTTTAATAGCGCTGTGGTAACCTATTACCATAACAAGGAAGAATAATTAATTATTAAATAATAAACTCGTCCAAAATTGCTCACAAATAAAATGATTAATTGTCTTGGCTCTATCAATAGCTTATCTCTCAATATCTATATCTCTCAATAGCATATCTCGTACAGCTGCTGGCCTTTGGGGTGGAATGTTTCGCGAGTGGTGGCCATATAGTAGGAATACGTTGGTCCTCCGCAAGAATCACTATTTTCTTGCAGCATAGGGCTGATATATGGAATGACCTCTCTCGTGATGATCTTTTAAATAAATACCAAACACTATGCTACGATGGTCTTTCCGAACATAATAACAGCGTCCATAGGCTACGCTGACCGCTTAGCATGAGGTATCCACCATCGTGGTATAAAAAATGATAGTAAAGTTTAACATTTTTGCTAAAAAAAGGCGGCAACAGTTGAAGCCAAAACGAGAACACCATAAAAAGTATTATTGTAATTCTCTGGTGAAATATTCCCTAAATATACCATAATCTCCTCTAAATAAAACAACATCCACAATCGGCCTTAACTCGGCGCTAATCCAATCTCAAACTTCCAACTAAGTTTGTGAACTGTCTTAAGAGGTCCCGAGGCTTAACGATAGCTGACGCGAAGACTCCTCAGGGAATATGATATCCTGGTACATATAGACGTACAGAGATACTCAAAAATTTTACAAAAAAACTTTCAGGAAAAAACGACGGTAGACTCAAGGTCAATCAAAGAGCAATAGAGAGGGCTATTCTTGGAGTTTCTCCGCGTGACCGAATCAGAAATGAGGAGATCCGCAGAAGAACAAAGGTCACAGACATAGCCCACAAAATAGCGAACCTGTGTGTCAGTGGGCAGGGCACATTGCTCGTAGAACTGACAGCGGTTGGGGTGGGAAGGTCGTGGGAAGGCCCCTGACGAGATGGACCGAAAATCTGGCGAAGGCCGCAGGAAGTCACTAGATGCGGACAGCGCAAGACTGATCGTCGTGGAGATCATTGGGGGAGGTCTAAGTCCATGGACGTCTATAGACTGATTAATGGATGAATGGACGGTAAATAGTAAAGAAAATGAACTTCTCCTCGTCTGCATAAAAAGTATCTACGGGACGGACTAGGCACTACTCGTTAGAGAGGCCGCGGGACTCGCGGGTTCGATTCCACCGCCTGCACCGATGAGTTTATACGAACTTATGTACAGTTAATTGTGAATATCGCTTACCTCACATTGTGCCCGGTGCATGGCAACAGGCTCACCACGTTACACGCGGACTTAAAATATCTGGCGAAACGTAGGTGTTTACACCTCTGCCCACCCCTTTGGGAAAAAGGGTGTGAAGATGTGTATGAGTGTTAGTACCTGAAAATGTGTTAGGACCCAGTCTCTATTTGACGTGAACACGTTTTGTTTGAACAGAAACACACATTTTGACAATGACATTGTCACGTCCTCTCAAACACAAAGAAGTGTTCTATTTAGCAACACATCAGTTCCATTCTAGCCGTCCATAGCTCACGACACAATTATCTTGCGGCATTGATCTCAAGTGGGTCAGTTGGTGGCGCCGTCGTGTCGCGACGCTCACAATATGGTTATTGGACGTAAACAGCTACCGATCTATCGATTCTGTTTGCGTTTAGGTATTCTCTTTAGATCCTTGAAGTACAAAGTCGCATAAATAACATTAGGAATGAATAAATTGAGGAGTATAGCTGCGGTAAAACAGGGACTCGTTAAAAAAGATATGTCGTTTGAAAGGGGATATAATATCTGAATGGTTTCTGCATTTGATAATTGCATTACTTGAGATTTTTACATCAGTTTCTATCTATGATTTTGTTTACAAAAGACACCAATCCGACATACATCCTATATACATTTTTAAATTCCCAACAAAAGTATATCTCAATTCTCAGCATAATACAGACATATTTCCTACACTTTCTGACCTAAATATTATGGTACATTGAACAAGCAAGACACAAAGTACTCGCATCAAGACTCTACGCAGTAACAACAAGACATTATGCAAATACATCCGTCCTTGTCACACCCTCTTTCGCTGCCCTCTTATGCGAGGTCACACCGCCAGCGGACGAGCGAGCGAAAAAACTTGGCGAGAGAAACATAGAAAAATACTTTCTTAATCCGAATAACAGCGATGATTTGTCCAGATATTCTCAAATTGATAATGATTTTGGTATTACGTTTGTATGAAAAATTCACTGTTCGCCGGACCTTTAACGTCTCTGCCTACCACTTTGGGGATAGAGGCATGCTGATATGTTCACGAAAGCTTCCCTTAGTTTGTCATAGTTTCAATAGCTATGCCCATCGCCCGCTCGCCCGCTTGCAATGTGGCTCTTCGCGACACATAACCTAGTACTGAAAAGTTGATTCTTGAAAAATTGATAAATATTGGGTTCTCTCTTCTCTCTTAGTATTTTGTCTGCAACTATTAAGATTCAGAGTATTCCTAAAAAATAATTACCTCGTCTAAAAATAAACTATATTTTTGAGCTCTTTTGATTTGTTTTGATAATTTGTTGTATGTTTAATTGTGTTAAAATTGGACACGGAGACAACTCTTTTTCAGTGCCTCCCGAATGCATCATTTTATTTGCATTCACTTAAAAACGATAAAAAAAAATTATGAAGGGTGATATTTAACATATTACTAAAGCTTGTCTAATGATAGATGCCAAATATTATTATCTTTGGATTTGTCGTTGTAAAGAAAACTGAAAAAAATTTTTTATGAAAAATGCAGAATTCTCCAAAATCTCCATACAAAACACCAATTTCATAGGTAAGGACCTAATATTTTCGTAGAACACTTTCTATGGTTGAATGAGATTATGTTGTATCCTTGTCGCACGTTTTCACACTCAAGTGTATCCAACTTCCAAGTTTTCACAAGTTATTATAAACTGCACTTTCTAGTACCTATTGAAAAGAGGACCTGTAGTTGACATGGAAATGTATTCCCAATAAAATCCTGGGTTTAGAAAGGAAAATACGTGGTAGTAACTTGAAAGTACATAAATATGTTTTTCATAATATTATGTTGCGTACATACAGGATATTTTATAATATTTTGAATTCTGCAGTTTTATCGCTACCCCTGAAAAGCGACTAGACGTAAGAAACATAAAAAAAAAATAAACAAAACTCCTCAGCCTATATACGTCCCACTGCTGGGCACAAGCCTTCCTCATGGAAACAAACATATGAGGAGTATCAAACGCTGACACAGTGCAGGTTGGTGGGTAGAAACGGTTGCAATTGGGACAGGGACAAAACACAAGGGAGGAGTTCGAGATCACAAATTTTTAGTCACCCATCTAAGGCCCAACCATGGCGAGGGTAGCTTTGTTTTCGATATCGAAGGTTTTTTATCTTTTATCAGTTCTCATCACTTGTTGAAACAGTTAGATCATGTATACAATTTGATTGATTTGATTTGATTTGTTCTAAGTATACAATTTGATCGGCTGGCATGCTTTATTGCCAAATTATAATACGTAAAACTATTATCGTTGCGAAGCTCAGAATAATTTTTAAATTTTTACGTAGAAATACGTAATTTATTAATAACAGTTACTTGAACAAAATTAAATATTTACACATCAAATTCAAAATGAATTTGATTGCTGATCAAACGTAGTTTATAAATATGTTTGTTTCTCCGCCTGCTCAAACGCCCATCAATCTAATTCAATAACTGTAATAGCAATATTAGCCTTTTAAATTTACAACTTAGTAAAATCAACAAAATAATTCCTAACACTAAACAAATACATACACTCCTCAAAAAGCAGCCGTATGAATTAGGCAATAGAAGTGAATTTTTAATGGCAAATTCCGACCCCCTTTCGCCCTCACGTTTGCTTTGCAATTTGCGACTGTATTCACAAGAGGTAAGGCTTTATTTAAATGTTGAATAGGGGCTGTAAACCTACAAACCTTTTACTACACTGGCGCATACAGAATTGATTGCGTCTATAAATAGAGACAACCCTAGCGTTTTCAATAGGGGCGACATCGCGGAAGGTTTTGCATGGACATTCTTGTACGATATGTTTTCCGCTATGGTTAGATGGTGGCATTTGGATGTAAACCATTGTGTATTCAAAATCATATCACGTCTTTTAATGGCATTGAATTTAAAATTACACCTACAAAATTTCTCTTATTGACAAACAAATAAGATGTTGCAGGCAGAAACTTAACAATTTACGAGTAGAACAGTCGTTCATATTTTTAAGCTATTGCATAGCTTCTATCGCGGGCCTTGAGCGCGGGGACCGAATCCAGAAATTTCGTAACGAAAAAACCTCACGCTCCCCACTCCGATGCGCAAGGAGGTGTGTCTTGAAGGCCGTGCATGTTAAAACCCAAGGTGATTACCAAAATGAAACACCGTGTCCAAGGCGAATACAAATTTTAATTAACATCGGTTTGACCATATAAGTCTATGAGAGTAAACAATAGTGCGTTTTAAAGGATAGGTGGCGCCATCTAGTGATACAACAAAGAACTAATTTTAACAAAGACGCCACTTTGGTTTTATTTATAAGCTAACTATTACACATTGTTTATTATGAGTTTTGTTATTTTATTAATTAGTTTACTAACATTTATTTTAGATAATTATTTTATGATTTAATTTACTTATAAGTGATCCGAACGAAATAATGTATATGCAAACTACCAACAGTTTATATAATTTGTTTTCTTATCGGTCACCACGCTCAAAAAGTGTAACTTGAATTAATATCAAAGAAAAGAAATACTGCATGAATAAAATAAATAAATAAAATTATAATTGCATAAGTTGATACAAAATGCTATGCAATAGCTTTACCGCGGCAGTCCCCGAGTGCCACACGTCTTTTTTTATAATAACCTTGCTTACATTATGAACCATATACCATTATAAATATTTTATTGAAATTATAAAAGCCAGCTTACTGCAAACAAAAACTAGAAAGGTACTTACATAATTTAGCTTTGCAGTTTACCTTATCATCGATTAAAAACATCGATTTAGCCGCGCACGTCCATATTGTGGACTCATTGTTGCCAGCGGCATGTCCGGACCGATACAACCTTCAGCGTTCAAGAAAAGAACGTACTTATTCCTAAAAGTCCGGTTACATCAGGTGAACCTTCTGCCCCTATGCCTCTTGTATCGAGGCGCCATAGCTATATTAGCGCCTCGTTGCTGTCATTGCGCTCTTCTCTGGCCATTTTTCTCTCGGATTCCGTTTTTAAATTTGCTGTCTGTCTCTTTTTATTTGTTTTGTTCTCGAAGCTCATTCTTACCAGAGTCAGTGCGTAGAGCGGACTTCCTCCTAACAATAATTGTAATATATTTATAAAGTTTAATTTTTATAAGCTTAAACAAAAGTTACAACAAACCACATGATCAGTTCCTAATAAATAACAAAGACTATAAGTTTCTTTAAAGCACTATTGTAAGTAGCCTACCCTTTTTATAATATATTTAGTGTTAAATTTACCTTTTTCTATATAATTGTTTCAGTTGTGCCTTAATTCTTCATTATAAATATACGATACCTAGGTGACGACCGATCTGTATTTTCTTTATCCCCGGCTTAATAAAAAAAAATAAGTCCCAAGCCAACACTCGGTGGCGTAGTGATTATGGCCCATACTCCTCATGACTGTTCTTCATGAGGAAAGCCTGTGCCCAACAGTGGGCCGTATATAAGCTGATGACGACACTTAATACATCTGCCTCCCTTACTTTATTTCACTTATAAACTTTTCAAAATTCGGCATTTTGCTTTCTTCCAACGATAACGTTGCTAACATGAGTTTACTGACAACATTATAAAGAATTTATCGTGTTCCATTTAGTGTCCGGCGCCGGCGGGCCGATCGATCAGGACTAATAATAGACAACCCTACACTACTAAGTTTAGGGTTGACAGTTTATTAGAGTTTATTAACTAAATACTAATTGTGTGATGTGATAATGTGCTTGTGTGAGTGTTAATAATAAAAATGAAATAAATAAATTTGTGTAACTTCAGTAAAAACGATTTTTTCGTCAAGTCCGCCATATACGTAATTTTTTAAGATATATTGTTTTTCAACACTCTTGAAAAACGCAGGAGCTTCATTGTTTTAATGTGTGTATAACTTATCATAAAAAAGCCAGTGAAGTTTCAGGTATAAACAAAGTTTTATAAGTAAGTAATATTCACAAAAATCATTCGGATACAGATTCGTTTCATCTGTTCCGAATAGCGCATTCCTTACACTGAGACCGGTGCATGGCAAGAAGGTCACCCTCTATTAAAAAGGGTTTAACATGCAAAACGTGGGCAATGACACCTCGTACTACCCCTCGGCCCCAAGGCTTTGGGGATAAAGACGTGATGATTATATAAATAAATAATGACATTATATCCAATTTCAAGGAGATCGGTGGCGTGGTGATTTGGCTTTCGATCGAAAACAAATAATCGAAAAGCTACCCCGTGGATGGGTGACCCAAACTTTGTGATCTCGACCTCCTCCGTGCTTCAGAAGGCACGTTAAGCCGTTGGTCACCAACCCACATTGGGCCAGGTGTTACGGCCCATACTCCTCATGAGTTTCTCTATTACGAAGGCCTGTGCCCAGCAGTGGGACGTATATAGACTGAGGACTATGTTCAATGCGCATTGTGCTCTCCAATATCAACAGTAACTGAACTTCAACATCTGCCGCTCACAGTACTTGAAATTCTAAAGTCTATTAGGGAATTAAGTAACTTATTAACTTACTTTTTCCTGAGCTGTTCTTTGAGTTGAAGCATTAATTCAACGTTTGTTTCGAAACGATAACGGACTTAAAACACTCAACTCGTAACTACTTACGAACTGTTTATAACAAATAAAATTTCGATGTTAACAAAGCAAGTATTTTAAATGAGATAATTCTTTTTCAGGAAGAGAATAGGATTGATTATCAAACTTAATTGAAAGTGATGTTTGGATAGTTACGGTGTCATGCAATAACTACATATCAAATATTCGAAAAATTCAAAATTCATTATCGTTTATTCAATTTAGATGCCCATGAACGTCAAAAGCATTATACAAGTTTCGCGAAAGCGATAAACTACGACATCCGTTCACAAAAAAACTACCAGGAGGCCTTGTTCTGAGAAGAACGGGCAAGAAACTCAGTTTCTATCCTCCTTTTAGATTGTTTTTCTTTTTTTTTTTAAATGTCATAAACTACAACGTCATTGAAGTTTTAGAACAAAAAATAAATAAATATCTGTGTTATATATTCTGCAGTTTACCACATTTTCCATTTCAAATATAGGAAGTCTAAAACATTACACAAAGAAAAGAAAATAAGGGTTCCGTTGATTAATTGAAGAAAATTGAAAAAGTAGTATATACATAACCAGGTCATACATTCAATAGGTATCTTCACCACTTGCCGTACCTGCAGTCCCAAAGAAGTTTTAATTGATGACGCTATTTCTACAAATCAGACAAGCATGTTTGACCAGGCACCGACAGTGGCACCTGTTCACAGGCATGACACATGAATCAGCCAAAATAACTAATTTCTTATACCCACATCAATTGAGTACTCTGAGGCAAACTCAAACTCAAACTCAAAGTCATTTGATCAAATTGGTATCATCAAATACACTTTTGACAAGTCAAAACAAAATAAATTACTATTATCCTAAAATTGACAATACCACTACATTTTTTTATTTTTTTTCACACCTTCCAGAAACAAAATCAAACATTAGATACCTGCTTATGTACAGTTAGAAAGAGAAGGCGCTATTCATCCCTACATAACGCCATCCTGTTCTAGCTGTGCTCAGCCACAGATCTACGCTCGAATTTGTTTCTGGAATAAGGGCCTTAGGTTTATGCGAAAAAAAAAAACAAGTCTTATTTCAGTAAATAGTGATAATATTATTGACTAGCTGTTGCCCGCGACTTCGTCCGCGGTTACAATGGTTTTTTAACTATCCCAAGGAAACCCTTTAATTTTCTACTACTACTACTAGCCTAACATTTATAAAAAACATAAGAATTGTAAAAAATGTGAAAAAAAGAGCAACCCTCGAGTTTCTGGCTCGCTCTCGGGGATGTCTGCGTTCCGAGCGAGCGGTAGATTCACTTATTCTTAATTGACGTTTTTAAGTGTTTGTATATCAAGCCTATAAAATAAAGATATTTTTGATGGATTTGATTTGATTTGATTTCCGGAATAAAAAGTTTAATAAGGTGACCAGGGATATAAGGAATCACCATGCAAAATTTCAATGAAATCAGTCCAGTCATTTCGGAGATTAGCCCGTACAAACAGACAAACAGATTATACAGACAGACTGAGAAACAAAAAAAATTAAAAATATATTTTTTGGTAATTACACTCTTTTTACATCCTCCTGATTAGGTTTAAGCATTTTTTTTCTATGTACAGACATTCGACCACTACAGTTTTGTTATATGTATAGATTGTGACATTATTAATTTATCCCCAACAATACATTAACGAATTCGATTTCACATAGAAACATTCACTTCTTGATTGTACCTCATTAGTAAGCACATAAAGTCAATAATCGCTAAGCAATAAATCTTGGTAGATACTACTAGAATAAATTTAATAAAAATCGACATTATTTCAAGTATCTAGGATATATAATCGAGTGGAGACTACAGAGACATCCTTCATGAACTTCATGATAACGCTAAATAATGTATATTTGATGAATGCGTAGGAAAATCAACTGTTTGTGGTCGGCTTAAGATACACATTAACGCACGTAATTTAATGAAGGTTCTTTTCAGATGTGGTTTTTCTGAGAAAATAAAATATGAGGGCGTTTGCGTGTAGAAATTGTTGTTTACAAAGGATTTGGAGCTTATAAGATGTATTTCAGAATAAATATGAGAAATTATTTTAATTTGTTTCATGTAAGTAGCTTTCTTTCTTATTAAATTACAACTTTCACAGGATTCACTCGGGGAAGGATGGGTGACCAAAACTTTATAATCTCGAGTTCCACGATGATATCTTAATATTAGGTCCTTACCTATGAAATTGGTGTTTTGTATGGAGATTTTGGGGATGTCTGCATTTTACATACTAACATTTTATCAGTTTTCTTCACAACGACAAATCCAGAGATAATAATATTTGCCATGTATCATTAGACAAGCTTTAGCAATATGTGTGTGACACATATTGCTAAAGCACGCTTTACACGCTTGATAAAAAATATTCATAGTTTTTATGTTAATGCAAATCAAATGATGTATTTGGGAGGCAGTTAAAAATAATTGTCTTTGTGTCTAATTTTAACACATTAAACTTATAAAAAATTATCAAATTAAATAATACGAGCTCAAATATATGGTCTATTTTTAGAAGAGGCAATTATTTTATAAGAATGCTCTGAAACTTAATAGTTACGGACAAATTGCTAAGACAGAATAAAAACACCAATTTCATAGGTAAGGACCCAATAAATAGTGTAATTAGCAATAACAAAAAGTTTACGTGCAATAAATTGCTTGTCGCAATCAACAATTTATATGCACGTGCGCTTGACCACTTGACCAGTACTTATAGTTTGTACGATCAAATCTGATACACTGTCGGCAGTACATCCTGACAGGTTAACAAAAACCTCAAAAATAAGTAATCTTTAATACTACAAAACAAATTCCGAACCCATTAGCGAACACAAAAGCTTTTAACCAACAATCCAATTATTTACCTAAAAATGCAAGTGAATTTAAAACCACTCCGTGTGTCGCTACTATTATTTATTCATGCCCTTAGGGAGAGATACGGCCGTATTTGTGACAGTATATTCAGTTTAATCGCACGAATGAAACTGTACTTAGTATATTTTATTTTGGCAATGTTTCTGTCTGTTATCGTTTAGGACTAAAGGGCGGGCCACATCGTTAGCGAGCGGGCGAGCGGGCGAAGTATAGAAATGGAAACTGAGAAACTAAGCGAATCTGTGGTGAACAAGGTAGTTTCGCTGGGATTATTTGCTTCGTTAACATCGCTGACGTACCTTATAGACCAAGATCCCAGGTGTCCCAGATCCACGTTATTTAAGCAAAGCTGTCTTGTTAAGATATGTGCAAATATTTATCCACCTCTCTGATCTAGTGGTTGACACCATCTGGAGGTCCGGGGTTCGATCTCCCACGGGGGCAGGAGTTTTTCTGCTCGGTTTGGTTGGTGGTAGGGCTTCTAAGCCCGCCTGGCTAAATTTGTCGCTACAATAATAATGTTATAAGCATTATTGTGTTCCGGCAATCAGAGGTAAGATAGCCAGTTCCTCAGTGGTTGAGGATTACAGGTGAAGCTCGCTTCGTGAGATGAAGGCCAAGAGCTAACCTTAAAAATCCACTAGCTTAAAAGTGGAGCCTTTTCTCAGGTAGCCAAAAGTAAAGGTACCAAAAAATTGTGATAAACTACGTCATAATAGCAAAACTGTTTATAAAATCGTTGTTTAAAGATACCATCGTAAATTAAAATTCATTATCCTAGACTCTTCTGGGGCCGTTTCTTCGACCAGACGCTTTAAATAGGCCAGTCATTTAAGAGAACAAAAATGCGATGTGTGAAGCAAGAATACAGTTTAGGTACTAATAGTCCTCAAAATTTCAGCTTTGCTAAAATCACGTATGTCTGGGGCGTCTGGGATCTTAGACTATTAGCTCTATAGTTCGCGATGTGAACCAAATCACAAGGACACGATGCTCGTTGTTTAGCTCGCTTGCCCGCTGAGAATGTGGCCTTCTCTAAGGGTAGCATACTCGGTAATTTTGCAAACGCCCGGACGTTTTAGGCACACAAAATTACACCGTTTTAACACGCTTTTACATTTTGTGAAGTGTAGAGAAAAATCGGCTTTGTGTACTAACGAGTAATTAGAGAAGAGAAACATGTGATATGGAAGACATGAGGAGCTCAGTAATGTACGCTTTGGTTTCGATTTTGAAAACAAAGCATCTTTAGCCGTAGATGGATTTTGGATGGGTGACCAAAACTATGTGAATCAGAATTTAGAATACTTTTTTTGACAGATTCTTGAGTAGATAAGCGAAAAAACACGTAAGCGAAAAAAGAGAATGATTTTTTAAATATTCTATTTATATTCTATTCCATTCATATCTCGCACGACAAGGTGTTTATTTTAGCTCCTCCAGACAGACACTATCCAGCAGATGAATTGTGTGCGTAATTTATTATTTTATTTTATTAGGAAAACAAACAGTGATATTATTACTATAACTTCTAAATAAATAATATCTTTTCACCAATTACATGTTTTCGCATAGTGTAATAAATAGAGTTCAAAGTGCACGGTAGCTATTCTTAAACCACATACAAACCACACTATTACTTCAAGAAAGTATTCCGCCTATTATTCGTGAGACTATTTGGAGCGACAAAAGTTGTTTGATGCCTCGCAGATCTATTAGGAAGACGAAGTTGTAATTTGGAGTAGAGGTAACATGAATCTATTTTAGATTGAGTAATCTTAGCCAAAGGTGTTCTTGTCGCAATTTTCCGTCTTAGCTATAACGGCAGTATGAGATATCTCTTACACCTCGCTTCGTATCACCTTTTGTATCACCTCGAACCTATTTAATTGCTGCACCGGCTACCATTGCGAGTAAAGTCCAATCTTGCATAACCCTTTGGCGGGCAACTCGAGCACCGGTGTTCGCAAACTATAGATGTTTCTGTTGAGTCTCGTTTTGTGCCCGTCAACTAGTAAATACTAGGTAAGATTCAGTCATTGTTGGTTTTTTTAAATCCAATAGAAACCGAGCTATATAAGTACAGTGTAAATCTAAACATATAATAAAACTGTTAAAAACCTCTGTCTCTATATTGAATATATATTGGAAATTTTACTAGGGGTGTAAGTAATCGATAACGATACCAGATCACCATTTTTCTGTCTGTCTTTATGTTTGTGCACGCATCACGCGCAATTGTTTCTGCTTTATTGGCATAAACGTGATATTTCCCAAAACCCTAAAGAAAAAAATCGCAACAAGTCCTGAACTGAAATCAGAGATTCTACGCGTAATTGGTGAGATACAGCCACATCTCTGTGTACATACACACATACATACTTACATAAATAACGCCTTTTTTCCCACAGGGGTAGGCAGAGATTACATCCTTCCACTTGCTACGATCCTTGCATATTTCTTTCGCTTCATCAACTCTCATTACAGTCCTCATGCATGCTCGGCGATTTCGGGTACTTTTGACCTGGCCTTTCTCTAGAACGTATTTAATTTGGTCGAGGAACGTTCGCCTAGGTCTGCCTCGTCGTATCTCCACTCACACATCACATCCTCAGGCACTAAAGGGTCTACACAAGGAGATACTTTTAATTCGTTATTGCCAAGAACTAAATCCAGAATTTGATTGCTGTTAATTTGCAATGAGTTAAATTGTTCTAACCCACATTCAAATATCGTATCTATTGGGTCCTTACCTATGAAATTGGTGTTTTTTTCTCTATTAGTATTTTGTCTGTAACTATTAAGATTCAGAGTATTCCTAAGAAATAATTACTTCGTCTAATTTTTGACTATATTTTTGAGCTCTTTTGATTTGTTTTGATAATTTGTTGTAAGTTTAATTGTGTTAAAATTGGACACGGAGACAACTCTTTTTAAGTGCCTTCCGAATACATCATTTTATTTGCATTCACTTAAAAACGATAAACAATTTTTATGAAGTGTGATATTACACATATTACTAAAACTTGTCTAATGATAGATGCCAAATATTATTATCTTTGGATTTGTCGTTGTGAAGAAAACTGAAAAAATTTTAGTATGGAAAATGCAGATATCCTCAAAATCTCCATACAAAACACCTAATTTAAAATGAATTTGAGGTGCTCCAGAAACGCCTAATGGTACCAAAGTGTTTTTAGTATTATTAACAGTCAACATTGCTCATGTTAAAATCTCCCATTAAGATGAAAGCGTTATTCGGGCATGAATTGATTATTTGAGACAGCTTATCGGAAAAGTTTGTCAACTGGGTGTTGTAAAAATTGCTATGTTTTGTTATCCAAATGTAATAAATAAATAAATTCAAATGAAATTACTTCTCTGTCACAAAAATATCAGGAACTTATCTAAAGGTAAGTGAAACCGATCCTTAGATATTAACGTCATAAACATTCTTAAATAATGTTTCTGCAGGCCTAGTGTTACATGACATTTTTAAAAACTTAATCTTTTTAGGTGCGTTATGAAGCTCAATTTCTATGGGAAATATGTTTACCGTATAAATTGAGCTTTTGATCGCAATTAAAAATTTTAAGAGATTTTACAATGCTAACATGAAGAGCTCGGGGGCGTAGTGGTTAGTACGTTTTGGCTTTCGATTGAAAACAAAGCTACCTTCGCCAGTGTCAGCCCGTGGCTGGGTGACCAAAAGTTTGTGATGTCTCCTCCGAGCTTCGGAAGGCACATCAAGCCGTTTATCCCGGTCGCTATTGCGACTGTTTCTACCCACCAACCCGCATTGGTCCAGCGTCGTGCTGTTACGGCCCATACTCCTCATGTGTTTCTCCATGAGGAAGGCCTGTGCCCAGCAGTGGGACGTATACTAAGGTACTGTACACTAGGGTACTGTCTATCTCATACCGTAATTACAAAAAAATAACTGAATCAAAATAATCCAAACGGCCAACACAGCCAATTAGCGAATGAATTGCCATTTGTATTGAAACACCGCGACCGCTTCAGATTTTGGTGTTGGCACATTTGTAATTGTTTTAGTCATGAATTAACATTTATTTTGTAAAACGCCAGCGGTATTTAGCTTGGCGTTGCAGATTCTGTTTACTGAGTACACAGAGTAATGGAATCTATAAATATAACCTTTGTTCTGGCTTTACGTAATTTCATTTTGGCTAAACTTAATGTTTTCCCGTTCTATTCTTTTGTAACACTATCCATATTTACTATGTCTATCTATCAGCCTATTGTCGTCCACGGCTGGACATAGGCCTCCCCCAATGATCTCTACGACGACCGGTCCTGCGCCGGCCGCATCCGGTCCGACCGTCTCGATGGGGGCCTCCCTACGCTGCGCCACTCGAGAACCTTTCCGCACCAACGCCGTCAGTTCTACGAGCAATGTGCCCTGCCTGGTTCGCAATTCTGTGGCCTATATATTAGGTCCTTACCTATGAAATTGGTGTGTTGTATGGAGATTTTAGGGATGTCTGCATTTTACATACTAACATTTTATCAGTTTTCTTCACAACGACAAATCCAGAGATAATAATATTTGGCATGTATCATAAGACAAGCTTTAGCAATATGTGTGTGAACACGCTTGATAAAAATTATTCATCGTTTTTATGTTAATGCAAATCAAATGATGTATTCGGGAGGCAGTTAAAAATAATTGTCTTTGTGTCTAATTTCAACACAATTCAACTTACAAAAAATTATCAAATTAAATAATACGAGCTCAAATATATGGTCTATTTTTAGAAGAGGCAATTATTTTATAAGAATGTTCTGAAACTTAATAGTTACGGACAAATTGCTAAGACAGAATAAAAACACCAATTTCATAGGTAAGGACCCAATATAATATGCCACAGAATTGCGAACCTGGCATATTAATTAATTTCGAAGCAATTTCTTAATCTTTATTATCATCTTCCCGGTAGCTCAATCATTATGCTCGTAACGCTTACACAAAGAAAAAAAAAATAAACATTTAACACCTGTCTTGCCTTTGCTAGATAAACACGTTATTTTTGAAAAATCACGGACAAAACGAATATCGGTCCGCACTCAGCGTGACAGGTGGTGAGCCCGTCGCCGCTATAAGCTAGTGGATGGTTGTGCAGTTCTAACTCCATTATCCGCCTTTTACGAGACCCAAGAGAATTCTTTTAATGAGCCTCTACCACACGGCTCGCTACGCTACGCTATGAGTAAACTGCTGATTTTCAACTATTACTCATTAGAAATAAGAGAGAATACTGCAAAAGATTTGACTTTAAACACTTAAAGTTAAGCACTAAAAGATTACGCCGCAAAAAATTGCATGTCAACTGCTTCTGTATTCCAAACAAATGTTTTTGTTTTTGTCAAAAATTCACAGAGATGATTGTAGACACTAAACGTCAGTTCCATTTGACGCGGACGCTGTGATCAAACTACTCGTAAATATTAAAAGCAGTCATCTCGCGCTGCGCTGGCTTTACTGATGGCAAAGTTTGTTTTTGCAACACATGCATAGAGATGTTGTAAAATATCGATATAATTACTATAGTAGCTGTTGCCCGCGACTTCGTCCGCGGTTACTATGGTTTTTAACCATCCCATGGGAACCCTTTAATTTTACGGAATGAAAAGTCATCTACGATGTCGACCAGGGATTTAAGGAATCACCATGCAAAATTTCATTGAAATCGGTCCAGCCGTTTCTGAGATTAGCCCGTGCAAACAGATAAACAGACAGAAAAACAAAAAAAAATCGTATTTTTACATCCCTCTGACTTGTCTTTTAAGCATTTTTTTTCTTTGTACAAACATTCTACAGTTTTATTATATGTATAGATGGAGTGAATCACAAAAATGAAAAAAGTATGTGGGTAAGGAAAAGTTGTTTTCTAAACTATGAGTTTAGATAGTCAAAGAATGCAGACGGAGAGAAACATACAGAAGAAGAAGGCAGTTTATAGTTGATGGTGTAAGCTTAATTACTCTAAGATAATTATAGAAAAAATAAACATCATTTTTAAACACACTTTGTCAAATTCAAAATGTTCAAACTTTTATTTGAACATTTTGAATTTGAATAAGTGCATGCGTGCTTCAAAATCCGTTTGTTTTTCATTTAAATGTCTTTGTTGGTTGGAAGAATCGTCTTACAAACCCTATCTTTATCTTTAAGGTCGATCGAGGTCAAATTCTCGATATATTCATTCGAGACCTTCCCTAAGAGCGATTCAAGCTCGCTGAACCATTAAAAACATCTTAGCCTAGACTCAGCTCGTAACAAGCCAAACAAATATCCCCCTAACCCCATTATTCAAAGTGTAAGTAAACTATCGACTACCAAACCATCGACAAACATCACAACCCTAACAGCGATCACGGTGAACAAATACCGGAATTGCTGGACGGAGCTCGTAAATTTGCACAGCCTCGGAATCAATGTAATAATTTATATTGAATATTGGACATTATAGACGTGGAAATTAATGCAAATATCCTTTGTTCGTTGCATGACTGCCTTACACGATACGATCTAACGTTTGGGTTATATTTGAAATTAATTTACTATTTAATATCTCTACAAGCACTACCTGAGAGAGACCCAGCATTGAGTCGTCTTCATGGGTAGCTCTAATTATCATTTTCAACGCAAACAGAGCTTGAATTACTGTCTTAAACATAAACAGTGGAATTACCGTTTACTATTTTAAAATAATTAATCGTCCTCAGCCAATATTATACGTCCCACTGCTGGTCACAGGGCTTCCTCATGGAGAAACACATGAGGAGTAAAGGCCGTAACACCACAACGCTGGCCTAACGGGTTGGTGGGTAGAAACGGTTGCAATAGCATAGAGGAGTTTGAGATCACAAATTTTTGGTCATCCATCCAAGGCCTGACGATGGCGAGGGTTTGTTTTGATATCGAAAGCCAAAGCGTACAAACCACTACGACACCGAGCTCCTTCGATAACTAATACAATTTCTTTAAAGCAATTAAAAAACTACTGAGGTCTCATCATTTTACTGCGACTATAACGTATGTCCCAGATTGAAAACATACTCACTATGTTTAAGAAGCATAATTATGTATTGTAGGCGATACTTTTGCCAGTTAACATTAGGTTCGAAGCCTGAAAATGTGCTCAAAATCTTGTTCGGTGGAAGTTCTTTTTAAAATAATAAAGATTTCAGTTCACATCTAGAAGATGTAGATTTAATCTTTTATCTGGCAGAATCCACGAATGCGATAGCTTTATTCAATCGAGCAAAAGAATGTAGGAATAGGATGCGAGCTGCAGATACTCGCATTCTTCTGAAACATCAATGCATCAAGTGATTGTAGCGATCTTCCTATGGATTTAACTGATGCAGTATGTTAGAAAAGCTTTCGCGATCGTTTGGTCGGAATCTTTATCCATCGCAAACTTAGGCCCTTCGCACACCAGGAGTTAGTGTATGGGAATCGCAAGCGTATCGTTACTATGCTATGCGTTCGAGCCTTGCTATATTCTAACTGTGTTATTCATAAAAAATATTAAAGACTTAATACTAGTACACATATTTTAGTTACAGAGTGTTATGTTTCCTTCTTTCGAACACAAATCTAAATTTGAAAGAAAGTGACAAATCACTTTTTAACTAAAATAGGTTTATTAAACCTTTAATATTTTTTATGAATAACACGGTAAGTTTAAATCATGTGTTTAACGATAAAATTTTAACGCGTTTGTTTTTTTTTTGGTAACATTCTCTATACGCTGACGGCAAAAGGAACTAATCCCATACAGCCATGTCTTGTGTAATAATATGTCTTCAGTCATTTTACATGGAAATACTAGAGTAAAGCATTTCAATGCATCTTAGGAACGTTTGGCGTCAAATATTCGATGGCAGACACTGTGGTGAGGTGGATAACCACGATAAAAATCTCATCGTTTTCCACACCACTCGACAATTATTTTATTGATCCTCAACAGAGACACTTATTACACTAAACTACACTGATTTTACGTAACAAGATCCACACCGAAACAATATTGCCATCATTGAAATAAAAATCACGTCTACCATAGTAGAATGGCGACAAAAAACTAATGAGCGTGAGCGAAATGATTGTCCATTATTTCCTTGGACGCCGAACTTTTTTCTTTCTTCTCAATTATGAAACCTCCGTGGTTGCAGGCTGGTAAGACGCCTGAAAACTTATTTACGCTACGCCTATCGTAATGACCTAATACATCTCATACGATTACTGTAACGCCGCCTCGCGCGTAGTAACGCTCACGCTAAGCCTTGTGTGCGAAGGGCCTTACAACATCCGAAGTTCCGATCGGAAGAACAATGTAAGCTAAAATACCAACACTGTTTTGTAAGAGACTGCTGTTGAGATAAGACAATGCAAAAAGTCATAGTAAATTGAAATTTGAACAGCCTTTATACCTAACTACTTGATTAAATATATTCCTTGAGAAAAGAGAAGAAATGTAGACAATAATATAGTTACCATATTTTGAAATAGAAAATTCCTTTTTACTGGATTTTAGATATTTTATAAACACGTGACATAGTTAAATGTAAAAAAAACGTCTTTTATGTATATTAAATCACAGATCCAATAATTGCTCAAATGGCTTTATTCCTTCAATTCGTTGATTAGTAGATGCAAAACATCAATACCGATTCCTTTTCGATTTAACAAACAAGAAAAAGAATCGCCACTAAAATAGACCACATAAAACTTGCAGCAGAAAACAGCGAATTGAAAGAGATTAAAAACGAAGATGCACTGGGGAATCTATCCAAAACTCTGGTTGACTGCACTATATAAAAATTAGAGCGTTAAAGAACGTTCCTTTTACAACCCCAATAGGACTTTGAATTGAAAGCATCGTGGCTGTCGGGTATTGTAAAAACTATAACGATTCGTGAACAACTGACGTTTTGCTTTTCTTACGACCGACGACAAATATTTGGAATATAAGCTTTCAGTAATCATCATCATTAGCCTGCCCTTTTCTCAATTTCATTTGGGGTTGTCGCAACAAGTCTTTCTCTTCCACTCCCTCCTATCACACGCCGACACTCATTTCTTATTGCAAATGGATTTGGCTGTTGTTTTATGACCGGCCGCCTGTCTGTCGTCAACTGTCCTTGGGAATGCTGTTGTTGGTGGTTTACTAGTGGATGACCATCAAGGCAACAGTTGGATTTGGATTTTTTTTGTCTAGTAATATCGTTCCAAAACTATTGTTACATATGTGATGGGTAGGAATTTATATAAGTATGCTCTACTTGAATACTTAGTATGGATGTGGGTAGACCTAGAAAGAGAGGAAGATCTAGAGAGCAGTGGATTGAGTGTCTAGTTCAACCGCTCCTCTGGTCTATAGTGGTTGACACCACCGGCTGTGGATCAGGATCAGGTTCGGGGTTCGATTGCCCATGGGAACAGAAGTTTTTCTGCTCGGCCTGCTTGGTGGCATTGTTGTTTTCTAGCAATCAGAGGTAAGATAGCGAGTTCCTCTGTTGTTGAGGATTACAAAGGAGGAAGCTCGATTCCACCTTCGGCCTTATCCTCCCTTACCATCTGGTGAGATGAAGGTCAAGAACTTACCTGTAACATTTAAAAAAAGTGATAATTATGAAAATAATAGATGTGATCGTTGAGCTAACGAGTAAGGGGGGGGGGGGGGGGGGGGGGGGGGAAGGTAGAGAAAGACACGTGGCGACCTTAGAGACGGAAAGGACACGAAGAATGTACTTAATATTTAATAACTATGTCACATTACACGAACAACACACATTTTAAATAAGTTCTTTTATTACTGGTTCTAGCAAGATAATCGATAATTTAGGTGTCCATTCAGTTTATTTATATTTATCACTTTCTTCAGTTCAAAAGTTATATTTATTTCTGGCATCTCGAAATTCCACTAATTTATTGTTATTCTTGTTGCTCGTGATCCCAACTCCGAAGTTCTTCTTTTATCTATAACTCCTTAATTCCGTTTTAATGAGCTCCGTAATTACTGGCATCTATCGAAGAAACAAATTGACTACATTCGACAACACAATTCTATTAACATTTGATATTTGATTTAGGTATTAAAAGCAATGGCGTTAAAGTCGAGTGGAAAATAGACATTAAATTGTTTGTCGAAAGATTTACGGATTTTATAATGCTACTACTGGAGGAGATAAAAGAAAATGGCGAGATTTTTCCGTGTTCTAATACTCTTTATGGAGATTTTTAAATAGACAAAATTATTTTCAAGATAAAAGCAAATTTTTCGCCTCTCATGAATTAATGAATGATAATTGACTTCTAACAAAGGGAGGCGAGCCTGTGCTTGATGCTATGTTAATAATTTACCAAACTCCAAGTTCCGGCAACAATCATTGTTCGGGTTTGTTCCCAATTCTATTTGGAGTGTTCGCTGTATTGATCGTTGTTGCGTAAATTTTCTCATCATTATAAGTATTATAGCGCGTGCTTACTAGGTACTTCAATATTAGGTCGATCATCATTAACTCTTGTATCCTCTTAGGAGTACAGAATTATCTGTCATACATAAGTCGTCTGCTAGAGCTAAAATTATTATCTTTGCAACAGTTTTTGTCAATCTGCTGCACTAGATACTCTCTAACCATATTTCAATGGATATGATTATATACTGATTGTTACTGAGTATTATATTTTTTATGGTTTCTCTTTCGATTGTCAAATTTGTTGTCTATTAAAATCTCTTGTCTCTGAACCTTCTCTCGAGAAAATTATTTACCTCAATTTTATTCAATGTTTACTAATTTCACATGTTTTTCCATAATTTCTCACTCATACTCTTCACACATCCACTCTCTCTCCTTTCGCTATCGATAACATTTTCCGATAGCACAGAGTAGCAAATTTTGGCCAAAGCTTTGTTTTCCATATCAAAAGCCAAAGGGTACTAACTACTTCGCCATCGAGCTTCTCAATAGTAGTAATTGATAGTAATTTAGACCGACTCATTAAGCCCTTTGAAGAAGACACTCAATGAAAGGAAAATTTTTGATCACCTTCATTTAATTTTGTATCATCAGAAACCAACTAAAGCTTTGTAGTCGATATTTAAAACCGGTCAAACCAAGCTTCTAAATGAAAATGGAATATACAGATTGAAAATCCACACAGAACTGCAATCAAAATGCTTCTCTGCGGTCGCTGGCACGGATGGCCTCCAAAATGCTTTCTCCCAAAACTACTAGGAGACCACACTGGCTATTACTGAACATTGTTTGGCTGAATTGGCTGTGGTACACCGCAGTCGCATATGCATAAACTATATTTCGATAAACCGGGCCATTTTTAAATTGAGTGTGCCCAAAATGGCCAAATATACTTCCAGCATATCCAGAGTTAGACCATATATGTTGTTTTTAAAATATCTGCATTTACTAACAAAGCTATAGAAAAGCCTGATAACTAATTTTAGATCGTTAGATTTGCTTGTCATCACACCCATAAAAGTTCCAAAAGAAAAATAATAATCTACTGAAAGCGCGATACTGACAATTAAACACGTTGTTAGGTACTATACTGATAGAAAAACACCTATATATACCTGTTTTCTCGATCTGTCAAAAGCTTTTGACTCAGTATCATATGACTTACGCTGGAGAAAACTGTGTGGAACAGGTTTTCCGTGTGTGTGTGTGGTCTCCTTATTCAAGTATTGGTATAAAAATTAAATTAACCAGGTGAGATGGGCCGATTCACTTTCGGATGAGTATGTTTTGAAAGTGGAGTGAGACAGGGTGGCCTCACGTCTGGAGGTTTATTCAATCTGTATATGAACCAGCTGATCGAGGAGCTCAGCAGCATGCATGTCGGCTGTTACATTTACGATACCTGTGTCAATAATATTAGTTACGCAGACGACATGGTGCTGCTGGCCCCCTCGATTGGAGCCCTCAGAAAACTTGAACGGACTTGTGAACGTTATGCGCATGCGCATGGTCTACGGTACAATGTAAAAAAGTCTGAAATGCTCATGTTTCGGTCGGGTAAACATGAGCCGGCTGTTGTGCCTCCGCTTGTACTCAATGGATGTCCCGTGAAAATTGTTAGTAGTTTCAAGTACCTGAGTCATGTGGTGACGAGCGAGCTCAAGGACGACCTTGACATAGAGAGGGAGCGTAGGGCGTTGGCAGTCAGGAGCAACATGCTGGCACGTAAGTTCGCTCGGTGTACGGATCATGTAAAAGTTACACTTTTTAAAACGTTTTGTCAAGTATTTTACTCGAGCGGCCTATGGGCTCGGTATTGTAGCGCTTTCTGCAATGTTTGCTGATGCGCATGTAGACGACTTTTACGCTATTATGCGTAAAAAAGCTGCATCGCTGCTGCAAAGGTTACGCGGCGGTTCCAACAGTATTCTGAATATGATCGCGGAACGACTTGACTGTCCAATACAAGAGCAATGGGTACGTATTGTCATTGGTGGGGTTAGGTGAACGAAATAATGTATTTGTAATATTTGTATGAAATGTAATTTAAATATTAAATCGGTATATTACTGACATTACTAACATAGCGGTAAGGACAATTGTTACTAACAGTTAACTAATTCATCTATGGAAGTGATTTCTGAAATAAATGAGTATTATTATTATTTATATATTATGTATAACCTTACCGATTACAATCGGCCCAGAGCCCCGAGCACTCGGAGGTACGTACCTGAAATCAAACGTGGCTGATTAGTCAACTAACTCGGCCGCAGAGTGTCGTTAATTACGCATTTCCATGGAATCCTCTCATTGGTGGAGGTAAATGGATATCAGCATACGTAATGGGTCCTTGGTGTCACATAGTGAGAAGGGTTTCATTTCACGTGACAACCGTTGGCTGATTAATTTTTAACCCCGACGCAAAAAGAGGGGTGGTATAAGTTTGAATGTGAAAATGTTCTTTGCTATATTTCATAAAACCCCATTTAGCCATTTGAAAGATGTGAGGAATGTAAACAGGAATAAAAAATCTAATGATTACAACTCTGCCCGTGTTGGGTATCAGATGAAAGGTCACAACTTACACATTAAGATGCAGCAAGATCCATGGAAATCGGTTCAGCCATTTGAAATACACGAGGAATCAATTGGGGTATGAAATGAAAGGTCATATCTACGTATGTAATTTAAAGGCATGAATTAAAAAATCTACAAAGCCATACCAAGGTACTTAGCGGACCCCCAACAACAAAAAATTTTTTGTTTTCATTTTATTTGTCTGGGATATTTCATTTCTTTCTTTTCGTTCATTCTTTCTTTTTATTACATACACACCTATCAACTAGCCCCATTTTAAGCAACTAACGTTGCTTGTGTTACGGACACTAGATAACGGATAAATATATTTAATAGATAAATACATATAAATATCCTGAATATATTTAGACATCCAAGACTGAAAAAAAAACAAATACCTAAAAATTCATCACGGAAACATTTACCCCACCGGGGATTGAACTCAGAACCTGTGGAGATGGCGTTGCCTTGAGACTGGCATACAGACCACTCGACCACGGAGATCGTCAATTTGTATACAAATATTTTACTGATTGGTAGAATCATTTTTGAATGCTGAACTTGCAGTAAAAACATAAAATTATCATTATTCTTATTTCTTATATAAATAATAACACAAGGGTATGTGCGAGTAATTGGGACATGTGCTAATATCGTCAGCCTTATAACAGTAATGTAATAAAATACTACAACATGTACTGAAGACGTAACGGCGGACGAAAATTACATTATGGTATTTTGTTTAGTACAAATACCTATCATAACATATCGTAGACAGACATGATAATGACAATGATAAGTCCCATTATTCTCTAGATAGTAACAGGTGGCGAGTCTGTTGTCATGTTAAGGGCACAGTGTAGGGCAAAAAACATTATTATTATAATTAATAATTTTTAATTTTTTGCGAACTATTGAACTGGTGACCTCTTACTTATTCTGTGCGGTTTATCCACTTGGCTATCATGGCCTTCCAACAATTTCAATTAACTAAATTCGAAACTAGTACTCTTTTTAAAACAGTTCACTACATTTATGTGATTTAAGTTTTATTAGTTCGTACTACTATTTCACTCAGAAGCATTACGAATATTATTAGCAATTTCGTAAAATTGGTCTTTTAAAGTATCTTTTTACTGCTCATGTTGTGAGATTTATAAATTTAGCAATATTTTAATCTATTACTTGACTTTTATTTTAGAAATGTACGTTTTCATAAGAAATCTTAACGATTAAAAAGCAAAGAAATCAAACGAACCTGACACAAAGGACATACTAAACTGCTGCTGGAATTAGTAAAATGGCAGCTGGCGGCACAGCTGAATCAGCTGATGTATATTGCTTCGAAAATACATCGCAAATTTAACGATTGGTCAGGGTGACGTCACACATTTTGGAGCTTCCCTTGACGCCATTAGACTTGATTTTAACCATTGGTTTGAATAGCCCTAGTAAGGGCTCAAAAAACTGATCCTAGATCTAGTTTTAATCTAGATTTAATTATCATGCAAGCGGCCTAAAGAACGTAAGCAATGTACGAAAGGTAACTGCACTTGACAGGAATGTGAATGTAGATATATGAAGTCACTAAAATGGACAGGATTAATTAATTAATATGTGGAAATTTGAAATCAGCATCAACGACTTAAAAGATAAAGAATAAAGAAATAAAATTTTCAAACTGTACATTGTTACATCATACTATTTATATCATGAAAAGTCCTTATCAACTGACCAGTCGTTTATAAACTATGTCAAATTATTCTTAAATATTTAAAAACGTGTGTATTATTGCAAAAGTAACTTTTCTTAGTAATAAAATAAGAAAATCTGACAACAAAGTTAAGACTACGTGCCAAATAAATCGAGAAATCAATTGAAATCTTTAAAATCAATGTTAACAGCAAATTAATAACAACAGCAGACAGAGCTGTTGCAAATGCTATGGAGTCTTTTTTCTCAAAAATTCCCGCCTAAATCACAACTAACCTAAATTCGTCTACTGAATTTGCACTTTCACTTTTAGAATCTAGTGTCAATAAATCCAATAGTCTTTTTGATTTCCATGTGATTTCTACTGACTGTATTATAAAAGGATTTACATCCTTGAATAAGAAAAAAACTGAGGACCTTTATAGGGTTTATCAGTGACATTTACACAGTGATAATTAAAAATATATCTCCATATCTAGCGGTTATTTTTAATAAATCGGGTGTTTCGCATTCTCATAAAATACAGTAAAATTATTCCCTTTATTCAAATCGGGAGACAAATCAGAAACCACAAATTTTATCCTATATCAATATTATCTACTCCAAGTAAAATATTTGAAAAAGTCATTAACAATCAGCAGATTTCTCATTTTAGATTAAATCTATTATTTCATGACAGACAATTCGATTTTACCAAAAGTATAAAATACTACAGATGCCCTGCATCTTCATCTTGGATCTTGCCCTGCATCTTGGACAGATCAAATAAGACAGCTAAAGCATCCTGCTTTTTTTCCCAGGCATCAAATATTTGCTTCATCAAATCAAATCAAAAATAACTTTATTTCATGAGCTCGACACCTGTGTAGAGCATAAAATTTTATTAGGTAAATAACAGCACTATGGCGTTTGCTTTAAACCTTATATTAAGAGAATCGTCATGAAAAAGGCTTATTATAAAGTTAAAGATTATATATATGTCAGGAATGGCAATAATTATGTTTTTCTTGCTATGAAATGCTGCATCCTGCAGTCACTTCGAACTAAATTATAATTTTTTTTTTTTTATATGGCAATCTACTAAAATATCATTATATTACTTACTACATTGGTGTGACATGCTCACTTATATGACGTAGTAGTTTAAGAAGTTAAAATAAATGTAAAGGGAGGGTAGAAACTTGCTGAGTTTCTTGCCCGTTCTTCTCAGAACAAGGCCTCCTGTTAGTTTTGTAAAATGCTTTTGACGTTCATAAGCATGTGCTAAAACGCATCTATATTGAATAAACGATATTGAATTTTGAATTTTTACTATTCTCCTCAATAATATCTTCAAAGAGGTTTCTATTGTGCTTATCTTTTCCTATTATTAAGAAACATCATAAAAGATTACAATCCAGAGATTTCATTATAGCTGAGTTTAAAAACAGATATCGAATATACTTATGAGAATATTTTATAAGCACTTAGTATTTCTTAATTAACAAAGGTGGGGTATCCATGCTTTACGGTTAATATCGGAAATCTAGGTAATTATGAGGGCGTTTAAATCATGAGAATTTAGACTATATCTTAACGCAATAAGAGCGTTGGCTGCCGCCGACATAAAATATTATATCTTTACTTGGATTACATTTAGTATCAAGAGTCACACTTGACTTAAGATCTTATTTCCCCTAGATGGGGCAGAGGGCGTCCACAGTGCGCCACCAACCTGGTCGGTCTTGAGCTTCGCGCTTTTGGAACGAAGAGTCAGAGCTCTATGTTATTTTTTATTATTTAAAAACTGTATCAAAATTATTTCGAAGTACCGTAAAAATGCATTTATATGTTCCTAAGAAATACGATTTCACGTGAATTAATCACCTACTTTTTCCACGGTGTGTATTTCAACGTTCACACATGTAAATTAATATACACAGCTCGACCTACTAAGGTGATGTTTATGTAATATATTCGTCACCTAGTATCCATAAGTTGGCTGATTTAATTAATAGCCGTATGGTAGCGGCTCAGTAAGAGAATACTACCAACCCATCTCTTTCCTAGGGTGTCGTTAAAGGCGAATAATGGACTTAGAACTGCACGACCATCCAATAGCGTATAGCGGCGACGGGCTCTCCACCTGTCACGGTGAGTGCAAACTGCTCTTGCCTACTCTCTAACCCTTTGGAGGTAATAGTCGTGATTATATGTATGAATGTAAGAAAGGTCGCTGGATGCAGGCGGCGCAGGACCGCGAGGTGTGGCGATCATTGAGGGAGGCCTATGTCCAGCCGTGGACGACAATTGGCTGATAGATAGATAGATGTAAGAAAGAAAGAAAGAAATAAGATATAAACTCTATGTTATTAATAGGCAAGAGTAAGTAGTTATTATTATAATACAACAAAACAATCTTTTGTTAGATATGGAACTGTATTCGACCAAAGAGTTAATGAATTGACATATTAATATTTTTTTTTCTTTTTGATTTTACACTAAGTAATCATATTTTATTAATATCGGGAAATTTCTTATTTTAATATTATTGAGTTTGACAATTCGATGAATTCTATGTTACCACGTATATATGACATTATACAAATTTTTATAAATTTTATTTCATTATAAGTATTGCTCTAATTATTTTTCTTTAAGTAAGAATAATAAATTCTTTATTGTAAATTTGACGATATTTTTTTTCATATTGCATTTTAAAATTATTTATCATGTAAATGTCAAAATGAAATAAATGAATCTGAATCTAATTTCCTGTATAGTAAAGCAGTAAGCTGGTGTGCCTATTCAATTAATTATTGTTAGCATTAATGAATTAGGATAAGGATTTTTACTTGAGCATAATTCCCTGAAGACTCGAAAGCATATAATAAAGCCGAATAACCCCTTACTCTCCCGCGAAAAAAATGTCTTAATTGGTGATTCTGTAGTAATTATAATTTTGAAGGGAAATTAATCTCTTCTGCTCGATTCTAAACGTTGCCTTTTTCCTTTCCTCGACACTAGTGATATATTTTTTTTAAAGATCAGAATTATTGGAACGCCACGTATCATTCCATCAGAAAATTATAAGTCCTAATACTAGATTTTGTCCCCAATTTCGTGTGTAAAAATGTGCCTTAAATGACGAATCATCTCTGTTTTTTTCGTACATCAATGAGTATTGATCAAAGCCAATTTTTTTTAGACCCCTAGCAAAAATCTAATCTATACCTTGCACACTTTCGAAATCGAACATTTTCTAGTTCACCTATCTGTTGCGCACCAGAGTATCATCTAGTAACTGTACAATTTACTGTAATAAAATTCCAAATATTCCGTTACATTCCAGAACTCGATACAAATATTAATATAAATCTTTCTGGAATTGTCGCTTTGAGGACGGTATCGAAATTCGATAGCATACCTCATTAGCCATAGCTATATCGCAATATATTGCATAATGTAGCCCAAGAGCATGTCTTCAATTTATTTGTAATTCAACACAGAAATAAATTGTTTTACAACTTGTTTCCAATACTGCAAAGATGGTATATCTTTAGCACGTAACTTAAAAAATATAAACTGATATATCATCAAACCTCTCTTCGCTAAGAGGGAAACAGTAGATAAAATCATAACTTAGATACAATCTCCTTGTGTAAGTGTTCGTATTTATTTGATTACTTCATGATTACTTCTTAAAATATTATAACAAAATAATATTAACTCCCTTATTCATAAACGCTATTTAAGTTTGAGCAAGACTTTAAGCAATGTATATGGAAATATGACCTCAAAAAACCCTATTCCATGTTTGAAATGCGGCATATCTGTCAAATTAGACAACTTCAGGAAAAATATGCTAAATATCAAAATGGGGGATGATAAACAGCTGTTATTTTGAAAGATAAATCCAAATTATAATAAATTATAAATACATTTCTTTATTGCAACTTATTGTATGAGTAACAACATTAAAACGTATGCTACTAAACTAGGAGAAGTCCTGTATTTTAGTCGGCAACGATTCCTCCTACTGTTACAGTGCAATTTCTTAAGCTTGGGTACTATGGTAACTATTTAAACTTTTTAAGCTTATTATTTTACTATTATGTGGACTTGTGAATGATGTGCATGCTGGTAAAAATGTAAGTGATGTGTGTGTTTGTGAGTGTGTGTGCATGTTGATCATGATGTGAGTGGGTGGGTGGGCATATACATGCATACATAAGTACACAAATATATATATTTATACCCAATTAATTAAACAATATTATTTTATAAAATCCTTGGTCTCTTCCGTAAAAAGTTCTCCGTTAATTTTTTTACGTTTCGTTTTGTGACGTTGTAAATATTCATTAAATTCAGTTTGGCACTGAGAGCATTAAATTTTTGACTGGCCCAGACTGTACGGCATCTCACTTGAGGGCACACCCTGAGTGCTCCATGCAGTGTACTAAATTAAAACTGTTTTATGATTAAGGAAATCTTAAGCATTACTTAAAACTTAATTAGTTGATTAGCTAAATAATTCTTAAGTAGTTGATTAAAGTGTTTTTATGAATAAACTTGTAAGTCTTTAATGTCCATGTCAAACGTTACGTACACATATTTGTTATATTTCAATGTACAATCTCTTTATAAAAAGGCATTCTTCTAACGCAAAAACAGGCTTATATTGTTTAAAAATTGAAGACGGGCTCTTCGCTCTGCGCCCGCTGCCTACTATCAAAGGAGCAAATAAAATTTCACATTCACAGATATGACATTCAAATATTCAGAAGCGGCCTTACATTAGGCTTTTATGACCGTGAAAACCTTGTACGAGTCACGCAACGGAAACCTTTAAATGCACTTTAATTCGGTTCGCTAAGACTCAATTTAGTTTGTTGTCCTGTGAAGTTATTAATATAACGTATTCTTGAATGGGTTTCGCTTCTGGTTAGACCTACAATTTCCAATTTTTAAAATTGCATTAAATTTTAATTAAATTTCCATTATATTCTCCAATGTTTATTTCTGACCATGGTTTACTTGGCCTGAAAAATCAGCAGAATTTCCAGTATTGCAGAATTTTTTTTATTCGAGTATGCATGCAAATTTAACGCTATTTTTGATTTACAAAAAAACTGGTTTGTTTTGTTTACTGAAAGCCAACAGAACCCCATATTATTTTAATAAAGTCAACTTTAACAATTGAGACTTTCCTAGCTTCAACTGAATATGGAGCACCCTATTCATCATGTTAAGTCAACCTGACTTCAAATAGTAAGAAACTTTTCCAATTAAAAAGAATGTCGCAAAAAATCCACAAACTTACTTGTCGTTACGGTATTCGCCTCACGATTCAGTGGCTCACTGGCGGTAGCTTCCCAAGTTTATAGAGGTCCGGAATGTTCAAGATGAAATCTCGATGGCTTAGGGAAGAGTTATCATTATATTTTATCATCGGAATGTTTCCATATTTTGGCGATATTATAAATTTGAGTACAGTTTCTAAGCGTCGAGGAAGTTCACTTTGTGTAGAAATTTTTTGGAAAGTGTTATTTCGAAAATAAATAAATTTAAACCAGTTATTTAATTTTGAAAGTTAACGACACAATTTTCATATAATGGTGCAGCATAATAATTTCACTTCTTAGTAAATATTTATAGCCACGAATATACTCGTATAAAGTAATGAAAAATTATAATGAATAGATAAATATATCTATGAGATAAAATTATTTCATAATATTTTATACGGACATTTTTTTAAAATATTACATGACTATTAAACAAGAATAGAATAACTGGAAATAAAAAAAATCACATTTGTTAACCATAATAAAATACGACAATATTATGATATATTGGTTCCTTGTCACTTTAGTTTATTGTGCTAAGTAAAAAAAAGTATAATGCAATCAGTTTTGTATAAGTTGGCGTGCAGTCAACAGTACGTAGAAATAGTCTTTAAACGAAATTAAAAATAAAATTATATTGTCAACTCCTGGAACCACGATCAATCTCAATAAAATAAAACTAACTTAAATTCCCATAAAATACATGAATAATAAGCACTGTGAATTCGCAATGAAATATGAATTCCCTTTTTAACAAAACTTACTAACGAGTTTTTTGTTGGCTAAAATACATGAATAAATTTGCGACGCCATCTTGAAACTTCTAATTCCCATAAATGACTTTCCAAATAATAAAGTGCTAAATAAAAATTCTACGATTGGCTACGGGGCTCGTAGCGAATGATTACAAAGCGATTGTGAGTGCTACGGCTTTTAAAAGCGCTACAATCTTTGTTCGTAGCAGTAATCGTTATCGTAGTTTTATCGTCGCTGTAAAAATATCTGTAGCTGGTAACGAAAAAGTACAACCGTAACGAAGAACAGTCAGCCCATATACAATATTTGAAATGGGTCGTAAGTCAATATAAAGACGACTGATTTCTCCAAGCGTAAGTATTTCTTTTCTTTGTTTTCACCATTTATTTCTGTAATAGTCTCAGTACCTACGCCTTATTTTACCTTATCTGAAAATATTTGGAGTTAAAGTGAATAGGTACTTAAATTATACATCGTATACATCTTTAGCAATCAAATTGAATCGTGAATTTAGACCTTATGTACACTAAAATATGTAGACAATATATTGAGTTCATATTGTTTTGCACTTTGTGTATTACCTACTTACTTCGAGATATGATGTTGAGTTTATTCAAGTTACACAATCAATATTTACATTTATTAATTATCAAAGCTAGAGACGACGAAGTAGAAAATATAAAGAAACTGATAATTTACAAAAACATAATAAGGCAATTTCCAATGATTAAAATGTAGTGTATTATTCATAATGAATATAGTTACAACTTTGTGGGTTAGTTAATGACATAATAATTATAGTAATTAACCGCCTTCGATACCCGCACCTTGATAAATTAATATTATTACGTAGGTACTATATTAGCATACTTATCTGTGTACGCGCCAGTATTGTTTGTATATTATATTGTTTGGGCGCACACACAACCCTCGCTGGTAATGGCTCTTTGATGAGATTTATTCACGGAAGCTCGAGCGTTCGTCAAATAATGTTTACATAGATGACATTCGAATGAGTATAACTTTAATAATGCCAGTGGCTGTGCAGAATCAAAGGAAAATATTTGCACATGAATAATGTTGTCATTAATAATCGACGACCTCCGTGGTCGAGTGGTCTGTACACCGGGGAGAGATGTTTGTGAGATGACTACAGGCATTTGTTCACCAGTCTTGGTTGTTGTATATTTTCTGAATATTTATATGTATCTATTAAATATATTTATCCGTGATTTAGTATCCGTAACACAAGCAGCATTCGTTGTTTAAAATGGAGCTAGTTAATAGGTGTGAATGTCTGAGGATATTTATTTATTTATTCATAATAATGTTACTAAAAATTTCTGCAACTTAGGCCCAATTGCGCGATCGAGAGTTAGCACTCAACCCTGGGGCAAATATATTGACAAACCCTGGGTTAGGCGCACACTCTCGATCGTGCAATTGGGCCTTATTGAACAACACAAGTATTTAAATGAGTAATAGACCTGGTAACGAAATTCAATTCATCTCTTAGATGTTTTAATTATAATTTTAATCTGCACCATCCTACTTTCAGAATTAAAATAATATTGTTCACCTAACGAAGCACTGTACAAATCGCCATTAACCGTTCCATTACAACAACTGCCACATAAACTTAATATGATTAAAACACACATACATATAATCACGACTATTATTCCCTAAGATTTAGTCAGCGTGACAGGTGAGCACGTCGCCGCTATAAGGTATTAAATGGTTGTGCAGTTCTTAGTCCATTAGTCGCATTTTACAACACCCAAGAAAAGAGATATGTTTGTAGTATTCTTTTGATGAGGCGCTACCACGCGGATCATATTAGGTCCTTACCTATGAAATTGGTGTTTTGTATGGAGATTTTGGGGAATTTTGCATTTTCCATACTAACATTTTATCAGTTTTCTTCACAACGACAAATCCAGAGTTAATAATATTTGGCATGTATCATTAGACAAGCTTTAGTGATATGTGTAATATCACACTTCATAAAAATTATTTATCGTTCTTAAGTGAATGCAAATAAAATGATGTATTCGGGAGGCACTTAAAAAGAGTTGTCTCCGTGTCCAATTTTAACACAATTAAACTTACAACAAATTATCAAAACAAATCAAAAGAGCTCAAAAATATTGTCTATTTTTAGACGAGGTAATTATTTTTTAGGAATACTCTGAATCTTAATAGTTACAGTAAAAATAATAATACAGAATAAAAACACCAATTTCATAGGTAAGGACCCAATATTATTAAAACAATAATTAAAACAAGAACACAAAAAGAGAAGTGATTAGAATAGAACTACTAACACTACGGAAATAGGATCAATTTAAAAGTAACATAAGGAAGACTTCTCAATAATGCCTATTATTATTACTACCGGCATTTCTAAATGTTTTATGACTATATAAATTCAAATAAAAAAAGAAGTCGGCTACTACTATAGTTTAGATTGGATTTTTATTGGAGGCTTCAAATATTAAAAAAATACTTTCGCTCGGCTTTATTCTTCATTTTTAGATAAATAGAGAGATAATTAACAGAATTACAGTTACGAGTATGATTTTACAAGTTGAGGTGCAAAACATATATGTTACCGGAATATATATATATATATATATATATTCCGGTAACATATATGATTACAACCACAGTCAAAGCGCTATGTGGATGTACTTGCTACAAGCGCTCGCGGCAGTGAATTTTAAGTCTTTTTTGTCAATTTTATTATTTAAATTTACTTTATGTATAATAAACGTGACTATGTATGAATGTTGACGATTTTAAGTGCTATGTTTAGCCTATGAAATAAAATTATTTTTGATTTTGATTATATATATATGTAACATAAGCCATTGTATACAATTCCTAGGAAATGTGTTCCTAGGGTGGGTAATCTGATAGATGTTTGCTTCTACTGTAAACAATATTTTTTTCAATAATCACCTTGTCTAAATTAAGTAGCGAGTACTGAATAGTATATAATATATCCGGATTTATTGCTTTGGCTGTAACATATACATTTTCTAGGAATTGTATGCAACTCTTAGATTTATACATTTCCGATAACATACACAAATATTGAAGGCACAGATATACATTTACATAGGTGACACAAATGCATGTACTGCGCGAGTCCGAAAACCACGACAAAACGTCGAGGTTGACCGGCTAACTAGACAGCGCGCGTCCGCCTCGCTGTGATAATTGGCGGAGTGGCATCGGCGGTATCGGTATCATTCAATTAGTTAAATAATAATATTCTTTTATTTGCGAGAATATGGTTAAAATGATCTTACAAATATAGTTTTACCAACATATTCTACTGAATATCAGTGTGCAAAAAATTTGGATACAATTTATAAAAATCAATATGAGGATGAACATGTTCTTAACTTATACAATCAGTCATCACAGAAGTTACAGCCAATTCCAATTAAATAATAATGATGAATAATAATCACTGTCCAGTTGGTAATGGCTAAGAAAATCTAAAATAAATATCTAATGTCAACTGAGAATAGTAATTATAACGTCAAATAAAAAAGGGTATGATTAATAGTAATGTCTCAATTCATCATTTAAAAATTCACCAACTGTGTAATACATTTTGTTTAATAAATAATTAAATAATTTCAACTTAAATTTATTAAATGTCAAGACTTTAAAGTCATAAGGTAATTTATTAAAAAATCTTATAGGCATTCTTTGAAAACAGATGCAGTTCTTGATTCGGAGTAAATAAATTCTCCCCGTATCTGCCTCTATAGAAAATGCAATCCTTATTCCTTTTAAATACGTCATAGTGCTTTTAGACAAATGTTGATATTTCAAATATGTAGAGACAAGGTAACGGTAAAATATTTAATGACTTAAATAATGACTTACAGCTATCTAAATATCGTGCACCACAGACAGACCTAATGCACCTTTTCTGTATTCTAAAAGCTCTTATCATATCAACAGAATTTCCCAACAAAATAAGCCAATAACGCAGAACAGACGAGACATAACCATGGTATGCTACGAGGGCTGCCTCCTTCGATGCTATTTGTCTATTTTGTTAAGAGCATAAACATATCTATCGAGTTTTCCAATTATTAAGTCAATGTGCGCTTTCAATTACAGAATTTGTCCATAATTATACCTAAAAATTTGGTAGCAGTTTCTTTTTCAATTTCGTAGTCATTATAAGTAACACGAATATTTTGCTCTGTGCTGTTGTGTGTCTGAAATGAGATATATTTTGTTTTGCTGAGATTGACGTTCGGGTTATTATCTTCCAAACACCCTAACTTTAATGAAACTTTTTAACTGCCTCTCTGGTCTAGTGGTTCACACCACCGGGTGTTGGCAATTTAGTGTTGTTGGCAATATAGTGGTTCACACCATCTGGAGGTCCGGGGGCAGAAGTTTTTCTGCTCGGTTTGGTTGGTGGTACGGCTTCTGAGCCCGCCTGGCTAGCTACCACCGTCTTACATAAATCTATCGCCATAATAACAATGTTATAAGCATTGTTGTGTTCCGGCAATCAGACGTAAGATAGCCAGTTCCTCAGTTGTTGAGGATTACAGGTGAAGCTCGCTTCCACCTTCGGCCTTATCGTCACTTACCATCAGGTGAGATGAAGGCCAGGAGCTTACCTGTCATATGTAAAAAAAAACATTCATTAGCAATCTGTTCAAGTTATATTGTTGACTTTAATTTTTTATAACAGTTGTATCGTCAGCAAACAAAATGCACATCTGATCTGTAATGTTGGGTAGGTCATTAATATAGTTGTATAGGTATTTAGATCTCCCGTCTCAAAATTGCGGCTGTGACGTCACCGCAGACATTAAAATGTTGACATGCTTGGCTTCAATACAAATCGTGTATCGTGTATATTTCTAAGTATTATATTTTTGTTGGTTTTTCAACATTTATTGAACCGTCGTTTTAGCTCTCCTCACTCCGCTTTCCGGTTGACTGGTAGAGAATGCCTCAAGGCATTAAGTCCGCCTTTGTACGTCGTACATAAAGATTAAATAAATAAATAAATAATAAATAAATCGTTATACTTGCGTTATATATGTAAATGTATAACTGTGGGTTACTCTGACGAGGCGCCAACTATATACAGTAACCTATACTTGAATGTGATTAGTAACCAAGTCTCTGGTTTATTTATACAATATTTTTCCTCTTCGAGGTAACTCAAAGCTTCATAAGCATCTTTTATGCTGTATACCGAAAATCCACGTCGAATCTTGATCTAAATTTTAAAATAACCTGCCCATAACTCAGGCGCCTGGTGTCGCGCGGCTTGTCGAACCCCGGACGCGGTAACTTATTTGCAAGTCAAATCCCAGATAAAAACGGCCAGATAATGGGAATTTATGTTCAGATACTAGTAGACGATCAGGAAATAACGATTAACTCGGACGTTACTAAGAAATATTACAGAATTGAATATCTCGTTTAAATTGTACAACTGTTTGAGAATCAGGCCAGTGTCTTCAAATGAGTAAAACATATAAGATAATAGTAAAGTTTAACTTTCATGTTTGTAGGCGACGCAAAATGTTAATATAATATTTTATAATATTATTATTTATATGCAAAAATAGTAATAAGGTTTCATAAATCGCAACCTCCGCGGGCGCGCGCTGCACCCGCGGCCGCGTGCAAGGAGGTTACGATCAGCGCCGCGAAAAAGTTAGCGATCGGCTTTTGTTGTTGTAAAATTCTCCCATGTAGGGAAGGCAAAGGGAACAGAGCCCATACAGCCAAGTCTTCAGTATATATTTCTTCAGTAGTTTGCATTGAAATGCTAGTGTAATGCATTTCAATGCATCTTGCGAGAGTTTGGCGTCAGACGATCGATGGCAGACACTGTGATGCTACTTCGATGAGGTGGATTACCACGTTAAAAATCTCATCATTTTTCACACCACTTAACGATTATTTCAATGATTCTCCATATTGCTCATCATTATTGACACTTACTACACAAAACTACACTGATTTTACGCAACAAGATCAACTCCAAAACAATATTACAATCACTGAAATAAAAATCACGTCCGCCATAGGTGGATACCGCCAAAAACTCCTCGGCTTTTGTTCTTTCTCTTGTCATTTTTGTCGTCCGAAAAATCCGCGCGCTATCTTTTATAATTTCTTTGTTTTGTTTATTTTTCGTTAATGTATTGTAAATATATAAAGTAAACAACCTGTAAATAGTGTTTCGAGTTTTTATTTATTCGGTGGCACCGGCAACTCTTACAATGTTTATACTTAAATATATAGGTGTAAACAGTATTATCATAGTAGTCTAATTTACTGAATTTAAGTATGAACATACTATCAAGAACGTTATAAAAGTTATAATTTCAGAGGAGAATGGTACCTATAGGAAAACATGTTATATGTGTATGGCGTTGCCGAGTTGACATCTTTAAGAGACGTGAGTTGGTTCAGTTATTTGTAAATAGAGAACTAAGGCACACTGAAACAATTTATAAAAAGGGTAAATTCACAAATAACTGCATATAACACTTAAAGATTATATTATCAAAGGTAAGGCTACTTACAATAGTGCCTTTGCTAAACTTATAAAACTTGAACATCAATACTTGAATTACAACGTTACTAGTTTTTATAATTTAATTATTATCACCTTTATAGTTATTATAATATTTATAATGATTTACGTCGAGCGAACCGCTCCAGACGCTGACTCTGATACGAATGATATTTGAGAACAAAACAGTGAAAAAAAAACGTGCGGCAAATTAAAAAAAATTAAAACAGAAACAAAGAGAAAATGGCCAGAGAAGAACGCAATAACAGTAAAGAGTCGCTAATACTGATATAGCACCTCGATACAAGCTCACGTCCCATAAACCAGCCCTAAAACCGACTGCTACACACTAAAAATCGTAACGATTTGCCTACACCACACTAGGCAATCTAGGAGGTGTTTTAGGGCGCTCCCCACCACTGCACCGAGTTGGCCCGATATTGCCTCTGATTAAAGGAACGCGAGTAGAGCACTTTCAAATTATAAATGGTAGAATAAAATAGTTGAAGAAAATTTTATTGAAAACTTTCTTTTAACTACCATTAGGATGCTAAACGCAATACTGTAGTAATCAGATGCTGTAGACATTAAATTCTGAATAATTTAGATTTTCTTTGGAATATCTTTGAATTTCAATAAACTCTTTAATTAGTATCTCTAAAAACCTACATAAATAGAATAACCTATTGGTACGCTTGGCCAAAATATTGGTTATCCACCTTACAGTTCGAAATCATTCTCGGGTCATCAAGCTATAAGGTTTATTTTCCCTTGTAAAAAATTACTGATTGTTGTTGTGAAATTCTCATTATTTAATATTTAGTTTTACGGCTCTGGTTGCAGGACCTTTTGAGCCACACGTTAACAGTAGAACACTTTTCTACAGTAGTTTGCATTGCATGCATTTCAATGCATTTTGGGAGAGTTTGGCGTCAAACGATCGATGGTAGACACTGTGGTGTTACTTCGATGAGGTGGATTACCACGATAAAAATCCCAAACTTGACGATTATTTCAATGATTCTCCATATTGCTCATCATTATTGACACTTACTACACAAAACTACAAAGATTTTACGCAACAAGATCAACTCCGAAACCATATTACAATCACTGAAATAAAAATCACGTCCGCCATAGTTGGATGCCGCCAAAAACCTTTTGTAAAATTCTCCCATGTAGGGAAGGCAAAGGGAACGAAGTCCATACAGCCATGTCTTCGGTATTTATTTTTGTTTTCAGTATTTGTAATAAAATGCTAGTGTAATACATTTCAATGCATCTTGGGAGATTTTGGCGTCAAGCAATCGATGGCAGGCAGACACTGGGGTGTTACTTCGATGAAGTGGACTACCACGATAAAAATCGCACCACTTGACGATTATTTCAATAATCCTTCACATTGCTCGTCATAGTATTCTTATTGAAGAATAGGATTTATTTAATTAAAGCACAACAATAATAGCATTTCTCATTTCAATAAAACGATACCTACCACAAAATTCATATTTCTCTGATACTGACAAAAAAGTTAGAGATAATTTTGTGATTGGTTTTTTTATGGGATAGGGGGCAAGCGAGCTGACGGGTCACCTGATGTTATTGTTCACAAATAAGTCAGCAACAGGTTTAAATTACATTTTTCTTCCGCAAAATTATTTGTCGGTGTAAAGCCATTCAGTTCATACTCGTCTCATAAACGCTCTTCTGTGATCTAATAAACTTCCTTCTTCTCCTTCATGAAAAAAATACATTATATACTGACGAATATTATATAATTAAGGAACATAATATGAACACGCTTAGTATGGATGTGGATGGACCTAGAATGAGAGGAAAACCAAAGTAAGTAACAAAAATATCTTATATATATTATATATAATTCAAAGGTGACTGACTGACGTAGTGACATATCAACACACAGCCTAAACCACTGGACGGATCGGGCTGAAATTTGGCATGCAGGTAGATGTTTTGACGCTCAGAAAGGTAGATGTTATGACGCTTAATTCTACCCTCAAGAGGATAAAATAGGGGATGAAAGTTTGGTTAAAACTTTGTCAATTTAAAACCGATCGGGCTGAGACTTTGAAAGAAAATAAAATGGTTCCCGTGTGATAGTTAAAAAATCATAGTAACTGCAGACGTAGTCGTGGGCAACAGCTAGTCATATAATAAAGCTTAGAATGTCATGCACCTTTATGTGCCCTACGACGCAAGAACACTTTCTTTATTAGGGTTTTGTCATGTTTTGGTATGAACCTTATTGTAATTTCTAATCACTAAATCCAAAGTGGACAACCACTTTTTTGGCACACGGTACATAATCCCATTCTACAAGCTCCAGAATTATGAAATTAATTCAGCCATAATTAACCCACAATGATTATCAGAACAATTAAAATTCCTTCCCGGTAATCCGTCCTAATTTCAGCGGAAAAAATCCCGCTGATTTAAGCCCTGAACCCACGGGAAATCCTGTCCCGAAAAAGTTACCGAGCCGTCAAACTAATTTCACGGTGTAAAAATAACAGTTCATTCTTAACAATTGAGACGAATTTATTTGAAAAAATATCGAACTACTAATGCGACATGATATAACATACGAAATCGTAGCGTGGATGTCCTGCGACAAAATGGCATTACAAATCAAATCAAATCAAAAATATCTTTATTTTATAGGCTTGATATACAAACACTTAAAAACGTCAATTTATAAATTAGTGAATCTACAATATTCGAAGGTTGGAATGGATTGGATGAGATCGGCCGAAAATTTTCAGCGGTGGCGTGCTTTCGGGGAGACCCATGGCCAGCAGTGGACAAAACAAAAAACAAATAAGATAGATGATGACTATATCACTTATTTTACTATCGTCATGCCACATATCTCATCAACTGACACCTTTTGTACACAATTAAATCAATGGTGTCGTGTCAAAACAGGCTTAGTGTCAGTCCAAGGGTTCTGATATTTTCGCGTCTTAATCAAACAACTCGAATGGTCAGACTCGCCCCCAAGTCTGACCATTCACAAGGCAAACGCTATTTGTTGTAACTGTACTTAAAATTTCAAAATTAGGTACAGGCAAAAATTGAACCGGTGAGTTATTGCACGTGCAGTGTAGTTTTTTAAAATCTGCTATCGCTGTCTTCATCAACAGTTCAATATTGAACAAATTAATTTGACTTAGATAAATCTAATCTAAATTAAAAGTTCTATATAGCGATATATAGGTAATTACCTCTCCCCGCACCGAGGGGATACACGTCCACCGGAATTATTAAAACCAACCCTTAATAACCACGCCTATCGGCCCAAACAACACACATAAAAACTTTGGCCATAACACTGAAATATTCCAATTTAGTTGTCAAAGTACCGGAAGACTAAAAGTAATGAAAAATTCTGTTTTGATGATAAATTACAGAGTTTCGTATTCGTATTTCGATACATAGAGATATTTAGGACTAAGGGTGAGTGTTTGGATCCGTAGTAATTATTAACTCAGTAATTAAATGTAGACCAAGGGCGTCAATGGAAACGCCAAAATGTGTGACGTGACGTGTGAGCTTGACAAATTGTTGCGAAGAAAATTCGAAGTAATGTACTATCGAACAAGCAGATTTCTGACCCACTTTGACAATACAATCGATTACACTGTGTAATGCGCTTATGAAGTTTATACGTACGCTTCCAAAGAAACCTGCATACAGGTAATATATATTGAATTTAAATGTTACGGTACAATGATAGCCGCTTGTGTTACATTGTATTTTTTTTCTTTACTTTATTTCTGTATTTTTATTAGTTGCTTTAAAGAATTTTATCTATCTATGATATTATGGTGGGTTGGAATAAATTTTTCGATAGTACATCAGCTGTACCGCCAGCCGCTACTCTAATGCCAGCATCGTGTTGCGGTTAAATTTTCTATGGTTTTTTATATTTGAAAATTCAATTCGACAATAGACAAGCTGTAATATATTAAGTTCCACCTAAAGTCCATACTTTCCCCCAATCAACATGGTTTTGTAACAAATAAATCTACTATCACCAACTTGTTAGAATGTAGTAACTACTTATGTAATGCTTTCGCTAAAAACAAACAGGTGGACGCCATATATACCGATTTCTTCAAGGCTTTCGACAGGGTTGACCACAGTCTCCTCTGTCGGAAGCTTTGTGGGTTAGGTATACACGGTTCTCTATTGCGATGGGTGGAATCATACCTGAATCATAGAAGTCAGCTAATCGCCTATAAAGGGATATCTTATAATGTGTATCGCAGTGGGTTGTAAAGGAAGCAGAGAGGTGTAGTTTGTAGATAGAATTTATTAAAAGATATAAGGCACAACTGACACATAGAAAAATATAAACAAATTTAACTAGGTAACCAGTGTTGCCTAGTACATCGACACCATAGACACCAACACTTCCCCTCAAACGTACACCATCACAACCATTCATCACACAATAACATAACTATATCAAAACACAATATCAAAGCACTAACATTAACTTACAGATAACTAAAACTATGTTAAACCTAAAGCTGAAACACATTTCTCAAACTTTATACGGCCTAACGGCTTGGTCAGAACATCAGCTACATTTTCCTCGGTGGATACATACTGTAACTGAACAGTAGAGTCTTCGACACACTGACGAGCATAATGAAACCTTATATCGATGTGCTTCGTACGTCTATGTGCAACCGGGTTCTGAGCAAGCTTAATGGTGCTCTGATTGTCAACATTGAGAGTTACAGGTTGCGCTGGTACTCGCAACAGCGATGCAAGAAAACCTTTCATATAAGTAGCTTCTTTGCATGCCTCTGAAAGTGCGATGTACTCCGCCTCTGTGGATGACAACGCTACGCAGGATTGCTTTTTACACTCCCATGACACAGGGTTTCCACTTACCTGAAAGATATAACCAGAAAACGATTTTCTGTCTTTCACGTTTCCTCCCCAATCAGCGTCAACGTAGCCGGTAACATTTGTAAAGTTGCTGGCACTAGTTTTGAATACCATGCTGTAGTCAATCGTTCCCTGAAGATAACGCAGCACCCTCTTTGCCGCCTTCATATGAACCTGATGACAACATGAATTGTATTGAGACAAGAAACTAACAGCAGCCGAGATGTCCGGGCGCGTGTTACTGGCTAAATAGTTCAATGCTCCTACCAACGACTGGTATCTGAGCCGGTTTGGGTGATCTAATACATCACTTCCTTCCCCTTCAGCCAAGACCGTGTGAAGATCAAGCTCCATAGGAGTCTTCACTGGTTTACATTCCGCCAGACCAAAATCAGCCAACAGTTTCTTTGTAAAGTTACGTTGTGAAACTCGTAACGTACCTTCGTCTCGCGTAAGCTCCATACCAAGAACTTGTCGTGCCTTGCCTAAGTCCTTGATCTTGAATTTCTCTCTCAGACTATTCAAAAGTTGATTTTTCTTCCCATTTTCACTATAAAACACCAAAAAATCGTCAACGTAGAGAGCAATGTAAACATTGTCTTTGTAATACAGACAACTGTCATATTTTGACCGAATAAATGACAATGATAACAACACGTCATTTACTTTTTCGTTCCATGAACGCGATGCTTGTTTGAGGCCGTATATTGCCTTCTGTAACAAACAAACTTTTTTGCAATCTTGTATGGAGCCTTCTGGTTGTCGCATATAAACTTTTTCGTGCAGTTCACCATTAAGAAAGGCTGTGTTCACATCAAAGTGATCAATTTCAAAATTTCTGTGAACAGCCAACGAAAGCATTAGTCTTATGGTTGATCTCCGAACAACTGGTGAAAATGTCTCGAAGTAATCAACTCCATAAGACTGCGTGAATCCTTTCGCCACAAGTCGAGCTTTATAGGACTTATTCCCATCGGCATCGAACTTGTATTTGAAAATCCACTTGCATCCGACAATTTTGGCTCCAGGTGGTTTGTCCACAAGCGTCCAGACCTTATTTTCATACATAGAGTCCATTTCCTTTTCCATGGCCTCTCTCCACTTCATCGTATCTACTCCACTCAGTGCTTCTTTGACAGAACGAGGTTCCTCTTCAGTGACGAGACAGACCAAATCCTCGCGATCGCGCAATCTGTTCCGCAAAGGATATCTAGGCTGTTCCTCTGCAAGATCGGCATCACTCTGATCGTCATTGACCTCCGAGTCCTCTGTCAGCTCTGCGGTAGTGGAAGATGGTATTACCAAGTGTGAGACAGGATCTGGTTCAGCTGGCTTCTCATGTGCAATCTCCCATGTAACAGAATTCTCATGTCCGTTTGAAAGCCCCAAGGGTGTCACATGTTCTGAAGTATCGCTAGTAACATCTGTATCCTCTATGAAAATGACGTCTCTTGCCTTTATGACATTGCGTGGACATTGTATGTCAGCTAAACGGTACCCCTTTGTATCCGTACAATATCCTACAAAACGATATTTTTTAGCTTTCTTGTCCCACTTTTTCCGAGCTTCCTTTGGAATATGCGCATAAGCAATCGATCCAAAAACCCTAAAGTGACTGACAGTCTGAGCTTTATTCGTCCAAAGCTCCTCCGGAATCTTCCCCTGGTTGGCAGAATGTGGCAATCTATTTTTAATGTAAACTGCAGTATTACAGGCTTCTGCCCAATACCGTTTACTTAGATTATCTCCCAGCATAGTCCGAGCCATTTCCACAATCGTTCTGTTAGCTCGCTCTGCAACGCCATTTTGTTCCGGTGAGTAAGGGACTGTCAATTGATGTTTTACTCCCTTACTTGACAAATATTGTTTAAACATAAGATTGACAAATTCTGTTCCGTTGTCCGTTCTTACTGCCTTGAGTCTCAAGCTTGTCTCGTTCTCCACATGCGTCACAAAGTCCTTGAAGTACTTCAAGCTCTCAGATTTTTCCTTGAGAAAATATGCAAACATTTTCCTCGTGAAATCGTCTATTATGACAAGCATATAACGAGAACCACTGTATGAACGATCTGACATTGGACCACAGATATCCATGTGTACCAATCCTAACTTGTCAGTTGCTCTATCTGCTTCACCTACTGGAAAAGGTAATCTGTGTGACTTACCCTTAATACAGTCAACACAAGGTTTCATTACACTCTTCCCAAAATCGAGACCCGGTAGCTTACGTAAATCCCGTTCATTTACATGACCAAGCCGCCGATGCCACAACAACAACGAGTCTCCAGCTTGAACTGTAGCCAACGCCCCATCTACAACAGGAAAACAATTATCAAGCTTGTAGATACCTGAGACTTTACTAGCAGTCGCCACAAGCTTACTCGATATGTGACCTACCGATTTGTGAAACATGTTACAGCCATCTACATTAAAAACTACTTTCCATCCTCTCTCTACTAATTTAGATACTGACAAAAGATTTACTTTCAAGCCTGGCACATACGTAACATCCCTAATGGGCAGCAGAACCCCATTCAGTCTGACCATAATGTTACCTGTTCCCTCGCTCGAAATCTTGTCATTATTTGCACACGTCACATCATTTTTACCACTAACCTTAATGTCTCTAAACCACTGTTTTTGAAAAGACATATGATTCGATGCACCACTATCAACATACCAGTATTCCGAGTCAAATGTGTCACGAACACTCAACGAGGTGATTAAACCTGTATCGTCATTCCTCGATCCTGTGAGGAGTGGGCATTGAGGTTTCTTGTGTCCTTTTTCACCGCATTTGAAACATTTCACAGGTTTCGGTTTCGTGATCTGCTTCCTGTTTCTCCCTTTAGCATTATTAGATGCCAACGCCGAATCGCTAGTCGAAATGGATGCGCTGCCCTTGCTAGAGTCCTCCTGTAACAACTTCTAACGAACATTCTGTGAAGTGAGCATCATACCTGAGTGTTCCATAGCCATGCGCATAGGCTTATACTCATCCGGTAGACCTCTCAGTAGTATTACCGCTACAAGTTCATCATCAACACAGTGATCGATCTCTCTAAGTTTCTGAGTATGACTCATGACAGCGGCGATATACTCATGCATATTCGTATGCCTATCCAGTCTTTCGTCTAATAGCGAATTCAAGAGACTTATCTTTCTGTTAAAACCCTTGTCCTCGAAGACAGCAGCTAGCGCTTCCCATGCTTCCTTCGCTGACCTGGCCTCCTGTACGTATGGGTACAAGTGTGGCTCAACGTGAAGACAAATGGTAGCTAGCGCTTCCTCATCTTTTTGGATTCCAGAAGGATCATTTGAGTCTGGAGTAACCGACGTATAAATGAAAAGTTTCTCACGTAACAGAAGCATTTTCACGGCAAACTTCCATGATGAAAAATCTTCGATTCCGTTCAACTTCGGGATGGAGAATTTTGTGAGGGCCATAACCTCTTATAATGTGTATCGCAGTGGGTTGTAAAGGAAGCAGAGAGGTGTAGTTTGTAGATAGAATTTATTAAAAGATATAAGGCACAACTGACACATAGAAAAATATAAACAAAGTGTAACTAGGTAACCAGTGTTGCCTAGTACATCGACACCATAGACACCAACAGGATATTATCTGGGCCTGTTTCTGTCACATCCGGAGTCCCTCAAGGATCCATCTTGGGTCCGTTATTCTTTAATGCTTTTATTAATGACCTTGCTCATCGACTAAAATGTCCCAATTTATTGTACGCGGATGATTTAAAAATATTTTCCATAGTATCTACTACTAGTGATGCTGAAATTCTACAACATGACCTCGACGCTGTTTCTAAATGGAGCGAGGATAACAACATGTTATTAAATGTTAACAAATGCTTCACATTAACTTTTACTAAAAAAATTAACAAAATATCTTATGAATATTTTGTTAATGGGCAAACGCTTAATAGGCAAAATCACGCGAAAGACTTAGGTGTCATATTCGATGAAAAGTTGTCCTTTCGTGATCATTATGCCTACATTCATAATAAAAGCTCAAAAATGTTAGGATTTATCCTTCGCAATACCAAACAATTTAAGAGGGCTCATAGTCTCATATATCTTTATGATTCTCTTGTTCGAAGCATTTTGGAGTATGGAGCGGTTATATGGTCCCCTTTCTACGCAGTGCATATTAATCACTTACAACGCAAATTTTTAAGAAGTGTTTCCTATCACCAGGGTTTACATCGCAAATTACCTCACTACTTTGACAGATTGGACAAGTTTCATATGCAAACATTGGAAACCAGGCGTAAGTATTCTGAACTAGCTTATCTTCATAAAATTGTCCACTCCGTTGTAGATTCCCCATCTCTGCTAGCCTCAATTAATTTCATTACGAGTTATAGGTCCCGTGATTGTCACCCTGCGTTGTTCTCACTAAAGGTTTACCCTAACAAGACATCCTACTGTAATCCAGTGGTAAGCATGTGCCGCCTGTACAACAATATAATCCAAGATAATACTGATCTCGATGTCATGAACTCTAGTCCTGGTGCCTTCAGAAGGAGTGTTCACAATATTGTTAAGTAGTTTTTATGTATATAACATTTATAATAAATTTTGGTGTACTCATTGGCGAATTTCTTTTAATGTTAATCAACAAGTTTTCGTAATATGTAATATGTTCTTATATAGAGTACATGATTGTGTTTAATTGCGTATACAAATCCCAAATTATTAGTTTTTTATGTAAGTTTGAAAATAATAATATGTATTGTTTATGTCACTGTATAGTATACCTATATTTAAATTACCTATTTATTTATATATCTTATATTTGTCTATTATTAACATATGTCATTATTGTCTAAAATTTGATTCACAGAACGATTGTAAATTTTAGGACGCATGTTGTTGGAGTACAGTCTGTACCCTATATTTATTGCTAATTTATTGTATGTACTACGTAACTGTACTCTGTTGTGTGTCTAAATAAATAAAATAAAAAAAATAAAAATATCACGAAGTCATATGTTATTGGCTTGGTCCATCGCCATTAGTCCGAATTTAACCTACTGGTCAACCTGACCACGGATCAAAAAACCGACCCTATTTTATTACTATTGGAATCTTGTATGTTTGACTTGGGTATCGCTTCCAGCGTGAATATAAATTATGAGAATTAGAAGATTGAAGTTAATTAACACATGCTTCATAATGTTGTATTCCTGCGACCTCAATGAGTTGAATTGTGAGAGCGTTATGTTAGAAACACTGCGGCTCGTCACTTATATGACTTTAACTTGTAATTTTTTTTAATTAGTGGGGCCAAACGAGCACATAGTCTACTGACATTTACAACACTGGAAGAATTGCGATGCATTGCTGGCCTTTATAAAAGAATATGCACATAACTCTTTTTTTAATTATTAGACTATTCCGTAAAATATAAATAAATAAATATCCTCAGACATTCACACCTTTCAACTAGTCCCATTTTGCAACTAAATGCTGCTTGCGTTAAGAATACTAGATGACGGATAAATATATTAAATAGATAAATACACATAATTATTCAGAATATACATAATATCATACATATATAATGAACATCCAAGACTGGAGAACAAATGTCTGAAAATTCATCACCCAAACACTTGCCTCCACTGGAGATCGAACACAGGACCTCTCGAGATGGCGACCGCCTTGAGACCGGCGTACAGACCACTCGACCACGGAGTAGTTTACCATTGCTGTATAAAAAGTTATATTTATTAGGGACAAACATATAATTAGTCTTACTCATACTACTTCTTTATGATATCGCGAGTGCACAGTGGTCCGAGCTCCATATTTATGGAGCCAACGTCAACAAAACTGTGAACAAATGATTTCCGTTTCCGCACACCGTAAAAGCACCGTAGTGAAACTTTTTCCCATCTGCCGTGACCGCACAGTGTGCACTCTCTGTAATTTATGGCCATAAATCTGTTATATTTCAACTGCATTTCTAAATTCAAACATGCGAAAACTCTAAATTGAGATGCAATCGAATTAATGTTACACCACTGAGACACTCAATCAATCTCAATTAATTTTAATTACTTTTATACTGCCCAAGCACAAGCTGAATTTAACTAGCCTTTACAAAATTTCTTAGATCTCTATCAATATATCAGTAAAACTGCAACTGGAATAAAAATGAGCAATAGCTTGTGCGTGAAGCGCAGACACACGGTAGAAAAAACTAGTAGTTTTGTTTTACTTTGGGAAACCAATAAATACATTAAGGGATTGTATAATTTAACTGTTTCTTGCTTAAAGATTATTCAATATAGTTCTATTTAAGCCTTACGTATATAAAGAGGTACATAATTAGCAATTTAATTTACTTGTTACAAATCGTCATAGGCGACCTCCGTGGTCGAGTGGTCTATATGCCGGTATCAAGGCGTCGCCATCTCGGGAGTTTCTAGGTTTGATCCCCAGTGGGGGAAAGTGTTTGTGTGATGAATACAGGCATTTGTTCTCCAGTCTTGGATATTTATATGTGTATTATATATTTTCTGAATATTTATCTATTAAATATATTTATTCATCATTTAGTATTCGTAACACAAGCAGCATTAGTTGCTTAAAATATGGCTAGTTGATGGGTGTGAATGTCTGAAGATAATCACTTATTATTATATTTATATACATTTCAAGAAGGTATTCTGCATTTTAAGAGATTATCATTCGCATCCATTGCAGCTGCACCAATAGAAAATAACACTTCGTCCCAGTACTACCTAGAATCTAAAATCTCTGGATATTTTTATGTTTTCTTTCTGTTCTGTTCGCTGGAATAGGAACTTAAAAATAGTCGAAATATTGACGACACAAATAAACCGGCAGAAGTTTTCTAACGTGACAGCTTGGACACGGCAGCTCGAAAAGTCTAACGGCTCAGCCACGACTTCGAAAGGCGAGCGACTCGGTAGGTGAATTCTCTTTTCATTGCTCGCTCGACACGGGCGGACGCGGGTGACGAATGTCTTGAATGTGAAATGGAATAAGAATTCTTCTGCCGCTCCGCCCGCTGCTTGTACTCGTGGCCGAGCCGCAAAGCGGCTTTATTTTAATGGACTCGAACTTAGGAAGTACTTCAAAATACCCATATTTTCTTCTGCTATCACTCAACTTGAACTTTTTCAACTCTGCCCATTTTTAAGCCAAAGTACTTTGACTAGCATTTTTGTAAAAGAGTTTACAGTATATAATAAATCTGCTTTTACCGGTTAGTTTCGGTAAAACAAGTTTTAGTGTACTTTTTTTTCATTTCGATTTTAGTAACTGTTCGAGTTACTATAATCGTTTTCAAAATTTGATAACAAAGCAAATGTTTTCGTCATAGTTATATATCATACAAATTATTACAACATCATGAGTGTGTGAATAATCTTGTAGGTATAGTTGTATTGAATACGCAAAGCATTATCTACTTTTATTAGTTGATAGTTGATTAGTTGTTTTGTTAGTTGATTCCTCTAGCACCTAATGCAAGTAAGGTGGAGTTGGCTAGGCCTCTGTTCTCTTTGCTAGATATTTCTGCAAATGGACTCATCTACTCTTTATCATGTGGTGGTTCTGAGTCGTTTGCAGTGCTTTTTATAAAAAAGACTGCATGAGAAATATTCAAAAAAGCATCCCAACAACCCAACCTCGAATCACAGCTCGTTTATATTAATAACCAGAGTTAACAAAATTAAAACTTCCGTAACATTATGCAAAAAACAAAAGGCATCTCGATTTTATAAAAGGGTTTACTAAGGACAAATTTCCTGCATTAAAAAATTGTCAAGTTCGAAGTGTCCGCAGATGTCCATTAACATACAAATGGGGTGCGAAACTTGGCATCGGACCGGACGGCTAACGCGATTCATTTGCGGCGCACAGTGGGTCAGCTCAGGCTTCTGTAGGCCAAAAATAAATTAATTTCGTATCGTTTTTTACCTCGCTACAGCTTTTGCAGTTGAATAATAGCGCGTGGATAATTAGAATACCCAGAACAGGTTATAGATCTATAATATTTTGATATTGTGCGTCCGAAATGGACAAACACTTGTAGCTTGTATTGACACAGTTTAAACAATAAAGTGCTTTATTGTTATGGTTTTTTATTATATCTATTACATACAACATTTACTATTGAGCGCGTTTCCTGATTTCGCTTATTATACGATCCTGGTACAGTTCCTTCAATTCCTCCATTCTCATTACTAACTTTATATAATATGCCCTTTGGGTGTTTGAGATGAATTTGACCGGGACCTTGGCTGTCGAAATAATAAATTACCCAAAATCAACAACGTGATACGTTTAAAACAAAAAGCTTTTAAGTACAAATAAAGCAGAATTAAAACGGTTTTGATATATACAAGCATTAAGCACCTATCTAATCTCACCCAGATTACTTTAATTAAGATACCCATGCAATACAAAATTTATTAACTTCACATACCATAATGTCTGTCTCCAAAGAGATAGATAGAGGCGCAAACTCCCACGTCAACACTCAACACCCTACAATTACCAAAATCAAAACGAAATTTATCATCAAAGCGAAACCAAAAGCGCCGTTTCTGTTAGTCACAGTCAAAGAGGTCCCCTTTCATTGTTTATTAACAAGGCACCTCATTTCCTTTTAAAGATGACAGCCAACCTTTACTACGAGTCTCATCATCAAAGAGATGCGACGCGATACAGTTTTATGATGAAGCGCGGAAATAATAAAACGTTTTTATCTTGTATCGCATAAAAATATGCCTCGAAGGCGGTGACAGAAGATAAATAGGCAGGATTTTCCGCTTACGTTCACATCCCTGAATACGTCCCCCAATATTCCCAATATTGAAGGCTTGAAGAGATTAGATTATGTATTTCTCATAGAGAATATAAAAGAAATTTGTTTAATTCAATTAAATAATGTTTGAGAGATGCACAGCGAAATAATTTAGGGGGGCCAGGCTATTTACTATTTTAGTCACAGTTAAACAAGAAAGTACCATTGTTTGTTTCTCCTGCCGGCGTCGGCGCAACACGTTTTCCTCCTGAACTCTCTCCTATCACTTCCCATGTCACTCCTTCCTCATCATTTTAACATTAACCAAATCCATGGATCTTCTTCTCTGTACACACCCTTTCACCATAAAATTTATTAAATGAACATTAGGTTAAATGACGTCCCTGAGTACGGCCGAAAGTCTGGAAAAAAACAACAAAAAAATCATAAAAGAATAATAAAAGCGAACAGCGTCCGCGTCAGCGTCTACTTTACAAGCGAAGCTATGGTAATAAGGATCATTTGATAAAAAAATATAAACGCTTAGCTTAGCGTGCGAAGGTAAGTTTCCGTTTAATTTCAGCAAATTAGTAAAAACCTGAAGCCAGGCACTATGCAGTGGTCAGCCAAACGTCGGATCGTTATCAAACGTTAAATATTACCGAGATTAACACTCACGCTCATGGCTTCAACTAGCTTTTACAGAAAAATACAGGGGAATCTAATTTCAAAATTGTATAACATCGTTTAAATATACCAATTTATGTACCTATAATATATGTATGTTTCTACTTTAAAGATTCTACCCTAGATACCTTTATACTATCCTTCTTCTGAGCTTTTACTTAATTTAGGCTAGCGAATTGGTGTGAAATTTTGATTTTTTATTTTATGTTTTATTTTTTCACCTGCTATTAATACTGTAAAGGAACGATCAGTCTGTTTCTATTATTATTGTATAGCTCTATTTATTTGTATGTCATAGTAAACAGTAAAACACAAAGCTTTTTTATGTAAATGGGGGGCAAACGGGCAGACGGCTCACCTGATCGTAAGTGATTAGGCGCACAGCTACAACACCAAAAGACCTGCAGATGCGTTGCCGACCCTTAAGGAGAGAAAACGAATAACGTTCCGACAAAATATAAATATAAATATAAATAAAAAATAAAAATACACATTCCGTCACGCAGACTTTACTGTTACGTAATTATATTAATAACATTCGAATATTTTAATTTCTTCGCAACTCACAGCACTCGCATGACAATGTCGGTCACGGTTAGGGTTATCAAGCATAGAAAATTGTAAAATAAAATAATTCCAGAAAATATGGTCGTCTCCTTCATACAAGCCCGAACTACATATAAGTAAGGGGTACGGGTTTAGTACCATCACACGAAGAAATAAGTACAGAAGAACTCAAGATCACAATAAAGAAGTTACTTGTCGAATACACTAATCTATTTAAAATATTAATAAAATTGTCAACCCTGGATCATTTCATTAAAAATAAAAGCATCAACGCGATACGTGCATCTCGATGAACACGACAATACTAAAATGAGAAATATTTTACCGTGAATTTTATATTATAAACTACAGTGATAAAATATTAAGCTTGTTTTATTTTAAATGGGATTCCGCTACTAAATGTTTTTAGATTTCAATCGGCTTAAATGTATCAATCGGAATACGTATACGATAAAAGTAGCTTAAAGACTCATAGGTTAAAGTGAACGAGAAAAATAGAAGCTGACCTCTTTCAACTTTAAGTAGGTTCTGCACTGTCTTTCTATTCCCTTCTCCTCTGTCACTCATCTGCTCAACGTCCACTTCTTCAGACGTACAAATTTATACAAAACAAGTAAATTCTATAGTAGCTCCTAGGTGTTACCTAGTCTCTGGTACAGTCTTAACTATACCGTCTAGTCCACGGCCTATCTGGTCCTCCAAGCCGGATAACACCAACATCTTTACATCTCTGTCAGAAAAAGTTATAAGTTTCTCAATCTACCGGACAAGTGGAATGCTTCCATCGGGAACACAGGATCTGTTCCGACTCCGATCACCTCTCGCGGGAGGGACATAAAATTTACATGGAAATGAGTGCGGCCGGCGACGCTTTATTAACATATAGATACAACGCAGAAGAAAGGAACCCCCATTTAAGTTATATCGGGCACTTTGGGAGTTTTGTTTTTATTTTCAGCAAAAGTTGGGACAGCTGTTGTATTTTTAATATAATCATGCATATGGCTCTCAAGTCTCATGATATGGGGCTTTTGTGAACATTTGGGAAATAAAACCAAAACGAAATGGTGTGTGACATTTGAATAATCGTCTAATTTTTTTCGAATAGTCTATTCATGTCATTCAACCCAGGGGTTCTTGTTCCGCTTCAGCATTTTTTCGTCTTCCATTATTTTCTGTCGCTTGTCAGCTCAGATTCATCCTTTTTTCTTTTGTAACAGATTATTTGGGATCACACATGACAATAACGTTGTGGTTAAAAGCATTTTCTTTATTTCTCTTTATATTAATACCTCATTTCATGGGTGAAATCTGCTTTTAATTCCAAATAGATTAGACAACAACAACAACTATAGAAGGCCGCCCGTAATAGTTAAGTTTATTTTCAATGCCTGTCCGAGCATCAAACAGACTTAGGTCAATTATAATATTATTTAATTTATAGAATAACAAACGCGTAAGTAGCTTATTGATAGGTATTACGTATCTGAAGATACTAATTCATTAGAGGAAAACCTTCAGACGTACACACACATTATCTACTATAAATAAGTCGTAAACAGCTTACGATTCTTGGTTGTGGATACTAGGTAATATAATAATATGAAGAAATTTATCTGTTCAGTATAAATATTATAATGTAAACTGACAAAAGGACAATGCCGATTTTTGTATGAAAGCCTGTGCCATGTTGCTTTTACATGAAATAACTTTTGCTGGTTAGCTTATCGCTTAATATTATCGAAGGCATAAAGCGGTTTTGGTTTTCCAATCCTGAAATGCTGAAATATTTCTCAAAACTGTATGTAAAAAACAGTGGGTCACTAAAAATATTTGTGACTTAAGTTTTGTACATATTATTTACGTACATTAATTTATCATAATTATTCTACACAATAAAGTGCATACGAGTGTTACCTTCATTTTTACTATTTAGACATCAAATGAAAAATCCTGAAAAATCTAGTAAGCAATAAATAATATTGATTGATTATAAATTCACTGTCGAGGATTTGACATTGACGATTATTATGTTTGTCTACATCATAATTAGATTCGATTGTATTTAGAATCAATCAATTGAATAACTCGATTCAATTGTATTAGATAGACGAATAGGTCAATCATTTAAACTCTGAAATCTATTTTAACACCGAAATCTAACATCGGATTTCTTTAAGTTCATCATTTTAACTTAGGATATCATTTCAATCGTCGTCTATAATCGATCGTTCTGCGGTCGATTTATTTTCAAGTTTATGGGCCCTGGATGGGCAGTACCATTTTAAGTTGCTTAATTTACTAAAGGAAAATAACTTTTATTTGTAAAAATAAAATTCTTGATAGCCAAAAATGCACCCGGATGTCAAAAATTTGGATAAATTTTATAACATCCCGTAAACCCGGATTTTATGTTAATTCTAATTTTCTAACGGTAATCAAAAATTATGAGGAATAAATGGTTAAAAAGCAGTTGGTACAAGATTCGGCATTCTCCTTTAAAACATCCATGACCGAAGAACAATGTATTGCATTTATCAGAAGTGACTAGTCCTTGAAACAGGCGTACAAATGACAAAGTCACGGAAGTCATCGAAACATAATGAACATGATAATATCAACACGGCTACATCCCTTCGTAAAAGATAGAAGACGCCCACGTTCTGCTTGACAACTAATGTCCCGATATAACAAGAGGCGAGCCTGTTGCTACGCACCTAATTCTACCGGAAGCGATACCACTCCATAGTATAAAGCTATGACACTCCCCGCTGCGCTGTCCCGAAAATTTTGATATGATTTTTTAAGGACAGAGTGATTCAAGGGACGGTTTGTAAGTTATTAGTATATTTAATTTTTACACTTCATCAGCATCAGCTGTTCATAATGAACCGCACTTAAGTTGTATTTAAACCTAGTACAAGCAGGGATTAAACTGGTGACCTTTCCCACCAAACGTCACAGTGGCGCCCAACATGGGGCCAAACGTCAAAGCGCGTGCGCGTCCGAACTATGTAACAAAACTTGTTATATAAAATGAATATATAACATTTCGTTGATATTGTAGACACTATGTATTAGAAAAGTTATCATCATCATCTTCAGCCTACCCCTGCCCAATGCTGGACATAGGCCTCCCCTAATGCACGCCACCGCTCGCGCTTTTCGGCCGTTCTCATCCAGCCCACTCCAGCCAACCGACGAATACCGTCATCCCATCTGGTCGCAGGGCGTCCTACACTACGTTTACCGAGACGCGGTCTCCACTCGAGAAGTTTACGGCTCCAACGGTCGTCAGTTCTACGGCTGGCCAAAAAGCCAGCCGGCTAAAAAAGTTATATGGCATAACATTAAGGGTGATTCGATTCTTAAAAGGTGACAACATTGTTATATCGCTTATGTGTACGGTCTTGTTTTAAGTAACAATGTTATATGACGGCGATGGATGGCGTAGTTTTTCTTTTTCACGAAATATTGTAAAATGTTTAGGACATTCAAAAGCATGCGCCAAGACGAATCTAAACTGAATAAATACTTTTGATTATTTTAAATAAAACCTTGTAACACAATGTGTTTGTTTTATGTATCAAAATTAAAATAACATGTTATAAAATTTGGACTCACTTTCACACTGGCGCCCAACGTGGGACAGCAGAATAGAGTAGCAACATTGCCCCGATTTTCGTCTATCGCTACCTTTACAATTAACACAATACCTAATTCAAATTACTGATACCTTCTCCCAAACTCGCGAGCCACAAAAACAATGGGTCGGCTTAGCCAGCCACAGTTCGTTGACAAGACCGCTTTTTGTTCGGTGCAGGTCTTTTTGTTCAGTTTCAGTTCGAGTTAAGGCTTATTGATTACATTGTAGCTACTGACAGACGAGGACCTTTGATTTTAATATTGAAAAAGGAAGCAAGTCTTGTTTTGGTTATTGTTTGGATGGGTGGCCGTAATTTTAGATTCCTATCAGGTGGTCTTAGTAGTTTAGCAGGCACATTCTGGTTCGCATAATATGTTATCAGAAAAATCTATCTGTAAGCTATGTTCTCACTTAAAATTAAACACTTACTGAGTTAAGTATATCATCGGACAAACGTCCAGAGTAAATACCACAAAATTGACGTTCCTTACCTGAAACAAAAATATTTATTGTTTAATAACAAAATCACAATAGAGTAGTAGATGGAGGTTAAAATTTATTGTAGTACGCAAGTATCCGAGCTCCTAACATAACGTTTTGATAATAGGGTCAAATAAATTGTTAATTAGTTTTAATACAGCGCAGTGTAGTACTACTCCCAAGAGAAAATGTAGGTGACCGCGGAAGACCTGCGTCGGATGTTTGCGACAACGACACGTGCTGAGTGGCTTGCTGTTTAGTGTCAAACTCAAAATCAAAGTCATTTAATCAAATTGGTATCATCAAATACACTTTTGACAAGTCAAAACAAAATAAATTATAAGTAAGTATCCTAAAATTGACAATACCACTACTTTTTTTTCGGCCTGTTCACTACCGGGAGGCCTTGTCTAGAGCAGATACAGGCAAGAAACTCTGCAAGGGTTCCGTCCTCCCTTTACATCAATATGTTCTAGAACCTAATCAAATTTACGTGTATTATATAATACTGATGAGGAGTATGGATCGTAGCACTACCACGCTACAATGCGGGTTGGTGGGTTCCTTTTTTTATTATATTGTAATATTTCTTGATGTGTATTATGAAATGTAAAAGAAATAAACTTATTTGTTTTGAATGTTAGTATGGGTGTATATATTTATGCAAATAAAATGTAAATTTTTCTTCCAAGGGCCTCTTCCAGGAAGAAATCGAGATTTAGTGATTTTTTGATATTTCAGCAATAGTGGAATTGTCAAAAACTGACAAAATCGAGTTTCAAACTATGTTTTGAATATCCTGAAAGAGGGTCTTAATGTTTAAACAACATCTTATCCTAAAACGAGTCTTCAAAGCTAAATGACAGGATCAACGATTTTATTATTATGTCCCCGTCATTTTGTAGCTGCTATCGCGGAAATTTACTGAATATAAAATTATGTGACACTTCGAAAAACGCGGATCTGCGAAATTTATGTTTGGTTTAAATTCAGGAACATCGTTCGACAGTCGGACATGTCATGGACGCGTCTATTTTGAATAAAACCGATGCAACGGATGTTGGCAGAATCATATTATTAGGTTGCAAGCAAAATGTTTTCGGAAATATATTCACAATTTTTTTATCTATAGTTATTAAAGTGGTTTTTATTTATAAGATATGTTAACCCCATTGTATCTTATCTTTAATTATTAGTCTATGAAACTATTTAATTTCTAAGTAAAGTTTCATGTGAAAGTATTGTTACCGTGTGTGACCGACACCAATTGACATAGCCTGTTAGCTACTTTTTGAAATATCCACCATTAAACTTAACATTCTTCCTTGCAATATGACGTTCATCCCTCAAATAAAATTGAATCTTTAATTTGTGTTTAATACTTTTTTTTATGTAAGGAGGGGGCAAACGGGCTGACGGCTCACCTGATGGTAAGTGATTACCGCCGCCCATAGGCAACTACAACACCGGAGTAGTTGCAGATGCGTTACCGACCCTTAAGGAGGGATTAGACTTTCTTAATAAAATTTTGAAGGTAACATATTATATTTAAAATACAAATGCATATCAATAGCTTCAGTCCTGTGAAAGCTGAAAACACTATCAACAAATCCAATCACTTGCAAGTCTAAACTTCGGGCAAAGAGTTGCGGAATAGACGCGACACCACGGTCGCTTCTCACAAACTTGTTTCAAACTACTGAACTACGGGAAATTTGCATAAAATAGATTCTTAGTGGGTATAACTTTTCCACATGCAATAATATACAGTCAACGGTGACGTGAAATACAGTAAAGAAATGTGAACGATAAATAGGTAAAATAGAATGCTCTGCTTATTTCTTTATAGAATAGATGGTAAACGATCTACGGATCACCTGGTGGTAAGTTATTAACATCGCCTATAGATAACCGCAACACCAGAAGAGCCACTAAGATATCTAAGTCCATTTTAATAATAGGCAAGCTTGTTGTCATGCACTGTGCACAGTATGAAGCAAGGTATTTTTTAAATAATCAACTTCAATTCAACTTAAATTTTATTTCTAAACTCAATGGTGCAGACGGTGATCAAACTTGTGTTTTTTTTTATAAACGACAGGTAAGCTCTTGACCTTCATCTCACCTGATGGTAAGTGACGATAAGGCCGAAGGTGGAAGCGAGCTTCACCTGTAATCCTCAACAACTGAGGAACTGGCTATCTTACCTCTGATTGCCGGAACACAACAATGCTTAAAACATTGTTATTATGGCGACAAATTTAGGTAACACGGTGGTAGCTAGCCAGGCGGGCTTAGAAGCCCTACCACCAACCAAACCGAGCAGAAAAACTTCTGCCCCCATGGGGAATCGAACCCAGACCTCCCGATCATCACCCGGTGGTGTGAACCACTAGACCAGAGAGGCGGTTAAATGGTGTTATAATATTTTATTCCTCGATCATCTGCAAGTCCGCGACCCAGCAACCAGATACCTCGAAACCCTCAATAAAGACTAGCAGACAACCATTTATCAGCGGAAGCAATTTAGTCCAGCCAATCCTGTGCGAACGTGAGCAGACTACGATAGGCCTTCCCGGGACACGGGGAATTGAACTTTAATGACATCACCTGTTCCGATAATAATGACATAAAGAATATCGATGTAACGGCAACCTACATTTTGTCAATAAGGGCTGAGATTGCACGTATTTTGTTTTTTTTTAAAGCGCTCACTTTATTAACGTCCTCAACATTACGTTCCACTGCTGGGTTGGTGAGTAGAAACGGATGCAATAGCCATTGGGACCAACGTGCCTTCCGAAGCACAGAGGAATTTGAGATCACAAAGTCACCCACCCATCCAAGGCCTGCGCATGGCGATGGTAGCTTTGGTTTCGATTTCGAAAGCCAAAGCGTACTAACCACTACGCCACTTTTTGTAAATTTGATCAAAATGGGAAATTGGGAACGAAAAAAAGGCTTAATCTATTATTGTTTCTCATCAGGTGGTATAGAATTATAAGCTGTGCTTCATACAAAAAAACTTACAATCACACCTGCCAACCAACCCAGCTCTTGAGCATGAGCATGAGTTCAGGATGAGTTGACGAGTCAAATATTCTTGGTAATTAATGTAAAGGAAAATATTGGGTCCTTACCTATGAAATTGGTGTTTTTATTCTGTCTTAGTATTTTGTCTGTAACTATTAAGATTCAGAGTATTCCTAAAAAATAATTACCTCGTCTAAAAATAGACTATATTTTTGAGCTCTTTTGATTTGTTTTGATAATTTGTTGTAAGTTTAATTGTTTTAAACTTACAACAAATTAAAAATTACAAAAAAATTTGTTTAATTGGGTAAGGACCCAATATTATTTAACTAAAGTTGAACTTCTTAATAAAGTTGTACAGTTCACTGTTAATATCACTTGTTAACAGGCTCGCCATCTGTTACATGGTACCTAACATATCTGGCGAAATGTGAGTGTTTAACACAATATGAAATGAAAATGAAATGAAATGTCATTTATTCACATAAAATAGAGTAAAATGTAGATGTTACAGTCAATTATGTTCAACTATTTAACCAGCACAGGGTATGTGAAAATTATATAATGTCAGCTATAATTAATTTATAATGAATTTTACAATTTCAATTAGGTATTTGTTATGTTTATGTTGTTTGTTTGTTATGTTATGTTATGTTTATGCAAAGTGGACCTTTTCAATTTATTCTGGAAACAAATCCCATAATATTCGTGTAAATCCATTTATAAATAGATGGCTTTAGTCCCGAGTACAAATGATCGTTTCAATCCCATGTAACCTTCCTTATAGTTTCGGGGTCAGGTGCAACGGAAATCCTAATCTGGCTAAAACAAACCTCTAGCGTTGGTTGCGAGAATACTGTTAATTGGAATAGAGAAAATAATCAAATATAATATACAACTAGAGAATGGAAACTGCTCGTTCAGAATACCCACAAAAACGCCCCGATATATTATATACCCATGTCTTGCCTTCCGTGAGAGAGACCCAGGGTCTGCCAAATCAATTCTCCGAGTCGTTCCCAGGGTCTTCCTATTTAGTCGTGCCCTAGGTATTAGCCATAACCATCTCCACCTTTCTGAACCTTGCTGCTACTCTTCATCTTGGCATTAAGAAACTAAGTTTATTTATTTTACTCAAATACGAATCACTAAATATCCGAGTGCCTCGTTACTTACACAGTAATCAGTTGGCGGCAATTTTGTCGACTTTTCGGATAAATTGAATGGAAATGATAGGATAATGAAATGAAAAAGGGATTTAGGACACAAATGAATGAACAATAATGATAATGGGTTGACATTTTTTGTCTACTAAAAATCATTGAAAGCAGTCTACGTTTTATATCTATTCCATATTTCCATTATAATAGGTAGATGTGGATGAAACGAAAGAAATAAATGTATATAAATGGATTGTAGCAAAGGAAAAATCTCTGCCTACCTCTATTAAAAAGGCGTGATCTATAATGTAGGTAAATGTATATTTTCTCTTCAAAAACATATCAACATGCATAAAGATTCAATGGAATTTGTTTTGAGAACATGAGTTTTTTTTGAAACAAACAAACTCTCGCGTAGGACCTTGGGCACTACTCACATAATGTCTACGACGAGACGAGGAGCAAAAAAAGGTTTACCTTGGTTAAATGAACACACGTATAATTTCCTCTCTTTAGTACATACCTGCGAGGATTTTACATTTACCCAGGCCTTAATTATCTATCATTAAAAGTCAAAAGCGACATTTTACCTTAATTGAAAAAAGCGCCACCTATTATCAATAATTTGCACTAATCTAGTCCTAAGCCGAAAGCTATCCTAAATATACACTTCAGTGTAATTTAAGTTCTAAATTAAGCATTCTCTCAAGATATTCATTAGGCATGCTTAATTAGTGATGGTTTGTCGAGAACGGTTTACATTACGAGATTAATGAGACGTAGAATTTGTTACATAACTAAGCCGTATATAGACGTTATCAATTACACTTAATCTTAACTGTGCTAATTCAGCTTTAAATATTGAGACAAGAATTGCGAATATTAGGATTCTAAGTATTATTATTATTTTTAGCTACTAGCTTTGACTTCTTATGCGTGGAAATTAGAATAACGTTCATAAAGTTGTATCTTATGTGTCCCTCCTTAAAGTAGGCAGAGGTGTTGTCACAAACTTTTTGCGTGATGTTTTTAAGTCGCAATTGGCAAAATAATAAGGTGCGATATTCATTAAAATCGGTACCAACACTTTTTAATAACTTGTTCAGTTTTGCGTAGTCTCAATGTTGAACTTCCTTCTGCACAGTTAAAAAACTGTCACTATCAATTTAAATTATTCCTAAATCTCAAGCGATGGAACTCAGCGCGTCTCATAGCGCCGCCATTATGACGTCATCGCGACGTCTCTTGACGTCTCGCAACGCGAACGTGACATGACGTGATTAATGCCGCTCTTAAGCCTTTAGCGACGGCTCATGACCTTTTAGTTTGGTGCGAGGACTATTAGCACTGATAAAATAAGGTACTCGGAAAATCGGACACAAAAATAGATTGAAAATCTACCGCCATATTATATGTACCTTGAAGGAAATAAAACTCCATATTTGGTACAATAAAAAACTATGGCATGTAACTACACTTGCCTTATATTACAATTAAGTAGAAAAAGAAAAAAAATTGTTACCATATGCAAGATATTTTCAGCTTTTAACACTCAATAATCTCGCCTTTCTCAGACTGAGTAAGGATGAGATTACAACTCTCCATTTTTTACGACCTGGCACACATCTTTTACTTCGCTGTGTTTAGGATTACTCGGTGCATTCGCACAGGTCTTTCATTCGACGACTTTTTATAACATAACTTAACATGATTATCACGCCTCATTTCCCGAAGGGGTAAGCAGTGTAGACACCAACATGTCCCATAATAATAATATGTTTTTTGTAATGTTTTATTTTGATCCCCATGTAACAGGTGGCAAGTTGCCATGCCCCGGGCACAATGTGAGGCAAGCGATATTGACAATCGTATCGTTGTCAGCCTATATATGTCCCACTACTGGGACAGGCCTTCCTCACGAAGAAACACATGAGGAGTAAGGGCCGTAACACCACCACGCTGGCCCAATGCGGGTTGGTGGGTAGAAACGGTCACAAATGCGACCGGGTTTAATTCAAACTCAATGGTACAGGCGATGCGATGGTATCAAACTCGCGAGTCCCGCGACTTCTCGAACGAGTAGTGCCCCGTCCAACCCAAATCGGCTACCGTTGCCTATAACAGTGTTAAAAACTCGTCAACTCATATCCTTCCTTCTCTATTCTTCTTCTTCTCCCATTACACTTTACCCACTTCATCTGCATGATCTATAAAACTCTTCAAAACAACTAAAGTTCCCTAATTTGAGTATTCTTCCGTAATCTGTGTAGACTGAACATACATTGACCAAAAACAACTTCTATTGCAAGCGAATAAAGGCGTTAATGGTTCAACGCATGTTGTTGCTCACTGTACGGCAGCCGGAACACCGGATGTCTGATTAGGGCGAGCTAATTCACGGCGAACGTGACTTGGATGTGTTACTGCCTTTATTTATGTTTAGTGTACTCTACACTACAATTCACGGGACTTTATCTTTTAATTACTTGAGAATGAAATTAAATTATTTTTAGAGTAAAATAAATAAACAAATATCTTCAAACATTCACACCTATCAACTAGCCCCATTTTAAGCAACTAATGAAGCTTGTGTTACGAACACTAATAAATAAATTAGGTCCTTACCTATGAAATTGGTGTTTTGTATGGAGATTTTGGGGATGTCTGTATTTTCCATACTAACATTTTATCAGTTTTCTTGACAACGACAAATCCAGAGATAATAATATTTGGCATGTATCATTAGACAAGCTTTAGCAATATGTGTGTGAACACGCTTGATAAAAATTATTCATCGTTTTTATGTTCATGCAAATCAAATGATGTATTCGGGAGGCAGGTAAAAATAATAATCTTTGTGTCTAGTTTTAACACAATTAAACTTACAAAAAATTATCAAATTAAATAATACGAGCTCAAATATATGGTCTATTTTTAGAAGAGGCAATTATTTTATAAGGATGTTCAGAAACTTAATAGTTACGGACAAATTGCTAAGACAGAATAAAAACACCAATTTCATAGGTAAGGACCCAATACATGCCTGAAAATTAGAACAAATGCCTGAAAATTCATCACCCAAACATTTGCCCTCACGGGGGCAAGTTAAAAACAAAATAAATGACTAATCTAAGCTTAAAACAGGGAAAGGAAGCAGGGAACATGCTGCCAGCACATCTGCTCCCTTCCTCTTTCAATCCTGTGTCCTCTAAAACAGGCGTGAAAAGGCACTATGCAGGCCGGTCAGGATGGCTGATGCTGTGTTTCTTCGTGCCGCAGCAGCTACCCTTGCAACTGGACCTGACTCTCACTCAACACCAGGTGAGACAGAGTCATTTGTTGGGTCAATTATAAAAAAAATTAAGCTAGTGCACTCAAGGTAAAGGATACTTGGTGGAGAATATTTCACTGTCAGAGATGACATTATAAAATTGTACAATTAATATTTCTATCTGACAAAGACTGACATTCCTATCATAAACTAGCTGTTGCCGCGAATTCGTCTGCGGTTACTATGGTTTTTTAACTATTCCATGGGAACCTTTAAAATTTCCGGAACAATAAGTATCTAAAATGTAGACCAGAGATACAAGATATCACCGAGAAAAATTTCATTGAAATCGGTCCAGCCATTTTGGAGATTAGTCCGTACAAACTGACAGAGAAACAAAAAATGGAATAAAAATGTTTCTGGTGTTTTCCTTCTTTTTTCCATCCCCCTGACTTGGTTTTAAACATTTTCTATTTCTATTTTCTATGTACAGACGTTCGATCTCTACAGTTTTATTATATGTATAGATTGCGAAAAGTCATATGGTGCCGGTCTAAAAATTCCCCCCACGACGTCGTGAATCACCACAGTTACTGTGCCTCGTGTAAAAAGCGACACGTTTTATCTTAAATCGAATTAGACAGTTCCATTGCACTTGTATCAAAAAATATCATACAAACCTCATGAATTTTTATGGCATATAAATTACTAGCTTTTGCCCGCGACTTCGTCCGCGTAGATACTAGCCTCAATTGGTGGAATTGAAAATTTTCTCCTACTCTACTATTAGAAGCAAAGTTCATAGTGGCGAAAGTTGGTCCTGCATTTGTCTGGGAGACATTATTAAAATTTTTAACATTCACCCGCATGGCACCCGTTCCCATGTACCAAATTTCGGTTAAATTGGTTCAATAGTTACGACGTGAATGCGAGACAGACAAAGTTTCTTTCGGATTTATAATATTAGAATGGATTTTTTATGTTGTTTCACTACTCTTAGGAGGACATATTACAGGGGACTTTAAATTAATTGTGTTCATTAAACGAAAATCTGCTAACTGACACTCGATCTCAGTGTATCATATAATCAAACCTACAATCAAATCAGTGGCGGTGGCAATGATAAAGCGCGACAATCTTTATTTTTGCTTCGTTTTTATTATCTCGCTTATTTGTCTTTGTTGCATTTGCATCCAGCGAAAGCGTGCTTAAATTATTACAATTATTACTTATTTACATTAACAGCTGTGCAGTAACTGCATGTAAAAATGTGAAGTGGTACAATCTTCAATCAACCAAAGTACCGCATCTATAACATTAAAAAAGAAAAATTCTTTCAAGCGCTTTTCGCTGAAACCAAAAATAGTGATTCGCAGACAACCTCAATACAAGCGGTGCACCATCCGCGTTGACCGCAAAAGCGCTTAAAGCAAAAAGCCATTACACTTGTTCCGCTGCAACTATTACCCTGCTGCTCGGGAGTAATTACATGGCAGTTTTCGCGCATAAATTATGCACGTTCCGCTGTCGGGTAAAAGGAAGTTATCATCTTGTGATAAATAATTAGTGGAGTCGACACGGCCATCTTAAAACATTAGCTCGACCGCGGTGGACTAGCGTGTCAGCTTTAAGGTTTTGTCATCTTTGAGGAGTAGGATTCAAGCCTTTGTGAAGGAGTTATTTGGGCAATGTATACAATTGTTTTGACAATATATATATTTTTTTTATCTTGAAACATTCACACCTATAAACTAGCCCCATTTTAAGCAACTAAACGCTGCTTGTGTTACGGATACTAGATAACGATAAATATATTTCATAGATAAATACATATAAATATCCTGAATATCTATCAGTATCTATCTATAAATATATATAAACATCCAAGGGTCGAGAACAAATGCCTGCAAAATTCTTCACCCAAACATTTTCCCCCACCGGGGATCAAACCCAGAACCTCTCGAGGCGACACCTTGAGACCGGCATACCGACCACTCGACCACGGAGGTCGTCTGACATCTCAACAAAAATATATGTTGTATTACAGTAGTTTTTAATATTTATGTACAATCAAGAAAAGAGCGTACTCTCACTTAGAAGGCTGGTAACGCACATGCTGCAGGTAATCACTTACCATCAGGTGATCTGTCTAATCGTTAGCCCTGTATTCCATAAAAAAAATCATCCTCCTACTAGACCAAAAAGCGCGTTAGCTTGTATACGGGCTTATCGTTAAGTATGAAAGAACTTATTTTTATTAAAAAAATCACAGTTTCAACCGTAATATTCAAATGAAAGACACAAAATAATATAGCACACAGCATATTAGACGTAAAGAGATGATCGTTCCAGGCACATTGGGTGGAAATCAAATCAGCTTATTCCGCAAAAAAGTGGTTTCCCAAATCAACGTGTTCTATTCAATAACCGTTCAATTTCACTTTATACATATTTGAATACACCCTCTTTGTACCCTGAAATGTATCTTAATCATAGGGAATAGGATAGATATTTTATATGTGCGTATATTAGGGTTGTAATACCCCGAATCTATAAACAAAGGCTAAAAGGTCATCAGGTTAGCATTCGACCTTCGCTCCTGATGGGATCATAGATAATACGTATCAGTAAAGTTTCGTTATGTATGTACTATTTATTATATACTAGCTGTTGCCCACGATTTCGTCCGCGGTTACTATGGTTTTTTCACTATCCCACGTGAACCCTTTAATTTTCCTGAATAAAAAGTATCTAAGATGTTTACCAGGGATATAAGGTATCACCATGCGAAATTTCATTGCAATCGGTTTAGCTATTTCGGAGATTAGCTCGAACAAACAGAAAAACCGACGAACGAACAGAGAAACAAAAAAAAATATTTTATCGCTTTCCCTCTATTTACATTTTTTTTTTATTGCGCTGACGGGCTCACACCTATCACGCTGAGTGCAGTCACTACTTGTTGAAGTGCGGACAATGGAAATGAACTGCTTTTGCGATCGTATCGATTACAACCACAGTCAACGAAGTACTTGTACTGTCCTGTGGATGTACTTGTTACAAGCGCTCGCGGTAATGAAGTTTATTACAATGGTTTATTTTAATACTGTAATTTTAAAATAATTCATAATAAACTATTTATTTGTAAAATGCATAATAATGTAAAATGTTGACGATTTTAAGTGCCGAACTTGGCCTATGAAATAAAATTATTTTTGATTTGATTTTGATTTGATGTTTTGGATGGTCTCTGACTAACCCATAAAGGATAATATTTGTGTTTATACGTATGTATGTATGTAAATTTCATCTGGAATGTACGGTCAGTTACAAAAGTCCATTCTCGGTAAAAATTATCGCATGGAGCAGCGCCCGCGCCCGCAGAAACATGATACAATTGCATTGAGTCTTACTCGCGATAACTTAAAGTTGAAATTTATTTAAGACAGTTTAGATATTTTCATATTTTCCGTGCAAGCTATTTTAGTTCTTAAGTAAACTGGCTCATTCAGTGAAGTAGTTAAGATTGTGTAAAATACAGTAATTTTATTCTTCTAAGAGTTTCATCTGCTAACTCCTGGGGATAACAGTTCGTTGTCAAAATGTGATAGAATATATCGAGTCACAGTACCCAGTTTTACTCATCTTACACTTTCCGCAGTCATTTTATACTTTAATTACTTCGTTTTTTTAAAAAAAACCTCAGCAAATGACTCCACACTACCTGATGATAAGCAGTAGAGGAGTTTATGTGTGAAGATAGTTAGTGCAGCATGCTGACATACTGCCCTAGCCACCCTCACCTTGCCGGCACAAAACATGCTTTTTCACGCCTCTTTTGAAGGAACCCATATTGAAAGAAAGAGGGTTACGTGTGCTAGTAAGGGATTCCACGCTCTAGCTGCGCGACAGAGAAAGGAGTCACGAAATCGACATCACACTTTCTCTGTCTTAATATGAATGTGTGACCATTACCATTGTGGGTAGGTTCCAACTGCGGACTAATGTGGGCTGATCTGATGTCCTCATCAAACCAAAACCCTGCTCACAATGTGTACCCTTTAAAATTCAAGATAAATCGTTATATTGGCAATATTTGAGGGGAGCTGCTCTCAACATTTTTATACATTGTCCTTGCAAGAAGGACAGTTATTCTCAATTTTTTTTTTACATATATGACAGGTAAGCTCTTGACCTTCATCTCACCTGATGGTAAGTGACGATAAGGCCGAAGGTGGAAGCGGGCTTCACCTGTAATCTCCAACAACTGAGGAACTGGCTATCTTACCTCTGATTGCCGGAACACAACAATGCTTAAAACATTGTTATTATGGCGACAAATTTAGGTAAGACGGTGGTAGCTAACCGGGCGTGCTTAGAAGCCCTACCACCAACCAAACGTAGCAGAAAAACTTCTGCCCCCATGGGGAATCGAACCCGGAGCTCCCGATCAACACCCGGTGGTGTGAACCACTAGACCAGAGAGGCGGTTTTGTCTTTAAGCTTCATGTTAATGTTAAATTTTTTTACGGTTTTAATATGTATGCATTCTAAAGCAAGATATTTCAAAAATCGCAAAGTTCTGACAAACTATCCAGATAAATATCGCGTTGTTTACAATACTGAAGCCAAACTACTTACTTCGAGTACACCTGCTCTAACTTTAAATCAAATAATAGTAGTTCAAAATAGTTCATTAACTAATCGGTATTCCTAGCTGCTATGATGATTACGAGTAACGGTTTTAGCTTAAATTTCATTAAGCAAACTTGTTTAGTCAGATACAGCGCTATTTTGCTGGTTCACAAATAATATTACAAGATTATTCGACATTATTCTGGTCAGCGCTGGTCCGTTGTAATTCGAGCAATGATTTAAACGATCCATGAATATAAATTAGCAGTGATGGATTTGTTTTGAGGTGAAGGTTGTCTGACATTCAATAAAAAAATGGGCTTAATAGAGCTTAAAGGGGGTGCAAAGAGATAGCGTTATTAATTTGAAAGTAAATCGGCGTTTTTATCTTTCAGCGCACTCATATTTCACAAAGGTAAGGTAATTCAAGCGTCTAAGGCTTGAAAAAATTCTCAGATTACCATAAAGTTCATTATGCAAGATTTAAAACTTGAATGATCTTTTAGATTAACTTTAAAGGTAATCTAAAAGATCATCCAGAGGAGTGTAACTGTCAGGGGACACTAAAAATAAACTAGTCTCAATCGTCAAAAATTATATCTTATTTTATAAATTGATGTTATGGAGAACCACTTTGGGATAATTCGACGTTCATAAGAGTATGTAAATACTGAACAAATAATTTGACAATTGATTATTAAGGTTTCTATGTAGACACAAACGTGGTTTTAACAAAAGTTATAATCAAGTACAATTGCTTACACAAAAAAATAGCAAACCACAAAAGGAACTTAAGTTGCTAACTGTGGGCGCTAAACCCAAATGGTTCGTAGTTTCTACCCACACGGGTTGAAACAGAGAAAAAGAATTATTGTATTCAGAGATGCACCTAGTAAACGCTGCAAACCACGGCTACGAAAGTAAGAACAGCAACTCACCTTCTGCAGCTATGACCCTCAGCATCACCGCCCAGGACCTTCGGCACTACTTCCGAGCACAACACCTTCGATAGAAGCGTAAATTTGAAGGACCAGCCCCACAACAGCGAGGCAACAAGAGTTTCTCTTCACCACACAATTTTGTTGTTAAGTTTCTCAAGCGGCAGCCTCCCAGTAGGGGTGGCTAGTTAGCCGAGCGGTTAGGAAGCGGTAGACCGATCAGCTCGAGAGTGCACGTCGGCCTGAGTCGCCGTCAATTTGTAGACTAACACGTGGAAAGCAGCGGGCAACGTAGTGGTTGCGACAAATGTTTATGTTAGAAATGTGGGTAGATTTATAATAACAAATAACTAAGGTAGTTGAGATTAAATATGAAATGGTATCGCCCAATATGGCGGGAAAAATAACTATCTATGAAAACACAAACTTGTTGTCAACAAAAGCTGTAAGCTCCTTATTTACCTCATAAACTTAACACTTACCACCAAGCTGCTCGATACAACATATTTCGCTAACAGTGACTACAGTCTTGGCGTAATAATCTCATGGCCTCATTATGGGCAGGCCACGTTGCCAGCGGACAGGCGGGCAAGCAATCGAGCACCGTTTAACGTCGTCGTACTTCAGTTCACATCGCGTACAAACTTTTTTATTTGCGTTAGAAGCTTAAATAATAAAACGTTATTTCTGATACTTTTCCCTAGGGGCTTTTCTCGTTTTTCATAGAAATTGAGATTCTTAACGCAACTTAAGTAGTTAAGATTTTAACAATAACCTATAATTCGGGTGCAGAGCTTGGCCGCGTTAGTGATGCGTCACGACATCAAACGCTCCAGCGAAGTCACTTTTCCACACAGGTTACGAGCAAAGAACTTTCGATAGGCAAAATTGAAGTTGATCCATAAATTTTAATAAAATCAGTAAACTAGACACATAGATAAAGAATGTAAGGGACGGATGCTTTTGTTGATTAAATATAGCCGATGTCGAAGTTTTATTCTCGCACTGATCGTTCGTCAAATCTTCTCTCTCTTATTTTGTCATATTGATAAAACTCGGTAAAGACAGCTATCCCTTAGGAGTGAAAAGGGTAAATGCTTTTCTCAATTGAATATGGCGACTGCCGAAACTCTATGCTTGTTATGTTAGTGCAAGCTTCGCTTAGATTGTTTAGTTTCTATCGCTATGCTTTGCTCGCCAGTCCGCTCGCTCGCTACCAATATGGCCTATGCTTTACAGAAGAGCCATCGGCGGCGGTTAGTCCGTTGCCGCGTTATGAGATTGCTGGCCCGATAATAATGTTACGATGCTATTACAATGTCCTTAGCTATCGCTCTTGCTGTTAATGTCTTATTGTGAGCTTAGGTACTAAGCGAGCAGTTAATGCATAAATGTTAATTTAATACGAGTTGAGGCAAAGTTTATTGATAATGTGTTGTATCATTACAATAGGGTACTCTTGACTAAACAATGTATAAGTTCTATATGAAGCTGTTAAATTGGCTGTCCACCAGTGCACCATAAATTATTTGTATCAGGTTAAGAATATAAAATAACATATGGTCACGCCTCTTTCCCGGAAGGGTAGGTTAAGGTGTTAACACACCCACATTACGCCATGAAATAAGTTCCCATATAACAGGTGGCAAACCTGTTGCCATAAGACACGCGGTATCCATAATGAACTATACATAAGTTTTATTCAAACTCAGGCAAATACAGGCGGTGGGATCGAACCCGTGATTCCCGCGGCCTCTCGAAAGAGGTGCCCCGTTCATCCCAACTCGCTACCGCTACTTATATCGGTAAAGAACATCTTGACAAAATAAAAACTCGCACACAGACTTTGCAAAAAAGTGATAGGGAAATTTAAAAAGAAAATATAAATATTTCATTATGAAAAGCGTTCATCCGAATACTTTTATTGAACCCTTAAAAAAGAATTAAAAACGCTAACTGGAAACGGGAAGAAGGAATGTGCATAATTAAATAGTGCAGATGTGCTTGCTACAAATTCCATTTCGCAACAAGGAAATTAATGACTGTAACTTCTAGTACATGTAGAAATACTGGCCAAAATAATAGTTATGGTTCTGTAATGTGAGTGAAGAATTTTAGGACGCAGAAAAACAAAGAGCGCTGTTGAACAAGAGTCTTAGTAACTATTAGAATAAAAACGAAAATCGTGCTCTTTATTAGTCTTTTCTACAATTGCATGCTGTTTCTCCTTCAGTAATTTCTGAAATCTTCAAACTGAAAAAGGCCTATTTCTTTGTTATTGTATATACCTAGCTACCTTCACATTATATGATACTATCATCTCATCTACATACGAACTATCATATGGTGTCGAATCATATAATGAACTTTATCAAAAATAATTCTACTGAGTGATGCTGCAACATAATGAGAAATACGACAGTTGAAAGACAATTACATCTATGCGGATGCTGTCCTACTCTCAAACAGAATTTCAATGCATATGAATTTGGATTTATGTAATTTAAAACACTTTTTTTTAATTATCAAAGGGCATTACATTTGAAGTTGCATTAAATCAATATTGATTTGTCAATATTGGGCTGGTTTGCGAAAGAAATTCAGGTCATACGCGAGTCAGGGAGTTTGCGTTTCTGGCAGTATGCTCCAAAGAATCCCACAGGGACGAGCAATATTCCACACAGGACCACGCTATAGTGCCTTATAAAGCACTTAGTTTAATGCAGTTATGCAGATGGGCGGGCGTAAATCGCACTTGCTCAAGACTGAGCTTATATGAACCTGTTACCACAATCCCGTGATATATGACTGCACTTCACCTGATTAAGATCTTGGTAAGGAATAGTAGTGAATTTGGAGTTAATAATAGTTCTCCAAAGTGACCAGTAAGGCGGCCAGTGCAGGCGCGAGTTTTTACGTCAAATTGTATTGAAATTTTAACAGTCATGTTAGAGTGTGCGCGTGGCTTTCGCCGATCGCCAACGCTGCTCTGAAACCACCCTAAAAATTGGCCATATTCTAATAGTTGCCATTCACTCTTTGTCTATGCCTTCTCAATGGCTGATAATATGAGCATTGGCCATAGCACTACCTCGGCGAGTTACCCAATCCAACTTCATGGACAGACTAGTTTGCATCAGCAAATAAAGACAATGTCTTTACGTTTTTTTAAAACACGAAGGTACTATACTGTTAAGAGGAAATTAAGTCCTCATTGTCACATATGAGTGCCTGCTTGTATAATATGCCTGCAATTTTTACATATTTTCTTTCCTTCTTTTCACTATATTCGAGATCTAGTCATGTTGAACGTTGTTTACACTGGACACACAGTCGAACCAATTACGCTGTTTGCTCCCGCTTGTATGTTGTAAAATATGTAACCACATTTTATAGTAAATTGCTCTTGTTAGAAGGAAAATACGATTGTCACCTCTTAAAATGTATACACTTTGGAACTCGAATGTACAAAAAATAATATGTCGGACTGCAAAATATTTTCCAATACTCAAAATTCACGAAATTCAATTCAAATTAAAACAATATGCGAGATCTCGTTTATCAAGTGGAGCTACGGTAAATTTAATTCAATTGATTTTAAAAGCTGGTTGGTTACATTGTGCATTGGTTCAATGACTGATAATTCCACTAAAAATGCAAATTTGGACTACCTTTGGGTTTAGCGCTGATCCATTCAATGTTTTTGGAAATAGACTTTTAGTTTAGTGACTTTTAATATGCATGACTAAGCATGTAATGTTATATTTTTTATTCATAAAAAAAAATGATAATTAATTTAGTCATTAATACTGATTATTAATTAATACCAATACTGTGTACTCAGTCTCACTTCTTCTTTGAACACGCAGTATGGTGCAGCTCTTGTATAAATTGAATCTGTATTTTATTTTAAATCTTATACCAATGCACTAAAGTACAGAATAACCGAGCCCTTATCGCGTCGTCTGATCAGCTTTGTTCTAGATCTGTTCAACTGTCGACACAATACTAGTCTTTAATGTTTTCAGCTCATTGTTACTCTTGTAATATAAGATGTTAGTTCAGAGGTTATAAGGTTGAAAATCGAACTAAACGTTGGTCTGCAATTCTCTGAATTATAATTGTATTTTTTTAACATCTCACATTTTTATTTGCCATTAATTTGATTATTGTGTCATCATCCTTACTAATATAATAAATACGAAAGTAACTCTGTATGTCTGTCAAAACTACTCGCTTTCACGTCAAAACTACTGAACCATACATAACATACATACATAAAATCACGTAATCCCCGAAGGGGTAGGCAGAGTCCAAGGAGCACTGTGTTCCTTAATACCACATTTAGCCATACAAAAATTGGGTTTGGTCAGATGCAAAATCGTGAAAGAGTAGTAACAAGTGGCTAGCTCATCGCCTACACGATCACAGACCCAGTACCCAATACGACATGATTCTGTGACATGCTAGGCAAGCAAAGCAGTTGGTGCATTCATTTGGAACCAACCAATTACCAACCTACTGAACCAATTTAACCGAAATTTGGTACACAGATTGTCTAGAGCCTGAGAAAGGACTTTGGCAACCTTTTATCTCGATATTCCCATAGGAAAGGGTGCCATGCGGGTGAATGTTAAAAAAAAATATAACGCCTCCCAGAAAAATTAAGGATAAATTTACGCCACTATGAACTTTGCTTGAATAAAAGAAGTGGATGCTGAGCTGACGAGTGATAGAGGAGAATGGAAGAAGAAGACATGTTGTGCCGACCCCGCCTAGAGTGGGAAAAGGGCAAGAAGAAGGACATGAACTTTGCTTTTAATAATAGAGCAGGAGTAAATTTTCAATTCCGCCAATTGAGGCTACTGTTCGAATTTGAAAAAATCTTTCAGTGTTGAATAGCCTATTTATTGAGGAATGCTACATAGGCTACATACTATTACACTATCACAAAGTAAATATTCTACGCGGACGAAGTCGCGGGCTAAAGCTAGTAGTGTATAAAATAATTCTCCGAGTCCGAATGGCTTTATTAAACTAAAAGTGTATCTCAGTCGAGGAGCTTCGTGGCGTACACAACATAGAAAACAAAGGTTCTTTCGTTATAGTCCTAAGATGAGTGAACAGATCTTCGTGATCTCGAGTTCCTCCGTCTAAGAAGACACGTAAATGTATGTCTCAGATTAATAGTAAGTGGTAATAACATGAATTTTATGTTTCATACGTATATGAAACATAAAATTCATGTTATTACCACCCTTAACGATGGTCCGTTTGTAGGTAATAAGCGATTTAAATTTATAAATTTTGTAACTGTATTTTTTAGCAGTCCCAAACCAATAAATATAATATATAAGATTACGCGCCACAAGCAATAAAAGAAGATCAACATATTACTACAAAAAAAGATAAAATACAATCCGATCCTAGAATTATAAGTGCTACGGCGTAGCTGAATATCGTAGTCCGTAGCAATCGTTTGTAGCATATAATTCAACTGAGTTCAGATTTATGCGTTTTATCAGAATCTCATTTCTTTTTTTAACATTCTATTTGGGACGATTATATTTTAGGTTCGTGCCGGACGAACTTGGGTTATATTAGATTTTTTTCTTATATAATAAATCGACGAATGTACGTTTTATCTGACACACCTATATTTTATCCACACAATGTTCTAGCAATCATAAGATATATCGCTTGATGAAATAATTGGTTTTCTCATTTTAATTTTATACAGATAAGAAATAAAAGAAAGGAAAGGGAGCTGTTTTACATATTTAACAACTCTATTAGAGTTAAAATAATATCTTTAAACAAGGAACAATGAGGATTAATCTTTTTTTAGCCATCTTGAACGTGATCTTTTAAATCCCGGCGTATAAGAACAACGTTTTAACATTCTAATAAGTGGATTTTACCAAGACGTACAATCCACCTATTAGACTGTTAAAGTCAAACCATGAACTATAGATCTTTTTACGTACGATGATTCCTGCTTTTGTGGTCCTTTTTTGCCTACTCTCTAACTAACCCTTAGGGGATAAAAGTCGTGATTATATGTATGAATGCATGATTACAGCAATCAATTCATTTGATTTTGAGTATGTTTCTATCAAACTTACGTGAAACATAAATATTTGTCGCCGAAACCATCTAAGCCAAAAACAGAATAGCTAAAGTCCACATCGATGTTAACGTGTTCAACTTAAGTTCCAATCAACTGTATATAAGATTTTATTCAAAGTCAGTGGTACAGGTGGTGGGATCGAACCCACCAGTCCCGCGCCCTCTCGAACGAGAAGTGCCCCGTCTGTCCCTACTCGGCTACCGCTGCCAGATGTATAGGAGATAAAAATATAGGGTTTATAGGGAGAGGAAACCCGAAGCTAGTATTCAGCCTTTATATGAGCGTTTGTGGGCGACTAAGGGCGTATTGGGTACTGGGTCTGTGATTGTGTAGGCGATGAGCTAACCACTTGTTACTACTCTTTCACGGTTTTTCATCTGACCAAACCCAATTTTTGTATGACTTAATGTGGTCTTAAGGAACACAGTGCTCCTTGGACTCTGCCTACCCCTTCGGGGATTGCAGGCGTGATTGTGTGTGTGTGTGTGTGTGTGTGTGTGTGTGTGTGTGTTTGTATGTGCCACTGATGAGCACAAGCCTTACTCATGAAGAAACATGAGCCATTACACCACCACGCTTGCCAAATGCGGGCTGGAGGGTAAAAACAGTTGCAATAGACTAACTACTACACACCGGAACTAACAGCTTAACGTGCCTTCCGAAGCTCAGAAGAGTTCGGGATCACAGTTTTGGTCATCCATTCAAGGCCTGACCATGGCGAAGGTAGCTTAGTTTTCGATATCGAAAGCCAAAGCGTACTAGCCACTACACCACCTAGCACCCAGAACTCGAAGCTAAGTGGGATCGATTTGAGATTCGGTGAATAAAGATCATGAGGAGAAAGAGAGTGAGTCGTGATATGACGAGTAATAGGAAAGAGTGGTAGAACATGAAGCCGACCTTAAATAAAATTGGGAACTCAAAATCACACATGTATAACTCTCTTTCTCAAGGGATAAATATATGTACTCTAAAAAACTATCGCATAAGTTAAGGACTTGAGCAAATCATTCCAATTCCAGGAATCTTAAACCTTGGCAGCCTACCAAGATCTGAAGAAATCGCTTGGCAAAAACCACTCCTTGGCAAGAGACTGGCGATTATTAAAACTGTCTGGTGCATTCGAACCAAGCGGAATGAAGTTCTCTCTTAATGCTGGCAATCATAAAGATGACAAATGAACAAGATCTTGACTGATAGCTTAAACATTACAAGTTGTAAGATACTCAGCATCAGATGCAAGTAGGATGATCTGTCTGAACGCAAAGGCTTTTGGAGGAGAATTAAAAAAATCGAATTGCAATAAAGTGCTATTAAGGAAACCGTCACCGCCTTCATACTTCTCACTGCTGAGCACCATGTCTTACTACATGGAAATATACATTAGAATTATAATCCATAACACCGCCACGCTGGCCCTCCGGTTGCAAAAGCGATGGAGACCAACGGTTTAACGTGCCTTCAGAAGCTCGGAAAATATCGAGATCACAAAATTTTGGTCACCCATCCACGGACTGACCATGGCGAAAGTAGCTTAGTTTTGACTATGGAAAGCCAATGTGTACGAACGCGCCATCGAGCACGTCGTATACAAATAGGAAAATTAAGCTTTAATTTTGGCGTTTGAAAAGTTTGGGAATATTATAATTTGGCCAATTCGAAGTATGGTGACATTATGAGATTTACAGCATTTCAAAAACATCGAAAATTAATTTCATGAAAACAATTTATTTTCTCTGTTTTTGAAGTTTAATGCAATCAGTTGGTATTCAGAAACCAATTGGTATTTAAAAGCAGCTTTGAAAGAATTTTATTACTACTTTCCAATAACAAAACGTAAAACGCTTAATTATCCCGATTAAGTGCTCTGAGGGCCTTGAATCCAATGAATAATTTATCTCTGTTCATCTGTTTATATCCATTCTCTTTGTACATACATATAATCACGAACACCATCCCCCAAGAGTAAGTCAAAGTCTAGGCAAAAGCACCGCAAAAGCAGTCCACTGCCATAGTCCACGCTTCACCAAGCTGTAACACTCAGCGTGACAGGTGGTGAGCCCGTCGCCGCTATAAGCTATTGGATGTTGTGCAGTTCTAAGTTTATTAGTCACCTTTTACGATACCCAAGGGTTGGGTTGGTAATATTATTTTAATGTTACCACACGGCTGCCGTGTGGCCGCCATGCGCCGGCTTTGTATTTATTAAATAAAGAAATAAATATCTTCAGACATTCTCACTTATAAACTAGCCCCATTTTAAGCAACTGATTCTGCTGGTGTTATGGATACAAGATGACGGATAAATATAATTTTAATAGATAAATACATCCAATACGGGAGAACAAATGCCTATATTTATCACACAAACATTTGCCCCCACCAGGGATCGAACCCAGAACTTCTCTTGATGGTCACCTAGAGACCGATTCCCGCGCACCGGGCACAATGTGAGGTAAGGGAGCGCCCATGTGAGACAGTGGCTTCTTTTGTTTTAGACCACTTATGTTATTTGATATTAAAACTTACCGCTAGTATAACGAAACCCCATAGAAGTGAATCACTGACGTACCTGGAAGACAGAAATAAAAATTATTACTCACAATTACTTTTATTTTTTCTTCGATTTTTATATTCAGTTTCCTTCAATATTCCAGTTGAATCTACGTGTTTAAATGAGTAGACACATCGTAGAAGATCATGACTGTCCCTTCAAAAGCCTTTTAAATGTATGGCATATACTTGTTACTTGACCATCAATTGTGTTATATTTTCATACCACATTGATAACTCTGTATCACGACTTGAAGGTAATTTGACTAATCGAGAACCCTGCAAGTATTGATTAATAAACAAACCGTTTTCAATAGCGTTGCCAACTTTATTCTCGATTAACCACTGTAAGTTCTAAAAACTTATATGTAATGAGGTTGGCTCCCAGCCAGCTGCTGCTCCTTCTACGTCAATTTGGTCCAAGTTGTGAGGAAAATTTGTTTACCGAGGAGGTACTAAACGACGTGCCGAAATTCGATTAGTAATACAAGAGGTCCTAATCTGCAAAATTCTATGCTATGTTTACAATACTCGTAGTAATAATAAACATTTTTAACCTTATGCACACCACCAAAATATTCCAAATAAACTCATAAATATGTAAATATGTAAAACTTGCAGTTTCTTGCCCGTTGTTCGTAGAACAAGTGCGAATACTTAGCGTAATAATATTATGTTATAGCACATTTGCTCGTAAAGGGTCTCTTATTACACCATTTTCAATATCAAAATCTATCACATTACGTACTTGTGCGGTAATGTAAATTAAAACGCACAGTTTATGATGTTCCGTCTAAAAACGAACGATACTTTTTTAAATCTTAGAAAAGAGTTTTTATGACAGAAAGGTTGTTAACATTTTCTTTATCAAATTACCTTTGTGAGATGAAATATAATAAATAAACATTTAATTCTTTTATTTCATTTATAAATTGTTCAAATTTTTATAACTGCTTTAACAAGTGATTAAAGATTTATTAGTTTAAGGCCCACTTGCGCGATCGAGAGTTAGCACCTAACCCTGGGGCAAATATATGGGCAGACCCTGGGTCAGACGCTAATTCTCGCCTTAGAAAGTCTGAATTTTATTTATTTCCTCGCAAATGTATTATAAAATGTCGCATGACATACGTGCGGTTTGATAATTACAGCCTCTGCCTTCTTATAGCCCTCACCTACAGCTCGTGCTAGCAATATCGCCTGGGCTGTAATTTTCAACTTAGCGCACTTATACTATAATGTACTATTAACATCGATAAGATTATGTTAATTCCGTAACTGAATAAACAACATGACAATTAATGACTACATTCACAATTATCACCACTAAAATGAATAGAAATAAACAAAAAATTCGCTATACTGAATTCATTCATTATAAAAAAATATTAAAGCTTACGTGCCAGTAAATCGAGAATTTTATTTACTACTCTACCAAGTAAAACAGTGAAACACACACCTAATCAGTATAAATATTCTGACATTTATATTATATCTTTTCATAAACTATTCGTCCATTTTGAATACACATAGTCAAAGTCAAAGTCAAAGTTCTTTATTGCATTCATTGCATTGCATTCATGCATTTTATTGCATAAAAAAATAAAAGCTTTTAAAATACAAAAATAAACAGCTGTATTCAGCATAAATTCAGACAGCGTGTACATGATCTTACGATGAGCTAATAGTAGCTAAGCTACGGTTCATGCTACGTCGTAGCTGCTATAGCTACGGCGTAGCATGACCCGTAGCTTAACTAAAATCGTGTTACAATTTATTTTTTATTACAAGATAGGCAGTTATTTTAATTTAGTTTTCCTTTATTTCTCGACTCGATAACAATTAAAGGTTGAATTGTTACTACAGATTACTCGTCCTTAAATACTTAGTTTGAATAAGTATTTTATTCATAACTACCTGTTGCCTGCAACTTCGTCCGCGGTTACTATGGTTTTTGAACCATCCCACGGGAACCTTTTAATTTTCCGGAATAAAAAGTTAATAAGACGTTGACCAGTTGTCCAGCCATTTCGGAGATTAGCCCGTAGAAAGAGACAGAGAAGCAAAAAATTTAAATAAATATATTTTTTGGTATTATACCTCTTTTGACATCCCCCTGACTTGGTTTCAAGCATTTTTCTCCATGTACAGATATTGGACCTTAACGGTTTTATTATATTTGTAGATAAATATTAATTTGACTCATATTCACAACATATTTAGCATAATAAGTAAGTTAAGAGATGAAAGAGCGGAATTGCCTGGCACAGGCTTTTAGCTTAAAAAGTGGCTCCAATCCTAGATTAAGACAAGTTTGTCAATATGCAATAAAACGATTTTTCTTTTTCATTTTTCATTTTCATATTATGCCCGGCGCATGGCAACAGGCAACAGTCTCGCCCTTAATCATACAGACATATAATCACGACTATTATCGCTAAGAGTTAGACAGAGACTAGGCAAAAGCACCGCAAAAGCAATCCATTACCATATTTCGCGTTTCACCAAGCAGTGACTGCACTCAGCGTGACAGATGCTCTGCGTAAGTGCCCTTTATCACATAGGAAGATAAGCCCCCTCTGTCCTCCGGAAGTCATTATTTGGGGCATGATCATTTAATTTAGAAGCAAGGTTAGCAAAAAAAATTTTATAAAAAAAAAATTTGACATCTTAACAATTTACTTGAACACACACTGAAATTAGTGGATTTTTATCTCTACATACATACATTCTTAAGCCACGCCTATTTCCCACAGGGGTAGGCAGAGATTACAACCTTCCACTTGCTACGATCCTTGCTTATTTCTTTCGCTTCATCAACTCTCATTACAGTCCTCATACATGCTCAAGAACGTCTGTAATTTGGTCGAGAAACGTTCGCCTGTTATCTCTAAAACTCACTTCATACTCAAAAATCCCCAATCACTCAACTTTTATCAAATCCATATTCGCCAAGGGTGAGAAGCCAATATTAAGATGTTTGTCAAAAACGGAGCTACACATAAATGCTTTTATCTTAAGTGCCGACCGTAACGGTATATCAGTTTCACGCGGCGAATTATACTGTGGTATCGCAAACAATTCCGGCCGTTATAGTAACAAATTATAATTATATTATCACATTGCAAGCGGATGGGCGAGCGAAACGAACGAACGTTTCACCTCTTTCAAACCGCGAACTACAGACCTAAGGTTTCATAGGTACGCTGGTCATCGTTACACAGCCACACGCGCGCGCTTATAGGTCAAAATGTATGGAAATCTCGCCGGCGCTGTTGGCCAGTGATGGCGTACCTATGAAACATCCCTAATGGTGCATACAGACTCGTGAATGCAATATAACAGTTTACCTTTCTATGCATGTTCAGTGCAAACGTAGGCTGCTGCCCAAACACAATGCGCCCCGCCGCGTTTTGTGAAAAAACCGACAAATGCAGTGCGCGCCTTTTGGAATGCTCTCGTGCACATTACACGCATTCTGATACATTTCAGGAATGTGTATGGTAAATTATATCATTTCATAATACACCATAAGCAATCACAGCGATGCGAACAAAGCGAACGAAATATTTAACAATTCCAGCGAACGTCAACTAGAATGCAGGCCACAATATTATCTGTATCTTCTTGAAAAGGCCTCGGTAGTGAAAAAGCATGAAAAGTACATACATACATATTATCACGACTATTATCCCCTAAGGGTTAGTCAGAGACTAGGCAAAGGTACCGCAAAAGCAGTCCGCGCTTCACCAAGCAGTGACTGCACATGTGCTCAGCATGACAGGTGGTGAGTCTGTCGCCGCTATAAGCCATCGGATGGTTGTGCAGTTTTAAGTCCATTAGTCGCCTTTTACGACATCCAAGGGAAGAGATGGGTTGGTTTCTTCTTCTTTCAACTAGACTAGATTCTTTCAACTAGCCGCTACCACACAACTCAAGAAAAAGAAAAGATACTCGTATATAAACAAGTAGGAAATACTTTATAAGTGATGAACATAAAATGATGATCATAATTGTCATGAATTGTCATGAGTGTATTATGACTTTTGAATTTAAATTGTTGTGCGAATGAAACGTCCAACGATTCCCACGAAAGCACAGCTTGTTCGTCGAAGCTTCGCTTAATATAAAATTTGTATAATATCCATCGCTCGCTGGCCCGCTCGCCCGCCCGCTAGAACTGAGGCCTGACCTTTATAGTAAGAAATTATAAGCGAGACCCAGCACGTTAGTGCTGGGCGTATATATCACAGAAATGGTCGTAATACATGCGTATTGTTATAATTTACGAAGGGATTGCTGTAGCTTGGCACGCGTGAGTGCCAGAATAGGACAGCTGTACGTATCTATGCTATTGTTTCTTTTTAATTAAAATAATTATCATGTTATTTGAATAATTTTGTAGTACGATAATTCATTGCCGATGATTTTCACTTAATCACATTAACTATATCACTCAAAAACTCCCTTAAAGCGTGTAAACATCCACTGAGAAAAAAAAATATGCAACTCCACCCCTAAGGGGGTAAAACGAGGGAAAATTATGTCTTCTTTCAGTAAAACATCCTACCTTCAATATTTAATAAACTTTCTTTCCATGTGGCATGGCCGTGGGACAGCCTGTATTATTTGCGTCCCACATTTGTCATAAATTCATAAAAACATATCATCTTTAAATCCTTCGCACAAAACATTTCGATGCAAAGCTATAACAAGAGACATTTGTATGTAAATAAAATAAAATTACCAAAACACAGAATAGTCTCTTTACTCACAATTTTCGTCACAAATATTAAAAATTTCGTAGTTTCGCTATTCATGCACAAACAAATTCAGTATGAAAATCTGTAAGCCGCCAAAGAAATGTTTTCAGTACTTTTATTACGCGAGCTCTGAAATTGCATGTCGCGAAACGAGACTATTCAAATGGGATTGAATACAAGTTGCTGGGACAGCACGCTGATTGCGTCAGCTTATGAGACCTTGGTAATTGCTCTAAGTCATAGGCATTACTTATGTGGTAAGTGGATACTACATCTTGAGGATGTTCATGATTATAAAGTTAATTCGTCTTAAGCCTATATACGTCATGAAACACATGAGGAGTATGGACCGCGACACCACCACGCTGGCCCAATGCGGGTTGGTTGCTTTGGAAGCACGTTTAGCCGTCGGTTCGGTCGCTACTGCCATTTCTACCCGGCTTAACGTGCCTTCCGAAGCACGGAGAAGCTCCAAGCCCTGACCATGGCGAAGTTGGCTTATAAAGTTGATTTCTTGTACGAATATGCCTCTGTGGAGTAGGCAGTGAATACAGCTTGCTTTACAACCTGATTTCGCCTCATCTACTAACAATAATGTTGTTATTTATTGTCGACCAACGAACATTTTTTCCAATTACATTATATTGGGTCCTTACCTATGAAATTAGTGTTTTTTTTCTCTCTTAGTATTTTGTCTGTAACTATTAAGATTAGAGAGAGTATTCCTGTTCCTGTGAGTATTCCTGTGTTCCTGTTTCAGAGTATTCCTAAAAAATAATTACCTCGTCTAAAAATAGACTATATTTTTGAGCTCTTTCGATTTGTTTTGATAATTTGTTGTAAGTTAAATTGTGTTAAAATTGGACACGGAGACAACTCTTTTTAAGTGCCTCCCGAATACATCATTTTATTTGCATTCACTTAAAAACGATAAATAATTTTTATGAAGTGTGATATTACACATATTACTAAAGCTTGTCTACTGATAGATGCCAAATATTATTATCTTTGGATTTGTCGTTGTGAAGAAAACTGAAAAAATTTTAGAATGGAAAATGCAGAATTCCCCAAAATCTCCATACAAAACACCAATTTCATAGGTAAGGACCTAATATTATTTTATCATGATCTACCATGTGAAAAGATTTGAAACAATAGATTAGCGTGGTATGTACATGTGATGAGGAGCGATGAATGTCACATTACAAGAAGGATGCTGAGCATGGATGTGGACGGACCTAGAGCGAGAGGAAGACCAAAGAAGCGATGGATTGAATGCGTGAAGTATAATATGAGAATATAAGAAGTGGATGCTGAGCTGACGAGTGAATGAATGGAAGAAGAAGACATTTTGTGCCGACCCAGCCAGAGTAGGAAAAGGGCAAGAAGAAGAAGGAGACAAGATATCATGTTAAACAATTTGAAATAAAAAAAGAAAAACAATAAAATTTATTCAGTGACCAAAGTCAAAGGAAATTTATATAAATCTAAAGTTAATTACTCAGATCACTAAAAAGGCACATACTCAGTATATGTCGGGATGTCACAAGACGACCCGACGCTGGTCTTCCGTAGGAGTCTCAAGTGCCATGGTGTACATCGCAGCCACACGCACCTGCTGCGAGCACTAAATATCAGAAGCAACGTCACATTTATCAGACATGTACGAATAATTAAATTTTGAAATGATTTATATTAGAGAACTAGAGAAACTGAAACAAGTAAAACATGTTTAGACTTACTATTTACTAACATCCCAAAAAAAACCTTCAACACTTTTATTGAAGATTTTGGTTTCTCTGACCATAAAGGGGTTATAGTTAAACTTAAACTACAAGTTCCTATTAATACAAGTATCAAATATAAAATAGAAAAGCGATTATACACAAAATCAAATATAGAAAACTTTAAGACAACCTTACGGGCTATTGATTGGAATAATATTTTTGATGAAAACAACACGATGGACGAAAACTATTTATTACTAAGTGATATCTTGCAAACTTCCCTTAATAATAACATACCAAAAAGGCAAATAATAATAAATAATAAAAAAAGAAATAAATGGTTGACAAATGGAATAAAAATATCGTGTAGAAATAAACGATTTCTAAAACAAATGTTGACATATACAAAAGATCCAATATTAAGAAATTATTATAAAACATATGAAAAAACTCTTAAACGATGTGTAAATAAATCTAAAAAACTTACAAATATACAAAAGATGGAAAAATCTGAAAATGTTACTAGATCTATGTGGAAAATAATAAAAGAACAAACCAATAAACATGTGCAAAATACAAAATCTAACACGACATTGCGTATCCATAATAATCTTTTATTATCTGATCCAAAATGTGTCGCCGATGCGTTCAATGAATACTTCGTGTCGGTGGGGCGCACGGAGCCGGGTGGGGGATCGCCGCGCGGCCGGCCAGTCGCTCAGCCGATGCTTAATACTATGTTCCTGCGGCCTGTCAATCTGCGAGAAACCGCGACGATTATCAAAAACCTACAATGTAAGCACAGCCACGGAATAGACGAACTACCGCCGTTCTTAATTAGACAATGCTCTGAAGAGCTGGCTGCACCTTTCTCGTTAATTATAAATCAGTCTTTTGATTGTGGTATGTTTCCAAGCCTGCTAAAAATATCTATTGTAAAACCCGTACATAAAAAAGGCGACAAAAATGATAGGAGTAATTACCGGCCAATATCTTTGTTACCAACAGCTGCAAAGATATTTGAAAAGGCGATGTACAATCGACTTTATTCGTTTTGCGAAAAATACCAAATTTTTGACAATAGTCAAAACGGTTTCAGGAAAAATCGGTCCACAACTTTAGCAGTATACAAATATATACAGGATGCTTTGGACATACTAGAAACAAAAAAAAATGCGATTGGAATTCTACTGGATATGACGAAGGCCTACGATCGGGTGTCATTCTCAATCCTTCTAGATAAACTCTATGGTATAGGTATAAGAGGTACAGCACATAAATGGTTTACGTCATATTTAGAGAACAGGCAACAGTATGTTGAAATCCAATATTGCGACAAAAAAAATGGAAAAATAAGAAACGTGCGATCTGGGGTACAAAGCGTCACTAACTCGATACCCCAGGGAAGCGTTCTCGGATGCGTCTTGTTTCTTATTTACATTAACGACTTACCAAAAATATTCGTTAACGAATCGTGTGTATTGTTTGCCGATGATGTGTCTATTTTGACTTCGTGTGGTATCGATGAAAACCTGGACCAGCAGCTCACAACTACTCTTAACAAAGTGTCACACTGGATGAGTGATCATAATTTGCAAATAAATTACCTTAAAACAAAACTAATTCAGTTTAGGCCCTATCAAAAACTGCCCATAAATATATCCTTTACCTATAACAATATTCCAGTGGAATGTGTAAATACGTTTTCATTACTCGGTTTAGAAATTGACAGCCACGTAAATTGGAAAAGTCACATATCTAAAATAAAATCTAAACTATCGTCATTTTCATATGCCCTACGGGAATTAAAGAAAACTACTGACCTTAAAACAGCAATGGCTGCATACTACGCCTATGCACATTCTTGGTTGACATATGGTATTATACTTTGGGGGAATAGCACAGACAGTCAAAGCATTTTTATCAAACAAAAGAAGTGTATACGGATCCTTGCAAATATAGGCGTCACCTGTAGCTGCAAACCGTACTTTACACAGTATAAAATCCTGACTTTGACTTCGTTGTACATTTTAGAACTAATAAAATTTGTTAAGAAACACTCAAGCTATTTTGTCAAAAAATGCGAGATACCACGACGATATCCTTCCCGAGATCTAAATAAATTATTGTTGCCACATTCAACATTAAAAATACACGCAACCAGTGCCTACACAATGGCTATAAAAACCTTTAATAAACTTCCTGGCAACATAAGAAATGAAACTAATGACAGAGTATTTATTAAGCGTCTAAAGGATTTGTTGATCGGAAAAGCATACTACAATTTAAACGACTATTTTAATGACACATTAAAATAATAATAATACCTATTAATCGTGACAAAATAATTTGAATTAATAATACATTTTAAATAGTAATAATACCTGACATAAATAATCAACTATATTGACAACTAATCACAATTATTAGATTTATTTAAAAAAAAAAAAATATTGACATCTACTTATAATTTTATTTTTAAAAATAATAATCAACTATATTGACCAACTAATCATAATTATTAGATTAATTTAAAAAAACATATTGACATCTACTTATAATTTTAATTTTAATTATACCCACCTATAAATATTGACATTGAGCATAATTAAATTAATTTTTCTTTGTATTTTAATTTAAATTCGACAAATAATAATACCTACATGTGACAAAACACAAAAGTAATACAAAATCAATATTATTATTCTACTTAAAGATAGTAAGTTTAAATAATTAAATAATTTGAATATACAAATAATAAATATGAATGCAAAGTCTATTTAGTCCTACCAATTATAAATGTTAAAATAATATTATCAATGGAAAGTATCCTCCTCTCATTTCATTTGTCAATTTTGCAGTGCCCGACAGGGTTCATAATGTTGTCAAAATTTACCTGATAAGACCTATTGTATGTACATTATGATGCAATAAATAAATAAATAAATAAATAAATAAATAAATAAATAAATATTCTTACCTTATTATTTTAACAAAGTTCATGATCACGCCAGCCTTTCTATAATAAATCAATGCCTTATATCCTTTGTGAAATATATTCCCACAGAGTTCAAGCAACGCAAACAAAGTAAACAAAAACCTTGACTCGAGATCGCAAATTCATGTTCCCATAAACATCTTACTTCGATCTAGAGGGCTTTATGTCACAAGGGCAACATTTTCTCGTTATGGCCCTGTCTACGAAACCACGAACAAAAATTTTTCCATATTTCTCCCCTCGGGAGCTAAAGTGCTCCGTAATATATTGAAAGCTCGCAACCATTCAACTCCAACAATGCAGCTGCAGCTTTTGACTTTACGAAAATAAATAAACGGCTGAATACACCCGTTGCCTTAGCCGCGTCTTTTAATAAACAGTCGCGGGTAAAGAAAAATTGTTTTTACAAATACAATGCAGGTACCGGGGAAGGAAAAGAAATAGAATCTGTTGAGAGTAAATGAAAATATCACAGAGCAAAGAATCTTGTAGAAGTGTATGTTGGTAAATGAAAAGGAATGGGATTTGATTCGGACTTTGAATTTGACTATGACTTGGCAAACTAGTTACAACGCAAGTCACTAACATTCTGTAAAAAAATAATAAATGTAAGCATGCTGCATTTGGTTATTGGCAGGATGCTTTTATTGCACCGACCTTGAATGACGTTGCGCATGCGTCTGGCGAAGTGCGATAATCGCACTCGCTCAGTTTTAATATTAAAAAAAAGACAACTTCTTTACCTACTAGGTCCAATTGCACGATCGAGAGTTAGCGCCTTACCCAGGGTTGAACCATATATTTGCCTCAGAGTTAGGTGCTAACTCTCGACCGCGCAATTGGGCCTTAGTGTCGTATACCTTTAGAAAAGAAAATAATGTGGCTGTGTGGTTCAAATTCAAATCCAAATCCACGTAGAATTAAAAAAAAATGTCTTTGAATTTGACATATAAAAACCTCTGCCACACACGGGAAAAGCAGAGGAATGAAGACGTGGAAGCAGAAGTCTTGAAGAAAGTCTTTCCTTTTAACCGCGTTCGGTGTAGCCAGTAATAGAATACAGTCCGCACATGTACAGGGGAGGGTCGCTCAGTGCTAATTCAGTTAGTTGCCGCCTCCCGACACTGCTAAGACGATGCGCTCGCTTGTTGCGTTGGTCGCTTCGAGTCAGATAGGGACCCGCTGGTGGCATCGAACAAGAACGTCTACCTGCAGCGAAGACACATCGACCAGCGAGAAGAATCGAAGAAATCATTGTGACTACAGAGTTGTAACCACGACGCGTAGTGATTTCGACCAAAATTCGATTCGTAGCACCGCCGATGTAAATACCAAAAATGCTTAATCTGTCAAATCACGGCCAAAAATCGGCGTGTACGCAGGACTCCGTCATTACAGCGGATTCGACCAAAGAAAATTGACCATTTATTGGTGTCCTAACCCCGTGTAGAAACACGGACTTGGGTCGAATTCGCCCTCAGTCATATATTTAACAAGATAAAATTTAACTTATTAATCAATATATAGTTTTTTCAAATAATTCTCGGACCAGTTAAAGTAAATGACTTCTAAATAATGTCGACAGTAGTGGTAAGAAGAAAAGAAAACTACCAAATAAAATCAACAACGTCTCACCCAAGTGTTTTATACATGTACTATACTGTATGCCTTTGGTGTCGTCATAAATAAAAAATGGCAGTGCCTTCGGAATAATAAAAAGTTTACGCTCTCTCGCGCTATTCAACGCACGTCCGCAGTGTCAACAGTTTTACAACTTGACGGAGAAGACTTTGATTGTTCTGCTTAACAATATTTTTTATTGTACAAAAAGAGAATATAGAAGTATATAAAGTATGATAGACAAATTTCTATGAAAGTACGTCCCACTGGATACAGGCCTTTCTCACGGAGAAACACATGAGGAGTAAGGGCCGTAACACCACCACGCTGGGCCAACTGCGGGCTGGGCCACTGCGGGTTGGTGGGTTGGGTGGTTGCAATAGCGAACAGAACCAACGGCTTAACGTGCCTTCCGAAGCACGCTCCGTGCTTCGGAATGCACAATGTTTTGGTCACCCATCCACGGCCTGACCTTTGCGAAGAAAGCTTTTTTTTTCGATCGAAAGTCAAAGCTTACTATTCATTACGACACCGAGCTCCTCAGTGAGCCACATTCTTATGTAAATTAATAAAATGAAAAAACATCAAACAAACAAACTACTTTCTTACTTTATAAATAGTATCCTAAAAATCTGTACAGGTCGACCGCGAACTCCCTCTTCTGAGCCAACGTGTGAAACCCCTTTCAGCTGTTACGTAATTTAATCTGTTATGAATCGAAACGGCGGTAATCCTGTCCCCGATCGGGCCAATAATTGGGCCAATTTACGTGGAATAAGCCTTTTTGTGAACTCGCGTGAGAAATTGCGAGGCGAGACTCGGATTCGGTTCTATTGATTAGTTCTGTTCTAACAGTGTTTCTGTGTAGGGATTACTATTGTCAATAATAGAATTACTTGCCAATTTGTGTCGTCATATTAGTATAATTGTATTTCGATATAGCAATATAACAATTGAAAGCCATTTAATAGCAAGCATTGTTATATATGATAAGGGCAGGTATTCCCACTTTGGCATTTTGGAAAAGTGTTTAAATCAGAATTTAACAGATAAAGAAATCTGAAAAAAATATATGTGCGAGATGCAAATTTGTAGACTGTAACGCTCGACTCGATGTGACTCGATAAAAAAAAAAAAACTTGAGGCAAGTTTGGTTCACGAAAATAGTTTTTCGTTCTGTGCCTAAAGTATTACGATTATTGATATAAATTTTATACTCATAGATAGAGCCAATCATTTTCTAGTGCAATTCGTAGGGTTACATAAGATATTTTTTTTTCTATTTCCTATAACGAAATATTTGAAGAACCTTGTCAAAACCATTGACCGCCAATGCCTTTGTATTTTCTCTTATCTTTATTTCAAAGCAATTTAATTTGTAAGGCCCTATTACTATAATAATAGTTGAATGACTATTAATTCTTAAGACTATTATACACTTTGGGCAAAAATTGTGTGTAGTAATAGTGATAATTTCTGAGTACCGTTACCGCTGGTGACTCATTCTGCTAATGTGTAATTAATAATCATTCTTCGAGTATTGTTTAAATTTTAATTATAAAATTCAAAATACTATTTATTAAAAACCGACTCCAAAAAAATTCAAAAAATCACTCATAAGTAAAAAATAACTTCTGCCTTCGTAAATACAGTAACCTTGCTGTTGGTACAATTAATTAAAATAACATACATACATACATGTCATCAAGCCTCTTTTTTGCCCGAAGGGGTAGGCGGAGGTGTTGAACACCCACATATCGCCAGATATGTTAGGTCCTCATGTAACGGGTGGTGAGCATGTTACCATGCACCGGGCACAATGTGAGGCAAGCGATGTTCACAGTAAAATGTACAAGTACATAAGTTTTGTTAACTCAGTGGTACAGGCGGTGGAATCGAACCCGCGTTTCCCGCGGCCTCTCGAAGGAGAAATGCCTCGACCGTCCCAATTCGGCTACCGCTGCCTAAATAATGACTTTCATAATTTAAATACTAGAAGAAAGAATAAACTTGTTGTGCCTGTCTGCAGATTATGTAAAACAAATTGATCATTTATAGGTAAATGTATACAATTTGATAATAAAATCCCAACAACAGAACTGCCTTTTCATAAATTTAAACCTTATATTAAAAAAGTCTGAATGAAAAAAGGCTATTACAAAATCCAAGATTATCGAGAGGATAACATGGTGTGGAAACAATTGTTTGCTACCGTTCGTTATCATAAGCTTGTTATTTTGATGGATTAATGGAAATTAAGAAAATAATGTAAAAACATTTAATACTAACAACAATTGATGATAAGTAACTTATACAATTTTAGTTTTGCCTGTGTTCTTAGATAATACTTTAGACTATGTGTACATGTTTGTGATGGAAAATGTGGTAAACTGCAAAATATTGTTTAAAATTTTTATTTTTCTTTTAAACTTCAATGACGTTGTAGTTTATGACATTTTTTAATATGATGCTAATGTAAAGGGAGGGTTGATTGTTGCTGAGTTTCTTGCCCGTTCATCTCAGAACAAGGCCTCCTGGTAGTTTTTGTGAACGGATGGCGTAGTTTTTTTCTCGTTCACGTAATATTGTAAAATTGAATTCTATAATGTGTGTATTTAAGCAAAACAGCAATATTTTTACATTAGAACTAGATTAAATAAATAGAAAAACTACTATGACCAGAAATTAAAACAACAGCCTGTGAAAAGATGAGTGAAATGGTGTCGTTTTCGATCATAGTTGTTGAGAGACAAGCACAATCTTAATATGGGGAGCATATATATAAGCTTTTACAACCGGAAAGTATTTTTCAATACTCTTACTATAAAACATATAAATTGTTTCCGATTTTCAAGGCCTTTTGAAGATAGTATTTCTGTTTACATTGATGCAAACCTGTTAATTATATTTTGATAATTTTTTCCAATAATTTCATAAATCTTAAATAGCTCGAAAACATTAAAAAGTCTCATTTGAAAAGGTAAATAGATCAGAACATAAATTTTCCATTCTTCCCAAAAAAAAAATATATAAGATGAGAAGCGAAAATTCAAATTGAGGCATTCTTTCCTCCACCATTGCTGCAAGTACATACCAACACATTATCTCCACCGCAAATTTTAGCGCTCGTATATTTCTCAGGAAGGTATTATAAAGTTTCCGTGGAAATTTTAATGTGGCTGGAAATGTCTGACTATCTTTTCGTCCGCACTCCGCACACAATGTAGATAATAGCATCTCTTCTTTTAACTACTTCTATTAAACGATGTGGCAGTGAGATTTTATGTTTGTTGTTGGAACACGTAATGAGTCTCATAATTATCTATTATTAGGTATTAACATTCTCCTATGGAATTTGTTCAGAGCAAAACTAGCAAGAAACTCAGTTGTTTCCTCCCTGAACATATAACTTAACTCTTGTTAGATATACACATCACTATTCAATTATAGTGATAGAAAATATTAGGAGTAATGTTAACGTGGATAAAATATTATAAATATTATTATTATAAATATTATGAGGGATTAATATATCATAGCGAGAATAATGCTTAGTCTAAAGGTGGATGGGCGTAGAAGGATTGAAATACCAAGAAAGCGGTGGATTGAATGTGTTCTATTCTTCTTAAATTCTTCTGTGTGATATGAGATAAATAAGTAAATCTTGAAGTGATGAGTTCCGGGGAGAGTGGAATAGAATAGAATAGATTTTATTGCAATATTAATCATACAGTACACCATGTTACGAAGAAGAATTTTGTGCCGACCCCACCGGAAAAAGCAAGAGGAAGGAAATATGATTATATTTGTAACAAAAGCTTATCTCTCTACCTGAAAGCTCATTTCCAGAAAAAAAAATTATATCTTTTCACATGTATTTAATGTCTGTATAATTTCCCACGGCTAATATCAATCTCAATCGTTACCTCAAAGTCTCTGAACCAGAATATGTAAAGAGGTGATCCGAAATTGGCCGAGTGGCTCGTGCAGCCTAATCTGGGGCCGGCGGGTCGAGGCCTTGTTATTTTTGTTACCGACTGATAGTTATTCGAATCGATTGGGGATTCGATGATGACCCATTTCTGTGAAAGCGATAAGGTATGGGGTCTTAAGGTGTATTAGGAGGACGGTAACGGTGGCGGGGCTATGGAGATCTAAGCCGGGTATCTAGTTGTATATTTTAAGGTAGATTTAAAATCTATATTATATATAACTCACAGGTGACTGACTGACATAGTGATCTATCAACGCACAGCCCAAACCACTGGACGGATCGGGCATGCAGGTAGATGTAATGACGTAGGCATTCGCTAAGAAAGGATTTTGATTAATTCTACCCCCAAGGGGTAAAATAGTAGATGAATGTTTGTATATAACTTTGTCAGTTTTAAACCAAGACTTTGAGAGAAAATTAAAGGGTTCCCGTGGGATAGCTAAAAAACCATAGTAACCGCGGACGAAGTCGTGGGCAACAGCTAGTCAATTATAATTTTCATTTTTGAAAAATTATAAAAATAATTTTTTTTTATCTGTTTCAGGTAACGAAAGGTACCCCGTTAGTCTCATCTGCCACCAATTCTCTCTCTTTCTCATGTATCTGTGTGCAGGCCTGGGCCTTTTTTGCTGACGTGGAGAAATAAAGGTTGGTCACACCAGCCTAATATCGACTGGCCAAAGGTTTAACCTTACCTTCCCAAGCACAAAGGAACTCGATACTGCTAAGTTTTGGTTACTCTACGAAACCGACACGCATGAACCTAACTTAAACTTAAATCGATGCTAACACAATTGGAATCCATCCCGAATTCACGAGCAGAAGTAGGATGTCATAAAATAGAGATTCACATCATAACGCGGCACACGCCGTGCGCCCTAAAGCTTGGCCACATTGCCAGCGGGCGAGAGGGTAAAACAAACGAGCATCGTTTTATAAATAATGAAAAAAAAAAAAAATCTTTATTCGGTACTAAACCAAGCTCCTCACTTCTCACCACCGTTTCAAACGTACCACGAACTAGAGAGCAAGTAAGCTACGTCACCAATAGTCTTCTTCTTGCCCCTTTTCCCACTCGAGGTGGGGTCGGCACAACATGTCTTTTAGTTCCATTCTTCTCTGTCACTCGTCAGCTCGGAATATATTAGGTCCTTACCTATGAAATTAGTGTTTTGTATGGAGATTTTGGGGATGCCTGCATTTTACATACTAACATTTTATCAGTTTTCTTCACAACTACAAATCCAGAAATAATAATATTTGGCATGTATCATTAGACAAGCTTTAGCAATATGTGTGAACACGCTTGATAAAAATTATTCATCATTTTTATGTTAATGCAAATTAGGCAGTTAAAAATAATTATATTTGTGTCTAATTTTAACACAATTAAACTTACAAAAAATTATCAAATTAAATAATACGAGCTCAAATATATGGTCTCTTTTTAGAAGAGGCAATTATTTTATAAGAATGTTCTGAAACTTAATAGTTACGAACAAATTGCTAAGACAGAATAAAACACCAATTTCATAGGTAAGGACCCAATATTAGTATCATTCTTCACGCATTTAATTCATCGCTTCTTTAGACTTCCTCCCTTTCTAGTTCCATCCACATCCATGCTCAGAATCTTGTTATGTGACTCATCCTCATCACATGATCATACCACGCTAACCCATTTCTCCTAATCTTTTCTGTCAGTGCTACTTTCAAACATCCTACAGTCTATAATTGTTTGATGTTTCGTGTGATTCGTTCGCATTGCTAACGAATGGTTCCAGATAATTCTATTTTTCACCTTATTCGCAAATGCTTCCCTTAGTTTGTATTTTCCAGGGCAATGCTTCGCCCGCTCGCCCGCTGCCAATCTGGCCCCTGCTTAATACTGCGAGTTACTGCGGCGTAAACCATCCCATTGTTTCTTCGTGTTACGACCTTGTATTGAATTTTGCTCAAAATAGCACAGGGTGTGCTATTTTTGAGAAAAAAATAAAATTCCATTAAGAGACGCGGATATTTCTATATCAATTATTTTTTCACGCTATGACTTTGATTTTAGTAAGAATTTTTTATTAAAATTATTTTCTATGCCATTTAGAAGTTTACAAAGAATGAACAATATAATCTTCTCACTTCAAGCAGACTGCGCACCTGATGGTAACTCGTCTAACATACATAATTATACACACATACATCACATAATTACATCTGAATACTACAATATACAGCCATGGAATGATCTAACATTTTGTTCTGAAGTAGGCCAGGTTCAAAGCTAATATTTAATTTAGCTGAGACGCTTAATATTAAACGAACTGTAACTAATATAACCAATTTTCTCGTTTATATCAAAATGTTCATTGACGCCCCTAATTTGTGTATGGTAAGTTTCTTCTTAAGTAAGATTATAAATCAGTGTTATAAGTTTACACATACATTTAACTTAACGGAATGAGTCTTAAGGCGGATTATCACGCCAGCCAAATTAATGCAGCCTATTAACCCTTAAGACTGTACGATAAGACTCGTTTTCCCACAAACTTCTGATATAGGTGTAACCATTCTTGGAACAATATCTATCCCTTTCTCTGAAAACGAAATGGGGTTTTATAGGACTATAAAATAGTAGGATAATAGCTTCAGCTCCCTGAGTAAATGGTTTATTTTTGACACTCTAGTGACGTTAGCATGTCGATTTCTACGAAGGTTTTATCGATTAATGAATTTTCCTTACCGAATATATGACTAGTATCCCTTTCATCGTATTTTGTATCTTGCGAGTGGCCAATGGTTGAATCAGATCTTAAATTCATTCTATGTAGAAGCGAGTGGCAAGCGTATACAAATTGAAATAGGTTTAATGTATTTGGTGACAGCAAAAATAACTGTATTTGCAACTAATCTAAGTTAAGCCTATCTTAATCTATAGCCACCGAGGCTCAAAGCTCGACATGTTTTTCGAAGCGCCAAATAACCTTCACTATTGACATGCAGTTATCGACATCGATAATTGATAATACGGCACTATTCGTGTTAGAGGTTTCCGGATCAATCCTTGGCTGTACCGCTAAATTTAATAAAACATAAGTAACTCATACTCGTAACATAACGAAATTTCCCCAAAGGATTAGGCAGAGGTGCTAACACCAACAATTCGCCAGATAAACTTAAGCAGTTATAGTGAATTATGATTTAGATCAAATGATGTAAGGATATCGGCAATGTAATTATTCAAAGCGTCGGGAACAGCAAAGGAAAAGAAAAAAAAATTACATACAGAAGGTCTAGCACGGGCCGGAGAGAAAAAGTCCCCAGAGACAAAAATCGTCATTGCCTCTCGTTTTCGCGCGAACTAAGAAGCGAGAGGTAGTGACGATTTTTGTCTCCGGGGACTTTTTCTCTCCGGCCCGTGCTAGACCTACAGACGAAGGTATCAAGGCACAGCTAGCGAAAAGACCGAGAAAAAGCAGTAGACATAGACTAAAATAAAAAAGAGACATGTCCTCGACAAAAAGTACACAATACACAAATATATTCGATTAGTAGCATGAATAATATATTACATTCAATGTATTTTTCAATGACACCATGTTCAATATATTGAGCGTTCTACTTGTAGCCGTGACACCGGCTTTCGCCGGCCATGTACAGTCACGACAAAATTAGGTTACTATTTTAATATTTTGTCATTTTCGCTCGGAGTGAAGAAATTCTATTTATTCTATGTAACATCAAGTCCTGGTTCTTGGAAAATTTGTTTTGAATTAGGCCCTTCGCACACGAGGCGTGGCGTAAGCGTATCGTTACAATGCGCTTCCAGCGATACTCTTAGCAATATAGCAGTGCCTACATTTTCAAAAGAAGTCCGCACAAAGGCGGTAGGTACTAGAATCTATACTATATTTTTTGTATACATTAGTTAACATGTATGACTAACTGACATTAAGCTGTGAAGAAAAAAAATTTAAACGTGTCAATAGAAAACCAGCGTCAGGACTCAAAACCTGACATCATGCTGAATTGGCTACCTGTTTTGGCACAGCCGTGAGACAGTTGCTATCTAGTTAGATAATATGTTTTTTTTGCAAAGAGTATAGCTATGTATACTGGGTCCTTACCTATGAAATTGGTGTTTTTTTTTTCTGACTTAGTATTTTGTCTGTAACTATTAAGATTCAGAGTATTCCTAAAAAATAATTACCTCGTCTAAAAATATACTATATTTTTGGGCTCTTATGATTTGTTTTGATAATTTGTTGTAAGTTTAATTGTGTTAAAATTGGACACGGAGACAACTTTTTTTAAGTGCCTCCCGAATACATCATTTTTTTTGCATTCACTTAAAAACGATAAATAATTTTTATGAAGTGTGATATTACACATATTACTAAAGCTTGTCTAATGATACATGCCAAATATTATTATCTCTGGATTTGTCGTTGTGAAGAAAACTGATAAAATGTTAGTATGGAAAATGCAGAATTCCCCAAAATCTCCATACAAAACACCAATTTCATAGGTAAGGACCTAATATATTGTTTTATGTTCGTACAGTTTCTCCTGTCTGTGTTGGAATAAATGTATTTTCTTTCTTTCTTTCCTTCTTTCTATAGGCGTAGCGTACTGGCGACCTGGTACCTGTGCGAAAAGGTCGATATTACTGCAACTTTCGGTGAGTAATACACCTCTCTGCTTCTGATATAGGGGGTGATAATAATAATGCATGTGTGTTGTTTAACATCACTAGTGTCAACAGTAAAATATTTTACTCAAACCTTAGAATGACAAGAATTAAAATTAAACGACTGAAAAGCACAAAATAACTTTTATATACGTTTTTGAAGTCGGTGCCAAGGTCAGTGTCGTTTGGTTTTTTTAACTGTACTTAAGTTTTATTCAAACTCTGTGGTACAGGCGGTGGGATCGAACCCACGTTTCCTGCGGCCTCGAAAGAGTAGTGCCCCGTCCGTCCTAAATCGGCTACCGCTGCCTATACACAAATACACATATGTTTTTACAGGTGAAACTGAGAACATTATATAGTAGATAATAATACTTCTTAAAACCTTTTTCTGCGTTTAAAAAATACATTGATGAAAACCGGATCCAAATCGGTTCAAACAATCGCGAACAAACAAACATACATGCCCAACTGAGAACCTTTTTTTTGAAGTCGGATAAAAAGGCACTTCTTTTTGCTCGAGACATACCGCGTCAAAACTACTACAAACAATCACAATCACACACCTTCATCGTTATCCTTTTAAAGAGGAAAGAAAAGAGCCAACAATGAAAGGAATAACTTGTTACAACATAAAGGCTATTTTTAACTCTATACAAACTTTGCCCTCCTTTACAGCGCAATTTGTAAGTAGTCTCCTGGGATGGTTGGGAAGGATCTGAGCGATCGTGGGGGGAGCTTACCCTTTTATGTTATGCTGCGTGGATCAGTTTGCAGGTAAAGGTATTGTAAGTTGTTTGTTTGCAAAATTAACTATAGCACATATTACGGAGCTTTTTCAAAACATTAGTTGGAGTTAAAAGAAGATCTGTTTATTATAGGCTTCTACTTATTAGTTCATTTTAAATCAAAGGAGAATATATAAATACTAGCTGTGCCCGCGACGTCGTTCACGTGGCTATTGATTTAACGCCGATTAAAGTTTACAAAACGAGATGGTCACGAAAAACTGTTTTTTTGTCATTTGACTATGAATAACATATGACGTATGGTTAGTATGCTTTAGCTTTCGATTCAAAACAAAGCTATCTTCGCCATGGTCAGGCCGTGGATGGGTAAGAAAAACTTTGTAATCTCGAGTTGGTTCCGGTCGCAATTGCGACTGTTTCTGCCCACGAACCCGCATTGTGCCAGCGTGGTAGTGTTACGGCCCAGACTCCTCATGTGTATCTTCATGAAGAGGGCCCGTCCCAGCAGGCGGGACGTATATAGGCTGACATATATATATATATAGATTACATCGTACAACTAGATTTTATTAGACCTTTGAGACAACGCAGACACTAGATTTTATTAGACCTTTGAGACAAATTTTTGAACACCAAAATGAAGGTGTACAAGATTTCGGCTTATCATCTCTCATTCCCAGGTAAATCCCTAATTGTCCCTAATTTGACTGGAGTATATATTGGATCCTTACCTATGGAATTGGTGTTTTTATTCTGTCTTAGCAATTTGTCCGTAACTATTAAGTTTCAGAACATTCTTATAAAATAATTGCCTCTTCTAAAATTAGACCATATATTTGAGCTCGCATTATTTAATTTGATAATTTTTTGTAAGTTTAATTGTGTTAAAATTAGACACAAAGACAATTATTTTTAACTGCCTCCCGAATACATCATTTGATTTGCATTAACATAAAAACGATGAATAATTTTTATCAAGCGTGTTCACACACATATTGCTAAAGCTTGTCTAATGATACATGCCAAATATTATTATATCTGGATTTGTCGTTGTGAAGAAAACTGATAAAATGTTAGTATGTAAAATGCAGACATCCCCAAAATCTCCATACAAAACACCAATTTCAAAGGTAAGGACCTAATAGTAAGACGTAGAAACTAAGTAAGTTTGTACACTATTAATTAAGATTATCATTGTTAATTAAGATAAAAGGCATCGGTAGCCGAGTTGGGACGGACGGTGCCCTCGTTCGAGAGGCCGCGCGAAACGCGTGTTCGATCCCGCCGCCGCGCCGGCACCACTGAGTTTGAATAAACTTATGTACAGTTCATTGTGGATATATATATATATATATATATATATATATATATATATATATATATCGCTTGCCTCACATTGTGCCCGGTGCATGGCCACAGGCTGGCCACCTGTTACATGGGGACCTAACATATCTGGCGAAATGTGGGTGTTTAACACCTCTGCCTACCACTTCGGGGAAAGAGGCTTGATTATAATGTTATGTTAATTAAGATACTCGTATATACGCATAATGCATTGAAATGCCTGTTCCATTATCTTTAAATCATAATATATCACTACCTCTTTCATGTTAATACGTACATGTATCTTCAATATATCAAGCCCGTTTCATTTCGCATAACCCCTCCTAAAAATCTATATTTGATAAAAGGGGTGAAGGCAGGGCATATGATTTACTATGTCGATTCCAACAATAACTTTTCCATATATTAAGCTACATGTACATAGTTGTACAGTCGAGTTCCAATATTTATTCACATTTGTCAGGTAACAGTCTTTATTCCCTTCCGATAAGAGTCATTTACATATATTTTAACTCGACTGTACTAAAAAAATTATGCCAAGCGATCTCCTATTATTGTATTTGTTAAATGAAACAAATAAATTATGTTTAATATCTAATATTACATTAAAAATATTGTATCAAGCTGATTTATGTTTAATACGGGCATAGATATACTTAATTTATCTATGATCTAAAAGTCAGATGCCTCTATGTTTTTTATTTATTTGATAGTTAGTTTTTTTTTAATCTTAACAAGAATCAGAAAGTTTTGTTCATAGAGTGCTTTGAAATATGATTTGACTACGAGGGGGTATGAGACGCTCACGCGCCACACAAGGGATCTCATTTATCGATAACATTTAATTTTATTAGAGCTTGTTTGACACCTTTGCTTGATAGATTTCTAGACTTCTAATTTAAATTACCTATGACCTCGATTTTTATTAAATACCTAAATCTTGCTTCGTACAATAGTTGAACGTATCGTTCTCATTTACCAAGTTTACTGCCTAATCACGTAATATTAGGTCCTTACCTATGAAATTGTTGTTTTGTATGGAGATTTTGGGGAATTCTGCATTTTCCATACTAAATTTTTTTCAGTTTTCTTCACAACGACAAATCCAAAGATAATAATATTTGGCATGTATCATTAGACAAGCTTTAGTAATATGTGTAATATCACACTTCATAAAAATTATTTATCGTTTTTAAGTGAATGCAAATAAAATGATGTATTCGGGAGGCATTTAAAAAGAGTTGTCTCCGTGTCCAATTTGAACACAATCAAACTTACAACAAATTATCAACACAAATCAAAAGAGATCAAAAATATAGTCTATTTTTAGACGAGGTAATTATTTTTTAGGAATACTCTGAATCTTAATAGTTACAGACAAAATACTAAGAGAGAAAAAACACCAATTTCATTGGTAAGGACCCAATATTTTTGTCCAATTCTAAATGTGGCTCTAAGAAAAATAATATTTAAATATGCCTTAAAACCTACATGTTCTTAATAGGAGCTACCGAAGCTCAGACCCGAACCAAAGCAATAAACGAAATGAAAATTTCACTTCATCATGAACTAGAAACTTAGGTAGTCCGAAAACCCTCTATATTGCGTTCTAGAAACCACAAATTACATGTAGACTACTACTACGGCTGTAATAATTATCGCCTAAAAAGCTTTTAGAGTAATAAAAGTAGTCAACGGTTACCTTATGATAGAAAACCTACCCTATTTTAATATCATTACTATGAGAAAGGCAAAAACTCAACAAGAACCGTAATTATCTTTCAATTTTCTCTGCCTTTTCTCGTTTTCTCTGATTTTTTCTACGCTCATGAGGCCGCGTCATGTTACCAAAAACTATAAGAAAAGTATATGAGATTTCCGTATAAAGCAAATTCATGTTACAGTTATGAAATATGATTCAAGTAATACCGTTTATCTCTTCTAGTCGTTTATGTATATGGAATAACAAACTATTATTATTTAAAAACTGTGTCTTTGCTTCTTATCCAAATCCAACTGAAAAGGCTCTCAATGATTCTAGTGTGGTAGGTAAATGAGTAACCCGAGCAACCGTCCTTCTAAATTTCCCAAAATTCAGCCACAGATATAGCTACACACACATGGCAATCATTTTAGCTACACACACATGGCAATCATTTTAGCTACACACACATGGCAATCATTTTAGCTACACACACATGGCAATCATTTTAGCTACACACACATGGCAATCATTTTTGCTACACACACATGGCAATCATTTTAGCTACACACACATGGCAATCATTTTAGCTACACACACATGGCAATCATTTTAGTTCCATCCCGTGAGCAGCTGGTAGAGCACAGAAGGCATGATATCAAGTTCCATTGAATGCAGAATCACTTCAACTGTATTTCATTTCATTTTTAATTATTAAAATTGGTCAACCAACAGTTTTCATAACGTTACTTAATTTAAATACAACATTCACAACATATCTTTATGGCTAAATATAAAAACCAATTACTGCTTGACACCACATGATAAAAAAGATAAAAAAATATATACAAAAAAAAAACTTAAGATGTTGGTTAGTACCTATATGGCTGGATAAAAAGCGCGTTTGATTCTCCAAAAGGAGTCGTTATATATCTATCTTACTACTATATTCCTTTACTAGTCTTCAGAAACGAAAATCCCCTTCAAGAAACACTCAAGACGCTCGCTTTCTGATGAATTCGATACGACGACGCAATATTAACCCATGAAAAGTCCCAAAATATGACACTCCCAACAATACCATTCACTATTTTATTAGTAGCCCCACAACAATATCTCAGTTCTCGAATAAACCGGGAACAAAGAGGCGACCCTTAATTAAAAATTGGACTGAACTGCCAATGGACGGACAGACAAAGAACAACCAACTCCAATTACATATTGTGACAAAAAATACTTCGCGCGACTTCGAGTAAATCACGACGCTCTTCGACACTGACTGTTCTTTGGAAACTGTTAAGTTTTTGCGAAGTTAGTGAGGAATGCTTTAAAGTTCATTGAAGAGATCCACCAAAAATGCGGCTAAATATTTTAATGTCAATCTTGAACTGTGACGACGTTCTCAGCCTATATTCGTCGCACTGCTGAGCACAGACCTTCCTCATGGAGAAACACACGAGGAGTATGGGCGATAACACCACCACGCTGGCCCAATGCTGGTTGGTGGGAAGAAACGTTTGCAATAGCAACGGGACAAACGACTGAACGTGCCTTCTGAAGCACGGCCTCCGAGATTACAGATTACCTAATAGGTTTAAGTCCTCATGTAACAATCTAAGTGATATTATGCCTCATGGCAAAGGTATACTTCAGGGTCGAATCCACGTGAACGTGAATGTCTAATTACCTTTGTGAGATGAAGCGAAACTGCTGCCTTGGACCGAGAAGTATAAAGCACAATAAAGTGCATCTTCATAAGCACATTCCAACAAATTTTAAAAGGAACTATATCTTATGAATCTGCTTCTTATTATTGCATTTATAATAAGCCTGTATTGTATTTATAATTTCGCTCCATAATACAAAAAGGCATAACTTTCAACTTCACACGAATACTCGGAAAAAATTATACAAAACGCTAAAATAATCTCAAAGGGAAGTTAATAAAATTTGTTTTCCGAGCTCTGTGATTATATCGGCCGAAAAACAGGCCCCGGCTTTAGATACACAAATAAAATATCTTGTAAACAAAGAGAATACCTTTTATAGGTGTTTTAGGGACTTCTGATACTTGTACAATCTTTTAAAATGAAATTTTATAAGTAGTTATAATAAAAATACTCCTCACTTTATGGGTTCAGATTTTATTGGGTCTTTATTTTTTACTGAAGAATTTTTTCAGACGGAGATAGCGTATTGGGAAATACGGTTTGTTTTTTTGTTATTGCAGACTTCTATAGCGCTCATTGACTGTGTGGCGTCATGAACGCATTGAATAATAGCAAACTGGACAATTTTGTGGATTTATTTCGACACCTAGATCCCAAAGACTGCAATCAGTTCAATCAATTCAGTTGCCTAGTAATAGAATCGATGTTAAATTAAAACTAGTAATTCAAGTAATAGGAGAAACTTGTGAAATAGCACAGTGGATTTTTAAGAAAGAATGAAATGGGGTGAGAGGGGGAAGGGGGTTGTAGAAGGGGGAAGGAGAGGGAGTCCATTTAAGTTTAAATGAATTCAAATGATTTGTTGTAAATTTTGCCTTTCACTGTTCCCAATGCAAGAAAACTCGTCCTTTTGTATACCAACCCAAAGATTTCAAACGAGTGAGTGGTAACAACTGTGATTACGGCAAGATGAGCAGTATGGGCCGTAACACCACCACGCTAGCCCAATGCGGGTAGGTAAGTTTATTTATTCCTCAATAAAAAAAAATTACTGAACAAAATAATAATAAAAAAAGAATGTAACACAGAATGGTTGTAAATTGAGCATTTTGATTTAAAAATTATTCTACGATAGATTTAGCGGAATAGCTTTATTATTTCTGCCCGACCATAGACAATACTCAAACAAGTACCACATACTCCTCACTATTTCTATTCCTCTCTCTTACCCCTCTTAAACCAAAGTAAACAATATTACAATATAAAGAAAGATAAATTTAAATAAAAATAAATATAATATTTATGTAAAAAGGAGCAAACGCACAGACAGCTCACCTGGTGGTACGAATCACCGCCGCCCATAGATATATCTACAACACTGGAAAAATCGAGGATGATTTACCGCCCCTCTGGAAATAATATTTTTGATATAATTACACTTTTGTCCGCAATGTCTCAGGCCAAAATGCGTCCATCATATAAACTTCTGCCCAAGACAGGTCTCGACCCCAAAACTTCAAACATTGACCTTGAAACCGTACAAGCCACACAGCCACAGAGGTCTTTGTCTAACACATACTTAATTCAATTTTTTGTCCATAAAGTTGTTGAATAAAACATCCCCTTTCGAGGTACCAGGGCCGCAGACATGGCAAGGAGCCAGGCTGGAAGTCTGGATCACCGCCAGCTCCATCGATCGCTCTGAGCAGGTCAACGCTCGCCCTTCATGCTACCCCAGTACTGTACGCTGAATTAAGCTAACTCCGCCACTGATGATCTCACCATAATAGCTCTTTAAGTCTTTTCAAAGGGCTTATATAATCGGATAGTTAAATTGACAAAAGGCTTTGGGTTAAGCCTGTCCTGGAGTATAAAGATCTAGATTTATGAGAAAAGTTACGACTAGCGCGTTTAGATGTTTTGAATATTTTGGGTGGAAATGGAAATTTTAAGTGACTCTAAGACGAGAATTTTTCTTTGAAGTTCAGCTCATTTATGACTAAAAATATTTAAAGAATTATGTAAGTATTTTAGGAGGAACTCGGTGGCGTAGTGGTTAGTACGCTTTGGTTTTCGATCCAAAACAAAGCTACCTTGGCCATGATCAGGCCGTGGATGGGTGATAAAAACATTTTGCGATGAAGTCCTCAGCCTTTATAATATGTTCCACTGGGCACAGGCCTTCCCCATGGAGAAACACATGAGGATAATGGGCCGTAACACCACCACATCGGGCCAACGCGGTAGTAGGTAAACATAGTAAAATAGTATTAATATCTGACGTGTATCATCCCATCTATATAGGCCGCGATGCGAGAGGTGTAATGTCATTACGGTTATAACAGACGACAAGCCACATACTAGGTATGTTTCCACTGAGTAACATTATGTTATAGACGTTAGACGTCTAGTCGATTTATAAACTAACGGTAGGTATCTATTCCTCCGTCTCCCCCTCTTAATTATTATTATTAGAAGTATTAGTATTAGAAGCAAATTTATATACTCAGCATTAAAAATCCAACAATAACAAAAAGGTTAATTCTACCAAAACTCGTAACTCTATTGAGAAGTAAACCGAATCAACGGAGGGAGATCAAATTCTATTAAAGTTAGTAACTAGAACGTTCTAACAGGACTTAGCCGCCAAATAGCCGAGCTTCGCAAACAGAACGAATCAACAGGACAAATCGACTTAGATGGTTTACTAATACGGGAACTATTGGAGATGAAAAAACGTTAAGGGATACAGGTTCGGAGAATACAGGGTAAATTAGAAATAAATATTCGAGTGGTTTACAAGGTAAATTGGATATTATACTCGTACTACATTTGGTTTAAAACATACATAGATACAATACATACATAGATACAATCACGCCTGCAATCCCCGAAGGGATAGGCAGAGTCCAAGGAGCACTGTGTTCCATAAGACCACATATAGCCATACAAAAATTGGGTTTGGTCAGATGAAAAATCGTGAAAGAGTAACAAGTGGCTAGCTCATCGCCTACACAATCACAAAGCCAGTACCCAATACGCCCTTAGTCGCCTTTTACGACACGCTAGACAAAAAAGCAGTTGGTACATTCTTTTTGTGTCCCGGACCAACACGGGACGGGTTTAAAACGTATGGATTAAACTAGTAATTCTTATGAACAAAACCTTTATTGTTTTGAAAAATGCACGTTTTGAGGCTTTTCGTAAGATTAGCTCATTCAGAATCAGGTCCTTGGCTTGGGAATATCGCTTGCCTCAAATTGTGCCCGGTGCATGGCAACAGGCTAGCCGCCTGTTACATGGGGACTTAACATTATCGGGCGAAATGCGAGTGTTAACGGCTCTGCCTACCCCTACCATCGTATATATGTTGTATGTTTGGACTGATCGACTGCTTACCATGCCTGCTTTTTTAAAAAGCTACCAATATACATCGATTTTCATAAAGATTTATCTTGATTCGTTTGTGGATATGGATACTAATACATATCCAATATCCACATTACGTCCGTGGGCAGGAAAGCTTCGTCCGTAACATGGATCGTAATAGTAACAACCCGACACATGTACAAAATGTCGGAGCTATTTCAAGTAACAAGTTTTCTCGGGTCGAATGGGAATGGGACTACGCACACGCAGTCATAGGCCGAGGAAAATTCTTCGAAACCTTTTATTTTCTTAAGATGTTTGTCTACAAGACCTGCAGTGGCTTAGAGAAGATTTTATGACGTCCTGAGTATAATAAGTTTGCGGAGTAACTACACGAAGACAGTTTTCGTGAGCTGTACCGGCTGGGTTCTAACAAATGCCCGAGAGATGGTGCTTACAGTTATTTATTTGGACTTTAAATGGATTTTTTTATCTTTGAGTGTATTGTTCGGAGTTTTTCGCCAGATTCATTACCGGTCGTTTTAGTGGATTTAAACAGTGTTTTAGTAAAGATAAATAAATATCTTCAGATATTCATACCTATCAAATAGACCCATATTAAGCAACTAATACTGCTTGTGTTATGGACGCTAGATGACGGATAAATATATTTAATAGATAAAAACATATAAATATCTTGAATTTATATAAATATATATAAACATCTAAGACTGCAGAACAAATGCCTGAATTCATTACCCAAACATTTGCCCCCACCGGGGATCGAACCCAGAACCTCTCGAGATGGCGACGCCTTAAGACCGGCATACAGACCACTCGACCACGGAGGTCGTCAAGATAGTTAACTTTATTCACGTTATTTGATGTGTTCAAACGTTTCATAGTTATTTTTAGTTATGTTTATTTACGTTTCATAGCTAAGCTGAGCCAGCGCCGGCCACTCGCGCTTAAAATTACACGAGATAGAAGTAACGTTACACATACGCGCGCGCTTATTCGTCAAAATGTATGGAAATCTCGCCAGCGTCAGATGCCGGCGTGGCTCTGAAACCACACTCAGACTGCCGCCATAGTAACAATGATATAAAGCATTGTTGTGATCCAGCATTAGAGAAAGCCAATGCTTCGGTTGTTGAGGAATACATACGATGCTCGCTTCCACCTTCGGCCTTATCGACGTCTGAGATGAAGGCAAAGAGCTTGTATGTCATATAATCTTCTTCTTCTTGCCCTTTTCCCACTCTAGGTAGTAGGGGGTCAACACAATATGTCTTCATCTTTCATTCTCCTCTGTCACTCGTCAGCTCAGCAACCACTTCTTTTATTCTCATATCATTCTTCACGCATTCAATCCATCGCTTCTTAGGGTTTCCTCTCACTATGCTCAGCATCCTTCTTGTAATGTATATATTATATTAGGTCCTTACCTATGAAATTGGTGTTTTGTATGGAGATTTTGGGGAATTCTGCATTTTCCATACTTCCTAATTTTTTTCAGTTTTCTTCACAACGACAAATCCAAAGATTATAATATTTGGCATCTATCATTAGACAAGCTTTAGTAATATGTGTTATATCACACTTCATAAAAATGATTTATCGTTTTTAAGTGAAAGCAAATAAAATGATGTATTCGGGAGGCACTTAAAAAGAGTTGTCTCCGAGTCCAATTAAACTTACAACAAATTATCAAAACAAATCAAAAGAGCTCAAAAATATAGTCTATTTTTAGACGAGGTAATTATTTTTTAGGAATACTCTGAATCTTAATAGTTACAGATAAAATACTAATAGAGAAAAAAAACACCAATTTCATAGGTAAGGACCCAATATTTAAAAAGTGTCAACTTGTATTAAAACAACCGTTCCGTTCTTCAGTGATTTTATTACTGGTTTAAACATGGGCGTGTCGCCCGTACTCGTACATCTCACCTCTCATCTCATTATATGTGGGTAAATACATATCATCTCCTTCCCTCTTAATTATCAGTTCTGTAATTAGTAATGACAAAACCAATATCAGTATTTAATACAAAAATAGTTTTATGACACAAATAATACAACACACTTCAATGAGAATTAAAGAAATTCGTTCAGTAATATGTCTCTGTGATTTTGTCGACCTATATGACGGATTGGCTTGTGTGACTTCCAGGTGTTGGTGACTCTAAAATACTGGATTCCAATCAAGGTACGGGCTGATATTAGTGGGGTACAAGCATTGATAACTGAGTCATTATATTTCTATACATACATACTATGTACCTTGATTCGAATCCAGTATTTTAGAGTCCCCTTGAAGTCACACAAGCCAATCCGTCACGTAGGTCGACAAATTTTGGTGGGGCCAGAGGTCAAATCACAGACATGCATACATTCACGCCTCTTTCCCGGTGGGGTAGGCACATCTTTCGCTTCCTCTACTGTCATTATTAGCTTTATACTGCCTTTCGGTTTGCGGTGGATTTGATCTGGCTTTTCACATGCACACACCAACTAAGCATCCCTTTTTCTATCTTTGTCACTACTTCCTCTTTCACACCACAGCTCTCACATAACTCACTATTTCTCAATGACTTCTCAGATCAACTCACTATTTCTCAGCTAAATTAATTTAGCGAAGTCCGGACTTTTCTATTTCTCATTGCCCGAACACCAATCGCAAAGATTACGAGCACAGAACACGCCGAAACCTATCATATTCCATTGTAAAACAACTCATTTTCCTTTGAGTAACTGTAATTCATGATTGAGTGACAGTGTGGGGAATTGGGATGAAGCAGTCTGAACTTTGTTCTGTTAACTTGTAGGTATATTATTGTTTGATGAGGTATCTAATACCCATTACGTAACGGACTTATTTTAGGTTGTATTTGAGATATTTGCTACAAACTTGACATGTTCATTGGCTTGACTTACTACTAAGATATTTTTTATATAAATACAATATTACATATCAATCATCAGCCTGTATAGGTACGTCCCCCTTGCCTTCCTACATGGACAATCGCATGAGGAGTTTTGGCCGTAACACCACAATGCTAGCCCAATGTGGATTGGTGGGCAGGAACGGATGCAATAACGACCGGCACCAACCTCTACGTGCCTCCGATGCACGGAGGAACTGGAGCGAGGTGGTGAGGGGATGTATCGATATCGTAACCTATAAACGGGTTAATTACCTTTAATAATCCCTACTTGCGATTAAACCATTGTAGTTATCAGATACATTAAACTAACCGTTACAAGCTCGAACCTCCAAATTGCCAATAAAGCCCCTCAAGAGGTCCCCGAATGTCTGACAAGATGTTTGACGGCACACGATTGGGCGGTTGTGTCGGAGATCGTGTAACGCGCCCTCCGGTCAGAATGTGACCTCAATAAGGTCGACGTGAGGGTTAAAGAACATTAGTAGGTTTTTAATATTACACTCTATGTGGTAGCGATAGTGTTTCATTTTCAATGACGTGACACTTTAATGGACTGGCCAAAAGAACAGAATAGAAGATTTTTACCACAACATCTAACTCTATATTAAGCTAGTTGACTCATATCGTCATCAGCCTACGTACGTCCCACTGCTGGGACAGGCCTTCCCCATGGAGAAACACATGAGGAGTATGGGCCGTAACACCACCACGCTGGCCCAATGCGGGTTGGTGGGTAGAAACGGTCACAAATGCGACCGGGACCAACGGCTTAACGTGCCTTCCGAAGCACGGAGGAGCTCGAGATCACAAAGTCTTGGTCACCCATCCACGGCCTGACCATGGCGAAGGTAGCTTTGTTTTCGATCGAAGCCAAAGCGTACTACGCCACCGAGCTCCTCATATCAAAAGTAATGAAAATAATGTTTACAGTTTATCACATAGTATTTAGTACGAGGGTCTGAAATATACCAATTTAAACAATTTAAATGTTTTATTTTCCTTTTTTTCATCTGCCAAAAACGTTATGCACCATGTTCGTGAAATTAGTGAAGTAACACTTCATGTAAACATACTACGCATGGTCAGAATCTGTCAGACGCCAGGCGCAACCAATCAAGCATGTCTGTCGGCTTTGTCAGCCATTGTCACGCATGCGTATTGAATTATTTACCAATATCTTGACTTTACGGCACAGATAATTCATAGACCATCATGACTGGGACGGACGGGGCACTTTTCGCTCGAGAGGCCGCGGGAAACACGGGTTCGATCCCACCGCTTGCATCACTGAGATTGAATAAAACTTATGTACAGTTCATTGTGAATATCGCTTGCCTCACATTGTGCCCGGTGCATGACAACAGGCTCGCCACCTCTGCCTACCCCTTCGGGGAAAGATGCGTGATAATATGATATGATTATAATTCATAATACTTGACAACATAAATACATCTATACGTATAATAAAACTGGAGAGTTCATATATCTGTACATAGAAAAATATGCTTAAAATCAAGTCAGGGGGATGTAAATAGAGGAAAAAAATATTTTATATTTTGTTTCAGTGTCTGCTTGTCTGTTTGTATGGCTAAACTCCGAAACGGCTTGACCGATTTCAATGAAATTTTGCATGGTGACCTTAGATTCACATCATTAGATGCACATCTTATATACTTTTTATTTCGGAAAATTAAAGGAATCCCGTGAGATAGGTAGTTAAAAACCAGTAACTGAAGACGAAGTCGTGGTCAACAGCTGGTTCTGTATAAAAGCGAAATACCACTCACTGATTAATCACGAAATCTCAATCTCAAACTAAAACACCTACAAATTTGAAGCAGGTAGTTTCCTTATAGGTTGTTGACATCCGGTAAGAACGGATTTTCCGAAACTCTTCCCCTAAGGGGGTAAATCGGGGTTGATCCATGCAGAGCCGGAGGGCGGAGTAGTTAAATATATACTTTTTTAAATAAGGTAGAACCTTCACATACCTTAATAAAATATGACGCCGCTGTAGCGCCGACCAACTGTAAAAGAAGAAATAACTCACAATAAAAACCAATACATAATAATATAATAAAACTGTAGAGGTCGAATGTCTGCACATAGAATAAAAATACTTAAAAACAAGCTAGAAGGATGTAAGAAGAGGTAAAAGACCAAAACACGTTATTTTTTTTTAAGTTTTTGTTTCTCTGTCTGTTTATTTGTTTGTACGGGCTAATCTCCAAAATGGCTGGACCAATTTCAATGAAATTTTTCATGGTGACCTTATATACCTGGTCAACATCTTAGATACTCTTTATTCCGGAAAATTAAAGGGTTCCCATGGGATAGTTAAAAAACCATAGTAACCGCGGATGAAGTCACGCAACAGCTGATAAAAAGCTATGAAAAACATAAAAATTAACGTATGGCAACGAAAGTTTGGTATGTAAGGCGAAAAATGAGTGTGGGCCGTAAAACCACCACGCTGGCCCAATGCGGGTTGGTGGGTAGAAACGATCACAAATGCGACCGGGACCAACGGCTTAACGTACCTTCCGAAGCACGGAGGAGGTCGAGATCACAAAGTCTTGGTCACCCATCCACGGCCTGACCATGGAGAAGGTAGCTTTGTTTTCTTTGTTGCAAGCCAAACCGCACTAACCACTACGCCACCGAGCCCGACTCTTTAACTTAATACACAGCAATGCAAGCAGCACTTTACTAGAGGTACGAGTAAAGAAGAGACCGATTCAAATTCATTTCTGAGTCTGCTTCACCGAAGAAAATTCACTTTATTTATTTTTGTTTACAGCCCTCACCCGACAACAAATGTTTACATTAACCACTCAACGGAAGTGTCCGTGCCCATGGAAGCCCTGTTTTTTTGTTGTTCATTCCATAAATCAATTTGAAAGAGACTGACTGATTGATTGAGGACAGAAGTCGCGCTGTCAATCAACTGCGTACTCAGAAGCCGAAAAACATTGGTCTATCAGAAAATACGACATTCTGGAAAAGATTTTAGTTTTGTCATTTTTGTCATTGGGACCGGTGCATGGTAACAGGCCATCTATTACATAGGGACCTAACATATCTGGCGAAATGTGGGTATTTAAGGGTCCGGCGAACAGTGAATTTTTCATACAAACGTTATAATAAAATCATTTTCAATTTGAGCATATCTGGACATATCATCGCTGTTATTCGAATTAAGAAAGTATTTTTCTATTTCCTGGGACCTTAACATATTAGGCATGAATTGAGAGATACCTTAAGGTTGCGAGCATCAGGGTATTCTAATAAGACTTTCTTTCTGATCTCATTATTATTTGGGGTCACCATGGCACCACAGACGCCCTTCCTCATCCTATCATCGTTCACAAGATCCATTCAGATCTTCACCCTTATTCTCCCATCCACTATGAAATCCAAAAGCCTTCCTGGTGACATTATCATTCATTATTTTAAAGGACTACATAGTAATAATGATATGAAAGAGCTCGCAGGTTCAGTGATCACTTGAGATCAGGACACACAAAAATATGCAAAATAGTCTTCTTCATTCCCCGTGAAAGTTATAACATCAGGACTAACCGCGACGAACATAATGTAGTATATAGATACTACTTACTGGTCGACGTTTCGGCTGGGTTACACCAACCGTGGTCACGAGCTGACTGGCGCGGCGTCGTCTGCTCGGCCGGGCCCGTGAATCTTCTTCTATCCGCACATTATTAATATCCCAGTCACAACTGCATACTACACTACGGCATACTATATACAATGCAACGCGAAAGTTTAAAATCTTATATTCCCCGTGAAGTTGACATTTAGGTCAACTAGATATGACTCACCCTTATACCCGACCAAAACTATTAAAAATATATAAAAAATAATAAAACTCACAATTGGCTATAAACGAAGTGAAACCACTAGTAACCTACCAAAATACTTCGCAGGTTTGGCTGCAATTAGATATATTGTAAAAAATTCTTTGAAACTGATACAAAAAGTGGTTTGAACTAAATAATTTACAAAGCAGGTACAGCGAATAATAACACTTCTTTCACTACATACTTAGTTTTTGTTCTGGTTATGCTTCGTCCCATTTCATTCTGTTTAGGTGCAACAGTTTTTAAACTCCATTCTCTTCAGTAACTTACCACATCACCACACCCTTCTCCATTTTTCATATCAACATTCACACAATCAATCCACACTTTTTAGGTCTTACTCTCCCTAAATTCCGAGCCACTTTTATTTACTATGTTGGCAAGCAAGCAAAACCCTACCTGATGATAAGTAACTAAAGGTGCATATTTCTGCTTAAACTACAGTGCAAGTTGTCAATTTAGTTTTTTATTTTTGATGTAAAATCATAGACGTAAAACCCATTATTTCAAAACTAGTCTTCCAACTAAGGTTCCATCATAAGGTCCATCCTAATTGTCTGGAAAACATCGCAACAAAAAAAAAGCACCCTTGCCTTTTTTTACATACAAAAATTACTTCTTCGCTTTTAACTCTAAAATGACAAGCACATAACAACATATAAATAAATAAATATCTTTAGACATTCTCACATTATTATCAACTAATGCCTTTACAAGCAACAAATACTGCTTGTGTTACGGATACTGGATAAATATATTTAATTAATTAATACAAATAAATATTGAGAAAATATATATAAACATCCAAGACTGGAGAACAAATGCCTGAATTCATCACACAAACATTTGCCCCGTGGGGATCGAACCAGAACCCAGAGATGGCGACGCGTTGAGACCTGCGCACAGACCATTCGACCACGGAAGTCGTCAAAACAACATAACACCCACGCTCTATCCTCTGGCCATCCCCGAAAGGGTGGGCCGTTGATATTTACACCCACATTTCACCTGATATTTAAGTTACTCCATTATCTGAAGCCACTAAGCCTAAAGACCCTAATCAAAGAATTACCTAACAAAAAGTAAACCAAGTCACCTAAGATCAACATCACTAATTCATTAGCGGTTCCATTCTTGATTTGCGAAAAACTGACCCATTAATCAGACAATAAGGGCCAATCTCCAGTGTCGATCTTGTTAACCACGCCACGCAATATTGAACCGTAAAACCAGGGAATAAAGCCTGTATAAATATTTCAATAGTATATAGCATTTCCCACATTCGCCCGAACAACTGTTTTGCGATGATTCCCGCCTCCCCAATCAATATCGAAATAACTCGATGAATTAGTAAATAGTCCTGCGCCTAATCGATGATGTTGTGGCTTTGTTGAACTATACTGTAGAGAATAAGGTAAACATGAAGACTTTAATAAGATACAGTCTACGCACACTTAGGACTTAGCTTCTCTATAAAGATCTGACGTATGGTAACGTCTAGACCTACCCAACGCCACTTTTAATACTTCCCACTGGGCTCTAACACAATCAGGGCAGAGGAGGTTGCGTCACCCCAAACCAGAATGCAGTAATTAAGTATTGACTGATATAAGGCAAGGTACATTGTCTTTGAAATCCCAAGACGTAAGCAAAAGAAACCGTTTCCACCCACCAGTGCCCCTTGGGCAACCGTTATTATGTTACGGAACTTACTCTTCAAAACAAACATTACACCTTTCATATGTCATACAGCACGCTTTTATCCCCGAAGGGGTAGGCAGAGGTGTTACCAGCCACATTTCGCTAGATATGTTAAATCCCCATGTAACAGGTGTTTCTTATGAATGAATTTATTACCTTGTGTAAATTATGTCATCGTTTTATTATGCAAAATTATTAGGCCAAATTACCTATACCGCTTACCGTTTAATCAATGCAATTTTATACAACATTCTGTATGAATTTCTCCTTAAAAATGAAGATATTCCTTCTCGCTCGAAATGAATACATTGATTGATGCAATGCGCTGTGTATCAATCATGTCTTGAAGCATCCAAAGATATGCAGCTTTACAATAATGATCTCTTTTGCTAGGACTTAAAGACCAATTTGGTGTATCTTTGGCTCAGCACTGCATGTTATAATTCGCTGCAATATTTCCTCTAATAACGCTACTTTGACTGTCACATTTATCAACTATACAAAGCGACTAGCATTTTTCGTAATACATTTATGAGATGATAACTACATACAGTAATCGAACCCCTTTCGCGGTGGTAGGAAGAAATTACAGCTCATCGCTTTCTACGATACTGACAAATTTTTTTCAACTGACTCAATATTCAAAATTCAATATCGTTTATTCAATTTAGATGCGTCTTTGCACATGCTTATGAACGTCAAAAGCATTTTACAAATTTTCGTGAAAGCGATAAACTACGCTATCCGTTCACAAAATACCAGGCCTTGTTCTGAGAAGAACGGGCAAGAAACTCAGCAAGTTTCTATCCTCCGTTTAGATTGTTTTTCTTTTTGTTAAAAATGTCATAAACTACAACGTTATTGAAGTTTTAGAAGAAAAAATAAATAAATATCTGTGTTATATATTCTGCAGTTTACCACATTTTTCATTACAAATGCAAGTAATCTAAAATATTACATTAATAAAATAAAATTAAAATTCCGTTGATTAATTGAAGAAATTGAAAAAGTAGGATATACAAAACCAGGATAGGAATCTTGACCACTTGCCGTACCATACAGTCCCATTATATATGCCCTTATATATAGTCCATATATGCACCATATATACCATGTATCTTCGGCGGCGTAATGGTTAGTACCTTATGGGTTTCGAAAAAAACAAAGCTACCTTGGCTATGGTCAAGCCTTAGACGGGTGACCTTAACTTTGTGATCGAAATACCCTGTGCTTCGGAAGGCACGTTAAGCCTTTGGTTCCGGTCGCTTTTGCAACCGTTTCTACCCACCAACCCGCATTGGGCCAGCATAGTGGTGTTGCAGCCCATACTCCTCATTTGCTTCTCCATGAGGAAGACCTGTGACCAGCAGTGGGACGTAGGTATATAGGCTGCGGACAAGAAATCCCTGCCTACCGACCTAGCTCTTCTTTGGAACTTCTTCGATTTGATCAAGAGAAGGCCCCTCAATCTCCATCATTCACACTCAAACCTACCTTACTTACCACGAAGACAGTTTCATTCATCCTCTCAACAACCCCAAACTAACTAAGCCTAACTCCTTTTCTCCGCGTTTCCTTTACATCACACCCCATTCTCGTATTCCATATCTTACTTTCATTTACTACACCATTCAATCTGTTTGGTACTTGACCACTTTCTGCTTTTGTCTACTTAGTTCAGGTCCGATTCCCTTAGCTTTTTATTCCCTATTTTCTCCTTTTAGGCTTTGCGCCCTTTTTGACTTATTCGCTTTTTATCCTCTTTCAAAAATCTCGTGCTTGAAAGCTACCGAAAATCGATAGAGCACTATGAGATTTTCGTATAAAATCGGAACAAAAATAGAACGAGAAAATAGAACGAGAGGTATTTATCAGAGCAACACATGCCAAAGTTTTTAGCATTTTGTTTGGACGCATCACACCGAAACTACGGCACAGTTTGCAGCCTCCGTTGTATTGCTGGACTGACGTAGGATATAAGCTAGATTTTACCATAGGGGAATATCTAATAAATCGGAAAGCCTTTGACCATCTCGGCTTATGGTAAGACAAGATGAGGTCCAGGATGAAGCCCATTTGACTAGAAGAAACATGACCTGTTCGCTCGCGACTAGGTCACGTAATGGATACCAATAGGCTCGGACTCCGCCAAAGCGAAGCTGTGATTAGAGCTACTGATAATTGTGTTGTAAGCTCTTTAGTCAAAGATTTCAGTTTTCACGTCAAATGTCTGATTTCGAGGAAGTTATTTGATTCGATTCTATCAGTGAATTTGTATTAGCAAGACTTCGTAGAAATGAATACTGATGAAAGCGGTTTAAATGGTAAATAGATAAATAATTATGAGATGATGTCGAGGTGTTTTATACGTTTAGAGCAGGCGCCAAAGGAAGTTAAGCGTGCAAAATTTGAGGACCGCATTCTGTAAATTATTTTGAACTCAGAAAAGCTGCATGAATCTGAATGTTGCCAGGAGATTTTTTGGTCCAATTTTTTAATCGATTCCCTTGGAATATCGAGTAAATTGGTAGTAAATCGATTTGGAACTTAGCGCTTTAGTAACTTTTATTCGGTTCAAAAATACCTGTTCAACGATGCAACACACATTGGAAGGTGGCACCTACCGGGATCTACACAACTTTTTTGTTTAGTAAATAATTTCTCTCAACATACTAAGATTTGGAACTAGGCGCCATAGTAACTTTCATTTAACTCGAAAATACCTATCCAACGATGTTTCACACGTATCCAAAGTCAAAGTCAAATTGACTTTGGCTTTAGCTATGTGTGCTTTACAGTTGCGGTCCTCAAATTTTGCGCACTCAACTTCTTTTGGCGCCTGCTCAAGTTTACATTCCGATTTTGAAAATCTTTCCTTTGCCATGATTGAACCATGCCGTTTGCTATAGCAACCATATCGGACATAAAATCCGTTCAGGGCCATTGTGGTGTTAGTTATACCTGCAGATTGGTGAGCACTCGGCTTAACGTGCCTTCGTAATCGTAATGTTTGGTCACCCATCCCAGGCCTATCCTTGTTGCTCTGGTTTTAATCGAGACCAAAACTTACGAACCACTACTAGCTCCTCAAAAAAGAGTATATAGTATACCAATATAATTACAGTCGTATTAGTCATATTAACAAAATTCAAATTCGATTCCATATGAAATAATCATGTCACAAATGGTAAGCTCTTTCGCACAGAAGCTAGTAACGTAAAATACAATTGAGTATTCAATTAATGCATTCACCCTTCAGTTGCAATAACATTATTGGTATTTCCCGATTGCTCTCGTAATGCCCGATGATTACTAATTAACGTGTCAGCGCATAATTGGCCATTTGACGCGATTTATTGGCAATACGAGGTAAATCAATGGCTATTTTTATGCGAGTTTCGTCACTTTTGTTTTAATTACTGGAATATGTGTTATTTTGCGTAAACTCCATTGGTTTACTATTAGAAAAGTTTTGAAATTTTTAGGTATTTACATACTCTTATGAATGTCAAATTATGTCAACCATTTCCTCGTTACCAGGAGGCCTTATTTGGAGGTAAGCAATAGAAGAGAAAGAGAAGAGTTTGTATCTTTTTGTAGGTCAGAGAGAATACTATTATTTACAATGAATTCCATTCTCTGGATGTGCGAAAATGACCGCCTCTTCACTGCTAGCTGCGTTATCCATCCCCCCACTTTTGACCGCCTCTCTGGTCTATGACACCACCGGGTGCTGATCGGGAGGTCCGTGTTCGATCACCCATGGGGCAGTTGTTCCTGGCTATGGCGACAGATTGTAAGACGGTGGTAGCCCACCGTCTTAAAATCTCTCGCTATAATAACAATGTTATAGCATTGTTGTGTTCCAGCAGTTAGATATAAGATGTAAGTAAAAAAACAACGACCTTCGCGCTACATGACCCACCCTAATAAATAAGTCATGCACAAAATCTGCCATCCTAAGGCACTCAACTACTCTTAAATGAACAATAAGCAATATCTATACATACATATAATAAAACCGTAGAGGTCGACTGTCTGTACATAAAAAAAGAGGGAAAATACCAAAAAAAATTATATTGTTTCTCTGTCTGTTTGTACGGGCTAATCTCCGAAATTACTGGACCGATTTCAATGAAATTTTGCATGATGATACCTTGTATCCTTGGTCAACATCTTAAATACTTTTTATTCCAGGAAATTAAAGGTTTTCCGTGGGGTAGTTAAAAAACCATACTAACCGCGGACAAAGTCGAGGGCAACAGCTAGTATTATATAAAAAATCATGAGGGCTAAAAGCTTACGGCAACACACGTAATACAATAAGCCTCCGAAAAGGTGCACTTACCCTAAGTGGGGGGTAGGGGAGGGGAGTTGTCGAGTGTCGCTCGACGCAATTTAATTAAGTTTAAATCAGCCGTGGCGTGCGTGACGTCATTCTGACGAATGACTCGAGATTTGTGGGATTATCTCAGACGTATTAACAATGAGGATTCATATCTCCAGTCATTTGTTTAATTAATATTAAGTCATACAGATTTATACGTTACATTGTTTCGGTCTGTTATATAACAACATATCTTTTTGACTTATGTTTGGGTCCGAAATTAACGTAACATATGAAGGATCTTCTAAATCTCCGAAGGTAACAAGAGGTGGTATTTTACCTTATATTATGTGCAAGTCCTTCAGGGCGAGCCCGTTGCCACACACCGGGTATTGTAAAACCATGTAAGAATCTTCATAAATAAACTACAGGTACATACATTTAATTCATACTAACAGGCGGGAATATTGAACTGTTCATCAGAAAGAAGAAAGAAAGAAAAACATTTATTGACCAACAAACACGACATAAAAAGAGAAGAAACAACAAAGGAAGACACATGATACAATAATAAACTGTAGAGTTAGCAGGAAGAAAAATATGTAGTATTTTGTATATACGTGTATTGACGAGAGACAAAGAGACAAGAGCGAGTATAGAATAAACATTCACAATATAAAATTGACGTAAAAACATATAGACGGCCAGGGTGTCCTAAATTAAAAAAGCTTTGTTAAACAAACAGGTCGAACATAAACGATACAATAGATACACAAAATAGTCAATTAGGACCCGGCCTCAGCATGTGCTGCATCAGAGACTAATGCAGCGCTGGTGTTCTGCCCGGGCCTTTGACCTTTCCGTTACGACTTCAATAGATTATAATTGATGTATGTTATCAATTGACCGACGCGCGAACGGTTAATAAGCTTGAACGTCCAAAATGAGACTACAGCATGGAGTCCTTCAAAAAGGGCGTAAAAAGGTTTTTTAAGGGTCGGCAACGCGCTGGTGATGCCCTTGGTGTTGCAGGCGTCCATAGGCTACGGTGACCACTGCCCATCTGTGTGGGCCGTATGCTTGTTTGCCACCCTGGTAGTATAAAAAAAAAATGCAAAAATAAATTTAAAGTGCAACATATATAAAAAATGATTGCTAAAAAGTACCGTTGTTTGTAATTTTGTGCACCATGTTGTTATTTGTCTGTCTGTTAGGAAGAGATCGATCGAGTTAGTGGTGTGGCGTACTAATCGCCTTGCTTTGATGATTATTTATGGTGCGGTCTGTGACTGCTGTCATCGCGCTGTCGTGAAAATTGTGTCATGTTTAGCTCTGTACGATTGCTTTGAAAATACATTTCTTTAAATAATCCTAATTAATATTCTTCATTTCTGCCTTCGAGTTTCTGTCTTCATTTCCTCCTATCAACTATCTACATGTGGGTTAAAGCCTACGGCCCCCACATCTGGTGACCCCGACGTGATCGCGCCGACGTGATTGTGACGACGTAATCCGGATACTCCGAATACTTTTATACCGGACGCTTCTTTTGGAAGAATATATATAAATTTTTCAAGATTTTTGAGATTTACAATTGATACGAAGGTTTATTTTAATTAGTGCGTGGTCCAAGTTGTCAGAGGTGAGCGATTTAAAATTTTTCAATTATGTTCGAGCAAAATGAATGTCAGATAGAGAGCATAGAAGATGTTTTGCGAGTAAGCATGCGACTTTCAGAGTTAACCAAACAGATAGCCATGCTGACCACCAGGCTAGAGAAAGCTGAGCGCTCTCGGTCACAGTCTCGTTACAGAACTCGCTCTCGCAGCCACTCTAGACCGAGGCAACCTCCAGCGGATCACCCTCACTGTTTTTACCACTTCACCTATGGTGCAAAGGCGAAGAAGTGCAAGAAGCCATGTAGTTTTTATTCGGAAAACTTCCAGGGCGGTCCGAAGTAGCGGCCCAAGACTGCCCATCAACAACAGGCCGTCTTTTTGTTACTGATCGTGCTTCAAAAATGCAGTTCCTCGTGGACACTGGGTCAGACCTGTGTGTTTTTCCGCGTTCAGTGGTCAAGACGCCCTGCTTCAAATCGAAGTACGATCTCGTCGCTGCCAACAACTCCGTGATTCACACGTACGGACCAGTTCTGCTGCACCTGAATTTAGGACTTAGGCGAGATTTTGCTTGGAACTTCACCATAGCGGACGTTTCGAAGCCAATAATCGGAGTCGATTTTCTGAGCCATTTCAATTTGCTCGTAGATTGCAGGAATCAGCGCTTAGTGGACGGTATCACTACACTGTCGGTGGCAGCCACTTCTTTCAAGCCCGCCACTGATGACATCGCTTCTATCAAGGCCGTCGCTGGTGAGTCTGAGTACCATAACATCCTGCGTGAGTACGCTGAGATCACGAGACCAGCAGGTGTTCTCTCTTCACCACAGCACAAGACCATGCATTTCATCAGGACCTCACCAGGACCTCCCGTGTGTTGTAAGCCTCGACGTCTTGATCCTATCCGCTTTCAAGCAGCCAAAAAAGAGTTTGAGGATATGCTCGCCTGTGGTACTGCCAGACCCTCGGAAAGTCCCTGGTCTTCTGCACTTCACTTGGTAAGGAAAAAGGACGATGGATGGAGACCGTGCGGCGAATACCGCGCGCTGAATGCCAGGACTATACCAGATCGTTACCCCGTCCGCCATATCCACGACTTCTCTTACCAGCTCTCAGGGTGTACCATCTTCTCTACCGTCGATCTGGTCAAGGCCTACCTTTTGGGATGTTCGAATTCCCGTACATGACGTTCGGCTTGAGGAACGCTGCTCAGACTTTTCAGCGATTCGTCGATGAAGTCTTGATGGGGCTTGATTTCTGTTATGGGTATCTCGACGATATACTCATCTATTCTGCAAGTCCTGACCTTCATAAACAGCATCTTCGTCAGTTATTCGATCGACTGAAACAGTACGGGTTATTGGTTAATACTGCCAAGTGCAAGTTCGGACAGAAGGAGCTTACTTTCCTCGGCTATAAAGTTTCGGCAGCTGGTACTAGGCCTTTGGAGTCTAAGGTTGAGGCTATCCAAAATTTTCCACCGCCAAAGACCGTCAAGGAGCTACAGCGATTTCTAGGTATGCTTAACTTCTACCGTCGCTTCATACCTAATGCAGCTCGGATCCAGGCGCCGCTGACGGACCTTCTCGCCGGCCCACGAATCAAGGGTTCGCATCCGATCCATTTAACTTCGGAATTGCTTAAATCTTTCGAAGAGTGCAAGCAAACTTTGTCTCAAGCAACGCTATTGGCCCATCCCAACTCTACTGCTGAGCTCGCTATAGTTACGGACGCCTCGGAAATGGCTATAGGAGCCGTGCTACAGCAACGCAAAGACAAGCATTGGCAGCCGTTAGCGTTCTTCTCGCACAAGCTAAGTACTTCTCAAAAGAAATACAGCCCATACGATCGGGAGCTGCTTGCAGTTTATGAAGCCATCAAGTACTTTCGCCACATGGTCGAAGCTCGTACTTTCGCAGTATTTACGGACCATAAGCCACTGACTTTTGCGTTTTCTCTAAACCGAGACAAATGCTCACCAAGGCAATTTCGTTATCTTGACTTCGTTTCTCAATTTACGACGGACTTAAGATACATTCCTGGTCAAGAAAATATCGTTGCTGATGCTCTTTCACGCGTTGAAGAGGTGACTTCCTCGATCGACTACCAGTCTCTTGCACAGTCTCAGGAAAAGGACCCGGAACTGCAAGAGTTGCTCCAGCGTGGTTCTTCGTTGAAGCTGACACGAAGACTGACTGCGTCCAGCGATATTCCAGTCTACTGTGACTCTTCTCAGTCTTCACTTCGACCTTATATCACACCAGAGTTCCGCAAGCAGGTTTTTGATACGTTGCACAACTTACATCATCCCGGAGGTTCAGCTACAGTGCGACTGGTCACTCAGAGATTTGTCTGGCCAGGGATTCGTAAAGATTGTAGAGAGTGGTCTAGGCAATGCTTGAAATGCCAAACAAGCAAAGTTTTCCGTCATACTTCTGCCCCTCTGTCTTCCTTCCTTCCACCTTCCTCGAGGTTCTCTCATATACACCTCGATATCGTAGGTCCCTTACCTCAGTCTAATGATTACCGGTACTGTCTCACCGTCATCGACAGATTTACGCGGTGGCCTGAGGCATATCCTCTCAGGGATATCACCGCAGAGACCTGTGCTGCTACCCTCGTTTCTGGCTGGATTGCTAGATTCGGTTGTCCTGAGCGGGTGACTACAGATCGTGGCCGCCAGTTCGAGTGCCACCTCTTCCAAGCTCTCACTGCCATGGTTGGTGCGCGTCATCTTCGCACAACCGCCTATCACCCTGCCGCCAACGGTATCGTAGAGCGTCTGCATCGCCAACTCAAAGCCGCCATTATGTGCCATGCCCCTTCTTCTCAATGGCCTGAAGCTCTTCCTCTAGTGCTGTTGGGAATGCGCAGTGCTTGGAAGGACGACCTGCAAGCTTCCTCCGCCGAATTAGTCTATGGCGAGCCTCTTCGCCTGCCTGGCCAGTTTATTTCACCAAGCGAGGACTACTTGGCTGCTGACGTTACCCAGTACGCGACCAGACTTCGCGCGTACATGGCGAAGCTCTCACCACGGCCTACCTCGTGGCATTCGTCATCATCTTCAGCTTTCTACGTGCCACAGGGTCTTCACACGGCTACCCATGTCTTTCTCCGCCAAGATCGAGTTAGGAAGTCGCTGGAGCCACCGTACGCAGGACCCTACAAGGTTATGGACAGGCAACTTAAATACTTCACGGTCGACGTCAATGGCAAGGCCGTGAACGTGTCGGTTGACAGACTCAAGCCGGCGTACGTCACGCGAGAAGCCCTAGTTGCTGAGAAGGCCCAAGAAGAAAAACGTACGTCCAGCGGAAGAACGGTCAGGTTTCCTGATTTTTATCGACCGTAGTCACGGTCTCCCGGGGGAGTACTGTGGCGTACTAATCGCCTTGCTTTGATGATTATTTATGGTGCGGTCTGTGACTGCTGTCATCGCGCTGTCGTGAAAATTGTGTCATGTTTAGCTCTGTACGATTGCTTTGAAAATACATTTCTTTAAATAATCCTAATTAATATTCTTCATTTCTGCCTTCGAGTTTCTGTCTTCATTTCCTCCTATCAACTATCTACATGTGGGTTAAAGCCTACGGCCCCCACAGTGGTAAGACGGTTAATTGTCATCTAGAACATCATTTAATGAATTATAAATAAATCCTGCCCTGTTCCCAATTCTATTTGGGGTCGGCGCAACATGTCTTCCTCTTCCACTCTCCTCTATTACTCGTCAAGTCAACACTCACACCCATCCTCATCAAATCATCATTGACACAATCCATCATCTTTTCTTTGGTCTTCCTCTCCCCACACGCCCATCCACTTTCAAGTCCATAACTTTCCTGGTGACATGATCACTCTCCTTTCTCATTACATGACCATACCAAGAAAGTCGTTTTTCTCTTTATAAATAAATACATTACCATTATTATACTATTTACAACTTGACATAGGTATCACAAACAAAAAAAATGTAAAATCATTTGAATGCATTACCCTATTACCAAGGATTTGACATTTTTCTTATGTAATTTTATTGTTACTCTGGTTATGGGTTAAAATTAATTAAAATAGTCTAAAATTGATTGTACGCTGTAATGGCAGAACACAGCAGAACTTTATTTTGTATAACTACCTTTGTTATCTGTGATTCACAATAAATGATATTTGATTTGATTGAGAACTCCGAATTTTCTTAATAAGCACGATCAAGAAATTATCTACCTATTTCACAAATCAGCTACAGACGCCTGATACCACCAAAACTTCATATGTTGACGTAAGAAGCCTTTGCTCAATGAAGTGCAAACTATGCGTCTTTGAACCCAACTGAACTTCGCTTAGAAACAATGTTTGTGAAGTAAACGAACAACCAAGTTATGTCAGCCGCTCAGGATGACGTCATCCCGGTAACTTATGGAAAACCGGAGCTTTCTTGAAGTTTGAACCGTGTTCCTTTGTGTTAGGAGTCAAGTTTCGATGGAGATTTCAGGAAACGCGTAAGTTTTGAAATATGAACCAGACTTGCTTAAAGATGCATAAGTAAATGGAGCTATGCTATTGGTGTAACTTTTTTGCTTAAACAAACCAAATTTAAAAGAAAAACATTATTTTTAAATCCTACCTACTTACATTTGTAATAGAGATCTAATTTTTAATGGCATAATAAAGTTTAGCTTAGCAGCATTCTCTCTTTCTGTATATTTTGAATAAAAATAACATTATCAACTCGACTCTATTTATGATTCAGATTTAATTACTGGTATTATTACACTTGGTGAGTTTCTTGGCAATTCTTCTCAGATAAAGACATTCTTGAAAGATTCATAAAGGACAGTTGACATAACTTTTGACGTTGACAAGTTTAAATAAATAAGTATCTTCCGACAGTCACACCTGTCAACTAGCCCCCTTTTAAGCACCTAGTGCTTACCTGTTTGTGTTACGGATACTAGATGACAGATAAATATATTTAATAGATAAATACATATATCCAAAATACATACAATACATTTAAACAACTTCCAAGTCTGGAGAACAAATGCCTAAATTCATCACACAAATCCCAACTCGGCTACCGCTGCCTTTTCCGCTGAATCGATGAGCTTATAAATATAAATAAATATGATTGCTACAGACATTGCCCACACCGGGGAACAAACCTAGAACTTTTCGAGATAGCGATGCTTTAAGACCGGCGCACAGACCACTCAACCACGGAGGTCAAGGATCAGAAGGAATTGGTTTCAGAGAGAGAAAAAATTGTTTACAAAAAATGGCAGTATTTCAAATAAAGTGTTAAATACTGTTATTCATTGTATATGAAGTTTGATTATTTTGTAAATCCTAGGCCACAACCTATGCTCCCGAATATAGTCTTTCGATCTACGATGATTGAGCATCAAAATACCTTACTACCTACCAACCTGCTACCCCATCAGCTACTTTCCACTACTCTGAATCGATGTCATAACATAACATATCATCACCCCTTGTTAAGGACGAATACGTGTGTTGGAACTCTTAGCAATGAAACTAAAGAAACTTTAAAACTCGCTATATTTTGCCCAACACAAAACACGACAAAACGCAAACGTAATAATAAAAAGACAACGACAGACATATCAAAAAATACATAAAAGCAATAGACAAAATGTGTAAAAAGGCTTTATAAAAACTGACCGCTACACCCCTCTTTCCTCGAAGGCTATCCCTTCGAGGAAAGAGGGGTGTAGCGGTCAGTGGTGCAGGGGTCATAAACACCCACATTTCGCCAAATATGTTAGGTCCCCATGTAACAGGTGGCGAGCCTGTCGCCATGCACCGGGCACAATGTGAGGCAAGCGATATTCACAATGAACTGTACAATGTACATAAGTTTTATCCAAACTCAGTGGTGGCGGCGGCGGGATTGAACCCGCGTGTCCCGCGGCCTCTCGAACGAGTAGTGCCCCGTCCATCCCAACTCGGCTACCGCTGTCTTTTCCGCTGAATCGATGAGCTTATAAATATTGGGTCCTTACCTATGAAATTGGTATTTTTTTTCTCTCTTAGTATTTTGTCTGTAACTATTAAGATTCAGAGTATTCCTAAAAAATAATTACCTCGTCTAAAAATAAACTATATTTTTGAGCTCTTTTGATTTGTTTTGATAATTTGTTGTAAGTTTAATTGTGTTAAAATTGGACACGGAGACAACTCTTTTTAAGTGCCTCCCGAATACATCATTTTATTTGCATTCACTTAAAAACGATAAATAATTTTTATGAAGTGTGATATTACACATATTACTTAAGCTTGTCTAATGATAGATGCCAAATATCTTTGGATTTGTCGTTGTGAAGAAAACTGAAAAAATTTTAGTATAGAAAATGCAGAATTCCTCAAAATCTCCATACAAAACGCCAATTTCATAGGTAAGGACCTAATATTTATAAATCTAAATAAATATGATTGCTACAGACATTCCGTTCCCTCCATATTTATCCGCGACGTTCTTAATTTGGTGTAACTGAAAATAACCAAACGTTCCAATAAGAAGCTCAGTATTGCCCTCAAAATTCGACTTATATCTCCTATTAATGTTTCGGCTTTTATGCTGTGTAGGTTTTCGATATTATAATAATAATTTTCGTTGCCTTTCGTCGTAATTCTCTGCGAAGATTTATTGTCAATTCCTTGTTATGAATTAAGCCGAGGTATTTTTAATGCTGTTATAAATATCATCTCAATGCTAAAACGAAAAGAAAAGAGAGATTTTAGGATCTCAATTTAACAGCGGACTGGAATAATAGCTTACATTATGATCTTTTGATTTTGATAATTTGATCTGAGAACTTTTTTTAGTAACAATTTGGCAAACTAACAGGTTGTTTGAAGTAATCTCTATCAGAGATAAGTCCGCCCATTGCTTACTAATGTATTGACTTACATTTATGTGTCACTTTTTGGAAATAAAAAGTTCAATACTTCGAAGCGTTTACCAGTCGTCGTGTCCAGTCGTTGTGTTGTGTAGTGTCGAGTGATATTCGTTAAAATTGCATATTTTTACAACTCCTAAAGGTATTTCAGTGTATGTTAAGCTGTCGAAGAAGACGTCGAAATAAAGCAATTCAAGAACTTACCTTGCGACAGAAAAAGTAAAATTGGTATAAAAGTAAGAATCAAAATTATAAATATAAGTACCTACTAGTTATTGCGGTAGGCTGGTATAATTCAATGAACAAATCACGAGAGAAACAAGGTAAAATTGCTATACAATAACACAACCACTTGAAAATGTACGACCACAATAAAAACTAATAACTGATACAACAGATGTGATTCATTTGTGTTTTCGACAGTTTAGCGGGAGGGGGGGGGGGGGGGGGGGGGGCACTCTAACCAAACACTGAAAAAGACCACCGTCAAGAAAATTAAACTATAAAGTATAGGGGACAACCATTCGCTGTCAAAGTATTTCACCGACTTGATAAAACTTTCTTTAACGCATTAAAAATCAAACAAAAACATGACTGTGTGTGTAATCACAGCCGAAGATACCGCTATCTAAGTGATAACAGACAAGGTTGGATAATAATACACACGATATTTGATACAAAATCTATCATGATAGTTCGTGGGACTGGTCGATCGCCTTGTATGACATTTCTCTGGGACAAGAGAAATACACACATAATATAATCACGAATATTATCCACTAAAGGCTAGTCAGAAAATAGACAAAATCACCGCAAAAGCAGTACACAGCCGCTGCCATAGTCCGCGCTTCACCAAGCAGTGACTGCACTCAGCGTGACAGGTGGTGAACCCGTCGCCGCTATAAGCTATTGGATGTTGTGCAGTTCTAAGTCCATTAGCCGACTTTTACGACGCAAGGAAAGAGATGGGTTAGTAGTATTCTTTTAATGAGCCGCTACCACACGACAAGAGAAATAATATTTTTACGGTATTTTTACCCTAGTAAACAGAGCTTCACACTGTACTCACATGCATGCGTACACATACACATACCCATACATTACACACACGGACAGAACAATAATTTTTGTGTTTTTAACTGACTTAAAAAAATGCACAAATTGTTTACTTTATACCGCCCGTCAATCAAAATTTAAGATGACAAACTTTTTAATTGGCTATGTAAGCATTTAAGTTTAAGATTATGATGTAAAATTTATAAGCTGTAAAGTTTTCTATTAAATAAATAAATAAATACTCATCATCACAAACTGTCAACTTTCCTCAATCATTTTTGCTCTTGCTCGGACTGCAGAGATATTAGTGGTGCGTTACACCTGTCCTGGCTGTTGGATTTTTTTATTATAGCTTTGTTATGTATTTTCTTTAGTGCCCGGTAACGGCAAGTCTTTCCCTATAGGCGTGACCAACAAAATTACAGACAAAGTGCGGGCGTGTACCTATATCAACAATTCTATAGGTATCCCCATAGGATACCTATAGAATTGTTGATACGTAAGGATTTGGACAATTTCGTCTTACGTGCTGCTTATTATACCTACCTGTTTCTTTTAGCTTAGGCAAGTATTAATTGGGCAGCCATTTCATTATTTGGTCAGCAACAAAATGGTCAGGCGAAAAATATTTGGGCAGCAAATAGCAATATAATTATACGAAATATTTTGTCAGCAATTATACGGACGACTAAATAATTATTTGGTCACCAAACTAATTATTTGGTCAGGAGAATAATTCATTCGGCAGCAAGATAATTATCAAAATGTTTTTCTCCGCGGCAGGTGACTCTTGTACCGTCAACTCTAAATGTATGTACCCACTTGACAGTAAATGACTCTTATTAGAAGGAAATAAAGATTGCAACCTCTAAATGTACCTAGCCGCATCTAGTGTGTACCTAGAGCCGGTGTGGCTCATTTCATCGAGGCTTTCGCATAGCGGTGACATAGGCCTCGTCATAGTAGGTAAATAAAGCCATTCTGAATATATATTTTTTTCAATATAGCCAGATAACAGTCCTATCGTGTCTAATATCGTTTGGAGTACACCGTTACGTTTATTAGATTCGCAAGGTCGACGTCGCGATATCGCTGATATTGGATTAGAGACTCAATCTCCGGCCAACGGCTTACACCACGTTTGCTACCAACATGGCTTCGGGGGAGGATTTTATTGGCTACTAAACAAACTATATAAAAGACAAATTCAAATTCTCAAACGTTTATTTTAGACTAGCTGTTGCCCGCGACTTCGTCCGCGACCTTTTAATTTTCCGGAATAAAAAGTATCTCAGATGTTGACCAGAAATGTAAGGTATTAACGTGCAAAATTTCATTGAAATCGGTCCAGACATTTCGGAGATTAGCCCGTACAAACAGACACAGAATCAAATTTCCCTCTTTTTACATCCCCCTGACTTGGTTTCAAGCATTTTTTTTCTATGTACAGACATTCGACCTCTACAGTTTTATTATATGTACAGATTAAAATTTTGTGAAAGAAAAAACGACGCCATCCATTCACAACACTACTTACCGGAAGCGGTTTTCTAAGAACGGGCAAAAAATCTCAACAAGTGTTAACCCAGGCAGGGTTAATGCATCGTAATAAATGTCATAAACTACGTGATTTTAATTTCAATATTCCACAGTTCCGCAGCTCGCCCTTAAGAAGTAGACTTAAGGACATACATATTACGCGAAATGTAGATTACACCACCTCTACAAGGAGAAAGACTTCAGACCGAAGATACATATCGTCTCTCTTTTTCCCCCCGACTCAGACAGAAAGGGATACAACACAGTCGTTAGATAAACGTCAACTCGTCGCACCATTACCCTTTTCTCTGACAAAATACTTCCAAAATGTCCCTTACTAAGGGAAACAGAACGTAAATTGCCCCGATCGGTTGTCGCGGACATCAAAGATATAAGATCACTTAGAAAATGTACAAAAGCATATATATCTTTAGTATTTTTCTTTATAGTTACAGAGACAGCGTTACTCGTGTAAAAGGTCGCTGGTACAGTCCTTTCCTTGTACAGTCACGAGCATGAACATGTATAGAATTTTTAACAAAAAACGACTTTATTTACTGTGAAAAGAGTATACACGTTCATGCTTGTGGCTGTACAGTCGAGTTTAAAATATAAACATTCGACAGGTGGCAGATTTTATTCTATTCCAATAAGAATCATATTAGGTCCTTACCTATGAAATTGGTGTTTTGTATGGAGATTTTGGGGAATTCTGCATTTTCCATACTAAAATTTTTTCAGTTTTCTTCACAACGACAAATCCAATGATAATAATATTTGGCATCTATCATTAGACAATCTTTGGTAATATGTGTAATATCACACCTCATAAAAATTATTTATCGTTTTTAAGTGAATGCAAATAAAATGATGTATTCGGTAGGCACTTAAAAAGAGTTGTCTCCGTGTCCAATTTTAACACAATTAAACTTTTTTACAACACAATTAATACAAAACAATTAAACAACAAATTATCAAAACAAATCAAAAGAGCTCAAAAATATAGTTTATTTTTAGACGAGGTAATTATTTTTAGGAATACTCTGAATCTTTATAGTTGCAGACAAAATACTAAGAGAGAAAAAAACACCAATTTCATAGGTAAGGACAAAATATTTTTTTACTTGACTGTACAACTAAATTCGAATCTTTTACTTCAAGTCAATTTTTTATTTTGTCCAAATATTTCAAGTACAGTCCCAAGTCAAAGTAAAAATTAGATAATAAATGAATATCAACTCGTCGCTAGCTACGGAGCCGGAGGGAATATCATAGAAATACATAGCGTCACGACGACAACGTCTGCTGCTGCGTGTCCTCCGCTACTAACTTGATATTTGTGCTTTGTAAATAACAACAGGCTTACCATCTGTTACTTAAAAGTCATAATTATTCATTAATTATCTTTTATAATTTCTCTTATTAAGATATGCCGTGCGTATAGTACGTCTCAATCCAAGTTGCCAAAAAGGTAAACAAAAAAGCCGACTTACCGAATTTTTTATTCAATAATCACACTTTTTACATGGACATTGGCACGTAAATATAATTAACGGTAACAATCGTTGTCCGTTTCAATTGATTTCAATTACCTACAGTCATCACAAAACATTTTAGAGATGAAACATTGCCTTTGTTTTGTTTACCTTTTTGGCAACTTGGATTGAGACGTACTATTGTTCGGTTGTTCTAAAAAAAGGGATGAACAGATGAAACGTTATTTACTATTTTTTTCAGTAATTAACCGTTAACCCAAATCGGAGCATTGATTTTGCTATAAAAAGCAAAAAAATGTTTTCTAAACATCAAACAGATTTACAAATCAGATTTTTCTGGTGGAGTGGACGTAAAAAAACATCCCTTGAAATAATTAAACTCATTAGAGTTGGCAGTTACTCGCAGTTTACTGGAAAAACACTCGCTACCCCCAATTACAGCGAGAAATCGCCAATTAGTTTTCATTCGTTTTTGCTGTTCAGAATTTAAATTTTACGGTGTAAAAATGGAGCCCTGACTGAGTATCATAAATGTTCAGGCGCAATGAATATTAAATTATTTAGAAATAAAAATGTTAAGCCATGATTGCTGAGTTCAGAAATTGTTAGTTATCCCAATTAGCTATCACGGCCAGTTCAATCACTGCCCGAGGCACTGAGTTCGAATTTTTTTATTTATGACAGGTAAGCACTTGGCCTTTTTCTTCACCTGATGGTAAGAGATGATATGACTTACTGAGAAACTGGCTATGTTACTTAAATTGCCGAAACAACAATGCTTAGTGACCTTGACAAACTTAAATCTAGCCAGGTGATTTTAGAAGGCGACCAACCAAACCGAGCAGAAAATCTTCTGACCCATCGGAGATTGAACCCTGAACCTCCCGATCAACGCTAACCTAAGGCGGCTCATTTGATATTAATAGACATTGAGTTGCTCTTAACTATTCTAAGTCAAACTTTTAACTGCCTCTCTGATCTAGTGGTTCACACCACCGGCTGTTGATCGGGAGGTCCAGGGTTCGATCCCCCACGTTTGGTTGGTGGTAGGGCATCTAAGCCCGCCTGGCTAGCTACTACCGTCTTATCTAAATCTGTCGCCATAACAAAGTTATAAAGCATTGTGTTTAGGCAATTAGAGGGAAAAAAGCCAGTTCCTCTGTTGTTGAGGAATGCAGGTGAAGCTCGCTTCCACCTTATCGTCACTTTCCATCAAATGAGATGAAGGCCAAGAGCTTACCTGAAAAAAGTACCTTGTGGTACAGACAGAGGGGACCCGGCGATATCTTGCAAGAATACTATTTTCCAACTCCGCTACGAATGCATATTTGCTCCATAGAATTTCTCCAAGCCCTTTAGTCATTCCACGATCCACGAACTAAGATAACAATTACATTCGCGTGAACAGTAAACAGCCGATCCCGACGCAATCTATCTGCGAATGGTGGATGCGATACGGTAATCTGACATCCGTGACACACGTCACACGCTCCATACGCACGCTTTATAATACTCTGCTAGTTTGAACAGGTTGGAACTTTGGCTTTGACATTAAAACAAAACAAAGGTTCGCCATTGTATCGGTGAGCGAATTTTGAAATCCGGGCATTTTCCAAAGTCAAATCATATATTTAGTTTAGTTTTTAACTCATATGAATCTCAACTGACAATGGACAATGTACAATCGACCAAAATGATTCATGACCCACTTTGTCAATATTTCGATTACAACTGTCTATTGCCCTTAGGACGTTTTTACGTACGTTTCCAAGGAAACCTGTATACATTTGAATTTTGCTTGCATTTAAATGCTACGGAAAAATGACATTATGGTGGGTCAGAAATCTATTTCTTACTTACTTAGAACTGCACAATATCTAACAGCTTATAGCGGCGACAGTACCACCACCTGTCACGCTGAGCACATTTGCAGCGGACTATGGCAGTGGACTGCTTTTGTGGTACTTTTGCCTAGTCTCTGACTAACCTTTAGGGGATAATAGTCAAGATTATGTATGTATGAATGTCAAAAAATGCCAACCGTACACTAACTACCAGGAGGCCACAAAAGAACGGGCAAGAAACCGACAGAGTTGTTCTATGTTTTGCGACCTTACAATAAGGTTGTTTTTGCAACAAATTCGACGCCGCTATGTTAAATTGTAATAAATTTTGGCCAATCATTAAGTAGACAAAGACATGAGTAAGTGATTTGTGCTACATGAAGAAACGCTTGAGTCTAGTAATGGAACGTACACTCCACCCCAATCAGTAGAATTGGGAATTGGGAGAATAAATTTAACCAGACGTTCCCGAATCGTTACAATTGCGTAACCAATGCGTTTGAAGAAAGTATGCTCAGCAGAATAAACATTGATGATTGAAATGTAAGCTTTTGCTTTACTTTTTTGATTTAAGTAAAATAGCAAACCGAATGGAACGGAATGGAACCGACGGCAACCGAAACGCACGCTTGCGTTTTGCTAGCAGAATACCAATAACGTTCGAACATAAACGTTCCTCGTGCGTTTCAGATCAAAATAAAATAGCAGAATTGGCCTACTGGTATACGTACGTACGCAGAGACCTGCGAACTTAGCTTAGGTCGTCACATTCAACGCGGCATCTTAGCGAACGTCATATAAAATTTTAAACACTTGGAATATTTCTCTTCAATATGTACCTTACTGCCTTCATGATACGAACTTTAACGAGTCATTTTCCTCGTAACGTTGAAGAAATTTTACTAATTCTCATTACAGAAGTAAAATTGTCATGTGAGTAATTACGCCGCTTAATTACGATGTTCTTACGTCACTCGGCGACTGTAATTTATGTATAAGAATATTTTCCGTAATATAATTGTGGCGTGAAGTTGGGAAAATATTCTTCGGAGTTAGGAATAAGACGTTGAAACATGTAGAGATGACACTGTAATGGCTTATATCACAAGATGTTACCTATGTTTCAGTCAAAGAAGAGCCTCGTCAAATCTACCTCAAAGCGAAGGGCATAATTCTGAATTACGATTCTGAATTACTGACAGCTTCGTACAGACATCCCAACATTTCGATGTATCAACTTGGCACCTTTATTTATTTATTAAGCTATTGCATAGCTTCTATCGCGGGCCTTGAACGCGGGGACCGAATCCAGAAGTTCCGTAACGAAAAAACCTCACGCTCCCCACTCCGATGCACAAGGAGGTGTGGCTTGAAGGCCGTGAACAAAGTGCATTTATTATTAATGAAGAAAGTCACCAAAAAAAATAATAGAAGAAAATGAGTGTGTACTCTATATACATACATTTTATTATTATCACAAATGCAGTATTAATTTTGAATTGAAAATATTGAAAAATAAATACTGCATGAATAAAATAAATAAATAAAAATTATAATTGCATAAGTTGATACAAAATGCTATGCAATAGCTTTACCGCGGCAGTCCCCGAGTGCCACACGTCTTTTTTTTATTCCTTATGCAAGACGTACAAAGGCGGACTTAATGCCTTGAGGCATTCTCTACTATTGAACCGGAAAGCGGAGTGAGGAGAGCTAAAACGACAGTACAATAAAAGTTGAAAAACCAACAAAAATACTAGGAAATATACACTAATAATTACACTAAAAGATATTAATAACCATAATATAATATTTACCTTTGCAAAGATTCAGTATAAATATTCAATCCCCTTGGCATCTTTGCAAAAGAAAACCTGCCGCCCTACTCTCTAAACAAATTTCAATGGATATGAATTGGATATCCGTCATTTCGAAAACATTTTTTAAATTATCAAAGGCCATGTCATTTGGCATTTAATCAATATTGATTTGTCAACATTGCGATACAGAATACTGTAGGGCAGGAGCCCCCTTATTCTAAACTGTCGGATCACGGACACGATTCGGAAAGTAACGTCCCGTCTCGCTCTATTTTGCCGCGGTAAAAAGGGACAGATATAGAGATTCCGTGATTCGTTTACTTTCCGACAGTTTAGAATAAGGGGGCTGGTCTCGACAGAATATGAAATAAGTAATGAGAGTAAAAGTGAAAGATATTTTCCAGGATCGTAGCAAAGATTTGAATGTAATCTTATAATGCCTGTCACCATGTATCGGCCACAGTATCACGCAAACGATATCTATTACAATCTGCCTAAGTAGCATGTGCAGGGATATGATATTTATCACGTTTATATCACGCCCAATTGTCAGATTCCATAGTACTTTGACAGATGAACGCGATAAAAATATATATCATAATGCTGCGCTCATGCTAATAGGGCTGTACTCTAGTTTTATAGATAAAGCGTCGATCTCTTGCAAACTTAGGGTCCGTTTTTTGGTCCGTGGTCAGGGTGACCAGTAGGTTAAAATATGTACCAATGGCGTAAACGTATGAGGTCGTGATATATTTTTATTTATTTATTTATTGATTCTCCAACATTTGTTTACACTAATACATTGTATTACATTAAAAACTATAAATAATTGTTTTAAGCTAGGTGTAACGTGTGGTATGACAGCTTGTCCAACAGTGGAATTTTCAAATCTATACATATAATAAAACTGTAGAGGTCGAATGTAGAAAAAATATTTAAAACCAAGTCAGGGGGTTGTAAAAAGAGAAAAAAAAATGTTTTAAATTTTTTTGTTTCATGTTTGTCTGGTAGAAGACCGAAAATCCGGTAATCTCCGAAATGGCTGGAAGATTTCAATGAAATTTTTTTTGATGATTCCTTATATCCCCTTAACATCTTACATACTTTTTATTCCGGAAAATTAAAGGGTACCCATGGGAAAGTTAAAAAACCATAGTAACCGCGGACGAAGTCACAGGCAACAGCTTGTGTTATATAATCATAGACAATTTAACCACAACATGGGGCTAGGATTAGTATAATGGCAGCTGACGGCACAGCTGATGTATATTGTTTTGTATTTTCATCGCAAATTCAACAATTTGGCAAGCTGACATCACACATTTTAGCGTTTCCATTGCAGTTATTTGTCTAGTATTTAACTATTGTGGTTACTATCACTCACCCTTACTCTTTCTTCAATAAGACCATGGGTGCCTCCGATGACTTATTGCAAATCCAATATGCCCTTTATCCAATTCGACAGTTTGTACCTTAAACGCCTATATGTATAGCAAACCCTTCTACTTATCTTAATTTATAGCGCAATTGCAGCCGTAGCTAGCAAGAGAGCCAATCACTCCGCAACTCGTTTCGGCACAGCTGCCGCTCGGAAACAGAGAAAAACTTTCGTGACACAATCCCGAAAATTATTCTGCGGGACATGGGGAGCTCAACTTTTCCCGGGACACGAAATCCCCGACATTTGAGCACATACATCTATCTCACAAAATAATCTGCGATGTATTTTTGCTACTTTTACTTATTTTTGATGGTGAATTTTTAATCTTAATAAAAATAATATAACGTTTGTTCCCTTTTGTAAAAATTCAAGTTAAATAGTTATTTGTTATACAAGAGTGCAAAGTTGCTTTTTAACCGCCACCAAAAACACAAAAAATTATTAAACACAACAAAATCATATAACTAATAAATATAAAACAAACAAAAACCACAACAATCAATCAAAGACATTCAAAAAATGTCGTCGCTAAAATCATTTATTTTAAGTTTTCCTTTGTTTTCAAGATCCTTAATTTTATTTAATATTAAGAAGTGCAAAATAAAATGGCGCGCGCAAAGTTATTTAAAAAATAGTAGGTCCACCAAGAAGTCTGAGTTTGAAACAAATTAAAAAAGGTTGTATGATAAATTCAGCACCATGGAGGTAAGAAGTTAGTAGGAATAACAATGTTTAGAGTTCACAAGCCTCACGCATACGATGTTCTAAGTTCAAATTTACTTTGCCGCTCAAGCGATTAAAAACTACTTTTACTCTCTTATATAATGAAGAGCAAAAATACTCTTTCCGAGATTGAATGAAAAATAATTTATTAATTTAAGGATTTAAGGTCACTACACCACAGCTTAATATTTTTAATTTGTTAGGACCTTTTTAGACAAAAAAATATTTGTAGAAAAAGACAGTATGGTGCTCGTGGTATGTTTCGATTTAGAGAGCAGAGACTTTTAAGGAAGTCAGAACTTATTACGCCATCTGTTCGCAAATTCTAGGAGAGGTGATCCTAAGAATTCAGAAATATTTGAATGATCGTAATCAGTTATTTTCTATTTTTGAGAAAAATAATCAAAAGAATATTTGTACAGAATCATGGATTTTACTAATAAACCATATAAGTCGTAGTACCCAGGAATTACTCATACATATCAGCTTCGCAACAACAATAATAAAAGCACGTCTAAGGTTACCATTATGATTACAAATAAAGTTACAAGTATTTAAAATATATATTTTTCAGGGAACAAGCTTTCATGTTCGAGTTTCCGCTAAAACAATTCCAGAATTTATATTTGTTAGACTTTGTAACTTCACAATCGGAATATTTCACAGACAGCGGCGCACGCTCTTGTTTAAAAAGAGAAAAGTATTTAGTTATGGAATTTCTAAGCCGAAAAATGTTGAAACCGCTGAAATTACAGTCCTTTAAAGCTTTGTGTTAATTGTATCTTTGGCTATACAATAGACTGGAATATAAACAGAAATACGAAAGTAATTTTTGCTGAGTTCAGAGTTGATAGAAAATTAAGAAAAAATAAAATGAATAAAAGAAGAAATAATAAACAATTTAGGGAAAGAGTTAAGCACCTGTATAAAAAGTTTTAACCCCCGTTTAAAAATAAATAAACAATTTTGTTTTAATTTTGATTACCTACGACGATAGCTGTTAACCGACTTCAAGAAGGAGCAGGTTTACCACGTTTTTATAAATTCACTTTCTTGTTTGTCTTTTTGTCTCTTGTTTGTCTTTTTGTAATTTTATTTTATGTATGTTCCCCGATTACTCGACGGCCCCTGAACCGAATCCGAATGACTCTTAATAGAAGCGAATACGGACTATCGCCTGTCAAATGTGTATAATATATTTTAACTTGTTACTGTACTACTGCCAATCTGTGACATAAGATGTGAAAACATAGTAGAACTTCCACTGCCTGTCTACTAGGCATAGTATAAAAGTATATTGTAAGTAAAGTAACTGATGAAAAACATGCTCATTACATGATAAGAATAACAATGTTATACACGTCAAAGCGGCATTTCTACCCATTCTTCACATAACCTTGTAAACAAGCCAGCAAAAAAATTCTCCTACATTCAACTTAACGCCTTATCTCATAGGAACAGCGCTGAAATTTCGCTGTATCCAACCATGACCTAGTCCCGACATAATTTTTTCACACATCAAACAACCCTTTGTCGAAGCGAGACTCTCCAAAGTCGAGATAAATGTTTCAGCTTAACTGCGAGAATTATTGCCTAAGTTCCAACGCACACAAGGCCGAGCTCAGCTTTGCTTGTGAAATATTTCAGAGAAACTCTGCAACTAATCGAGCAAAAAGAATAAAGTCGCATATACAAATCCCTTGCAGTAAGCAATTGACGATACGTTGACAATTTTTTTAACTAATACTGAGCTACCTTCGCTTTGGTCAGGGTGACCAAAACTTTGTGATCTCGAACTTCTCATTGCTTCGGAAGGCACGCTAAGCCTTTGGTCCCGGTGGCCATTGCAACCGTTTCTATCAACCAACCCGCCTTGGGGCAGCGTGGTGATACAGCCCATACTCCTCATGTGTTTTTCCATGAGGAAGGCTGTGTCCAGCAGTTGGACGTATATTGGCTGAGGATGACGAATGAACTATGCGGTTTTTGTTTCAGGCCTCCGTGACCCTTCCCTTGATGGTGCCAGCGAAATGTGGATGAGAACAACACGGCCACTTCTTCTTTTTCTTTATTATACAAAGAGGAGACAAAAGGGCAGATGGTTCGCCTGATGGGAACAGACCATTGCTGCCTATGGATGCAAGCAGAAGGGACACAAGTGCGCCGTCGGCTTAAGAAAGGAGTTCACTTTTAAAAAGGTGTTTTTTTACTTCTTCGGGAAATATTGGCGTGATAATAAGTAGTGTAGTCAAAGGTATGTTTAACACTGCGGTTCGAGAAAAAATAGACCAATAGGATTACTGTGTTCCACGTGACTCGCAAAATGGTGCCATTCCATTGGTCTATTTTCTCATGCACACAGCATAGCTCTGGTGGAAAGTCACCCTAAAGGTTCCAAGCCGAGCCTTCTCAAGGTCACCCCATTTCGGATTTGGGTCACTCGCAGCCTCTTTTACGAACGAGAGTTAATTTCTGGTACAGATTACTTGGAGTTTTGTGAAGTACCCGCTTTGGACTCCAACATTTTCTTTTTAAACAATATTAATGTACTTTTGTCCATCCACAGAAAGTTTTGGGTAAAATTTTTACAAGTCCTAGATTTGGGTGTTTCTTTTGTCAAATTTTCTTTATTTACAGCGCAAAGTTAACTAAAATTATAATTTTAGCAGTGTATAATAATATAAATTTAGGAGAGAGAAGTTTTCAGGGAAATGCGAGAATATAATTTTATTACAGCAGAAGAAAAAGCAAAGAAAAATCCGTCTAGTGTTAAGGAACTAAACATACATAGAATAGGGAGAAACAGTGTTATAAACTATGTAGTGTATTATAATCATTATATTATTTTTAATTTACACAATTATTTTTTCAATTATTTTTGATTATATTATTTTTAATATTATTAGGTCTGTCCACAAAGAAAAATCTAAAGACGCAAAGGGAAAAATAATCTCTTTGCTCTGAGTTTATTAGGTATCATTTATTAGACTACATCCGGTTCTATATTTTTGAGTTTTATTAATACGAGTAATTAGTCGCTTCTGTTTATTTCATCAGTGTGTCTATCAAATAAATTCAATTATATTAGTTTTGCTCCGTCAATATCTACATTTCTTTCTCCTTATATTTTCTCTCTATCTTGGTTAAAAAATATTGATATATATTGCTTTTTGTGTTTAAATTCATGCCGTCTTCCTTTGCATGCCCACTGCTCATCAGACGACAACGACACGAATGGGTTATCCGATAATTTTACAACCACACACGCCTACCGCCTAAGCAGCGGTAGGTACTGTCAGACACTGTATAACACCTTGAACCCACACCGGATTGGAGGGGCGAATCAGCTGAGAAAACAAAAATGAACTAAGGTCCCACAAATTTTATCACCTAGATAAAAACCAACCATAATAGAGATTATTTTGCTTTGACAATTAAAACCACATCATTGAAACCACTGGTCTGTTTAAATGTCCTACTAAATAAACAAAACATAATTCACTGCTAAACAAAGTACTGCTAAAACAAAATTTCTAAATACCAATACTTTACGAAATTCGTGGAAATGTTGGAACCAACCGAAAATATAATCACGAAAGATTTCACAGTTCTCTGAGAAAAATAATAATACAAAAAGGTTCCTCTCAAAGTCGCAACCCTGATGGCTGTCCTCAAACGTTGTCAGAACCGTTCAAGGGTTGACAACACTGACAGGGCCGCACTCCACAGATTATAATATAATGCTTGGTAACACACTTATGAATAATTTCTGCCGATTTACGAATAGAAAATTATTTGTTAAAGGTTTGACGGCTTTCCCGTTATCTGTATAGAAGGGTCGAACAGACGTATGTACGGATGTTCTTATATTGTATATATTTTGTACTTTATCATGTAGTGAGGGAAAGCGTTTTTAGCAAAATATGGCAGGTCAACAAAATGTTCTTGTGCGTAATGTTCGCGTTTATACAGTGTTCATATTGTTCTTTTTTAAACCCCAATGCTTTAAGTTATATTGTATGATTTTTTTATGATTGGCTATTTAAGAAAGTGGCTCATGAGTTTCTTGCCGGGTTCTTCTCATGGAAAGCCTTACTCTCGGAACCCGGCCGCTTGTATCGATTACAACCGCAGTCAAAGACGTACTTGTACTGTGCTGTGGATGTACTTGCTACAAGCGCTCACGGTAATGAACTTTAATACAATGGTTTAATACTCTGATTTTGAAATAATTTATAATAGACTATTTATTTTGTAAAATGCATAATAATTATGTAAAATTTTGACAATTTTAAATGCCAAACTTGGCCTATGAAATAAAATTATTTTTTATTTGATTTGATTTGAATGAATATCGTTTTATGAATAAAATTGATGTAAAATGTATGTGTACTTTGGACGATTATTGCGATCGATAAAAAATTTACCAGTTTACGAAATTTGTGCCAAGCTTCTCCATACATAATTTCAATTGGAATTTAGTATGGCATACTGTATATTTAACTGTTCATCAATGGAATTGGCAGAGGTGTTTACTGACATTTCCTTATGATAGTATAGTATGTCCTTATGAAACTCAAGGCTGTTGTTGTTATACACACGGACCGAGTGAGCGAAATTCATACACTAACGCTTTATTTAACCTCAATGTTAAAAACTGGGATCGATCTGGCTCGGCTCTTTCACGAGTAGAGCTATTTTTTTATATCTATCTATCGCTGCCAACTTTTTTTGTATAAAACGAGTTTCAAACAAGTCAGCTTCTGGCAGCGGTAGCCGAGTTGTGACCGACGGGACACTACTCTTTTGAGAGGCCACGGGAATCATGGGTTCGACGCCAACAACTGTACAATTGAGTCTGAATAATAAAACTTATGTATAATTGCATTGTGAATATCGCTGGCCTCACATTGTGCCGTATCTGGCAAAATGTGGGTGTTAGTACCCCTGCCTTTGGTTGTAGTGTAGGCACAACACCTCCCTTAGATAAGTATATTAGTTCCTTACATATAAAATTGGCATTTTGTATGGAAATTTTGGGGAACTCTTTTCCATACTAACATTTCTTCAGTTTTCTTCACAACGATAAATCCAAGGATAATAATATTTGGCATGTATCATTAGACAAGCTTTAGCTATATGTGTGATATCACACTTCTTAAAAATTATTTATCTTTTTTATGTGAATGCAAATCAAATTATGTATTCGGAAGGCACTGAAAAGGAGTTGTCTCCGTGTCCAATTTTAACACAATAAAACTTACAACGAATTATCAAAACAAATCAAAAGAGTTCGAAAATATGGTCTATTTTTAGAGGAGGTAATTATTTTTTAAGAATACTCTGAAACTTAATAGTTACGAACAAAATACTAAGAGAAAAGAAAAACACCAATTTCATAGGTAAGGACCCAATAGTATCGTAATCAGAAGTTGCAGTAATAAACTACACTTCAAAGAGTAAACATCTCTTTCATTGATCCCTACATAGCATTGGCGACCTTGCCAGTGCTGCACAAAATTCGTATGAAATTGTAATTTAAAATATTTTAATACGAGCTCAGTGGCGTAGTGTTTAGAACGCTTTGGCTTTCGATCGAAAACAAAGCTACCTTTGCCATGGTCAGGCCGTGAATGGGTGACCGAAACTTTGCGATCTCGAACTCCTTCGTGCTTCGGAAGGGACTACAGCCGTTGGTTCCGGTACATACTCCTCACGTGTTTCTCAATGAGGAGGGCCTGTGCCCAACAGTGGGAAGTATATAGACTGAATAGACAGGCACTAAAATTGTGACCCAGAACAATCGTCATCAGCCTATATACGTCCCACTGCTGGGACAGGCCTTCCTCATGGAGAAACACATGAGGAGTATGGGCCGTAATACCACCACGCTGGCCCAATGCGGGTTGGTGGGAAGACGTGCAACGTGCCTTCCGAAGCACGGAGGAGCTCGAGATCACAAAGTCTTGGTCACCCATTCACAGCCTGACCATGGCGAAGGTAGCTTTGTTTTCGGTCGATGCCAAAGCGCACTGGCCACTACGCCACCGAGCTCTTCCCACCCAGAACAATAATCATAGTAAAAATAATAATAATGCTGATGCGAAAAGATGAACATTTGAAAAGTATACATAAGTAAGTTCCTGGCTGCCGGGCGTTTGAAGGCACCAGATGTTGGTTTGAAAAATGCTTTGTCCAGTCACATGAGTGTAAGTCATACTCTCGGGACCCTACATTGCAAGGTGCCTAACCTTTTCGGGGAAAAAGGCGTGATAACATGTTTGTTCGTTTGCTCCCGTCAAATCTGGGTTCCTTAAAAACGTCATATTTCTGATACATTTTCTGATCCCCACTTTGCATAACAGCATCGAGATCGCGAAGGAAGCATGAAGCCATGTAAGTCGGAAAGTACTCAGCGGTATTATCCATACGGGTATTACCCGCCCGGGTTCGGAAGTCTTTCCCCCTATCGCGATCGGGAAAACATTGCCGCTTCCATCTCCGCCGGCTTTTACAAGAATAGCTTTTTCCCACAAACAACGTTCTAAATGAAAGTAAACATAAACATAAGTCTATTTGTTGTTGACGACAATTTTTTCATTATTCTCAGAAATGTTATGAAAACATGACGTTAATTTAGTAAGATTTTTTTCGGTCAAAAATATTAACGATATACGATACGTTTAAGTCAAATTTGAGGCTCAAATTACAAACCAAAACTTTTGTGAAAATTCTTCAGCAAATTCGCCTCGTTGCTGTCATTGCGCTCTTCTCTGGCCATTTTTCTCTTGGTTTCCGATTTTAAATTTGCTGTCTCTTTTTATTTGTTTTGTTCTCGAAGCTCATTCTTACGAGAGTCAGTGCGTAGAGTGGTTGACTCCCTTATAACAATAATTGTATAAATTTATAAAGAGAATCAATTTTCATAAGCTGAAACAAAGTTACAACAAACCACATCATCAGTTCCTAATAAATAACAAAGACTATATGTTTCTTTAAGGCACTATTGTAAGCAGCCCTACTCTTTTTATAATATATTTAGTGTTAAATGTGAAATTGTTTTGTGTTCAGTGTAATTTACCTTTTTTTTATAAAATTGTTTCAGCTGTGCCTTAATTCTTCATTATAAATATACAAAACATAAGTGACGACCCAACTGCATTTTCTTTATCCCCGGCTTCACTCCGTCACATGAAAGCCCCGTCACATGCTTGTAGAAAGTTGAAAGTAGTTGCAAGTTAAGTTGAAAGTAGTTGCAAGTTGCATTGTCACCGGGTTCTGAACTATTCCCAAAGTCTAAGCCCGAGAGCTAGTCTGGAAGTGCCTCAAAATTGAGAACAAAGAGACAAGAAGACAAACAAGAAAGTGAGTTACTAAAAACGTGGTAAATAATAAACTCTAGAACAGCTGACAACTCGTTCACTGGCCACTAAAAGCAGTTAAATTAATTAACGAACGGTTATGTAATAGACTCTCATAAGTGTAAACACCTCAACCTTAATTGGAATACGAGAACGACGGTAATTTAATTAAAACTAACAATCGAAGCCATGACACGTGAGTATGCGAATACCAAACCATTTGAACTCATGGTGCAAAATAATTATATTAACATTAAAAGTCATTTCATCACATAAGTAGACAAGTATAAACAGAAAATCATTAAAAGAAAGTCGTAGACTTTTTATGTATGTTCACTAACACGAGACCTTGCCAACAGAGGCATGGAACTGTAAGGGTTGCATTGCATGCTCCCTTCATCCTTACAAAAATTATAAATTCGAAAGTAACTCTGTCTGTCCGTTTATCGGTCTCGCTTTCACATCCAAACTACTGAACCGATTTAATCGAAATTTGTCTAGAGTCTGAGATAGGCTCCTGTTTGGCCTGATATTCCCATGGGAATGGGTACCACGCGAGTGAAACCGCAGGAAGCCACTATAATATACATAAGTCAATTATATAATATTGTATTAATAACTAATTAAAAAAGTCGAGGTCGTTCTTGAGAATCCTTCCTGATCAGTAATATCTGAAAAAGAAATTTTGCCTCGTTGGAGGATTCAGCCGAAACACCTTTATGAAGTGAGTTGAAAAATTGGTGATTTTAAATCCTTATCAACCAAAAGGTCTGTGCAGGCACTGAAAATTCTATTCCCCGTCTGTGCTACACTGTAATAAATCCATGAGAACATGCAACTTTGCATCCATTATTTTCTTCAATTCGTGAGGAAGTCAACGTTTCGTTCCTCTTTCCCATAAAATTTTTCCCGATTCTTCTTTAACAATTTCACTTAATTTTTTTCTATGCAACTTTAAGTGTAGCGAAGATTGATCGCATGTACGAGTAACAAATCCCTCGCATCCCCGCGTGGGGCTTAAAAACCGAGATCCCTTTGTAAATCAGAAAAAATAAACAATTACAACGCTGTTTTCTCTCGAGCAAAGAAATTTCAATCGTATTAGCTACAAAATAAGGCATTATAAAGTATCTGTTATGGAATAAAGCCATTTTCCCATGATACTTCTAGAATATTCTAGTAGCTACTTTGTCTTATGAAAGAAATATTGAGGGAGTGGTATGAGGTGTAGGAAGCGAAGCGTTATGAATTTAATACTAAACTAAAATATAAATACAATTACTTTTCCTATGGTTTTTTTAATACTTTCTGAAAATTTCTGAAACAACTGTGAATTAAGTGTAAATGAATATATATTTTATTATTCAGATGATAAAAATGATATATAATAGCTACCACACGTGCCTCACATTGTACCCGGTGCAAGGCAACAGGTTTGCCACATGTTACATGGGGACCTAACATATCAGGCGAAATATGGGTGTTGATATAAGTTGTGTAGTTAGGTAAATGCGTGCTATATTATAATATATAAATTGCAATAAAAGTTACCTTGGAAGTTCTTGGAAGCTCCACAACTTTTTGCACGAGCACTCCTTTAATAAATAGCCTCCTCAACTGACCGATATGCCTTTGCCGCAGAGTACCTCCATTTTGATTCTATCATGCAAACATTTATTAAACATATTTTCAGTTAATACAGTCCCAAACGTCTTCCTCTTAATAATTTGCCCGATATCTTCAGTTATATTTGTAAAATCCAATCTCAGAAGGGTCTTGGATCAAGTCATATTTTTATTACCGCCCGTAAAATTAAGGTACGCAGTCGAAAGTGAATATAGGATTACGGATTAGATTATTTCCATTAAAATATATTAGTTTGTTCTATATAACAGGCTTATTGTATAAATAAGCCTGTTCTATAGAACAAGCTAGTATATTATACTTACAACATAGTATAATAATGAAGGAGACCTAAGAAAAGATGGATGGAAAATGTGAATGATGATAATTATAATAAAGATGATGAAAATAATAAAAAATATTAGGTCCTTACCTATGAAATTGGTGTTTTGTATGGTGATTTTGGGGAATTCTGCATTTTCCATACAAAAATTTTTTCAGTTTTCTTCACAACGACAAATCCAAAGATAATATATATTTGGCATGTATCATTAGACAAGCTTTAGTAATATGTGTAATATCACACTTCATATAATTATTTATCGTTTTTATGTGAATGCAAATAAAATGATGTATTCGGGAGGCACTTAAAAAGAGTTGTCTCCGTGTCCAATTTTAACACAATTAAACTTACAACAAATTATCAAAACAAATCAAAAGAGCTCAAAAATATAGTCTTTTTTTAGACGAGGTTATTGTTTTTAAGGAATACTCTGAATCTTAATAGTTACAGACAAAATACTAAGAGAGAAAAAAAACACCAATTTCATAGGTAACCCAATATAATATTTTGAGGAGAGGTGTGAGAGGTAACATGGCAAGTGAAAGGGGGACAAGGTGCCTTTAACATTAGAAAAGGCCTGTTGCCACGCACCGGGCAGAGTGCAAGGCAAGCTATATTCATAATAACAACACGACCTCCGTGGTCGAGTGGTCTGTACGCCGGTCTCAAGGCGCCGCCATCTCGAGAGGTCCTGGGTTCGAACCCCAGTGGAGGCAAGTGTTTGGGTGATAAATTTTCAGACATTTGTTCTCCAGTCTTGGATGTTCATTATATATGTATAATATTGTATATATTCTGAACAATTATGTGTATTTATCTATTAAATATATTTGTCCGTCATCTAGTATCCGTAACACAAGCAGCATTTAGTTGCTTATAATAGGACTAGTTGATAGATGTGAATGTCTGAGGATATTTATTTATTTATTTATTCATAAAACAACAAAACAACTCATCATCCCCAAGAGATGGGCAGAGGTGTTAATCACCCACATTTCAAAAGGTTCTTTAGCCTAATCCAAACTATACCTCTGGGGATTGAACCGGCGACTCTAAAAAAAGATATACATTTACGTAGGTGATGCAAATGCATATACTGCGCGTGTTTGAAAACCCCGACCAAATGTCGGGTTGGCCATTTCAGGCTACAAAGTCAAAAACCAAAGAATGCCGCTGTTAGTTAAGGCGGAGGGGCATCGCATCGGCGGCATCGGTATCTTTCTGTCAGTTTGGATCTCCCGTCTCAAAGTTACAGCGTCTCAGAGTGACGTCACATACAAATCGTTATACTTGCGTAATCTATGTCACGAATGCCACTATGTACAACAACAACCGACCAATAAGGATACTAGCAACTAACCAATAGGCAAACAAATGTTTTTCTCGACCATCATAACATAATTTAACAGATTCTTAAAAAAGAAAATTGTATCCTCTCGCTATAGTTAGCATTCTTCTAGAATATTACAAAGACTTCAGATTCTTGCTTACTCAAGCGTTTAAAAAGATATTTAATTTTTCTCCCCAGTTTTGTGCCGTAATGTTATTAAAATAAAGGCGAAATAAAAAAATTTCTTGTTTTATTTACCGGTAGTTGTAATTTCATAGATTCGCTCAGAAAATTTTAATTTTAAATCCATTTTAGAAGTCGTAGGGATGATATTGATTAAAATTAAGGCCTTTCTACTAGTGACATAATATATAATGCTTTTGATAATATTTAGTTACTATACTCGTAATATAATATTATATCGTATTATAATATTATATCGTATTATATTATAGTAACAATTTTAATTACCAAATAAAAAATAATAATTGTTTGTTATCCTGTTCTATATTTTAAAAAAATATTTTAATAAACATTTGTAAGTTGATTTTGAGACATTTGTAACCTATTATACTGAACAAATAGCGCATTCGGCTTGCGCCCTCGCAAGCCATGATCATGGTGAAGAAAACAGAGAAAATTTATATTCCCTTTTAGAATATTGCACTCACATAATATTTCTCTCACAAAGTAAAGAAACATAATACGTTTCATTACTTATTATGCAAATATCGTTAAGACTGCTAAATAAGTCAGGAAAATTCTCAGGAAATTCCGAAGGTGTGGAAATTGTAATTTAAAATTTTATGTCCAATTATGTGAAGTTTCTTTTACCGTTTTATCTAAGAATTAAATTTAAAATACAAAGAAGAAATTATTACAAATATTTCTTCAATTTTCGATAACAACATTAATTGCTTTGTGGAAAACAGCGGTTAGCGAACTGTCCCGTATTTGTTAAGGTCGCGGATTTTATCCAGAGGTCAACGGTCAATATCTTTTATTAATCGTTAATAATACGCAAGGTCAATTTACTCGCTTTTTTCGAAAGCGTTCATTAGATGGGCGATCAACCCACAGTCTCTAGCTCACTCGCCCGGCAGCCCGCTCGCCCGGTTAGTTCGCCCGTCCTCCCCGTTTCAACTATGTTTTTCGAATAGCAGTGTAGTATTTAGAATAACGACGCGCCAGTGACAATGCACAGAAACAGAACGCTATCACCTCGCTTCTCCACCCGCTCTACACGTTCGTAGTTTTTGGCGTGAACCCCAAAATTAAGCCAGAATAGTAAAATAGTTAAGCCACAGCCAATATTCTGCGTAGTTGGTATAGTTTCCTTCTCTGGCTTCGCCCGCCCGACTAGCTCGCTCACTGAAACTCCATTTTAAAGAATACTTTCGCATATAATCTTTATAAGCCTATTGTTTGAGACAAGTGCTCACTCTTCTACAGTTACTTTAATCAGCAAAACATCAAAGAAAATATTGTGATTCAATTCAAACGATCTCTATAAATGACCTTTCACTAAGCCGTAGACTACATAAAATGAAATGAAAATATTCTTTATTGTAAACCAATTAAGTTTACAGGTAAAATTGAAAAAGAAGAATAAGAATTAAAAATAAGAATTAAATAAATGTAAACCCTTGAGCAAGAAAAATTCTCCTTCATTCGTGACAGCGAAATAGTTCTTGCGAGTCATAATTCTTAGCTGAAACGTCAACAAAAACTTAGATAAAATACATCGCTGTAAGTTTCTCATGGACGTAAGAAATGCTCAAGTTTCTGGCGTGCATTTAATTCGACCTCTATTTGTAATGCTGAAACGTTCTACCAAAAAAACGCTTTAGTTTATTTTCTTATGAAATTCTTTTGTATTGACGCAATTGTTGGCTTACGTTGCATTTCTGTGCACTTAATTATCAAACTGAGACCATATTTACATCATTTTTGACATCTAGGTCTATGATGCATAAATTCTTCAATAAGCAGATACAAGAACTTAAACTAAATGAAAGGTAACGAAGAAATTATGGTATGATGGTGGTGGTGACGTGTTCAGTGTCATGAGAGGAGGAAGGGTAAGGAATATGTTTCATTGTTAAACAATATTTTTAAATTCGCAAATGATTGTAAGGTTACGTATCATTACAACTAAACTTATTATAACTATTTTCGATATGAACGACTCACTTATGTTCATATTACCTATGGGACGACTCATACACACATCACGCCTGCTTATCCCGAAGGGCTAGGCAGAGTCCAAGGAGCACTGTGTTCCTTAAGACCACATTTAGCGACGACGGCGGCGGCGACGGCGTTTTTGGATGACTCAACTACAGTTAATTCAAATTTTGCTTAAACTAAAATCAATTGAACTAACGAACGATTCATCTAATGGTTCTTTAAGCTTTTCGATGTTTCAACTACGGCCCGGAACCCTACACATTTTTTTGATCCTAAGTAAAAAAAAGGTTCAGTTCTGGCCGTTTTGGTGTTTATTACAAATCTAACCTAACCGATAAATTTTAATTACATGTTGATAACTATAAGGTATACTAGTGCTACAGCGAGTCAGGGACAACACAATTTGTATTTGTCTATAAAATATCGATCATAGATAAATCAATAGTAAGTTAATCATCAGTTAGTTCAATCAACCTTAGTTGTATTAATTGTAGTTAAATAAACCGTAGGTGACTTGGCCGTAAGTGAATCGTCTGTTAGGGATTTCGTCCAAAATTTGGAACAAAAAAATGAAAACCGATAGTCTTCGGCCGTAGTTCAATGGTAAATAGTTATAACAAGTTTAGTTGTATTGATACGTAAACAGTTCTGTTGTGAACCCACCTACCCACAAAAAGCAGTAATGATGTGACCATTACGTCTATAATAAGTACCGTAACTTATTAGGTAATAAAAACGTTCGCTCCCCCGTATATTTCATCTCAGCTGTGACTCAAATTCTGGTCAAGAGCAATTCCATTCAATGCGAAAACACTTGTTTTTTTTTACAGACGCTACAGCAAGTTTCATGCCACCCCAGAAAAGTATTGATATAATACTTTCATAATAAATTAGACCTTATTCTTCTAAAACCCCTATGCAATTCTATCCTTCGTCGTTTCTGTCCAATCGAGACCGGCGACGTGACAAAACACACGAATGAGTGCATTCTATTTGCTGACCACTTGGCTTGCTGAGATTTACGGCTCGCCCCGAACTCCGCGACTTGTTCCAACTGATTTTAGTGATCTTTTTTGTTCGGTCTACATTCTTTTATTCGACCAAAACAGAACCGTATAATAGGCGAGTATGGGAACTGGGGAGTGAAAAATTGAGTCCGGTTTGAAGGACCAAAAACGTCTCAGAATATTTTCAAAATATAACATAACAAACATCACAGTTAAAAAATAAGAAAAGAAAAAGAGAAGAAGAAGTGCATGCAGAGCTGACATGTGACAGAGGAGAATGGAAGAAGAAGACATGTTGTGCCGACCCCACCTAGAGTGGAAAAAGAGCAAGACGAAGAAGATTCATAACAGTTAAACAGTGATTGTTATAGTTAGCTAGTCAAACATAAAAAAAACACTTGTCAAAACATTACAAACACAGACAGAAACATAACATTCACACGCAGAATATGAATTGTTTATGTGTATAAAAATTGTATGTATAGATAACCAATAAAAGGCAGAGGTCCCCACTCCCCCATTTCGCCACATGTACAGGTGGCAACCCTTTCGCCAGACACATTCACAATGTGAAAAAGAAATCACTCCACAAAAGATCCATAATATTGATAAAAACACGCATTAGAGAAAAAATATGAATGAAGTACTAAATCCCTACACTGATTCAATTGTTACAATGCTTCCAGTTTCGAAACTTCTATCCAAAGTATTCCTTATGTCGTTTGTAGTGTCTGCAGCTGATGGTAGCGTCAACAGTTCTCCAGATAGTTTCCGCCATCCGCCAGTCCTTCCCAGCACAATACGGAGCCGAAACAATGACGGCTAATTTCATCACAACGCCTAACCATTATTCTCCAAAAACGCCCCAAAGTGTACCGCTAAAGCGCGAGTTAACAGAGCGAAGTTTATTCGACAACTTTATACAGCTTACGGCCGCTAGACAAAGGAATATTAATCTGGAAGGCTATTGTTATCTGTTAAACACTATTTACGATGTTTGTCATTTATTTGGGTAGAAATTTCATTCCTAGGTTCATAATGGTACTTAACTCATTATAATTGAAGCTCATTTGCATGTTTTAAATTAGCTGCCGTCTTTGAAAAGGTGTTTTGCATTCATGATCAGCTGATATATCGGTGACCTTGACCTACCAAGGCTACATTTCCTTGTATGAGCTTCTTTCTATTTCGCTTTTCCGCCCCAACACCGACAGTTCTGCTCTGCCCATTGACTTCTAAAGCTTTATTTATGCTTAAAGCGTTAATGCATCTGCTAGATTCTTCGGTTCTGTTTCAAGCTCGCAGCGAAACTCCGATCTCTGTTGCTCTTTGGGTGACTTGGAGCTTATTCCCATAGTGGCTATGTTAGGTTATTAGCGTAACGTTTAAACTAGTTTGAATTCCTGTTAGTAGCAGCAATTCTGCATACAGGCTACTTTGTACATCGCACCGCATACAAATGAACACGTATTAAGCGCTTCGGCATGAATCCTTCCACTTAACAAAGTTTGTAGATAAAACTTCGCGGCAATGGTTGTTCTAACCAACTGCAGCTCTTCAGAGCATGGAGATGTTTTTAAGAAAACTTAAAAATTATTGCGGCTAGTCTAATACATATTTTGTTAAGAATTTTACTTTGATAAGAGATGTATATGTTTGGATAGATATTTCAGAAATAAAAAAGATGTCAAAATATTATATTGACATCTTATTCACTCTATTCAAAGATATTGTGTGAGCTTATGACATTGTTTGCAGCAGTTTTTCTAAGCACTTGTTAATATAAAAAAAATGTTTATAATTATTACTTAAGCGCTCAAAAGTATCCTGACCGCCTAGATTCAATTGTTTCACGGATTTTATGGAGCAGCTTTGAAATTTTTAGGTAACTATAAATAGCTGCGTTCCAACACAAAAGTAATCATTCGTCAAACTTTGTATCTTCAAATATTTATTCCGACGAAATTTTTTAAGCTTTTATTCAACTTATTCGTTTTGATTCTATACAATAGACACGTTTTGACGAACTATTAAACGTACCCATATTAAATATTACGCAATTCATATTAAACATTACGCTTATTATAAATACAGCTAAAGAAATAACGCCAAGTTGTCTAATTTCTTGTCTGTATGTCTGATGCTAATGAGCAAAACCTTCAACAATGGCAAGGCGCAGCTCAACTTATAACACATTGTCTCATGTACAATATCACTTCAGGAAACCTTTCTGAAGACATACCTTTAAAGACGTACATAGAAGCCAAATTCAAGGCATCTTACAATTAATTGGATTATACATTATTAACAAGCACAAGTATGAAACATAGTTTCTAAAACAACTTTAATAGCATTTGACGTACTGTCAGCAGAATTTTAACAGTTACTTTAAAAGCTATAAAAGGTAGAACTTCTTGCTATTGGATAGATTAAACTTTTGGTGTACACTTTATAATGATTACGTTGCGGTATGTCAGGGTCTCCAAAAACAACATAGAAGATAGGATATTAGTTTACTATGTACACAAATAGTAAAGCCTGAGGCGTGGTCGCATTTTTCCGGGAAACGAAGCTGGTTTGATTCTTTTGTGTAACTTTATTCCTAGTTTTCTTTATTAACTGAACTCTCAATAGATCTTTGTGCAACATCGTGACACAGTTTCCAATAGTGTATCTATCAATAACTCGCCACTTCAGTCTCCATTCCCTCGCCAAAAGGTAAAAAGAAATAGCCAGCAATAAAGTTCAGCTACGTTATTGCTACCAGCGATTTTACTATGTCGTATAATATCTACACATTGAATTGGATCCCATTTCACACATTAAATATCGTTCTAATTATCTAATCTGTTCTAATTATTTTGGGATATAATCAGATAATGGTCATGAGGGGATTTAGAGTTTGCTCGTATTGTGACCTCGCATAGAAGGAAACTAACAATATCGTCACTAAGAGGGTTGTTGTAAGCCCGAAGAGTACTTACTAGTAAACCAATGTATTTGGGGGAATCAATTAATAGTGAGACTAATATGTACTTAGTGTTGTTACGATAGAGTGAGCGGGGAATGTTAAGGTAAACCTAAATTAAAACATAGGTGCAATCGGTATATTGATTTTATCTTTCGATCAAATACAATAAATTGTAAATTTAATTAATCAAGAAATTCATTCAAATTAATTTCACAGTGGTAAAGATCCACAAATGAATTTTTCCGATACAAGAAAGTCTGTCTTAATGGATTTAGCTTCAAATTTCTAGAATTCTATATGGATTCAATTAATGAGGGCACTGTAATTGAACAATATGGATTTCATTTACAAAATAGGCTTGCTTGAGGCATACAGGCGTGGGTATATTCACCGCTATAACAAACGTAATCTCTACACACGGTACCTACAGAGGAGTACAGGTAAAGTCTTCAAGCCAAATATACCGCCTGGAACAAGACATTACAGACCCCTCAATGACGTGAATCTAATTTACTAAACCACAGCAATGCCGGTCAACTTACGCTGGTTCAACACATATTTTTACTACAACGTAAAGCAGAACCTCCAATTAGGAACGAATGCTATTCAAAAAGCACTATAAGGTTACACATACAAGATCTATTTTGCCTTGTCCCAACAGCATTTATAATTTCACTACTCGCCAAGCAAACATCTCTTAGGTATTTCAATTTACGAAACAAAATATAAACAAGAGCTCCTACCCGGCTGTAAAAGGCCGAATTTTAATTAAATATAGTTTTTAGTGTCTAAAACTTATTAACCAAATAAATTTCAGTTTACCTTTGACGAAAAAGGCTTAAATGAAGTTTTTGATGTAAATAACCAAGAAACTGGTAGATATTAAGGCAGTAATGAAAATAAAATGTCAAAAGGCTTTCACGATGATGTAAATCTAATGATTAAACAAATTAATAACGACGGGGCTACGGAACTTGGGACAAATAACAGTAATATTAACTTACGGAGGCTAATTAAATTACTCATAAAATTATAATCTCCTGTTTGGATAAGTCCCGTTCTGGAGTAAAAGGCTAATTGTTCATGTGAAACGTTTACCTTCAGAAAGGGACAAGGCTCATTGTGTCAAAAAAAAACAAAACCGCAAAATTTTCTTGGACACCGAAGACCCATTTTATTTCATTTATAAAATTCTTGATCAATTTTGAAATAAGTACCTACATTATGATTCTATTAAATTCTATAATAGTCGAGGCTTTAGCCCACAAATTACAATAAATTTTTCCGTGAAATTTTTCTAAATTATCTTCATTATAATAAATGGAAATAATTGAAAAAAAAACAAAGAAAGGATATATCTCGCCTTTATACATTTGTTCTTTTAGAAACACCCATTGAATTTCTTTTTCTCAATATATTTCTTTTATTTGCTTACACTGTGGAAATTTAGGTAGATTATTTACAAACACATTCATATATTTTAATTTCTCTGTATAAAATATACCTTTCCTGTTTCCTGTTTTTTCTGTTTCTATTTAAAAATACAGTTTTGATTTTTAAATTCATTTTCAGTTTCTCCAGTTCTCTTCGCTTCTGAAAAGCATTGATAGCGATTTAATCAATTTCCAGAAAATAACATTTTCAGACAAATCCTGAGCAAGACTTTCCGATTGACTAAATGTAGACTCCCCTCGTCTACATATAGATTTGATATACGTCGCACACAAATACGTCGCAGGATATGTCAGACAATGTGATATGATCTCCTGGAGGGTGGTTAAATGAAATAAAATGTCAGACTGTATTCGATTCGTTTACAGCCTCTGATCTAAGCTTGATCTACCCGCACAAATTGATACTAAAATAGCGCAAGGAGTTTTTAATGAATTAAGTCTAATTAATAATGTTTATCAATAGCATAATTATATCATCAACATTGATATTGTTGGCGAAATATATTGCCTATAATAAACTGCTTCCATATACAGGACACAATTTGCGCATAAAGATTTAAAAACTTTTTTTTTCATTGTACCAATTGTTTATCAGTCGATTTTTTTTCTACCTTTCATTGTTTGTATTAATGTCATATTTCAATACAACAAATTTATTGACATAATTTATAAATGGATGTTACAAAAAGATAAGCGTTTGATTAATTACATCATAACGATAACGTTACATCAATAGATAACAGAGGTGTCAATAGTAAGATATCTTCCTCACAAACATTATACGAGCAGAATAATAGGAACGTGTCACATTTCCAAAGTTGCGAGCACTTCGCTCCCTCAAGACGTAAGATTTCAAACTTGGTCGAGTCCCTCAGGGCAGCAGGTTAGGCCCGGTCGTATGACGTCATAGTTTGGGGGGATTGGCACCCGGACAATGAACTAGCTGAATTGAGTCAAAAGATAATGAAACTGAGGAAGAAACTTATCATATGATTTAGAGTATTTTATATGATTACGACAATTGTTATAATTACATTTTTCCTTGCTAGCCTAATATATCAGGCGAAATGTGGGTGTTAACATATATGACTACCCTCTTTGGGTGAGGTAATGTTTAAACTGAATTTCACTATTTGGTGCACCCTCGATATCAAAATGTATCTCTCCATCATCTGGAAGAGATCGCTGAATAATGTTAAGACCACCTAATGTTGTATCTAGCTTTAAGACTTTTGCTTTACAGTGAATTTTAGTGGTGCTAACAATAATGAGCCTTCTGTTCTATATACAAAGATTAAAAATGCCACAGCCAATATCAGAGCACTAATAAATTTGCCTGAAATTGCTCAGTGCCCTGCGGCTTATATTATTAATAAGTCTATTGATATTATTAATGTGAAACACAAACTTTCGGAATATACGCCCAAATGGTACAGAATCGCGTAATGTAATTGGAGCGAATTACTATGAGAGAATTCTCATTTCACGTTACAATTTGCAACTGAAAATGTTGGGTTCTAAAGCATTCTGGCTCATTTCAGCTCATATTGGTGAATTCTGTAATATTCGTAATGTGCATTGATGTCATATGTATTAAGTACGTATGACTTCAATGCACATTACTTTGGTTGTGGATTTTCAATAGAGTCCGGCAACGGCGGTAGGCTTCTCCTCTTAATAATGCTTTACTAGCAAATTGTGGGTATATAGCACTTCGGGGATTTAGGTATCTTTCTTTAACACCTCTGCCATCACATTTCGGGAAATAGGCGTGATGATATTTTATTTTATATGTATGTATATACCAAATAATGAACATCTCTTTGTCTGACGTCAAATAAGAGTGGAAACAGATTTGCGCTTATTAATTTAATAATTAAGCTACTGTACTGCAATCAGCTGTTGTATGTACTAATCAAATAAATATTTACAGAAAAAAACCTTCAATTACATTTACTTAAAGTGTTTTTTTATTGGCACAATCAGGGAGTAAAGATCTCTTCCCATTTTAATTACCACCTAATTTACAAAACATACCATTTTTTGTGTGACTTGGACTATAAACTAATTTGACACGTAATCATTTGGAAATAGAGCCTATAGCCAACTAGGATCGATATTACCTTTAGTCGAGCGAAGAACATGCTGTTAATACTCGGAGTTAGATTAAGTGTCGTCTAATATTTTCTACATCACTCATTTTTCCTCGTGACATATTTTGCTAATTAATAGAGCAAAGAAAATTGTTTCTCGAAGCTTAACAAGGAGCTCGAAGGCGTAATGGCTTATAGGCTTTGGCTTTTTGTTATACGGTCCATACTCCTCATGTGTTTCTCCGTAAAGAAGGTCTGTGCCCAGCAGTAGGAGGTACATAGGCTGAGAGCGATTGGCTGAAGCGAAAATAAAGCTACTTTAGCCAAGGTCTGGCTAAGGGACTGCCGAAGCATTACGATCTTTATTCAGCAGGTAAGTAGTTGGTTTAGGCCGCTGCTAGAACCGTTTCTATTCGCCAATCAGCGCGGTGTACAGAAAAACCTTCCGTGCGTTTATGCGACTCCGTATAAAGGCGAATGTGTAAATGATATTAAAAATCTGTTTTATGAAGAATAAATAGAATATCTACCTTGGTCTACCGTGATATGGTTACGTGACCGTCCTCGCGTGTTTCTCCGTGTAGTTTGTGCATAGTTGTGGGAACTATGTATGTATGGTGAGGAAGGAGCTATTAATGTATTGCTATTAATGTTCTGGCTTTCAGAATTAAAAACAAAGCAAACTGTCCTGACACTGAGATCTATATTATTTACTTGGTCATCTTGAGTTCCTCTGTACTGCAGAAGACTAAAGCCGTTAGTTGCTATGAGTATACTGACCAGCATGGTAGTGTTTCTTACAGATATAAGAATATATAGTACTGATAGTGTGGAAATAGTTATGTACTACTGTTATCATAAGCATGTTATTTCGATGGACTTATAGAAATTAAGAAAATATGTAAAAATATATTTAAGTGACAAAAAATTTTATGATTGGCTATTTAAAAAAGTGGCTCATGAGTTTCTTGCCGGGTTCTTCTCATGAAAAGCCTTACTCTCGGAATCCGGCCGCTTGTATCGATTACAACCACAGTCAAAGATGTATTTGTACTGTGCTGTGGATGTACTTGCTACAAGCGCTCGCGGTAATGAACTTAAATGGTTAAATACTCTAATTTTAAAATAATTTATAATAAGCTATTTATTTTGTAAAATGCATAATATGTAAAATGTTGACGATTTTAAGGTCCAAACTTGGCCTATGAAATAATTTTTTTTTTTATTTTTTTTTTATTTTGATGAAGATGATGAAGAAAGGCAATTAACTGAGTCAGCAGAGTCATAGTTATAACTTAAAATCAAATAAGATAAGTTTGAAAAGATTAGGTTAAGCCGCTGACGAATGAAAAATGTTAACTTATTAACAATTGCTTGAGAATAAAAAGTAAAAGTACTTACTAACGTAATTCAATCAAAAAGGTATCTTAGTAAAAAGACGAGACAAATGAAAAAATAAAAGCATTCATTACTAACCATAAAACAATACCTTTACAAGCAGTCAAACCAACACATCAATATTTATAAGAGAACCTTTACATTGTGCAAACAAAAAAATCCCCATAAAGCCTATTTGATCTCTAACTCTTTTGTTTTTGGAGCACAAACTTCTTAGACTTAAGTATTCAAATAAACCCTTTACATGATATTTCTTAAAAGGCAAAAACAAGAAAAAGTATTCTTATAAATGTTACGGACGTACATAACAAATCGAATGTAAGTGTGAGGGTAATTTGTTTATTTTCAATTCTAATGTTTATTTTATTTTTATATGATTCCGTGCATAACTGCGATAATGCCAGAGTACATAATTATCAAATAAATAAATTATTAGGCCGTCGTACTATGGTAAATTGCCCACTAGGGCACCCGCCAGGCGAATTTGACCCTTACGGTCTAAGGGATACCCTTACATAATTTACCACTTATACATATCATGCGCCATTTAAACCTCTGACGTCACTTAATAAAATATGCAATCAGCTGGATTAGGCAGGGGTCTAAATTTGAGTGCGTCAAATTTAGAGTCCCTTGACCTAGTTCGGAGCACTGGAGTCCCAAATGGGGATGATTGTAAGGACCATTCTGAAGATATACACTCTGAACCAGGCAGTAACACTTCATCAAAAGCCTAAATGGTTTCTCTAACCGATCCTAATCCCACACAAGTAAGGCTTCCGGCTCCGACAATAAAAGCAGTTGCAAATTCATACTAACATTCTTGTTTACAAATTTAATAAGTGGATCGCTTCTTCTAATCACTGCGGTTGCGGTAACTTTGCACAAATTGAGTTTATTCAAGTATCCAATCCATTATCTACTGTTACAACAAATATTTTTACTACCAAATTGTTTCCTAAACGAGGGAAAGCATATTAATAATGTGTGTCGGTGTAATAAGTTTGTTTGTACTGCAGAACGGCGGGCGAATACAAAATATACAGTTCATTGTTATTGTGTGTCGGTGCAGCTGAGTCATGTGTTTACACATTTATCTGAGTATGTAATTGGTTGATCGTTCGCTTACCGTGCGTGCGAGACGTGGAGCAGTCGATAGCGAGGAGCGAGCAGAGGTTATACGCGGATCGCGAGCGCACGAGTGACGCGCTCGAGGGCCGGGCGCCGACTGACCGCGCGCCGATCGATACGGCGCGGCGCCATTGCTGCGTTGCGTTCCGTTACACCGCACAATTTTAACGTTCCTTTTCCCGTATTTTGGCTCCAATCAGATGATCTTATCTTTACCGTTTTTAAGCGGAAAAATTGACAATCCGTTCCCGTCGTAGGAAATGTGGGCTTCTTTTATTGTAATAAATGTATTTTGATGATGATCCCCGCACGTTTCACGGCGCGGAGTGTTCCGCCTAAATAAACAATTGCTGAACCGAAGTAACACCTAAGAAATATTGCACATTTTGCCAGTATGCCAATACATTACAACATTATGTTGTGTAGTATAGCCTTAGAACTACAGATCAAATGAAATAATTTAATTATTATTTAATAGGGTACATTACATAAAATATGATCTATGATGATCTTATTATAATGTGTACAGTACTGAATACCTATATAACCGTTCTAAACAGCATGTAAATATTTAAGTATATTGAATGAATATTTACAATTATTAAGGAGGAGCAAAATATATTAAATAGCAATACATAAACAAATTCCTGTCAATAATAAAATGTCCAATAGTTCATTAGAATAATAATAATTGAATCAAAATGAAATCGTGCATCGTTTTCAATGTTTCTTTAAAATTTAAGAATTCGATTACCGAGTAAAACGTCAATTAGATAAATCTAATAACCATTTTCGCAATGACGGTCTATAGCGGTTTAGTGACAATTCTTTTATATTGTTTGGTATTTTATTATATATTATTAAACACATGCAAAAATCATCAGTACATGTTTCTGTTAGTTCCCTAGTTACGTTTCTCTCTTTGCTTATGAGGATCTACTTGACTCATGGATATTATTATACTTTTAACATATATTTATTGGCCTAGCCTATTGATAACTAGATTATAACCTAACCTAACTTTTTTTTACGAGGACAAAGTATGGGATTTACGGACCTACCAACGGACGGAAGGCGTGTGTGGGACTCGCTCGGTGGCGGCCGAGAATACCCACTAAACTCCTTGCCCTTCCGTGGGAGTGAACCGGGGCCTGCTGAAGCAATTCTCCGAGCCAGTCCCAGGGCTTCTTGACCTAGCCAGGCACCAAGTCGGGGTTTGCGCCAAGGAGGATTCCTAGGTATATTTGGTAGGTCCCCAGACGTGGCAGCCGGTGGAACTCGCGTACGGACGCTCGCGGGGCAGGTTGAAGGAGGGACTTTGGCACCCGCCTTCTTCAGCCCACCCGTTCTCGCAGAAGGAGGAGTCCTCTCATACTCTCTTGCTTCCAACCATGGCTCTTACCAAGGTTGGCAGCAAGAGTGGTCCTCCGGCGTTCCCGTCACCAGGCCGGGTACTCCACAAGGGTATGCTTGGCCGTATCATCGACGGAGTCGCAGTGATGACACCGCGTCGACTCCTCCCTCCGGGCGATGCGGTGTAGATAGTGACCGAAGCACCCATACGTCCGGTCAGAATCTGCACTAAGCGGTTGGTGAAGCTACCGTGCCGGCGCCCAACCCACTCCTCCAACACTGGATGGGTCGCGTTGATCGTCCAATGACCGGCTGCTGGGGAGACGAGTAATTCAGCCCATTGGCCCGGAGCCTCCATCAGAACCAGGGTACGGACCCTCCTCGCAACCTAAATATAAAACCTGTGATAGAGACATCTTGAAACCGACATACAAACCACTCAAACAGCCCCTTTTCAGAAACCATTAGACCTAAAAGCTAAGTCAATTAGGCCCAATTGCACAATCGAGAGTTAGCGCCTAACCCAGGGTTTGCCCATATATTTGCCCCAGGGTTAGGTGCTAACTCTAGACCGCGCAAGTGGGCCTTAGAGACTGATATGTCAAGAAATCTTCTAAACTACTTAAGAAGTGCAATAAATAATTAAATTGAATTATTTCATTCATTCATCCGACAACCAACCGCACTAAGTACATTACATTTGTGTGATTCCTATACGTCCGCCTACATTCCGGTCAATTGAAACTAATCAGCATAGCCGCAAGCGATCCGTGACTATTAATTATTATTATTCTCATAATATAAAGATATTATGAAGTTTTTATTTGATTTAATAGAGTAATTTTAACATATTAATATTTTCCGGTTGCGACACAATAAAACAACGATTTGGGTGGAAATGTTGCGAACGACCGTTGACCTATGATTCACAGTCACTAAACACAATACTTATTAATAATTTTTGTTTGAATAGCTAAGTGGCCTCAAAAAACTTTTTAAAGTACATGAAAAATGTAAATATATTTTTCTATTGCTGTGGGTTAAAATGTAGTCGTTAACGGACGCTAAAACATTCCCTCCTATAAATAATTGTTTAATTGATCAAAGGCTCAGCCGTTAAATGTTAAGCACGGTAGGTAGACAGAAATAATTAATTATTATTGACAGTTTTTGATATTGATGAGAGGTAGCAAGTGACCAGAGCAGAAGAACATCGGTGAGCGTTAAAGAATTATTACTGTATGTAGTGATAGTTTCAATTAATACACTTAATACAATCCAAGACTGGATAAAAACTGCCTGTTATTGTGTTACTAACATTTTCTCCCAACGGGGATCAATCCCTGAACTCAGAACACCTCCTTAAGACTGGCGTACAGGCTACTTGGCCACGGAGGTCGTCTTATAGGAACCCTATCAATAAAGTATCAAATTCTGACAATAATCTGTTCAATTCTGTTTTAAGCATTGTTGTGTTCCGGCAATCAGAGGTAAGATAGCCTGTTCCTCAGTTGTTGAGGATTACAGGTGCAGCTCGCTTCCACCTTCGGTCTTATCGTTACTTACCATCAGGTGAGATGAAGGCCAAGAGCTGACCTTGTAAAAAAATATTTAGAGTAATGTTCGTTATTGGTTTTGATCAAGTAAACCTAACTAGTGCCAGATATCAGTAATATTAAAGTAAATCTGGTACTTTAAACCTGGTCTTTTTTAAAAACGCCTACGACTTAATCTACACATGTTCGCCTAGGTCTCTCTCGTCCCATATCTCCATTCACTTCTTTAACGTATTTTAATCTATTATTCCACTTACCAAGCAATTTCAACTTCCTTTTCTCTTGTCTCTCTATCCCCTTTCAAAATCAATTTATCATTAGACAAAAGGTCACAAAACTAAACTAATCATACTTAATTAATCATAATAGCTAAACTCTACATACAAAAACTAAGTTGTATTTACGATTAAACTTTGGGACATCACTAATATATTCCACCTTAATTAAATATGTCTGATACTAATACAGTTTATACATCTCTATTTGTATATAAACAAGGTAATAAATGGCTTGTGTCAGCTGTACAGCTAAGTTGGTGCTAGCAACAAAGCATCGATCAAACTTTGCTTCGGTTATCTGAAACAGGAGTAACATTATCGGGCGTGAGCTCGCGAAGTTCCAGTGGAATCAAGAAGTGTGTGATTCGTGTCGAAACCCAGAGACTGAACTTTCTAGACTTTCTAGGAATTTGTAGATGAAAGGTATTACAATTTTGGTGTTAGTTTTAATGTCTAGCTTTTGTTATGCGAGATGAAGTGGAGCGCTATTTACTACGAACGTAGTTCATCAGCTTGAGGTATTTATTTATTGTTCAATTGTTTCCATAATTACGGACACATGAACAGTTGTTGGAATATCAGGTTGTGTCGGCGTATATTAACAATATAATAGGGTTTTTAAATAATATATAATAAATTTATTATATAAATAAATAATGATAATAAATAGGATAAGTCAAGTTTATATCATTTGTGAGTGCTCATTTCATGTACAGTAGATTTTTTTTGTGTTAGTTTGAAATGTTTCATTTTGGGTGTAGATTTCTGAGTATATGAAAGGTTTAATGAATTATTCGTTTACAAAAAGATATAAACATAACGAATATTTAATCTGTATTAGAACAAAAAAAAACAAAAACGCCAGTATTAAGTATTTTTAAAAATATATACCTACTGTCTCTACCTATATGTTTGTATCGTATAAAAACTAAAACATTTCATGTTTTAGTACCAAACATAAGTTTTCAAAATAGTTTTTTGACACAGAGTGTATGGCTAGATTTATAACTTAAAATATGGACTAGAATTCTAGTTGTTAACATGGTTAATATAGTAAGTAGTATATAAAAGTTAGGTATACAAAGTACTTGAAAAAACAACTTCGCATTAAATAACTTTGACTTTGACTTTGAAAATGTAATTAATTATTTAAGATGAAAGTAGGTATAAAAAAAAATAATAAAATAAATTACTTTTCAATGCCGTAATTTTCTTTTTGTATTTGAACATTGACACACATTTTCAGCATCGAATTTGTATAGAAACATCTGTTTACAAGGTGAAGGAATTTTCGAATCAACGTGAGTCACTGTAATAGGTGTCGACGATGTTAATAACGCTAACTAATTGATTGAAATTATACAATTTCAGACACGCGATATGGGGTATAATTATGACACGTAGTATACGATATCCATAACATTATATGGGATGTCATAGGATCTTAATGTTAATAAGCTTTGGAGGTAGTACGAGTAATACCACGAAGTCACTCTTGAAATGGAAACTTAATATTGAATATTTTAATGTTTTAGGTCACATACTAACAAAGTCGGTATATTAAATAGATTTTTAAAAATGTGATTTTTATAATGTAACACATGAAAAGTTGGTGGAGAATGTACAATCACTGGGAGAAGATGCGTTGATTCTGTGAATACTGATAATATGGTGGCGAACGGAGTCAGTGGTAAAATGAGATAGGATGTGGTGAGGAGCTCGGTAGCGTAATGGTAAGTACGCTTTGTCTTTCGATATATCGGAAACAAAGCTACCTTTGCCATGGTCAGGCCGTGGATGGGGGACCACAACCTTAGCGATCTCGAACTCCGTGCTTAAGCCATTGGTCCCGGTTGCCATTGCAACCGTTTCTACCCACCAACCACTCCCCCCGTGTTTGAATCCATAAGGAAGGCATGTGCCCAGCAGTGGCATAGGCTGAGGACGATGTGGAATAGAAGATGGAAATATGTCACACCGGCCGAAAAAAAGATGGGAATAGAACGAGACTCCTGGTACTTGAACGGATGGCGTAGCATATATTGATATTCATAAGTGTATATTTTTATATCTATTTAAGTAAATATGAAAAGCAATCAAGTTAAAAAGTTCTAACCAGGTATATACTCAACAGGAGTCAAATCAAAGATGGATGAGGATCGAAAGGGCCAACTACAATCATACCTAGTAAAAGCCTTCACTTCTTGGACACCAGAGGCTCCAACGGTGCTGGAGAGGACCAAGTGCTCCGTGACCCTGGAGTGGAGCCAGGAGCTGTTTCGGTTTGTGGGGGACCAGCTCCTGTACCGGGTAGAGCGGAATAATAAGATGCCGAGGTGGATTGTGGAGTATAGGTAAGAGCACAAATTATTTAAAGCTATATCTACTATCTGCAAGGGTAACCATAGATATTTTAAGTTTTTATAAACAGCACAGCAGCATTATTCAACCGGCCGATACCGAACCAACCGAATACTTAATAGTGCTTACGTTTGCTCCCTACATAAGCCAGCCGAAATCGAGCCTTCTTCATGCTCGGGTGCTTCTTTCAATGCCACTAGGTAAGCGGAGTAAAATGTGCATTAGAAATGAGTCGACAATTTACAAAGCTTGCGTCCGACCCATCATGACGTATGCTAGACCGACCCATCGCTCATGCCGCGAACACTCAATCCGACAAAATTCAGGTCATCCAAAATCTTTTCCTGCGTATGGCGAACGGTTGCCCCTGGTATGTATGGATTTCAGACCTCCATAGGACTTCGATCTTGCATCCAGCCAGCCTCCAGCCTTCGGGCGTATTTTCGACAATGCCCCCCACCACCCTAATCCGCTCGTCGTAAGAGCTGCCAATTACTCTCCCAGTAGTGTGCATCTCGAATGCCCTGGAGGCTCTCCCTGGAAGCGGGACCCCCTATTGCGGATGCCTCCCAGAGAGAAACCCTCCAGTGGTGGTTCCCCTCTATAAGCTTGAGGACCCACCAAAGTTCTCGCCTTCTTTAAAACAATCCGGTGATAGCTGAGTAGCCGTCAGAGGCACCAGTTTAGGGCAACACAAAGAAAAACAACAGTAAGAAAATACATTTGCAGACAGCGAGAACCTCATAGTACAATAGCCCTAGCTAGATTATAAAATGAATTAAATTAGGATTTCGCATGCGCAACAAAATTTCGATAATATTCAAAACTGTAATCTAAACTCTATAATCTCCCAAACCCCTTTTTAATTACCACAAAATAAGATAAAATATTTGATAACAAAATCCATATTACTAAACAGAGATCAAAATAGTACTTAAAACTCAATTACGCTTACTGTACTTACTGAATTTTATCCAGATCAGAATCTGTCTGTGATATATATTTTCATTTAGAAATCAAAAGAAAATTTACCTGGTTTGGATCGGAAATAATTAATTGAAGTAGCAAAAATTATCAATATTTACATCTTGAGAGTAGACAGCGTTGATTGGATTTATAAATATAACCCCATATACATAATTTCAAATGACAGCTTATCTTGATAAACACGCTTTAAGTTTCTGTAGCCGTGCTTAGACCATTTCAGGCAAAAAATAGGCTTTGTAAAGAAATTTAAGAGAGCATGACATTCATTGACGAGCTAGCAAAGCTCAACAGGAGTAACCCGAGCGTGATGGTTAGGACTTTGACCGGTCACTGCAAGCTGAACAGGCACCTTTATAACATAAAACTAAAGAACATCACTGGGAACATCTTATCGTTCCTTGACAATTCCCAGTTAATAGAGCTCCAGTACATCTCGCAGTGAAGCGAAACGACCCTGAATACCCAAATAATATTAAAATGTCCATTAGACCATTCCGTAACCGACCAGCACATTGTAATACATAAAAATAATATTTTACGTGCCTAAAACGTGGTCTAGCATAGTTATGGAATGCTCTGTTGTTTGGGCAGAGACCTGTATAACCTCCCCTGGTGCTTGAATGTAAACATTGAGAGTAGTACCGGGAACTAATTGATTTTGGATTTTTTTTTCCTGTGTACACAATAAAGAATTATCTATTAAATTAATTGCTACCAATGAGCTAAGCCACCACAATCACAAACGTATCTCCGAAGTTGTTAGCAGTGGAAAATACTTACTTGGCAGCAATCCTTAATGCAATGAGATGGTTATTATATTTATTATAAATTATTATTATTATTTATTTATTTATAATAATATACAAAATACGCAAATAATAGAAAAGTAATAAACAAAAACAGCTTATCTCCTCGCAAAAAACAAAAAAAACCTAAATCTAACAGTAAATTTAAATATAGCAAAAAAAAGATATTATAAAAAAAAATCGTCTGCACGTATATCCATCGCTGGAAATGTACCAAAAAGGCTGGCTGAATTACCTCTTTGAGTAGCAACGGTTATTCCTTGACCAAAATACAGACCAGCCTTCTTGTCACCAGATTTGTCGCAGAGCCGCTTCGAAATCTCTTTGTAGAGCTTATCAACAGATGGTCCCCAGGGTCCCAGCGTTTCTACCACAAAAGGCTCAAATATGTAGTCTTCACATAGGCTACTATATTTGCGCCTTTTGAGGGATTCCGCAGAAGTAGCAGCCGAACCCGACCTCACTGAAGTTACAGGAACATGGGAGGCTGCAATAAGGTGTCGACACAAGTTGCATCCTACACCAAAGCACGACCCATCTTCCAGGGAACCAGAGTTATTCCATCGGGTCTCTTGCCATCATCACGAACCAAACCATTCGGTTCAAGAACAGATGGAGCACCAGCTGATGCAATAGCCCGACGAATGACACTGTTGATTTCGGAGTGTCTTGAAATCCTGCCCGCACTTCTTGGACACGATAGACCATGGTGACCAAGTGCAACAACGGCAATGCCACAATGACAGCGATGAGATACATTGCAGACGGCGCCAATACGCAAACATGAAGCCATTCGAAAACTATTGCTGTCTAAAAGTGTGCCTATGGTTGTAGATGATAAAACGTTTAACCACAAACCCGACTCCCATTCCCCCACAGCCAAGAGACGAGCACGATCTGCAGTGCTGGTTGACGTATCAAGTAGCTCATTCCGCACCAGACTGCAAAGCGGCTCGTCCCATTGTCTCTGAGAATAAAGATTTTTCGGTAAATCTGTGTTCGGGCAAGCCAATAGCCAAGAATTCTTGGCCTCAGCTAGATATGAAATTTGAAACGAATTTATTTGTTTGTAGGTTTAAAATTTTACAAATTAAATCATTCGCACTATAAACTGAAGACAAAAATGCTGGCAAAGCAACACTTGAAATTTTACGAATACCCAAACCTCCTGATCTAATTGGTAATGAGACTTGAGACCAGGATCTATCAGAAAGATTGATATTCAAGACCGTAGAAAGGACAAGTCGGACACAATTATCTAGATTGAATAGAAGGTCTGGGAAATTCCAAAGATGAGAGCAACGGAAAACATAAATAAATTTTGGTACAAAAAGACAATATCGAATGATATAATAGGCCATGTGTGTTTTTTTCTCTAAAAGACGGTCAGAATAAGCCAAAAAACGTTAAATCTTTTCGTTAACAAAATCTGGTAACGAATCGTCCAGAATTGGCGAACCAAGAAGATGAAGTGTTTTTTTGTCTACCTTGGTAATTTTGGGAGCCAAAGAGTTGAAACATGCAATTATGGAATCACGATTGGCAGTTGATTCCGGAATATATAACTCACATTTTGAAAAATTTAGATCTAAACCGATTGAATGTAAGTCTTGGATAAGAAGTTTTAAGTCATCCAAGACTGATAACACGTCACCTCCTAAAGTACCATCATCTAGATACCATACATTAAATTTTGAATTTAGTTTTTCAATTATGGGATGTATGGCAAGACTGAAAATGGCTGGCGCGAGTGGATTACCTTACTGGCAACCAACTGCAGAAGAAATAAGAATATTTTTATATACTAATTTTGAAGGGGAGCTATAACATTGCCACAAGTAACTATATAAAAATGGAGCTTTGGTTTTTATCTGTAACAACATAGCTCCCCTGTCGACCGAATTAAATGCATTTTTCACATCGACTTTAAGAACAACCTCTCAACCTGATTGTCCAATAATGTACGCAGGGCAAGGACAGCAGCCTAACAGCCCCCCTTAGAACCAAACCCTTATTGTTTTGGTTGAAAGTATTCCGAAAGAGTGCTAGACATAGCCCTACAGTAAGTCTTGGCTACGAGGCGACGATAAGTAGTTCCAACGGCGATTGGCCTTATACCACCGTCCTTCTTCTTCAATGCACAGAGGTTTGCTCCGTAAAGGATGTCCAAAATATCTTTACTGACATTACCCGAAATAAGATTAGCTAAAGACGTTAGCGCCTCTAAAAGGGCCGAACCTGCTTCACCACAACACCCAGACGTAAGATCATTAAGGTGCTGTGGTGTTAAACCGTCCAGACCACCAGCTGAGCCTACATTAAAAGAATCAATGGCTAATTGGATAGAATCAACTGAAACATTTAAATATGGATCTGAAACATCTGGTTGTGCCGGTAAAATTTGGTTTGGGCTTGCAGCAGGGTGCTTACTTTTAAGTGCCAATAGAGTTTCAGGGGAATCGGGAGCTATAGCATCTGTAGAAAAAGAAGGCGAGCAGCGCCCTTAATATTAACTTATTTCAACTTATTTTCCACAGCTTTAGCTCTATTGAAATGATTGGAAGACTGATTTTGATTTTCAAAGTTAAACGAATTTGGATTAAAAACAGAAGTACAATTTTGCTTTATGCATGATGTGAGAGTTAATTTTGAATTTTGTAATTTCCTGACATGAAGAATTCTGTATGGAAAAGGGAGAAAACTTTCCCATACACTTTGGGAATTTTCAGAGACCACAGCACGTACCTCTTCAGCAAGTTTCTTGGCGACAGAGATACGCGCTCCCCGCGGTACTCGTCTTCGGAATGGGCTCGGACAGGCTCTCCAAGCATGCGACCGTGTGACTGCTCTCACGTAATAAACTCCACCAAACAAAACGAAATTTTGCTTGAGGTTTTAAGTCAGACTTACACACACACAAACACGTAAACTCAATGTTAACACAACAGTATTTTTGAATTGCGGGATAAGCGGAATTTTAAAATAGGAAATATTATTTACATTGCAACGCAATTTTAAATTTGGAACGCAGTGCCACGCTGTTCTTATTTTTTTTTTGTTTATTGTTCATGACCATGGATACAGAGTCCCCCAGTCGTATACATTGTGTGTAGTCTAGTCCTTAATAGTATTAAGTCTTCATTTGCATTGGAATGCTAGTGTAATACATTTCAGTGAATCCTGGGAGAGTTTGGCGCCAAATGGTAGACACTGTGGCGCTACTTTGATGAGGTGATAAAAACTCATCACTTTTCACACCACTTAACGCAAATTTCAATGATCCTCCACGCTGCACATCATAACAGACAATTATTTTACAAAACTACACTGATTTTACGTAACAATATCCACTCCGAAACCATATTAAAATCACCAAAATAAAAATATATCATAATCGCCATAGTCGAAAGCCGCCAAAAGCCGCTCTCTTCTTCATTCCATGTTTTCCACAGACAAAACAATTCGGATATTAATTATAATTTTCCAATACAGGCAAAGAGGAGAAAATCCACATTTCGCTGTTATATTATGTGCATGGCCTGTAACCTTATGCGAAAATAAGAGTAAAATAGATAAGGGGAGACCTTATGTCCAGAAGTGGACTCAGGAATTAACCTTTTATAATTATATAACTTTATATAATTACATAAAATTTCACAACAAAGTATTTCATTGTTTGCGGTCAAACGAAATATTATATTCCATTCATGAAGCTAAATACAGGAAAAAAGATGGAAAATTTGAATGAGCGAGAATGATAATCCAACCACACAGGCATTTTCAATGATAAATATTTTACAAAGCCGGTTAACGTTTACGATAATAAGCGTACTTGAGTTTATGCTCATCTTATAAAGATTGCTAAGGATTTTTGGCAAATATTTGAGCTCGTAAGTATCTAATTTCTGGGGGTACAAAATTAAAAATTCAATCTCAAACCTAAATTATAATCTAAACATTTTACGATAACCTAGTGAAAGTAAAATTATGATAACGGTTCATTAGTTTTAAGTTGCAAATTACTAAAACACCACTAAGAAACTGCCTTAAATAAAATAATTATACTTTAATGGCACTGTCTTATATGAATATAAATTTTTTCGAAGAGTCAGTCACCTACAAAGACATTCTTATGCTAATAGTATTCCCGTATTATAGTTAGAACCTTTTTCCACAAAACTGTATTCTAGAAGCATTTTGAGTCTTACATTATACTGTAATGCTTTACAATATACTCGTACTTACGTCGTTTATTTAAGGTGACATGACGACCTCAAAGTCGTCGCAGAGTGATTTTAACGCTCGGTGCTAAGTTCAAATCTCGGTGAATGTTTGTGAGATGAGTAGTAATGTTTATTTGTTTTAAGTATGACTATTAATGTATATAACTTATCATTTGCCTGTCATTTAATATCAGCGCAACGAAATTTTTCCTCCTGTTCGAGCCACAAGCCGAACATTGGACTCCGGCAACAGCGCGGTCAGCAGCGGGCCAACCTAAATATCATAACAGCAGCATCGTGCACCGTCGGCACTTTACACCGACGAGTCACATACATAACTTATCAATGTGTACTTTAACTCAACTTAATATGTAAACTAAACTGTAGCAACAATAAACTAGATATCAATCGTCCGTGTTGGGTCTCACTTCCGCGTCCCGCTGCCGCCCAGGGCTACTCTCTGGGGTAGCTCCTCTAACACCGTCATGCTGCCGCCCAGGGCTACTCTCTGGGGTAGCTCCTCTAACACCGTCATACTGCCGCCCAGGGCTACTCTCTGGGGTAGCCTCCACTAACATCAACTTATCATGCACGTGCAGGTCGCGGCGCCTTACAACTGCTCGCGGTCTGCCCGTACACCTCCGTTCTCCCGTATCACACGCCATATCAACATTCACTCCCTCATTCATACAATCAATCAATAAAATTATTATTTCATTATCCATTATTAAGTTTCCATAACACAAACGGGGTAATAAACATGAACTGTTTGAATAGGTGTGAACAATATAATCGTTTTCTTACAATATCTTCTTATTTCCGCAAAATGAGGCTCTCAACTTCGAATTTCTCAGAAGTTCATATTTTTTTTGTTGTTAACGTTTCCTAACATATAACCTAACTGTTAACTATTACAGCGGCGGTAGAACCCAGAAACTTATAGACTACCTAGCTCCAAGACATCCCTACCGCTTTCGTCTGAGGGTCATCCTGAAGGATACAGCCGTCCCAACGCTGGCCGAGAAGGCTTTAGAGTATTACGGTGATGAGAGAACTGTTTACGAGAACTTCAAGGATATTGTCAATGAAACTGATTATAAGGAGCAGCTGAATGATGAGTCTGATGCAGATAGAAAGGAAGATGGGATTCCGGATGCGAAGGAAGGCGTTTATGATGATAATGGCGGAGGAGAAACAACGGTCGAAAGGTTCGTACTTTAAGTTATTTACGATACAAAAAAAATTGTATCCCTAAGATACAGAAAGGTAATATCATAGGTGTCTTCAAGGTATTAACGGAAACAAAAAATGGAGAGGCCTTTGCTAAAACTACGATAATTATAAATAGCTGATAAACTTGTTAAACTCCAATACTACATAGGGTCATTATTGCTTTTGGTAATATTTGGGCTGACTGTCCATTTCTATGCACAGTATGCATAGTTTTTTCACTTCATATTTGCAAAAACGTGTATTATAAACCTTAATCTAATTGCAACCTAGACTTCCTCTCTGCTGCCCTAGTTACATTCTCATAAGGACTCATCTTTCCATCAGATGTTGTCGAATCATTTGCTTAGAGTTCTGTTACAAAAACCGCTTGTTTCCAGAAATTTAAGAGCAGCAAAGAGACCTTGGCTAGAGTCCCAGTGGTCCGAGGAGACGTGGACGAGCACAGACACGGACGGCACCTCGGCCGTGTGCTTCTGCATGGCGGTGCGGTGCGGGTACATCAAACAGGTATGAACAGGTGGTTTAAAAGAAAGGAGAACAGTAATAAATGGAGAAAGATAGATATTTTATTATTTTTTAACACTTTAACATCCAGACTATACCATCTTTTGGAAAATTAAAGTATTATTATTATTTAGAACGAAAACTTTTATTAGTCACAAAAAAGAAAAAAAACTGATATTACAGGTCCAAGTAATGGTGGCAGAGCGACCGGCTCTGGTTGGGATTATAAACTCCAGCAATGGGCTTACTCCGCTCGCTACTGCTGTAAGAAAAAGTAAGGTATAACTATTTTTATTTATCTAGTATACCTAATAGGATAACCTAGATGTAACATAAAACTGGCACTGAAGTAGTATTGTGAAAGAATACACCAAACCTATGCCACAATTGACACACTCGAGGAAATTCTTAGGGTCTTCACACACAGGCTACCTTAAAAACTTTGGGTGGATCAGCAGACGTCAAATCTGCTGCCTTATCGGTGCCCTTACTGATAATTTTAATACAAGGAAGCAGGCAAACGCTGACAACCCCACCTGTAGAATGTGCGTTGAAAACAATGAAAGCATGGAACACATACTATGTGAATGCGATGCTCTAGGAAATAAGTGACTACGGATTCTACGGGCGGCTTATTCCAAACCTGAGGAATTTATAGGCATGACCCCAGCCAACATCATAACGTTCATCCAGGACATTTTGGGTGATGGCAGGGAGGGATGATTAGGAAAGGGGAAGCACAAAAGATCCCATAGGGTCTAAGTGCCCCGAGTTATCTCAGCACCATTACAAGAACAGATTAGAGAATTTCAAAAGACAAAAGAAATTTTCAAATAAAGCTTATGAATAGATTTTGATGGTGAATTGGCAATAAATTAAGGGCGACAATATTATTACGTAAGTCTTTTTCAATATTCCTTCAAAAATCTTTTCAACTTGAAGCAACATTTGAATACATGTAAACAAAATTACCGTCGCAATACATAATTCATGAATATTTCCATAAAAATAAGTTTTCTTCCTCAAAATAATCGAACTTTGTAAAATGTTAGCAATCATAAACTTCTGAGGTACTCGACGATAAACAAATCCGACCCACTCGATTTTATTTCTGGAGATTCTTATAATCTATAAACGATTTTTGCTTTAAGCGGGAGCCAAGGGTTCCTTGATCACTCGACAGGCGAAGACGCGGATAAAAGGGCGATGCTATAAATAATTTTGAAAGGTAGCATCAGTGACGAAAATTAAATATTTTAACGAAGACCGTGAACCTAATTTTGTTTGACAAGGATCTTTTGCGACATTCTGTGCTGAGATTGGGGACTTCAGAAAAATACGTAGAATACTCTTTACTCTTGATTGTGCACACAAAAAAGCCTTACAAATCTCCAATTGTTGGTAAAGACGAACTAATTCCTTAATTATTAGTTGATAAACCTTTGATTAGCACTTTATTTGGACGTTGCTTTATTTGCTCCGATAATCAAAATAGAGAAAATTGCTTAGAACCATCCAATAGCTTATAGCGGCGTCGGGGCGTCGGGCTCACCAGCTGTCACGCTCACGCTGCGCACATGGGCAGTCACTGGTGAAGCGCGGACTGCTTTAAAATCTTGCTGAATAATAATCGTGATTATATGTATGATCTCTGTACACCGTGATAAAGTTGACAAAATAGTTTGTGTTTGTAAATTAACACAGTTGGTTATTTTTTAACAATCTGCTTAACACTACAATCTTACGGGAAAATTCTGTTACGTTTAGCTATAGTCCATTTATAATTAGTCAAAGTGATTTGACAGTTTAAAATTTCATAAGCCGAGTTACCAGGGCTTAAATATGGCATTTTTATTAAAATGTAAATAAAATCACGTGCGTCAAATGTTCATTATGAAATACCATTTAGACTTAGAAAATTAAAAATAACGTTATAAAGTTTGACAACATTAAAACTTTATTAGTTTTTTAATATTGTGTATTTTTCTGTTATAATTAAAAGATTCGTGAAGAATGCTGTATACTTCTTTTCACACACACACACTAACAACCCAATACAAATAAGAATTCAATTAATTTAAAAAAATAATATTTTCGACAATGTAGACCACATGGAAGACACTTTCCTGTAGTGAAAGTTATCTTAGATCTTAAACAGGATAATTCAGGATATTCGGCCATACCAAATTTCATCAAAATCCGTTATGTAGTTTTTGCTTGATGCGTGCACAAACACAGACAGACATACATACAAAAAGACAGACAGCCAGACAAAATCTAAAAAAATGGTGATTTTGGTATCTATATCGATTACTCATTGTTATTACACCCCCATAAAAATTTCCATAATATATTCAATGGACAGATACAGGTTTTTACAGTTTTATTGCATGTATACGAGTAGAAGTATGATAGATAGACAGATAGATTTATTTAGCTCATTTTTACATAATTACATGATAAATAATTAACAATGCAGCATAAAAAAAATGATTGCCAAACGTACAATTAAATAAAATTCATCGTAAAGTCACACTTAATAAAATTGAAATGAGAAATGACCCAATAATAAAAAATTATGATTACTTATTATTTCAGATGATGATACAAAATTATAATAATATGTAAAATCGCTTATCAGTCTTAGGTACCAAAACCATTAACAAAAATTTTTATTTTATTATATTTGATAAGAATTTTATTTGATAAAGTCAACATTATTATGTCTCCGGTCTTCCCGTAAGCCTTTTTTTGACGAGGAGTAATCCATTTACGGACCATACCTACCGGTGGCTATACGGCAGGATTGTGTGGAACTCACCAGAAACGCCGGCACTCGCAGATGCACCATTCGAACCCTACCGCAGGAACAACTCGAGTTCTGACGAAGCAATCTCCGCACCGTTCCCAGGACCTCCCGAGCTCTCGGCCTAGTTATACTCTAAACCAGGGTTTTAGGATAATAACCGAAACGTGACACGGAATGATAAAGCTAATATCACTATGAAATATCCAGAAACCATTATGTCAAAATATTATGAAACTAGCTGTTGCCCGAGAGTTCATCCACGGTTACTGGTTTTTTAACTATCCCACGGGAATCCTTTAATTTTCGGAATAAAAAGTATCTAAGATGCTGACCAGGGATATAAGGTATCACCATGCAGAATTTCATTGAAATCGGTCCAGGCATTTCGGGGATTAGCCCCTACAAACAGACAAACAGACAGAGAAACAAAAAAAAAACATTTTTGAGAATTTTCCCTCTTTTTACATCCCCCTGACTTGGTTTTAAGCATTTTTTTTCTATGTACAGACATTCAACAGACATTCAACCTCTATAGTTTATTTATATATATAGATATAACAAAGGAAGCTGTAATAGGTTTAATTCCACTCGCAAATTGTTGGTAACGTCCAATTCATCACCAATAATCCATACTGACCTAAATAGCTTTGTCGTGAGAGTTCTACACAGCTCCAATCATTGTAGCATATAGTTCCAGGAATACTGTGCTCCTGAAATGCTTTATTGGATGAATGTTTCAATATTCAGGAAATATCTATATTATTAAAATCATGCTTTTGATATTACGGAGAATGTTTATATTGTCATTAATACGAGAGTTTCTGTTAATATTTCTGTTATTGCTACTATCGGACTACTTAGAATCTGAAATAATAAGTAATTTAAAAATTCCTTTCCCTTTTAATTAGTAAGAACAAGTATTTTAAACTTTCAACGCCTCAGGCATAGATAAATTGTGTAGTATTGATCGCTTTTCCCATACATGAGTTTTTAGTTCGTCTAAAACTTATTATTGTTGCTTGTACCCCTTCGTTCGACTTATTACTTAAAGGCGCTACTATACTAGCGGAATCATAGATTAACTAAGACTAATTCCGCTAGTATAGTAGCGCCACCTAACGAACCATGAACTAAAAACCCTTGATTGATCTCGTGCCTAAAAAATTGCTATACCTAAAGCCGGACTACCAGCAAGCAATATACTTGGTTAAGGCTTGGTATTCTCTAAGCTTTAATTAAAAAAGCTTACGAGAAACCCAACTTTTCAATAAAACATTTTTTATTTCAAGGGGTTGATATAGAATGTTTGTAAATTGTTGTCTTTAATAAGTGATGGACCTTATACATAATCTACACATATATCTCCAGGAGACATAAACATGGCGAAGTTCCTCATTTCCACCGGTGCAGAAGTTGACCAGCCCTCGTCCGCCGGTCAGACGGCGCTGCACATGGCCGTGCTCACCAACCAACCCGCCATGGTCGAGCTGCTCTTGGAGAGAGGCGCGGACTTTAAGGTGACGGAGAAAATTTGGCTTTGTTAGTTTGTTCCCATCTGGAACTGTCGGCCCGTTGCTCCTTACATCAGTCGGGAGACATTGGACTTCCCCAAGGATGCCGATAAAATCCGGAGCCTTGATAACAGTAAGATAACTTCACTGCCTGCTAAACATTTAAATTGGAACACAGAAAACAAACTATTGATGGCTACTTTAATTATACCTACCTACCTCACCAATATGTATTTGTAGGCTTAAGATTACGCTTTATATATTGATATTATCTTTCTTTGTTTTGAAAATCGAAAGCCAAAGCGCTTTCGCTATAGTTTGTTATCAAAACCAAGTAGTAAAAAAGCAAGTAATCAAAACTTGGTGATACTCTGTGCTTCGGAAGGCACTTTGAGCCGTTGGTGCTGGTCGCTATCGCAACCGTTTCTACCAACCAATCTGCATTGGGCCAGGTGTGAAGCCTCCATGTAAGAAGGAGTGTTCCAACGACGTGTATAGGCTGACGACGCTAATACAAACTGCACTCGTCCCCAGAAGCGCGACGTGAATGGCCTCCAAGTGGAGCATTACGCGGTAGACTCGTGCGCAGTAGACATGCTGCGGCTCGTGCTGAGTCGAGGCGGGGACGTCGACGCACGCGACGGGAGCGGGTGGACGCCGCTGTTCCGGGCTTGTAAGCTATACAGAGTGAAACAAATCACAGGGGAAGGGGAAACTACCATGAACATTTATAATTGCCATAAATAAATAATATTTATTTATTATTTATTTATGTTTTTTATGGAGATATTAGATTAGTTTTCATTATTTGTATAAGACTGTTTGATTTCCTTATTAAATAAATATTTTTATATAAAGGCAACATTCTTATAAGACCAAGAACAATAATTATGACTTTCCACAAGGGCGCACTAATTTTTTTCCGCCTTATTCTTTTATTATCATCAAAATAAGGACTTAGCCATTCTTCTTTTGCGTGTGCTTTATAACTTTTTCCCTCGGTGGGTTCACCAGTTTCCCTCATAACTTCCAAGTTGATTACAAAGATATAAATGTCCTAACAACTAATGTCCTTTGCCAGTATGCCAGGACGCGTCCACCACGATTATCGCGGAGCTGATGGCTCGAGGCAGCGACCCTGTGATCAAGGACCACGCCGGCCTGCCGCTCACGTCCGTCGCCAGGCTCTTGAAGGACAGACAGTAAGAACATTTCATATGTACACTGTAAGGGTTAAACAGGGTTTTTGCGGTGGTGCTATTCACGATTTCGTGATACAGGGTCTCTGTCATCTTATTACTTCTATTTTTTTCTTTCTTCTTACTGTGATTATAATGAGAGTGTCTTTAAGATATTACAGTAATATTTAATTATTTTACGTGAAGGAATTTATTTTGCCAACCTAAATAAATTTCCTCCGTGCTTCAGACGGCATGTTGTCGTTGGTCATCTACTATTATAAACGTTTCTACCTAGGTAATTATCTTGTTTTGCATTTGAAATCTCTATAAATCTTTTAATTCACGACACCCATTAGCTAATATAAAAAACGCTTAATTTCTTAAATATTTTATTATGCTTATAATAATTTTAAGTAGGTACACGCAACTTCTTTTTCTCTTTGAGCACTTCTCCTGTCGCAGGTGGGATGGAAGAGATATCTTATAGATATAAGACCTACCTATTGTAATTTTATTTCTTCATTGTATATTCCTTTCTTTATTGTGTACAATAAATTATTAAATAAATAAATGAAATATTTATAACTAACACTTATTAACAGGCTCGCCACCTGTCTAATTAGGCGAAATGTGTGTGTTTTACACCTCTGCCTACCCCTTTGAGGATGGAGGCGTGATGATAAGTTATGTTATATTGTCCACGTCTAGACAAACTTAGTATCATTAACATTCAAATAAGCTTATTGCCTCTTACAGTGGTAACAGCCGCGGCTCCATCCTGCGGCTGGTGGACGCGCAGTACCCCCACGAGAAGGCGCTCGCCAACTTCACCAGGCTCACCAAGAAGATATACAGCGTGCACTCCATACTCAAGTAGCTTTAGCACATTATTTACTTACTAGATGTCATCGTTAATTGCTGAACATAGATTCACCTATTGATTTGTTGGAACTATAAAAGGACATGCAATCTAACAAATTCATCTAATACAAATATTGGGTCCTTACCTATGAAATTGGTAATTTCTTTGTCTCTTAGTATTTTGTCTGTAACTATTAAGATTCAGAGTATTTCTAAAAAATAATTACCTCGTCTAAAAATAGACTATATTTTTGAGCTCTTTTGATTTGTTTTAATAATTTGTTGTATGTTTAATTGTGTTAAAATTGGACACGGAGACAACTCTTTTTAAGTGCCTCCCGAATACATCATTTTATTTGCATTCACTTAAAAACGATAAATATTTTTTATGAAGTGTGATATTACACCTGTATTACACATATTACTGAAGCTAGTCTAATGATAGATGCCTAATATTATTCTCTTTGGATTTGTCGTTGTGAAGAAAACTGAAAAAAATGTAGTATGGAAAATGCAGAATTCCCCAAAATCTCCTTACAAAACACCAATTTCATAGGTAAGGACCTAATATTAAGATTCACCTTGATGATGTTATAGTTCATTCTGTTCATGAGCTCTTTGTAAGAATACCTTATATCCAGCAACGGGGAGTATATAGACTGGTGAATACGAAGTAATTATAATCATCAGACATTAAAAGTAAAGAAGTGGATATTGAGCTGATGAGAGTAAGAGAAAATATGATGTGTCGCCCACACTTGAAATGGGAAGAGGGCAGGAAGAAGAAGGAGATTCCTATACACACAATATTGTTTGAAACAAGATTAACATTCATGATTATTCAATTTAAAAAAATACCCCTTTAGCTGCCCCATTCTCTAATCAAATTACAATGGATTGGAATCGTATTTCTGTCATTGAACAATATTGAAAGTAACAAAAACGCCAAATTTAAAAATCATTTGAAATAACCTCCTATTAACTATTTTCGTAATAAATTGGAAAATTATTGTAATTTACTACTCTAACTAAATTTGACTCTAAATATTGAATACTCGTATTTGATGGCGTGGCCACTGTCTGTCATCGCAGAGTTCCAAATTATAGCACTTTCCAAAATTTTATGTGTACCATGAACTTAGTGTATCACGGAAGTGTTTGTACCTACGTGACTACACATATTTATTTTTGTATTTATTTTCCTTTTTCATTTTCTTTCTTTCTTCTAATGACAGAAATCCCATTCCAATCCATTGAAATTTGGTTAGAAAATAGGGCATCGGGTAATAAATCTTAGCTTAAGTTGCTCTACATTAGAAATATCTCTATTTCCTTGTCAGTAGAGTAACGTTCGACGTATTTGTGTAGTGTTAAGTAGCATAACTGAAACATATCATTCGGAGTTTGACCTAATTTAATTAAATGCTAATATACAAAGTTCCCATTTGACTTAAGCCTTATTACCATCCTAATAAGAGTCAAGCTCCTCGTATTTATCAAGTAATGTTATATAAATACGCTCTCTATTGAACTTAATTTGTTTTCTAAGCTCTTCCAATCCCGTCTCGGTATTTAGGTGAACAAAAATTACTTTTCAGTAACAATTTTCTCAGTACAAGTAATTTCATATTGAAAATAAATTTTATGAATGAGAAAATGTGTCATGTGTTTCTTGGAATATGCCGAATTTAATATTAGAAATGTATTTCGTGACTCTTGCCGTCTTTGCTCTGTTATTACGTATGCTAACACTTCTTGTAAAAGTAAAAAGTATTGCATTATATTTTCCCTTTAAAAAATGGAAAATATATAAAGAACGAGGTGTAAAATAAAAGTGAATCTGTATAAAAAACTAATTTATTATTAAAAAGGAAATATTTACAAAGTCCTTATAACTAACGGAGTATTGAGTTGCATTACACGTGTGACACAGTGGTAACAAGAGTGATACATAACATCAAGAATCTCACGGCCACAGCCCACACCCCGGATAACGCGAAATGCATTAATGGCAAGGCTTAAAATACAATAAATAAGTTACTTAACAACATACTTTAAAACAATTTAAACGACAATACTAACGCTAGGACCCAGTGGCATGGTCTTCTGATATCAGATGCGCTGAGAATCCATTCGTAGTCCATTTGATTGTCGCTAATACGTTCTTTCTGCTCTTCAACCACTCCTTTCTCAAATTGAGTGACTTTTGTTTCTCTCTTAGTTCTAGGAGAATAATTATCGTCATAATCAGCTTCTAACTCTTCTGCACTCTCACTTTCTCTGTCTTCTACTACCTCATGTATCTCACTCCCCTCTGGTTTTAAATCTGTATCTGATTCATCAGTAAACGTATTGATAAGCTTTAGCTGCGTCGATCTTGAGTCTGGTAAAGTTGGAGTTAGTTCCTTAGCCGCCTGTGTACTTAACTGTGAGCCGACAATAGGCGGGATTTTACCTTTGAATGGTCCAAACTGCGGTGTTTTTAGTAACGATTCACTGTTTGCAGGAAGTTTTGAAGAAAATATCTTAGAAATGGGCTTCACGTCTTGAACGCTTGTCAAAGTTGCTGCTGAGACTGTTTTGCCATCGTATGTCGTATAAGTTTGCTGGTGTACAGACAGTTTCTGTGAATGCTCTTTAGGCAGTTTTGGATCTGGTGGTAGATATTGTGGACTAACTTTATTGGATTCCATGACCATGTCAGATGGAACGTCTTTTTCCATGTTCTTTTTACTAAACAGTGTATTTATTTGCTCTTCTGATTTCACATAAACTGGATGCGGTCTCTCTTCTTTGGCGTGGTTGCTAGGAAATACCTCTTTAGTTCTTACATCAGTAACTGTTGGCTGCAAGTGGTCAGGTGGTGACGGTATGAACATTGGCTCAAATGTCTCTGTCATTTTGTCACTCGGGTAAATATGACTTATGTATTGTGGTGAATCCTCGTAATCTTCTTCTACGTCAGTATCCTCTCGTCTGTTTGAGCCTTTGTCGTCATCATTCGCTATCCTATCTTCACCTGCCATTAGAGGTTCACGTATAATTGGTTTGAATCCACTTTCAATGACGATAGAGTCTGGTTTAAAACCTGTGTTAACAGCCGCAACAGCAGCCGTGGCCTGTACGGACTCTCCCATGAAATCTGACGACTTTATTTCATTTTGGGGCTGAGGGCGCGGGCTTTCAACTGGCTGGTTTGGGAGATTAGAATAATGAGTCTCCGTAGCAGCAACAAATGGTGGCGTATGAATGGTTTGGTGTTTCGTATGCGTCATCTGCTGGTCTAATGGGACTGGATTATCCATAGGCTTCCCCAGTATAATCTGACCTGGCTTACTCAAGAAAGGTTGTTGAACACTTTGCTGTGTTACAATATCCGCCGATCCAGGTAATGTTATTTGGCTTCTTACCACCTGATTCATTACTATGTCAGTCTGACTAAGTTTCATGGTAGAGGCTTGAGAGGGACCACCATTGCTTGGTTTACCTACTACTATAGACGGCAGAGCGAGCTTATCTATTGGGGGCTTATTAGCATATTTATTAACAAAACCTGGCTTTTGATGTGGTACTGGTGGCATCGATTTCATTGGTGGCACATTTGGTGGAAACGGGCGAGGTGGTCCTGGTTTTCGATTAGGGTGCTTCATTTGTGGTTTCATTTGCATGCCATGCGGGTTATGGCCAGGCATTGGTAGTGGATATCCGTGGTTTTGATTTCCCTTTTGGAAGCCAGGAGGCGGGCGTCGAAGTTTAATTTCTGGTGGCAGTGGTCGCCTGAATGGTGGTCTTGGCCCAGGTTTTCCTTTAGTATTCGGTCGCATTACTGATTGTAACGTAAGTGGTTGTTTATTGGGTGGTAAGAAATAGTTCTCTGGGGCGTGGTTGTGCTCCACCACGTATTCGTCTCCCTCCCTCAAGGGACGTTCTGGTAGGAACGACTCTTCAACGTTCTCGTGCACTTTGTATTGTGTGGGTGTCCTGCTGATGTTCCTGCGCATCTCGCTCTCAATATTCTCGACGGTGTGGATCACCTCCTTGATCTGCATCGTGGACATGGGCAACTCGTACTCCTCGGAAGCGCTCGGCCGCTTTTCGCCACTATTCGTACTGAAATTGTTATAATTCGATTTCCTGTCGTCTTTCTCAAGTTTCTGGTGGCGATCTAAGAAGTTATTGTCTGGTTTGACGCGACTGTGTACCTGTATGGACTCCTCCCCGGCGAAGTCGTCTGGGAAGGCGACGCTTTCGTTAATGCGACTCTCTTCTGGCTCGACGGCATCACACTCGTCGAGAACGTTTATCTTCCAGCCGAGGTGGCGATGTGTGAAGCACTGTAAGGAATGAAACGTTAAAATGTGCCTTTGAGACAATTAAAGAAATAGAAAATATCACCATCCAATAAACAATTGTGAATGAGTGTTCTCATGCTAGACAGAGAAGGCTTGGAAGGCTGAAACAGAAAACAGATAGTAGAGATTATTTATACAGAGCAATGTTATGAGAGGATGAGAAGATGAAATATATAATAGTAGTAGTTGAAACAAGTACAGATTTTACTAATGTACAAATTACTACAAATGTAATACTGAAGAATGAAAGTAAATGTTGATTTATGTATGGCAATTGTGTAAAGCTTTGTCCACGCTATTGTTTTTATTCAAACAGCTTTTGTTTGTTTCCGGCGGCGGATTGCGTCGAAAATAGCAGAACAAAGCCTTAAAGGATTCAAGTTGAAGATGGTGAGTCTTATGAAATATTCACAATGATGATGTCTATAATCACAGTAAGAGGAACCTGCCCTATTCTCAACAGTTATAAAACATCCAAATCACTGGATCTCATCACGGGATCTTATCACGGGACCTCATCATAGGATCTCATCAGGGATCTCATACTTGTCTTTTTTTATTAACTTCTGTGAAACAGCTAGACTTTTTGAATCGATTCCGTGAACTAACAGTTGAGAATGAGTCAGAGTCGTAAGACTTAAGGAACCCCAAACATCTCCAATAAAACTATCCCAACTAACCTGATAGTAAACAGTGTCAGGCGTGTTCTTATCAGGAGTCCAGGTCACGACGCCCGGGTTGCCTTCCTCGCAGACGAGTGTGAGAGAGCGCTGGTATGCCCCGAAGGAGGGGTACTCATCGGCCTCCGGCCCGCTCGCGTCAGGCGTCCAGTTGCAAAGGCGACCTACTCCCGTGGGGATGAGTTCGCCAGTGCGCGAGCGGCGGACGCCCGCGTAGATTTGGATGCCCTGAACGGGAAGAATATTTTGATTACTATAAGTACCTAAGTAGCAAAATCTTGAAGTGAAAAGAAGTTTTTGTTTAACATAGATAATCAATAATTTTAAGTTTATGTTTAAATGTTACTTTTTTACATACATACATATAATAGCAACTATTATCCCCTAAGGGTTTTTCAGAGACTAGGAAAAGCACCGCAAATGCAGTCTACTGCCATAGTCCACGCTCCACCAAGCATTGACTGAACATGTGCTCTGCGTGACAGGTGGTAAGCTGGTCGCCGCTATACGCTACTTTTTATGATTGTATTCTTTCTGAATTTGTATTTTTTATATTACAACTAATAAATGTAGAGGAATATTAATGTATTTAATGAGTTGTCAACGCAATTTCTAATAATTGAATAATTGGTTACAAAAGCACAGAGAGAATGCTTGTACTGACGTATATACTACTCTCCTACGACACGAAGAAGCGTTTAAAGTTCTATTATTTTCAGTTGCACTGTCGTACATGGACATCATCTGTCTCTCTGATCTGGCAATGATAAGTAGTAAACAAAAGTGCTATTCTCTTAGCTCCTTGATAAGTATGTATGAGTCAAGGTATGAGTGTAAAGATCCTTGCCTTTTTCTCTTCGTCAGACTTGTGGTGGTAGCCGCCCACGGGGTCGTCGGTGATGTAGAAGGGGTGGTACTTGGCGGGCACGGCGGGGTCGGAGCCGCCCTCCACCACGAACGTGTAGCGGCGCCCGCGCACCACGTTGATCTCCGGGATCAGCAGACCGTTCACGAACCACGAGATGCCCCAGCCTACGTGACCTGCGATTTTTTTTTCATTATATTAGAAATGAACGGTCTATAAATTCCCAATTCACTATAAAGCCCTATAAAGCTATTTATAAATATCAGGATCATAATCCACTGCTGAGCATAGGCCTTAGGTCTTTCTCTTCATCCCGATGCTGAGCCAATTCGAATTCAGGTGTTGCAAATATAGTCGACCCATCTAAGTAGTTGGTGATCGATAAATACTTCTTTTCCCGGATAGCAGTTACCAATCCAATTACACAGTATATTCAAAAATTCATTTATAATGTTGCTCTATGAGTCTCCCACATCTTCATCTTCGGCACAGGGTTTGAACTGTGCTTTTGTCTGAATTATAAACTCCAGTCCTCCCTGTCTCAGTGTTACTTCGTCTGAATTACAAATAGCATTCCTTCACCAATATTACCTGTGATGGCGGAGTAGCCCTGCTTGCCGCCCGTGGGCCCCATCTGCACGTAGAACACGCCGTCGGGCGGCTCGTAGCACTGGATGGCGGGGATCTCCCACGGCTCTGTCTTCGGCACCGGCGCCGGCGTTGGTACTGGGTTTGGCTTTATCAGCGCTGTTGTCTGAATGGTACATGGTATTAATTAGTTCCTATTCTTTACAATTTGGAGAATTTAGAAAAAACCACACAGTTACAACCAAGTGTTATACTCTGATAGAACGATTTTCGTAATTAACTCTCCAATTACGCAATTACCTGTTCTTGCTGCACCGGCCTCTGCGGGCTCTGATCCCGCGGCGGCGCCGGCGTCTCGTCTTCTGCCTCAGGCATGGGGCAGTTCCACACGGGTGGCCGGCCGAACTCTATGAACTTGTCACCCTGGGATGATAAATAATAATAATAATAATTTATTGTTTCAAATTGTGCAATACAGCATACAATTAAAACTTATATTTGAATATAAGTTTTAATTGTATTTAAATGAAAGATTATAAGCAATACCGACTTATAATTTATACAATTATATGATCACTCGTGAAAATGATGACAAATATTTTTTGCTGATCTTGATTGTTCTCTGAAATTGTCAAATTACCTTAAAACAATGGGGTGATTCAATACTTCATTCAATACTTTCCAATACCCAGAAAATGGACTGCGCCTTTTAGTGAGCACTTAACACCTGCCTCTGTAGTCTACCTGCTGGGGAGTGGACCCGCACCAAGGATATCACTTGTGCGCTGCCGTACCTGTAGGAACTAAGACCTGCGCAGTCATACCTTAGTAAAGTGATGGTGGTAGGACACTTCGTCCCTGGAGTTGAGCGGCCCGAGTGCCCAGATGACGGGCTGCGAGGCGTTGGTGAGCACCGGCCGGTCCAGCTCGTCCGCCGCCCGCAGCGCCCGCTGGTACGTCACGATGGAGTACCCGTTCACCAGGGCCGCGTTCAGGAGACGCACTGAGTTGGTCTTCTCCTACAGAAATATTTTTAATGCTTATATTGGTGGTATGCACAAGGGTTACAACGAAGTTTTTCTGCAGTACATCAACAAAAATGACAACAAATATGATGATGTTAATATCAGCGTTAGTAATGTAATTAGTTGATTTGATAATAACTTATATTTAATGTAATCTGGACGTGACTTCCTTAGCAAAGATTAAGATATGCAGTATAAAATCAAGGCACTCGTTAAAGTCCTGTTTAATACCCGTTTATTGGTGTACCGTGCATTTAGATCTCGAACGACTGATCTTAAGATATCAGAGCTATTGCATGCTTTTGACCTTTGTAACACAGATCGTGATCGTTCTAGTTTATAACGTTGTAGGTAAAAAACTGTTAACGTTAGTAAAAGATTCTCAATAACAATCAACTTTAAACCAATTTACCTGTCTCATCATATCACTCACACAATTCATCCCTCCTTTCTTCGGTCTTCCTCTACCTACACATCCATCCACATTAATGTCTATAACATTTCAGATGACACGATCGTTCTCCATACCAAGAGAGGCGCTTTTCTCTAGTTCATCAGTAATCGGAGCTACTTTCAGACTTCCCCTAATATATGCATCGTTATAAAAATGTCAATATGTTTTTACCCCAAGCCTCTCATCAGGACAGGAGCCCCGCACGCCCGCGCACTGGCTCTTGGCATCAAGGTAGTAGTCCACGGCGTACCCCTTCAGCGAGTCCTTGTCCACCCACGCCACCGCCACGTCGCCGCCCACCATCTGTGAGTGCGCCGCGTCGCCGGAGATGCCGAATGACATGTACTCGCCATCATCTAGAAGGTCAAATCAATAAAAATATATTCTAATTTATTAATAAGCGCATGCTGAATTATGACGAGAGATGAAGGAAAATTATATGCTACCGCTACGTAAGTGACTAAAGTAATACTCAGAAGGTCTCGTTCTAACAAAAAATGCACAAGAAACTCACCGAGATTGACACCTAGTAATAAAGTGTTTCAGTTTGATGGTTTTGAAAAAGTTATTTATTTAATTTTTGTAAAATAAAGTACGTATAAAAATCTCGAAAGCCTAAGCACGGGCATAATATGATTATATGCTAGACATATTATATGTAACTCTTTTTACAAATCAACTTAAGGATATCAGGTTGTAAGGGGGTCGGAACAAAGCAAGAGATTAGACTTTGATTGCTCCATCGGTACAAGAAAAATCTGATTATATCTGTTGATTATATCTGTCTATGATGTGGTGCTGGTGAAAGATCAATTTATGTCTGGAGGGCTACTCCGCAAAAGTAAAAAAGTGATTGCGGACGCAATCAGGTGTATCGTTTCATTGTTAAGAACTAGCTATATTTGCTTAACCTGCAATGTAGTGGAGCTGGTACATTGCCACTCAACAAGCTTGGAGACGAGCTGTCTGGCGACACACGCACCTTGAAGTTGGCTACAGCATTGTGCTGGTCATTCCCACTTACCAAGCTTGGCGACGAGCTGCAGCACGATGCTGTCCCCGGCGACCGCCCAGCGCACCTCGAATGCCAGCTCGTCGTGAAGTACTTCGCAGTTCAGCTTCGACTGGAAGGTAAGACTCGGTAAGTGGCATATTCCGTAAAATACCCGGCGTGCTAGGTCCAGGTGTTAATAGCAGATATATTTTGGCACTTGTGTTTGGGGCGAGGCTGATAAAACATAAGACGAAACAAACATCTCTCGTCTCAATCTTCGAAAGACTGCTAGTTAAAGCGGTAGTCATAACGCTCACATTTGACCTGATATGTTTAAGCTCTCCTGTAACAGGGGGCAAACCTGTTGACATACAGGGCACAGTGTGACGAGCCGGGCAAGCGATGTTCACAATAAAATGCGCTCAGCCTATATACATCCCACTGCTGGGCGCAGGCCTTCCTGGTGGAGAAACATATGAGGAGTACGGTCGTTACACCACCACGTTGGTCCAATTCGGGTTGGTGGGTAGAAACGGTCGCAATAGATACCGACGGCTTAACGTGCCTTCTGAAAAACGGTGGAGATCGAGATTACAAAGATTTGATCACTCATCCAAGGCCTGACCTGACGCCTGACTGCGAAGGTAGCTTTGTTTTCAATCAAAAGCCAAAGCGAACAAATCGCTACGTCAAAGAGCTCCAGTCCCTTGATAAAAATGTCCTCACAACTCAGACCGCTACCTTTCAATCCATGAATAAAATTCCTGCCTACTTTCTCTCACAAATCATTTTTACAATACCCTAGAACTCGTGCCATATATCCTAGGAATTCTAAGTTACTCAGTAAGCTGCGATAAAAATGGCGTCAATAAAGAAACCGGAGACAGACCCTGCTTCAGCCGTTAGCGGAACGAGCGGCGATCCATCTTCCTTGTGATACCTTTACATCTAGTGTTTTCTGATATAGAGATTACTATGAAGGTAAGATAGAATTTGTAAAGGTAAAATGCTTGCTAGTACTTTTATGAACTATTTTGTAGCAAACAAAATGCTTTTCAATGCTTAGATCAGGCAAGTTTATAATAAAGTATCAGAATAAGTGTAACTGTATGTAAAGGCGCGTCCCCATGAGGCCAAAAGTGGGTGCTAGATAATGCTAAGCTAGGTGATGACGTTCTGTTTGTTTTGTATGTAAGGAAGGCACGGTAGACGCGTTGGGAAAACTCTAACAAAAGCTTTGTAGGCAAGAGTTCGGTGCGTGACAAGCTAGCCCGTAACTGCACGATTCTCCATTCAGGCCTGAGCTCAGCAGCGGGACGTATATAAGCTGGTACCGGGATTTTATTTCAGACCTCTAGAAATACATGGGTGATTTCTAAAATTCATATGAAAGCTATTGTTTTTGCATGATGCGAATAGATACAGACTGAAAGACAAAAAATAGAAGGTCCATAGAAAAGAGGTCTTTTAAAAATCACTATTAATTAACTAGATGGAAAGTGTATAGGATTTGATGATGACGTTTGATGGATATCAAACTGAATAGTCTTCATGTCAAATGACATAGATTTGCAAAATGCATTTCGTCTACGGGCCGTGATTATTTTTCCCTCAGCCTACTCGAATTTAGTGACGACCTGCGTAGCCGAGTCTTTGTTTCCCTATTCCAGTTCGCAGTGGCGGTTCAGCCACGAGTACGAGCGGCAGGCGAATTCTCATTTCGTTTCTCACTCAAGAGCAATGAAAAGAAAACTCTTTCGCCGCGACGCTCGCCGCTTGAAGTCGTGGCCGGACCGTTAATCTCTTTCCCCATTCCAGTTCGCTAGGCAGTGGTACTTCAGCTACAGCCAGTCCGATGTCGCCTAACGCGGCCCAATAAAACAGCGGAGCGTCGCCGCTAAGGGCATCGTTAAAACTTGTGTCCGAAGCGCGACCTCCACACGAGGCGGCCCAGTTCAAACTTCAAACATATTTTATTGGATCGCCAACAGCTCTCAAAATAGTCGCTAATGATATTGGAAATATGTTTTTTAGCTCGGGAGCTAAGAACTAGACTTGGAGCTCGGACTGGGAGTTCATATGAAATGTCACAATCTGTTGTATAGCCTTACTTGAGCTGGCGAATTAACTTAACATATCATCACGATCCTATTCCCGAAGGTGTAGGCAGAAGTGTAAACACCCACATTACTGAGCTGACAATGGTTGACAAAAGAGGTCAAAATTGGAGGGGTACTCTTGAAACAATTTAACTAATCATAGAATGTACCGATCGCGTTTATTTTGCTAATGTTTGTCTAAGAAAACTACATGAGAGAAACAGTTTATAAGATATTTTATAACACATTTGCTCGTAAAGGGTCACTTATTTCACCAATTTCAATATCACAATCTATCACATTACGTACTTGTGCGATAATGTAAAGTAAAACGCACAGTTAATGATGTTCCGTCTAAAAACGAACGATACTTTTTTAAATCTTAGCAAAGAGTTTTTATGTCAGAAAGGTAGTCAACATTTTCTTAATAGAATTACCTTTGTGAGGGAAATATAATACTGGCAACGTAATAATCAATTTTACAAATTGTTCACATTTTTATAACTGCTTTCTTTAACAAGTGATTACATATTTATTAGCTTAATGTCTGAGTTTTATTTATTTCCTCACAAATGTGTTGTAAAACGTCGTATGACATACGTGTGGTTTGATAATTACAGCCTCTGCCTTCTTATAGCCCTCACCTACGGCTCGGGCTAGCAATATGGCCTCGGCTGTAATTTTCAACTTACCGCACTTTACTTAAATATCGCGCGAACTTCTTCAACTAACACACTAACCTTTCACAAAGTTTGTGTCGCAAGTTTTAGTATCCCGACTCGAAATTTGCGTTCATAGCAGGCTTTCTTTCATATAGGGAGGTTTGCTCGGTGGGTAGCAGAGGTAGGTGTACCGGCAAACAAAATGTTCCAACACACGATCGGTACTAATGACTCCATTGTCATCAAAAACGCTGAGAGCTAATACCAGCTGTACAACCTAATCCTACTCAAACTAATCTTTACTCTAATTCGTATGACATAGAGTTGAAAATAAATAAAATCATTGATGCATTGTTAATATTATTGTTCGTGAGATCAGAATATACGTCACCAACAGACCCGATTGTAATATCAACAATGATTGGCGTTAATTATTACGCTTATCGAACGAAACTGGGATTTCATTGGCTAGTAATAATGTACATTTTAATCAAAAGGGTAATTAGCCAAAAGGCATGTTATGGTGTTGTCTTTAAAATATTAACTACTTGGTAGGTGTTTTTTCTTTAAAAATAAACTTAGCTTTTTAAAAACTGTTTTTTTTTTCATAGAGAAATAGAATGATATAAAAAATTGCTTGTAAATTTTCGGCGAAATCTAGGTATTCATACCTCCTGCTTCCTTCAGGGATAGGGGTGTGTTTCGTAACTCCTTGCAGTGTCGCAATGTACGTTGATAATCTGTGACATAAGATGTAACGTGTGGTCACAGTACTCATAAAGTCACTGCCATGCCTTTGCCATGCATGCAAGCACTAGCTTTGCGGCAGTAAGATAAGAGTTATCCATGGAGACTACCAGTAGTGGAATCAAAATCTCTATGTGTCATCACATCAGTGGTTAGTACGCTTTTGCTTTCGATTGAAAACAAAGCTACCTTCGCCATGGTCAAACCGTTTTGGGTGACCAAAACTTTGGAATCTCGAGCTCCTCCGTGCTTCGGAAGGCACGTTAAGCTGTTGGTCCCGGCTATTGCGACTGTTTCTACCCACTAACCCGCATTGGGCTAGCGTGGTGGTGCTACGATACTCCTCATGTGTTTCTCCATGAGGAAGGCCTGTGCCCAGCAGTGGGGCGTACATAGGCTGCGGAGGAGCCATACACGTCCCACTGTTGGGCACAGGTCTTTATAACACATTTGAGAAGCGGCTCTAATACATCATACATGCCCCAACGCGGATTGTTGAATAGAAACGGTTGCAGTACCGACCGTGACCAACGGCATAATCTGCCTTGCAAAGAGCGGAAGAACTCGAGATTATAATCCCCCCAGGTTCCTTAGACCTGATAACCCTAATCCTAACATAGGAAAATGCGATTCAAAACCGTGTTCACTATTTAATACTAAAGCCGTATTCACAACCGACAGGCCATGCAAATTGAAGGCGACGATAGGCAGCTGCATCAATCAGGGCGCATTCACGCGCGCACCAATTATTGGAAACCAATCGACTCGGGTGGACGCGGCACACATCTGATAATGTTGTTATTAAATTATTGAATTCAATCTACGCTGAAAAATGGACTGTAAAACTGAGAAACTGTTGGTGATGTATATATTAACGTCAAAGTAGATTTATGTATGTGTCGCAGACAATTTGTTTGGTTTCATAATCCTTCACTTATCCTGACGACCTCCGTGGTCAAGTGGTCTGTACGCCGGTCTCAAGGCGTCGCCATCTCGAGAGGTTCTGGGGTCGATCCCCGGTGTTTGTGTGATGAATACAGGCATTTGTTATCCAGTCTTGGATTTTAATATATGTGTTGTATAAAATCGGAATATTTATATGTACTTATCTATTAAATATATTTATCCGTCATCTCGTATCCGTAACACAAGCATCATTAGTTGCTTAAAATGGCTGATAGGCGTGAATGTCCTAAGATATTTATTTATGTAGCAATCTTTCAAAACGAATTCAATGATAATCTATTTCAAATGACAATTTTTAATTCATTCGATTCGCAATTCTCATGGCCGCGCGGAGTCTAACCCAAGGTCTTCTGATGGAGAAACGTAATATTAAATTCTATACGTAAGTGTCCCATACGGTCTGAAAGTTATAGATGGTAAGTATAGTCTAGAATGAATTGTATACTTTTCATAATGGCCTCACTGATTTATAGAATAGAATAGAATATCATTTATTGCTAATCTGGTATTCCCAGTCATCAGAATACCCGCTTGTACCAATGAATATTAATTTATAGTATGAGATGTACGAGTATGTACAGTTTGGTATGAATATTTTAATATAGATTTTTATAAAATCCAAGATCTTACCGATGGTAAGCTCACTACGTAATAAAGCGAAATCTCACTGCCTATAGCTATAATATGGGGGTGCAGTGCTAAATATAAAATTAGATAAACTTCAAATTTTACAAAATAAAGTGTTGAAACACACATTCTATTATTAGTTCCAACGACCGTCAAGAGATGGCGCTGGTAGTATTCTACAGCGCGGTAACGTAAGGTGCCGCCGCATTGTATATAGGTTCGGCATACATTTTCGTGTCAATGCAACCTGCAGGTATCCATTAGCTCCATAAAGGCTCTCAAGCATTTGAGTCCTGGTTGGGCATTTGGAATCATCTAGTTGTTCACTGTACTAATTTTTGTATCACAGTACCAAGCTCGTGAGTCCAGGCTGTTGGGCCACGTTGCTTGGTCTACTTTTATTTGTATTTGTAAATACAAATCATTGGATTCAACACCAAGACTTTTTTTCCCCTGACGACAACAACATCATCGCAGGCCCGCGTCTTCCCAGAAAACTACCTACAGTGTTTTATAAAATATATTTTCATTATAAAATTTTTCTTTTGATTTGCTATCCTTAGAATAGAATAGAATAGAATATACTTTATTTGCAACAAACATGAGTATGCACAAAGTAAATGCAGGTCTTATAATTATTACAACGTTCTTACATGTTTCTGCCGTCACAAACAGCATGCAAATTTTAAATAACATTATTATGTCTTACAAGATTCAAATTTATTTATAATAAAGTCAATCAAAAGGTAAGGTAGGTAAGGTCCTTATATTTACTGTTAGATTTTTTTTTTGTGTTCGCTAAGAGATAAACGGTTTTTTGTTTTAATTTGTTTTTCCAATAGTTTTTAAGGTAAAAATTATTATAAATAATACATCCACACTTAACCCCCACAGCCAGAATTGTATAACATCAAGCAACTCATCTACTTGCATATTAATAAGAAAAATATTAAATAAAGGAATCCATACACAATTATTGTTCACAAAGAAAAATAACACATATCTACATACGTCGAAGAGGTGGTCACATCACTACCCACATCTTCTTCTTTTTCCTGCCCTGTTCCCAATTCTATTTGGGGTCGGCGCAACATGTCTTCCTCTCCCACTCTCCTCTATTACTCGTCAAGTCAACACTCACTCCCATGCTCATCATGTCATCATTCACACAATCCATCCATTATTTCTTTGGTCTTCCTCTCCCCACACGCCCATCCACTTTCAAGTTCATGACACATCAAGAACATACCCACGTATATAAGAACATTCATATATAAGAATCAACTATGGAAAAAGGTCAATAGCTTTCGAAGGAGTCCAAATCTAAAACAAGCTCTACCTTCAGATATAATAAATGCTATATTTTTCGGTATTAGTAAAATACATAAAAAAATATCACTATTGTAAACCGCTGCCTGGATCTCATATTGTGTAAATTTAATTGAATTTTAAATAGTTATAAGTTCTCATTTAAGTGACTACGTCTTTGTGAGAATACATATCTTTGAACTGAATATGACTTGCACGCTATATCTTTTCATTTAGGTTTTTAAACAAAGTAGAATAAAACTCAAAATAAGTTTGGTTTGCTTTATTGTTTTGAGTTTTACTATCAAAATGTGTTATTATAAAAAAACCTTAATAATACTATCATACATTACACATCACATGGACACCGATCTAAGTTAATATTTTGGTACGACACAGTCAGTTAAAGAATGGGAATTATCATGACGTCGTATTAAAAAACATGGTACTTAACTTATTTTCACAATATTTTGTACACATTTTTAACATGAATATTATACTTTTTTTGTACATTACAAAGCCCTACTTATTAAATGAAGAGTTTGAAATTTTTCAATTTCCTTTCTACAAGACTCTATTTCTAACACAAGTCTACAAATCATAGTGTACAAAGTCAATTCTAATACCATTCTTCAACCATCCGGACAGTACAATTTTTTTTATTAAAATTGTATAAAACATATCACAGTTAGGAACTTTGTACTGTAAGCACTACATTATTATCACAATGAAAGAGATATCTTGAGTATTTAAATGGACAATTCTTCAATTATCAGCTAGATCTGATGTCCCTTTCACACGCTTACGAATAGAGAGAGATGATATTTTAACGCTAATAAATTATTCGTACATACTAGAAAGACATAGACACAATAGTTATAATATAGGAGTACTCTTTGATCAAATGGTCGCAATAATCTGACATATACATATACATAGTATAGCTAATTCTGAAACTTTGAATGTTGTATGAATTTATAAATACGGGCTCCATTTTGTAGTGTTTTCTATCTAAACATAGGCAAGGAAAACATTTCGGGCGAACTGAGAGAAAACCTCTGCCAACTCTATCATTGTTATAGAACAAATTGAACAAACGCAAATTTATTAACAAAAACTGTATGAGTCTTACAAGTCGTATTTTTTATTCAATTCGTTAATATTCTCTACTTATATTCGTTTAAGTATGTCTCGTTAAAATTAAACTCCTCATTCCATACGTATGTGATGATACAAAATTTTAATTACCAGAAAAAATAGCATAGTAATAAATTTCAAAAAATTAACACAATAAAACACTCTAGTCTAGTTTTTATTTCCATTCTTAAGTGTGAAAAATGTTTAGAAATATTCACATTAAATTTTATTCTGTGTTTGTTTTTTGGTGGTTGGGAAAATCCCACACGTAATTTTTTTACCAATTCACTCAAAACATAAATTTTATTCAATGTTATATCTTACAGAGCATGTACATATATGAGTATGTTTCCACTTTAAGACGAATAAAATTATATGCAATGAAGTCATTACATTATTACGAATCCGTACAAGACTGGCCTTATAAATATAATTTCACAGTTACCTTATTACGTCATATTTTTCGAAAACTAAACCTGAGTCTACGTCTTTCCATTGTGAATATAAAACATACTGGCTGCAAAGTTAAAACTAATATTACTGGCTCTTTCGAACGGTGCAACGACGTAACCTCAGCTCCTACAAAACGTACTATTTGCTTATTACCGTAAATGCCAGCGCTGGCTTGGCCTTCATTGTCTGACTCGTCAGCAGTTACTTAAATAGCCCAAACACTCTAAGCATCCTTGGTTCAAGATGGACAATCGTTTAGTACACTTCATACTTCAAATGGGCGATCACAAGTATCATTATGCAGAAAAGTTATACCCTTAACACTTAAAAAATGGAGTGAAAAAGGTATAGACGTGCAAAAGAACTTTTAAGAAATCGTCTTGCATAAAAGAAACACTTCACTTCTTATTTTTGCGCTAAATGCGTTTAAGAAAATAACAATAAACTAACAAATCACTGGACAATGGTTTCAATATAACGATTAAGTCCAAATTTTATAGAGTACCCGTAAACATTTTAATGGGAAGTAATAACGTAGGGTTATTGCTAAAATAATCGACGCAAACTGTCTCGTAGAGTCATCAAAACGGATAAATGTAAATTTAACCTTTTCATTACCTAAATAACTCAAACTTAAACACTAATCATAAAAATTTTTGCAAGGGACGCAGCACTCTATACACCCACAAACTATTTATTCGATACTAATGGAAGTTTTGCAGACGAAGCGCCAGAGGCAAAATCTAACATTGTATTTGCAAATTTGTTCATAACGGTAATTGTATTCAAAATTCTGCACAATAAATAATTCTTATTACTTTCTGTCAAAACCCTAACCATAACGGGTTTTTGCTAAATAGCTAAATCGAAAAATATTCACACAGTACGTTCCAAAAGAAATATTATACCAATAAGCCGTTTAGCCTGATTTATTCGCTCGGTAGCTAAAATGTAATGCCTCTGTAAATTAGTCACAACATTTTGTAAGGTGCGATTGCCATCATTTTTCAATGCCATCAACATTTGTTTCAAGATGTAATAAAAGCTTAATCTTCGAGCGTCTAAACAGATGATGAACAGCGAAGGCCGCGGGATTGGTGAGAGGGATTCAGAGAATACACTAACCTTTTATTTAATTACAGTGACTTGCTCCAATTACGATCGTTACAATATTCACTCGACCCTGATCTATGACGGAAGTTTTTCAGTATTTTTTTTACTCTAAACTTTATAGAGCGTCAATTAGTCTATGATGCTAAGGTTTGGGAAAAATATCTGACTGTCGCTTCAGGTTAATGATCATACCGGTTAACGAGCAAAGAAATGGCATAACTAACAAAAGATGGGGTCAGAAACCGTTTCGCAACACCGAGGACACGCGTTGCACCGAACGCATCGTTGCACAACGTTCATCGGCCGCTCCCGCTCACCCGATGTGGGTCAAGGTCAGGCGCGCGCGCCCTCGAAGGAGTACGGCACCAGCCGGTACTGCAGCGGGCCGTCTTCTCGCTGAGTCGCTTCTCGCTCAAACGCTAGCCTCTGCTGCTCTATAAGCTGCCTCTCGTACAGCTGCCTTTCGAACAACGCTCTCTCGTCTTCTGGGGAATACTGGTAGTACTGTATTGGCCTGTACTCTTGCGGCTGGTACGCTTGTAGTTGTGCGAACTGTTGGAGCTGCTGGTTGAGCTCCTGTTGGTGCTTTTGGTTCTGCTCCTGCTTCTCTCGTTCTTGCTCTTGCTGGTGCTGTTGCTCCTCTTGCGGATACAACTGCTTCGTGGCCTCCTGCTGATTTGACTCTCGATACTGATTTTGCTCAACTTGCTCTTCGGGTGAAGATTGAGTTTGTTCGTTCTCGAAGTAAATTTCTCGGGAGGGTTGAATGTCGACGGTGTGCGAGGGTTGCGAGGCGAGCAGTTGCTGCGGCGGCGCGTGCTGGTAGGCGCGGCGGTGCAGGTGGTCGTGGGCGGACAAGCGCTGGCCGGGCGCGGGCAGGTCGGCGCGGGGGCCGGCCGCCAGCGCCTTGGGCCGGTACGTGGTGGCGTCGAGGCGCGCCAGCTTCTTGCGCGGCCGCGGGGCGGGAGCGGGGGCGGAGGCGGAGGCGGGGGCGGGGGCGGGGGAGCCCACCAGCGCCGCGTTGCGGCTCTGCAACAAAACCTGCGCTCAGCGACACTCGGGAACGGGACGGACGGGAGAGGTGACAACGGTAACGAACGGTTACTGTTACGACCATTTCTTTGACAGTTGATTTTTTAAAGAATATACCTACTACTAATCCGTGTTAATAAATTTTATACTGGAAATCAACTCTGTCGGTTGCTTTTGTATACTTTGTACTTGACCCGCATATCAGATTTAAAAAAGAAAACTTTATTTAAAGCAAGCTCCTTGGGTGCCTAGAACGTATATGGAATAGTTTTTATCCCTGAACTTACGATTCTGTGAACTTGCAATAGGGAACAAATAATTTATGAAGTAGATTCATCATTAATTATACTTTTGGTAACAAATTATTAATAATATTTCTGGGGTTTTATCCACTCAACGTGTGGATGATTTGAATTTCTTCCGAGGAAGGTTAATGTTGAGAGTGTTTATTATATTCCGTTTGGAAACATTTCACAATCTTGCGCATGATACAATCGTTCATGATGAAACCGAGGGCAATAAACGTTCTAAGTCTTATTGTGATCGCGAAGGTTTGGAGTGATAATAGAGACATGATATGGAAATAGTTTCTTAGTTTCCATGGCAATGGCCATGAAATCATTATTGTAGATAGAAATTAACGCATACTTACTTTTCTAATCAATTTTTAAATAACTATTCTCCGCTTTCTCAAGAGTTCTTAAAAATATTTTCAACACACTTCCTTATAAAGTGGCTCTAATCCCATGGCAATTAGGCACATAATGACACCTATAATCAAACTGTGACTTTTTCATTACTATTATTCACAAGTGAGTAATAGTTTTTTTTAATATTATTGGTTGAGTTACGGTTACATTTGCGCTAAAAAGCTATCCGCGAAAAGCCCAAAAAAAAGAAACCTCATTTTTTAGTCTATGGCCGATGCGCGCGCATAGGAAAACTGATTAATTTTTCCCGCCATTACGAAATTTATTAGTCTATGGCCGATGCGCGCGCATAGGAAAACTGATTAATTTTTCCCGCCATTACGAAACATTTTTCACAACTCGTCTCGTTTTCTCTTTTGAAGTTATTTAGTTAGTTATTAATTAAGATGTCTGCAAATACAATTTATGAAGAAAATGATTTATGTTGTACACCGCCCGATATAAGATGTGAAGCCCAGAACGTTATGGAAAGTTTACTACCAGAAAACTCAAAGGAAAAATATCTATTATTCAGAAGTGTGTTGAAAAACGTTGTATGATACACGTGTGTATTGATGATTACCGTCCTCGGCTCCTTAAGACCCTCGCCTGACGGCTCGGGCCTCAATGCGCCTCAGCGGTAATCACCAACATTACACACTTGTACCATAATGTACTATTATCTACACTCATGTTATAATCTTCGAATTATGAACTCAGACTCGAACTCATCATGACATACTTTTTCAAATAGATGATAAAAACGAAAATTTAAAAATGGAAACTGTAACATAAGAACCATTATGCAATAGGTTGAACTCATTATGCAACACTTATTTTTCTTAAAAACGTACAAAACAATGGCAAATGTTTTTCAGACAGCCAATAATAAATAAAATAAATTACTTTGGTTTTATTTCTTTGAATAATGAAAATATCAAAAATGAAAAATATTTATTGGTATCATTTACACGTTTACATACAATAAGCAATGATAAAGTAGTGTATGTAACTCGATATTAAAACATCTCAATATATTTCGTTACATCTTTATAAGTATATTTTTACATTTTGGTATCTCTTATGGATGCCAAGACAATTGAAAGTAGACTTAAGAGGCCAGAATCTAAGGCATACTATTGTAGGCGATACTTAGGGCAATTGAAAGCTATGCATCTCGAAATGTAATTTACAGTGTCGCAGGGTGTGATTATTGATGTCATTGAACTGATGTTTGACATTTAACTTACGACCAATGCGCATGCGTCTGGCACGGTGCGGCGACTCGTAATCGCGCAGATTTTATATTAACACACACACACACACACACACACACACACACACACGCACGCACGCACGCACGCACGCACGCGCGCGCGCACGAGAACCAGAACCACTCTGAGGGGTCTATGAACTCCTTAAATATATGCTTGTTTATGTATCAGAGGGTAACCCTGTAGCTATAGGTAAGGCGTGAGAGAAACATGGAAATAAAGCGGATGTTTCGGCCCAGAGATGAGATTGGTGGACATAAACCTCCCCCAATGATCTCTATCAAAAATTTGTGCAGATATTTAAATAGATACGCTGTTTTAAATGTATGGTGTTGTTACTCAACGCGTACTACTTATAATCAATTTTGTGTCTTTCGACTGTATCTTGAAGGAAACCATAGAAGGAAACATAGAGTTCTTCGAATCCATACTAATATTATAACTGTCTGTCTGTCTGTCTCGTCAAAACTACAGATTCAAATGAAATGTGGTACACAGATAGTCTAGAGCCTGAGAAAGGACAAAGGCTACTTTTTACCCCGATATTTCCATGGAAACGGGTGCCGCGCGGGTGTTATCGTGGTTATCAATATCTGCTCGACCGAGTATTGTGTGACATATTCCGTCAAAATGTAATTTCATTTCGAATTTTCAAATTTCGCGGCATTGTCAAATAATGACATGGCAACATATTTATCACAATGACAACAATTTATCACAAGACACTGACAAGAAATGTTATTTTTATTAGTTGAATAATTATCAATTAAAAAGTTTTAGTCCGACTATTTAACAATCAACATTTTGCTAATAAGAGGTAGGAATGTAATGTTAAGGACTATGTCAAAAAACAATGCAGTCTTAATAAACACACAAAGACTCTTTGTAAATTTTTATCGCCATTTAATCAATAGCCACGCGAACGACGTGTGGGGCACAGCTAGTATAATTTTAATTTTAATTGTGCGTGTAACAAAACCTGACATTAAAACCTATTCACCCTAACCTAAAATTCAAAGAGCAGAAGTGTATTGAAAAAGTAGCCCTACAGTTTACGAGTCAATTCTTAATTCAGCATTCGCTTCAGCTAAGCCCGCAACCGAATGTTACAGGATTGGAAAATGCCAATGGTAACATGCCCTATATTTCTTGGCAGTGGAATCTGATCGCTAATTGCCTTAACACATATTTGAGCGGATCATTACACAATTCATTTGCTTACGAGCTTTACGATTAACAATTTCCAAACAATGTATACTTACAAGGTGCCGATATCATTTTGAGTGAGTGATTACATACAAACATTGTCTCCTAATCTCTCCGTTGTTCTGTATTGAGTTTAAATTAGTGATGTTATAAAATTGGGCTAACTTATCATCATCTGCCTTTTATATGTCCCACTGGTGGGCACAGGCCTTTGGCATGGAGAAACACATGAGGAGTATGGACCGTAACACCACCACGCAGGTCCAATGCTGGTTTAGGGGTAGATAAGGTTGCAATAGCGACCGGGACCATAGGCTTAACGTGCCTTCCGAAGCACGGAGGAGTTCGGGATCATAAAGTTTTGGTCACCCATTCAAAGGCCGACCATGGTGAAGGTTGCTTTGTTTTCGATATCGAAAGTCAAGGCGTACTAACTGTTGTGGCGTCTGGTGGATAGACGATTGGAGCATGACTGACTAACACTGACGATAAACATCACTGGGTGAAAAAAGAGACGACCGACCGACGACGAAAACAATAAGAGTCGAAAAATAAAGTATTATCTTACAAATTCAAGACCTTTTAATTCGACCTTACACTTTGTATTGTCGTCGAGGGGCTTTGTCGTAAATAAAATATAAATGAAAGCCCGTGTTTGTCGAAGATGTCGTCTGTCTTGATGTCAAAAGCCAAAGTACGTCAATCAGTGATGTCTTCATCAGTCATAGAGTCAACCATGCACTTGCCATGTGTTGGACGCAACACTAACTACTACGCCACCAAGCTCCTCATATAACATCATATCACACATATATCCCCAAGGGCATGCCCTGATGTGTGATTCGCCAGATTTGTTTAATTCTTAAGCAGTCTGAGGCTCCCACGTCCTCAGTCTATATACGTCCGACTGCTGAGCACAGGCTTTCCTGATGGAGAAACCCACGAAAAGTATCCCACATTTTGTCTAACATGTTTGTTTTCGAGCCGGTTATTATACATTTGAGCACTCAAACTCAGTGAAACAGGCGGGGTTTAAGCCAGCGACCTCATTATGAATATTATTTCTTCTTCTACTTTCAAACAATGTTATGCAAATATTTTAAGCGGTTTAAAAAAATTGTCAAGATAATCCATCAATACAGTAATTAAGTTTGCTATTTTTTACCTACATGTAAAAAGGAGCTTCACAGTTTGCCTTGTATGTTTGCCCGCGACTATCTCACACTTGATTGAATCGATTTTAATACGGTTTTCAGAAAAGTAATTCCAAATAAGTTCCTACAGACAACATCCCATTTTAAACCCAGCACAATAATAATAAATCATATGCCGCACCGCGAAGGCCAAGGTTCCTTCTCAGCCGAGCTTCGTTCTCATCGAGTTTCGACACTCGCATTGACACCAATTCGTACACAGCGCACACGTGGGAAGTTGCAGGTCATTGACCTCGGGCAGTTCGTCTTTGCGAAATTATGATATTTTCGCAAACGTCCGTCCAAAATACAATAATTATGGTAAACCAAATATTGCTTTGAACTGAAAAGGACAAGAAGATGAAGAAGGAGATGTGATTCTTCGCCTGGTGGTACTGGTAAGTGACTACACTCTCCTAGAACACATGTTTTACTAAAGTAAATGTAACATCCAGTACATTTATCTTTTTAACCATCACCGGTTTTTCTTGTTTATCATTACCTATTACATTGTTTTAATTCGAAAAATTACATTTGGTGTATAATTTAAGCAATCTAACACATATTTAAATAATGCCACATACTTCCATATATCTTCCTTGCGTATTCATAGAAAGAAGTAAGAAAGAAAAATAATTTATAGCAATATTATGGCCATAAACATTCATAGACATTCTAATGAATGTAAAGGTACCTTAACCTAACAAAGTTATATAATACCAGCTTTTTTGAGTTCAAAACTATTTACAGAATGCGGTCCTCATATTTTGCTGTCTGTCATTTCGCGACACATTTTGATTTGTTTTTTTGAAATTATCAAAGGTATGACATTTGACGTTGCATTAAATCAATATTGATTTGTCAACATTACATTACAGAGAAGGGCAGCTCGGCGGGTGTTTAAATTACCACAATGTGTAGTACTAAGTCGAAGAGACACTGAAACTGTTCGTTATCTCATTATCAAGACGAACGTGGTCCCTCGCATCCCAGAGTCAGCAGGCCTCATAATTTACTTGAAGAGCGATTTGCGTGGGTCCCCATTTGTCGTGTTGTCCACACAACGTAAACTATCTTTGGGCTTCTTTGCCCCATTATGAAGCACCTCCATTCACTTTATAGGCTCTTCGAGGCAACTTTGCAGTCCTGTTTTGGTTTGCTTTCGTAATAACCTTTTGGATACGTTTATAAGATAAATTCGTATAAAAACATTCATAGTTGACTTCATTTTAATGGAATACATTGTAAAAATTTAACACATGTAACGAGAAGAGTTATGAATATGAGAGTGGATGGTAATGTAGGGAGAGGAAGACCAAAGAAGAGATGGATAGATTGTGTGAATGAGGACATGGCTAGAATGGGAGTGAATGTTGATATGGCGTGTGATAGGGGAGAGTGGAGGAGAAAGACTCGTTGCGCCGACTCAAATGAAATTGGGAAAAGGGCAGGATAATGATGATGATGACTATGTTAAGGTAGGTTCTGCTTGCTCTGATCATGACCTTTCGCTTCGTCTTATCATTGACGTGTTCGTACTAAAGAGTTTAGATGCTTTTGTTGCAAGCCGTAATGAGACTCTGAAATTAAGCCAATAGACTTAAATTCCTGGATTATTTTTTCATTATCAGCATCAGATAAGTACTATAGTAAGCAGGATGAACGTAGAGTGGTCGTTAACTCGAATTGTTAACGACCCTGGCTCTGCGAGGAGATGTAGCATCGCTCTGCATATTCTACCGCTTCTATTACGGGGAGTGTTCAGACGAATTGTTCGGGCTCATACCAGCCGCTTTTTTCCGTTGGCGACGTCTAATTACATACATAGTCTGGACGGTTGGCTGTGCACTATGGAATCAATTCTCGCCAGCAGTTCCGGACTGATACAACCTTCAGTCGTTCAAGAAAAGAGCTTACTTATTCCTAAAAGACCGGCAGCATATCTGCATTTCCTCAGGTACGGCAGATCACTGTGATCGCGGTGATCACTTTCCGTCAGGTGAACCGTTTACACGTTTGCCTCCTCTCATATAAAAAAACATATTGGTAACAGGCCTTTTCCATGGAAGAAACAAGAGAATAACAAGCATGATATTACCACGCTAGTTCTGGTTAGATAGATCTGGCCATATATTTTCACATAAAGCGCGTGCGTGTGGATGTTAAACGATGTATCTCTTGTAATTGTAAGCGCGGTCGCGTGGCCAGCGCTGGCCGGCGGCCAGATCACCTATGAAACCACCCTATAACTTCCATAATTCTTAATTATTTCAATACTTTTATGTGGATGCAAATCTACGTTAAATAATAATTATTTAACTACGAACTCAAACCCAAAGCTCGTAATAAAATCTTCACCCGTTCTTACAATATCTAAATGAGATGGCAGACTCTAAATGAGATAAAACAAACTTATCTCGCTGTTTAAGGATTGTGCTGTAATTACGGACTCGCCGCGGACTCATTATTACGAGTCTTTGGCTTTATTATTATCATCAGTAGTCCTTGCTTTTGCTCTTTACAAAAATCCTGGCATTCAGTCCAGGAGGAGCTCGGTGGCGTAGTGTTGGTGCGCTTTGGCTTTCGATATCGTAAACATGGTCAGGCTGTGGATGGGTGGACAGGTTGGACCAAAATGTTGTGATCTCGAACTCCTCCGTGCGGTGGAAGGAACGCTAGCTAAGCCGTTGGTCCAGGTTGCTATTGGCACCGTTTCTACCCACAACGTGGTGGTGTTGCAGTCCTTACTGTGTGTGTGTGTGTGTGTGTGTTTGTTCCATGAGGAAGACCCGTGCCAAGCAGTGGGACGTATATAGGCTGAGGACGGATTCTGTCCAGGGCAAATTTAAATTCTTTTCTGTCCATATGAGACCTAAGGGTGTGTACTGCATCTTCTTCCTCTCTTTTATCCTGTTTCATTTTCCTCGCATAAGCGGGTAAACAAGAAAGGCACATATGCAGTTAAGTACCGTCGATGCTCTTTAAGGGTGCGGCGAACAGTGAATTTTTCATACAAACGTAATACCAAAATCATTTTCAATTTGAGAATATCTGGAAAAATCATCACTGTTATTCGGATTAAGAAAGTATTTTTCTGTTTCTGTTAAAAAAAATTTGTTCAAAATATTTATTAACTTATAAATATATGCGATTATATTTCGTAAATTTTTCGAAGTTTTCGGACATATTTTCCGCTTATTTGTTTCATATTAAAACGCAATTAATCATGATGTAATTTTAACAGAAACATACTTTCTTATAATATAATATAACAAAATACTTTCTTAATCCGAATAACAGCGATGATATGTCCAGATATTCTCAAATTGAAAATTATTTTGGTATTACGTTTGTATGAAAAATTCACTGTTCGCCGGACCCTTAAGCACTACACTCGACACTCTCCCAAGTACTCGTATCAACATAAAAGCATATCCATTGATATGTATATTTCGCAGTAAGATAGTTATAACCGTAATATAGTTATATCCCAAGGGATATAATTATGTACCGGATCATGTCATAATACAGTTCACGTTTAGTGTTTTTAGTGTAATTACTAGATTAAGCTTAGTGACTTAATTGTATGAGTGTAATGCGGGTCAACTGAACTGCAAAGGAAAAGAGCCACTTAGATATACCTTGTAATATATTGATGAATCTTATAGTACAACCATGTTCAGAATGTTCAGAATAATTATATATTATATTACGGATAGCGATCATCCTGCGACATTTATAATTATTACGTAGGGTTTTATCTAGCTGAAATTAGACGGTTCATTTTTGCTTTCATTTTCGATTCCTCGTCGATGAAATGCCGAAAATACAATATCTAAATTGAGATTCATTGGAGTGATGAACGTCAATTTAGAAGAAAAACGTTCCTCATTTACAACTCATTGCAAAAGTAAATCAATTTTGATGAACCGCCTAATTTCAGCTTGAATCTACGTCACCAGTGTTCACTCTCTAATATTTCCCCTTTGTAATACATAACAAAACAGATACAGACTTTACTAACAACAAAAGCTTTTATTTATAGACAGAACCATGATACAGAAATAATGGTATAATAATCCAATACAAAATGAACTATTCGTAATAAAAAGAAAAGGCAGATCATATCCACATTTTTCCATTTTTAGATGGCAACTAGCCGTGAAATAGGGAATATAAGGAATTTCCCGGAATAACTCATTGTTCCTCGGGGACCATTGGCGGGTAAGCCGAAAAGCGGACGAGTATCGAAGCTGGTACTAATATTATGACAATAGGAAGATGGCTTCCGCGTACGTCTGTGGCAAATTGGGAAGTATCCGGGGAAAATACAGTTACATCACAAGTACAATGTAAACTTGTGGCCGTTTGGGCCCCGGATTATCGGCAACGTAGACGTAACGATCGTTTATAACCTATGCTGGAATGGATGGATGGAAGTAATGATGTTCTTGTAACAACAATCTAGACACACTTTTTGTAAAATCTAAATAAAATCTATACTAATATGATAAATGCGAAACTAACGATATTCCCATGCTATGGGAACGGGTGCCGTGAATTTTTTAACATGCACCCGATGTTAAAAAATTTAAATAACGCTCCCAGAAAAATTAAGGTCAAATTTTACGCCACTATGATCTTTGCTTATCAGCTTAATATAGAATAGTTGTTCATTGTTTTTTTATGTAATACATTTAGTAAACAAGCGATTAGCCTAGATGTCACTACACGAGTAGATGTGATACTTGTATTGTATGTATTTACATAAAATTCGCAACTACAATAGGGATCGTATTATACGCTGCCAATTCGTGACATAAGATATTAAATCGCATTAATGTTTGAGATGATATATCCATTATGATTTATTACTACTAAAGTTTTATTGAAATTCAGTGGTACTGGCGGGAATCGTTACATTTTATGATAGCGAGCAGCTTCGCTCTTAACGCCTTAAGATAGAGTCTACAGTTGAATGATTTAGTCGCAACGAATTGCTATATCTAATACCTATCTGTGGCTTCTTTAGAAGACACTATCTTACATGCTCGTACGCTTCTATATTCCACGCAAAAGGAGGTTCTAATAATCTACTGTTCCTTAACACTAGTGTTGTTTTTATATGTTCAGTTATAAAATTAATATTAGGTCCTTCCTTACCTATGAAATTGGTGTTTTGTATGGAGATTTTCAGGGATTCTGCATTTTCCATACTAATTTTTTTTCAGTTTTCTTCACAACGCCAAATCCAAAGATAATAATATTTGGCATCTATCATTAGACAAGCTTAAGTAATATGTGTAATATCACACTTCATAAAAAAATATTTATCGTTTTTAAGTGAATGCAAATAAAATGATGTATTCGGGAGGCACTTAAAAAGAATTGTCTCCGTGTCCAATTTTAACACAATTAAACTTACAACAATTTATCAAAACAAAAGAGCTCAAAAATATAGTCTATTTTTAGACGAATTAATTATTTTTTAGGAATACTCTGAATCTTAATAGTTACAGACAAAATACTAAGAGAGAAAAAAACACCAATTTCATAGGTAAGGACCCAATATCTTCTGACATAATGGATTTATCTTCCAATGGCGTATTTGAGCTACTAACATTGACAGTCCACACTCAACCGACGCTCCACGTCCTCCTTATTTTACAAGCAATGACGTGCTTTTACAGGCCATAAACCTCCATTAACAGAACTTAATTCCGCATGTTTCGCTTCGCCCCAATTCCGAACTAAAAGGATCCTATGGGGATTTTCGGACGCATCTCAACTATCAGATGGGGTCTAGTCAAGGGGGTAATTCTAATTGAGTGGGGCCTTACGAGCCCCGACAGCTGCTGGATGTGAAGACGATCACTTTTGATCTTTTGATGCTGCCCAATTTCGTGATGTAAAAAGTATAGAGAGGTTTTGTAAAATATATAAAGATGGGTATAAGTTTGTATGTAAGCGTTATTACGTCCTCATGCTGTCCATTATTACTCTATTTATATTTAACACTGAAGTTACATATTATTACTTTTATAAAAAGGTTCCTATTGTTTTATTTATTCGTTTTACAAATACATATAATTACTTTTTGTAAATATACTACTTACAACGCCAAGCTAAGATGATAAGGCACGGTCAAAGGTGGAGGAGTCTATATTCCTCAACAAATGAGGAACAGACTACCTTTCGTCTAATTTTCGGAACACAACAATGCTTAATAACTTTATTATGGCGATAGAGTTTAGGTAAAACGGTAGTAGCTAGACAGGCGGGCTTGGAAGCCCTATCACCAACCAAACTGAAAACTCCTATAGTCCCCAATCGAACCCCGGACCTCTCAATCAACTAAATCATGGACAGTTAAGTTATCTATTCTTTACTTGTCATCCTTTCTCTTAGTTTTATGCCCCAATACTTGTGAATTTGAAGCCGGCATTACACATGCCGGCTAAAGATTCTTACGTGTCTTAGAGGCGTTCAGCTCGAGACTTTGCGAGTGGAGACTGCAGGCCTGCTAGCCCCACACTCTAGATTTATTCATTTGCCCATTACGTCTCCACCCTCGCGTTGTAACTCGCAGCGTAAAACTGACACAAAGAGGAGCGACGACGGCGAGGGAAGACGAGGAGACACGAGCGTCTTCACCGTCGCACTTGAAGCCTCGTGGAGAGTCCAAAGTCACAATGTTCCACTGTCCTACTATGTACAAGACTTACTTGTGGCGAGACGCCCAACATCTTGAGGCTGGGCGGCACGTTGGCGAGCGCCGCGCGCGGCAGCACCACGTGCCCGAAGTTCACCGTGAATGCCTCACACCACACCGCGAAGTGGCCGATGTCGAATACCGTCAGCTCCTACGGGGGTAGAAAGGCTCAGAAAAATTTACAATTTACTTAAAAAGTATATTAGGAGCTGCAGGAGTGTAAAAAGGTCGTAGCTTAAGAGATCTTCACACGTCCGTAAAATCAGAGGCAATATCGGGGCAGTAGTGGGAGGGATAAATCTTCCCACCACTGCCCCAATATTGCGTCTGATTTTACGGACGTGTGTACACCACTCTCAGTGCGCGGGCGCGCGCCTGTGTGTGTGTATAATTATTTTATAATTTCATGGGGTCAAACTATACCTGGTTAGGTTACTCCAACATGCATACATATAGTGACGTGTCTGTTTACGAATAAATTTATTTTCTTTCTTTATATAATCACGACCATTATCCCATAAGGGTTAGTCAGAAAGGCAAAAGCACTGCAGAAGCAGTCCGCGCTTCACCAAGCAGTGACTGCACGTGCTCTGCGTGACAGGTGAGCCCGTCCCCGCTATAAGCTATTGTATGGTTGTGCAGTTCTTAGTCCATTACTCGCCCTTTACGACACCCAAGGGAAGAGATGGGTTGGTAGTATTTTTTTTAACCGCTACCACACGACTCCAAAGCTACATTAATCTCAAAATGTGAGATACTAAATGACCATCAACGTACCCCAGGCAGCGTCAGCACAATGGTCTTCTTGTCGTACTTCCTGAGGGGCGCCTCCTTCCCGTTCTCGTCAGGGATCCTGATGCCCTGCGGCGATGGGGTGTCCCCTCGACCCACCCAGAACTTGGCGTCTGCAACAAAATACAGTTAAATAAATATTAGTGTGGGATTACGAAACGCATGAAATAAACTAAAAACGTATTGTAGTAGCTCTTAACCCCTTGGTGACGACCGTACACCGGTGTTCGTAAGCCATAGAAGTTTTTACCCGACAGCCAAGGAACGGTTATGATTCTCACGCGTATATTATATGTAATATTCTTTCTTACCCGATATCTCTGGAACCGCTAAACGGATTTAGATGATTGAGGTATCGGTAGATTGAGACTTAGTAGCCCAAGTGTTTTTAGATAGGTCAATTTAAAAAAATAATAAACATGTCGGCTGTGTGTCGAATAGTACAATATTTATTGTGTCGGGTTTTCCTGACCATTCACAGGTTAAGCTTCAGTGTTCAAAACAAAGCGACATTCGCCATGGTCTGTCCAACAACCGTTTGCTTACATTACCTACACTTCCGAAAAAACTACGAAACATAGTACCAACATCTCACGTCAATATTCACTGCAATATTTCAAACTCAGGTCCCATTAACATGGCCCCACTTGCGGTGTGCTAACACTCGAAGCGTTTGCAAGTATTGCGACAGACTAGTTTAGTCCATCTCGGCTCACATTAGGTAAAACATAAAATTTTCTATTCAATTTGGGTTTATGATTTTAGTTTTTAATGTTGCATTTCCTAACAGAACTTTGAAACTTTTTTATGAGAATAATTTAAGAGCGTTTGACCATAATCTCACCTGGTTAAATGACTTGATAAATGACAGCTTGTCCAATAGTTGAATTTTCAAATAAAAATTACATACGAGTATATATGTTACATTGTATAAAAAAAATGACATAGGTCACTTTCGTGTCACCGATGACCATTCTCCTTTAACAATTTGTCAAGCTGTCGTCATACATTTTGGCGTTACTATTGACCTTATTAGTCTAGATTTAAACTATTAGGGTAACTATTAGTACGGATCAAAACATTCACCCTAAGGTGTCCAAAATAGTTCAATAATAGGTATGTTAATTTTTACATTAAAAGTTTTTCTTGGTTTGAATTTATATATTCTCATCTTATTCTTTTCGTTCTCATTTGTTTTTTTTTTGCTCATGTCTATTTATTTGTTATAAACTCTTGTTAGGACCTCCTGATGATGAACCGGCTAAAACTTTTCTTCTGATTTTAATTAGGTATGTTTTCTCTATGTGATTAAATCATACCACGGCAGTGACCTCTCCAAAGTCTTTGCTTATGAAAGTAAAAACTAGGCGTTTGAGTAACAGCCACAATGACGTCACGGAATACTTAATGATCAACGCTAGAGCAGACTCACGTAAATATTCTGGCTGATCTTGTATGAATGATGATAAATGGCTGCAGCGCCGGTTCTAATCACCTAGTTCGGTTTGTGGATCAAACATACCATATCATAAATCATATATGCAAGGACCGTAGCACTTCCTGCATTTGTATCAAACATTGTTTGATATAAAATACTTAATTTTATCGATTACTTTGATTTTTTATATAGTATTTACTAAGTGATACGCTTAGAGTTGAATCTCATAACACAAGTCAACATAATTAGTGCAAGCGTAAGGTTTTTATTTTTTTAATACCGTTTATGTTACAAATAAACAAACAGTTTAACGAGCCATGGTTCACCTATAACGGAGGCAGCGCCCCAACTCAGACAATATAGATAAAAAACGATGGGAAATACTCAATAAAATGGGAATTGGCCGATAAAATGGCGATACGTGGCGATGTCTCTATGACGGGCCAGCACACAGGGTAGCGAACACAGCGTAACAACTATGGGTATTTTAAAAACATAAAAAATTATCACGCCTCTATCCCTGAAGGGGAAGGCAGAGGTGTTTAAACACCCACATTTCGTTATGTACGAGTCCTCATGAAATAGGAGGCATCCTCACATCACAATAGCCTTTGAAAACCTATGTGTGAGGCATGTCACTTATGCTTAATTCTTAGTTGCAGGTTCGGGAACTAAGATATTTTAAAAATGGGCATCTATCCCATCGCGGCTTCTATCCCGGTTTTACCCAAAACAGAACGGCACTACATAATAATACCTATAATTCAAAATTGTATACTCTTTATAAAATGTACTAATAAGCCATTAATTTAATTAACAGCGAAGGTCATTATAACAGTTGCATAGCAAAAAATCTTAAATTCAAATGAATCTAAAAATATTTTCACACTAGCCTCTTTACATAAATTGAGAGGAACTTGTTACTTCGGTCAATGTCCCTCAGATGTATACAATCTCGTTATACTTTTGGGCTTACTAGACATACTCGTAAAATATTAATTTGGCCAACACATTTTATTTTTTTATTTAAACTTCATTGTCCACTAAAAAAATGTACAAATGGCGGACTTATTGACTAATATCGACTAATATTTTATTAAGTACAGATAGAAATTATTTTTCTTCTACTTTATTTATTTGCACAAAGTAAGTAGTACTCTGATATAAAGTTTTGACGAACTCTGTGGTTGAGTGGCTTGTATGCTTATATGCTTATATGCTTATATTTCTACAAGTTCTAAGTTCGTTTTCTGATGTTTATAAGATGAATACGATGCTTATAGATAAGTAAATTATTCTGGATAGTTTGATGATAATAAAATCTTACATTGACCTTATATTTCCCTTTGGAGTATGCTCATCCAAGGTATGTAAGGAAGGCAGATAAGACCCAGATACTAGTCTAGATAATATAAACATGAAATTAGATCTAGATATTGGATCTAGGTAAGATTTATATCAGCTCCATCATTACTAGTATGGCGGAAATTATCGATACAGGACGTGGTTATACGCGATCGGACACAGCATAGCAAGGTATGCAGTATAACGGTGACTGATTATAACACATGAATATTTTATACCATCAGATTGCTACAATTAGTTTATTCAAATCATAGGTGAGTGCAATGCAAGTTTACTCTTCTATTATTTAAAATTTAATAACTTTTGTTATTTTATTGAAGAATGCATCGTAATAAGATAAAGTATATTATCTGTTCATATTGGTTATGTGTCGGAAGGTTATTATTAACCCAAATTCCCTAATCTCTCTTCCCTTATCTTAATTCTCTAATAGTCAGCACACTAGACACAATAGAAATATGTATTGGTTGCGAACACCAGTATACGTAGTGACCCAAAGGGTTAAGGGCATTTTAATTATTATGTTACATTGGGTCTATAATATTACAATTTACTGAGGCTCAGATTCACCAAATCAAATCTTAAATAGTTCGAACTCGTGTATAATTATAAAAGTTATACAAACGGGACTACACGTGACGTATATTATGTACTATATTGACACTAAATAATGAACGTCGCGTCGCGTCTTAAAATCTTATATTACAAACCAATTCGTGTATAATTTTATCTATCATTACAGGATTTTTGGCTGCTAGTATCATTATTCATCATAAATAGCTCTTACAATTTTCAAACAGATCTCAAGACCACAGGTTAAATAAGAAGTGGGTAATGTGAACTGGCGTGTCTCGTACACTGTGGCCGACGCCGCGCAGCATCTAATCCGATCATTAGCAGCCATTGATGGGCGTTACGCCGGCTACCGACACTGGCACGCAATACTTGCTTCACACAACTAGCTTTACTAGTGTACAGAGGGTAGTTGGAGTGGTTATTGGCGTAGGCGACTTTGAGCACCAAAGTCGCCAAAATTTGAAGAAGGATATATGATGATAATGCGAGTACAAGCGAGAGGTGTGTGCCAGGGTCGTAGCAAGTGGAAATCTGTAAACTCTGCCTCCCCCACCGGCAATGTGGCGTGATTCTATGTATGTATGTAAATTATTATTTTGCTTATTATTTTCCAGCTGAACTTATTATTTTGCTCACAAAATATTTGTTTTTGCCGAAATGGTTTTTCGGCTGAGCTTTTTGTCGCTGACCAAATAATTAAATGGCTGCCCGATTAATTACTTCCTCTAAAATAATTTGAAATTCCTCTGTTATTAATAATTCGGTGCAACAGTCGCTTGCGCGTGATAAATCGCATTGTCTGCGGTCAGGGCGGACGGCGTCGGGCGGCATTGTTGCGCTCTGCATTTGTTATCACTGAACTCGGGATCTGTTCGTTCTCTTCTGTTCGTCTGTCTAAGCGTGTAATCATTATATCCTTGGTCAAAGCCGCAGGCTTGAACATAACCCGATTCAGTTAAGAGTTTCGTTTTGGAATAGACATTTCAACAAATATAAAAGTGGGATTTCATAAGGTACTATTTCATATTGGCGTTGCTAAAAGTCCGAAGAAGGAAAGCATGTCTTTCATCAAGAAAAGCTGTTATATATTAGAGAAATAGAAGGAATTTCATAAATATATTAGTATATGTGTATTTGTAACCTAGTTGTAAATTTTGTATGTTTTGAAATTACATACCTGTTTGAACAACACTTTTATTTTTATTTTTTCTATTGCTGCTCTGTGTAGTCTGGTTTGCATGTCGTATGAGTCAGAGCAGTGTGTATGCTCAAAGTTTAATTTATTTGTATAGCTGTGGAAACTTAATTCGCTTTTGTAATTAGACATTATTTTTATAGACATAAGGATAATATTATGCTGTATGTTTTCCTAAAATCTATAAATTAAAATAAAATAATGTCATTATATATTTAGATCTGATATCTCACACGAAAAATTTGGTAGGTTCTAGCGTGTATGGGTAAGATGGATGCTATAAGTCCGTCCTTTTAACTGCCCCGCAAGTACAAGCTGCTAATGTGTGTGGTGGGGGTCGACATCGGCGCCAGGCGCGCGTCACTCACCGGGCGCCTCGCCGTCGTAGGAGAAGCTGGGCACGAGCAGCGTCTGCGCGTCCACCACCACCACGGCGTCGGACGACACGCCGTGCACGCCGCGCAGCGCGCCCACCTTCGCCGGCTTCGGGTACTCCGCGTCGCGCGGGATCGACACGTCGCCGAAGTTCACCTGTCGAATGCAGAACACGAGGTTAAAAATTTAAATACACTTTTTGATGCCTTTTGGCTGCTAAGTAATTCATCATCTCATCACAGTCATCTTATCTTATCACAGACAATCAAAATAGATAAGTCCGTAAATGGATTCTTACTCGCCAGAAAAAGGTTTGGCTATTTACGATAGTTTTTTTTATAAGGGCAGCGGTAGCCGAGTTGGGAGGGACGGGACACTGCTCGTTCAAGAGGCCGCGGGAAACACGGGTTCGATCCCACTGCCGCGCCGCCACCACTGAGCTTAAATAAAACTTATGCACAGTTCATTGTGGATATAGCTTGCCTCACATTGTGCCCGGTGCATGGCAACAGGGTCGCCACCTGTTACATGGGGACTTAACATATCTGGCGAAATGTGGGTGTTTAACACCTCCGCCTACCCCTTTGGGGAAAGAGGCGTGACGATATGTTGTTGTTGTTTTTTTATAAAAGCTCAGCATTTGAGTCAACACCGCCTGAAGGTAAGCAGAAGCAGCTGGTGGCAGCTAATGGTTGTTTGCAGTTCGTTTAAAAAACAGTGCTACTTATGTTAGAGGCGTCTTATAGAAAGAGTGTTTTAATTTTTCAATTTTGTTATTCTTTTACGTCCAGATAAGCCAACCCATCGCTAGCTATAAAGAAAGAAACTCAGCAAAATTCCTTATTTTAGAAGACTTAGGTCCGTCGCGTCTCCTAGTCTTAACAGTAATCTGAGTAAACCAACACTCTTTATAGAAATCTTGCACTATACTTGATTAAAAATTTAAATGTTCGGAGTATACGGTATTTGGTTTGAATGACACAATAGAATTTCCGAAAGATTCAAGTAAAGGCGAATAGCAATAAAAATAGATAAGATTAGATAGATGATAACACAAAAATCAATAACAAAAGATTTATAATATAACGAAATAAGACTCGCAAAATCTTTAATGTTATCATTAGACTGTGTACATTCCATAGAAAATCGTTATTCATTTACTAGGAAATCCTGTTCATTGAATGGTGTTTTGGTGTATACCTAAAAAACACACGGAAACATAATCAAAAACACTCAAGCTTGGAGTAGATAAAACGATTTAAATCGTTTATATATTTATTTGAAGTGGAAAATTTCTTTATGTGTTCGTTCACTGGTACACTTACCATAATATTAGACAATTGTTTTCTAAAAGCTTCCAAAGACTATTTATATGTCATCATTTCTGATTCCAATGGGTATTTATTTAACCCCTGGAGGGTCACCGCGAACACCGGTGCTCGCAAACAATAGATTTTTCTATTGTGACTGTTCTATCTGACCATTGACAGATTAAATGGCTTGAAAACACAAAGTCAGTACAATAAACATCATATAAAAGGGAACAGTCATGAACAGCAATAACATATATTTTCAATTTAACATTGAACAAGTTTAGTTTGGTATCCAATTTGTTCCTCGTCTCCCTCGGCACCAAAATTTCATCAAGACAGATTTATACATAGGAAATGTATTTTACCTTTGAAGGTTACTTAAATTGTATATGTTTTAGTTAAATGGTACTTAGCAGGTAAAAATATAAATAAAATTAATTCGTATCTATCAATCAGTGCAAAGTACACACAACACATATCATCCTGCGAACCCCGAAGAGTTAGGCAGATGAGTTAACACAGAGTAAGTTGTACCCACAATTTAAAAAATAATCCTCTTGATCTATCAAATGGTTCAAGAATGAGAGGAAGTCCATGAAAGCTAAATGTGAATCCTGCTAACAGATACATAATCTGAGGAACAGAAAGCGATGTTGGATGAAAAAATGACGAATGAAGAAGAATGTGCCGAAACCACTTGAGTGGGAAAGAGCAGGAAGGAGATCTAGTATAACAATTAGCTTTGACGATAGGCTTCAAACCGAAGAAATGGATGTGACGTAATGGGTTAATTAAAAAGGAAAAGGTTATCATTTAGTAAAATAATGAAATAGTGAACTCTAAGGGAGGGCTATATCAGCAGCCAGCAGCGCACTGATGTGGGTGATGATGATTGACGATAATGATGAAGAATAGGCAACACAAAGAACCAATACGGTGATAACATACATCCTGTGGCAACATTAATCTACCAACTTCACCTAAAATACTTTTTTCAGTTAATTTAAAAAAAAAGCAATATTTTTCAATAATTGCGTGGAACAGTCGTGTAAACAGCGGCGGCCGACAGCCTAACGCCTGTGCCTGATTTATGAGCCTCCCCCCTTTCCCCCACTGTAAGCCTCACCAAAATTTGCATACGTATGAAATTCCCGTTTAAGCCGCCGATTTCATTGTCCCGTGTTTGTTTTCTTTGCGCAAATGGGTCGATCAGCCGGCCGCGGTATAAAAACGCTAATACACTACCAAACAAAGTCTATGGTAGAGCAGAATAAAATCGAAAACGGAGCCGGTCTCTCGCAAGGTGACCTTATATCTAATACACCGAGCCTAATACCGATTGTTGATTATGGAGGCAGAAGTTTTTCTGCTCGGATTGGTTGGTGGTAGGGCTTCTAAGCCCGGCTAGCTAAATTTGCATTGTTGGCAATTAGACGTAAGATAGCCAGTTCCTTATTTGTTGAGGATTACAGGTGAAGCTCGCTCCAACCTTCGGTGTCATCGTCACTTACCACCAGGTGAGATGAAGGCCAAGAGCTTACCTGCCATATGTAAAAAATACAGTTTTTTTTGTTCTGCGATTATTGATAGTTGAGCTTTAAAGCATTATTTCCAAAATTTTACACTTTTCCTTGGGTAATATTTTTTCCATAAGTTAATGATCAATAATGATCGAAAGACACAGTAGATAGTTAGTTATAAAGAATTTTATCTTACTATGTATCTATAGTTAACAAATGTCATTAAACTAAAACTATAGTGATAGTAAGTGTGTGCCCACAATAAACATAAATAAATAGATATTTTATTGAAAGAATATTTCTTAACGGTTGGTCATGGATCGGTGTCCAAATTTTGTGTTGCAACCACCAATACCTGGAACGTAATAGTTCAAATATTCAGACTTACTTTAAAAATATAGCGTGAATATAAATGCAAATACAATTCATGTTCTCGGATACAATATCCGATCCACATTTGTATGTTCAAAGCTTTGCCCGGCCTGAAGCGAAATTGTCCGCGACCGCAGCGCACCACCGCCGGTGTTTTGTATAAATGGAATACTATATCGAATTTTATATTATTATTTTATTGGAAATACATGCAAGAGGTCGCTGGTTTAATGCTCCCAGTACCACGAGCTTGAACAACAAGTATAGCTTATTATGTATGACTTTTTATGAATTAGCTATCTATAAGGATATAACAAAAACCTATCTGGCCAAACGTGGCCAAAATGATTTATACAAATATTAAAAAGCTGAAGAGTTTGTTTGGTTGATCGCGCTTATCTCATAAACTACTGGTACGATTTGACAAATTCTATCAGTGTTAGATAGCCCATTTATTGAGGAAGGCTATAGGCTATATAACATCACGCTATCCCAAAGTAACTATTCCACGTGGCCGAAGTCGCAGGCAAAAGCTAGTACATAATTATTTCGTATTCACCAGTCTATATACTCCCCGTTGCTGGACATAAGGTATTCTTACAAAGAGCTCATGAACAGAATGAACTATAACATCATCAAGGTGAATCTTAATGTTAGGTCCTTACCTATGAAATTGGTGTTTTGTATGGAGATTTTGGGGAATTCTGCATTTTCCATATAAAATTTTTTTTCAGTTTTCTTCACAACGACAATTCCAAAGTTTATAATATATGGCATCTATCATTAGACAAGCTTTAGTAATATGTGTAATATCACACTTCATAAAAATTATTTATCGTTTTTATGTGAATGCAAATAAAATGAAGTATTAGGGAGGCACTTAAAAAGAGTTGTCTCCGTGTCCAATTTTAACACAATTAAACTTACAACAAATTATCAAAACAAATCAGAAGAGCTCAAAAATATAGTCTATTTTTAGACGAGGTAATTATTTTTTAGGAATACTCTGAATCTTAATAGTTACAGACAAAATACTAAGAGAGAAAAAAAAAAACAATTTCAAAGGTAAGGACCCAATATTATCAGGACATAAGACAGTTACAGAGAACATGTGCCGACCCAACCTTGAGTGAGAAAATGTTAGTAAGATAATGAAGAGAGTTACATATAGTGGAAAGACTTTACGCAAATAGAGACATAATGATTATTTTGTCACCATCAGCCGCATGATACCCACCGCTGGACACTGGCCTCCCCCAAACATTCCCCTATATAACATTCGGCCCTGCGCTGCCCACATCTATCGATTATCTTATACATGCATACATATAACCACGACTATTATCCCCTAAGGGTTAGTCACTAGGCAAAAGCACCGCAAAAGCAGTCCATTGTCATAGTCCGCGCTTCACCAAGCAGTGACTAAACTCCTCGTTACAGGTGTCCATCCGTCGCCGCTATCATAGATTATTTTATACTGTGTCCTTACCTATGAAATTGGTGTTTTTATTCTGTCTTAGCAATTTGTCCGTAACTATTAAGATTCAGAGTATTCCTAAAAAATAATTACCTCGTCTAAAATAGACTATATATTTGAGCTCTTTTGATTTGTTTTGATAATTTGTTGTAAGTTTAATTGTGTTAAAATTGGACACGGAGACAACTCTTTTTAAGTGCCTACCGAATACATCATTTCATTTGCATTCACTTAAAAACGATAAATAATTTTTATGAAGTGTGATATTACACATATTACTAAAGCTTGTCTAATGATAGGTGCCAAATATTATTATCTTTGGATTTGTCGTTGTGAAGAAAACTGAAAAAATTTTAGTATGGAAAATGCAGAATTCCCCAAAATCTCCATACAAAACGACAATTTCATAGGTAAGGACCTAATATTATGAGAAAACTATTAAGGTGGTTAAACTTAAGCATGTTCTATCATTTTATCCTTTACTTTTGTCAGTAAATGACCTCTATAACAAGCGAATACAGACGTTTATTGTTCAAATGTGATTACATATTGTGCTCATGACTGTACGAGGCAAAGGTCGTACTGGGACCATTTTTTTATTTTTATTTATATTAATAGAGGGCAATCGAGAAGACGGATCACCTGATGGAAAGTGATTACCGTCGGCCATGAACATATGCACCGGAGGGGTCACGAATGCGATGCCGTCCCTTTAGCAAGTTATACGTTCTTATATTTTATTGCCAAATACTTAATTTAAAAAACCGTCTGAATTAAAATGTTTTTTTTTAACATAATATATCATCACGCCTCCTTCCCCGAAGGGGTAGGAAGAGGTGTTCACGCCCACGTTTCGCCAGATATGTCAAGTCCCCATGTAACAGGTGGCGAGGTGGTTTTAAACATGTAAATATAATTCAGATTTGCATTTTATTTCAAATTCTTCAGGCTCCCCTAACCGCGGCACCCCTGCGACTTGAAACTTATTTTTCATTAAAATCCAACGAAATAAGACCACAGTCAATAGAGTAACAAAAAAGTGACCACTCACAAAGTGACTAAACATAACAAATAATATAACACAGTACCCGTGTTATTCATAAAAAATATTAAAGGCTCAATAAACCTATTTTAGTTACAGAGTGTTTTCTTCTTTCGATCACAAATCTAAATTAGAAAGAAAGTGACAAATCACTTTTTAACTTAAATAGGTTTATTAAGCCTTTAATATTTTTTAAGAATAACACGGTACAAGATTATAACCAAGTCATAAGCAAAATTTTAACAGATTACCCATGGAATTGAAAAGTTTGTTATATGTAAGTACTTTTAAAAGTAAACTAAATCCTTTTTATTGTAAAATGTTATTACAGTATTGATGAATTTATGAATGACATTTAGTTTCTTATTGATTTTTCTTAATGTGAGACTTTTAATTAATGACTTTTCTTAATTATCTATTAAATTAATTATTGTTTATTGTAAATCAATTGACATACTCGTTCTTTAGTTGACAATTGACATTATGTAATTTAATCGCTTGACATGTAATTTTGTGTTTATTGAATTTCTTATATGTTGTTTTTTTTTGTAATTGTAATTGCATTGTATATTTTCAACACAATGTATATTGTTAAGAAATAAATAAATTGAAAGCTGCGTATTATGCATACTCATTATTTTTTGGTATGTATTTACATACTCTTATAAAAGTAATCCCAGCCGTCTGCTCGCTTCCAGAGCTGAGAAGGAGCAACGAGCAACTATCCTACCTAAACATATCATTGTTTGTACATACGAGATCGTAGTTTATTTAAATATTGGGTCCTTACCTATGAAATTGGTGTTTTTATTCTGTCTTAGCAATGTGTCCGTAACTATTAAGTTTCAGAAAATTCTTATAAAATAATTGCCTCTTCTAAAAATAGACCATATATTTGAGCTCGTATTATTTAATTTGATAATTTTTTGTAAGTTTAATTGTGTTAAAATTAGACACAAAGACAATTATTTTTAACTGCCTCCCGAATACATCATTTGATTTGCATTAACATAAAAACGAATAATTTTTATCAAGCGTGTTCACACACATATTGCTAAAGCTTGTCTAATGATACATGCCAAATATTATTATCTCTGGATTTGTCGTTGTGAAGAAAACTGATAAAATGTTAGTATGTAAAATGCAGACATCCCCAAAATCTCCATACAAAACACCAATTTCATAGGTAAGGACCAAATATCTTTCAAAACTACCCGCCCCAAATAGAGTACCTTCGCCATGGTCAGGCAAAACTTTGTGATCTCGAGCTCCTCCGTGCTTCGGAAGGCACGTTAAGCCATTGGTCCCGGTCGCTATTGCGACTGTTTCTACCCTCCAACCCGCATTGAACCAGCGTGGACCATATACTCCTCATGTGTTTCTCCATGAGGAAGGCCTGTGCCCAGCATTAGGACGTATATACGCTGAAGACAGACTGTATGAATTGCGAATCCACTCTTCTTTATAGGTATAGCTCTTCTTTAATACTTTTGTATGTTTTTAATAGAAGGAGAGATATTGTACGACGACGATATCTTTGATAGTTTTTGGATATAATATCCGTTGTGTAGGAATATTCTTTAAATTTTTATTTATTATACAAATTCCTGCAGTCCCTCAACTCCTAATATGCATCCTATAGACTTATAAAACTTATATAGTTTGTTATACGGTAATATGGCTAAACAGATATGAAAAGAAAATTCTACTATCTTATTCTGGTATACATTGACACACCCAGCGCTACCTTCGTCGCCACACGACCTTCGAACATGTTGATTTTACGTGTCAGTAACATGTGGCCCGGTGTCGCTGCTACTCATAAACCCGCCGAAACACAACGAGGGACATAAATAAGGCAGGTCCGCCGACGAGAACAAATTACACTCGCGGTAACTCGGCTAATCTTGATAAACGACGCCGTGAAGAGGTGTGCGGCCGCTGATGGATCTGGCTGGATTTGACACCAGACAGCCGCTGAATATACACTTGCTGACATCATTTGTTTGTTAGAACCGGCTTGTGTTGCTCTTTCTGCTTCGTCCTTGGTCCTTTGTCTTTGGAGAATAGTAATGTCTTTATTGGTAACACCACGTTAAAAGCGTGATTTACTTGAAACTAGATCTCCAAGGATAAGTCCTTCTTGCATACTATTTAAATTGACTGTTTTTTTCCGGCACACAGTCTCGTGTTATTCCGGGACACAAAAAGAATGTACCAACTGTTTTACATAACTAGCATGTCGTAAAAGACAACTAAGGGCGTAGGTATTGGGTACTGGATCTGTGATTGTGTAGGCTATGAGCTAGCCACTTGTTACTACTCTTTCACGATTTTTCATCTGACTAAACCAAATGTTTGTATGGCTAAATGTGGTTTTAAGGAACACAGTGCTCCTTGGACTTTGCCTACCCCTTCGGGGATAACAGGAGTGATTGTATGTATGTATTTATGTTTTTTATTTTTTTGGAACAGTAAAGAGTTCGGCAATTTACGCTAATCAGCGATCTCTTCATGAAGCTTTCGATGGAGAGACAACGACGATCGAATAAACGATGTCGATATGAATCCAAAACTTTATCCCAACCCAATACCTTCAGGGAACGTAACAGGAACTACCGTCACCACGTACAGTAGGGAACAACAGGGAGACGAACAAAAAATAACAGAAACAAATTAAATTTCCATTAATTGCCTTCCCATTATAAAACCTTCATGAATCGCGTAGATCAGTTTCGATAAGGCCAAACATTATTCAGCGATGTTAATGAATTTGTTCAATTCAACTCAGTTTCATATCATTTTCTAATCTTTTTATGTGCCATATTTATATCTCAATGTAATTTAAATACATTCTATTATATTTATATTACTCTCCGGAATGTCAACGCAATTCTACGCCGTACATTTGGGACGCAGCCTTGTTCTGAGAAGAATGGCCGACCCGCGAACGCCCGAATAATTCCTGGCCGCTTCATATAAATTGTTTGGCCGGTTCAATTCTATGTTAAACAGCTCTTAATCAAAAGGTTTTGTTCATAATTTTGTGGTTTTGTTGAGAAATCCTGTGGAGAATTATATCAGGATAACTCAAAAAGCAGAATGACATGTGATTCACGAACTAGGTCGATCAATTGGAGGCAAGCTTTAATATTTACCTAATTATAAAAAGTGTTTTAATTTTATAAAGTTACTATTTCGATAGTTTCGATACACCAAGCTTAAAGCACTTTGATTAAACATTATATGGATGCGATTATAACAACCATTTTCCATTTGCTACTATTCTTTCTCCAGTAAACTGCTTGAAAACTTTCAAATCCCGTACAGTTTCGTTTATAGATAACGATTATCAAAAGATCTCTAGGCGGGCTTAAATTCTTTTTGCTCTGGGCTCTTCTCGTTTGCCAGCTTCAAATTCGAGCTCTGTTTTACAATGCATAGTATCCACGTTAAGTTGTTAGCAGTAAACAGTGCAGGTTCCAAGGAATAAACCGCGGGGTAACGAACCGCGACGACAATGCGCTCCACGCTTTACTGCCGGACAAACCTTTACACTCAATTCTGCCACTGACGAAGTAAACTAGCACTTATGTCCAGCACATCAAGAGTTACGAGGTAAAGGTTAAAATGTTACCAGCTGTAAAGCTCAGTTTGCAGCTACTGCTTTTTATTGGTGGATGGCGTATGTTGGCGATTACCTTTGTATCATCCAGTGGTTTTATTTTAGAATCACGTACGTGTTTCACTGTCGGCTAATGGTGAATTACGTCTAGTTGCTAAGGTCCCGGTTCTAAATAATAATATGTCTTATATGGTCCGGTCACAAACATTAAATTTAATAACATTTATGGGTTCATGTGAGCTTTGCTTCTAAAAGCATAAAGTCCACAGAAATGGTGAGGAAACAAAAATCTTAATATCAATGAAACCTATATGGAGACGTACCTATTATAGTACCTAGTGACTTGATATAGATGCTTTAGTAATTTGATGTCAGCACTTCTGGTAATAGTGCTGGCAAAGAACGTAATGCCAAAACACACAAAATACACATAATGTTGTACCCGTCCCGCAGCGAGTGCCCATCGGGCAGCGTGATGCCCTCGCCGCGGTAGCTCCGCAGCGGGAATTTTTAAACAAAGCTCAGCAAATGACTCCACACTACCTGATGATAAGCAGTAGAGGAGTCCATTATGTGAAGATAGCTAGTGCAGCATGCTGACATACTGCCCTAGCCACCCTCACCTTGTCGGCCCAAATTATGCTTTTCGCGCCTCCTTCTTGTTTGTTATATGACCAGGCAGAGAAGACCGCAAGCGTGTCGTGGAATGCTCACCGAGTACTCGTCGCACCACACGCTGAACCAGCGCACGTCCCGCAGCGAGTGCCCGTCGGGCAGCGACAGCGTGACGCCCTCGCCGCGGTAGCGCCGCAGCGGGCCGGCCCCGCCGCGCTCGTCACGCAGTCGTATCGCTCCGTTCGCGCTCGGCGATTTTGACGTGCCAACGTAGAAGTACGCCGCTGCAACAAATTTTTATTTATTAAGAATTAGGAAGACAAACAATCACTAACAATCATGTTTATAATCAATACTAAAAACTAATAGGACAACATTATGTTTATATTTTATAATATCCATTTTCTATCATTTCTTGCGATGGCCTGATTCCTTCCGGTCTCCTGTAACCGTTGAATAAACCAATGCTTCTATTATTGACGCTCCTAGGACGACCAATCACAGAGACACATTTTTTCTTTTGCCACTCAGTTGCAGTTGAACTTTTTGATACCTACCATCGCTCCGGGCTAGATATACTAACCCGCGAGTAAAACAAATCTTTATTAACTGAATCAAACTAACAAATGGAAACCATATTATGCATAGAAAATCTCCGAGTCGCCGGTGATCCAACTTACAATATGCACAGACAATAGACCATTGATTTATCGAGTTGGGACAGTGTGGGCTCCTCCGGGAATGTCGTAATTCAATTCTGATGCAGAGCAAGTTGCCCGAGCGATGCGACGTACGAGCTTAACTTTAGACACATTTATATCAATTGTTATAGAAACTATGACTTCATTGGAAACTGGCTCACGATGGCCACGAGCATGAGCGGTGGACGGCAGGCGAATTCATATTTCATTGCTCGCTCGTTGGGGACGGACATTGGTGACAAAATTAAATGTCTTTTCAGCGAGCAATGAAAAGCGAAATCGCCTGCCGCTCCGCCCGCCGCTCCGCGCGCCGCTGAAACTCGTGGCCGAGCCGTCAGGCATTGTGAGGTACAATACTTGCGCACTGACTTGTACAATTATGTTGGTTGGTAAAGCTGAAATTAGATGGTTCATCAAAATTGATTCATTTTTTCACAGTTTTCATCTAAATTGACGTTCATCACTTTCATTGATGATGAATTCAGACATTCACACCTATCAACTAGCCCCATTTTAAGCAACTAATGCTGCTTGTGTTATGAAAAATAGATGACGGATAAATATATTTATTAGATAAATGCATATATATATGCAGATTTTATATAATACATATTATTATTTAAACATCCAAGACTGGAGAACAAATGCCTGCATTCATCTCACAAACATTTGTCCCCACCGGGGATCGAACCCAAAACCTCTCGAGATGGCGACGCCTTGACATCGACGTACCACTCGACCATGAAAGTCGGCTAATAAGCCGTCTAATTTCAGCTTAACGAAACACTTAGGTCACAGATAACTAAAAATTACAGTGGTTCCCCAGCAACCAATCAATAATGTAAATATTGGGTCCTTACCTATGAAATACGTGTTTTTATTCTGTCTTAGGAATTTGTCTGTAACTATTAAGATTCAGAGTATTCCTAAAAAATAATTACCTCGTCTAAAAATAGACTATATTTTTGAGCTCTTTTGATTTGTTTTGATAATTTGTTGTAAGTTTAATTGTGTTAAAATTGGACACGGAGACAACTCTTTTTAAGTGCCTCTCGAATACATCATTTGATTTGCATTAACATAAAAACGATGAATAATTTTATCAAGCGTATTCACAAACATATTGCTAAAGCTTGTCTAATGATACATGCCAAATATTATTATCTTTGGATTTGTCGTTGTGAAGAAAACTGAAAAAATGTTAGAATGTAAAATGCAGACATCCCCAAAATCTCCATACAAAACACCAATTTCATAGGTAAGGACCTAATAGAACCACAACGCAAATGATAAAACTTACGAGTATATCAAGAATTTATTCTAATTTATCAAATCATATTTCAGATTTTTATTTCCAAAAGATAAAATATTCGTTTGTTGATTCAATGATTCATACCAAAGGTCGCAAGATCGAACTCCGCCGCCGGATTTGCCGATTATGACGTAACAAAAACTAAATAGGTAACAGTTTATCCCACCAACCGGCGTTGGGCCAGCCTGGTGTTATCGCCCATACTCCTCGTGTGTTTCTCCATGAGGAAGGTCTGAGTCCAGCAGTGGGACGTATATAGGCTGAGGACTAAGGACTTAAAAGATTACAATAATTTTATCTCTGTGTGCCAACAAGTGCCTTTAAAATCGTGATTAAAGTTTTTGTACAGCGCACAAACCGCAACAAGAACAGGTGCATCGACACATAACGATTGTACGGTGACTACGGTGCAAGTTACAGAATTAATTACCGATACGGAGCCGCGGTAACTTCAATTAATTATCTTACGTGCTCGTAGCGGATCGCCTCAGTTCGAACTTCGATGAATTCTCAAACGTTATTGGAAATGAAAAATGTAGCCGAGCTGCAGCGATGTAATTTAAGGTCAGCAGGGAAATTATTTTCAATTGAAATTCTGTATCAGGATGGAGTTATCTAGTTAATGGAAGAGTGAATGCGCCAGACGATGTTATAAAGCCAGAAGATGTATCGGTTTATGGGTTGAAAGCCTCTTCTAATAAAAATATTAGCTATACATATATTTCACTTGTTTATGTTGAATTTCTAATAAACAAAAGAAGGTCTTTAAAAAGGACAATCGTATGGTAGCTCATTAAAAAAATACTACCAACCAACGTAATGGAGTAAGAACTTCACAACACAAGCTTATAGTGTCGACGGGCTCACCGCCTGTCACGCTGAGTGCAGTCACTGCTTGGTGAAGCGAAGACTTGGCAGTGGACTACTTTTGCGGTGCTTTTGTCGATATAGAAAGCCAAAGCGTATTTATAACTACTCCACCGAGCTCAATTATATGAGGAACAAACTAAAATTATTGTCATTTTTGGCAACAGGCTCACCTCACAGTGTGTTTCTACAATAATGTCCGTTATGAGATCTAGTCTCAAACTATATTCAAAGACGGCAAGATTTGAAACGTGACTCGAACGCGGTATTTGAAGCCAGTCTATACTTCAAATTGGATTTGTCTAACTCATTCAGCTGGAAATATATAAGGAGCGAGATAATGCTGCAGAAAACTACTTTAGAAGTCCAACACTACATGTGAATGAGGCTCTTGAGGAGCGTCCTTACTGCTTCACTCCAACTTGTAGAAAATTTCAATAATATTAGCATAGGTCCGTCCTCAGTAAGCTCAAAGCGCCAGGCTCGTTCGCTTTGGTTTACATATTACAAACGAAGCAACTTTAGTCTTGGTTTGAAACTGGATGGGTGACCATTTGTGATCTCGAGTTCCTCCGTAATGCCCGACATGGTGATTTAATTACACATCCTCATGTTAACTCAACAGTGGGATGAAGGGATTTTTCGCGAGCAGAGAACCTATCTCCAATATCATCACCTTCTTTAGATCTATACAGAGTCAAAGCGTGAGTGCTACAAGCGCCGCAGGTGTCGGAAACTTACCATGAGACATCCCAAATGCTTGTTGGTTGTTAATAACCAAGGGCAGCACCCTTGGCGTATATTTATTTATTTAAGTACTGCCACATGTTACACATTAAAGATAATACAATAAAAGTTGCGTAAAAATAAACATATCTGATATGTAACACAATTACGGCGTACATATCTCACACAATTACTTAGATATTATTTTAAGTGTATAAGCTATATAATTGTATAAGCGAAATTCATGCCGCTAAATAATTAAAATTAAAATTGAAAATGACTTTCACGGCAAAGAAGAGAGCCGCTAGCAGTCCCACCACTCCCCACCACTATGACAAACAAAAGCAAAGGTATAACTTACTCCTAAAAGAGATGAATGGCGTATAAAAATATTTGAACTAGATCGTTTCCACAAACCTCGTTAATTACTATTTACAGTAACTTTACTTATTAATTATTTTACGAGGGTCAGGGGTCAGGGTCGTTCGGGCACTAATTAGGGCATTAAAAGACTTTTCGGGGCTCCCTACCCAATAATTAAATTCCCTAAGAATGGGGAATTGGGCCAATAAAATACAACCCGCCCGAGGCCTCGGATGTCGAAGTGTCAACTTCGTAAAAAAATGGGGTCAAAAGAGTCATTTACATTCATCATTGACGTCGTAGATAAATAAAGTGTACATCTTCACTTGGTAATATGGAAAAAATTGGTGTTTAAAAGACAAAACAACAATTTACTGTTATAAAACGTTTTTTGTTTGCAATTTAGTTAAATTCAGGTATTTTTATTAATAAACATATTTCTGCGATGTATATTCATGTACATTTTACATTGTTATACATAATATTGATTAAGTTCTAAACTAATATTAGTAGATAAGATGATACTAGGATGGAAATACATATGCCTAAGAGATATGACATTTTTAAATGTTACTAAAAGAGAGGGTAAAAAATTTGCAGAGTTTCTTGCACGTTCTTCTCAGGCCTCCTGGTAGTTTTTGTGAACAGATGGCGTAGTTTTTCTTTTTCACAAAATATATTAAAAATGTTTATAACATTCATGAGCATGCGCTAAGAAGTATTGAAACTGAATAAATGCTTTTGATTTTGACTTCTTGATACCTATTCAATAGGATTTGAAAACCCCCAGATTATTTTCTAAAAAGACAATCCCTGTGACCTCATGTAACCATCAAGAAAGCGCTGTTTCACCACAGCTCACATGTGAAGACATTAGCCGCGACATTAACCCACAAAACAACACTTTCTACATCACTCTTCCTCCTTTTAAAATAAGGCCGAAAACTGCGGTTAAAAGTTTCGTGCACAACATTGTGCACTTAGCCGCGTCATCCCGAAGCGAAGTTAGCGGTGCATTAGCGAGCAGAGCGAGCAAGTTGGGGCGCACGTGACGCTGCTACAACTCAACCTGTGGCATTGTTAGCGCGCTGAGTTATGTGCTTTATGAATATGGGAGTAGAAAGGAATTTTAATTAAGTTTTGATACACAACAATTTAGCTTTCAAAATTTTTAGTAAGCACGTGGGTATCAAAATTTGAGGATGAATGTCACTGAGATACCTAAATTTGTCGCAATAATAACGATGTTTTAAGCATTGTTGTGTTCCGGCAATCAGAGGTAAGATAACCAGTTCCTCAGTTGTTGAGGGTTACAGGTGAAGCTCGTTTTCACCTTCGGCCTTATCGTCACATACCATCAGGTGAGATGAAGGCCAAGATCTTACCTGTCATATGTAAAATATATATATGTCGTCGGGAAATGGGGAAACCAGGGATTTCACGAAATACCTAGGGATATCACGAAATCCCGGAAGATGTCGAATAGTCTTGATTCTTATCACTTCTTTCTGAAAATGTTTACTGATATGTCGTTTCACTAAACACTACTCAAACAAACTCGACGGTCATTTGGAGGGTTGACTGTCACATAACAAGAACTATGCTGAATATGGATGGGGGTGGATCTAGGTTTAAAGGGGAACCAAAAGGCGACAGATAGATAGGTTGGGCTAGTGATAAGGATGCTGCGCTGACGAGTGACCGAAATGTACAGCACAGGTCTACCTGTTCTACAAGTCTTTGTAGGCACTCATAACAACTGAAAAACTGTTGTTGGAGTATGATAAACTGACAGAGGAGAATGTGTGCGTGAACTTACCGGTGACAGCGCCATCGTACTGGCGTGCACTACACCTACACCCGTGGTGCAGCTGCGAGAGTGAGAGAGCCACTTGTGTGTATATGTGTGTGTGTGATAACTTACCAGGCCCAGCGCCATCGTAGTGGAAGTCCTCGAGGTACAGCGTGCGCGCGTCGACGGCGTGCACCACGCCGCGCACCCCGTGGTGCAGCTCCGAGAGCGGGCCCAGCCGCTTGCCGAGGTAGCGCGCCGAACACGCACTGCCTGGGGGAGAAGGTCCTCGTTAGTCTTGGTTTCAGAGCAACTAATATTACAACAAACATAATATAGTACTAACATATAAAGTCACGCCTATTCTCAAAGAGGATACTTCTTTCCAGTTGCTAAGATCTTTGCATATTTCTTTCGCTTCATCTACTCTCATTACAATCCTTAAACACACTAGGCAATTTCGGGTACTCTTGCTCTAACCCTTCTAAAAGAACGCCCTCGATTTGATCGATAAAAAAGGATAATCTATGCGACTAGGTCTTCCCCGCCCCATATCTCCGCTCACTTCCAATTCATATAGTCAATACCGTTTATGCAGTTTCGGTATTCACTTAAGCTTATGATACGTAAAGCCGTTTCACACTTAACACAAGAGAAAATATTGGAATTGGTTATTAGATCATATAATATAATACCCTCAAATAGGTACAAGATTAATTAACTTAGAATAAAATGAGATCAAAACAGTCTCATTTTAGGATTCCAATCTATATAATATATAACTCAAACGAATGACATAGTGATCTATCAACGCACAGCCCAAACCTCTGCACGGATCGGGCTGAAATTTAGCATTCAGGTAGATGTTATGACGTAGGCATCCGCTAAGAAAGGATTTTGATTAATTTACACCCAAGGGGATAAAAAATGGTATGAAAGTTTGTATGAAACTTGGTCAATATTAAACTGGACTGAACCGGACTGAGACCTTGAGAGAAAATTAAAGAGTTCCCGTGGGATAGTTAAAAAAACCATAGTAACCGCGGACAAAGTGGGAAACAGCTAGTTATACATATTATTATAATATTAAAATTAAATTAATATTCTTTAACAAATTAACCTAGAAATAAAAACTAACGACCTTTTATCACTTGAGATTGTTATGAACTTACTTCTGAATTATATTACCGGATAATTTTTATTACATGTACAACACTGATGAATCATCCTCTCGCCGAGATAATTAGAGTAAAATTCGACATTTAAACATGCTGGCGCGGCGGCGGCGCCGGCCGTGCAAATGTCCATTGCTCGCCTTGTAACACAAACGAGACTTTTTGATGTACGGACATGTAATATTAATTATAGTCGAAAATAACAGAACAGGACATCGAGCTTATTTAAAAAAAATGGGATACTCAAAACGAAGTCTACGCCAAGTATGAACTTTTTGATGGGGAAAGCTCCACATACACCTTCCAAGCCTTTGGGGGATAGAAGGAAGATATTGTGTATGTTTTGTTTGTTTGAAAACCTGTAACGGACTGTGCCCGATGTACCGACAATCGCTTCGATGAGAGCCGCTCGAGTTCTGCCGAAGCAATTTTCCGAGCATAGTCAAGTTCTGGCTTGGGACGCTAGAGACGAAATCGTATCAGACAAATATACCTAAAAAACCTCTGTCTATACGTGATACGGGTGTAATCATAATATAAACTAAAAAGGTTCAAAATGTTTTGGTAACAAATTAAAGCGTTATATATAACGTAAACATTAACGTAACATTCAAGAGACTATCCAAGTAATCTTAGTATATATAGTATGACAAAAAGTAATCTTAGTATATATAGTATGGCATTCTATTAATATACCTTATACATTACGACATTCATGAACTAGCCGAGAAGAAAACGACCTCGAGTTAGGGTCATTTGAAAGCGAATCACTTTACGGGATACCGACGAGATACAAGTACTGCGTATTGCCTAGAAAGTGCTCCAATGAAAGTGACCAGCCTTAAATGGACTGAGAAAAGTAATAAGTATGCGACCGGACACAATCTTTGATATGCACTCTTATATCTCTTATCTCATAGAAATAAAGTAAGTTTTCTAATTTCCAACTGCAGGCACAAGTTTGCACGTAACTAGTCAAAATGTATGGAAAACTCGCCGGCGCTCTTGGCCAGCGCTGGCGGCAAGCGTACCTATGAAACGTCCATTGCATATGCGAAACGCTGCTGGGTCAACGCTCTGAAACAGGGCTGTCACTCGTAAAATTATGATTATAAAATATTTTATGAATACGACACTTTTTTATGTGTTTTATATTTTTCTGCGACAGTCGCGAATGGGGAGCTGAAGGTACGCAGAATGGGATATAATGTGATATGTATATTAGAATTCATTAATATAATCATTAATATTATTATATATTCAAATTATTAAAGACTTTAAAAAGGTTTTAAAATGTGTCTGTATGTGAGAGATGGGATTTATAATCAGTAAGTCAGAATTTAGGAAGTAGTGGTAGTCGCAAGTGGCATAAAATAAAGAACAATAGATTAGCATGGTGCGTTTATTTCATTTATAAACGAATGTCACACGTTTTTGTGTTATGGGTACTAGGTGACGGACGAATAAGACGTAATATTTCTACTATAAAAATATTAGAAATATACAAATAAAACTTATAGTCAAAGTTTTCTTTAAATTAACAACGCCAAAGTGTAATTACTATAAAATAAGTAGTTGTGCCAACCCTGATAGTGCCGCTGTATGCAGGTCAGGGGTCGCCGGCGCACCTCACAGACCAAACAACGGGTACTGGCTAATTGCAAGCGCTATTACCATTACTTTCAACTCAAATATTGTTTTTATTGACGACCCGAGAAATTACTCCATCTCGGTTAAAGTAAAGGACGAGGGTAAGGGCCGCAAAGTTCTGGAGTGGACGCCGCGACTCGGTAAACGAAGTGTGGGACTTAGGACTCTATCTCTATTTGTTTATTTATTAACTTCTCACATACAATTATCATTACAGGAATATACCTAATACGATAAGTAGCAGCAGCAGTACGCTATTAGACTTTAGACTCTATCAGCTACTTTTAACAACATCTTCAGTGATAGTCTAAGGGTCGATTTCTCAATCCCCAGATAAAACTATCTGTCAGTCAAATGTCAGCTCTGTCCCTTTTCTTTTTATGACTTTAGAAAATTACAGTGATAATTTTAAAGGGCGGATAATTTTATCTGAGGATTGAAAAATCGGGCCTAAGTGTGATAAAAAAGCACTGATACAGATGCAGTCTATCGAAATACCAATTTGATTCCATCTTTTTAGATATATTTTGCATTGTCCTCCTTATTTCAACTAGTTAGTAAGTAGTTTTCTATATGTGATAGCTTCTTATTAGCTTGTAGTTTTTTGTTTTGTAATTATTTTGTTACCCAAACAAAATAAAATAAATAACATCATTACGCCTTTTTCCCCGAAAGGGTAGGCAGAGGTACTTTAGAGCATAGATAAACTAAGTAGTATAGATCGCTATTCCCATACATGGGTTTTTAGTTCGTCTTAAATTTATTATTGTTGGTTGTACCCCTTCGGTCGACTTATTACGTTAGGTGGCGCTACTATACTAGCGGAATTACTTAATTTATCTATGATTCCGCCTTCCTTATTTTGTATTTTTACACTGTAACAACTTTAGTACAACACTGGAGAGAGATAGGGGTGTCAACAGCTCTGCCTACCCCTTCGGGGATGGAGGCGTGATGATATGTTGCTGATCGTAGTATGGATGAATTTGTGACATCTTTTCTCAGTAATTTATCTTCTAAACAGATATTTAAAAAAAACAGTAACATTAGACAAATCTAGCAAGTCACTAGATCGCTTACATCAGCGATATTCCCATGGGCTGCACGCCCGCTGTCACATAATAATAATATTTCTATGAGCGAGTGGCTTTAGGAACCCACTTCCCGCCGGAATGGGGAACTAGCAGAAAGAATATAAAAAGGAAGTTTTATGAGTGATAAAAGAAAATCTACCACACATGCTACTGCCATATTTAATATCTGCGGTTTATTTTGTCTATGGGTACATAGGCGTATAGTAGGCGCAAGACAGAATTACTGAAATTTATTTTATGTTGTGAATTATGAATGCTAGATAGATTTTGCCGTCGTTAACCCAATTATATTCAAATCAATTAATAAGTTAGTAGTAATGGTAAGTTATTAAGTTTAATATATTCTTTGGTAACTGAGTTGGGAGAACTGTACTAACCAGTCAAGAGGCCGGTTCAATCCACGTTAATATAAATCATAAGTATGGCCAGTTATGAATATCGTTTGGGCTATCGATATTGAAAAAAAAGCTTCGCGGTGATCACGGACTGGTGACCAAAGCTTTATGATCTCCTTCGAAAAGTACGTAAAACCGATGATCCCAGCCGCTATTGCACCTGTTTCTGTTAATTGCACAACGTTGGGCCAGCGTTGTGGTGTTACGGCCCGTACTCCTAAGGTGTTTCTTCATGTACGAAGGCCTATGACTTAAAAAGTAGCTCCAGATTCGAGCCAAGAACTTTCTCAAGTGCCGCAGCTCGAGCCGGAGCGTTGCGTCCACTGTCATTTGTTCTGCCCCGTAGTTACGTCATCACCACGTAACTCTAACGAGTTAGTGCGTAATTAGTGACCGTTCATACCTCGCATAATTGCTACCTTATAATCGTCGTGTTGAAATATAGATTTATTTCTTCATATGGATGGGATAGAACTTAAATCAAAAAAAGTTAATTTCCTCATTCAACAAAATAAAATTGGCAACAGTGTTGCGTATGGCCAGGTAGTTTCCTATACATATATAATATTATTTTATTTGTCTTTGGTACTTAAAATTTTCTTTCGTCCTTTTACATTTTTCTTCACGATAATTTTGTCCATCGTTCTATTGCGGTCACATCATGCATTAAATCGTCAATTATCAGCGCGTTGCACCGGACAAAATTCATTTTATTTATCGAAATTTTTATGTATAACCATTTCATGAATAAAGCAAAATTGGTTTTCCGAAAATAATAGTGACTGGATTGCCAGCAGGTAAGTAACAGTGCTATGAAAATTAAAAGTGACTCTACAAACATATATATTAGGTCCTTACCTATGAAATTGGTGTTTTGTTTGGAGATTTTGGGGATGTCTGCATTTTCCATACTAACATTTTTTCAGATTTCTCCACAACGACAAATCCAGAGATAATAATATTTGGCATGTATCATTAGATAAGCTTTAGCAATATGTGTGTGAACACGCTTGATAAAAAATATTCATCGTTTTTATGTAAATGCAAATCAAATGATGTATTAAAGTTAAAAAGAATTGTCTTTGTGTCTAATTTTAACACAATTAAACTTACAAAAAATTATCAAATTAAATAATACGAGCTCAAATATATGGTCTATTTTTAGAAGAGGCAATTATTTTATAAGAATGTTCTGAAACTTAATAGTTACGGACAAATTGCTAAGACAGAATAAAACACCATTTTCATAGGTAAGGACCCAATAGATATTTAAAGGCATATTGTTTATTTTGTTGTGTAGGCAGTCCACTGCCATAGTCCGCGCCTCACCAAGCAGTGACTGCACATGTGCTCATCGTGTCAGGTAGTGAGCCCGTCGCCGCTATAAGCTATGGGATGGTAATAAATTAATTGAATTCCATCCGATCACAAATATAAATGCCAAATAATCTGCCACTGTTAGGCACATCAGTAGTTGCCAGTGTGTTAGCAGTCATAGCAAAACCAGTTATTGCAGGTAGTTACTTAGTAATTGCATACAGAGGAGAAAATGTTTATAGGATACACGCAATGAAGTGGAGGCATAACCGAACGTATTTAAAGATTATATTTAGCTAATTCACTTCCCGGTTTGGGTCGACTTGTCGAGAAATGAATGAATGATGAAATGACTGATGCTGTGAATGCAGGTTTGTTTCTGTTTGAAGATGTTTTCTGTAAGTAAATTAAGAAATATGGGTGTATCAAACTCCACTGGCAACCCTTTATAGAGAAAGGAATGCTGAGTTGGTTTGGTCATGAAGAAAAGATGGATGAAAGTAGATTGACTAAAAGGATAATAATATATGAATCGGGTGTAAGTAGAGATATGGGACGAGGAAGATCTAGCCCATTAGTGCCCATAGTGGTCCAGGTGGACCCCTAGGGATCCACGGGAGACTCGACGGGGGCGTTGTTGTCGACAAAAATGTGAAGATGTACATCTTCACATTTTTGTCGAGTTTTGGAAATATGTTAGAAATGTAGCTGCAGGGGTTCCACCGGAACCAGATAAATTTTGAATGTGGTCTATGAGAAAAATAAATCTGGGAACCTCTGATCAAGGCGAACGTTTCTCAACCAAATCAAAGACGTTCTTGAGAAGGGCCAGGTTAAAAGTACCCGTAATCGCAGAGCCTGTATGAGGAATGTGATGAGAGTTGATAAGGCAAAAGAAGTGTGTAAGGATCGCAGCAAATGGAACAAAGTAATCTCTGCCTACCCCTACGGGAAAGGCGTGACCTTATGTATGTATGTATGCTTTTTACAGATATTAACCATTTATGAAATAGTTATAGCAATCCTCCGGCCTAAGCCTATATACGTCCCACAGCTGGGCACAAGCCTTCCTCCTGGATAAACATATGAAGAGCATTAGCCATAACACCACCATCTGGCCTAATGCGGGTTGGTGGGTAGAAACAGTTGCAATAGCGACCGGGACCAACGGCTTAACGTGCCTTCCGAACACGGAGGAGTTCGAGATCACAAAGTTTTGAACACCTATCCAAGGTCTGACCATGGCGAAGGTAGCTTTGTTTTCGATATCGAAAGCGAAAGCGTACTAACAACCAGCCACCGAGCTCCTCACGGCAATCCTAACGATACTAATGGACCATACTAATAAAATTATAGCTCATGTAACAGAATTGTATCAAAAACCTCAATGAAATCGAAGAATTACATAATTATGATGTCTGTCGTGTTGACCTCGACATTGTGACGAATCGCCGGTCACACTCATTGGTCACAACCAATCGCGGTTTTATAACAATGAAACGAGAGACAGCACGATGACAGAACCACGGAAATAAATAACTGTATCGTCATCTGTAATCTAAATGGATAGCCGAGTTGGGTCGGCACTGCTCTTGCAAGAGGTCGGTAGTTCAATTACAACATGTGCTGAATTTATTCAAAACTTATTATGCAAGATAAAAATGTCGTTTGCATTATATTGTATCCAGTGCACGGCAACAGCCTTGTCGCCTGTTAAGTAGGGATCAACATATCAGGTGAAAGGGGTGTCAACACCTCTACCTACACCTCAGAAGATATAGACATGATGACGTAAATATGGCGTGGAGTTTAAGGCGTGTTCCATTACAAACATAATTATTATTTCTTTATTATAAAACGACCGTAAAGTATATGGATTATTGTCTTTGTGTCTTAATATTCAATCGACGTCACGTGTTTAAATAAAATCAGACATATTCCAAGTAAAATAATGATTAAATCATTATCGTAGTTCAAAATTACTTCATATTTATTGACATCGTTTCAAATCAGAAATCAATACAGTCAATTTACAGCCAAATTATATAAGACTTGAAAACTCAATCCCCTTTCATTTTATACCAAACCCTCATTCTCTGTCCGTTATTTCACAAAACATTGCGTGATAATTAAAATCGTATAAGCTATAAGCAACTCAGTGCAGCGCCATAATGTCCCGGCGAGGGCGCCAATAGCGGCTTTACGTTACAAAATGGCGCGTTCAGTGCGGGCCTATGTTTATTGAATCACCGAAGATTTTACTGCGCTATGCAAATTTTAAGGAGATTTTCGTCGTATAATGAGATTGGTACTCGTTGTAATGGTTTTGAGTTTATTCTCGAATGGTCGGCGTATTAAATTATGCAATTTTTATTTGCACAACATCCATTGGCATATAGCGGCGACGGGCTCACCACGTGTCACGCTGACTGCTTGGTGAAGCGCGGACTATGGCAATAGACTGCTTTTGCTGTGCTTTTGCCTAGTCCCTGACTTATCCTTTGGAGATAATAGTCGCGATTATGTATTTATATATGTATTTTTATTTAAAACTGGTCAAAAAAACAGACTTTCACCTAAAACACGTGTGAATACATCTCAATTACAGAAATAACAATATATATTGCGACCTAGTAGTAGTTGCGAAATAGTAAAATTGTCAAAAACTGAAAAAATCGAGCATTAAACTAGGTTTCAAATTTCCTGCAAGTGGCCCTAACCGTCTAATTTCAGTTTAAGTAATAAAATGCGCTTACTAAGTTTTTTAAGGCCTACGAATTTTTCAAATTTTCAAATTGAAAATGTACTCTACTCTTATTAAAAAATTTTAACATTTACCCGCGTTGCACCCGTTCCCACAGGAATATCGGGATAAAAGGTAGCCTATGTCCTTTCTCAGGCTGTAGACTATCTGTGTACCAAATGTCGGTTAAATTGGTTCAGTAGTTTTGACGTGAAAGCGAGACAGACAGAGTTCTGTTACTTTCGCATTTATAATATTAGTATGGATAAATGATAATACCACTACATTTTATTCTGCCTCTTCACTACCGGGAGGCCTTGTGAAGAAAAGATACAGGCAAGAAACTCTGCAAGGGTTCCATCCTCCCTTTACATCAATATGTTCTACCTGATAAAAACCTTCTTCTTCCTTTCAATAGAAACAGGTAAGACAGAGCACCGCAGTTGACTCAGAACCGATCCTCCTCGTAACAATTACACAGCCATTAGTAATTATTACAGATGTATTGTCTAATAATGTTTAGAGATATCTCAGCGGCCGCCGCCCGCTCAAATGTTTGTGTAAACACGAGTCTGTTGTGTTCGTGAGACATAACATGCAGATGTTTGAGTTTCTGCGTTCGCGCCATAAAGATAAACTCAAGAGATTACCTAGTATCTTCTTTGTAATTTTACAGTTATGGGTAATAATTTTCCTAATTTAATGAGCATTTAATTTTATAAATTCTATAATAATGTTAGAATTTTTTTTTAACGTTGACGATAATAATATTATGTGATTATAAAGTATATATAATACTATGTAAATGGTAGTATATTTATACATACATACATATCATCACACCTCTTTCTCCGAAGGGGTAGGCAGAGGTTTCAACACCCGTTGTTGTCATGCACCGGGCACAATGTGAGGCAAGCGATACCCACAATGAACTGTACATAAGTTTTATTCAAACTCAGTGGTGGCGTCGGCGGTGGGATTGAACCAGCGAGTCTCGCGGCCTCTCGAACGAGTAGAGCCCCGTCCGTGCCAACTCGGCTACCGCTGTCTGATTATATATTTACATACAATCACGTCTGTAATCCCAGAAGGGTAGGCAGAGTAAAATGAGCACTGTGTTCCTCAAGAACACATTTAGCCATACAAAAATTTGGCTTTGGTCAGATGAAAAATCGTGAAATAGTAGCAACAAGTGGCTAGCTCATAGCCTACACAATCACAGACACACACATCACAGATTATATAGTTATTGTAGTATATCTATGTATATTAATTAAATGCATCGTCAAGCTCTTCCTTAAGGCATAAAAGCCGCATTTAAGTTTACTGTATCCACATCTTTATGCAAAAGAATAAATAAATAGTTAATTACTGCTTATTTCAAAAAATCGGCTAAAATCGGCCGTGTACGCAAGACTCCGCCATTAGAGCGAACCCCCGGAACCTTCCCGGAATGTCACGGAATTTGGTCGAATTCGCCCAAAGCGAAAATACATACTAATATCACTTTTAACCATATCTACGAGTAACATATCGGGCGTTTTATAAAATATTAAATCCACAAAGAATGTTAAAGCCACAAAAATCTAAAATTCGAAATTTTGTTTTATGGTTCCTCTGTACTTATTTTATATTAATCATGAATTTTTATATTGCACATTGAACACATGTGCAAGGTTGTTTAGATCGCACTATTCTTTCTTCCTTTTTCTTTAGTTCTTTATCAACTATTCTTTTTGTATAAGTTAGCAGTGGAGACTTTAGATGCTATCGTACTATTCTTAATTAATTTTTTATATCTAAAATAATAAATCTGTATGTTTCTTTAATTATAAATAAATATTACGTATTGCAAAACCGCGAACATCGCTTATTCCTTACACGTCTTAACAATCATAACATCATAAGCAAAAAAATATCATAGGCAATGACAGCAAAAACTGTCGTCACATCTGTCCAAGCGCTGATCAAACATTACGCGGGCTGCTCAACCATGAGCTTCGATACACAACTTTATATATTATTCATTTACATCTGAAGGTAAATAATTAATAGTGTGAAAGCGGAATAATTGCTAAATGTATTTTATAACATTTCGTCACAGCTGCGGTTCAGATCCATTTCTTTTAAACTAGTTTCTATCACTTCAATTACACGCGTCTCTCGTGTTACACGCCATTAAGAGATGATTTGTACGAAGAAAATGATTTCAATAAGCTTAAATTGATATTTGAAGTATAATAAGATGAGTTCGGAATAGAATAGAGAGGGAGACCTCCTTGTATGTCCCACTATCTATAAATGCCGTAGCCATAATAACAAAATTCCTTTTGTTAATATATTATGGCTGTTTAAAAAAGGCTAACTGTTTAGTTTCTTGCGGCACTTCTTCTCAACAGGCCATTCACGTCGAAGTGCTAGTAGGAAAAAAAATATTGACGTGCAAAAGTATTTCAGGTAAATCCAATTGCTGAATAAATGATTTCATTTCATTTCATTTCAATGAAGCTTTAGTTTATGTTTATTAACTACGAGTAGGTAATTGAAACTAAACATCTCACGCGACTGTGTTGTGGATTCTATGACTTTTATACTTATAATAGGAATAGGAAGGTATACCAAACAAACATTAAACACCCATGTCAGGAGAATAAATGTTATTGTGTTTCGATGTGTTTTGTTGTTTGCACCAAATTGCTTAAAAACCATGCAATAAAAGATATTTTTAACAATAAGCTGGTATATATTATCTATAGCAAAGAGGTAAATTAACTAGTCAATGGTCAGGAAACAAAATAATAGAAACATCAAATCAAAAGAGGTTAATGAAATGAATGGTTATTTTAAAAAACGGTTTCCATATAATGTTAATAGAACTTAAAATTAGGGTTACTTTGGACGTGTATGGGCATCCAGTGCTTTACGATGGCTGTCCATCCTTTCAACGATCACCTTCAGGAGAGTGTTGGTGCTGCCCCACACTCGCTCCAACAGGCCACACGCTTGCGCAGGACTGCGTGGAAACCATCAGTTCGCCACGCGGCGAACATTCCCGAGGCACTGCAGCCTGGCACAGGACCAATAATCTCCTGAAGGCTTTTTATATTACACACAGAGGGTGCTGAAGGTTTTTTTGGTGTAATTGCTCCACCAGTTACACGTGTATAAAGTTTGACAAAATGTTTTAAAGAGAGAGTGATTTCCACTTCTTGTGAACAACGTGCAAACCTGCGACACAGCATATTATCTCTCACCGAAAGCGCCCTCCACTCCCTATCCATGTCAGTATCATTATTTAAAGACATACATACATACAATCACACCTGAAATCCCCGAAGGGGTAGGCAGAGTCCAATGAGCACTGTGTTCCTTAAGACCATTATTATATTCGCCATACAAAAATAGGGTTGATCAGATAAAAAAATCGTGAAAGAGTAGTAACAAGTGGCTAGCTCATCGCCTACACGATCACAGACCCAGTACCCAATACGCCCTAAGTGGCCTTTTACAACATGCTAGACAAGAAAAGCAGTTAGTACACTCTTTTTAAAGACGTTTACATGAAATTTGTGCAGAAAAACTTTCATTCATCTTTTTGCATAACCACTGACTTATATTCGCGCTGATATATCATGTTTAATTCTATGGACCGTATACTGAGAACACAACCATATCCGTCTCGGGCGATGTGCGTAGATAAAAAAGAGAAAGCTGATAAGATCTAAGGTTTAGCAACGTGACAGTAAGTCAGATGAAATGACGCCAAAATATTGATATGATCAGAACACACTCCGACGAAAGTAACTTAAGCCACTTTAAACGTAATTATCTACATATTTGTAAACTCAACAATGCATCGCTTTGTATAAAGCAAATAAGCATATGATCAATAGTGTAACAAGGCGCTATATCAGTATTAGCAACTGTAATTGACGACATTTCAAAATTTTAAGGTGTATATTTTAATGCTGTAAATAAAAATAGATAAAAAAATACGTATTTTTTGATTTATCAAAATATCGACTTTTTCATTCATCTTTTTAAGTTTAAAGATCAGCTCATTCTAATATATCGTAAGCGCCAAATGACGTCATTCATACGGAAGAATAGCGTTATACTTTTGCCTATGTTTAAAAAGTAGTATCTGACGTTGACGTTTGACTTTTAACCGTCAAAATTAATTAGAACTTTGCATAAAACTTATTAATTTTGCTCGAGAATTTTAATACATTTTACATTATTTTTTTTTGTTACACCATGAAAGTGAGCGCTGGTTTTCAATCCGCTGATAACAATCAAATTTGTTGTCATAGCCACAGATTACATAGAAATAACAAGGCCATAACATAAACTTTTTCTCCTGTTTCAAATTCGGCAAGGGGGAATCATTATTCCTCCGTATGTATGACGTCACGCGTACGTAAAAACTAATATGTTTTTTCAGTTTTTCTCGAAAACTATACAACAAAAAGAAATATTTCAATGTTTTTCGGAGTTTATTTAGCAAAATGTAGAAATGGTTTTTTTTTATTTTAAGGTGTATAAAAAAATAAAATGTTGTCAATTGCGCTCTTCTCTGGCAATTTTCTCATTGTTTTTGTTTTTAAACTAACCATCTGTCTCTTTTTTCATTGTTTTTGGTCTCCAATTTCATTCCTATCAGAGTAAGTGCCGGGAGTGTTTGTCTCGACGCCAAAATTAAGTGTTGATAATAAAATTATAATATATATTTTAGTTAATAAACTATAACGATAAATTATTAAAAGTTTCAAATTAAATAAATAAATAAATAAAATATCACACCTATCCACTAGCCCCATTTTAAGCAACTGATGCTGCCTGTGTTACGGACACTAGATGACGGATAAATATATTTAATAGATAAATACATATAAATATCCTGAATATATATAAACATCCAAGACTGGAGAACAAATGCCTGAAAATTCATCACCCAAACATTTGCCCCCACCGGGGATCGAACCCAGAACCTCTCGAGATGGCGACGCCTTGAGACCGGCGTATAGACCACTCGACCACGGAGGTCGTCGAAGTTAAAATTACTTTGAAATTAACATGACAAGGCACTATTGTAAGTAGCCTTACCTCTGATATTATCATAAAGTTATAATATCTCTGAAAATAATATTTTCAGCTATGTTAGCCAGAGCGTCGATCCCCCTCGTGGAGGCCTTCCAACGTCGCACACCCACTACGTGAACTATATACTCGTACCTCGCTGTTCCTAATTTTATTTACGTTCGGCGCAACATGTCTTGCTCTTCCAATCTATTCTATCATTCGCCAAGTCACCACTCAATAACTCTCTCATCACAAGCATAGATAAATTAAGTAGTATAAATTGCTATTCCCATACATGGGTTTTCAGTTCTTCTTAAACTTATTATTGTTGCTTGTACCCCTTCATTCGACTTATTACGTTAGATGGCACTACTATACTAGCGGAATCATAGATAAATTAAGAAATTCCGCTAGTATAGTAGCGCTACCCAACTTAATAAGTCGACCGAAGGGTTACAAGCAACAATAATAAGTTTTAGACGAACTAAAACCCATGCATGGGAATAGCGATCTATACTTGTTAATTTATCTATGTCATAAGCTACTAAATTTACATTATATTTGACACAATTTTATTATTTACCTTTAAACTCAAATCTAGTTCAAAATGAGCAGTTAAGCATTGAAATAGCTTAAGCGACCCGCGCCCACGCAAGCGTGTCAGTGTGCCGCGCCGTAACCTCAGTTAGTGTAACTGTGCGCGGTCACCGCCGGCGCCGCCGCTTACAGGGTACCGTGCTACGGAGCTCCGTATATAAAATCAAAATTAATCTCAAAAACACCTTTATTTCATGAGCTAAACTTAGCACTTCAAATCGTCAAAAGTTTATATATCAATATCCGTCCTCAGTCTATATACGTCCTTTCCTCATTTTACTGCTTTCCTCAATCAGTTTACAATTTCCAGAAAAGATATTCCAAGTCACCTAATTAAAAAAAATCTATGACGTTGAAATATTCGTGAATTGAAAATGTTGCGTGTGATTGCACACAGTCATGTTTAAACTGCAATTTTTGGTACTTAGTAACTAAATGTATTTTCATGACAACTAATCATTAATATAGTAATATGTTATTGTCTATTGGAGACCAATGTTTCAACAGAAGGAGTTTTTATCTCAAACTCGTCTCTCATTGCACTGAAACATTCGTAATAGTCACGCCATTAGACACATAAAATTCGTTTATGTCATCAAAACGCCAGATATGCTAGGTCCTCATGTAACGAATGGCGAGCCTGTTGCCATGCACCGGGCACAATGTGGTGCAAGCGATATTTACAATGAACTGTACATAAGTTTTATTCAAACTCAGTAGTCTAGGCGGTGGGATAGAACCCGTATTTCCCGCGGCCTCGCGAACGAGTACTGACCCGTGCGTCCCAGCTCGGCTGCCGCTGCCTGTAATACTCGTAATGGTATCAAATTGTAACGAGGCGCCATAGCTATATTAGCGCCTCGTTGCTGTCATTGCGCTCTTCTCTGGCCATTTTTCTCTTGGTTTCCGTTTTTAAATTTGCTGTCTGTCTCTTTTTATTTGTTTTGTTCTCGAAGTTGATTCTTACCAGAGTCAGTGCGTAGAGCGGTTGACTCCCTTCTAACAATAATTGTAATATATTTATAAAGTGATGATCAATTTTTATAAGCTTAAACTAAAAGTTACAACAAACCACATGATCAGTTCCTGATAAATAACAAAGACTATAAGTTTCTTTAAGGCACTATTGTAAGTAGGCCTACATTTTTATTTTATATTTAAGTGTTAAATGTGAAATTGTTTTGTGTTCAGTATAATTTACCTTATTTTATTTAATTGATTCAGTTGTGCCTTAATTCTTCAATATTTACAATACCTAAGTGACGACCCAGCGTCTTTCATTTTATCCCCGGCTTCACCCCGTCACAAATTTATCATAGAGTCACTGATGATAACGCAAAATTAAATGTACTTGTATTATAATCTGATGTTACTTTCCCCGCAAGAGGGGGGGCAAGAGGAGGGAGGGACTATATCCTCTCACTTTCCACGCATTTTTGCGCCAGCGACGTGGATGAAAGGGAAACTGATGCGATGAGTACAGGTATACGCGACAGTCAGCTGTCCCGCTTCGAATATTAAACTAATAATAATATATTATGTAATTCGAATATATATCAAAACAGGTGAATTTAAGCGACGGTAGTTTATTATTTTTGTTTTCTTTTTCTGTATCTCACCCGATTAGTAGCTGCAAATTTTGAGAAGTTCATGATTAAAAAATACTCATCAAATAAGTCCGTACGTTCTTACCAGAAATTAATAGAGATCGAGTTATTCAATGTAAATTGATATAGCTCTCCCTATTAAATTTAAAATAATTACACTTATAATAGGTATATCTTTGCTCATAGATCAGTGCGCAAAGCCAAGCCAATATCCAATATCGATCAAGAGCCGGTGTCCATAGAAAAGACATCAACGCGAGATCATAACTTCGATCATATAAATCGACGCCATTGCATTTATTCCATTTATTTAACCTCATTATAATACACGTTTATTAAAGATTTATTAATAAATTTTATGTAAAACTACGAGAGAATTAGTAACAAAAAGGGTATAACCACAAGTATATAAGAACCACGAAATATTTCAGTAAAAATCAGAACAAATATTAGGTCCTTACCTATGAAATTGGTGTTTTGTATGGAGTCATTAGACAAGCTTTAGTAATATGTGTAATATCACACTTCATTAAAATTATTTTTCGTTTTTAAGTGAATGCAAATAAAATGATGTATTCGGGAGGCACTTAAAAAGAGTTGTCTCCGTGTCCAATTTCAACACAATTAAACTTACAACAAATTATCAAAACAAATCAAAAGACCTCAAAAATATAGTCTTTTTTTAGACGACGTAATTATTTTTTAGGAATACTCTGAATCTTTATAGTTACAGACAAAATACTAATAGAGAAAAAAAACACCAATTTCATAGGTAAGGACCCAATATTTGTACAATATGAAAAAAGGAGCACATATACCAGATGAAGTTGTACAGTTACTTCGCTTAATCATGATACTTAGCAGTATTTAACGTGAATACGCGGGTTTAATTAGGTGTTCTTGGAGCAAAACGGCGAGATGGCGCGATAAAAATACACGAGATACTGCTCACACAACAAACACGGCCAATTATCACAATCTTAGGCGATAACATTGTCACAAGCTTTATGAACATTATCTATATCTAAACATATAATAAAACTGTAGAGTTGAATATCTGTGTATAGAAAAAAATGCATAAAATCAAGTCAGAGGGATTGAAAAAGAGGAAAATACCAAAAAATATATTTTTTTGTTTCTCTGTCTGTTTGTCTGTTTGTACGGGCTAATCTCCGAAATGGCTGGACCGATTTCAATGAAATTTTGCATGGTTTTACCTTATATCCCTGGTCAACATATTAGATACTTTTTATTTCGAAAAATTAAAGGGTTTCCGTGGGATATTTAAAATACCATAGTAACCGCGGAGGAGGAGCTAATATAAATAATAAAGGAAAAAAAATGTTTATTTGACATTTAAAAAAAAATCATTACATTTAGTTTTTTTACTATTTGTTTTGGCGCTATAACAAGCCTTTAGTATTTGTACGATTTAGTGATTTGTTAATTTTCGTTGTTTCTATAATAATAAATAGATAAATAAATTATTATATTTCAAGGAGTATCATTTTAGAAGCACTTTAACTCTTAAAAATCACTTGACCTCGTATGTTTGTTCCCTTCACTTGCGAGAGGAGCGAGGTGCGGTGAAGTACGATTGATAAACAGTGTCGCTAAATTATGATTAAACATTTGTACCATTGAAAAGAAACGAGATAAAGGTAGTTATAGTTGAAGCGCGTAGACTTTATACGGAAATATGTCCGTAATTTTACCAACCCGCATTGGGCCAGCGTGGTGGTCAAACGGCCCATACCCTCATGCATTTGTTTCATATGACGTGTGACGTATACGGGCTGAGGAGTGACAACGTAATTTTAATAAATAAATGACAATAACAAATAGACAATAGAATGAATGCCGGAAAGTAAGTGTATCATAACTTACAGAAACCATTTATTTATTTATAAGGTACACCAACAGCTCACATATTAAACAAGGCTCACATATATTGGTACAGGGTTTCAGTCTGATTTGTGAGCCAATTACTGGTAAACCCAACTATTATGAACAGAACATCATACATATTTTTATAACGGAAACAAAAAAATATATTACTCTTAGAGAATGAAAAAAATTCTCAAGAAGAAAATAATATAGGAAACAATAATAACATCTTCACTTTTAACACAGCACAGTAGAAACCTGTCTTTTAAATTGACGAAATGAGCCAGAGAAAACATCCACATCATTATAAGAAGAACATCTTATTATAGGAAGAACACAGCCGCTGTGGTGCTTGGTGCATTCAGACCAAAATTAGTCATGTACATTGCATAGAGTAGGAGGTTTTTTGTTGGATGTCCAGGGTAGCAATATAGAACAGTCAGATTAACATTATTTTACATGTAGACGAGATATAGATCTCGTTGCTTGTGTCTTGTGCGAAGCGAAGTCATCCTGAAGAACGCAAGGCGACTATCATAATCGGCCCTGTGTGATACACCAGCACAAGAAAACGCAAGTGATCTAGTGAATGAACGCTGCACATTATCAATTCAAGAGATGAAAAATATACTAGTGGTGTTTATTTTTTAATAAAATAATGTACACTAAATACCTTCACGACTTAATCGAGAGAGGTTGGCAATGAGTATAGATATTTTCTGTGGGTATATATATATATATATATATATATATATATATATATATATATATATATATATATATATATATATTCATCTAAATAATAAATATCCAGAAATATACAACATATATTTAAACATCCAAGACTGGAGAAATCAATGCCTGTATTCATCACACAAACATCTGCCCCCTCCGGGGATGGAACCCAGAACCTATCGAGATGACGGCGCCACTCGACCACGGAAATCGTCAAAATGTAAATTTTAATGCGTTTTACTCTTAGCTCGTCACATACCTAACCTCTTTCTGATCGAAGCAAGACTTGTCGGCAACGATACACTGTGTATCAAATAACGACCCGAGTTTCTAAGACAAGTGTAATTTGACGACAATGAGCCGCGGCGTGCGGAGAAAGCGGCCGTCGCGTGACCGACACTGGGTTACTGTCACACGGGCCTCACGATTACGACGCGTTACTATTATCCCTGTAAATTATTATGGCCATTATTATGCTCTTTATTGCAAGACCTAACATACCATCACGCCTCTGTTCGTGAAGACACAGAGGTGCTAACATCTACAAAGTAAAGCAATCGTGTCAAATATTACATTGAAAGTGGTTATTGTGACGGACAATCAAAGGAGAAGCTCGGTGGCGTAGTGGTGCTTTGGCTTTCGATACCGAAAACAAAGCTACCTTGGCCATGGTCAGTCCTGGATGGGTGACCTAAGTTTGTGATCTCGAGGCACGTTAAGCCGTTGGTCCTGGTTACTATTGCAACCGTTTCTACCCACCAACTCGCATTGGGCCAGGGTGGTGGTGTTACGGCCTAAACTCTTCATCCGTTTCTACGACCTAAACTCTTCAAGGCGTGTGCTCAGCAGTAAGTCGTATATGGGCTGCGGATGAAAAGTTCTTCAGCATGATCAGCCTCACTAACATATCTTCCTATGACATTTTAAATACAAATCCAAAGAAAATTGTTTTCAAAAATTCATATCGAATGACTCGGGAGTCTAAAGTGTGTATACTATGGCAACAACAAAGCATAATTCAAATTCAAAAAACGTTTATTCAATTGAAATAAAATTGAAATGAAATGAAAAAATGAAAATATTCTTTAGTGTACACCATTAAATAAATATACAGAGATAAGTCATAAAAGTCATTGAAGATTAAGTACTAAAAAAAATATCTTAGGTATATTTAGTTTACCACATTTTCCATTACGAAATTGAAACAAAATTAAAGCTTATAGAGTTACTACAGCAATAGCTAGTTACGTTGAAAAACTCGTTTTAGAATGTTGATTATTTTGAAAGAAGTTAATTGATTATAATGATATCCGATCGGCAGCTCGGGGGTTTCCGGTGCTCACAACCAAAGGTATGTTCGATATTTATCAAAATTTTATAAACATTAAATATTAGTAGACACATTTGAATTAACTTTGCGTTTATTAGAATAGTTAATGAAGGATATAACAAATTACAGTAGTGAAAGGCTTACGAATTTAAACACGTTCAAACAAACACAAATTTGATTAAAGTTTAAATTTTTGTATTGATGATAACCAGGTCTGGAAATGGATATTGTTGGACTGTATTGGTGTTTGTAAATTAAAACTTTTATTTAATGATGTGTTGCAGGATGTCATTAGCTGCATGATTCAATGTTGAAATTTTCTGGAACTCGTCCTTTTTCATGAGTAATTTTGTCATGACATCTTCTTATTCATTCCACTTTGACTTGCCTGTAATTTGTATAACGTAAGACAATTTTGTGTAAAGGGAGGATGGACCCCTTGCAGAGTATCTTGCCTGTATCTTCTCTTGACAAGGCCTCCCGGTAGTGAACAGGAAGAAAAAAATGTAGGGGTATACAAGTAGAAGTGTATATTTTGTTTGAAAACTTTTATTGTTTATACGCGTCATAAGTGTAACTACTTGTTACCTAAATGATTAAATAAAGAATCTCATTTCATTTCCTAATTTACTACGAGACAAAATCTGAACTTTCTTTACCAACCTAACAAATATTCAAATTTATCATCTTTTGAACAACTAATAATCGTGTTGACACATAATCTATACAAAACAGAGAACAAAAGCCGTCGCCGGCGCCGGTGCAGGTGCGTGTTTACATTCTAATAATTGTCCAAAATAGGCGATGAATAGCATCACATCACCAGTGATGTCACGGCAGCTGCCGTCACTAATTAGTGGGTGGTAACGCGACACCGCGCGGCGGGCGGTCTCCTGCGGACTAGTGACATCAGATCCTACGAAGGTGACCAGATAAACCATTACAAATAACAAGCGTAGGGACAAAGGGTTAAGATAATAAATAAATAAATATCCTTAGACATTCACACCTATCAACTAGCTCCATTTGAAACAACTAATGCTGCTTGTGTTACGGATACAAGATGACAGATTAATATATTTAATAGATATATACATTTAAATATTCAGAAGATATACAATATTTATATAAACATCCAAGACTGGTGAACTAATGCCTATACTCATCACACAAACATCTGTCCTCACCGATCAAACCCAGAACCTCTGGAAATGGCGACGCCTTGAGCCCGGCGTACTCACCGCTCGACCACAGAGGGCGTCAATATTATTTATTTTCCATTATATTTTGTGGGGCACAGTGTGAGACGAAGGGAAGAGAGGCACATGACTCTACACCACCTGATGGTAAGCTGCTCTTGCATGAGCAGTGCTTCTTTTTTCGGCTTCGGCTTAACTCGGCTGTCGCTGCCTTCGCAGTTTGCTTTACTAATGATTCCCCTCTATTCATCATCGTCAGCCGACATACATTCCACTCTCTGCTTCCAGAAAGTAAATATTTCTGCATGTCCCCTGCTGCTGCACCCTGTGCGTTATACGTTCAACCTTAAGAAGAAATTTGACAATAACGTGTATTGGACGTGCACAGGGCACTATCGCAGTCGATGCACGGCCAAAGTGAAAACTGCAGATGGTTCAATATTTCATTTAGGAGAACATAACCATTATGACGACCCTTGTATATACTAAAACCTGATTAAAATTAATATTTTTGGAATGTTACGTGTGTAAATTTTATATATTGTTGTTTTTTGTGTTGGTCCGGGACACAAAAAGAATGTACCAACTGCTTTTCTTGCCTAGCATGTTGTAAAGGGCGACTAAGGGCGTATTGGGTACTGGGTCTGTGATTGTGTAGGCGATGAGGTAGCCACTTGTTACTACACTTTCACGATTTTTCATCTGACCAAACCCAATTTTTGTATGGCTAAATGTGGTCTTAAGGAACACAGTGCTCCTTGGACTCTGACTACCCCTTCGGGGATTCAAGGCGTGGTTGAATGTATGCATGTTTGTTTGTTGTTTTTTAATGTTAAATAATATTTTTTGTTCAATTAAAGTTTTGATTTGTTGCTCTATAATTAGTACTGTAGTAGGATGGGATGTACAAAAATTTTACGCACTTATGTAAATAAATAAATATCCTCAGACATTCACACCTATCAACTAGTCCCATTTTAAGCAACTAAATGCTGCTTGTGTTACGGATACTAGATGACGGACAAATATATTTAATAGATAAATACATATAATTATTGAGAATATACATAATATAATACATATATAATGAACACCCAAGACTGGAGAGCAAATGTCTGAAAATTCATCACCCAAACACTTGCCTCCACTGGGGATCGAACCCAGGACCTCTCGAGATGGCGACGCCTTGAGACCACTCGACCACAGAGGTCGTCAAATGTGGTCATCTACTTAGTTGTTTATACGAGATAAGGAGTTGAGCCGTAATACAACCTCTTCATCACAATAAGGATTAGTGTGCTTACAAAAACAACAGTCCAATGATTAAACGCACCTTCCAGTACAGAGAAACCTGAGATCAGATTTTAGTCACCTATCACAAGTACAGCCATCAATAAGTATTTGTACAAGAACGCCACCAAAATCCCCTTGTCATTACATATTAATACTTTAATATGTATATACTATATTTTATAAACACGTGATGATATAATACTATTTTTATAAACAGGTGCACAATTGAAACATTATACGGTAATTAATGATTCAAGATTGATTTTTCTTAGAATGAAACCGCACATAAATCAGCCCAAAATATAGATTCGCTCATTCATAGCTATAAATAAACATATCGCATCATAAAACTTAAACACTTTAATTTTTAAAAAATGCCGCTTATTAATTTCCGTCTTCATTTGTGTTTTTATAATAACGAGGAAGCTCGAGATCACAATGTTTTGGTCACCCATCCAAGGACTGACCATGGCGATGGTAGCTTTTTTTTCAATATCGAAAGCCAAAGCGACGAATCATTACGCCAGCGAGCTCCTAAGCTGACTTTTCGCCTGATACTCGTAAGTTTAGGTCCTCCCAGGGACTGTTTAGGTTTATACGTCCCACAGCACAGGCCTTCCTCATGGAGAAACACATAAGGAGTATGGGTCGTAACACCACCACGCTGGCCCAATGCGGGTTGGTTGATATGTTTAAGTTCCCATGTAATAGGGGGCGAACTTGCCGTGCGCCGGGCACAATGTAAAGCAAGCAATAATTACAATGAACTGTACTTAAGTTTTATTCACAATCAGTGGTACAGGCGGCGGGATCGATCCTACGCCCCTTACAAGCAGTAGCATCTTTCCCAACTCCGCTCTCGCTGCTCTTATTTATTCTCAGTGGACAGTTTTAAATGGTTATTACTACAAACTAGTAGTATGTGTCCCACAAGCGGCGTAACGAGCCAGAACACACTGAAAGCTCGCCGTCCGCTGAAACACACTATTTTACACAACTTTCTATGCAAGCTGATTGCTAGTTCCGAGTTCCGAGGTACCTAATTTGGTGCCACATGCGCGGGAAAACTGAGAACTTCATTTCCAAATAAACGCAGACAGAAATATCTCCCATTCTATTCATTTCCATTGGGATAAAGACACGATGTGTATGTTTTTATCTATTAAAACGAAAGTCAAAGAGTTTTATTTAACGCAATTATAATAATGGTCCATGCTGTTTTTTACACTCCTTGTTTGCTGTGTTTGTACCTAGAAGTAATCAATCATTAGTAAATACAACATAGATGTATGTAATGTTGTTTATTATTTTAAGATAATTTTAATTTGTTACTTTTGTGTCAATTTATTTGTGCACCCATAAAATCTCTTCCCAGCTCTCAATCGACAGGTTGTTTGGAATTGGAAGACATCGCTACCTAGCGTTAAGACTGCCGATTGTAATATTATTATCTAGTCTTAAGAGGCGGTTGTCAAAAAAGAAGCGATTCTTAATCTATTTTCTCAAGTTCATGTACAAAATATATTAAAATTATCAGAAACTTTTTTGAAGTATACGGTGTAGTAGGCGGGGCCATCTAAAAATTTTTTTTTGACAACCGTCTCTTAAGTTATTTATTGTAAATTCTTTTTAAATGGTGTTAAAAATAAAGAATTATATAAAAGAGTTATAATAAAGAGTTATATATCTATCTAAATACCCCCAAAATTTGAATTTGTTAGTCATATTTATGAATCGTTTTCCTTGTTCACCTTTTTTGCACCATCAATAAGATGCTTTATATGTTGCATTGTGAGCTAACGTCATATCAAACTGACAAACAAATGAACTGGTTAGATAAGCACTTATTGCGCGCATTGTGAGTCTAGTGAGTTTACATCACACCTCAAAAGATTTTTTCCATCATTAGGTTCATAACGGTCAGTTGGTTAGTCAGATAAATTGCATCTGGTATAACTATTGAAACATTTGCTTTGAACATGACAAACAGCAGCCGTTTATGCCTCGTAAATTACTTTCCATTCCACACACACGCCGTCATAACACAATACTGTGGCCAGCAGTGGACGCATAGGACTTCTCTCACCGTAACTGGCATTGCCGTCCCACGCAAAGCTGACACACAAAGCATCAATTTCCAGAAGCCTATACAGAAAAAGCTCATATAGAATATCAAGAAAATCCTTTTCTCATTATTTAAACCTTCATGATGTAACGTTCACACGCGCGATGGGAACCCGCTTGTGCAACGTTACTTAACCGCTCTCGGTTATGTCGCTGCGTTATTTCACGACAATCCCAATGTGAATCTAGCATCAGTTTTTGTTGCTGCGAATTGGGGCTTCACTTGCGTGTGTCTTATTAATTACAGTGTTACAGTTGGAAGTGTAATCGCATGAGGTGGAGTTCATGTTTAAATATACACGATATAATAATTGTTTAAACCGCAACATAAGGTGATATCATATAGACTTTTTAAGATATTAATGGCAAAATTTATTAGCTAAGGTACCTCTTGGACCAGTCCACATAACACTAACAAAACGACGGTTAATTCATGCTAGATCAATTCAGGAGATCACAAAATTTTTACACCCGTCCGAGGTTGCACGTTTTCAACATCGAAACACCAAAGACATCCAAACCACAGCACTGAGCCTCTCTTTGTTAACAACTATGATCCAGATACTATTCAACTGATGCAAAATGCCGTTTATTTCAGAAACTTTCAAACATCGCTTAACTCGAGCTTACACGCGAGCAATTCGAGTAGTACACAGTAATTAGGTTCAAACTCGTGGAATTACACCAAGTACAATCAGAAAGACAATCAGTCTGCCGTCGGTGTCTGCAGTCAGCATCAAAACTGGATTATCATTTAAGTACCTTGTCAAATAAATGTTCGAAGCAAATGATATAATGGGTCTAGAAAAATTTCGCAGTTCGAAAATATGACACAGTACTAAAGTGTTGAAGTACTTTTGAAGCTGACTGTACCAGTCACTGCATAGGACAGACAAATCATTTAGAAAAGCTATGCTCGTAGTAATAGTAAGTGTCAGAAATCAGATACGTTTTTATTTGTTAACTTTTTTTAGTAATTTCAGTACACAATACAAAAATCAATTCGATTACATCTACAGTAAAAAGGAAAGAAAGAAATACACAATTATTTCACCGCGCAGCGAACGCCTAGCCAATTTTTTACTTAAGTTACAGTTAAACCACAACTAATTTAGGAAATCTAAAAACAACGTTTTAAAAAACCTTTCTCCCAAAGGGAGGTAGAGATTATTCTTCTTTCCACAAATATACAATAACTTAAAATTGGCTATAAAATAAACAAGTTTACATAAAGGGGGGCTCGGTAGTGGGGATTGGGGGACGGGGGGTACCGCTGCGAGTACCGTTGCCGACCCACTGCGCGAGGAATGCGCGCAGACCAGAAACTGACTCACGAACCAACGCCGACGTTGGATACTGAGATGCAAGATTGGCACTGTTAATGTAGAGCTATTACCACATGAATAATAAAATATATTCATAAACGACTCCACCTCAAGTCAAGATGTATGAAATTAGTAATGAGAGTAGAGGAAACGAAAGAAGTGTGGTGGCCCCTCTTCACATTCGGCGAATGTCGGAACGTGTAGGGCTATTCGTCTACACTCGTTACCGCTTTGTAACGTAACGTAAAAATACACGAAGTAAGCCAAATTAATATTAATATTTTTTATATAACTAAGTGTAGTATTAGATATATAAAATAAGTGTTTAAAACTAAAGACGAGAGCTACTGCCGACAAACTGTATCGCAGTTTGGCAGAAGGTAAACTATTATCTTTGTATTTTTTATGACAAATAAATAAATAAAAAATGTAGACGAATAGAACATTCGCCGAATGTGAAGAGAAGCCAAATATAAACGTAGCAAGTAGAGATTTGTAATCTCTACCTACCCCATCGGAAAATGGCGTGTTTATATATATGTACGTGTGTGAAGCTCGGTAGCGTAGTGGTCAGGCCATGGATGGGTGACGAAAACTTTGTGATCACGAGCTCCTCCGTGCTTCGGAAGGCATGTTAAGTCGTGGTCGCGGTCGCTATAGCGACTGTTTCTACCCACCAACCCGCATTGAGCCAGCGTGGTGGTGGTACGACCCATACTCCTCATGTGTTTCTCCATGAGGAAGGCCTGTGCCTGTGCTGAGGACGTATATTATGTAGTATACATATCAACACGTATCCTCGTAGGACTAGTCTAAGAAACTCCTTTCTTCTAACTGACGAGTTCAGACGGCGAACAGTTGTCCTCTGTTACTAGAGCGTAGCATTTACGGGTCGAGTCTTAAAACTACCGGAGCATTATACTGTTTCTGTTTTGCGATCTTTCTGCTCTCTTTCCGCGGATGTAAGAACTTAAATGCTTTCTTCTCATATTTAGTTTTGTTCGACGAGTATTAAGTTTATTTAGTTTTATAATTGTTGTTGTAAAATTATTTTTTTTTTTGTAAAATTCTCACATGTAGGGAAGGCATAGGGAACGAAGCCCATACAGCCAAGTCTTCAGTATTTTATTTCATCAATAGTTTGCATTACACTAGCATTTCAATGCATCTTGGGAGAGATTGACGTCAAACAATCGATGGCAGACACTGCGGTGCTACTTGGATGAGGTGGATTACCACGATAAAAAACTCATCACTTTTCACACCACTTGACGCTTATTTCGATAATCCTCCACATTGCACATCATCACAGACACTTATTACACAAAACAACACTGATTTAACGTAACAATATCCACTCCGAAACAATATTACAATCATCGAAATAAAAATCACGTCCGCCATAGTTGAATGCCGCCAAAAACCCCCTTTTTTTTAGTTTTATAATTGTTGTTGTAAAATTCTCTTTTTTTTATATTCAGTTTTACGGCTCTGGTTGCAGGACCTTTTGAGCCACACGTTAACAGTAGAATACTTTTCTTCAGTAGTTTGCATTGAAATGCTAGTGTAATGCATTTCAATGCATCTTGGGAGAGTTTGGCGTCAAACGATCGATGGTAGACACTGTGGTGTTACTTCGATGAGGTGGATTACCACGATAAAAATCTCATCGTTTTTCACACCACTTGACGATTATTTCAATTGCTCTTCATTATTGACACTTATGACACAAAACTACACTGATTTTACGCAACAAGATCCACTCCAAAACAATATATCAATCACTGAAATAAAAATCACGTCCACCATAGTTGAATGGAGCCAAGTTCCCCTTAATTTTATATTTTATCTAATGGAGTAATTACCCATATTTTGCTAATAGTACCTATGTAACAAGGAGCGAGCCTAACACAATAAACGGGCACAGTGTGTATCAAGAAATATTCAAAGGGGAATGAAACTTAAGTTCATACAAACTCAAACAGATGAGGATTGAACCAAAACGCTCTCCACGAGTTCCGTTTTTCCTACTTCTTCACAATAACCGAACTAAGGTATCTCGTACCACCTACATTATATAGATAGATATGTATGTATGTATATGATCCGTTACAACGCGCGCGCCCGAGCGCGGCATTCCGCAAAGGCGACTAGGTGAAGGTCGCGCCACACCGCGCCGGCGCTCACTGCTGCCACCGCTTTTGTCTCAACGCGACCTCATCCAGATAATTTGAAAAAGCAAATATTGCATAAATAATAATATGCATCATCATCTCGCCTACATCCCCGAAGAAGTAGGTAAGCTTTAGGTCCCCAAATTTGGCTTATATTTAGGTCATGTAACAAGAGTGACCTTGTTTCATACAACAAGTACCGTCACGAGCATAAACATGTTAACACTTTTGACAGTATTGACTACTATTGCAATTGAATAAAGACGTTAAGTGTTCAAAAGTGTATACATTTTCATGCTGGTGACTGTACAGTGTAAGGTGTAAGGCAAGCGATGTTTAGAATACTCTGAACATAAGATTTCTTTGAACTCAATTATACAGGCGTGGATTGAACCGATCATCTCTTGCACATGAATTAATGTTTTTCCTGCTAAATTATCGATGCCTATAATAACACCCTCCAAAATACAATAACTCAAATTCCCTCAAAAGAGTTCATAAGACATAAAAACAAAATGGGCATAAAACTCAATTCGATATTACAATAAAATAATTTGATGGGGCAACGTGTGAGGCCGGCCCATCGCCGCGCTTCGCGTTCATACGGCACCAACATTAACAGTTGAGCATCGACTTTACTTACACTTAATTTTTTACTACTTACGGTTATTTGAATTCATTCGTTTGTACCGTTACAATTTTATCAAATGAAAGAAAGGAGAAAGACAGAAAAATCTGTATTTCGTAGCATAACACAGCTATGAGCAATTAAGCTTAACCTTATTACAATGTAAGTAATGTTACTCCTTCGCAGTAGTTCATTTCGTCCTAAGTGGCGTTTGATATTTCGCTAATATGATTTAATTTCGATTATGAATCTAGAGACTGCTGGCCACGAGCCATCCCACTAGGAGAAACCTACATGTTTTTGGTTTTTGGAGTTTTTGGTCACTCATCCAAGGACTAAACATGGCGTAAGCAGCTTGGTTTTCAAAATCGAAAGTCAATGAGTTCGAACTTCGCCAATAAGCTCCTTTCTAAGCAATGCATGAGGCATGCATGCATTCTAAGCATGCTTTTAACGGAGATGTCGCAAATGCATGTTCTGCACGCGTCAGAATGGCTGCAATAACTAAAAAATGCCTCGTTGTGAGATATTTGGCGGAGGCACATCGGCGGCATCGGTATTTTTCAATCAGTTTGGATCTCGTTTCAAAATTACGGCTGTGACGTCACAGTAGATGTTAAAAAGTTGACACATATCTATGTAAATGTATATCTGTGTTCAAACCATATTGCTGGATAAAAATAAAACAGTTTCTGAAGAGAGCGGAACATACAAGTTAATGTGTCAACTACGCAGTCAACACGCGGCTGACAGGCGCAAAGTTACTAACTATTTAAATGTTTTCATCGCTACGCTGCGAGGCTGGTCGGCGACGTAACATTAATGTTACAGTTAGACATTTATGCCAGTTAAAACCACTTCTGGCCAGGTACTGCAGGGATATTTATTGTGTGGTGAATATTGGCGCCGGCCTGCCTTGCAAAAGGACGAATTTTTGTTTATATAAAAGGAACAAATGCTAATAGTGAAATATGTCGCCACAATACCTATAACCAATTCAGATAGAATTTATCGCTAAAGTATTGAAGGTATTGTTATACCTTAGATGGGTGGCTAAATTGTGGTCTTGAATTCCTTTACTTAACAGTCATAATCCCGATTGGTATTCGCATCTACCCTTCATCAACATTGTGGCGGGCAGGCTTATATTCCTCACTTGTTTCACACGTCATTTAGGATCACCTGCGCCCAGCAGTGAAACATAAGACTAAGTTCATGTTTATATCCTTTCAAATTAATACCGAAAGCTTTCACACGACTCGCCCATTATTTACATGAACAGATTACGAAAACATAAGCATAATTTCACGACATCAAAAAATATTTAAATAATGTTTTTGGAAACATGACCGACCATCCATTTCGGGGGTTTTGGGCGGAAGCGGGCGATCGGCGCCGGAAGGCCGATACCGCAACCCTCGGGGTCGATATTAAAAAGAAATATTTCTTCTAAATGCGCAAGTTGAATTGAAATCTAAAAATAAACATTTGCATGATGTTAATGTTACTTCAAATACTGTGTGGAAGGTAAGAAAGACAGTTATTTGTCCTTTTGCCTTTTAAACTTTATTCTTTGAACGTCCATACGCATTGTACCACGTTTTTAATGGTTTTCAAATAAATAAGGGTTTCGAAATTATGACTTAAGCTTTCATACGTGTCCTATCATAAAGGTCCACTAAAAATATCCTTCAAGAAATTTTGTATTTTGTGCTGCGCTAGCTACACCTGGACTCCGCTCGTACTTGTCATTTACTCGTATCTGTCTTTTTCTACTTGTATACCTTAGGTGATACCTTATATCTGTGGTCAACATCTTAGATACTTTTTATTCCGGACCATAGTAACCGCGGATGAAGTCGCGGGAAACAGCTAGTTAGAATATAAGCAATGATCACACACTCATAAACACAACACAGTATGCGCCACATATATGAGAATGATTCTTCTAAGATTATAATTCCAATATTCATCTGTTACTCTTGTGTCTTTCACATTCTAGGTCCATCGAAATCCATAGGTACAGTCACATCCAAATGTATGTATACACTTTTGATAGTAAACGTCTCTTATTAAAAGACCGTCACCAGTCAAATGTGTCTTCGTATTTTTTAACGTGGCTGTACTTCTCCACCATAAACAAAACAGCGATCCTTTGAAATGTAAGACCTTTTAAATCAAAACAGGTGTTTAACTCCAAAGTAGTTTAGCTGAAGGCAAGTTTGCCTGCTACACAAGCCATCGCCTCTGAGTTTAATCCGTTAAGTGTGGTTCCGCCCGCACATGAACGAAACATTTTCGCTCGTGCTTTTCTATTTTAACTTAAACCGTCTATACCAGACATATTTAAGCCGTGCTCTGTATTAAGATGTTAATAGCTTTATAAGTATTACTAAATTAAAGATTCTACTAAAAGGTCTAAAAAGAGTAGATGCGTTAAAATGTCAAAAACCACTTTATATATTTCGTGAAAAAGAAGGACGCATACACGAATCTAATGTGAAAAGAACGGGTAAAAATCTGGGTTTTCATCCTCCCTTTTGCAAGAAGCTTAGGAAGAGACTCCTGAGGTCGTCCTTTTGCCTAAGCTATCGTCGTATATCGCTTGCAACTACACGAGATAGTAACATCAGTTTTTCTGCTAGCGCCTCCGGCCACACGTGAGCGCTTGTATATCAAATTTTACTGCGGCGGGCGGTCCGGCGTTGCTCTGAAACGTCCTTTATAATAAGCTTGATTATTATAAGATACAGCGATTGAATTGTGGGAAAAACAGTACTTGCCTTTCAAGAGACTCCCGGCTTCAATTCCTGCCTGAACCACTAACATATAGAAAAACATCAGATAGTTTCTTTTGATTTTCGCTTGCGCTTTCACCTGTTACATAAAAGAATCGAAACATTTCAATAGAAATGAGGGGAAATATTTCAAGAAACGATTAGTAAGACATAGGCTTTCCCTTCTTTAATATAAAAAGTTTGACTTGACTACGCTATCAGATAAAGTTAAACCAAACTACGGCGCAAAATTTCTCAATTGCTACGGCTATTGATTCTACCATTAATAAGTTAAACTTTGTGCCGTTTGGAAAATACTGCGACCCTATCCTCCAGCTATTATCGGTGTACAAAAGATCGCATCGCATGCTCTGTCCCATCGAATACAATATTGACGACATTATTTCATAGCAAGCATGCCGGCTCCTTTATTTCATAACTGTGATGTGTTACATACATACATACATAAGTCACGCCTTTTTCCCACAGGGGTAGGCAGAGATTACATCCTTCCACTTGCTACGATCCTTGCATATTTCTTTCGCTTTATCAACTCTCATTACAGTCCTCATGCATGCTCGGCGATTTCGGGTACTTTTGACCTGGTCCTTCTCTAGAACGTCTTTAATTTGATCGAGAAACGTTCGCCTAGGTCTGCCTTCGTTAGTTTGAGTAAATTGACGCTTCAATATGAGTGTACCTGTATGTAAATTAAGCATAGTGAACCCACAAAGTAAAAATTTACTTGAATTTAACTATCGTGTAAAATATGTTAATACATAAGTCTACTGAAAATAAAATAATCGCAATAACAGTTTCAACATTATTATTAAAAATACAGACAAAACTTAGACAAATTGAGACTATATAATTCCATTTCATGTTGACTGTATTAAGCATCATTATTTTTCGAGATAGACGGTGTTTATGTAGGTCTTTATCTAATTGGCCGTATTTAGTACAATAAGATTTTCAGAGCCGTTACATTTTTAATCGTTCTGTAATAGTGTTAAGACATTACCGTCCACTTTTTGCCGTCAGTAACAGAGCAACTAACAGTCATCTCGTCACGCCGATCGTGATCTAGACCGGCGTGACCAATGCTTATTACCAAAAAACTTAGGTATCACTGTTACTCAATGTTCCGTTCAAATGCGAATCTAACGGAGTTATAAAAATTAAGTCTTTTATTTTATTTATCTGTTTTATTTTGCTATTTTATTTGTGATCAGTACAACTTTTTTCCTCTCTTGCCATGTCAACCCTCACAAGCATAAGAAGTTTCACTGCTTGCCTCATCCTTAATTTTTTTTAATGAAAGGAGAGACTATGTATGAACTTTAGTTCTACGGACAAATATGAAAACCACAAGGTCATTAGAACCTTGCGGTAAGATTACAAAATATGGAATAATAACAGTGAATCCCCAGGTCATCGCTTTGTGAATTTGTTTTGTGAATTAACTGCTTTGCAGACATTACACAGTTGCAATGAGCCAGAGCGGAGTGTTAAGGTTGAGTCAGTTTATGTGAATGTTGTGTGATGCGCAAGCTATATTGGTCCTAAAGGTGAGCATGGAGTTTTGTCGCTTTCTGTACAAACACAAAAGGAAGTATACTATGTCCAACATGCGACTCGTCAAGGTCACCGGGTCGCTACCGAGTGTCCCCACTTTGCGGCCGGCGCAGCCGCCGAATCGGCGCATAATAATAACTCTTATCACATCCACTACTGTCTGCTCACATAATTACATGCTCAGAGCCGTGACTTCGGCGTTCATACGTTCCACCCTGATTAGGACATTAAATGTATAATTGTTGTATGGGTGCTCAGATGGCATCGACTAAATGAGTTCTTTGGAATTGAGTCGTTACTGCATGACCACCTAATTTTTTAAAGAGCTCGACAGAGATTGGCCCTGTTCAAAATCAAGAGACACGGCCATGTTAACTGGCTAAGAGACAATTTTCTCTCCTAATGCAGCAGGGGAGCGGTTGCCGAGTTTGGAAAACGGCATTACTCGTTCAGTAGTCGCGGCTTCGATCCCAAATCCCAACGCCTGTACACTGTGTTTGAAAAAAACTTAAGCACTTCTCACACTGTGCCTGGTGCATGGCTAACATATCTGGCGAAACGTCGGCATCAGTGTTACGAGTAACACCTCTGTCTACCCCTTCGTGGAAGGAGGCGTGTTGATATGTTATGTTATGATGATAAGTGTGAGACAGAATAACATTCTGAACATCATGACACCATGATCTCCATCCATCATATCTCAGTATGAAATCCATGTAATACTCGGAGTCGTAAGTTAATATTTAAACTTAGTGGTAAAGGCGGGTATTGATCCGGCGTCATCTGAATGAGTAAAGCCGATTTTCTAACTCGCCCAGTGCTGCTTATGAACTATAGTACTCAAGTGTAATTTGTTCATTGACATTTTGTTTATAAATAGTAACAATTTATAGTAAGTAGCAACTTTTAAAAGGCACCAAGTCTACAATTGGCCAGTCACGATGGAAAGCTCAAGAGACAGCAGGCTACATGCGACGTGTATTATATTGGCCACAACTTGTATAAATTATGTTCATTTCTTAGTAATTGTAACGGTGTTTACGGTGACGTTTCTCTAAACACTGCTAGAAATAGCCTCGCAGACTTTAAAGAAAGAGTTAGGCTTTACTAGAACTTTCTTTAAATTTCTATAGTTGCTGCGTTAAAACTGTAATTTTGTTAAGTGAATAATAAAAGACCGAAACGTCTTTAAATACCTACCGATAAACATGTTGAGTAGAACATTTCATGTGATATAGTTAGTATGTATATTTCTCCTTAGTAACTGAGGCAAGTTAAGGTAAACGCTGTTACGGCGGTAGTCAAAAATCTGCAGGTATTACCGAGGTAAGTAATTATATTGCACTTTTATGCAATTACAGGCATGTTATCTTTCAACCTTAGTCCCTATACATCAGACACAATATAAACGAGAGATTATGATAAAAGTTAGTTTATAGTTTTGTTAAAACTAGTGACACAAGCGGATATGAAACTAGCTACCACTTGAACGATTGGCCAAGTTGAACCTTATCTTTTATCTTTCCTTACATTTTTCTTAATGACTATTACTCATGTTCTCATAGGCGAGTTTCGCCTTTTCCTGTTGTAGTAGCAAGTCGTGAGTTGTGCATATATTACAGTTCACCACTTGCTTCGTCCCTAATGGCTTGCATTCTTTGCTTCCGCTACTCTAATTAAAAACTTCGAACATATCCAGTGGTATCTTCACCTTTACAGACGCAGATGTACATAATATTCAGGTGAAGAAGAATAGTAGCCACGTTTACCCTGGACAGTGTACATAAAACTAATGCGTTTGTCATATATACACAGCTAATTGTTTGTTTTGTGCCACCGGGACAGGTTCACCTAATTGCAGCCCGCATGCTAATAATAACAAAGCAAACTAATTTGAAGCGACAACGAATCAAAGCTCTTATTTATCTATAACAAAGATGTGAGTAAGATTTATTTCTCTATTAACAACTATTAAATTCTCTAGCATATACAAAAATAGAATAACAGAAATTAATTAATAAAAACAATTTTATTGTGTTCTACAAGAATTAAATTGTGTGCGCTGCTGATGGTACCAAATGGAAAATATGAACAAATGAACAAATATGGAAACTAATGGTCTTTAAAATAGCACAGTGTAAAATACGTTGTGGAAACGAAGTTGCAAATTTTAGAAATTTCCAATTGTTAACGTAAATAGATAATATAAAGTTAGTTCACATATAAAAACCGCTTCATATTGAATTAATGTGGCTCTTTTGTGACTTTCAATAGTGTTCAATTGCAGAAATTGAATTCCAATCCATTGAAATATGATTAGAGAGTAGGGCAAGTGTTCGCAAACCCATCAATTTGATATTAAGAATGGTCATTAAAATGTCTAAGGAGTACTGATCGCGATCATGCCACAAGTGCCTTCAACAAACATCGTCCCATCCGGTTAATTGACTTCAAGAATGCTAATCAATCAGCGGAGACAGCCGGAGAGGTAACATCAATCACACAAATCTCTCCGCACAATGGGAGCTGCCAATCAATATCAGACTTAAGTTTGTTCGCCCTCATTATTTTCGTTGCGTAAGTTTTTAAAACGCGCTTTACACACGACATAAGTTGATTAGATTGTAAGGGACGTTTCATAGGTAGGCTGGCCGCCACTGCTATTTTCAACGCTATTTTCGCCATGGTCGGCCCCTGGCTGCGTGACCAAAACTTTGTGGTCTCGAGTTCCATCTTCGGAAGGCATGTTAACCAGTCAGCCCGGTCGCAATTGCAACATATTTATCGACTAATCCGCATCGTGCCAGCAGCGTGGTGTACCTATTACCTCGTGTATTTCTCAGTATAACGCATATGCGCGACATAGATTGATCTCTCAAATTCACCGAGGTGTACCACAGGGTGTATGAAGGTTTACAAATCGTACACTGCGAATAATGAATGAAATCAGTTTGCGATCTGGTTACGGAGAAAGTCTCATGGACGCTTCAATTATGTGTCAGTACATTGTACAATCGGCCGGTTGTCACGCGAGATACTTTCGTTTATGATGTAAAGACTGTCATACAGATTACAGTTTGATTAGTTTAATCAGTACGAGGAAGAGAATGAGCGGTGATAAATCGAATGACAGAAGATGATAGACGAAGCCAGCGTGTTTCTTTATCCCCGAAAGGGTAGGCAGAGATGTTAACATCCATTATTTTAGCCTGATCTTTAATGATACTTAGGATAGGATAATAGGATTCAAAGAAATAAGTATCAATAAATATTTAACTAGGTTTTGTCCGCGACTTCGCCCGCTCGGACAATATATATAGCTTTCCTCAATTAATGGTTGATCCTCAATTAATAATTGATGTTATCCTACGACTATACAATATTTACAAAGACTATATTGTTGCATATCGCAATATAATTGAATGTGCTAAACGACCAGTATAAAAGCAGCTCTCCTACATGCTCTAGACTTTAGCTCTCCAGTGCACTCTAAGTTGAAATTCTTTATAGTTATATCATACACATCAGTGTGAATGTTTATGTTGTATATGTTTAGGATGCCCAAATTATATTGCGAGCAGTTGTGATGTAAACATAGAAGTTTCCAACATAACTTAAGAGAATTTTACTCGTATTACAATACATTATTACTTCTTAAGTTGTGCGAATATTGGCATATCTCAAACTAAATCATCTTTACTCTAGTCATTCCAACACGACATAGCCCCGAGGTGGGAGGCAGAAAGTTGGCCCACGCACATTTCGTCTGATATAATTAGGTTCTTAAGAAGCAGCCTAGCGAGCCTGTTGGCACAGGGCCCTATGATTACTAGCTATAATTTGGTAATATGTAATCAGGATAACCTTCATACTCAAAAGCTCATAGCTGTATGTTTTATTTTTACTCAATAAAGAACTTTTCTCTTTCTTTCAAACTGGTACAAGCGTATATTCAGCCCCGACTCAATGTATTTTCTTTCTTTATGTCTAGTTTTCCAATTCGGATAACGCGGATAACAAAGACCCTTGGGTTTATTTATTTTTTACTTCTAAGACTTTAATGTCGTTTTGGTTTATGACATTTAAAAAAAACAACAATAATGATGTATAGTATAGGGAGGATAGAAACTTGCTGAGTTTCTTGCCCGTTCTTCTCAGAACAAGGCCTCCTGGTAGTTTTGTGAACGGATGGCGTAGTTTATCACGAAATTTTGTAAAATGCTTTTTACGTTCATAAGCACGTGCCAAGGAGCATCTAAATTGAATGAACGATATTGAGTTTTGAATTTATGATACTAAAAGTAATCGTCTTTATAGTGCGCATGATACCAAAATAAGCAGTCCAACTACATTAAAGAGATCCCCGGCCTGCGCAAGCGCACGTGCGATCACTTGCTACACTTTCACCTTTTACTTGCAGACGAGATAACTGCCAGAATAATGATTCTTAAACACGTCACTGTGTTTAAATCATCGGTATTTGTTCTGAACTTTCATTTGTTCACCGCCCAAGATTCTCAAGCGAAACCGTCAATTTCATTATTATTAGCGAGATTAGCGAATAATTAAAAATATTATATTGTTCTTATTACGTTGAAGTGTCACCTCAATTGAAGTAAAGTTTAGTTTCCATATAATTTTTGTTTGAATAACTAGTGATTCATGCCATACGTAAAAACTGTCGACAAAATTACAATAGTTATATTATTTTGTCTGAAAAACTAATAAATAATAATATAATTAATTCTGAGCATAACTATTAATTAAAAATTATTTCTGTGCACAAGTAAAGTACTAAGCGGTATATTTCTTTATCCACTACTAAGTGTAATTTTTCGATGCAGGAAAGAATTGAAGAGCAATTTTTTTATTAATTATAAATGGAAAGAAATTGATTATTATAACTAATTCAAATATTTTCGTTTCCTATTTTATTTATGCAATAGATATTATCGCAATCAATTCCAATATTTTTATTAAAATCGACTCACCAACGAAGAAGAGCAGCGCAATCGCCGCTAAAGACCGCATGATCGTAGCACCAACACTAGCACACGTGCGCACGCGACGCGAGCTGGCGCGAGACTGGCCGCGCGCGACGCCCGCTCCGCTATACCTGCGCGCGCGCCGCTTGTGCAACCGTTGCAGCCCACATGTTTACATTATACTCTTGATCAATACTCATCTAATCAAACTTTTTTTGATATTACTCTCAAGGTAACGTATTAAAAGGTTTATTGCCATTTTGGGCCTTCGAAGACATGGTTTAGATTCAGTCAGTTCTTAATGCCGGTAGAGCAAAGTGTTAATAGAATATACATATGCAAATATCTCTATTCCCGAAGGGGTAGGCAGAGGTGTGAGTTAACATTCACTTTTTGCCTAATATGTTAAACTCCACATGAAAGATGGTGAGCCTGTAAGTTTCCATACACCGGGCAGTGTGAGGAGAGCGATATTGACAACCAACTGGACAAACTGGAAAGGTACTTTACCTTCAAACTGAGCGGCCGGCGCACGCGGTCGGGACCCTTTCGGCGACCTCTGGCACATATGTCCATACAATATGAATATATGGTTATCTGCGATCAAAGATAATTAAATACATAAATGGTCAAACTACCCTGAAGCTCTGCCTGAAGGGCTGATAATGAGGTAGGTAAAGTGTTGTTAAAACTCTATATGACGTGAGCCTGGGATGCTGGATACTGGACACACAGCTATACAGCCTTTACCCTAACTTAGTGGGACGTGGATTGAACGACCCTTTTTTGACGAGGAGGAATCCATATACTGACCGTACCTACCGCTGGCTAGACATCAGGCGTGTGTGGGACTCACCAAAAACGCCGGAGCTACTAAAACTCCCCGATATAACCATTCGAGCCCTACTGCGAGAACGGCCCTGGTTCTGCCGAAGCAATTCTCCACACCGGTCCCAGGGCATATACGGAAAACCCCCAGACGTGGCAGCTAGTCAAATGCGTATGTGAAACCGGCGACCGACCCTGGTAGAGCCATATTTTCCTCTTAGCTACCGCCGCCGCATTTCCTGAAGATAGCTTAATTTTAATGGACATCAATCACATTAACACAAGTGCGTGTCAAAAATATCAATTGATGCCCACGTGAAAGTGTATCTTAATTACAGAGAAGTGAAAACAATAAACGAACGATAAAATATCGAAATTGATCAACTCATCCGTGCCGCTCTCCATCAGAACAATTCGGATACAACGCCCAAAATTAAGTGGAACGATCAAAACTGTTTGAGAAGTTTTTTATTAGTTAACTCAATAAATAATAATATACAGCTTACATTAATTCTCGACGCAAGGTAAATTGTTTCGCAAATAACCGATTTTGCAAAGTTTATTTTAGCTGCGATTTATTCAAAACGCGACTGTAGTATCACTCTGATTTGGACAAATCTTGTATACTTTTCGACAGACGGTGTCAAGAACCAGACACTTAGGGACGGTATACTTTATGTGAGTCGCGAGTCAATACACTCGATAGCTTGTCACTACACCGAACAAGCTTTGTTAGCTACCTCCGCCGAATGTTTCGAACTCTGAGCAACGTATCAGTGTTATATTACGATGGGCTGGCGGTAGCTCTGTAACTTTTAGTAATAAAAATACAGCAGTATCAAAATACCATGAGTACCTATATTAAATTGTAGTTCGAATTTCGTTTGCAAGTTACGTTTCATTATCAAAACTCTACAACAAACTTACCGTATGTCATGTTAATAAACAAACGGTCTTTCAAGAAGATCATAGGCTCTAGGCCTTAATTATGAAGAAGTAGAAAATTTAATAGCTGGAAAATGTTAAATTTGTTTACACACACACACACACACACACACACACACACACACACACATACACACACACACACACACACAAACACACGCACACACACACACGCACGCACACACACACACACAGTACACGCACTCACCACACACTATTCAATTATTTGTTATTTGTTATAAGTAGTAGAAGTTCATATTTATGAAAATATCTTTGTGATAATAGATTGATATAATACATACATATATAAAATATAATAGTAAGATAAATAAAATAAAATTTGTAACATATATATATATAATTATTGTGTAATGCTATGCGAGAGCGGCCTCTCCTGGCACAAGTGTTTGAACACTTAAAAGGAGAATCCAAGCTCGGTTATTGTTAAAACGTTTATTATTTATTACAATAAAATATTTTTCATTTTTTTCATTTTTCATTTTTCTATCGTAGCATCTCATCAATCAATAATATGTTATAAAAACGTTAGAAAATTCTAATAGAGTGTCTATGTAAGAGTTTTTGAATGTCAATATTTTAAGTAGCACCCCCAAGTGAATCTGCGAATCAGTTTTATAGCGTTTCAGATAACTTTTTCATTGCCCGTCTGCGTCAAAACCATTTTAAGGATTCAGAGTTGTAGCAAGAAGATGAAGCCAGTAAATTCTACAAGGATTAAGCCAGCCAACCTACAAATATCGTTATCCCATTTTGTCTAAATTACAACATATACATAGTCCGCACAGCACGATAAAAACCATAAAAACATTCTGCATACTTTATAATTTCGTTTACAGTACACGGGAAAATTAAATGAAAACCGCTGTGATTGAACGCCAATAACACATACAAACCAATGCATTGGGAGTCGGGTCACGATCTGCCTAAACACCAGGCAGCATCCGGATGACGTGCAATCACCCAGGCATTGTCTCCGGATCCGGGTGACCTGATTATGCTGCATGTTGCATTGTGTGATCTGAGCAAAACTTAATAAGCTCAAATTATAGATAATACTTTACTGTTAAGTCATATATGCAAAAGACTTTTTTATGGAATAGGGAGCAAACAGGCAGACAGCATCACCTGATGGATGGAGTGATTACCGCCGCCCATGGACACCCCGGTCCGGAAAAACTGCCGCCGACAATTCGTTCCACAATTTCAATGTACGAGACAGAAAGACCACCCATCTAAATGATGGGGGTGGATGATTTGCCGCGTGGAACGATAGTGGTAGCAGGGATCAATCCGAATAATTCTTCCGAGGACTCCTTATAGTAGGTAAATATCTCATTTACCTAGAGAATAGAGAGCGAGGCTATGGAAACTTATAGCTGGATGCTACAATCAACGGTGCTGTAGCTGATACTAGGTACATACTCCACAATGGAAGAAAGAAGCAAGAAAGAAAAGCGGCTACTCCACAATACAACCACCCACTTTACCCATTCGAAGAGCGAGCTCTAATACATTGAAGTACTTTTTCCAAATTTTCATTGTATTCGCCATAATCCGGAGCGTGTGGGAGGCGCATTGTCTGCGGCTGCTAAAACCTGCAAGGCCAGAGAAATACTTTCATGACAATAATTACGGCGCAACAATGAACACTCCACGGCGAGGGCGTAAGAAACTGACAGAAAAACGGCCAGAGCCGTCTCTGGAAATGGCTTTATGTTACGAAATATATTTAAGCTTATCGTTTGAATAAAAAATACTTTTCCAGCGACCCATACTTGCACGGGTGCTATGTTTTATCTGTGTAAAATTAGGTTACAATTCTTGTTGCATCAAATTAAACATTAACACTGTCCATTGTTGCTTTTTCAAGGAATCCGAGTCCAGTCGTTTTTTCTGTTCCGTGTCCGAATCAATCGTGTCCTGCACCAACCACCCTTGCTTGTCGTCCTAGTCCTACCTACTGCCTCCTCGCCAAACTTTTAAAGAAACTGGGTTCGGGAGATGGAGGGAATACAAGAATATTTACATCTATTAATTAGCCCTAGTCTAATAAGATAATTACTGCATGAATTTCGCGCTTGTATAACACTTGTTTTCATTGTTATAATGATGACAACATATCAAATAATATATTCTTCCAACCTATTAGGCACTCGGACCTTTCCTTTTCCATAAGTAGTTAGGTATTTTACGATTTACTCGTTTCGCAATTCGGTCGTTTCGGCGATGTCGCCAGCACGTTCTGGGCTCTGAAGTATAAGATTTAAAGATAATAATTATTTAGCTGCATGGCTTTATATTTTGTTGCATCTAGTACTTAGTATCATCTTTTGCGTTTTATGACCTTTAAAAACTTTCTCATGTATTTTTAAATGAAAAACGCACATGCATTTCTTTCTAACACTATCTGTTAAAAAGTCTAGAAATAAACGGATTTAATGAAAAAATCGACTCCAAAAATAATCCAAAACAAATAGCACAAAATAAAATAATCTCTTTCTTCGTAAATAAGTATATTTGCTGTTGGTACAATTAATTATAAAATACCGATAGATGACTGCATGAATTGGCTTGGCTTGTTAAATCAAATTATATTTACTTTTTTTTAAATATAAACGTAGGTATAGGTTATATAGGTATAGGTAATTTCTTTCCTTGTAATCGTAAGTATAATTTTTTTTTATTAATTGGCTGGGCACCGACTTTATGTATTGTTAAATTTGAATATATATTTTTCTTTTTTATAATTAATTGTTCTAACAGCAAAGTAACGAATTTACGAATTACCTTCCAAATGTTTTGGTCACCCATCCCAGGACTGGCCATGGCGAAAGTAGCTTTGTTTTCGATATCGAAAGCCAAAGCGAACCACTATTCCATCGAGGTAGTTTTACGGTTATGCTCTTCTCCGGTGTAGTGGGCAGAGGCCTTTAATTAGTAAATTACTACCTGCAAATCCCATAAGATGGCACTCGCTTTTATGTTACATGTCACGGTAGTGTCCATCCTGCCAATCAGTTTACGTAAAGGTGGCAAGCAGTGCGGTAGTCGCACTGTATTACATAACCGCGGAACCACGCAAGAGGAAAATGAACCTACCCAGTCATTTGCCTGAAATTATTAAATCAGACGCAGACAGACCAAACCAAGTTTGTTTATGACTATCCTTTTCTGTACTAGCCTCGAAGTGCGAGTGGAAGTTATTATATTTTTTAGTAACATTTTTTTTTCTTTAAATGTAAAGTTATGAATAAAACATTAGATCCTTATTAAGGACAGCAATTTTACACAGCAATTGCGCATTTTAAATATTTAAAATTAAACTTAAAAAATTAATTGTTGTTGAATTTTTAATGTCAATACATAAGTAGCAAATTTTTCAGAAAACGTAAAATTAATACTACAGAATAATAATATCATCCATTAAAAATCTAAAGTAAAACTAATCCTGCTAAGAATGTACAAAATCCAAAGACAGTTCTCCGCCTGTTTATAAAAATAAATAAACATGACACCATTCCATTAATTTCCCAAACCCTCCAAGTTCGAATTTCAAAAATCAAAAATGGCCGCCAGTTATTTCAAGAAACAAACTACCTACATAGGTGCTTAAGACGTATTCTCTCTGTGCATAGGTGGAATCTATTGAGTTCGTTAGTTCTTATCAATCCTTCCTATCCAGGTGAGTGTTTGTGCTTTCCTTACTTCGAGACCAAACATACAAACATAGAGCAATGCAACAGCTTCTTCAACCATCTGTTATAGTGTATTGCCTCAAAAGAGGGTATTTTTCAATTAAATAAAAAAATACGTTACTAAGTCACTTTCACGCCAGTAGATGTATTAAAAGGGAAGTAATTAATTGGGCTGCCATTTAATTATTTGGTCAGCAACAAAAAGGTCAGCCGAAAAATGATTTAGCCAGCAAACAAATATTTTGTCAGCAATATAAATATTCAGGCGTCAAAATAATTATTAGGGCAACTAAATAACGATTAGGTCAGCAGAAATAATTATTTGGGCAGCAATATAAATGTTGCAAAAATTGTATAAAATCTAGGCAAAGGATCCATGAAGGATAAAGGAAGGAGGAAAATTCCTAGGTAATGTATTCTGATCTCTGATAGATGTAACGTTAAGGTAATTTTTTTATGATCTTTAAAAACAATATTTGTGTCATCAAAACATATATTAAACAAATTCGCAGCAGAGAAAACATTTATGTTGCTGCCCAATTAGTTTTTGTCTGACGAATTTAAAAATATTTGCTGACCATAGGTTGCTGACCAATTTAGAAATACGTGCTGGTTATTTTAGCTGATCAATCGTATTTTTTTGCTGACCAAAATTTTCTGCTAACCGTTTAAATAACATCCGTATTAAAATACTTATGTACCTACATTAATTCAAAATAAAAAAAATATTATTTAACTAAAAATAGTAATTTTGCTAAATTCCATATAAAGATTTATCAACACACTTTTATTTACGCTACATTTAATAAAACCACTAAAACAATTCAGTTGTTGCATTGACTATTTAAAACATTAAAAACTGTTTTAAAAATTCCCGCTAACCTACGCAGCTTTTTTTAATATTCAGTTTTACGGCTCTGGTGGCAAGACCTTTTGAGCCACACGTTAACAGTAGAACACTTTTCTTCAGTAGTTTGCATTGAAATGCTAGTGTAATGCATTTCAATGCATCTTGAAAGAGAGTTTGGCGTCAAACAATGGATGACACTGTGGTGTTACTTCGATGAGGTGGATTACCACGATAAAAATCCCATAGTTTTTCACACCACTTGACGATTATTTCAATGATTCTCCATATTGCTCATCATTATCGACACTTACTACACAAAACTACACTGATTTTACGCAACAAGATCAACTCCGAATCAATATTATAATCACTGAAATAAAAATCCCGTCTGCCATAGTTGGATGCCGCCAAAAACTCTCAACCTACGCAGCGTAAATGTAATGTTGCCACTTAAAAATACGAATTTTGGGTTTCATTAATGCTTTTATTTTAGATAATATTAGTTAAAATTAGAAAGTGCAACATGATATCGTTACGTATTTCAACACAAATCTAATTGTTTCGAGCTCTACTGCGTCAACAAATAAATAACCAACACGAATAAAAATAGAAATGAGTGTTTGTAACGTCATCAAGAAAGCAAAAGTTTTTATTGCTAGCAACATTGACCAGTTTTACGTCAAGGCAAAATAAAAAGTGAAAGTTCCCTTTTTATGATTGGCCATTTGGTTCTTCGACGCGCGCTCCGCCAATCGCCGCCGAGACCTTCAACTTATTTTCACAACAGCCGAAAGTTGACATGTCAATCAAAACCGGAAACCAAGTTATTGAACTCTGTGATACGCGAACTTAGTTGAAATGTTGTGATTTTTTGTTAAAAAGAATAATAATTAAGTTTTAGTTAAGTAAAACGGACTTAAAATGTATTTAAGATGGCTTGTGTTAGTGATAGTTTTCTTACAAGGTACAGTATATCTACAAACTTTATTTGACAGAAACTTTCACCAAATTCTTACAAGTTTTTTGTAATCGTTTTAGAGTGCTCGTCGCAGGACGAAGACGGCCCGTACAAAGGGAAATTCATCGGGAAACTCAACTCTTATCATCATCAAGTAGGTACCCTCATAATTCTCAATAATAAATGCACAACTTGTTCATTCTGTACTTACAGCTGTTGCATACCTTCTTAGAAATTGCCCTTTCAAATCTACAGACAAAAGACATTGTAACCAGTGACTCAATTATAGACCAGAAATATTTTTCATTGTCCTGAATGCTGAAAACCAGGTAGAATTTAAGTACCTAACTTCGTTACTTTTTTTAATGTTTTGTCATGTTATTTAACAATAAATTCTTTTGTCAGACATGGTTGTAATTTAACTTTCAATTCTTTTATATGTTATAATATCTCACGCATATTCTCAGCTGAGACATCCACTTCATTTGCTAATAAAAAGAATTTATGTAAATTATATCACAATTACAGGTGTCGGGAGACGTGTATGCAATAGATGAGTGGACTTTACTGCTTGTGAACTTCAACTACGATGGCACGGGGGATGACACTTTCTTCTGGGCCGGAGACTCTGGCCGCCCGGGGCCACAGGGCTTCATTGTGCCTGACCAGCATGGCAAGTCAGTACTTCTATTGTTAATGTTAAAATGAGTCTTCTCAGGGAGAAGAAACTAGAATAGACTAGAATAGAGAAGAAGAGAAGGACATGTTGTTTTAACCCTACTTAAAGTCAATAAATGGTAAATAGAAGAGAGAGGCTCTTCTGATAGATGTTCATGAGAGGACACTTAGCAAGTATTTTAAATCAATATTTTCACGTTCTTTATTTGTAAATCAAGACCCAGAAAAAGGAAGAGATTCTGGAATATTATGAAATGAAATGAAATCATTTATTTTGCAATTAGATTTACATGAAATACTTTTGCATTTCCTACTAGCACTTCGACGTGAATGGCCTGTTGAGAAGAAGTGCCGCAAGAAACTCAACAGTTAGCCTTTTTTAAACTGCCATAATAACAAAAGAGATTTAGAACATTTTAAATATTGTAAAATAAGTATGTGCAGAGGAGCAGTTATAGTAGCCACGAATTTTTATCTTTAAAATAATCTTCTATCTTATAATACCCCTTTTTCATTAAACAGCTTTTAACAGCTGACTCAAATTTATTATTACAACAATAAGTATGTAGGCCTAAATACCTCACATATCTTATGATGAATAATAATGGTGACTCATAAAAACGTATGATGTAGCTTTAAAATATTTACTAGATATATATTTTTTTCCAGTTCTGTCTATAATACAATTGGTATAATTAGCAAAGCAATGAAAGTAGTGCTATTTATAAACTTGTTTGGCGTTAACACTAATTGTTAAGGTTTAAACCTAATGAGTATGTACTCGATTAATCTGTTTGTCAGACTTGACGATAAGTGCACAATAAAACTATTTTATAATATTTTTGAAATTAAGTGTTGATAAATATTAGGTTGGGGAAAAAGTCTTTTCGCATTATAGTATGTATAAACTTGTAATAAAATCTCTTTGGCTATACTATTTGTATCTGGCTGGTTTTGGTATCATTGAAAGTTTAAATTTTAAAGAACATAATTCCGGTTTTTTTTGGCGGCATTCAACTATGGCGGACGTGATTTTTATTTCGATGATTGTAATATTGTACGGAGTGGATATTGTTACGTAAAATCAGTGTAGATTTGTGTAATAAGTGTCTGTGATGATGTGCAATGTAGAGGATTATCGAAATAAACGTCAAGTGGTGTGAAAAGTGATGAGTTTTTTATCGTGGTAATCCACCTCATCCAAGTAGCACCACAGTGTCTGCCATCGATCGTTTGACGCCAAACTCTCCCAAGATGCATTGAAATGCAATACACTAGCATTTCAATGCAAACTACTGAAGAAATATATTTTATACTAAAGACTTGGCTGTATGGGCTCCGTTCCCTTTGCCTTCCTTACATGGGAGAATTTTACAACAACAGAACATAATTCCAAATTCAAATTAGGAAAATGTGTGATTTTCATTTGTTTTTCGTACCGCCAAGATGAGTAAAACTAATGAAGAAATTCGATACATTTTAAAATTTTACTACAAAAAAGGTAAAAATGCAACGCAAGCCGCGAAAAAAATTTGCGATATTTATGGACCTAGTGCAGTGTCTGTGAGAGTAGCACAAATTTGGTTTAAGCGTTTTCAATCCGGAAATTTTGATGTCAAAGATGCACGTCGCTCTGGTCGCCCTATTACAGATAAAATGGATGCCATTTTTGAAAAAGTGGAGCAAGATCGGCATGTCAGTAGTTACGACGTAGCTGAAGAACTGGGAATTGACCACAAAACAGTTTTGGCGCATTTGTAAAAAACTGGGTACACAAAAAAGCTCGACATTTGGGTACCTCACGAGCTCACTGAAAGAAACCTAATGAACCGTGTACTCATTTGTGATTCTTTATTACGACGTAATGAAACCGAACCATTTTTGAAGAAGCTGATAACTGGTGATGAAAAGTGGATCACGTACGACAAGAACGTGCGAAAAAGGTCGTGGTCAAAGGCCGGTCAGGCTTCACAGACTGTGGCGAAACCCGGGTTAACTCGCAACAAGGTGATGCTGTGTGTGTGGTGGGATTGGAAGGGCATTATTCATTATGAGCTGTTACCACCAGGCAGGACCATCGATTCTGAACTCTACTGCGAACAACTGATGAGATTAAAGCAAGAAGTTGAGAGAAAGCGGCCGGAATTAATCAACAGAAGGGGTGTGGTTTTTCATCATGATAACGCTAGACCTCACACATCTTTAGCCACTCAGCAAAAATTAAGAGAGTTTGGCTGGGAGGTGTTAATGCATCCGCCGTATAGTCCTGACCTTGCACCTTCAGATTTCCACCTGTTTCGGTCTCTTCAGAATTCTTTAGGCAGTGTCAGGTTAACATCACGAGAGGACTGCCAAAACCGCTTGTCGCGGTATTTTGACCAGAAGACCCAAAATTTCTATAGCAATGGGATCATGTCCCTACCTACAAGATGGCAAAAAGTTATCGAACAAAATGGTACCTACATACTTTAGTTAAATGTAAATAAACTATATTAAAAAATGTTTTGAATTTTCTTAAAAAATGCGAAGAAAATTTTTCCCCAACCTATTATTTGTGATTAATATTGTTGGTGGAATAATAGATGCATGTACTATTCTAAAGTTTTGAAAACAACATATGCATTACTGTGATAAATTATTTAAGCTTTATTTATATCTAGGCCACTTGCACTTAAACCTAGATTAAACTGTTTCGAATCAAATTCATCCTAAATTACGATATTTACTATGAAAAAATACTGCAAATAGGCCTAAATTATCCTTTTATTTATATTCTTTCAAAATTAAAATAACAATTCCAGGACAAATATACTGGAGCGGTATTACAACGAAGACGTCCAGTTGACCCTTCCGGACGGCAAGAGGATCTCTCGGATCAAATGGTTCGCCATCTACGACATCGGGTCGCAGAATGCCTTTGGAGATGTGTACGTGCCTGATGACTTCGATGCCCCGGCCGAGCAGAGCATCGGGCCGTTGGTCGGCGACACGACGGTCACCAGTCAGTCAGTCAGAGTTGTGGATGCTTCTACTTTTGTGTAAGTATATGTAATTTTGTATTTAAAATAATAGTTTTGGGAATTATTATTACCTCAACAAGTAAGTTGCTAATATTTTCTAATAGTGTTAGAATAGTAGATTAGTAGCCAAGGGCTGTAAGGCATCAATTGCAGCCCGAGATATTTAGGCGCACGAGCGCAGCGAGGGCGCTTATAGTTCGAGGGTGCAATTGATGCTTACACCCGAGCTAACTACTCTGCTTTACATCTCGATTGTGAGGTAAGTGGAAAAAGGCATTACAAGAATAAATACATTTATTTTCTAGAACTAAATTTTGCTTCGCCGTTCGATATTCAAAATTGATGAAAATAGCGAAGCGACCTCTTTTGTCATTGGGCTGAATGCATGATGTCTAGTGCCAGTAAGATGGTTAGATGTACGCGAACTTTTTGAAAGAGTTTTTTTTTAATTTCTTACCGCCCTAGGGCGTTTCTAGCTACATTATTAACCTAGGGCGGTAATTGATCACTTACAACCCGCATATGGGGGTACTAAGGACCTACTTACCGAACATGAGAGATGTAAATTTTATTGTTCAATGATGCTATACCAGATGGAGGAGTAGTTATTTCAATTCAGTAAATTAAATAATACTGGTAAAAATTCCATATTAATTTATTATTATTTTTTTTATTTTATATATTTTTTTTATTATTATTATTTTTTTGTATAGTAAGTAACCCATGTTTTTATTCAGGATCCCGGAGTTCCGATACGACGGCAGCGGCGAGAAGGTTTACTTCTGGAGCGGCGTCGGGCCGCAGCCGTCGGCGCGCGGGGCGCCCGTGCCCGACGAGGACGGATAGTGAGCATTACTGTCTCATTCTTATTGGCCCCAATGTTGTGCCTTGGGGAACACCACAGTTTTGAAAATAGTGCGCATACTTAGGTATTGTGTTTGTGTCATACCAGATGGACCTAAGGTTGTGCCTTGGGGAATACCATGGTTTTCAAACAAAACAAGAAATTATTCTGTGTCGTACATATTGACCCCAATAACCAGCTTTGAGGAACACCATAAATTGTTATTAAATAGTTTAGTAACTATTCCAACCACAATAAAAAACTTTATTTAAACTGCATAAAATACTAGAGTTAACAACTGAAGTGGTTTTGTGATATTTAACTCATCAAGTGACACCGTTTGTAGGCACAGTAGAAATGGCTTAGTGTCACTCCATGGGTCCACTTTGTATTATTTTCGAAGGTAAATGTCCCATGGGCCGGCAGGATGGGTCCTGGGTCCGTATTATGAGCTCTTAATTCCAGGCAGTTTACGCCGCTAACTGAACTGTCTGGATTTTTTGTAGTATGACCGCCTATTGCCAGCCAGTCAGCGGTCACGTGACCCGTGGCCGACTTCTGTCATAGCATGTCATAATACCAAAAAAGAACCAGCCAGTTAACGCCGTAAACTTTTAAAAACCTCATAATACGAACCCTGGGCTCATCTAACAATATAATAAAGATTTATGGAAGAGAAAGAAAATAATTTATTAGTGACACAAAATCAACCTAACCTACCTACCTTGCCTTCCGAAGCACGGAGGAGCTCGAGATCGCAATGTTTCGGTCACCCATCCATGGCTTGACCATGGTGAAGCTAGCTTTGTTTTCAATCGAAAGCCAAATCGTACTAACCACTACGCCACCAAGCTCGTCATGCTTAATTAATGTGTTTCCTTTGTTTCATCGGCAGGTAACGAAGTCAAGTACTATTCTTATTTTTTTTATCTATAATGTTTGAATTATGAACTCAGACTCCGAGGATGGTGTTTAATTTACTACATCCGCCATGTTTGCCTAGTACTTAATTTTTGTGATTTTGTTATTTATAATAGGCTACGATAGGACTGGCATATCTTGGATAAAAGTCCTTTGAAAATAATGAAAAAAAAAAAACTCAGACTCGAACTCATAATGACATACTTTTTAACACAGATGATATAAATGAAAATTTAAAAATGGAAACTGTACCATAATGACCATGCACTAGGTTGGACTCATTATGCAACACTTATTTTTTTTTAAACGCACAAAACTATGGCAATGGTTTTTTTTTTTTTTTCGTTTTATTTGAATAATGAGTGTAGATAAAGTAATGTATGTAACTGCACATAACTCGGTATTAAAACACTCGCGTGATACTATTAAAAGACTTGCCAAGGCTCGTTTTTTAAAAACTACGCTCGTGTTTTAATAACTTATATTATGGGTCAGTTCAGTTGGGTCAGAAGAGCTCGGTGGCGTAGTGGTCAGTGCGCTTTGGCTTCGATGGAAAACAAAGCTACCTTCGCCATGGTCAGGCCGTAGATAGGTGACCAAGACTTTGTGATCTCGAGCTCCTCCGTGCTTCGGAAGGCACGTTAAGCCGTTGGTCCCGGTCGCATTTTGTGACCGTTTCTACCCACCAACCCGCATTGGGCCAGCGTGGTGGTGTTACGGCCCATACTCCTCATGTGTTTCTCCATGAGGAAGGCCTGTCCCAGCAGTGGGACGTATATAGGCTGATGACGAATGGGTCAGTTATATGAACCAGTAATATTACTAGTTTTAATAAGTTTAACGTGGGTCAGTAATGAATAGTTCGTGTGCAGCCTAGAGCCACTCCGCGCGTACGTGGGCGAGGAGGTCCGCCTGCAGCTGCCGGGCGGCAAGACGGTCGCCGACATCCGCTGGCTCAGCGTGTGGGACGCCGAGCGCCGGCGCTCGCTGGCCGCGGTGCTGGTCCCGGAGCGGCTCAACGTGCCTCCCGCGAGCGCCGCGCCTACTGGCCACAGGTTACTTGACATGTCTCTACTCACTAGACGCCGAGCGCCGGCGCTCGCTGGCCGCGGTGCTGGTCCCGGAGCGGCTCAACGTGCCTCCCGCGAGCGCCGCGCCTACTGGCCACAGGTTACTTGACATGTCTCTACTCACTAGACGCCGAGCGCCGGCGCTCGCTGGCCGCGGTGCTGGTCCCGGAGCGGCTCAACGTGCCTCCCGCGAGCGCCGCGCCTACTGGCCACAGGTTACTTGACATGTCTCTACTCACTAGACGCCGAGCGCCGGCGCTCGCTGGCCGCGGTGCTGGTCCCGGAGCGGCTCAACGTGCCTCCCGCGAGCGCCGCGCCTACTGGCCACAGGTTACTTGACATGTCTCTACTCACTACTTTCATTAATCATAAAGCAGTTTTTACGCTCTACTAGCTGAGATTTGAAAGTAATGCAGGATAGAACCGAAAATATCATAAGTGGAAAGTGGATAGTCTAATTATGTGTCAATAAGTCGCAACTGGCGCGATCATTGCTTATATTATAACTAGCTGTTGCCCGCGACTTCGTCCGCGGTTACTATGCTTTTTAACTACCCCACGGAAACCTTTTAATTTTCCAGAGTAAAAAGTGTGTAAAATGTTGCCCAGGAATATAAGGTATCACCATGAAAATTTCGTTGAAATCAGTCGAGCCATTTCGGAGATTAGCCCGTACAAACAGGCAAACAGACGAACAGACAGAGAAACAAAAAATATTTGTTGTTGTGGCTCTAGAAAATAGTGTCAAATAAATAAAGTACTAAAATAATAAATTAGTTTCGCTCCTGGCTGTACCTTGCCCACACTGGCATATAATCTGTAATACTGAGGTAACCATAAGTAATGAGGTGTGTGCGTCCTTTCAGAGTGACGCTCCCCCGCTGCCGGCAACTACACCGCGACTTACAGGTGTCGTGGGAGGTGTTCGGCAACCAGATCACCATCCAGCTGGCCGGCAAGGTATGGGATGACCCTCACACACTGACACAATTGTCCATTCTTCACTCATGTTTTATACAGTGCCCGGCAAACTTCGTCTTCATCTCACCTGATGGTAAGTGACGATAAGGCCGAAGGCGGAAGCGAGCTTCACCTGTAATCCTCAACAACTGAGGAACTGGCTATCACCTCTGATTGCCGGAACACAACAATGCTTAAAACATTGTTATTATGGCAACAATTTTAGGTACGACGGTGGTAGCTAGCCAGGCGAACTAAGCTCAACCACCAACCAAAACGAGCAGAAAAACTTCTGCCGCCGTGGGGAATGGAACCTGGACCTACCGATCAACACCCGATGGTGTGAACCACTAGACCAAAGAGGCGGTTAAAACGGTCCTTGCGCAGTCAAGGTCATTGTTCAAGAAGTTTGACGGGAATTATACCGTATTTGATGACCTTTCAAGCAGATCTTTGTTTATGAATCGTTACGAAGAAATTAAGGTCCACTTGCACGAGACTTCCCCAGAACCATCCCCATCCCCAGAACGAGCGAATTAGGATATTTCAGTGGGTAAAATGGATAGACCCCACAGCTTCATATACAGATACCGAGCTATGATGGCCGCGATGCTGGCGCACCCCTGATCCGCGCGTACGAACCCCAAATTTCGGCAAGCTTTCTCTAGTAATACCGTAGTATTTGTTTGCTTTTTCTAGTAATACCGCCAACATTTTTCGTAATTTTAGTACTTCGATTTTCGTAGCAATGCACCTTTTTTTTAGTCTTTCATACTGTTCTTTTTGCTCCTTAAACATTGCCCTCATACCTAATCTAAACTCTTTAATTTCCTCCAGTATGCTCACTTGGTCATCATTTGTATGCAACTCATTTCTGCGGCACCGACTTCCAGGTTCTGTATTTACAAAGTCGCTGGGAGTAAATGTCTCCACAATTAAATGTTCCCAAACTGGTCTTTTTGTATTGCCACGCTTTAGAATAACCCTTGCACATTCAGGACACATCCAATTATCTTGATTGCAAGACTTTATATGATATCGCTTTTTGCAATTTACTAGCGAACATTCCATAAACAATGTCTCTAATCTTTTATCACCGTATCATATCCATTAAGTACACTTGGTACCCATTTTGTCACAATAAACAAGAATCGTGTTTATTTGCAATGTTCACTCGATCTAGAGCGGCTATTGTTTGTCATGATCACGTGACGTAGAGTTTTGGCGGTTTTTTGTTCATTTTAACTTTAATGTTCATTTTCATAAAAAATAGAGATATTTAAAAGGAAATAATCAAATTGCGTAAGTATTTTGCTATAGTAAACAATTTGAGATACTTTTCTACAACTTAAAAAAATTATAAAATCGAGTTTTAACCTACGTTTAAAATATCCTGCAAGCGGTCCTTTCCTTCAAGACGCCCTTTTACTTTTAAGCAAGAAGTAAGTACATACTTTTAAGCAAGTATGGCGCAGAAGAAGACCCGAAGTAACTTGTCAAATGACCAAATGTGCTCTGACGCAAGCGGGTTCAAGTGTTGCGCACCTACACCTTAATTCTGTAAAACTTAAACTAGGGTCGAGCTACACCTACCGGAACTTTACCAAGCTTCTATCCTTTTTTATCACTCAGAACTATCATTCAGTAGAGCGAGGGAGAGAACTAAATGCGTCCGCACGCGGTGGAAACCTCGAGATGATACTAAAGAACCGCTCCGCATTTTAAAATGTGGATGTCGACTTCTCTACCTACCCGTAAGGGATAGAGGCGTGACGGGTCTCTATCTATCAGACGTGTATAGTACGCCTCAATCCAAAAAGGTAAACAAAACAAAGGTAATGTTTCATCTTTAAATTGTTTTGTGATGACTGTAGGTAATTGAAATCAATTGAAACGGACAACCATTGTGTTATAATACTGGCAAGTTTTTATAGTTCCTTTTTTTGTAATCAAAATTATATTGACAGACATTCTTTACTTCAAATAAAATATCTATACAACAAACACGTATATTATTATATTATTAACAAAATTACAACAAAACGTTATCAGCACGAATTTTATATACGTTTAAAAGTCTTATTGTTGTGAATATTTTTTATTTTTTTTTGGAAGTCGTGTGTATAATTTTTTAGAAAATATGTCGAATTCCGATAGAGGAGATACTTCGGGTATGTCTGGTTGCAATATTACTTATAGACCAAACTCGTCGTCATCACTTCCATCCTTTATACTTCGGGATAAGGAAAGTTACCCCATTTGGAAATTCAAAATGCGGAATTACCTAATCCATGAAGATTTGTGGGAGACAATTGAGGGCTATCCAGATGGTGACTCGACACCCATAAACATAAAGGTACGGAACGACAGGAAAGCTCTTTCAAAAATTTGCTTGACCCTAGATGGATCTGCTATTATTCATGCTAAGAATGCAAAGACGGCATCCGAAGCCTGGATATCGTTGCAGAACACCTTCGAGGATAAAGGTATGGGGCGCAGATTATCTCTTGAAAGAAAATTATACCGTCTCAACCTAACTGATTATAATGACATTGAAAGCTATATCAATGCCGTTTTGTGTACTGCACAAGAATTAGCAGACATCGGCAAAAATATTGATGATGCTTCACTCGCAGCAATACTACTAGGTGGTCTTACATCGCATTATGATCCGCTTATAATGGCATTGGAGAATAGCAATGTAGAAGTTTCCACTAGTTTAGTTAAGGCGAAATTACTAAATGAAATGCATAAAAATATTACTAGCATTGACAATTTCACTGCTGCAAAAGCTAAAAATGAAAAGTCGGAGCAAAGACAAATAATTTGCTATGATTGTAAGGAGCTTGGTCATAAACGCCCTGATTGTCCATTACGCAAGAAGAAGTATCCAAAGAAGAAAAAGATTGTAGCTTCCAGTTCCGGTACTTCTCATAATGCCTTAGGAGTCAAAGATGATTCCAATATGGATATTTGGTATGTAGATTCAGGTGCTAGTAAACATATGACGTCAAGATTAGATTGGTTTGATGATCTTAAATCAAAAGTCTCCGGTACAGTTACAGTCGCGAATGGCTCCAAAATAAATGTTGATGGGGTTGGCAACATTTCTTTATGTACTAGTCGTAATATTGTAAATAAATTAAATAATGTATTATATGTACCTAATCTTAAGTCTAACCTATTATCTGTAAAGTCGGCTGTTGATCAGGGTTATTCTGTTCTTTTTAATAAAGATCGGTGTAACTTCTATAAATCTGATGCCTTCTCTTTTACAGGTGATTCGATTCTACATGCTTCGTCCCGTGATGGTTTGTACTCGTTGGATTGTACTCGTACTGTAAATACTTCCATCCATAAGGCGTATGATGTGCACTCTGAGTCTCAAAATAGGTATGATCTTTGGCATAAGCGCTTAGGACATTTATGTAGAATAGGTATGAATCATCTAAAAGCTAGTAATGTAGGTATAGATTATAAGTTTGTAAATAAATCTCCGTGTATCGCGTGTATTGAAGGCAAGCAAGCGCGCAAACCTTTTAAAAGTTTACCGCATACAAGGATGACTACGAAATTGGAATTGGTTCACGCTGATCTTTGTGGACCAATGCCTGTAACTTCTTTACAAGGTAATCGTTACGTATTACTCTTTATAGATGACTATAGTAGAAGAATATTTTCTTTCTTTATAGCTTCAAAGTCTGAAGTTAAAGATAAGTTTTGTGCTTTCCAAACGTTTGTTGAAAGACAAACTGGTATCAAAATAAAAAGAATTAGGACTGACAATGGTACTGAGTTCATAAATAAAGAACTGAGTGATTACTTTGTTTTGCTCGGTATTGATCACGAAACAACTGTACCGTACAGTCCGCAACAAAATGGTATTGCTGAACGTACAAATCGTTCAATTATAGAAAAAGCTCGATCTATGTTAAGTGACAGTACTCTCTCTAAAGCTTATTGGCAAGATGCAGTCCAATCAGCTGTTTATATTAAGAATAGGTCACCTCATCGAGCGTTACCTAAGTATTGTACACCTCATGAGATGTGGTTTGAGACTAAACCTGATCTGTCTCACTTAAGAGTTTTTGGTTGTAGGGAACGATTCTGTAAACTGGAGAGAAGCTATGGATAATGAATACAGTTCTCTCATGAATCTAAATACATGGAAGCTTGTTGATCGACCTGACACCAGAACTGTTCGGTGCAAGTGGATCTATAAACAGAAAAGAGACTCCGATGGGAAAATCATAAAATACAAAGCTCGACTTGTAGCTAAGGGCTACAGTCAGGTTGCTGGTGTTGATTATTATGAAACGTTTGCTCCAGTAGTGCGACAGACATCGCTGCGTACTTTGTTTGCATTAGCTGCACAAAGAAATCTTAAAATGCGGCATATGGATGTTGAAACAGCCTTCTTAAACGGGGATTTAGAGGAGCATGTTTACATGGAACAACCTGAAGGGTATGTCATGAAGGGTCGCGAGCATCAAGTTTGTCTTCTGCAAAAATCGTTATACGGTTTAAAGCAAGCTCCGAGAGCGTGGAATATTAAATTAAATAACACACTATCCCAAATAGGTTTTACAAGTACTGCTTCCGAGGCATGTGTTTATACAAAACTTTTTGATAGTGAGTTAGTCTATATGGCAGTATTTGTCGATGATCTCATTTTGTTCTATCAAAATGACAAGACATTTGAAGTTGTCTATCAAAGTTTACAAAATTATTTTGTACTTAAAGATTTAGGCTATTTAAAATGTTATTTAGGTCTAAATGTTATCAGAGGTAGTGATAATGATGTGACGGTACATCAGAAGCCATACATATTAAGCCTCTTAAAAAAGTTTGGTATGGAAAACTGTAAGACTTGTAGTACACCGATGTCAAATACCAAATTGAATGTAAGTACTACAAAAAATGATCAGTCTTATCCATATCAACAACTTATAGGTAGTTTAATGTATCTTTCTGTAAATAGTAGACCAGATATTGCTTTCACTACTAGTTATTTAAGTCAGTTTAATACTTGTTATGACAAGTCTCACTGGTTAGCAGCAAAAAGAGTTTTGCAATACCTTAAGGGTACTATAGACTATTGTTTGCATTATACTAAGAACAGTGATGTCTTACAGGGTTGGGCTGACGCGGATTGGGCAAACTGTAAGATAGATAGACGGTCTTACACAGGGTATTGTTTCAAGTTGTCAGGAGGTCTAGTGTCATGGGCAGCTAGAAAACAGCCCACTGTAGCACTGTCATCTGCAGAAGCCGAGTATATGGCTCTAACAGATGCTGTAAAAGAAGCTTTATATCTGAAACGCTTTATTAACGAGGTTACTGGTGAATTAGGTGAGTTAGAATGTGTAAATATAGCTACTGATAGTCAGAGTGCACAGAAATTAGCCTTGAACCCAGTGCATCATAACAGGACCAAGCATATCGATACTAGATATCACTTTGTGAGAGAAAAGGTCTCAGATAAATCCATTTCTCTCTCATACTTAGAGTCTAGTCAAATGCCGGCTGATGTGCTGACTAAAAGTCTGCAAGCTACAGCACATAAGAGATGCTGTAATAGCTTAGGTTTAGTTTAGTTTTTGCACACTGTATATTGTTATGTTTTTTTTTAGTCAATAATTGTTTTTGATTATGGGGGCGTGTTATAATACTGGCAAGTTTTTATAGTTCCTTTTTTTGTAATCAAAATTATATTGACAGACATTCTTTACTTCAAATAAAATATCTATACAACAAACACGTATATTATTATATTATTAACAAAATTACAACACATTGTTATCACTAATTATATTTACGTGCCAATGTCCATGAAAAAGTGTAATTATTGAATAAGTCGGTCGGCTTTTTGGTTTACCTTTTTGGTTTACCTTTTTGGCAACTTGGATTGAAACGTACTATAGTATGAACCTGACCTATAATATAAGAGGCCGTGTAATGGTGATTGCAGCTGCAGGCCAACGAGTACATGTCGTTCGGCATCTCGGGCAGCGCGTCGCGTCCGCAGATGCTGCACGCGGACGTCGCCGTCGCGCGCTACGACGCCGCCGCGCAGCGCGGCTACGCCACCGACTACAACATCACTGCCTACGCGCCGGTACGTACTGGCATTACACGCTACGACGCTACGACGCCACCGACTACAACATCACTGCCTACGCGCCGGTACGTACTGGCATTACACGCTACGACGCCACCGACTACAACATCACTGCCTACGCGCCGGTACGTACTGGCATTACACGCTACGACGCCACCGACTACAACATCACTGCCTACGCGCCGGTACGTACTGGCATTACACGCTACGACGCCACCGACTACAACATCACTGCCTACGCGCCGGTACGTACTGGCATTACACGCTACGACGCCACCGACTACAACATCACTGCCTACGCGCCGGTACGTACTGGCATTACACGCTACGACGCTACCGACTACAACATCACTGCCTACGCGCCGGTACGTACTGGCATTACACGTGTAACGGTGCTTAATTTAAATACTTAGATTTTAGAAAAATAAATTTTAAATTCAAATTATAAATACAATATCTATTTACACTTAAAATAATCCTAATCTAATATATTAAAAAAAATATAAACTAAACCTACTATTTACAAAAGTCAAAATCCTAAGAAATATCATGCGCGCGAGCGATGTTATTCATACGAGTATAGCTAGAATTGTTATACATCGATACATGACTCATTACGGGCCGACCGAACGGTGATGTACCTGAGATCGTATGAGCGAATTTGCTAACATTCGCCGGCCATACGTCAAGACGTTTGCTACTTACTTGCTGGAGTCACTAAATTATTGCTATCGATATTTTACATAATTTTCACGTTAATGTTATTTTTTCATCGAGAACTTTTAAAAATAAAAGTTAATTAAATAATTATTAGTGTGCGAAATCCCCGATCGGGTGAGTGTTGCAAATTATTTTATTTACTGCTTAGCTGTAGTTAGTTGTAAATCATTTTATATTTGTACGGTATAGTATTGTGGTTAATGTATGTAATTAATTCTAAGCCATATTCATCGTAGTAACTGCTTTTGTCGTTGAAATTCTCCACTGTTAATATTGGTGGCGGATCTGTTCAATTCTACCTCCTATATAATAATAAATATTAATTTACTTTATTTAATGCACTAAATCAAGCTTTCATTCTTAGTATATCTTTTAATCATAGAAATTAGTTTAATTGTATCGCAATAGTAAATATTTAATGTGCGATACTAATATTTATTCCTAATCTTAAATATTGTATGCATTACAAAAATTCATTTATATAAAAGCTTAATCATCTTAATTGTTATCAATCATTTTTAATGAGATTGCGACATCATTGATTGCTAAATAATAATGTACCATCTTATACTGCTTATCCGCTTTGCACTACTTCGCGTCAATGATGTTGCAGTCACTATGGGAAAAACGGACAATTACTAAAACTTCCAATCACTGACGAATTTCAGGGATCAAGTACTGGCTTCGCTGCTACCAGCTCTAGTCCACGCCACTCTGGAGTGTCCTCCAATTTTGACCACGTGACCACCCACTACCCACTCGTCGTGCCGTCAAGATCGTGTGCAGCCAGTTAAGTGGTACCCCATAGGCGGTTCATAGTGTGCACAGCCCAAAATAAATTCACGACCCTGTCGATTCTTACCTAGCTACCTACTTAACGTTTTTACAAAATTGTAATAAATTTATTTATTTAAAGTTGTTATTATTTTATTCTATACTACCTAAACAAACTAAACAAAACGTTACACACGCTACGACGCCACCGACTACAACATCACTGCCTACGCGCCGGTACGTACTGGCATTACACGCTACGACGCTACGACGCCACCGACTACAACATCACTGCCTACGCGCCGGTACGTACTGGCATTACACGCTACGACGCTACCGACTACAACATCACTGCCTACGCGCCGGTACGTACTGGCATTACACGCTACGACGCTACGACGCCACCGACTACAACATCACTGCCTACGCGCCGGTACGTACTGGCATTACCCGCTACGACGCTACGACGCCACCGACTACAACATCACTGCCTACGCGCCGGTACGTACTGGCATTACACGCTACGACGCTACGACGCCACCGACTACAACATCACTGCCTACGCGCCGGTACGTACTGGCATTACACGCTACGACGCCACCGACTACAACATCACTGCCTACGCGCCGGTACGTACTGGCATTACACGTAAGGACCCAATATGTACATCTTGTCTTTTTGAGCATTTGGGGTTGAAATGACACCCAAATAAAACAATTAAGTTTTACTCACACTTTTTTATTTCCATGTAAAGTATCACTCTAAACTAGTGATTATTTTTAAACATTAAAAACTAAAAAGGGCCAAGTATTGAGCCCTGTGGTACGCCCATTTTCATATAAGAACCTGAAGACTTAGTTCCATTAATGTCTGCTATTTGTTTTCTAGCGTTAAGGTACAATAACTAACTTAACTTGTCTTATATTTATTTTACGTTCCCCGATCATCGTTTTTGTCACATCCATAAAATTTTATTTATGTATTATGTGTTGTTACTTATTTATATATCGGTATAATATTATTTATTTTATATTTATATATATTATTTCATTTATTATTTCATATGTATATATTGTTAAGTACACGCGACTCAGTTTACTCCTCAGCATTTTTCCTTCGCAGGTGGGTTGGAAGACATTTCTATTAGGAATAAGCCCTACCTTTTGTACTAAATTACCTTTTCTTTTTTTTTTGTATTGCTTTTGTGTTTTTTTTGTGTGTGCAATAAATTGTTAAATAAATAAATGATAACAGTCTGAGAGCTGTTTCTTTAATGCCATAGTGCTGCAACTTGGAAAACAAAGATTCGTGATTTACACAATTAATAGCTTTAGAGAGGTCACAGAGCATTATTCGCTTTTTCCCATTATCATATATGTGACCTAACAGAGCAACACCAGCGTCTGTGGTTGAACATCCCTTCGTAAAACCATACTGTGAAGAATAAAAAAAATGATAAAGCTTAAAATGATGAATGAGCTGAAGTATGATTTTTATAAAACATGTTGGTCATTAAATAGCAATCCATTGCCACAGTCCGCGCTTCAGCAAGCAGTGACTGCACTCAGCTCTTATCTTTAGAGCCTTTAGAGAGAAAATGCGTTAGAGCCATTTGTAAATTGAAACCTACAGACAGTTGTCAGCCATACTTTAAGTCATTAGGTTTGTTACCTTTTCGAAGTCTTTACATATACGAGTGCTGTATGTGTGTCAAGTGCAATCCTGACTTATTTGAAGTAGGAAGGCTTGCAAGTGATTCTCGCCTTCGCCCTAGGAAACCCTATATACAATCGACCAAATTGATTCATGACCCACTTTGACAATATTTCGATTACAAGTGCATTGCACTTAGGACGATTTTACGTACGTTTCCAAGAAAATCTGTATACTTCTGAATTTTGCTTGCATTTAAATGCTACGGAAAGAATTACATTATGGTGGGTCAGGAATCTATTTCTTCGATAGTACTTACCAAAACAAGTAAAACTGCCATCATGAACAAAGGTGTTGTTGCAAATGGCTCCACAATTATATAATAGTTTAGCTTCTGAATTAAAAGATTTATGTACAAATAGATTTTCAAGAGTTATGACTAAATTATTCATGCAATATTTGATTATTGTACTTTTTTAACGGGTAGAGCTCATAAATTTTATTTCTGTTTTGCCAAGTCATCAATTTTTATATTTAGGTTCTTGGCCGGAAAATGAAATTCAAACACACCTTTTATCACATTTAACAATTTATTATATTGCATTTCCGCATTATCTGATAATATGATATTAATGATTGTTACAAGCTTGTATTATAGAAGTATTTGTATCCATTCCAGTGCGTGCAAGTGCTAGACCGCTGGCAGGGCGTGTGCCGCGACGACGCTCTGGGCGGCCTCGACAGCAACCAGGTGCTGGCCGCCCAGCGCGTGGACGGCGTCACCTCCGTCACCTACCGCCGGGAGCTGAACCCAGGTACTAGACACTCGGCAACTCCGTCGCGTGTTACATGCGAACGTAAGCCCACGCCATGCAGACTATTATAATAAACTTATTATTATTATTAATCAAATCGGGCTCGCGACTCCTTTGAACTTTTTTGATATTTCTTTTAGTTTAGGACTTGGCTTTGAAGGCCCACCTAAAAATTCACCTGTAAATATGTTTAGTTAAAAAAAAAAAATCTTCAAACATTCACACCTATCAACTAGCCCCATTATAAGCAACTATTGCTGCTTGTGTTGCGGACACTAGTTGACGGATAAATATATTTAATAGACAAATACATATAAATATCCTGAATATATATAAATTTAAACATCCAAGACTGGAAAACAATTATGAATTTACCTCAATTTTGCCATATTTGCACTAGCTGTGTGTAACTGTGGGGGTGGACGTGTGGAGACGTTGCTAAATATTTGCAACAATAATCCAAAGAGAAATAAACTTTTCAAACTGCTCGACGGACGCTCTGTCCGGGTTTCGGACTAAATGTAAAGGGACAGATCGTCGGCTGCGTCGTTGGACATAGCCGACGCCTCCCTGCATCCCAGTGAAGTATCTTCGCGGCACCCCGGGGGCGTGGGATGGCTCGGCACCCGGATGTCGCCGGGGCTTCGCAGCTCTGCCTCGGGGTCTCGACCACGCCCTGACAATGTCATACCCTTGATTGCACCACATCCACCTCTATACGTCCCACTGCTGAACTCAGGCCTTCTCCATAGAAACAAACAAATGAGGAGTTTGGACCGTAACCCCACCACAGTGGTCCAACGCAGGCTGGGGTAGAAACGGGACCAACAGTTCAACGTTCTTGCCCCAGAGACCACAGAGCTCGTCATGTATTTCGTATACTGAAGAACAAAACAGAAAAAAAACACACAGAACACACACACACACAAACAGAAAAAAAACAAATACACACAAACACAAAAAACCACAGAAAAAAAATATTAATGAAATTTAAAATATAAATACCTACTATACATTTCATATATCATACCATACTCTTTTTATTTATGATTTGAACCAAATATGTAACCACCGACGTTTCTCCCCAGTGGAATCGATGGACCTCCCCTGGTCCGTGGAGGGCTCGCAGCAGGTGGTGTGGGCGGTGGGGGCGATGGCCCCGGACGGGCCCGCCTACCACCGCCTGCATCCGCGGACGTCCGTGGCGCTGACGCTGACTGGGCCCGGGGGGGATGACGACTGCTTCAACTTTACTGTGTAAGTCCGATGCGATGTCACGGATGGACGTTTAAGATAGATATACATATTATCAGTCTTCTGTCCCCGATGTAGAAAGAGGTGTTATTTTTTATTTATTTATTTATCCACGTTTCGCCATTTCCTACATGGGGACTTCGAAGTGTGCTCCATTTCCTCCGTCTAGTCTTTCGGGGATAGTGGCGTGGTGATATGTTATTGTAAAATCTTATTTTTTTAATATTTGGAAGTGGTTAGCCCGGCATAAATTAAATATTTTGTTTCTATAATAAAGTGTGTATTGAGCATGCCTATGTGACATTGTGCGCCATCCCCCAGCGGCTCCCCCTCCGCGGCCGCCCCGTGGGAGACGGCTGCGCTGGTCGACCCCGCGCTGCGCGTGTTCCAGTTCTCCGTGGGGCCGGCGGGGGGGGCGCGCGGGCTGGCGGGGCGGCGGGGGGGGGCGGCCGCGCCGCTCGCCTGGTACGTCAACGGGCAGCTGGCGCCCGACCTGCAGCTGCGCCGCGGACTCGTCTACACCTTCAAGGTCAGCTCCTGCCTTACAGCTGGAGGGCGGCGGGGGGGGGCGCCGCGCCGCTCGCCTGGTACGTCAACGGGCAGCTGGCGCCCGACCTGCAGCTGCGCCGCGGACTCGTCTACACCTTCAAGGTCAGCTCCTGCCTTACAGCTGGAGGGCGGCGGGGGGGGGCGCCGCGCCGCTCGCCTGGTACGTCAACGGGCAGCTGGCGCCCGACCTGCAGCTGCGCCGCGGACTCGTCTACACCTTCAAGGTCAGCTCCTGCCTTACAGCTGGAGGGCGGCGGGGGGGGGGCGCCGCGCCGCTCGCCTGGTACGTCAACGGGCAGCTGGCGCCCGACCTGCAGCTGCGCCGCGGACTCGTCTACACCTTCAAGGTCAGCTCCTGCCTTACAGCTGGAGGGCGGCGGGGGGGGGCGCCGCGCCGCTCGCCTGGTACGTCAACGGGCAGCTGGCGCCCGACCTGCAGCTGCGCCGCGGACTCGTCTACACCTTCAAGGTCAGCTCCTGCCTTACAGCTGGAGGGCGGCGGGGGGGGGCGCCGCGCCGCTCGCCTGGTACGTCAACGGGCAGCTGGCGCCCGACCTGCAGCTGCGCCGCGGACTCGTCTACACCTTCAAGGTCAGCTCCTGCCTTACAGCTGGAGGGCGGCGGGGGGGGGGCGCCGCGCCGCTCGCCTGGTACGTCAACGGGCAGCTGGCGCCCGACCTGCAGCTGCGCCGCGGACTCGTCTACACCTTCAAGGTCAGCTCCTGCCTTACAGCTGGAGGCCCCCAGGTGTACCGACGAGGAGCCTAAGCACCTTCGAGGCGGTCCACTGGTGACACGACTCGTGGTTTAAACATGAATGCTTCCAACGGACTCGATAAGAGAGCCGTTAATATATATTGACTTTCGCAACCGTCCATATTCCTCTCTTTTGTTAATGAGTCTATTACGAACCCGGAATCTTTTTACGAACTTAACCTACCTCTGATTGAGAAGTACAGTCACGAGCATTTTTCAGTATGTTTCCAGTGCCTACCGACCTGTTTAGGCACTGGGGTTTATTGGACAAATCCCCAAAATACTTCATAAATAAGTACGTATACTTCATAGTATGTGTGTTCAGGTGAACGGGGGCAACGACCCGCACTCCGCGACGCTGTACCACCCGCTGGTGGTGACCTCCGACCCCGAGGGGGGGGGCGGGGGCGCGAGCAGGGCGGGCTCGCTGCTGGCTGGTGCACACCACCCCAGGAGGGGGGGAGTCGTGCCCACCGCTGGTATGTACATTACACTAGTATTTTATAGAAGGAGCTCGGTGGCGTAGTGGTTAGTACGCTTTGGCTTTCGATTGAAAACGAAGCTACCCTCGCCATGGTCAGGTCGTGGATGAGTGACCAAAACTTTGTAATCTCGAACATCTCTGTGCTACAGAAGGCAAGTTCAGCCTTAGTCCCGGTCGCTATTACGGCTGTTTCTACCCGCCAACCCGCCCTGTGCCTGTGCCCAGCAGGGACTTATACAACGTGTAAAAAAATTATGCACTAAAACTTGAAGGACATACTCGTTTGGTGATACCTAATATTTTTTATTAGTAACTGATGACTGGAAATCTTATAGTTTTAGAGAAAATGTAGTTTAAATTTTTCCTTAAACTCTTAAGGTTGCAGCCCTAACAGCTGCAATGAACGGGTCAAAAAACTTTATATCAAAGATCAACAATTCAGAAGTGGCAAAACTACCAACCCCATATTTCTGCCTAACATCCTTCAACTAGAGAATGACGCTCTTGTCAAAGAACTGTATCTATTTATCGTTAAGAAATTACCGAAACGTTTAGGAATAAAATTGTTCTTAGCCGCTTAATAAACTGTTTTAATTGAAATAGCTCAAATATTTAGTTTGATTTACGACTCATTATTATTTTGTTTTTTTTCAGTTACTTTAATACTCTAAAATCTTTACTACAACTAATTTATGAAGCTTTAATTTATTATTTAAAATAAAATAATTTACTTATTCACAGTTATTTACAAAATTAAACTTATTACGTAACCTTTCCACCGCGGCAAATCAAAGTCGTGTCGTATCTGCATGTAAATCACTATTCTAGCTAGTCCACGTGGACTGTCGGTGCGTAGGCAAAGAAATTCTAAGAATTTTGAACTTCCTTCCGCGCCAATCGCGTCGCATTGCTAGCGAAAGGGGTTGGCCCTTGACCGAGCGATTAGCCCCTCCCACAACTGATGATTTTTAATAGTTTAGGTTCCGTAGAATATGGCGTCATAATTTTTATAAATTTTAAACTAATCTTTCATGACAAATTTAATTATTAGTTTATTAGATAATTTTGCTGAGCAGATAATATTTAACATTATTTAAGGATAATAAAGATTATTTAAGTACAACAACAAAAAATATCGTTCTATTAATAATTTAGCCCTAATGAAGAAACAGTTCGTTTACTAAGTTATAAACGATATTTATTTTTCTATCAGAAAGGGTCAATAAAGATAAAATAAATATTTACCTATTGGTTAAAACATTATATCAGAAGTAGATTTACTCTTCCACAATATGTCTTGTAAGAGTTTATTATGTAATAATTAAGTTTATATTCGTGTATTATTAAAAATATTAACACAATTATGTAAAAACAGTTGCTACTCGTAAGAAACAATAATTTAATGATGACCGATTTTATATTTTTATTACTGAACCCTGCGATTTGGACTCGCAATTCGGTTCCTTTGAGCTAGTAGCTACTAGCTCAGTTGCTCCGTATCTCTTGAGAACGTTAGTCGCTACCCAACCAAAAATAAAATGAGTCGTCACGTTTATTCGAATAGTGAATTCTATGAGATGATGCTGTGTGTTGGTGCTGCTCGTAACAACAGCATTAATGAAGCGCGCCAGATTTACCGGCAGCGGTTCATCGATGGTAGACCCCCAGCTGAACAGCGACACTTGCCGCCATTCTCCGTATTCAGGAATATGTGCCTGCGACTCCAGAGTACTGGGTCATTTCATGCGGACCACACTGCAACAGGACGTCCTACCTCGCGACCCGTGGAGTTAGAAGAGCAAATATTGTCATATTTTGACGAAAACCCAAGGTCGAGCACTCGACGGGCCGGCGATCTCTTTGGTGTGAACCATATGGATTATTTTTATGGGGTTATGTGAAAAGCAGTGTTTATACGGTTGAATGTAGATCACGCGAGGAAATGGAGGAACGAATCAACACTGATTTGCTTCCATAACTCATGTTGCATAATGCGAGGACATCTATGCTACGTCGGACGTCGGAGTTTCGTCGCGCGAACGTGCCTACCACGCGGCACGGAGCCTACACGTGCTACAGTCAAAGGTCATTCACCCGGCGCTTGCACTTGAGAATAACAAAATTAGGGTTGTCAAATTTATTGACATAATACTGAGTAAAAAAAATGTATGGAAAAAAATTTACCGAATTTAATGGTAATATTTTGACAGTGACTACCTTACTAGGTATACATACGCACCCTTAAATATTAGTGCTCAATTTTTTTATACGTTGTATAGGCTGAGGACAGGACTAGTTTTCTATACACAATAGTCTTGTATAGTAAAGAAAAATTAAATTGATTAAATAAAGAATTTCAGTAAGGCTGGACAATCAAATGACCTATATCTCATTGATGTTAAGCAAGTGTGAGGAAATAAAAGAAAGATTAGGAGCAATGGGTTAGCGTGGTCTGGAGATGTGGTTAAGCGGGATATATGTTACATTACTAGAAGGATGCTGAGCATGGATGTGGACGAACCTACATTGAGAGGAAGACCAAAGAAGCGATGGATTGAATTCACGAAGCATAATTACAGTCAGAGGAAGACAAAAGAAGCGATGGATTGAATGCGCGAAGCATGATTACAGTCAGAGGAAGACCAAAGAAGCGATGGATTGAATACGCGAAACATATTTTGAGAGTAAAAGAAGCGGATGACAGGGGAGAATGGAAGAGAAAGACATGTTGTGCCGACCACACCCAGAGTGGGAATTTCATTTTTCAACACTCTTGCTTATAAAGTGGCTCTAATTTCACCGCAAGCAGGCAATGATACCTGTTATTCACACGGTGACTTTTCACTACTATTATTCAATAGCTAGTTATAGAATGTTTTATGTTGGTTGAGTTGCTTTTTCATAAAATGGTTTCGATGCCAAAAAGATCGTGATTTATTATTGTTATCTATGTTCATTTTAGAACATTCAATACATTTGAATAAGGGATTCGAATACTTTTAGATACTTTCGTATACTTTAGGTGTCTTTCGGATACATTCGAATACATCTGAATTTTAATATATTATTTTCAATACATTTCGTATATTTCATCCACTTATCGAAAAGAGGGTAGTATTGTTTTATTCGTGTGTTGACAAACGTCGTTTGATGCACGCGTGTATTGGTGATTACCGTCCTCGCTCTCTAAAGATATCACTCAATGTCGCCTCAGCGGTGAGCACCAACTTTACACACTTGTACCATAATGTTCTATTTGGCAAGAGCGAGGTTCATTACCGCGGTACAATTTTGAAGAAAGTTGAGCAATTTAAGTACTTGGGCCAATGTATTACCGAAGACCTTAATGATTGCGTGGGTATAGAGAGGGAGACCTGCCCGCAGGTTTGCAAGGTGACTGACTCAGCCAAAATCGCGCTTTTTAAAGCACACTGTCAGTCCTTTTACACCTGCAGCTTGTGGGTCACCTGTTCGCAGCGGACAAACAGCTGCGCGTAATATATTGGGTCCTTACCTATGAAATTGGTGTTTTTATTCTGTCTTAGCAATTTGTCCGTAACTATTAAGATTCAGAGTATTCCAAAAAAATAATTACCTCGTCTAAAAATAGACTTTACTTTTGAGCTCTTTTGATTTGTTTTGATAATTTGTTGTAAGTTTAATTGTGTTAAAATTGGACACGGAGACAACTTTTTTTAAGTGCCTCCCGAATACATCATTTTATTTGCATTCACTTAAAAACGATAAATAATTTTTATGAAGTGTGATATTACACATATTACTAAAGCTTGTCTAATGATAGATGCCAAATATTATTATCTTTGGATTTGTCGTTGTGAAGAAAACTGAAAAAATGTTAGTATGGAAAATGCAGAATTCCCCTAAATCTCCATACAAAACACCAATTTTATAGGTAAGGACCTAATATAACAACGCGTGCCGGCTGCTGGCGGCTGCCGCGCTACTGTAGCTTCCGCAACGTTCGCGGCCATCACGCGTCACTCGCCACACCCCAACACCGCTGTGCTGGTGGGACTCCCCGATGCTGGTTCCTTGGATACGGCTGCATACAATCACATCCGTGTCATGATCTGTGTTCATCATTGGGGATTCCATCCGTTATAGCTGCTTGTTGCTTATTTCTTTTAATTTAATAAGTATCTACTAACACTAGTTTTGTAAGCCTGTAAAATTGTCCTAACAAATATGGATCAATGTCTGATATAAATAAATTATTATTATTATTACTACTAGTGTAAGTGATTACTATAAAAAAAAACTTACACTAGGCTAAATAAACATCGCATCAGTCACCCCCCATTTTCCATTGCGTGGTGGAACATTGAAATAAGTGACTGAGTGTTTTTGAAGATCTTTCAATATAAAACCTACATAATGAAGTCCATTGGATTGGCCAGTAGAAGCGATAGTCATAGTAACCAGTCTAAAATGCGCTTTTTACACTTTGTTACTTGGGGGCGTGGGCTCCGACACATGTATATAAAAAAGAAGTAATTAAAAAAAACAACCTTTTATATTGCGGTAATTTCATTTTTAAAATTACATCGAAACGAAGACAATGAATGAAAACTAAATAAAAAGAGATGACATTTATAAATTCTTTCATAGTATGTTTTTACATACATAGTATAATCACGACTATTATCCCCTAAGGGTTAGTCTGAGACTATGCAAAAGTACCGCAAAAGCAGTCCACTGCCATAGTCCGCGCTTCACCAGCAGTGCCTGCACTCAGCGTGACAGGTGGTGAGCCCGACGTCGCTATAAGCTATTGGATGTTGTGCAGTTCTAAGTCCTTTAGTCGCCTTTTACGCGACATCCTTGGGAAGACATGGGTCGGTAGTATTTTTTTAATGAGCCGCTACCACACGTTGTTTTTATTACCTAAAAAAGTATGTGTGTATGCACTGTATATATTTTTTAATTTCTTACAACCTATTATAGTAGGTCGTAAGTCGTAATCGGTTGTGTTGTTCAGCGGGCCCGCTGTGCCTGGCGTCGCGCCCCGCCGCCGCCGACGCCCGGCGCGACGCGTCGTTCGCGACGTTCCGCGCCTTCAACCGCTCGCTGCGCTGGGAGTGCGGCCACGAGGCGCGCGCCGCCGCGGCCAGCCTGCGCGTCGCGCCCAACGCCTCGTGGCCCGACCTCGTCTACTACAACTCCTTCACGCACCGAGGTACTCCACACATTACTACCGCTGGGAGTGCGGCCACGAGGCGCGCGCCGCCGCGGCCAGCCTGCGCGTCGCGCCCAACGCCTCGTGGCCCGACCTCGTCTACTACAACTCCTTCACGCACCGAGGTACTCCACACATTACTACCGCTGGGAGTGCGGCCACGAGGCGCGCGCCGCCGCGGCCAGCCTGCGCGTCGCGCCCAACGCCTCGTGGCCCGACCTCGTCTACTACAACTCCTTCACGCACCGAGGTACTCCACACATTACTACCGCTGGGAGTGCGGCCACGAGGCGCGCGCCGCCGCGGCCAGCCTGCGCGTCGCGCCCAACGCCTCGTGGCCCGACCTCGTCTACTACAACTCCTTCACGCACCGAGGTACTCCACACATTACCAATTACACTGTGGCCCTCTTACACCGAAATTAGTGTACTTTAACACACGATTTTGTAATTTTTTGACATTTTAGCCATAGAAAAATGTCAAATTATCTAGGTAAAAATTTTTAGGTCTCCCGGAAAGGGTCGGCAGAAATGTTAAACACCCGTATGGCTTACTGTCTAAAATATCAGAAAACTACAAAATCTACTTTTAATCTAGTTTTAAATTGAAGTCCCGACGACAGGAGCCGGCTACGGGTCAGTTCAGCCCGAGCAGAATAATCATTTATTTAAATAATTAATAAATATCTTCAAACATTCACACCTATCAACTAGCCCCAGCCAACTAATGCTGCTTATTTATTCTATTTCAACCGCCTCTCTGGTCTAGTGGTTCACACCACCGGGTGTTGATCGGGAGATCCAGGTTCGATTCCCAGTGGGGGCAGAAGTTTTTCTGCTCGGTTTGGTTGGTGGTAGGGCTTCTTAGCCCGCCTGGCTAGCTACCACCGTCTTACTTAAATTTGTTGCCATAATAACGATGTTTTAAGCATTCTAGTGTTCCGGCAATCAGAGGTAAGATAGCCAGTTCCTCAGTTGTTGAGGATTACAGGTGAAGCTCGCTTCCACCTTCGGCCTTATCGTCTCTTACTATCAGGTGAGATGAAGGTCAAGAGCTTACTTGTCGTATGAAAAAAAAATTAATAAGCACTGCCACATTTTACAAAACCACGAGCAACGATATGAATTTATATCAAACACTTATTGCTAGGGAAAAAACAGTTTTCTTGCCTAATATTGCTCGTTACTGCCTAAGAGAGGAAATTAATGAAAAACAAACCCAAATAGTGTATACAATCTGTTGCGTGTGCAGGCATGGGCGGACGCATCTTCGTGGTGGACCGCCACCGCCGCTCCGCGCTCAAGCGGACGCCCAACGCTGGGCATCACATGTACCCGTCTCGCTCGCACACTGCGGCTGTAGCGCTCGCCGTCCTGCTCGCACTCACCGCGCTATGACCACTTAAGTGATCACATGCCGAGGAACTTGCACATAACTGAAGACTGCACTGCATACAATTAACTTGAACACCAAAAACACATTATCTCTGCTACTCTTACACTGAACAATCTGACTAAAAAACGTTACTCGTTCTTTCTTTTACACAACAGAAAACAAATCATTACGTCATCCGAGGCCATGTTTTTTGACTTTAATTTATTGTATGCAATGCAATCTCCAGCGTCGTGTAGAACCTTGTCACACGCAAGTGGATGTATTAGATAAAGTATTATGTTGACGATTCGTAATAAATTGTACTATGTTTTGTATGAAATTGAAAATTCTTAGGAGAAACTATTTAATTCACTTTTAAATTTTCTTTTACCACTATTTATGAATTTTCTTTTGATTCAATATTTAATCTTAAATTGTTTATTTCTTTCCAATTGTTTACACTCATTGTTCTTATTCTTTGTTGACTCACTATTATACCGTAGTATTAAGTGTAATAATGATTCCGTCCAATTTTATAATGTTATTTAAATTATTGAAAACATTTTTTTAAATCAAATATGATGTAAATATACCACTGTGCTATAATGGTGTAACTATCCAAAGTGAAGCACCGCGATTTGTACCATCTTTTTCTTATTATCACGTCCAACTGTCGCGTCGCAGTGTAGTTTGATGTTGGAAGTGATAACAAACAACTATGTATCATCATGTTCATGCTAGCAGGACTGACATCCAGCATAGGTTATATGTTCAATCAGGAACAAACACAAAACAGTTGTTTAACACTAGTATCAAATTCACTTGTCGTACAAACACAAACCAAACAAGTGACTTTCAGCTACTCGAACCTTACGGAAATAAATATTATTATTTTATAAAATCTTTGAAATAATCATGTAAAAATAACCAATACTGTAACGTATTGAAAACTAATCCGTCCACAGATCTCTGACTAATCTCACTGACGTCACAAATAACTTGTAAATTATAGAGTAAGCTAAATATTTTTTATGCTTGTATATAATGAATAAAACGATATATTCGATAACAAGTGTTTAATTCACATCGATGGTTATGATACACTGTAATATAAATACGATACAATTTAGTCATATAACGGCCCGAGCAGCCGGGAACTGTTACGGATACGGATTACCAATACACCCCTCGCCGAATGATACATCATTGCTACAAATATAACTTGGCAGTGTGGTGACGCCACTTGCAGTATAATTAACCTATATAATTCCCGAGAACCACAATTATAATAAAATTAAGCAATAATTTCGATATATTACCGTCCCGTCGCAAACAGCACAATACAATGACACCACCTTAGATGTTCATGTTTTTACTGCTGATATGATAAAAATAGATTTCACGAAAAGATTGAACTGTCAGAAAAGGATAAAAGCGATAATGGCATTTTTTCTTAATTTTATTTCCAATCCCCACCAAGGAGAGATGTATTATTTCAAAACGTCAAAAGTCTTTGACGTTTTGAAATAATACATTCGTCGAAGAATGCTTCGGTGACCCGCTGTTGTCAGAGACGTGTGTGCATACGCGGTTACATGCAACGTATACACTATTACTATATACTCTAAATATGTTCTACAGTGAGGGCTGTCCATATTAATTGAAATCCTTTTTTAGATATCATACCACACGTATCGCATATAAATAGACGTGTACGATAAATGAGACTATATAAAAATTAATCTACCTACAAAACTAAACATAAAATACAATTTGTTCAGGCGTAAGTCTTCGATTAATCATAATGAGAAAATAATACAAAATATCACAATCAGAGAGAGATAGCAGTCACCGCTGCGGCTACGAGTTACACCAATAAATAAACATCCAAGTGTGTTCTACAAGATCAGATATTATATGAGTATTTAATATTTTTCTATCAACATTTTACTTACATTAATTTTCACATTTACTATAATCTAAATATATTTTACATCTCTCATGTTCGGTAAGTAGGTCCTTAATACCCCCAGATGCGGGTTGTAAGTGATCAATTACCGCCCTAGGTTAATAATGTAGCTAGAAACGCCCTAGGGCGGTAAGTAATTAAAAAAAAAACTCTTTCAAAAAGTTCGCGTACATCTAACCATCTTACTGGCACTAGACATCATGCATTCAGCCCAATGACAAAAGAGGTCGCTTCGCTATTTTCATCAATTTTGAATATCGAACGGCGAAGCTAAATTTAGTTCTTGAAAATAAATTTATTTATTCTTGTGACAAAAGAGGTCGCTTCGCTATTTTCATCAATTTTGAATATCGAACGGCGAAGCTAAATTTAGTTCTTGAAAATAAATTTATTTATTCTTGTGACAAAAGAGGTCGCTTCGCTATTTTCATCAATTTTGAATATCGAACGGCGAAGCTAAATTTAGTTCTTGAAAATAAATTTATTTATTCTTGTAATGCCTTTTTTTCCACTTACCTCACAATCGAGATGTAAAGCAGAGTAGTTAGCTCGGGTGTAAGCATCAATTGCACCCTCGAACTATAAGCGCCCTCGCTGCGCTCGTGCGCCTAAATATCTCGGGCTGCAATTGATGCCTTACAGCCCTTGGCTACTAATCTACTATTAAGTAGTATGCATATTCTTAATAATTGAGTCAAGCCTCGTGTCGGCGTTTTATCGAATATTAATCACTTTAATATGAATCTTGTGGTAAATAAAGAAAATCTATTTTCGAGATTCATTAAAGAAATTCTTAAATAAAAGTCAGTCGCATTACTTATCTACCTTTCGCGGAGCCAGAACAGTAAATTCGGTGATTCATATTAGTGGCCACTGACAAAAAAAACTGAATTGTGTGTGTGAAAAAATACATAAGAGCTGTGGATGAAGCGGAAGGCGTGTCGGCATCGCTGCCAGTAGAGCTGGCATCTCTGCGATCACACTGGAAAACACGAAAACAATAATAATTGTTACTCATTGTCGACTATTTATATAAATTTTCACAATCTTTTATATGTACAATTATATACTATGGGGGGCAGAATGTGATCACGAGCAGCGGCATCCGTCGACAACTTCGGTGAGTGTGATCGTAAACAAATTTCGATTCGGGATTATGTAATGTAGAGGCTGAAGGCAGCACTGTGGCGAATTCTTCGCTACACGCGCGTAAACTAAGGGTTCAAAAAAAAAAGGAAGTTAGTTAAATCTTAATCGAAGAACAATAGACAGCGCTCGGGAAACAAACAGCGTACGTCAGACCGCGAGACGATACGAATGTCCTCGTAATGCGTATTATGCCAAATCACGACTCACTACGAGTAAAAAGAGCGAACAATAGAAGCCCCCTCGTACCTCATACCTCAGGGGCGGTGCAGCTCGAGGAAGGCGCGCAGCGTGGCGGGCAGCGCGCGCGGGGGGGGCGCGGCGCCGGCGGCCACGAGCGCGCGCGCGGCCAGGCACGCCAGCGACACGTGCCGCAGCACCCCCCCTCGTACCTCATGCCTCATGCTCAGGGGCGGTGCAGCTCGAGGAAGGCGCGCAGCGTGGCGGGCAGCGCGCGCGGGGGGGGCGCGGCGCCGGCGGCCACGAGCGCGCGCGCGGCCAGGCACGCCAGCGACACGTGCCGCAGCACCCCCCCTCGTACCTCATGCCTCATGCTCAGGGGCGGTGCAGCTCGAGGAAGGCGCGCAGCGTGGCGGGCAGCGCGCGCGGGGGGGGCGCGGCGCCGGCGGCCACGAGCGCGCGCGCGGCCAGGCACGCCAGCGACACGTGCCGCAGCACCCCCCCTCGTACCTCATGCCTCATGCTCAGGGGCGGTGCAGCTCGAGGAAGGCGCGCAGCGTGGCGGGCAGCGCGCGCGGGGGGGGCGCGGCGCCGGCGGCCACGAGCGCGCGCGCGGCCAGGCACGCCAGCGACACGTGCCGCAGCACCCCCCCTCGTACCTCATGCCTCATGCTCAGGGGCGGTGCAGCTCGAGGAAGGCGCGCAGCGTGGCGGGCAGCGCGCGCGGGGGGGGCGCGGCGCCGGCGGCCACGAGCGCGCGCGCGGCCAGGCACGCCAGCGACACGTGCCGCAGCACGAGCACGCGCGAGCCGCGGTGCAGCGGCACCAGCGCCGCCGGCATCTCGCCGAAGCGGTTGGGCTGGTCCAGGTGCGCGCCCGCCGCCAGCAGCGCCTCCACCAGCTCCGTGCTGCGCGACACGAGGACAAGGCGCTCATTCAAAGATCGACCGTCGCCTTCGGACGGTCGGGTCCATCGACTTACGGACGCTAGCGCTATATCGCCGGCCCCGGGCAAGAAAGCGGCGATCGACGGTTCCGCCTCTATTAATTTTATTTAATTTTTGGGTTCTCCGAGTGTCAATCTGTCGCTCCTTTTGTATATTTTTAAATTAATATCCCTGGATATAAATTACATTCACGGCTTTATTGCACAGTAACACATTAAACCCCCTTTTAAAAAAAAGACGTGTGACACTCGGGGACTGCCGCGGTAAAGCTATTGCATAACATTTTGTATCAACTTATAATTTTATTTATTGTTTTTTTACAAAATACTTAACTTAACATTCGTACCTCTTATGTAGGGAAATGTTGACTATTAATAGTCGAAACCTAACCTAAATTCTGACATGTACATATTTACGTAATTCGTCACTTACCATCAACACCCCTTTTATTTCACGTCACCACCCCTAGTATTGTAAAACTCGTGACTTTTTTAGTTATGTTATGAAAGTCAATTTGTATGAAAAACGTACGTCAGTATCTCTCTCTCTCTCTCAATCTCTCTCTCTAATCCACAAAGCCACACCTCCTTGCGCATCGGAGTGGGGAGCGTGAGGTTTTTTCGTTACGGAGCGTGAGGTTTTTTCGTTACGGAGCGTGAGGTTTTTTCGTTACGGAATTTCTGGATTCGGTCCCCGCGCTCAAGGCCCGCGATAGAAGCTATGCAATAGCTTAAAAATACTATTTCTAAGAGGTGTAAACATTCAATACGAAGTAAACGCAAGATATTTTGTATTGTATAAGCTTTCACGCCTTTAAGCTTCATGTTTCGCAGTCTAGCACTCGTTCGCTCCGTATCTTTCACCCCTTTGCCTAAAAATACCCTTTCGCCCCCTATCAAGGTACCCATTCGCTCCTTATCGCGGGGAGAAAATATTTTCAATATTATTGAAGATTACGCCCCTAGTAATATTTAGTGCAAAAAACAGTACAGTCATACATAAAATCGGGTATGTGTGTGTGCGTGTAGTGGCCGCACCTGAAGTTGTAGGGCGCGGCGGCCACGTGCAGCGGCGTGGAGCGCGCCAGGTTGCGCGCGTGCGGGTGTGTGTGTGTGTGTGTGTGTGTGTGTGTGTGCGTGTAGTGGCCGCACCTGAAGTTGTAGGGCGCGGCGGCCACGTGCAGCGGCGTGGAGCGCGCCAGGTTGCGCGCGTGCGGGTGTGTGTGTGTGTGTGTGTGTGTGTGTGTGTGTGTGCGTGTAGTGGCCGCACCTGAAGTTGTAGGGCGCGGCGGCCACGTGCAGCGGCGTGGAGCGCGCCAGGTTGCGCGCGTGCGGGTGTGTGTGTGTGTGTGTGTGTGTGTGTGTGCGTGTAGTGGCCGCACCTGAAGTTGTAGGGCGCGGCGGCCACGTGCAGCGGCGTGGAGCGCGCCAGGTTGCGCGCGTGCGGGTGTGTGTGTGTGTGTGTGTGTGTGTGTGTGCGTGTAGTGGCCGCACCTGAAGTTGTAGGGCGCGGCGGCCACGTGCAGCGGCGTGGAGCGCGCCAGGTTGCGCGCGTGCGGGTGTGTGTGTGTGTGTGTGTGTGTGTGTGCGTGTAGTGGCCGCACCTGAAGTTGTAGGGCGCGGCGGCCACGTGCAGCGGCGTGGAGCGCGCCAGGTTGCGCGCGTGCGGGTGTGTGTGTGTGTGTGTGTGTGTGTGTGCGTGTAGTGGCCGCACCTGAAGTTGTAGGGCGCGGCGGCCACGTGCAGCGGCGTGGAGCGCGCCAGGTTGCGCGCGTGCGGGTGTGTGTGTGTGTGTGTGTGTGTGTGTGCGTGTAGTGGCCGCACCTGAAGTTGTAGGGCGCGGCGGCCACGTGCAGCGGCGTGGAGCGCGCCAGGTTGCGCGCGTGCGGGTGTGTGTGTGTGTGTGTGTGTGTGCGTGTAGTGGCCGCACCTGAAGTTGTAGGGCGCGGCGGCCACGTGCAGCGGCGTGGAGCGCGCCAGGTTGCGCGCGTGCGGGTGTGTGTGTGTGTGTGTGTGTGTGTGTGCGTGTAGTGGCCGCACCTGAAGTTGTAGGGCGCGGCGGCCACGTGCAGCGGCGTGGAGCGCGCCAGGTTGCGCGCGTGCGGGTGTGTGTGTGTGTGTGTGTGTGTGTGTGCGTGTAGTGGCCGCACCTGAAGTTGTAGGGCGCGGCGGCCACGTGCAGCGGCGTGGAGCGCGCCAGGTTGCGCGCGTGCGGGTGTGTGTGTGTGTGTGTGTGTGTGTGTGTAGTGGCCGCACCTGAAGTTGTAGGGCGCGGCGGCCACGTGCAGCGGCGTGGAGCGCGCCAGGTTGCGCGCGTGCGGGTGTGTGTGTGTGTGTGTGTGTGTGTGTGTAGTGGCCGCACCTGAAGTTGTAGGGCGCGGCGGCCACGTGCAGCGGCGTGGAGCGCGCCAGGTTGCGCGCGTGCGGGTGTGTGTGTGTGTGTGTGTGTGTGTGTGTAGTGGCCGCACCTGAAGTTGTAGGGCGCGGCGGCCACGTGCAGCGGCGTGGAGCGCGCCAGGTTGCGCGCGTGCGGGTGTGTGTGTGTGTGTGTGTGTGTGTGTGTAGTGGCCGCACCTGAAGTTGTAGGGCGCGGCGGCCACGTGCAGCGGCGTGGAGCGCGCCAGGTTGCGCGCGTGCGGGTGTGTGTGTGTGTGTGTGTGTGTGTGTGTAGTGGCCGCACCTGAAGTTGTAGGGCGCGGCGGCCACGTGCAGCGGCGTGGAGCGCGCCAGGTTGCGCGCGTGCGGGTGTGTGTGTGTGTGTGTGTGTGTGTGTGTAGTGGCCGCACCTGAAGTTGTAGGGCGCGGCGGCCACGTGCAGCGGCGTGGAGCGCGCCAGGTTGCGCGCGTGCGGGTGTGTGTGTGTGTGTGTGTGTGTGTGTGTAGTGGCCGCACCTGAAGTTGTAGGGCGCGGCGGCCACGTGCAGCGGCGTGGAGCGCGCCAGGTTGCGCGCGTGCGGGTGTGTGTGTGTGTGTGTGTGTGTGTGCGTGTAGTGGCCGCACCTGAAGTTGTAGGGCGCGGCGGCCACGTGCAGCGGCGTGGAGCGCGCCAGGTTGCGCGCGTGCGGGTGTGTGTGTGTGTGTGTGTGTGTGTGTGCGTGTAGTGGCCGCACCTGAAGTTGTAGGGCGCGGCGGCCACGTGCAGCGGCGTGGAGCGCGCCAGGTTGCGCGCGTGCGGGTCGGCGCCGGCCGCCAGCAGCAGCCGCGCCGCGCCCACCGACGGGAACACGCCCACGCCTGCGGAACCCTTGCACTTGTATTCACATCGAGGATTCCAGTTTGGCTTTCAGAACAGAGTCGCTTTCGTTTCAGTCTGTCTTCGGATCAAAAACGTCTTCGAATACGTGAACGGATATAGTTGTCGTCGATCAAACATATAAAAATGACATAAATTTCCTCTAACTCTGTAGACACATGTTACAAATGCAGTTGTAAAGCCGTGCCCCACCTTCCCCGAAGTAGGTGGAGCGCAGCACGTTGAGCCCCGACACGCTGAGGTGCAGCAGCGTGTCCCCCGTCGCCGCCGAGCGCACGTCCGCCGCCACCAGCTCCGCCGCCAGCCGCGCCGTCTCCGCCTCCACGCTGCGCGCCTCCTCCTGCCGCACGTGCGTCCTTATGTACTGATACACTCGATACTAATATATTAGATACATACATGCCATGCATCGATCGTGACTTACAATTAAGCCCTCATTCGGCCCCGCATGTTTTTTTATTTTGCTCTTTTTAAAAGCGTGGGATTTTTAGTCTTTCAATCTGATGTTATTATATTGCTGCCCAGTTTTCAGCAGTATTGATATACTAAATGATGACATAGTTTCTGTTCAAAACACCTGAACTGCCTTACGACGTCCGGATTTAATGGGTTCTATTCAATTTAGTCCGGAAGTCAACATTAAATTTAAAAAAACTAGACGCTACAAAAGGTATGGGGCCTGACGACATACACCCACTTTTATTGGTTAACTGTGCAGACACATTAGCTCTACCTCTATCAATTGTATATGGCTAGAGTTGTCCCTATATATAAAAGTGGCAAAAGAGAAAATGTCACCAACTACGGCCCGATATCCGTTCTCTCAACGATGTCAAAAGACTTTGAGTCCATGGTCCACTCTGCAGTCTACAGACATGTTCACAGATATATCAATACTGATCAATTTGGATTCATGGAACAGCGATCGACTTACACCAATCTAGTACGCTTTGCATCTGAAACGATGGAAGCAGTTGATCAGGGACTCCAAGTAGAAGCTACATTTAAAGAGTTTTGTAAGGCGTTCGACAGAGTAAACCGCGAGTTCCTCTTGGCTAAGTTGCGGTTCTTTGGTATAACGGATAATATGCTGGATTGGTGTCGATCTTACCTTTTAGACCGACCATCCAGGGTGGTCGTGGACGGTGAAGAATCTAAGGCCTTCATTGCAAGATCGGGTGTTCCTCAAGGTTCAGTCTTGGGACCGTTGTTCTTTAATGTTTTCGTTAACGATATAACAAAGGCAATTAAACACTGCAAAGTTTACCTTTTTGCAGATGACCTAAAGTTTCTTGTTTGGCAGATTCCAAAGAGTTACAGGAAGATATCGGTGGCCTTCATAGGTAGAATTTTAAATAAGATGTTCCTGGATGTACAAAAATATCATCTCATCAAATTTACGAAGAAACGTCACAAATATCTCTCGGAATACTCTGTCGATGGAATATAGCTTGAGGAGGTCCCGGTCATAAGGGTGATCCCGATCTGGGTGTTCTGATGGATGGTCAGCTGCGATTTTCTAGTCACATTGTTAAAATTTTGAGGGACGCTAAAAAATTCGCTAGGATTTATTCTGCGCAATGCTAAAGGTTTTAAAAATGTCTCTTCCATCATCCTACTTTATAACAGCTATGTTAGAAGTAAACTGGAATATTGTAGTACGGTCTGGGGCCGTTTTGTTTCGATTAATGTGCACATTAGCCGGCTAAAGATGGAATATCACGACGCAAACTAACATGATATCGAACTTTAGGTGCTCCTCGAAGACAAACCCAGCTTTAGCCGGCTAATCTTAAGTTTATGTTCACACCCATCTTTAGCCGTAACATAAAATTTTTATTGTGTTTTTAGTATTCGTTATTACAGCGGCAACAGAAATGTCATCTGTGAATATATTCGACTATTACGTTCCATGAAATTCACTCTGATTACGACCAGCGGATTCTTGTCACTCGGGTCTCGTGTCACTCTTTTGTATAGAACAAATGAATGGACAAATGGTAATTTTTCTCGACACTGCAGGGTGAAATTTTAACGCCTCTCAATATTTCACTGTAGTCTAAAGTCTACATAAATACTACATCGTTCTCTGCATCGATTCACGAACCGAGTCCCACGCTTTCAAATCAGACCAAATAATTTATTCACTTCGCTTCGGTTTTTTGGCCAATCGTGTTTACATACAATACATAAGTTATAATCAACAACACGCACCTCGTCCTCCCCCTGGGGGGTGGCGTGCACGAGCACGTGCAGCAGGTGCGTGACGCAGCGCAGCGCGCGGTCGAAGGTCTCCGCCTGCTTCTTGAACACCGGCCGCACCTGCAGCGCCGCGCGGCACTCTGCGGGGAGCCTCGCGTTACTACACCATACCACCATACCACCATACGACCATACGACCATACGACCATACGCAACGGATGCTGCGGTACAAACCCATTCCTTTTAACTTTGAACAGTTATGTTGCACTTTGATTTTACGCAAAGTAATAGGTGTAAAAGAAATGGTTCGTGATTGATATTTAAAATATTTATTTTGATGAGAATAACTGTAGGTGATTCGATTATATGTAATGTTAATGAACGATCACTGTGAGTGTCCGGTGCTTAACAAAACAAATCAAAAATACATTCAATGCTTTTCCAACGGTTGTGAGTGGCTGAAATTGATTCATTAAAGAAACAGAGTATCATTTTCCTTATTTTTATAAATTAATTTATTATAAACGTACTATACGTGAGAATTTATAAAAATAAGAAAGATGATTGCACCTAAAACACTACCTTGCGGAACACCATAAGTTGTTGCATGTTCAGTAATAGTGAAAGAACCGATTTCCACATTTTGTTATTTGTTCGAGAAGTAGTCAGCCAGTAAAGTTATCGATTTGATTACCTTTTAAAACATCTTCTCTTCGCTATTTCAGGAGTACTAAACAGGCGCCGCCGTATCGAATGCTTTTGCTAAATCGAATCCGATTTTTTTTTGGATCCACTCTTATCTTTTTTCTAAAACCATGTCAATGTTCTTAAAGAATGTTTTTAAACTTACCATTAAAACGAAGTCATTAAATATACATTTCATTGAATATACAATCAAAAATTTTCAGCACTAATGATTGCAGGCGTAGAGTCCGTCGAGTCTAGCACGTGCTGCCGCCGCGGCAAGGTCACTGACCGGGCAGGTGCGGCGCCAGCAGCTTCAGCACGCGCAGCACGTGCCGCCGCCGCGGCAAGGTCACTGACCGGGCAGGTGCGGCGCCAGCAGCTTCAGCACGCGCAGCACGTGCCGCCGCCGCGGCAAGGTCACTGACCGGGCAGGTGCGGCGCCAGCAGCTTCAGCACGCGCAGCACGTGCCGCCGCCGCGGCAAGGTCACTGACCGGGCAGGTGCGGCGCCAGCAGCTTCAGCACGCGCAGCACGTGCCGCCGCCGCGGCAAGGTCACTGACCGGGCAGGTGCGGCGCCAGCAGCTTCAGCACGCGCAGCACGTGCCGCCGCCGCGGCAAGGTCACTGACCGGGCAGGTGCGGCGCCAGCAGCTTCAGCACGCGCAGCACGTGCCGCCGCCGCGGCAAGGTCACTGACCGGGCAGGTGCGGCGCCAGCAGCTTCAGCACGCGCAGCACGTGCCGCCGCCGCGGCAAGGTCACTGACCGGGCAGGTGCGGCGCCAGCAGCTTCAGCACGCGCAGCACGTGCCGCCGCCGCGGCAAGGTCACTGACCGGGCAGGTGCGGCGCCAGCAGCTTCAGCACGCGCAGCACGTGCCGCCGCCGCGGCAAGGTCACTGACCGGGCAGGTGCGGCGCCAGCAGCTTCAGCACGCGCAGCACGTGCCGCCGCCGCGGCAAGGTCACTGACCGGGCAGGTGCGGCGCCAGCAGCTTCAGCACGCGCAGCACGTGCCGCCGCCGCGGCAAGGTCACTGACCGGGCAGGTGCGGCGCCAGCAGCTTCAGCACGCGCAGCACGTGCCGCCGCCGCGGCAAGGTCACTGACCGGGCAGGTGCGGCGCCAGCAGCTTCAGCACGCGCAGCACGTGCCGCCGCCGCGGCAGGTGCGGCGCCCGCTCCAGCCGCCCCGCCTGTGCGTCCAGCATCAGCCGCGTCAGCGCGCACGCCGTGTGGCACGTGTCTGCAAACATACATGCTGTTGAAACCTTACATCAGTGCTTAAAAGCTTTACACGCACTAATGTTATTAAGCCTTTACTAACGATTTTGTCAGCTGTCTCGCTCGAACTTACTACGAGGAAACATCATCCACCTCTGTCCTCCATTTCAAGCACCCGCGCCGCCATCGTTTTTATTCGGCCTCGGCCGCTCCGAGCAGTCACTTCATCACAATTTTATCATGCGGGGAGATCTGTTCACGAGTTCGCCTTGGCGTATGGTCTGACGCAACTGGTTGATGGCATCACACGAATCCCAGATATAGTTGACCATTCACCTTCTCTATTGGATCTTCTTCTGACCTTACATCTGGACGGCTATAAGGTATCTGTTGTTGACCCTTTGGGCTCATCGGACCATTGTCTAATCCGGAGTTCGGTGCCACTCACGTGCCCCTTGCAACCGAAACCTGTGGTTTGTCGCCGTGTTTGGCACTACAGGTCGGCAGATTGGGACGGGATGCGTTCATTTTTTGCGTCCTACCCCTGGAGGCAGGTTTGCTTCACGCCGTTTGGCAATCCTGGAGCCGTTGCCGACTTTATCGCTGATGTTGTGCTGCAGGGGATGGACCTTTTAGTTTCGTCCTCTGTCGTTCCTACTGGCGGTAGATCCCAACCTTGGTTTGGTACGTCATGTAAATTTGCATCTCGTTGTAAACGGAATTGTTACTAAGCCTGGGTAAAAGCAATGGCTGCTAAGGATGCAAACACCAGCGCCTTGAAAAACGAGTACAACTCTGCAGCGAGGTCCTTGAAAAAGATAATTGCTAGGGCGAAGTCGGAGCACCAAAGCAGCATTGGTGAGAGTTCGCCTTCCGTCTGGAACTCGTGCTTTCTGGTCCCTTGCCAAGGCTGTTCAGGGTACCTTTTGCAAGTCATCTCTTCCACCTTTGCATAAGGACGACGACTCACTGGCCTATAGTGCAAAGGAGAAGGCCGATCTTCTGGGCTCGCTCTTTGCATCTAACTCGACTTTGGATGGATGATGGGGGAAACGAGCCGTCTACCATCCCGCGGTATAAAGGCTCAATGCCGGATGTCCGGTTTACGCAAAGCTCAGTGCGTAAGGCACTTTTTTCCTAGGACATCCATAAGTCGAGTGGTCCAGACGGAGTCCCTTCTGTCGTTCTGAAGACGTGCGCACCGGAGTTAACACCTGTTCTAACGCGCTTATTCCGGTACTCTTATTCATTGGGTGTATTTCCGAATTCATGGAAAATAGCCTTTGTTCACCCGATCCCCAGAAAGGGAGACCGCTCCTATTCATCCAATTATAGGCCAATAGCTATTACCTCCTTGTTCTCCAAGATAATGGAGACTATTATCAATCGCCAGCTCCTGCAGTACCTTGAGGATCACCAGCTGATAAGTGATCGCTAGTACGGATTCCGTCGGGGTCGCTCTGCTGGTGATCTTCTGGTCTATCTGACACATCGTTGGGCAGATGCGATCGAGAACAAGGGGGAGGCTTTGGCTGTCAGTTTGGACGTTGCGAAAGCCTTTGATCGATTATGGCACAAAGCTCTTCTGAAGAAACTTCCTTCTTACGGGCTACCCGGGAAATTGTGCAACTGGATTACCAGTTTTCTTGCGGGCAGAAGTATAAAGGTCGTAGTTGACGGTGCATACTCAGATTCTAAGCCCGTGAATTCTGGTGTCCCACAAGGCTGTGTACTATCGCCAATGCTTTTTCTTTTGCATATCAATGACATGTTACAAGTAACTAACAATAATTGCTATGCAGACGACAGCACAGGTGATGCTCTATATACTGGCCGCAGGAACATTTCTCGTGAAAACGTCCTCGAGTGCCGAAATAGCCTTTGAAGGGAGTCTCAGCATGGGGCCGTTCTAACTTGGTCCGCTTTAACCCCGTGAAGACACAGGTTTGCGCGTTTACCGCGAAAAAGATGCCTTTTACGGAATGCCCTAAATTTGAAAACACTCCCCTTGCAATGACAACTAGCACTATTTTTATTTGAAACGCAAAACGGAAACCATCTGTGAATAAATAATAAGTGTAAGCGTACCGGGGTAGAGCAGCGTATCCTTCTGTATGCGTATCTCGAGCGCCCACGTCCACAGGTCGATGCAGCGCTGGTAGCGGAACGCGTCGCCGTACGACGCGCCTCTGCAACACAACACATGATTTTCTATTTTGACCTCAGCGTGAAGTTTGGACAAACGTATGTTAATGTATGTTTTTTGTTGAAATGTAAAAAAAAAATTAAAAACAGGTAAAGTTAAAATGTGAAAAAAAAAAATCTGCGTTAGGTGTGAACTGTTTTTGTTTATATTTTTGTTGTTTAAAAAAAAACTGTTACCATTTTATTTTAGGAAACTATAGGTTTTAAAGAATATCATTTATTTTGTCAGATTACATGTGTAACTGTTTGTTTCTTGTTAAATAAAAAAATAAAAAAAAGACGTGTGGCACTCGGGGACTGCCTCGGTAAAGCTATTGCATAGCATTTTGTATCAACTTATGCAATTATAATTATATTTATTTATTTTATTCATGCAGTATTTCTTTTTCTTTGATATTAATTCAAGTTACACTTTTAAAAAGTGTAACTTGAATTGAAAAGTTACACTGTTAAAGCACGCACACAACGCCGTGTCGAAGACTGCCGAACTGAAACGACGTTACACGATGCACGGCCTTCAAGCCACACCTCCTTGCGCATCGGAGTGGGGAGCGTGAGGTTGTTTCGTTACGGATTTTCTGGATTCGGTCCCCGCGCTCAAGGCCCGCGATAGAAGCTATGCAATAGCTTAAAAAATCAAAATAACTCGCAGCAAGTCAAATGAAAACGCGTCGATGCAAAGCAAACGTATAAAGTTCGGTCGTCGCTCGGCAGTCGGCACTCGGCAGTCGTGCAGGAGAGTACCTGTACATGAGGCGCAGCAGCGTGTCCTTGTGGTCGGGGCCGAGCACGCGCGCGGCCACCAGCAGCGCCTGCGCCCGCAGCGCGTCCATGTCGGCGGCGGCGGCGTCCAGCTCGGCGGGCGAGCGCCACTCCCGCGCGCCGCCCAGCGCCGCCGCCCAGCGCTCGGGCGTGGGCGGCTTGGGCTCGGGCGCGGCGCCCGCCAGCCGCAGCGCGGTGGCGCGGCGCCAGGCGGCCAGCGCGGCGCCCACGTCGTTGAACTCGTCCAGCTGCGTGGCGCCCAGCAGCTCGTAGGCGTCGGCGAGCCGCGCGCGCGGGTAGCGCACGCGCGCCGCCAGCAGCGCCAGCAGCGGCGCCGCGCCCTTGAGCGCCGCCGTGCGCAGCGCGTCGTCGCCGGCGCGCGAGCGCAGCAGCGGGTCGGCGCCGCGCTCCAGCAGCAGCCGCGCCGTCTCCAGCCGGTGCTCCTGCACGGCGTAGTGCAGCGCCGTCTTGGCCTGCGTGTCCCGCGCGTCCACCCGCGCGCCGCGCTCCAGCAGGAACGTGCACAGCCGCACCGACTGCACCGAGTTGATGAGGCACGTGCCGCCGTTGTGGTTCGGCCGCTGGACGTCGGCGCCGCGCGCCACCAGGAAGCGCACCACGTCCAGGTGCGTCATGAAGCAGGCGGAGCGCACGGGCGTGGAGCCGCTGTCGCTGGCGGCGTCGAGCGCGGCGCCGGCGTCGGCCAGCGCGCGCAGCGCCGGCAGCCGGCCCTCGACGGCGGCGCACCACAGCGGCGTCACGGAGTGCACGGAGCGGTCGTCGGGCACCTCGTACACGCCGCGCTGCTCCAGCGGCGCGCCGCACACGTGCACCAGGTACTCCACGATCTCCACGTTGCCGCGCTTGCACGCCACGAACAGCGGCGCGCACCCGTCCGCCGTGCGAGACACCACCGCGCGCCGCGCCGCCGGGCACAGCCTGCGCCGCACGCTCAGACTGCACCGCTGCTCATGCATGCACATGCATGCACATGCATGCATGAGCGGCAGTGGGACGGTGATAATGAAGCACTTGAGCGAACCAGGTAATATGGCAACGACACACAGTGACACCGTCTCAGGAAGACTGAGCGAAGGCCAAACTGATAGACGGACACACAGCAAAAGGTGCAATGGACGATCAATGGCTTTGCACCATTCAAGGCAGGTGGCCAACACGGCATCTTCCCTGCACTACTGCAGTGGAGTGGCAAGATCACCATAGAGGTACTGACGCTCATGCTAGTCTCGCACTACATTATATCCTGAAGACATGAAGGGAAGTGAGAGTTGTGATTGAACCGTAACCAGGTAATACCGACTAGTATATATCAGCCTAACGTCGGTCCTTCTTAACACCCTGGAAAATATCTGCAATAGAAATCTATGAGACAGAGATATAACTTCAAGACGACACTCTGATTGTCCTTTACAGATCAATATGCAATGTACTAGGCAAAAACAAATATTTATGTATCAATGAAGTATCATACTACATTATTTCTTCCAGTAAGTTTATGTCCCTTTTATAGAAAATATTATGTAGGTAACAGTGAAAAAGTTTTCACCTCTTTGTTATGGACCGTTTTAGCAGTATAGTTTCTATTATTAACGTACACGTGTAAAAGATTAATATAAATACCTCTCAAGCGAGGTCCGCAGACGGGCGGAGAGGCGGGCGCCCGGGGCGCTGTGCTTGCACTCCCGCATCAGCTCCGCGAACACCGCATCATGGTGTTTAGAGACCTCGGAGTACTTGCTCACGGCGCTCGACCCGCTACTGCCATCTTCCCACATCCTGCAGGTCGCTACCACACTTGCCTCCAATCAACTAACACTTTATTCCACTACCACCACACAAAGAAATCGCATACCCACTGATGTGAACGACATAAAAATATTGACAAAAACAATCAATGTTGCAAGATAAAAAAAAATTGACAGGTTGTCAAAAACTTCGAGGCCATTTCAAGCAAAATAAAATTTTATACATCCATACATTTTATTTTAGAAAATTTTGAGAAAATCATCGTCTAACCTTTATACAGAATTATTTAAATAGGTACTAAATATCGGGCGGTACTAAATAATTCATCGTTAAAATAATATTCCATTCAAACTCTGCGGTCCAAATTGCTCTACAGATATCCAGATTTTGATAAAAGAAACAAACTTCACGATCAAAACCTACTCCTCATCTGCACGTAGACAGATGCATCCAAAGACATCGACTGATGCATCCACAAATGGATCGCCACGAAAGCCAATCATATGTTGGTGCTCGGCAGACGCAACGCAGGTACGCACTCCAAATATTAAAATTCGTTAATACTCTTAGATAGTAATTTGCAGGAATGGTGGAAACATCGGAAATATTGAACACACGTTTCCATTTCCATCTACTCGTTGGTTTTCGATCACTTATCAAAGGATTGTTGGAGTTCATTGCTCGATAATAGCAGTCCATGTGTGGATGGGTTAATTGAAATGATTTTATTATTAGGGCAAAACAACGGTAACGCTAAGCCAAGTGAAGTGCTGCCATTATTAGGCCCATAATCTTTTGGACTTTTGTGTAAACATTTTGAATATTATAATATTTGAAGATGCGTTCAGGACCGAACTCTAAATAAAGGTTTTGTAATAGCGTGTCGAACAACGAGTTTTAATGACATATCTGTGGTTTTAAATTTCAAATATGACAATTGACAACTGTTTGTTTATACTTTGTTTTCTTCTCAGTTTTCTTAAAAATCACATTGCCATATTTAATGAAGAAGAAGTTTGATGATAGGTAGTTGAATTGTTTAAGTATGATTGATGATTACGATGATGAACTGCCACCGATATCAGTCAACTCGAGCACACGGCACCAGGTAACTTTAATAATGTAGCGATTTGTAATAAAATGCTGGTACACTTATTAGTTTATAGCTTACATCCATTAACAGCATACAGACTCATCGCTGTACATAGTCCCCCTGAAGAATCACTACAATGACAAGTCCTGCACTGCCCGTCGTCGACTATTACCAGACCGCCGGTCCGGCTCGTGGAGTTTCTACTAATTTTGCACCTCTCAGTTCCAGTTTACATCAATAACATAATGAATAATATTTAGATCTGCGTCAGGGCATTCTGGAGATGCCATCGGCCGAGAGTCTGGCAGAGGCGCGCGCGCGGGAGGCGGCGTGCGAGCGCGAGCTGCAGCAGCTGGCGCGGGACGAGGTCGCCGTGACGACGGACTCGAGCGGCTCGGAGGGGGAGGCGGCGCTGGCGGCGGCCGTGAGCGCGCTGGGCGTGCGGCCGCGGCGCCCGGCGCTCGCGCCGCGTCGCCTCGCCGCGCTGCTGCCGCGCCTGGCGCCGCCCCGGCCCCTGCTGCACGCCACGCACAAGCAGCTGCAGGACCTCACCGCTCATGTCATTATCTCTCACACATCTCCATTCATGTACTTTGGACGTTATAAGTATATGAAGTCCATTCATTACTTGTCTTATTTATTGACCTCTCAATGGTCAGAAAACCAGACATAGTAGAGACGTTTATTGTGTATGAACATCAGTGTTCTTGCTGAGCATGATCCATTCCTTAGTCATATCAGGTTATCAGAATCATGGAAATAAGAATAATTAATTTGCTTAAAAATATGGTGTAGGTATAATGATTTTTTCTGTCATAACATAATAATATTGGGTCCTTACCTATGAAATTGGTGCTTTTTTCTCTCTAAGGCCCAATTGCACGATCGAGAGTTAGTGTCTAACCCAGGGTTTGCCCATATATTTGCCCCAGAGTTAGGTGCTAACTCTCGAACGCGCAATCGCGCCTTAGTATTTTGTTTGTAACTATTAAAATTCAGAGTATTCCTAAAAAATAATTAGCTCATCTAAAAATAGACTATATTTTTGAGCTCTTTTGATTTGTTTTGATAATTTGTTGTAAGTTTAATTGTGTTAAAAATGGACACGGAGACAACTCTTTTTAAGTGCCTCCCGAATACATCATTTTATTTGCATTCACTTAAAAATGATAAATAATTTTTATGAAGTGTGATATTACACATATTACTAAAGTTTGTCTAATGATAGATGCCAAATATTATCATCTTTGGATTTGTCGTTGTGAAGAAAACTGAAAAAATGTTTGTATGGAAAATGCAGAATTCCCCAGTCTCCATACACACCAATTTCATAGGTAAGGACCTAATATAAATAAAAATAATTGCGTGTTTGTGTGATGAGGTCATTGAAGGATAAGTGGATGAAAGTAAGGAAGCTAGGTTGCTTTCGTTCTATGCAGGAATATATTTTTTAATCTGATTTAAGAGCAACTCTTATTTCAATGTGAATTAAAATAAACGTTTATAACAGGCGTGCGAGGCAGTGCAGGCGGGCCTAGTGTCGGGGTCCGACGTCCCCGCGGCCGTGTCGTGGCTGCTGGCGGCCGCCGCCGACGCCGACCTGCCCGCGGACGGTGACGACGCCGGCGCCCCGCCCCCCGCCCCTCCCGCCCCTCCCGCCGAGGCGCCGCATCGACGCCGGCATACGGCCAGGGCCAGTCGAAGGGCGCTCATGGCCCTGTTGCAGCGGGAACAGCTGGATCAGGTCGCTATACTAATACTATTATTACTTCTCGCCGGTGACGTCGGTCGCTTCTCTCCGAAAACGCTCGTGTCCCTACATAGGGAAACGCGGTTTTTTTTTTATTTCGGATATTTTTTCCCTTCCAATGGTGTGACGTAGGGTCAGCTGCGACTCGTTAAAGTGTGTAACGTTAATTTCAGGAAGCGATACAAAGCATATGCGAGAACGTGCGGCCGTGCGCGCTGGCGGCCGCGGACGCGCTGTGCGGCGCGCGGGCGCCGGCGCCGGCGGCACGCGCGCTGCACGCGGCCCTGCTGGCCGCCGCCGTCGGCGCGCCCGCAGGTACACAGTATACGAGTGGAGGCAGGGTGTAGCTGCACGCGGCCCTGCTGGCCGCCGCCGTCGGCGCGCCCGCAGGTACACAGTATACGAGTGGAGGCAGGGTGTAGCTGCACGCGGCCCTGCTGGCCGCCGCCGTCGGCGCGCCCGCAGGTACACAGTATACGAGTGGAGGCAGGGTGTAGCTGCACGCGGCCCTGCTGGCCGCCGCCGTCGGCGCGCCCGCAGGTACACAGTATACGAGTGGAGGCAGGGTGTAGCTGCACGCGGCCCTGCTGGCCGCCGCCGTCGGCGCGCCCGCAGGTACACAGTATACGAGTGGAGGCAGGGTGTAGCTGCACGCGGCCCTGCTGGCCGCCGCCGTCGGCGCGCCCGCAGGTACACAGTATACGAGTGGAGGCAGGGTGTAGCTGCACGCGGCCCTGCTGGCCGCCGCCGTCGGCGCGCCCGCAGGTACACAGTATACGAGTGGAGGCAGGGTGTAGCTGCACGCGGCCCTGCTGGCCGCCGCCGTCGGCGCGCCCGCAGGTACACAGTATACGAGTGGAGGCAGGGTGTAGCTGCACGCCGCCCTGCTGGCCGCCGCCGTCGGCGCGCCCGCAGGTACACAGTATACGAGTGGAGGCAGGGTGTAGCTGCACGCGGCCCTGCTGGCCGCCGCCGTCGGCGCGCCCGCAGGTACACAGTATACGAGTGGAGGCAGGGTGTAGCTGCACGCGGCCCTGCTGGCCGCCGCCGTCGGCGCGCCCGCAGGTACACAGTATACGAGTGGAGGCAGGGTGTAGCTGCACGCGGCCCTGCTGGCCGCCGCCGTCGGCGCGCCCGCAGGTACACAGTATACGAGTGGAGGCAGGGTGTAGCTGCACGCGGCCCTGCTGGCCGCCGCCGTCGGCGCGCCCGCAGGTACACAGTATACGAGTGGAGGCAGGGTGTAGCTGCACGCGGCCCTGCTGGCCGCCGCCGTCGGCGCGCCCGCAGGTACACAGTATACGAGTGGAGGCAGGGTGTAGCTGCACGCGGCCCTGCTGGCCGCCGCCGTCGGCGCGCCCGCAGGTACACAGTATACGAGTGGAGGCAGGGTGTAGCTGCACGCGGCCCTGCTGGCCGCCGCCGTCGGCGCGCCCGCAGGTACACAGTATACGAGTGGAGGCAGGGTGTAGCTGCACGCGGCCCTGCTGGCCGCCGCCGTCGGCGCGCCCGCAGGTACACAGTATACGAGTGGAGGCAGGGTGTAGCTGCACGCGGCCCTGCTGGCCGCCGCCGTCGGCGCGCCCGCAGGTACACAGTATACGAGTGGAGGCAGGGTGTAGCTGCACGCGGCCCTGCTGGCCGCCGCCGTCGGCGCGCCCGCAGGTACACAGTATACGAGTGGAGGCAGGGTGTAGCTGCACGCGGCCCTGCTGGCCGCCGCCGTCGGCGCGCCCGCAGGTACACAGTATACGAGTGGAGGCAGGGTGTAGCTGCACGCGGCCCTGCTGGCCGCCGCCGTCGGCGCGCCCGCAGGTACACAGTATACGAGTGGAGGCAGGGTGTAGCGGGGTGCAGCGAAGAACTATTTGTTATTTTGGCGTGTGAATATTTAGTTGGATACGAGTGTAACGAACCCGCTTGCCCTTAGGCTCGTGCCTGTGCTCGTGGAGCGAGGGCGCCGCGCTGCCCCCCCGGCCGCTGGGCCGCGTGCTGGCCGCGTGCGCGCGCGTCCGCTGCGCGAGTGCGCGCGCACGGCTGCTGCGGCCGCGCGCCCCCGCCCCCGCGCCCGCCCCCGCCCCCGCCGCGCACAGGCTCGAGGTCAGTACACACACTACGGCCGCTGGGCCGCGTGCTGGCCGCGTGCGCGCGCGTCCGCTGCGCGAGTGCGCGCGCACGGCTGCTGCGGCCGCGCGCCCCCGCCCCCGCGCCCGCCCCCGCCCCCGCCGCGCACAGGCTCGAGGTCAGTACACACACTACGGCCGCTGGGCCGCGTGCTGGCCGCGTGCGCGCGCGTCCGCTGCGCGAGTGCGCGCGCACGGCTGCTGCGGCCGCGCGCCCCCGCCCCCGCGCCCGCCCCCGCCCCCGCCGCGCACAGGCTCGAGGTCAGTACACACACTACGGCCGCTGGGCCGCGTGCTGGCCGCGTGCGCGCGCGTCCGCTGCGCGAGTGCGCGCGCACGGCTGCTGCGGCCGCGCGCCCCCGCCCCCGCGCCCGCCCCCGCCCCCGCCGCGCACAGGCTCGAGGTCGGTACACACACTAAGGCCGCTGGGCCTCACATCGTACATGCTCAGCTTATGTACGACCCACCGCTGGACGCGGGCCTTCCTCGTGACGCATGAGTGTGGGCCGTTACACCACCACGCTGGCCCGATGCCAGTTTTTGGGTTGCAATAGCGACCGGGACCGACGGCTCGGAGCCTTCCGAAGCGCAAGTTTTGGTCACACATCCGAAGCCTGACCGACCTGACATACCGACCGCTAGGCCACCGAATTCCTCGAGAGAATCCCAGCTTTTCGATAGATCGCGCCCCACAGTCATAAACCGAACGATTAAATAAATAGCGGTCATCGCGATATCCGGTTTCCTTGACTATGAACGTTTAAGCTCAAATACGAAAGAACTACGACACTAAAATTTTTTCGCTCCTTTTATAAGAACTTTCCACAATTTAGTAAAAATAAGATTTTAACAGTCTGTATGTGAAGAATAGGTAAAACCATTGGGTTGCTCAAAATAGTAGATTGTTAACCGAGGGTGGAAAGAATGAATTCCCGAGGTATTTAGACCGGCTATAGTCCGAGTAGAAATTGATTCTTTTACCCGTGTTAAACACTCTACTTTTCACTTCGAATATATGAGGAAAATAAAAAATTGGTTGTTTATTTAATCAATTTATTGATAATATATGATAATATTAGTAGTACCTATTTAAAATTAATTGTCAAATTAGGACAATTCGTGAAATTAAAAGATACATTTTTGTTTGGAATGTTTATGCTGTTTGATATATTATGACAAATTTGGCTGTTGTGAATTTCTGTAAAAGTAGGAGACTCTGGTATTTCGTCAGACGATGGATTGCATGGCGGATACTCCCTGGAGGTTGACGGCTGAGGTGAATTGGGACGTATTTTTATGGTTTCAGTTAATTTGGTTGAAATTTTAGTTTTATTTTGGACTGAATCCTCAATGTACCCTTCGGCGACTGTACTGGATTTCCAGCCTCCATGTCTTTTTAACGTTGTCATGTTTGCCCCAGAATCGGCTAAAAGTGTTGCTGACGTTCGTCTATAACAATGTCCGGTATACTGCTCACAGTTTGGCAAATTTAAATATGTCGATCTGCTTCGGCATACCTGAGATTTTATTTTTACCGATCACTTGTTTATAACATTTTCCCTTCTGGTAGTTGAGAAAAAAACGGTCCGTTTTTACATCATTAGGTCTCATTTTTTGATATTTGTGTAAATTTTTCTTGTACTACAAACGAGCGCTCAATATTGGTTTTTGTTTTAGTCAGTTTTACTAGTAATAATTGGCCTTGACTTTCAATGTCCTTAATTGTCAAATTTGTGAGTTCACTGCTTCTGCAAGCGCCGCTTATACCGAGTATCAATACCACCTGTGAAAAACATGTAATTTTTTTGTATTTGTGTAATAAATACGTTCATTTTTAAAATAAATACTTAGGTAAACTTACCTTCACTGCCAAATATATCTCGTCAGGAGCATCATTTAAAAATTTTTCTACTTCATGAGAGGTGAAAACCTTAGATTTTCTACTCTTGAACCCGTGAGACTGTCTTTTCAAAAATGATGTTAAATTATGGAGTTTGCTCAAATTTACATTATGTTTCTCACTAACTGTACTCTTGAGCATTGAATATCGGCTCCATAGCGTAGAAGGCTGTAATTTGCTAGACAGTCCATTAAAATATGTAAGAAATACACTCTCGGAAAACGATTTTATATTCTTCTCAGCTCGCCACTTCATAAAATCATTGTATGTATTTATATATCTTTCTTTTGAGATTTCTGGCAAAAGATTTTGGATAACACAATTTGCCTCGTCTTTAATTGAATCTGGTGTCAATATTTCGGAATCGCTTGAACTCATTTTTAAAATTAAAATCTTAACTAGTATAAGAGATTATTAGAATTTTTTCAAATTCCGTCACAGATACATATAGTAAATTCATATCCCGCCAATTTATGTCGACTGTTTAAATTTTAAATATGGAACTCACCGCGTATTGTTTATTGCGGCTTATTCCGCTCGAAGTAGTTTGCGCTAAGTTCACACTGGCTGTTTAGAAACTCACATGGACGCAGCATTTTTTTTTAATAGTTCACAGCTGACAGTATTCGTAGTTCTATTTTTAAAGTTCATTCCGGCCCTTAGGTGGGAAGTAAATTGTATGAGTTTTTCCCTCCCTATGTCGGGAAGCAGCATTTTCCACCCAATAATCAGATCAAAACAACACAACTTTCCGAGTATGAGAAATGAAAACATTACTTTTGTTTGTATGACGTAAATTAAATGTATATAAATGTTTCCCAGCTGCTGGTCGGCGCGGCCAAGCTGCGGCTGCTGTTCCGGGAGGCGGCGCCGTGACGACCAACGCATCACACTACCTATTACATTTACTTCAATTATAAACTGTACAAATATTTATAATAATTTTATTTCCATAATAAAATTGTCCAACATATCAAAGTTATTTAATATAAAATTGTACAAAGATATCAAAGTTATTCTTAACAAGCTTAAAAATATTAGTATCTTATATCACAAATTTGGAATAGCTCTTACATAGTAAGCAAAAATTTTATAAAAAAAAAATTTGAGCCTGTTTCCTGTCGTAAACAGTTCTACGTTTTATTGAGACTTCATTTGCAAATGAGATTGTACAGACACCATAATACATGAGATTCTTATCTGTAGTTTCCATAGTGTAGCACGCCAGTGTAGCTAACAGAGAGTGAGAGCGGCCGCAGTCACCGGGCCAGGTGTGCGAGCGAGAGAGTGAGAGCGGCCGCAGTCACCGGGCTAGGTGTGCGAGCGAGAGAGTGAGAGCGGCGCCGCACAGCCGGCGGTGATACCAGCCGCGCACGCCCCACCTGAAACATACACACATACAATGTGTCGGCGGGAGGCAGAGTCGGGTACACATCCACACGTACCTAGCCAGTCATTTAGTTGGTCCCAAGTTATAAACGGTAGGTCTATTGCCGTTACTGGCCATTGTACAAAATCCATTTCACAGAATGTTACATAATATTATAAATGCAAAAGTAGGTAGGTCAATAAGAGGTAGGAATGTAATATTGAGCACTTTGTAAAAAAAAACCTTTTTGTAAACTTTTATCGGCGTTAAATCAAATAACCACACGAACGACGTCGCGGGCATAGCTAGTGTTTTATATTGATAATAAAATAATAATTTGTCCAGAACGAAGTTTATAAATATTCTGTACAAACATTTTATTCTAACTAGTGGTAGAGGACTGTCGCTATCGTCGCTCGACGTCCTTACAAGCTTCATTACAAGGGAGGCGTTAAGCCGTCCGACCGCCATCGCTATTGTAGACACGAGCAGACACTGAGATTTGTTTTGGTAAATTCGATCACATTTAGCGCCATCGGGGCCCAGAAATATGTAAATAAAATAGATTTAATAGTAACTCTATTATGTTAGCCATAAGTGATAGTATGAATACATGAATGGTCGTCAGTGCGCGCGCGCAGCATCGGGCCAGGGTGGCGCCGCCAACGGCTATACCCGCGTCTGTGCACAGAGGCCGACGGCTATACCCGCGTTTGTGCACAGCGGTCGACGGCTATACCCGTGTTTGTGTAGCAGACTCCGCGCCGGCTCCTGCAGCTCGCTGATGACGCAGTGCAGCTGCCCCCCCTCCCCGCCGCCCCCCTCCGCGCCGCTCGCCCACTCCGCAGCTATCGCCTCCAGCAGCGCCCCGCCGATGCCGCGCCGACGCCAACTAGGAATTACATTAACATAAATTATTGGAAACATTGACACCTATCACGACCAGCGCCGCACGACGCGTGCTCGCCGTGCCCACCGCCTAATGTATAATGTATAATGCATGCAGCGCCGGCACTCACTCGGGATGCACGGCCAGCGCGTGCAGCCAGCCGTCGGGCCCACCGCCTAATGTATAATGTATAATGCATGCAGCGCCGGCACTCACTCGGGATGCACGGCCAGCGCGTGCAGCCAGCCGTCGGGCCCGCGCGCACGACGCGTGCTCGCCGTGCCCACCGCCTAATGTATAATGTATAATGCATGCAGCGCCGGCACTCACTCGGGATGCACGGCCAGCGCGTGCAGCCAGCCGTCGGGCCCGCGCGCACGACGCGTGCTCGCCGTGCCCACCGCCTAATGTATAATGTATAATGTATAATGCATGCAGCGCCGGCACTCACTCGGGATGCACGGCCAGCGCGTGCAGCCAGCCGTCGGGCCCGCGCGCACGACGCGTGCTCGCCGTGCCCACCGCCTAATGTATAATGTATAATGTATAATGCATGCAGCGCCGGCACTCACTCGGGATGCACGGCCAGCGCGTGCAGCCAGCCGTCGGGCCCGCGCGCACGACGCGTGCTCGCCGTGCCCACCGCCTAATGTATAATGTATAATGCATGCAGCGCCGGCACTCACTCGGGATGCACGGCCAGCGCGTGCAGCCAGCCGTCGGGCCCGCGCGCACGACGCGTGCTCGCCGTGCCCACCGCCTAATGTATAATGTATAATGTATAATGCATGCAGCGCCGGCACTCACTCGGGATGCACGGCCAGCGCGTGCAGCCAGCCGTCGGGCCCGCGCGCACGACGCGTGCTCGCCGTGCCCACCGCCTAATGTATAATGTATAATGTATAATGCATGCAGCGCCGGCACTCACTCGGGATGCACGGCCAGCGCGTGCAGCCAGCCGTCGGGCCCGCGCGCACGACGCGTGCTCGCCGTGCCCACCGCCTAATGTATAATGTATAATGTATAATGCATGCAGCGCCGGCACTCACTCGGGATGCACGGCCAGCGCGTGCAGCCAGCCGTCGGGCCCGCGCGCACGACGCGTGCTCGCCGTGCCCACCGCCTAATGTATAATGTATAATGTATAATGCATGCAGCGCCGGCACTCACTCGGGATGCACGGCCAGCGCGTGCAGCCAGCCGTCGGGCCCGCGCGCACGACGCGTGCTCGCCGTGCCCACCGCCTAATGTATAATGTATAATGTATAATGCATGCAGCGCCGGCACTCACTCGGGATGCACGGCCAGCGCGTGCAGCCAGCCGTCGGGCCCGCGCGCACGACGCGTGCTCGCCGTGCCCACCGCCTAATGTATAATGTATAATGTATAATGCATGCAGCGCCGGCACTCACTCGGGATGCACGGCCAGCGCGTGCAGCCAGCCGTCGGGCCCGCGCGCACGACGCGTGCTCGCCGTGCCCACCGCCTAATGTATAATGTATAATGTATAATGCATGCAGCGCCGGCACTCACTCGGGATGCACGGCCAGCGCGTGCAGCCAGCCGTCGGGCCCGCGCGCACGACGCGTGCTCGCCGTGCCCACCGCCTAATGTATAATGTATAATGTATAATGCATGCAGCGCCGGCACTCACTCGGGATGCACGGCCAGCGCGTGCAGCCAGCCGTCGGGCCCGCGCGCACGACGCGTGCTCGCCGTGCCCACCGCCTAATGTATAATGTATAATGTATAATGCATGCAGCGCCGGCACTCACTCGGGATGCACGGCCAGCGCGTGCAGCCAGCCGTCGGGCCCGCGCGCACGACGCGTGCTCGCCGTGCCCACCGCCTAATGTATAATGTATAATGCATGCAGCGCCGGCACTCACTCGGGATGCACGGCCAGCGCGTGCAGCCAGCCGTCGGGCCCGCGCGCACGACGCGTGCTCGCCGTGCCCACCGCCTAATGTATAATGTATAATGTATAATGCATGCAGCGCCGGCACTCACTCGGGATGCACGGCCAGCGCGTGCAGCCAGCCGTCGGGCCCGCGCGCACGACGCGTGCTCGCCGTGCCCACCGCCTAATGTATAATGTATAATGTATAATGCATGCAGCGCCGGCACTCACTCGGGATGCACGGCCAGCGCGTGCAGCCAGCCGTCGGGCCCGCGCGCACGACGCGTGCTCGCCGTGCCCACCGCCTAATGTATAATGTATAATGTATAATGCATGCAGCGCCGGCACTCACTCGGGATGCACGGCCAGCGCGTGCAGCCAGCCGTCGGGCCCGCGCGCACGACGCGTGCTCGCCGTGCCCACCGCCTAATGTATAATGTATAATGCATGCAGCGCCGGCACTCACTCGGGATGCACGGCCAGCGCGTGCAGCCAGCCGTCGGGCCCGCGCGCGCCGCGCACGCAGCACGCGCTCGCCGTGCCCACCACCTGCACACACACACACACACGTTAGCGAGGACTCACACGAGGTGAACAACGTAAACACGTTCAGTGTATTCCAATTCACCAAACTCCCTAAAAATACATGTCGCTTAGAAGTTTCGATTGCGATTCGAATATAATCAATCTCGAGTTCTTCCGGGCGTTGCCGTCAACCCGCCGGGGTTGAATCGGTTACAGCGGTCAGTGCACCATTGCGACCGATGTTCCCACCGATCTACATCATGCCGGCGTGGTGGTGTGACGGCCAGTAAACCTCGTGAGTCCCTTCATGAAGAGGCACGGACGCTCGAGACGGTGGAGTCAGTTCTGACTGCGTACAGGTATCGGCATGAATCTCTCCTATATCCGCTGTCGCCCGGACGGAACTCGCGAAAACGATAGAAAGTAAAAAGGCGTAATTTATATAGGTGAGAAAGGCGTGCTCGTGGGGTGCATACCATCGCGTGCTGGTCGGGGCGCGTGTAGGCCAGCATGCGCGAGACGCCCGGCGCCGCCGCCGCCGCCCGCAGCGGCCCGCGGTACTCCGCCACCACGCCCAGCACCTCGCGGCTCACGCGCTACCCGCAACATACCATCGCGTGCTGGTCGGGGCGCGTGTAGGCCAGCATGCGCGAGACGCCCGGCGCCGCCGCCGCCGCCCGCAGCGGCCCGCGGTACTCCGCCACCACGCCCAGCACCTCGCGGCTCACGCGCTACCCGCAACATACCATCGCGTGCTGGTCGGGGCGCGTGTAGGCCAGCATGCGCGAGACGCCCGGCGCCGCCGCCGCCGCCCGCAGCGGCCCGCGGTACTCCGCCACCACGCCCAGCACCTCGCGGCTCACGCGCTACCCGCAACATACACATCTCTACTACATTACATACCTATATAAATACAACTGACTATAGAAACACAGTGCATCACGTTGCGTTCTACGCAAACATTTCGTCTACGCGGTGCAATCGATCACTCGTCGCTGGTAAAACTGGCGGCCGCTAGGGCGGAAATGTTCTCGAGCGGCGATCGCGTACTTATGGTGCGACGCGGGAAGACTCTCGGCGAGCTGGACCGACGATCTGGCGAGGGCCGCGGAGTTCAGCAGTTCATGATCCGGACCGCGAGTTGTGGAGACGGCTATATCGAGCGGCGGACGTGTCTGGGCTGTTGAATTAATGAGCGCCCTGCCTCGTTTCAAAAGTCAAGCGAGAAAGGTCGCGCTTTGTCCCATAGTGGAAGGCACAGACTACTTCTTTCCGCTCGCTACGATCCTTACATACATTTTTGCTTCATCGACTCTCATCACATTCCTCATACGTGCGCGGTGATTTCGGATACTTTTGACCCCCTTCTTTGAGAGAAGAACGTCTTTGGGTTTGGTCGAGAACTTTCGCCTAGGTTAACGCTAGCTATGAATGCTATGAATGTACACACATCAAAAAGTATGCGATCGCAATCTATAATCGATCGTAATATACAGAGTGTCCATGAAATAGTGCGACATGCTGAAGGAGGTGATAACTGGGATCAATACCTACTAAAATAACATAATATATTTTCAGCAAAATTCTGTGGTTTTAAAGTCATTCAAAATTTTCCCAAAATTTTTACCACTATACGTTAAAGTTAAGTGATAAGAAAATCATTACCCAAAATTTTAAAGTAAAACATGATTTTCATACAAATAAAATATAAATTGATAAGAAAAAGACCTATCAATGCGTAGAGCAACTACTCACATAATTTGATGTAATAAAAACACTAAAAAGGGAACTTCTCATTCCGATATGCTAAAAAATTTGTTTCAAGGTAGAGGTTTTTGATTTTTGGGAAAATTTTGAATAACTTTAAATCCACAAAATTTCGCTGAACATATATTATGTTATTTTGGTAGGTATTGATCCCAGCTATCACCTCCTTCAGTATGTCGCACTATTTCTTGGACACCCTTCCGTGTGGAGTTGCCGACTGGACAAACCCAGAAGATTTTAAAAGGCAAAGAACTGCCACTAGAATAGTTCCGAAAGGTGGGAAAACGATGTTATTATGATTGGAGCTACAACGCCGTTGTAGCTCAAGACATCGTGACAGCAGACATGTAAAAAAAGTTTTTATTGATGGATTTTTCAGATTATCCTGAGTAAACCATGGACACCAATCTGTATTGGTCGATGACAATGCGCCCGCGAATCACGCTCAACGAGTAAATACTACTCCCCGAGAATCTGGTGGCTTCTGGTGATGTCCACAGGGAGACAGACCTACCGGCTCGCCTGATTTAAATTCAATAGAGCACGTGTAGGATGCTCTTAAGCGAGCTGTTTGGAACCGTCAGCCAAGGATATCCGCATGAGTTCGAGCTAGGGGAGAAGTGATATTATATTTTATACCTTTAGCAATCAATTGTTGTTTAAGTTTAGGTCTTTTTGTTTCCATCAAATTCCTGTTCCAATATCATTACGATTATTTACTCAAGTATTGTAAATGAAAATTTTTTCCTTGAGTCTTTCGCTGCTTGCATGCAGGGGCTTTCTGCAAAATTCACGGTCTACCGGAAGCTCTATAATGTGGCGCAATGCCACCACTCGGCAACGTTTCCACTTTGACGGCACGTCAGTTCTGCAAGCAGCGTGTGGGTTATGCAATAAGCGTGACCAGTAACCTGTGCGTGAGTGTCTCCCAGCGAGTGATGCGCGAGCGCGACGGCGACGGCGAGCACCGCGGCGGCGGCCGGCGCCAGCAGCAGCAGCCGCCACGCGTCCAGCCCGCAGAAGATGAACAGCACCGCGCCCGCCAGCACCAGCAGCTGCAGCGTCAGCTGACACACACACACACTATGACAGCCCGCACAAGATGAACAGCACCGCGCCCGCCAGCACCAGCAGCTGCAGCGTCAGCTGACACACACACACACTATGATAGCCCGCACAAGATGAACAGCACCGCGCCCGCCAGCACCAGCAGCTGCAGCGTCAGCTGACACACACACACACTATGACAGCCCGCACAAGATGAACAGCACCGCGCCCGCCAGCACCAGCAGCTGCAGCGTCAGCTGACACACACACACACTATGATAGCCCGCACAAGATGAACAGCACCGCGCCCGCCAGCACCAGCAGCTGCAGCGTCAGCTGACACACACACACACTATGACAGCCCGCACAAGATGAACAGCACCGCGCCCGCCAGCACCAGCAGCTGCAGCGTCAGCTGACACACACACACACTATGATAGCCCGCACAAGATGAACAGCACCGCGCCCGCCAGCACCAGCAGCTGCAGCGTCAGCTGACACACACACACACTATGACAGCCCGCACAAGATGAACAGCACCGCGCCCGCCAGCACCAGCAGCTGCAGCGTCAGCTGACACACACACACACTATGATAGCCCGCACAAGATGAACAGCACCGCGCCCGCCAGCACCAGCAGCTGCAGCGTCAGCTGACACACACACACACTATGACAGCCCGCACAAGATGAACAGCACCGCGCCCGCCAGCACCAGCAGCTGCAGCGTCAGCTGACACACACACACACTATGACAGCCCGCACAAGATGAACAGCACCGCGCCCGCCAGCACCAGCAGCTGCAGCGTCAGCTGACACACACACACACTATGACAGCCCGCACAAGATGAACAGCACCGCGCCCGCCAGCACCAGCAGCTGCAGCGTCAGCTGACACACACACACACTATGACAGCCCGCACAAGATGAACAGCACCGCGCCCGCCAGCACCAGCAGCTGCAGCGTCAGCTGACACACACACACACTATGACAGCCCGCACAAGATGAACAGCACCGCGCCCGCCAGCACCAGCAGCTGCAGCGTCAGCTGACACACACACACACTATGACAGCCCGCACAAGATGAACAGCACCGCGCCCGCCAGCACCAGCAGCTGCAGCGTCAGCTGACACACACATTGTCACGGGGCTGACACACACACACACGCACACACACACACTGTGACGGGGCTGACACACATTGTGACGGGGCTGACACACACACACACACACTGCTGTCACGGGGCTGACACACACACACACATACACACTGTGACTCCATCTCGATCACAGTGTATTTGTGTGTGTCAGGCAAGATACACAATGCTAAGAACATACAAAACACAAAATTCTTTATTTGTTATTAAATAGGTTACATTGGAATTGTGTGGTTGTGCATAATTATACAATAGATTGTCCTTAGATAGACACTGTGAACCTCTTAGGAGTTGCATACACATGTGGCCATGTTGGTTCAGGACACAAAAAGAATGTACCAACTGCTTTTCTTGCCAAGCATGTCGTAAAAGGCGACTAATTGTGAAATCAGTGATAGTGTAGGCAATGAGCTAGCCACTTGTTACTGGGCATTTTCACTTTAAATGGTGTAAACCGTTTTTCGGTTGTCCCATGACAACAAATCGATGTAGAAAATATATTTTACCATATTTTATAATTAAAAGCATAAGCCCTGAAAGCTTATTAATAAAGGTGTATAGTTTTGAGTTTTTGTCCTTGAAAGAAGGCAGTTAAAATTTTATTTTAATTGAAAATGTTCAAATTTATGGTGTCCCAACGACAGTTTGCCTTCTTGAATTTGAATTTGTGAAGATTTTTACGACACAGCTTGCATAGCGGTGATTTATTTTTATTGTAAGATATCTATTTATGCATTTGAACTATGTAATTGAAGTGGATCCTGCTAAGGTGAAGGCCACCTCCAATCCATCCCATTTCTTACGGTCTGTTGCAATTCGTAACCAATCTTTTCCCACTGTTTTAATTATGTCATCAGCCCATTTTTTCTTTGGTTTACCCACTTTACGTTTACCCAATGGTCCTTTCCATAACGTAGTTTCCTTGGTCCACCTTCCATCTGAATACCTCGCCAGATGGCCTGTCCATTTCCATTTCAGTTTTAAGCTATGTGATAGAGCATCTGTAACTTTGGTCTTATGCCTTATTTCTGAACTCTTTATTTTGTCTATGTTCTTTATATTCATGATACTTCAAACCATAGCACGTTGGCATCTCATGATTTTGTTTTTAATTGCATTTGTGTACGTCCAAGTTTGGCAATTATTATTGGCAATAATTATTATTGAAAATGATTATGATTAAATGATTAATTAATATATTATAAACTATGTAAATAAACTACAGTTACGTATTTATTTAAATTTTATCATTACTCGAACTATCAAAAAAGTAATGTGAAAAATAAAGTATGGATTTGTGTGGTATGTTACGATACTGACCATATTTTGGAATTTTAATTAAAATTTTATATATGTTCGCCTACGTATGAATATTTATTTTCATTTATTAAGTAATAAAAACGTATTATTAACGAGTTTTATAATGTTATTTCTAGCATTTGAACTTATATCGCATTTTGTATTTTGTTACTAACAGGACCAAATTTTCCTGCGATACTTCGAAAATATTAAATAAAGCGAACAAATACACATTTTAGCTTAGACTTTTCATATAATAATAAAAAAATATTAAATGATAATAATAATAATAAAGCCTTTTATTTTTCCATATCTGAGCTGGTTACATTTAAGTGATTTGTTAGTTTATTATTACTTATTCCTAGTGTTAGTATAGTTAGTTTATTTCATCTACTGATATGGTCCCTTTCAGGGTATAGGCCTCCTCCAGTTTTGTCTATTTTTTCTTATCTCTGGCTAAAGTTCTCGAATTCTTTCCTGCTGTAGTTTTGATGTTGTCCTCCCATCGCTGTTTTGGGCGTCCTACCTTCCTCTTTCCAACTGGGCCTTTCCAGTTTGTACTTAGGATTGTCCACCTAGCGTCTCTATATCTAGCAACATGTCCTGCCCAAAGCCACTTCATTTTTAGACAGTGTTTGAGTGCATCTGTTAGTTTAGTTTTTTCTCTTATTTCTGTGTTTCTTATCTTCTGTATCATTCTTAGTTTTAAAATACTTCGTTCCATGGCATGCTGTGTGACATTTATCTTGTTTTTTATTTTGTTTGTATAGACCCAGGTTTGGCATCCGTAGGTAAGGCTGGGTAGTATGCAGGTATCCATAACTATTTTCTTTAGATGTTGGGGGTAATTTCCTTTAACAATTTCTTTTTGAGACCAGTATTTTTTCCAGGCAATGTTGACTCTACGGTTTACTTCCTCTTCATTACTATTTTTGTTCAGTGATACTTGTTTCCAAGGTATATATAATTTTCTACATACTCTATATGGTTTCCTTCTACTGTTATTGTTCTTTGAATGTTGTTTGTTATGATCTTGGTTTTGGTAGCATTCATCTTTAGCCCTACTGTGTTGCTCTCTAAGTCAAGCTCTCGTAACATTTGTTTTAAATTCTGCGCCAAGACTTTTCATATAAATCACATAAATAATAAAATTCTCTATAGTAATTCATAGTTTTTATGTATAAAAACGGTAATTATTTTACAAAAGCTTTCTAAAATAACTGCGCCATTTAAAATGAAAATGCCCTACTACTCTTTCATGATTTTTCATCTGACCAAACCCAATTTTTGTATGTCTCAATGTGGTCTTAAGGAACACAGTGCTCCTTGGACTCTGCCTACCATGTATCAGATGTATCCTAGGTGGCTGTTACTCACCCCTCTGCCTACCCCTTTGGAGTCAGAGGCGTGATGATAATATGTTAGGTATGCTATGTTGTTTACCATCAGACAGGTAGTTTGCGCAACATGATGTTATATATATAACAAATCACAAGAAGCTGGAGAGAATCAAGTGCTAACCTCTTGAAAGAAGAATAAAAAGAAGGCGTCTCGCTGGTAGCCGTTGAGGCCTTGACGCACGAGCGCGGCGCGCGCCGGTAAGTCCTCGGCGCGCGCGCGTCGCACCACCACGCTCATGCCCACACTTCTAGCCACTCAACCAACACATAAATCCTGTCAACACGTACTTGATGAGAAACTTACAAACAAACTCTATCCACAACTACAGTAATACCGATGTTAATTAGTTATTGTATACTCTTTGGTCAGAATGTTACGAACAGCCCCTGGAATCACCCATACAAAACCTTTTGCCTTAGTGAATGACAGGACCTGCACTGTGTTATCTGTATTTTTTGTAGTTGTTTTAAAATTCTTCTGCATTGGGAAGGCAAAGGGAACTAAAACCACCAGTGTCCTTTGTTCAGTCATCATTTGTACTGAACATTAATGTTTATTTGTATGAAATGATATTTAAAAAATTTTTTTCATTTGTTTTTTATGTATAAATAATAATTTAATTTGTATAGTTTATAATTTCAATGTTTAAAATATTTATTTATAATGGCAACTATTTGTGCGTTTGATATTTTTGCTCTATTGAAGTCTATTGCAACTTTTTCCCTTTTGTCATCGTTTTTTTCGGAGCATATTTCATTTAATATGTTTCGTATTTTTCCTTATTTTATTTGTTTTACATTTGTATATTACGGACTTCATCATCTGTATTGTATTGAGCAACTGCAGACCCAGTAGAGGGTGTGCTGCAGACAACAGAAGACGGTCAACAAACTTAGTATGAAGACAATCTTTATAACTTTGCAACTCATATTTTGGTAAGTGCCTACAGATTTCGGTATGCGATTATTAATATTTCATTTCAAGCCAGCTTCCCGCAATATAGTTGATGAAAGATAATAGCTATCATTTTAACGCTATTATTAAGCTATTATTTTAATTTCTTTCAGGCAATGGCAGTTAGACGCTGTTCCATCTCTGGATGCAAATCTACAAAGAAATCACAGATTCTGTTTGAATTTTCCTTTGAGAAACATATATCTGAAGCATGGGAAACCATTTTGCGCCCAAAATTCCCTGGTATCAAAATATAACGCAGCTTCAGTGTTCTTTGCCAGCAGTGGTGTTGTATACTGCATTTTGAATGAAAATACATACATTAAGGCCATAAAAGAAAAAAGTGTGGCATACCCACAGTATTCACTGCATTTGAAATAGACAGAAGAGAGCCTGACCAGCCAAATTTCATATGTAAGTTTTATTTGAATTTTAAAACACTGATGCAATATGAGGTGCTTACAATCATCATAAATTTAAAACAATGTCTTCTTTACAGAATTAGAAATCACAAAAGATGATTATTCATTCATTGTTTCTATCAGTTATATTATAATATTAGTCAAGAGCTGATTTTAATAATAGGGATTAAAGTATGAAATTGCCGTTTTTTTTAACTTTCTTAGTATTTTAGTCTGCAACTATTAAGTTTCAGAGTATTTTCATTTAACCTACTCTTAAAACAGACCATATTTTTGAGCTCTTTTCATTTGTTTTGATAATTTGTTGTAGGAGTTATCTCCGTGTCATTTTAAGTGAATGCAAATCAAATGATGCATTTGAAGGCAGTTAAAAAGAGTTGTCTCCATGTCCAATTTTAACACAATTTAAATACATCATTTGATTTGCATTCACTTAAAAACGATAAATAATTTTTATGAAGTGTGATATTACACTTATTTCTAAAGCTTGTCTAATGATACATGCCAAATATTATTTTACTGGATTTGTCGTTGTGAAGAAAACTGAAAAAATTTTAGTATGGAAAATCCAGAGTTCCCCAAAATCTCTATACAAAAGACAATTTCATAGTTAAAGACCTATTATTATGTTTACAATAAAGGTGTTATTTATTGTAATGTTCACTTGTAAAACAAACTTAATAAAACCTTGTTTGTGTAGATGTAATTAAATAGTTCATTTTATTATTTCTCAGAATGAATTTCATACATTTTTAGTTGGTATTCAGGCACAGTCCATTCATATGTATTTTTTTTTTCACACATCCCTAATCTTTTTGTAAGAATGAGAGTTAGTTAACATTAAGCAAAACAGTGTTTCTGTTTATGTTGTTAATTTAAAGTTCCTTTGACTTAACCTGTTAGTTATATTAGAAAGTAGGTACACATTCATATGTAACTATCCAGTTTTTAATATTTAGAATATTCTATTTATGTAATATTTTAAAATTTTCAGATGAAATGACAGGTGCTGCTGAGTCCAAAAATATACATCTTATCTTAAACCACTTTACAGGTAACAATATAATTTATTTATCACAAAATTAACTTGTGTAGTAATTTACAATTAGTTTCCTTTCAAAGAGAAAAAAAACTTAAATAAAAATTATCAACAATAAACTCCTTGGGCTGTAGTAAAACAGTCTTGCTGACAGTTAGTATATATGTATTTATGTCATCAACATCCTCTATGTTAACACTTTATTACATGTTTTTTTCAGGGAAGGGAACCTTATCTGTGGTGTGGTGACAACGTGATAATGTTACAGAAACATTTGCTGCTGGTTCACCAGTCTCCAAGACGATTATGAATACTGCAGTGCTATTCTTCGACCAACTGTTCGACAGCGTAAACGGGTCTCGGCCCCACTACCATGATGTTGGGAAGATGCGCGGCCCAGTAAAGGATATTGGTTATGTATGTAGAAAACTTATTGCTAAATTTAAATGCCAAACTTGCAAATACTCTTTTTTATATGACAATATATCTGAATTGCACGCTTGGATTGCTCAGAGATAATGCAAAACTTTGTTGAGACACAATCTTAATACTAACAAATGGCTTGTATGCCGCGATCATCATACTAATGTATTGAATCTCTTTGTAACTATAGTTTGTAAAGTGCAGATTCCACCACTTTTGTACAGTTATAAACAACATTTTTAACAATTCATTTTCCGAATCCCACATCAATATTAAATCCGCTATGCAAACCTTGGCATTTGATAAGCGTAAACGTTTTTCTAAACGCCACAATAGACAACGTTGTGGAGATCCTTGCGGGAAGCCTTTGTCTAGTTCCAGGCATTTCTAGGCTAGAAAAATGATGATCAAATACAAGATTTTCATTAAATTAAGCCTTGAAAAATATATAATATTTGTAGTTTCTGTTCAGAAAGGCAATTAAAAACGGGAACTTCTAAATGTTAAAGTAAAGATAACACATCCTTCATCCAAGGTGCCTATAAATAATAATAGCAATAATGTAAAATAATAACAACATTCTTTAGTAAACCTTAGCTCAAAATAATTTATTTTTCAGATTCGAGATCGTCAGTTCATCACCATAGCCTGCAGAATCCTGCAAGATCATTTTGCAAAAAAGTACGTTTTTATAAGGATGTTATTTAAACGGTCAGCAAAAAATGCAACTGGCCAGTTAAAATAGCTAAATGGTTAGCAACTTATGGGCAGCAAAAATGTCTAAATTGGTCAGCATAATTAAATGTTTTCTCTGCTGCCAAATTGTTTAATATACATTTCGATGACACAAATATTGTTTTGAAGGGTCATAAAAAAATAACCTTAACCTTATATCTATCACATACATTTCCTAGGAATTGTTCCTTGATCCTTCATTGATCTTTTCCTAGATTCTATACATTTCCGGTAACATATATATTGTTGGTCAAATAATTATTTTGCAGGCCAAATAATCACCTTGCTAACCTATTTATTATGCTGCTGAAGTGCTGACCAAACAATAAACAGTTTTGTTGCTGAACAAAAAATTAAATGGCTGCCCAATTAATTACTTCCCAATATAAAGAGTAAAAGTTATAAAAAGGGAAGTAATTAATTGGGCAGCCATAACATTTTTTAGACAGCAACAAAATGGTCTGCTGAAAAATCATTTGGGCAACAAGCAAATATTTTGTCAGCAATATAATTATTTGGGCAGCAAAATTATTAATTGAGCTACAAAATATTTATTTCAGCAGCAATGTACAAAATCGGAAATGTATAAAATCTAGGAATAGATCAATAAAGGAGCAAGGAACAATTCTTAGGAAATGTATTTGATAGATATTAGGTTATGGTATATTTTTATTACTCAAAAACAATTTTGTAGTCAAAACATATATTAAGTAATTTGGCAGCAAAAAAAACATTTAAGTTGCTGATAAATTAGATATATTGGCTTTACATATTTCTGGAGCTGTATTAGTTGCTGACCAATTAGTTAGTTTAGCTGATCAATTGTATTTTTCTGCTAACCAAAATTCGAATATTTTGCCCCATCTACTTTCTCCTAAGAATGTAATAACTAATACAAATTTTCTATTCAGATTTGTGACTGCAATGATTAAAACGCCAGAACTATATCTTTTATCGTTTTGTATTTTGTATTTAACATTATTGTTTTGTATTTAACATTTTGAATTTTATAATAATGATTTTATTTATGTTCATTACTAACCAATTTATTTCTTTATAAAATCGAAGTTTGTTTTATTGAAATTTACTTAAAATAAATTTTTGTTTTAGAAATAAGTTTATATATACCTTGTGATGAAATAAAGTGTATTGATTTCTATATTTTTGTAGTAATAAACTATAAATATAAATTAAAAGGTTTTTTATTTTTATGCACCATTCATTCCTCAGTGCTGTGCTATTCATATCGATAACCACAGTACTATCGATATCTACGGTTATTTAAAGTCGATAATATCAGTACAACCCTATCAATAGGTCCTGTCAATGTCATTTTTTCACTAAAGCTTGTCATTTCTAGGCCTGTTGCCCATCTGTCTTTAGACGTATTCTCTCTAATCTGTGGTTACGAATGAAAGTTAATTTTTTTTTTTTTTTTTTTTGTAAAATTCTCCCGTAGGGAAGGCAAAGGGAACGAAGCCCATACAGCCATGTCTGCAATATATATATCTTCAGTAATTTGCATTGAAATACTAGTGTAATGCACTTCAATGCATCTTGGGAGAGTTTGGCGTCAAACGATCGATGGCAGACACTGTGGTGCTACTTGGATAAGGTGGATTACCACGATAAAAAACTCATCACTTTTCACACCACTTGACGTTTATTTCGATAATCCTCCATATTGCACATCATCACAGACACTTATTACACAAAACTACACTGATTTTACGTAACAATATCCACTCCGCACAATATTATAATCATCGAAATAAAAATCACGTCCGCCATAGTTGAATGCCGCCAAAACTCTTTTTTTTTTTTTTTGTAAAATTCTCCCGTAGGGAAGGCAAAGGGAACGAAGCCCATACAGCCATGTCTGCAATATATATATCTTCAATAGTTTGCATTGAAATGCTAGTGTAATGCATTTCAATGCATCTTGGGAGAGTTTGGCGTCAAACGATCGATGGCAGACACTGTGGTGCTACTTGGATGAGGTGGATTACCACGATAAAAAACTCATCACTTTTCACACCACTTGACGTTTATTTCGATAATCCTCCATATTGCACATCATCACAGACACTTATTACACAAAACTACACTGATTTTACGTAACAATATCCACTCCGTACAATATTACAATCATCGAAATAAAAATCACGTCCGCCATAGTTGAATGCCGCCAAAAACCTCCTTTTTTTTTTTTTGTAAAATTCTCCCGTAGGGATGGATGAGGTGGATTACCACGATAAAAAACTCATCACTTTTCACACCACTTGACGCTTATTTCGATAATCCTAAACATTGCACATCATCACAGACAGTTATTACACAAAACTACACTGATTTTACGTAACAATATCCACTCCGAAACAATATTACAATTATCGATATAAAAATCACGTCCGCCGTTAGTCAAATGCCGCCAAACTCTCCTTTTTTTTTAATTCTCCCGTAGGGAAGGCAAAGGGAACGAAGCCCATACAGCCATGTCTGCAATATATATATCTTCAGTAGTTTGCATTGAAATGCTAGTGTAATGCATTTCAATGCATCTTGGGAGAGTTTGACGTCAAACGATCGATGGCAGACACTGTGGTGCTACTTGGATGAGGTGGATTACCACGATAAAAAACTCATCGCTTTTCACACCACTTGACGCTTATTTCGATAATCCTCCACATTGCACATCATCACAGACACTTATTACACAAAACTACACTGATTTTACGTAACAATATCCACTCCGAAACAATAATAAAATCACTGAAATAAAAATCCCGGCCGCCATAGTTGTAGTTAATTGTCCCATGTAGGGAAGGCAAAGGAAACGGAGCCCATACAGCCAAGTCTTCGATATAAATTTCATCAGTATTTGCATTGAAATGCAAGTGTATTACTTTTAAATAAGAAGCGACGGCTAACAATTAATAAAATTATATTTTAGTAAACCTTTTACATTGTTAATTTTTTTTAACAACCATTGTTGCCCCTGGCAACGACCACAAAGTACTGAGTGAAGTGACACCATAACACTCCCCCTCACGAGGGACGTACTCATTCTTCTATATACCTGAAAAGTCCAAGCTTTCCACCTAGTTTAACTAGTCGAGGTTGCGGTAACCCCTTAGTCATATGGTCCGCCTCCATCTCATGCGTGGGCTTGTATTCAATGACGATGTCTCCATTAAGCACACATTCTTTTATAAAATGCTCCTTAATACTAATGTGCTTGGATCTTTTCCCGGTCATTAAATTATTAGCTAATTTATTCGCAGCAATGTTGTCGTTATACAGTTTTACTGGACCTTGAGACACTCTTATCTCTTTCAGTAAATTTTTTAAATGTAGCTTCCTTTGCAGCTTCGGTCATCGCCATATACTCGGCCTCTGCTGTGGAAAGAGCAACTACACGCTGTTTTTTCGTTTCATAGCTAACTAATTCAGCAGCATATTTGAATGTGTAGCCTGTATAGGATCTGCGATCGTTTGAGCATGCCGCCCAGTTGGCATCAGCCATTCCTTTATGAGATTTATGAGATGACAAGCCAGATTTTTCAATCCAGATTTTTCATATTTTAACTTCATGTTTTCTGTGCCTTTCAGGTACCTCAAAACCCTTTTGGCTGCCTGCCAAAGTTCAGAGCCGTAACAAGAACTAAATTGGCTTAGAAAACTCACTGTGTACATTATATCGGGTCTCGTATTTTTATATTATATTGTAATTTTTTTTTGTTTTTGTCACATCACATCACATAACGTCTCATCACGTCTCATCGCGTCACATCACGTCTCATCATATCACATCACGTCTCATCACCGAGAGAGTGGTAGATTCACTTATTCATAAATTGACGTTTTAAAGTGTTTGTATATCAAGCCTATAAAATAAAGATATTTTTGATTTTGATTTTGAACACGCCTCATCACGTCTCATCACGTCGCATCGCATCGGCACGCATCGCATCGCATCGCATCGGTTCGCATCGCTTCTCATCTCATCTCATCGCATCACATCTGATCGCATCTCATCTTTTTCATCTCATTCACTAGGTTAGGTTAGGATAGTTTTTTTTTATACAGTCTTTCCTCAGACGCGTAGTCCGAGTTTTTGGTATTGCTTTGACTCATTCATTCTAGTTCTCGCATTTGCTGCTGCTCGTACTTCCATTCCGCATACCTAGTCTTTCTTGCATTCATCTCATTCGTGCTATTTAGAATTTTTACTGTGTACCTATCTATTGTTTTATATATAAGGGATCTGCTCGTTTTTTCTTTATTTGTTATAAATTTTTACATCTTACTTTTTATTACGCATTGTTATTACACATTTCTGTTTATACTTATTTACTCACATAGTCATTTTTCTTACTCTAGTATATATTCTTGTTTATTATTCTATGTTACTTATTCATTATTTTTTAAACAATTTAATTAAAGTCACTATGATTGGACTAATGCTTGGACCAATGTACTGGGTGGTTACTCTGTACAAATGGGGTTTCATAAGGTTCTAAATAAAACCAAAGAAATTGTTCTAATCCAGTAACAATTTATTAATGTGACCTTCTAATACATATGCATTGCATCGCGCGCTAACGTTAGCGCGATGCAACACCGTGCAGCGCCATCTTTTGGCGACTTTCGGAACTAGTTTTCCTATAGACATATTGAAGCACTATTTGATCTTAAACACACTATATTATAATTTATTTACATTTCTAGTTTTGTTTAGCGTTATTACAATAATTATCTTATAGTTGTATAATAATATTGTTAACATGTGTACATAAAATAATATAATATGTATTATATAAAGTTAAAATATGTAGGTAAAATGCAAAAATACAGTCTTATCTTCTAGGGTCTTACTTACTAATATCACAGTTCCTTATCACTAGCTTTTATTTCTTTTTATTACAATTTTGGCTATTTTATCAGAATAGTTTAAAAATATTTTACATTTTTGTTTGCTTCTCATTATGTTTGCAATAGTCCCCATTTCTATTTTAGTGTCTATTTTCATTTCTGTTTCATACCTTAACAATGAGAGTGCTGGACAGTTTGTAATGAGCTGTGGAACGTCCTCCGTACTATCTGGGTCACAATTGCACGCCGGACTCTCCCGACACTTGAATCTATGTAAGTATTGGGAGAATCCGCCGTGCCCGGTGAGTACCTGTGTTATTGTCCCTGTTGGTTTAATTTTTCTAATTTTGTTGTACGCTTCTATCGCATTAACATTTTAGTTATCGACCCAGTTTTCCCGCTGTTGTATCCTTGTGCCCATATCCTTATTGTGTTTTTGCGAATGCGCTTTTTTGCGAAGGATATGGGACATTTGTCGTACTTTATGTTCCTCCGCGATGAGGACGCTGCTTCTTTAGCTAGGATGTCTGCCCTTTCGTTGCCAGGCAAGCCAGCATGCGCTCTGACCCAAAATAAGGAAATTTCCTTGCCCTGGCCCAGAGCGCGCCCAAGCCCTTCCCTGGCCTCGACGGCCAAACGGTGATGGGCGCTTTGGCACACAACAGTCTCAAGGGCAGATCTCGAGTCACTGTGTATGCCAAAGCTCCCCTCACTCCTCCTAACTATCTCTTCCACAGCTCGGTGTATGGCGAGCAGCTCCGCTTGATACACTGTGCAATAGTCGGAGAGTCCAAGTTTGACGGCTTTTATTTCGGTGCCCCCTTTCCATACAGAGAGGGAGGCTCCGACCCGCCCGTCAATGCTGCTCCCGTCGGTGTATATTTGCACCTGTTGCCCAGTTCATCGATCGACGCCTTCTTGGTCTTCGATCTTGCCGAAACCCCACTCCACACACCGAGCCGGGTGAGGTAGTTGTGTGAAGCCTAGCCCACAGTCCATCTCCGTATCGTCCGGTATGTCCACGCATTCTCCCCTCCTCGCCCTGTCAGAGATGCCGCCTCATGTACTCTGAGATCTAGGGGAAGAATGCCGGACAGCAAAAGTGCCGCGTTTAAGGATACTGTGCGGTAGGCTCCACACAACTTTTGCGCAAAACCTCTCTGTACTGAGTCTCATTCTTTCCTTACTGTCAGTCCACCGAGTGCCCCCATGCCCCCGCTGCGTCCGTAATTATGGGTTCCACTGCAGACGTATAGATCATTCGCGTGATTTCCGGGTGGAGACGGTTAGGACAGGTTTTTTTTCTTTTAATAAATTACAATCTGCAGACTCTTTGGTCCGCACCTTTTTTTGTTTATATTATTTATTAGTTTATTACAGGTCTTATTTTACGCTCTAAAATCGACGATCTAAAGAAATTTCAGTGTCAGTGTTCATGCATTTTTATTTTCCATGCATTTTTTTTATTGTTTTTTATTTATTTATTGTATTTTTTTAATTCTTTTTTTTGTTTTTGTTAGTTTGAGTTGCATGCTTAGTTCTTTTTTTTTCAGTTGAACACAAATTGTACATGCTATGCTAAGTTTAAGTTACATGCTAGGTTACATGCTTAGGTCTTTTAGTAGGTAATTTGATTATTGGAAATTTGGAAAGTTTTTACATTTAATACATGCTTATATTTAAAGATATTGCTATTGCTTATATACTATTGAACGTTTACAGAACATGCTTAGGTAATTGAAGAAATGGAATAAGAAGAGGTTTTACGTTTACACATGCTTCATTTGTTTGTTGCAATAAAGAATTTTATCTATCTATCTATGCTTATGTTTAAAGATTATTATTATATTTTTACATGCTAAATTTTAAATAAAATTAAAATTTTGAAAAAAAGATTATGCATTTAACCCACGAAAGAAAGATTATACATTTAGCCCACGAAAAGATTATACATGTTTAGTTATGATTATTGTTAGTTTATAATTAAATATTTTTGTCATGTCAATGCTTAAATCTAATTAAATTTTTAGGGTATTGTTGATATATTGCAGATACTGTACTACTGTCTGCCTGACTTGTGTGTTGGACGCGCGGTCTGGCCCTAACGCGCTCTGGATGGCGGTGTATTGTATACATAGGGTTCCAGTCCACGAACGCTATCATAGAGTCCCTGACCTCATCGTCCCCGTTCCCCATTGCCATTTGTGTGTTATATTCTGTTATTTCACGGACGGAGGCTCGAGCTGCACGCGATATTAGGCGCGCCGTTGCGTCTTCTTTCACATCGTCCGTGAAATAAACACATTTATCTGTATGCCGGGAGATGGCCACCACTGCATGTTGGACACTTTTTAGTATTTTCGAGCGAGTTGCTGCGGTTCGGACTATATAAACGGTTTTGAATGTTAGCCCCTGCGACTCGTGGATAGTCAGGGAGCGAGAGCCCTCTTCCTGTCCATATCCTTGGCCGATTAGAAGAGCCTTCTCGGCCTGGGTGTGGACTAGGTATAAGGTGTTACTTGTTTTGGCTACTCTTTCTCCCGTATATCCCCTAATCGCTAGGGATCTTACCGCGGCTTTTGCTGCGTATATGCCCTCATAGATCTCATTGAGGGCAAACGCGACGTCCATCGGGTTCCTCCACGTGCACAGGAACTCGCGCGTTATGTTAGTGATAGTGTTAGGTGTTTTGTATTCCATCTTGAAGAGGTTGTCCCTGTCTATGTATGGGAGCTGGTTGATGTCCCCGACTAGGGGAACACTCTCGGCTTTAGCGATTTGAATCGCCATAACTATCGAGCCAAAGTGATTCATAAGGGCCTCGTCCACCGCATCTTGGGACTCCGTTTATCCAAGTGAACGTTGGCGTGATCCAATGCTCCGGTACTTTGCCTTTTAGGAGGCAACTCGATACGGCTTCTGCCATCTTGAGTCTCCTCCCTTCGAGCATTACCCTTGTGCACTTTGCCACTACCACTATTGGTTCACCTGGTGGTGTTCTGCCCATCTTCTCCGTGCTGCCGTCCATGAACAGGGCGACACCACGGATTCGGACCCCCGGAATACCAGATTCCCCGTGTGTGGTTATGTGTAGTGTTTTAAGGTGTGTTGTATGTATGTGTGCTTGTTGTGTTGCCTGCGTTTGGGTCAGTGTTGCTTGCGGAGCGTTTCCTGTGGCTACCGGATCTGCGGTCAGTGTACTATTCCTGCCGACCGCTATTCCCGCCACGTGCTCCATGAAATCGAGCAACCTGACCCGTTTGGTTTTGTTTCTGAGCTGATCTCGCATACTCTCTATTGTTAAGTTGTTGTTCGTGATGCACTCCAGGTCATGCCGACGGGATTGAAAGCGCGGACATTCCAAGAGGAGGTGCCAGACTGTCTCGCTTATGGTTCGGTCGCACTCGCACCCCGGCTCACTCTTCAGCCTAAACCGGTGCAGATATTCGCCGAATCCACCGTGCCCTGTCATAATCTGTATATGTAAAGGGGTCAACTTGTTTTCTCGAACCAGTTTATACGCTTCGCGTATATCTGGGAGAAAGGCTTTTGTTGTCGACCCCGTGGTGGAGGAATCATATCTATCTTGCCACTTCCCGATAGATTCCTCTCGGATCTTCCTCTTAACATATGACAAAGGCACTGCAGCGTAGTCGTGCTCACCCGCCCCTCCTGTCGCTCCTTCCTTGGCCAGCTGGTCGGCCCTCTCGTTTCCTGGTATCCCGACATGGGCTCTCAGCCAAAACAGCCGCACCTCCCCACCCCGCGCACGTATTTCCGCTATGCTCTCCTTGATATTTTTTACTAGAGGGTGTACCATCCTTGGGCCGCCTATCAACTCTAGGGATGACCTTGAGTCACTCAGGATGTTGATAATCGGCTCCTGGCTGGCTTTCCCTTTCTCTAGTGCTTTGTGGAGTGCATATAGCTCGGACTGGAACACCGTGCACGTTGGGTCTAGGCTGAAGACCTCGCTGCTTACTTCTTTTCTGTCCTCCCACCACGTGAGTGCTGCCCCTACCTTACCCTCCATTTTACTGCCATCGGTGTAAATTTGTGGTCCAGTAATTTTGAGGGTCCTTTGGGTGCTCTCGTCCATACTCTCGAGAAGCTTGTAATCGGCTGATACTCTGCACGAGTGGTGTGGCAGATCCAGCACCCTTACGTTCCTCTCGAGCGTACGGTTCGGTGGAAGGAAGTCTTCAGCAAAGCCCCTCTTCGCCTCGTAAAGAGTCGCGACTTCCTGGATGCGCAGATCTATCGGCAAAAGGCCTGACAGAACCAGCGTCGATGTAAGTGACGTAGTTCTGTATGCCCTGCACGCCCGCTGCGCAAAGCTTCTCTGGAGTGCATCCAATTTTTCCTATTTAATTCTAGTTTTGTCGCTTCAGCCCAGGCGCTGGCCCCGTATGTCAATATCGGTTCTACGATGGCTATGTAGATGGCCCTAATTATCTCGCAATTGAGTCCCCACTTAACCTTCGCCGCGCACGCCAACTGTTTATATATGTCAATGCTCTTCTTGCATATCTCAGTGACGTGCTTGTTGAAGTTGAGGTTCCGGTCTATGGTGAGGCCAAGAAGTTCGACGCTATCCACCAGGGGGATGTGAATGCCTGACATGACTATGTGCGGGGGGTTGAATTTCAACTTGCTCGTGAGCAGCATCGCTGTTGTTTTGTGCGGTGCGAAATTCAGCTTGTTATTTACCCCCCATCTGTAAGTCTTTTCCAGGATCTGGTTTATAGCGTCCTCCATCTCGCCCATGGACTCTCTCGAGAATACTAGGACGCCGTCGTCTGCGAACTCTTGACAATACACCTCTTCGACCGATAGTGTTTGGAGCAGGGGATCCAGGATGATGTTCCAGAAGGTGGGTCCACCTATGGAGCCTTGTACGCATCCCTTGGTAGTACCCCGTTCACTGGTCTGTCCTGCGTAATTAACAACTATCTTTCTGTCCTTAAGGTATGATGTCACCATACGAAAGATGTTCTGTGGGCAGCGTCTGCGCTGAAGTTGGTCTTTAAGAGCCGGCCACCACGCGTTGTCGAAGGCGCCCTCTATGTCCAGTGAGACAAGGACCACGGACTTCCTCAGTTGGAGCTGTTTCCGCACGTGTCCCATTAGGTCATACAGGGCGTCTCCGGTTCCTCGCTGGGGCATGAAGCCGTATTGTCGCTGGTTTAGGGTGGGGAGTAGGTGCCATTGTAGCCTTCCTACCAGGAGTTTCTCTATCGTCTTGCCCAAGATGGAAAGTAGGCCGATTGGACGGTAGGATTTCGGATAAGTGTATGATACGGCTGGTCTGTCGATACCGAGTCTTCAGGGTAAAATGTTGTTGCTAGGAGATCCGCTGACTGTTTCGGACTCAACGTCTTGCCTTCGGATCCCCTGAGGAGTACATCGTCCTGTCTCCCTCTCGTTCTCCTTAGTACTCGGTATATGCCGTCCCACATGCTCTCCTTTTCCTGTGCTGTGCAGAACTCCTTCCAGCTTTGGGTTTAAGCCTCTTGCGTTTTTTGCACATAAAGGGCTTTGGCTTCCTGATATTCCCCCAATACGGCTTTTATTCTGGTGGTCGCTGCATTACGTATTCGTCTCTTCTTCCTCAATACGTCTTTTTGCAGCTTCTCCAGTTCCTCCGACCACCACCTTGGCCTTGTTCCACTCCTTCCTTTGCCTACTCTCGGTATTGCGGCTTCGCACGCTTCTCCGATTGCTGTTGTGTAGGCTTCGGTTATGGAGTCCAGTTCCTCTCCGGTGACCGTTGATGTTATGGTGCCAACGTTGATGTTTTGATGTTCCAGGGATCTGAGAAACTGTTCATCGAAGACCCACCATTTTGCCTTTTTGGTGTTGTACTTCCTTGTTGTTGGTGTGGTGATCGGCCGAAGCTTTTCACCCACCTCCAACTCGAAAGTTATGGCGTTATGGTCCGATGTGGTTAGTCCTCGACATACCTTTCAGTTTCTCATTTTCCCCAGCAGACTTGAGGTGCAGGTGGTGATGTCCACTATACTGGTGTACAGCTTACCTCTTCTGCATTCCTCGAACGTTGGCGTGTCACCCATGTTCAGGATCTGAAGCTCCATTTCTGCCAGGAAGGAGGTCAATTGGTGGCCCTTCTGGTTTTCAGAGGAACTTCCCCACCAGTGGCTCCACGCGTTAACGTCTTCCCCCACTATGATCTTGTTGGTTGTTGATGTTAATTGCTCATGGACTGCCTTCGTCCTGTGCAAGTACGGCTCCATATCCGCATCCCCCCCGTAGTAGACGGAGACCACTCCAAGCTTTAGCGAGCCATATTCCAACACCGCGGCCGATTCGGTTTCAGTGATCATCTGCGGATCGTTAATTACCCGCAGAAGATCCCCGAAAACAATTATCGCCGCCTTAATTGGTGTCTGCCTGTTCAGAGTGCACTGGATGACTTTCGTGCCAGGGTGTTGTTTCAGTGTGCCACTGGAACCGACATAGGGTTCCTGCACCAGCGCCACATTGAAACGTCCCCTCTCTGCTGCCTGAAGCAATTCGGCAGTTGCTTGCTTGGAGCGTCTTGGGTTCGCTTGGATAAAGCGCAGCCTTGTGCCTCCGTCCTCCCGAGGTGTGTTGGAGCCGCCAGTTGCCGTACTGCCCTTAGCAGTAATGTACCTTTGAGCGCGCTATGCGATCCCATGCTGCTTTCTCTGGACAGTCGTCGCTGAATGCCAGGTGGTCGTGTTTTTTCGCCATTTTGCAGTTTTTGCACTTTGGCGGTCCTCCTTGCTTCCGGGTCGGACAATCCTGCCAGGAGTGCAGGTCCCCGCAATAGTTGCAGGACTGCTCTTTCTCCTTACACAGGGCCTTTGTGTGCCCGAACCCTAGGCATTTAGCGCATTGGATTAATGGCGATTGGTCCTCTACCGGCCTCCTCTCCATGCCGATGTGGACTAGCCCCAGCTCGAGTATGCGCTTGTGGAGGATAGGTGTTAATTCCAACACTGGGTGGCACTGCAGATCATTTGCCGCTCTCTTCTAGTACTTCACACGAACGTTTGTCTCCTTTTTCTTCAGACCCTCGAACAGTTTTTTGTTCTGGGCCTTTAGGTTTGACAGCAGTTCTTCGTCCGTGTGATAAGCCATGACGTTGTTGATCTTTATGAGGGGGTTCGACGTTTTCGCCTCCGAAACAGTAAGAGTTTTGTTAGTTTTTATCTTGTCCTGTAGGAGCCTAGCGTCCGTTTTGGACTCACAGCTCAGTAAGATTTTGGCGTTTTTGGCCTTCCTTACTCTGTCCACCCTTAGCCCGCTCTTTGGGAAATCCAGCGTTCTTCTGATAGTGTCGATCACATTTTCACCTGTTTTGGCAGGGTCCGTGCTCGACACTATCAACGTGTGGCTGGGTTTCGGCTTTGGGATAGACTTTAAAATGTCGGAGTAAGTCCGGCCTGTGTTGTGAGTGTGTGGTGTGGTATGCGTTTTATACTTTGTGTTAATCCACTCCATGGAGCTTGTCAGCGCCTTCGAAGTAGTAGCTATCTCGGACACCTCCGCCCTCAGTGGCCCTAGAATGCCCTTAATAGCGGAGGCCGTGTCCAACACAGCCAGCTCCGTTCCCAAGCCCATGGGTTGATTAAAGACTTTTCCAGCTAGAACTATGTCCTTCACTTCGCCTACCTCCTCCAGGATCTTTGTTGTTTTATTGAGGATGGGTGCGGTTTTAGCAGCTATCTCAGCTTTGGACTCCTCCTTTTGACGACTAAGGGTGGCGATGCTCTGCTTTAGCTCAGCCACCTCATTCCTGGATGCCTCCATGTCTCTCCTGAGAGCCTCGATGGATGCCTTCAGGTTGTCGTTGTCGTCACTGCTCTTTTTGGGGGAGTCCGGGGTGCTGCTCCTTTCTTTGCGTAACCCATCCTGCTTTAGGTAGTATATCTCGGTGGCGAGAGATGTCAACTCTTCCGAGGTATTCCTAAGTTCCTGGGTGAGGTCCGGTTGGGTTGGAGGTGAGGGCCCGGACTTGGGGAGAATCGCCAAGGGTCATTCTGTCGGTTCTGGGAGGCTCTGGGGTCTTGGCTACTGCTGCTGCTCTTACTCATTGCTGCAATAGCCGTTCCCACCTTCTCATAGAGCCACCCTTTCCGACGTGTCCTTGACTGCTCCCCTGGTCTCGTCAAGACGCCTTTCGTGCTCCTTCCTCAGGCACCGGAGCTCTTCCTGGTGGGCACGCTCTACTCTCACAAGCTCTCTCGCGGCCCTTGTTCTTTCTAGCTCCAGGTTTTGGCGATGTCTATGCCTGGAGTCGGCCAGGGAGAGGACCAGCTCGTAGAGGTGGCTCAGGCACTCTACTGCCGTTCCCCTTATCTCCCTCTTGAGAGTCTTAGAGCTTTCCAGCGCTTCTTTCCCTTCCTGGAAGAACTCCCGCGCCCTTTCTGTGGCGAGATCTTTGCATACCCCCGTGTGTCTACCTAAGCGGTGGAGCATGCTTGGACGCCCTGTGGACATTTCGCTTTCAACATCTGTCCATTGGGACCCGGTGCTGGCTACCTCCCCCTCCTGCTCTTGTGCCTGGGTTTCTGGCTTCTCGTCCGAGTCCCTGTCCTTCTGCGCGGCAGAGGAGATCACTATGCTATAGAGATCTGTTTTTGCCGCCGCGGTTGATGTCGAAGCGTCCTGTGCTGTCTCGCTGGGTGCTTCTGTTGTTTTTTCGGTTGTAAGTGTTGTTGTTGTATCCATGGTTGGCGACAAGAAGGAGTCCTCCAGCATGGATACCTCCGCGACCTGCCTCAGGTCATCCAGCTCCATCCTTCTTGCCGCCGCCTGCGCATTTTTGAGGGAGACTGATCTTCTTAGTCCCCCTGTCGATGAGATGCGTGACTCCTGCAGGGACCTTGCGTACGCCTTCCCGACCTCCGAAGGCAGTCCCTTTTTGGTGATTTTCTTCGGCTTGGCCACCTTCCCCGTTGAACTCCTCAAGATGGTGTAGTGTTGAGGTTTGTGTGTGATTGTGTACATATTTTTGTCTGTGGCCATCTCCACTGCCGTGTTGATGGCATTGGGCCGCTGTCCACTTCGACGCGTACAGGTGAGCTCGAGTTTGAAGACATTTTTTTTTTCCGGGATTCTTTAGGCCCACCCGATAGTGCTCCTGTTGCTGATGTTAATGGAAAAAACCGCGAGGTCGTAGGACGCACACAGCCCGAGATAACCAGGGATGAAAATCTGGTTTTTTATGGTTTATTTTGGTTAAAGTTGAATATCTCGGGCCACAGACGTCGCACGAGCGCGGGGTTTTCGGTCTTCCTCGGAGCTCCTCTTCCCTGACCCCGCAAGCCGGTCAGATGTAGTTGACTTTTTGAGGGTGCAAAGGGTGGTTTCAACCCCTTGGCTTAATAGTACTTGCGGGGGGAAGGCGTCCGAAGAAAACCCGGAGTCTCTAAGTTCCTTAGGTCAGGAGATATGAATCTTCAAAGTTTTTCAAAATGGCGATTCAAGATGGCCGCCGAAACTTTGGAAATTCACTGCTCCGTCACTATTAATGTTGGACCTAGGGTGTTTGGGCTTATTTTTATTGACTCCTCGAGCTCTACCTTGTTTGGGGTTGGTTTGACCCTAAAAATTTTTTTTTCTAATTTGGGGATTTTAGCCCACTGCTGGGCTTCTGTGGTCAGGGGGATGTACTTTGCTGGAAACCGCGTTCCGATCGGTCAACAGCAAGCCAAGCTACAAGTGTTTTAATTTTTCCAAGATGGCGGATTCAAGATGGCCGCTGTGTAAAAAACGCTTATATCTCGGGAACTATTCGTCGTAGCAGCGTGGGGTTTTCTTGGGGGTGGTTTGCTCGGTCAGATGGACCTCGGTCGCGCCTTAAAAGTGGTCGCTTTTGCGATGTTGGTTTTTCCCGGTTCTTACCCCGGGAATCGCTAGCTGATGTTGTTCCCAACCCTTTATTGAAAACCAGACGTCTCCACGACGAAAAACTACCGAGTTATTATGAAATAAAATTGTTTACCAAAAAAAACAAAATGGCCGCCGGGCTCGAATTATTAAATATACGGGCTAGAGGACTGGTGTTTGGGGTTTCTGGATACCCGCTATGGTTTCTAGACCTAATGTGATGATCACCAGCCCCTTCTGACACCCCTATAATTTTTAATGTAAATTTTGAGTTTTTGAAAATTTATATTTTGAGAAGTATCTGCAATTTACAAAATTAAAGAATTTCTTAGTATTGAACACTATTTGGACTATCTATTGACACTATTATAATTTTTAATTTACAAGTGGAACTATTTTAAAATTGAAGGGGTAGTTTTTCTTAATTTTTTAAAAATTTGTACAAGGGCCAATTTCTGTCCGATTTTGATCTAGTTTTCGATATTCTGTAGAGCTCGTTTGTCTCTATAATTTGTGTATTCCAGAATTTGTGACCCCAATACAAATTTTCAAAATAATTTTTTTTTGAAATTTTCTAAAATTTTAAAAATCTATAACATAGCTTATATGTGCCCTATCTTGATGCTTTAAACGCTGGGCTTCTTCTCTTGGCCCCCGGCACCCGGCTGCACCCTCTGTTGCTCCGTTTTCCCTCTGGATCACCGACCACGTGTTTGAGGTTATTACGGGAATTCCCGAATAACTCCACCGCCAGTGATTTTTCGAAAAATCTGAAGCTGCTATCTGAGGGGGTACACCAAGGCACTGCGTTTCCCGCTTAGCACATCCCCGTAACCACAACACTTTTTTCACAATTTGTGTTTTTCTATTGTTTTGTTAAGAAAACACGTGTTAAATTACAGAAAAATGGGATTTAAAATTTGAGCACAACACTGACACTGATGGAAGTGTGACCACTGTGTAGAGCAGATTTTTCCGCGTCTGCTGATATACTACACGGCCCAGTGGCTGCTGAATTTACCACTTTTTCTAATTTTTAAAAATTTTGAACACAGATGGAGCGTGTGTTTCGGACCGAAAATGTGTTGGTACTGGGTTAGTTAGGTTTTTTTTTTTTATTTGAGTTTTATTTCTTAAGACGCTTATATCTTCGGGCGCTTTCGGACTACGCCGTCTGATATGAGCCTGATTTTAGTTTTTATAGATATTTTGTGTTTTAATTGTCTATATTTTAATTTATAAGTTTCATTATGTTAATATGTTTATTTATATTGTATACATAGTATACATTTATATATAAATTTATTTAGTTTTGAGCATTACGTTGTATTTTTTTTTAAATTAATATTAATGTGATGGTTTATGTTGAAAGTTAATATTTTGTGAAATATAAAACTAATTGATTATGGCTATGTATAATATTATTGAATTGTTTTAGATGTTTTACTATATAATGAATATGATCTTCAAATTGTTTTCTAGTTTGTTCTTTTTGTATAATTTCTAATATATTTGTCGGATTTATGTTATATATATGTTATCGCTGGCAACACTGCGAGTGACGTCACAGCTTGCAGACGTCCCCACTCCGTCGACGCGCCGATTTCGGACACTTTCCAACGTGCCTCGGCGTATTTGATTTTCGACAGCCGTAGCGTTTAGAAGTGTCTTGAACTAACAATAATTAGTCTCACAAGGAATTAGTTAATGTATTGTTGAGATTGTTACTCTGTCTGATTTCCTTGAGTTTTAAACATTATAGCGAATGTGGTTCCTCGCACATCGGCTCGTGTGCGAAGACCACCGGCGCGCTACCGCTCGCCTTAGATTAAAACCTTTTTATATATTTTAGTTTTCTTTTTATTTGACGTAATGTTCTTTTATTATTTTTCCTGTCAGATTGTTTTGTGTTGTTATAAAAGTTATTTGTGATTTTATTTGCAATATAGTTATTTTACACAGTTTCCTAGGAAGTTTCATTCCAAATATCAGCGACCATGCTAGAACATAACCTTAAAATTAGTCTTTGCATACATGTTAAAAGTAATAATTGGTTTTGATTATTGCCATATTGATATACCCTCATTATTAAGCTCGTTCACGGTTGTTATAATTAATTAAACTTATTATGATATCTAAATTGGACGTTTAATTACATATATTGCAAGTGATATTTAGATTTAACCGTGTATTTTGAAAACGTGGACAGTGATATATTAAATGCTGAAAGTTTTGAATGGTAGTATTATCGCAAGGGCAATATGGTTCTGTTATTATATTAAATCTTACATAGATTATATTGCTTGCAATATCCATGACCGGTAAGAACTTGTGTGATAGGAAATGAAGGATTGATGTGTGAGAGGAAAGAGTTCAGGTTATCGTATGTTGGGAGTATAGATTTTGTATATAGACAGTGATTTGGTTTATTGTAATATGCTTCTTTGTCTTTGTTTAGTCTATTTTCATTTATTAATTTTATATGGCTGATAGGGAAGTTAGAGTAATCGAGATCTTGATTAAGTGAGGCCGCTGACTTTGCTGCCAGATCAGCCTCCTCATTGCCACGTGCGCTTTACTCCAGATAAATTTTATTTTGTGTTTTTTATTGTCTATATTATTAATATACTTAAACGATTCAACAGTATGTACGTTATATGAGTTGGGATTTGACAATTCTAGAAGACTAGACCTACTGTCTGTTATAATATAGGAAGATTGTATGTTATTTTCGTCAGTCCATTTGCATGCGTTTAAAATTGCAAATTGTTCTGCCTGATAGACAGAGCAGCTACTGTGTAATTTTATTTTACATCTCTCATGTTCGGTAAGTAGGTCCTTAATACCCCCAGATGCGGGTTGTAAGTGATCAATTACCGCCCTAGGTTAATAATGTAGCTAGAAACGCCCTAGGGCGGTAAGTAATAAAAAAAAAAACTCTTTCAAAAAGTTCGCGTACATCTAACCATCTTACTGGCACTAGACATCATGCATTCAGCCCAATGACAAAAGAGGTCGCTTCGCTATTTTCATCAATTTTGAATATGGAACGGCGAAGCTAAATTTAGTTCTTGAAAATCAATTAATTTATTCTTGTAATGCCCTTTTTTTTTTCCACTTACATCACAATCGAGATGTAAAGCAGAGTAGTTAGCTCGGGTGTAAGCATCAATTGCACCCTCGAACTATAAGCGCCCTCGCTGCGCTCGTGCGCCTAACTATCTCGGGCTGCAATTGATGCCTTACAGCCCTTGGCTACTAATCTACTATTGATTGTCTTTATTTTATTATTGCGTTTGTGTATAACAAGTGCAGCTCCTACCTTATCCTCGAACTTGCTACCATCTGTGAATATAAGATAACCATATGGATCTGTTATATGATTATATGAGTTTCTAGTTCTTGCTGTGTTTCTATTTCTAAATATTTAATTTGTTTTCTTTTTGCAGGGTGTAGCAGCTGAACTGGAAATGCAGGAGTTTCCAGGTGTAAGTTTGGTAAGTATGAAGACATTTTATGTAGTTTTGTTAGTTCTATTTCTGAGTTTGCGCGAATTTTGCATGGTAGTGGTGTTAGGTTTGGTTAGGTTAGGTTAGGTTAGGTTTCTTTTTTTTTTATTGCTATTAGTTTATTCGCATACTTTACAATGGTTTCTTAAGGTCTAAAGTGGTTCGCATAGAGGGTTCCCAGGAGTATGGTTCTGCTACGGGATACATCTTCCAAGTCCTAGGTTCCCTATTTGGTTAAAGTGATTACAAATGAGTTGGATGGAGGGGTCCAAAGGCCATGGGCTGCTATGGGATGCATCTCCCAGGCCCCTGGTCCCTCCAGATGTGGCTCTGCTGCTTCCATCCCGGAGGGTGGGAGCAGCAGAGCCACATCGAATTGTTGAGTGGTACACAATGTTAAAAAGTTATATAATGTTATAAATGTTATTCGCATAATAAGTTATATAATTTATAAAAATGTTTCACATAGGGGTTTTGGTTTTATAAAGTGTTTCACAATGTCAAGAGTTAAATATGTGGTTTAAAATGTTTCGCATAATGTTACAATCAAGTCGCAAGGTTACAATTTATTCGCTAATTTAAAGTTACATTTATTCGCAAAAATAATAATGATTACAAAATAGGTTCCTGAACTGATTCGCAAAGTTAAATTTTATTTTACTTATTCCAATTTAATAGAGGTAGTTGTAGTGATTCGAAAAGTCGAGGGCAGCTCATTCGAGCCACCGTTGGTTGTGGAGCTCTTCGTTCGAAGGTGGTGACGCCGATGTTGTTGGCAGCCGGATGTTCTTGGCAAGATGATGTGTGGTCCTCCTTCTTAAGCCCCCCCACCACAACAAGGTGGCCCCAACGAGGGGGGGGGGGTTTTTTTTTTTTGTTATCCCTTGTTCGTTATATTTAGTTTAATATTGTCTCTGGTGCTAGTTACTACTCCTAGAGATACAATACTGATTTTATGTTATATTTATTTTATTTTACACTTGTTATATTTATTGTTTTTCCTTACATTTGTATTATTTTACCGCTTGGGAGCGGCAAATTCGTGAGTCTTTATTTATTTATTTACATCTTTAACTTTGTTTACTATTTCTGTTATGTAATCATTGAATTTGTTGATGATTATTTCTTTTTTATAGTATTGACTGATTTCCATATAGTTTATTTTATTGACTGTGCAGAGGTATTCTAATTCTGTTCTTGTTCGTCCGAATAATGGGCATTCGTATATTAAGTGGTTCATGCTTTGTACTGCCTTGTGAGTCCGGTCACAGGGACAGTACGGATCTGTGACTAATTTGAAGCGGTAAAGATATTGTTTGTTGTGTCCGTGTCCTGTTATAAATTGTGTTGTTTCGTATTTATTGGGTGTGTTCATTAGATAGTTTTGTAGGTCTGTGTGAGTTTTAAAGTATAATTTGGTGTATCTGCAGTGTCCGACGGTGTCGTATATTTCTTTTGTTTTACTCTGAGTTTTATCTTTGTTTTGTTTTTTAATATATGCGGGTGGGATGAGGTTATATGTCAATGCATTTACTTCTGTGTTACTGGCTAATTTGGCATTAAAATCTGCTAACTCGTTACCGGCTATGTTATTGTGCGCTTTGGCCCAGATGAATATTATTTGTTGCTTAAGTTTGTGTTTTATATGGTGTATTAGGTGGTGTATCTCGTTAGTGTTTCTATTGTAAGTTCCTGTGTTTTGTAGATCTTGTAAGGTGGATTTGGAATCGGTGATGATTATTGCGGATGTTTTGTTTTTGTGTGTCCATTTAGTTGCCTCTAGTATTGCGATTTGTTCGGCTTGGTAGTTGTTGCATTTAGTGTCGAGTTTAATTAGTATCTTATGGATTTGGTTGTTTTCGTCTTGTATGATGGCGGCTGCACCTACCCCTGCTTCATTTTTGCTACCATCTGTATATATATGGTTATTTATTATGTGATTTCTTTGTAGTATTATTTTTAATTCTTCTTCGTTGTTGGCTTCTTCATAGGTTATTGGTTCGCGTTGTGATGGGTGCAGTTTGTGTTTTAGAGTTATTGGTTTTTCTAGTTTTATGTTTTCTGTCTGTTCTATTAGCTTCGGATTGATTCTGATTAGTTCGTTGTTGGCTATTTCTTTTAGTTGAGCGTCAATTGGTGGGGATCCCGAGAGTAGTATGGCGATTTGTGTGTTTATAGTTCGGTATGCTCTGCTGATCTGTATTCCGAAATTTCTCTGTAGTGATTGTAGTATTTTAATGTTTTGTTTTAGGTCGAGTGCTTCCCTCCATATTGATGCTCCGTAAGATATTATAGGTATAACGACTTGTCTGTATATTGTTTGGATGTTTTCCGGATTGATGCCCCAGGTGGGACGTACATAGCTTTTAAGTTTGTTATATATTGCGTAGGTTTTATCTATAGCGTTTCTTATGTGTTGGTTGAATTTTAATTTATGATCTATGGTTATGCCTAGGTACTTTATTGTTTTAGTGTGTTTTATTTTGATGTTATTAATGTATATGTCGGTCTGTTTAGCTTTATTTGTGAGTGCCATGATTTGTGTTTTGTCCGGGCTAAATTGCAGTTTGTTTTCTTCTCCCCATTTCATTATTGTTTTTAGTGCTGTGTTTAATTTCTTTTCTAGGTTGTCTTTGCTGTAGTCGCTTGCTATAATTAGTATGTCGTCGGCGTAGGCTTGGATTTTGATATCTATTGGTAAGTATTTGTCTAGTAAGTCATCGAGTGCCAGATTCCACATCAGTGGCCCGCATACGGAGCCTTGTATGCAGCCTTTAGTTGCTATTTTTGTTGTGTTTATGTGTCCCAGAGTGATGTTTATTTTCCTGTTTTGGGTGTAGGTTTTCATAATGTTGTATAGATTTTTGGGGCAGTTGTATTTCTTTAGCTGTTTGAGAATGCTGGGCCACCAGGCATTGTCAAACGCTCCTTTTATGTCTAATGATAGTGCTATTATTTGTTTTTGTTTCTGTTTTTCATTTTTTATGTGTTCTATTGCTTCGTTTATTGCGTGCACTGTTGATATTTGTGGTTTAAATCCGAACTGTTTTTGGTTGTCGTAATTATTTTTGTATATGTAGTGGATTATTCTGTTGTTGATCAACTTTTCATATAGTTTTCCTAGTACAGGCAAGAGGCCGATTGGTCTGTAGGCGGATGGTGTATTGTATTTATCTTTGTTGATTTTGGGGATTATTTTGGCTATTGTTATTTTCCATATGTCGGGGAATGTTTCTAGTTCTAAAAGTCTGTTCATTAAGGTAAGTGTGAGTTGAGGGTTGATTTCTATGAATTTTTGAATTATGTCTGATGTTAGACCGTCGTAACCCGGTGCTTTCTTGTGATTCATGGATTTTATGTTAGCTATTATTTCGTGGATGGTGAATGGTGGTTCGTTGTGAGTATTTGGTGGTGTTTCAGTTTCTTTTTTGATTTTTTGTTGTGCCTTGTTGTTTGTTGTGTCGTCAGGGAAGAGTGCTTCTATTAGTTCTGTGCAGGTTTCTTCGGTGGTTTTGGTGTATGTTCCGTCTTGTTTTTTGAATGTTCCAGGTGGTTGGGTCAGTGGTTTGTTTTTAATGATTTTGTTGGTGATGGTCCACACGTCTTCTTTATTTTGGGTGCTACAGAATTCTCGGAAGGATTCGGAGGATGTTTTTTGAATCATGCTGTGATATTTTTTCCTAAGTTCGTTTCTTTCTGAAATGGTGTCTTGTAGTAACGTGGATAGATTGTTGTTTTGGTTTGGGTTGTTGTTTAGGTTTGTGTTAGTTGTTATGTTTCTGTTTTTCTTTGATAATTTAGCTATTTTGTGGTGCATATGTATTACTTGCTTTTTAAGGTCTTCTAGTTCTTCGGTCCACCAGTGCGGTTTTCCTTTTTTGGTTTTATATTTAGGTAATGTTTTTCTGCATACTAAAGTTAGTTTATTGGTTAGTGATTCTATGTATTTATTGATTTCTTCTGCGTCTAGGTTCTTAATGAGTTCTATTGTATTTTCGCTAGTATCGATATATTCTATGCATTTTTCTTTAAATTCCTTTATTTTTGTTTCGCTCCAGAAGTTAGGTCTGCTTGTGTCGAATTTCCATGTGTTGTTATTGAGATTTGTGTTTATCTGTTTTGGTCCTTTTCCTTGGAGTATTTGGAATGTGATGGCTACATGGTCTGAGGTGGTAATGAGGTTTTTATCTGTTCTCCAGTTTTCTATTGTAACTTGGTTGTGGTTGTCAGTGATGGCAGTGATATCTATATTTGATGTTCTGGTTTGTCCGTGTGTTGTTGTGAAGAATGTGTAGTCGTTGTTTGTGTCGTTAATTGTAGTGATGCCATTGCTTATAAATATATTATTGAGTTCTTCACCTCTTCGGTTAGTGGACGTGGAGCCCCAGGTTTTGCTCCATGCGTTGAAGTCGCCGGTTATTATGTGTGTGCTGTTGGGGTAATTCTTCAGAATGGATTCTAGTTTGCTTATTGTGTGATTTTGGTCTGTTTTAGGTTCTACATAGATTGATGTGATTAATATTTTGTGCCCTGATTTGTTGCTCAGTTGTATGAGTGTAATGTTTTGGTTTGTATATTCTTCAATTAATATGGTGCTGTACTTGTTCTTTTTCATTGCGATTGCAGTTTTATTTATTTTATTGTAGTTGTTTTCTTTAGTGTCGTTCGTGTTGTGGTATTGATGGATGGTGTATCCTGGTATGGGTTTTGCGGAGTTAGTATTTCCAGTGTAAGGTTCAGTTAAAAGTATTATTCCTATATCTTCTGTTTCTGTGATTTTAGTTAGTTCCTGATGGGTGAGATAGTTTTTATTACAGTTTATTTGGAGGCATTTTATGTATTTTTCCTTATTATTTTGATTGTTGTGCATTAGTTGGATTGGTAGTTGGTTCTTTCGATGGTCCTGATTGTGTTAATCTCATAGGCAGGACATTTGTAGTTGGTTGCTGAGTGTTCCGTTGGTATATTTTTTGTATTTTTAGTGTTGAATTGATGGCAGTTGTAACATTTTATTTTGGTTTTGTCCTCCTTAACTTTGCAGTCTTTGTATGTGTGGTCGGTGCCTGCGCAATGCGAGCAGGCTTTTTGTTCGTTCCTGCAATTTTTATAGGTGTGTCCGTATTGCAGGCACGTGTAGCATTGTAGCACTGCAATATGGTTTTCGGCACATACCCTAGAGTGACCTAAGTTCACTCGTCCGTCTGTTGTCATTTTCTTATGGATTTCCGGTGTGGTTCTAATGATTGCATTGTAGAGATTGGGGTTCTTATTTTTTTTGGTGGTACATATTTTTAGTTGGTTTTCATTTTTAGGATCTAGGTGTTCGAGATAGGAGTTTTGGAAGATAAGGTTTTCTATTATATCTTCTTTTTTAACAGTTTTGTGTATTCCTTTCAGATTGATAGTAGGCTGTAGGTTGTTAATTATTTTGTATTTCATTCCCGAACTTGGTTTGATTTTTTGTATTGTGTTCTCTAGTTGTTTGTTTGTTTCAAATTCTATTTTAAGTTTGTTTAATCCTATGTTAGTTATTTTTGATGGAAGGTATTTTTCTCTCTTGTATGATACGTTTTTAGACCATGTTTCTCGTGTTGTTTCTTTACTGTTGCTGTTGTTAACGGTGATCATGATTGCCGGTTTGCTGGTGATATTTCTTTTGCTATTGTTTTGGTTTAGTAGTGGTGGTGATGGTTTTGGTGTTTTGGTTGCGTCTGCATATAATTTGCTGGCTTCCTGTGTTTTCGAGGCGCTAGTCATTGTTTTTTCCATTGTCTTTTCTATGGTCTTTTCTATTGTCTTCTCTAAGGTTTTTCCTATTGATTTTTCAATTGTCTTTTGCACTGTTTCTTCTATTGCTTGTTGTATTTGTTTGTTGATTTCTATTGGTATTTCTGTATTATTGGCATTGTGACCGGTTGTTTCTTGTACTGTATAACTGATGTTTGGGTTCGTCTTATTCTTCTCTATTTTTTGTGCAATTCTTTTGATTGCGTTTGCGTGTGCGATTGCAGATTCCCTGTTGGCCTTAGTGACGCTTTTGGAGGTTGCTATGCTGAGCACATCTAGGATTCCCAATGCATGTTTGATTATTTGGCTAGTTGGACTATTGTCCTCTTCGTGGAAGATTTCTTCTAAGTCTGAGGAATCAAAGTATGGAGGAGAGGGTGATCTGTAAGCTCTACTGGTGTTAGGAAGTGTGAATGTTTGAATGTCTGATTGTTCTAGTAGGGAGTCTCTGTGTGTTTGGGTTGTTGTTGGCAATTGGGAGATAGGATTTAAAAGTGTGTTTGTTTGGGTTAATAAGACGTAAGGTTGTGGTTGCTGTGAAGAGGTGCTAGGGTGTACTTCAGCTTGATGTGTGATAGTTTGACCGCATGTTTCTTGAGAAGATTGGGAGGAAGTGTTGATAGGAGTGACTGGTTTAGTGATTTTGCTTGTGCTAGATATTTTAGAGTTTGTGGTACTGCTGGTGAAGCGCCCATTGGCGTCTCTATTTGGGTTTCCTTTGTTATCTTTCTTTATATTTTGTTTTGTAGTTTGTTCCATTTTCGTTGCCGTTGTTGTCGTATGTCGCATCGGTCGGTAGTCCTTATTAGCTGTTGCCTGAGTCGTCGTTGTTTGAGAGTTCGAAGATGAGTTTGAGTTGTTTTTAATATTTTGATCCATTGTAGACCCACGAGTAGGGCCGATATACCTAAACACTTCCGGGTGACGCCCATTCCGGAAGTGCTGGCTACGTACTGACGGAGGTTGCCTGGTATCCGTAGGTTTTTAGCGGGGTTTCTCCCGGGTTTTAGAGACTTTTCCTTGTCGCGGGCCGGCCAATTAAGGCAAGCCCCCCGCTCCGTCCATAACCAACGGCATACCCCCATGGACGCCTCGAATGGGGGTCGTTGTCGAAGGTAGGACGGTCTACGGAAAGAGGGACTGGCGTGAGGTCACCTCGCAGCTCCCCTTTCGGGGGACTGGTTACCACCGGGCGGCTGTCTCACGATGGCCTGCCTCCGGGCAAATACCCCGCCGAGGACTTAGGTTGTGGAGCTATTAGTTTGGGGAGGAGTGTGTGTTGGCCGGGTGTTATTGGCGCAATAAAAAGTTTGGTCTCCTCCCCGTAAGCCCCCCCACCACGACAAGGTTTCTCCACCAAGGGGGGGAGGGGGGGGGTTTTTTTTTTTTTTTTTTTGTTATCCCTTGTTCGTTATATTTAGTTTAATATTGTCTCTGGTGCTAGTTACTACTCCTAGAGATACAATACTGATTTTATGTTATATTTATTTTATTTTACACTTGTTATATTTATTGTTTTTCCTTACATTTGTATTATTTTACCGCTTGGGAGCGGCAAATTCGTGAGTCTTTATTTATTTATTTACATCTTTAACTTTGTTTACTATTTCTGTTATGTAATCATTGAATTTGTTGATGATTATTTCTTTTTTATAGTATTGACTGATTTCCATATAGTTTATTTTATTGACTGTGCAGAGGTATTCTAATTCTGTTCTTGTTCGTCCGAATAATGGGCATTCGTATATTAAGTGGTTCATGCTTTGTACTGCCTTGTGAGTCCGGTCACAGGGACAGTACGGATCTGTGACTAATTTGAAGCGGTAAAGATATTGTTTGTTGTGTCCGTGTCCTGTTATAAATTGTGTTGTTTCGTATTTATTGGGTGTGTTCATTAGATAGTTTTGTAGGTCTGTGTGAGTTTTAAAGTATAATTTGGTGTATCTGCAGTGTCCGACGGTGTCGTATATTTCTTTTGTTTTACTCTGAGTTTTATCTTTGTTTTGTTTTTTAATATATGCGGGTGGGATGAGGTTATATGTCAATGCATTTACTTCTGTGTTACTGGCTAATTTGGCATTAAAATCTGCTAACTCGTTACCGGCTATGTTATTGTGCGCTTTGGCCCAGATGAATATTATTTGTTGCTTAAGTTTGTGTTTTATATGGTGTATTAGGTGGTGTATCTCGTTAGTGTTTCTATTGTAAGTTCCTGTGTTTTGTAGATCTTGTAAGGTGGATTTGGAATCGGTGATGATTATTGCGGATGTTTTGTTTTTGTGTGTCCATTTAGTTGCCTCTAGTATTGCGATTTGTTCGGCTTGGTAGTTGTTGCATTTAGTGTCGAGTTTAATTAGTATCTTATGGATTTGGTTGTTTTCGTCTTGTATGATGGCGGCTGCACCTACCCCTGCTTCATTTTTGCTACCATCTGTATATATATGGTTATTTATTATGTGATTTCTTTGTAGTATTATTTTTAATTCTTCTTCGTTGTTGGCTTCTTCATAGGTTATTGGTTCGCGTTGTGATGGGTGCAGTTTGTGTTTTAGAGTTATTGGTTTTTCTAGTTTTATGTTTTCTGTCTGTTCTATTAGCTTCGGATTGATTCTGATTAGTTCGTTGTTGGCTATTTCTTTTAGTTGAGCGTCAATTGGTGGGGATCCCGAGAGTAGTATGGCGATTTGTGTGTTTATAGTTCGGTATGCTCTGCTGATCTGTATTCCGAAATTTCTCTGTAGTGATTGTAGTATTTTAATGTTTTGTTTTAGGTCGAGTGCTTCCCTCCATATTGATGCTCCGTAAGATATTATAGGTATAACGACTTGTCTGTATATTGTTTGGATGTTTTCCGGATTGATGCCCCAGGTGGGACGTACATAGCTTTTAAGTTTGTTATATATTGCGTAGGTTTTATCTATAGCGTTTCTTATGTGTTGGTTGAATTTTAATTTATGATCTATGGTTATGCCTAGGTATTTTATTGTTTTAGTGTGTTTTATTTTGATGTTATTAATGTATATGTCGGTCTGTTTAGCTTTATTTGTGAGTGCCATGATTTGTGTTTTGTCCGGGCTAAATTGCAGTTTGTTTTCTTCTCCCCATTTCATTATTGTTTTTAGTGCTGTGTTTAATTTCTTTTCTAGGTTGTCTTTGCTGTAGTCGCTTGCTATAATTAGTATGTCGTCGGCGTAGGCTTGGATTTTGATATCTATTGGTAAGTATTTGTCTAGTAAGTCATCGAGTGCCAGATTCCACATCAGTGGCCCGCATACGGAGCCTTGTATGCAGCCTTTAGTTGCTATTTTTGTTGTGTTTATGTGTCCCAGAGTGATGTTTATTTTCCTGTTTTGGGTGTAGGTTTTCATAATGTTGTATAGATTTTTGGGGCAGTTGTATTTCTTTAGCTGTTTGAGAATGCTGGGCCACCAGGCATTGTCAAACGCTCCTTTTATGTCTAATGATAGTGCTATTATTTGTTTTTGTTTCTGTTTTTCATTTTTTATGTGTTCTATTGCTTCGTTTATTGCGTGCACTGTTGATATTTGTGGTTTAAATCCGAACTGTTTTTGGTTGTCGTAATTATTTTTGTATATGTAGTGGATTATTCTGTTGTTGATCAACTTTTCATATAGTTTTCCTAGTACAGGCAAGAGGCCGATTGGTCTGTAGGCGGATGGTGTATTGTATTTATCTTTGTTGATTTTGGGGATTATTTTGGCTATTGTTATTTTCCATATGTCGGGGAATGTTTCTAGTTCTAAAAGTCTGTTCATTAAGGTAAGTGTGAGTTGAGGGTTGATTTCTATGAATTTTTGAATTATGTCTGATGTTAGACCGTCGTAACCCGGTGCTTTCTTGTGATTCATGGATTTTATGTTAGCTATTATTTCGTGGATGGTGAATGGTGGTTCGTTGTGAGTATTTGGTGGTGTTTCAGTTTCTTTTTTGATTTTTTGTTGTGCCTTGTTGTTTGTTGTGTCGTCAGGGAAGAGTGCTTCTATTAGTTCTGTGCAGGTTTCTTCGGTGGTTTTGGTGTATGTTCCGTCTTGTTTTTTGAATGTTCCAGGTGGTTGGGTCAGTGGTTTGTTTTTAATGATTTTGTTGGTGATGGTCCACACGTCTTCTTTATTTTGGGTGCTACAGAATTCTCGGAAGGATTCGGAGGATGTTTTTTGAATCATGCTGTGATATTTTTTCCTAAGTTCGTTTCTTTCTGAAATGGTGTCTTGTAGTAACGTGGATAGATTGTTGTTTTGGTTTGGGTTGTTGTTTAGGTTTGTGTTAGTTGTTATGTTTCTGTTTTTCTTTGATAATTTAGCTATTTTGTGGTGCATATGTATTACTTGCTTTTTAAGGTCTTCTAGTTCTTCGGTCCACCAGTGCGGTTTTCCTTTTTTGGTTTTATATTTAGGTAATGTTTTTCTGCATACTAAAGTTAGTTTATTGGTTAGTGATTCTATGTATTTATTGATTTCTTCTGCGTCTAGGTTCTTAATGAGTTCTATTGTATTTTCGCTAGTATCGATATATTCTATGCATTTTTCTTTAAATTCCTTTATTTTTGTTTCGCTCCAGAAGTTAGGTCTGCTTGTGTCGAATTTCCATGTGTTGTTATTGAGATTTGTGTTTATCTGTTTTGGTCCTTTTCCTTGGAGTATTTGGAATGTGATGGCTACATGGTCTGAGGTGGTAATGAGGTTTTTATCTGTTCTCCAGTTTTCTATTGTAACTTGGTTGTGGTTGTCAGTGATGGCAGTGATATCTATATTTGATGTTCTGGTTTGTCCGTGTGTTGTTGTGAAGAATGTGTAGTCGTTGTTTGTGTCGTTAATTGTAGTGATGCCATTGCTTATAAATATATTATTGAGTTCTTCACCTCTTCGGTTAGTGGACGTGGAGCCCCAGGTTTTGCTCCATGCGTTGAAGTCGCCGGTTATTATGTGTGTGCTGTTGGGGTAATTCTTCAGAATGGATTCTAGTTTGCTTATTGTGTGATTTTGGTCTGTTTTAGGTTCTACATAGATTGATGTAATTAATATTTTGTGCCCTGATTTGTTGCTCAGTTGTATGAGTGTAATGTTTTGGTTTGTATATTCTTCAATTAATATGGTGCTGTACTTGTTCTTTTTCATTGCGATTGCAGTTTTATTTCTTTTATTGTAGTTGTTTTCTTTAGTGTCGTTCGTGTTGTGGTATTGATGGATGGTGTATCCTGGTATGGGTTTTGCGGAGTTAGTATTTCCAGTGTAAGGTTCAGTTAAAAGTATTATTCCTATATCTTCTGTTTCTGTGATTTTAGTTAGTTCCTGATGGGTGAGATAGTTTTTATTACAGTTTATTTGGAGGCATTTTATGTATTTTTCCTTATTATTTTGATTGTTGTGCATTAGTTGGATTGGTAGTTGGTTCTTTCGATGGTCCTGATTGTGTTAATCTCATAGGCAGGACATTTGTAGTTGGTTGCTGAGTGTTCCGTTGGTATATTTTTTGTATTTTTAGTGTTGAATTGATGGCAGTTGTAACATTTTATTTTGGTTTTGTCCTCCTTAACTTTGCAGTCTTTGTATGTGTGGTCGGTGCCTGCGCAATGCGAGCAGGCTTTTTGTTCGTTCCTGCAATTTTTATAGGTGTGTCCGTATTGCAGGCACGTGTAGCATTGTAGCACTGCAATATGGTTTTCGGCACATACCCTAGAGTGACCTAAGTTCACTCGTCCGTCTGTTGTCATTTTCTTATGGATTTCCGGTGTGGTTCTAATGATTGCATTGTAGAGATTGGGGTTCTTATTTTTTTTGGTGGTACATATTTTTAGTTGGTTTTCATTTTTAGGATCTAGGTGTTCGAGATAGGAGTTTTGGAAGATAAGGTTTTCTATTATATCTTCTTTTTTAACAGTTTTGTGTATTCCTTTCAGATTGATAGTAGGCTGTAGGTTGTTAATTATTTTGTATTTCATTCCCGAACTTGGTTTGATTTTTTGTATTGTGTTCTCTAGTTGTTTGTTTGTTTCAAATTCTATTTTAAGTTTGTTTAATCCTATGTTAGTTATTTTTGATGGAAGGTATTTTTCTCTCTTGTATGATACGTTTTTAGACCATGTTTCTCGTGTTGTTTCTTTACTGTTGCTGTTGTTAACGGTGATCATGATTGCCGGTTTGCTGGTGATATTTCTTTTGCTATTGTTTTGGTTTAGTAGTGGTGGTGATGGTTTTGGTGTTTTGGTTGCGTCTGCATATAATTTGCTGGCTTCCTGTGTTTTCGAGGCGCTAGTCATTGTTTTTTCCATTGTCTTTTCTATGGTCTTTTCTATTGTCTTCTCTAAGGTTTTTCCTATTGATTTTTCAATTGTCTTTTGCACTGTTTCTTCTATTGCTTGTTGTATTTGTTTGTTGATTTCTATTGGTATTTCTGTATTATTGGCATTGTGACCGGTTGTTTCTTGTACTGTATAACTGATGTTTGGGTTCGTCTTATTCTTCTCTATTTTTTGTGCAATTCTTTTGATTGCGTTTGCGTGTGCGATTGCAGATTCCCTGTTGGCCTTAGTGACGCTTTTGGAGGTTGCTATGCTGAGCACATCTAGGATTCCCAATGCATGTTTGATTATTTGGCTAGTTGGACTATTGTCCTCTTCGTGGAAGATTTCTTCTAAGTCTGAGGAATCAAAGTATGGAGGAGAGGGTGATCTGTAAGCTCTACTGGTGTTAGGAAGTGTGAATGTTTGAATGTCTGATTGTTCTAGTAGGGAGTCTCTGTGTGTTTGGGTTGTTGTTGGCAATTGGGAGATAGGATTTAAAAGTGTGTTTGTTTGGGTTAATAAGACGTAAGGTTGTGGTTGCTGTGAGGAGGTGCTAGGGTGTACTTCAGCTTGATGTGTGATAGTTTGACCGCATGTTTCTTGAGAAGATTGGGAGGAAGTGTTGATAGGAGTGACTGGTTTAGTGATTTTGCTTGTGCTAGATATTTTAGAGTTTGTGGTACTGCTGGTGAAGCGCCCATTGGCGTCTCTATTTGGGTTTCCTTTGTTATCTTTCTTTATATTTTGTTTTGTAGTTTGTTCCATTTTCGTTGCCGTTGTTGTCGTATGTCGCATCGGTCGGTAGTCCTTATTAGCTGTTGCCTGAGTCGTCGTTGTTTGAGAGTTCGAAGATGAGTTTGAGTTGTTTTTAATATTTTGATCCATTGTAGACCCACGAGTAGGGCCGATATACCTAAACACTTCCGGGTGACGCCCATTCCGGAAGTGCTGGCTACGTACTGACGGAGGTTGCCTGGTATCCGTAGGTTTTTAGCGGGGTTTCTCCCGGGTTTTAGAGACTTTTCCTTGTCGCGGGCCAGCCAATTAAGGCAAGCCCCCCGCTCCGTCCATAACCAACGGCATACCCCCATGGACGCCTCGAATGGGGGTCGTTGTCGAAGGTAGGACGGTCTACGGAAAGAGGGACTGGCGTGAGGTCACCTCGCAGCTCCCCTTTCGGGGGACTGGTTACCACCGGGCGGCTGCCTCACGATGGCCTGCCTCCGGGCAAATACCCCGCCGAGGACTTAGGTTGTGGAGCTATTAGTTTGGGGAGGAGTGTGTGTTGGCCGGGTGTTATTGGCGCAATAAAAAGTTTGGTCTCCTCCCCGTAAGCCCCCCCACCACGACAAGGTTTCTCCACCAAGGGGGGGGAGGGGGGGGGTTAGGTTAGGTTAGGTAAGGTTAGGTTAGGTTAGGTTGGGGTGGGGTGCCTGGTCAGATAGCCTCCTCGTGGCGCACCCTGGGCAACCGCCGCTGACCACTGGATTGGACTTTCCCCAAATCAGTGTTCAGCGGAGGGCTAATGGTCTGACGTGGTTGAGGCGGCGGAGACCACACCCAGATGGTCCGCCGCCGGGCTTCAATGCCCGTTGATAGAGAGGGGCTTCAGTGCCCGTGAGGTAGAAAAAAAAAAAAAACATGGCTTCGCATAAGGAAACAAAGATTCCCCGGGAGGGTCTCCGCAAGGAGGAATCCCTCACCGGCCCTGTGGCGGAGTCGGAGGCCAAGCGTATGCGCTTGGAACCCGAATCTTCCACTGGGTCGGTCTGCCCCACGTATACGGGGGGGGCACCTGTGCGTCATGATGGGAGAGAGGCGGATGTTCCGGCCGTCCCGGCCGATGATCCCGCAAGACAGGAGATTACGATCCAACGTAATTGGTTAGCTCGCTGCACAAAGAAGCTCCGTGAGCTGTCTGTTGAGATCCGCTTGGTCGCATGCGAATGTGAGGTCCCCGAGTTCTCTGAGACTTTGCGGGCTGTACGGGCTGAACTGCAAAACGTCACCTTGGAGATTGATCACCGGGCTACCACATTTTATGATCTGGCGCGAAAGGCACATGAAGAGGCTGAGGAGACCGTGATCAACCAAGCGGCAGAGATTGAATTCCTCAAAAGTTCTCTAAGGGAGCTGGGGGAGGCCCCGGCCACAAAGGCGGACTTTGAGAAACTTGAGAAGTGCATCGCGGGCGAGCTTGGCCAGTTTGCCGCGAAAATCGAAAAGCTGCCACGTCAAGTGCAAGTGCCGGTGGAGACTGGCCGCTCCTATGCGGATATGGCCAAAAAGGGAAAAGCTCCTGTCGCTGTTCCTGCGCCAAAGGTGACGCCCAAGTCAAGGCCAAAGAAGATGAAGGTGAGGGCGCCGAACACGGCGGCCTTGACCTTAAATATAGAGCCGGAGGCGGCCAAAATGGTGTCACAGTCGTGGAGGTCCTGGGCCGCGCTCAAGCACGGTCACAGCTTAGCCGGGAAATTGTGGAGAACGTGAAGTGGACGACATCTGTCACTGGGGCTACCATGTGCGTCGTGTCGGGCCCAAAAAGAGTAGAGTGGGCAGACACAATCGCCCAAAATATCGAGCAGGTGGCTGAGGGGTCTATAAGGATCACTCGGCCAGAGAAGAAGGTCGAGCTGGTGGTCTCGGGTCTGTCCGGCGCCACCTCCAGCGATGACATTGCGTTGGCAATGAGCGAAAAGGGCGGGTGCCCAAAAGAGAAGATAAAGGTGGGCATAGTTCGTCCCACCGGTTCGGGGGCCTACCGGGCCTGGAGCAGCTGCCCAGCTGAAGCAGCCAAAAAGATTGTGGAAGATGGTCGACTCCACGTGGGATGGGCGGCGGCGTACGTGCGGGTTTTACCCCCGCGCGACGTGCGCTGCTTCAGATGTTTTGAGTCGGGTCATGTTGTGGCGACGTGCACCTCGGAGATTGACCGCACCGGGGTGTGCTTTAGGTGCGGGGACAAAGGCCATAAGGCTAATGAGTGCCGGGCGAAAGCTCACTGTCCCCTCTGTGCGGAAGCTGGCCGTGAGGCTGGTCACCGAGTGGGGGACACAAGATGTGGTGCCCCGCGGCGCCGTGTGCGGGCGGCCCCTATAGGGGGCCATAAATGTGATCCTCCGCCAGAACCTATGGACGCCGAAATAGGCGTCAGCGGTCCCAGTGGAGAGGCGCCTAGTGGCGTAAAGGTTGTTGGGCCGAACGGCCAAGAAGAAAGGGTGCCCCAACATGGGGTGGCTGTGGAGGGCCGGCAGAGATCGGCGGCCCGCCGGACTCTCTCGCGTCAGGCGGGCGAGGAAAACAGCCCTTCTTAGGGCTAACGTCGTGGACGGCACCAATTGTCGCTTCTTAACGAAAAAGCAACAATATGGCGCCAAGTCCGGAGCTGCGGGTACTGAGGGTGGGGCCCCTCTGCACTCGCAACAAAGGCTCAGTGCTGTAGAGGACACCGTCCGATCTGCGGTGTCCTCTTTCCTCGCAAGGGGAACCGACGGGCTCGGACAGAGCTTCCCCCTTGGTCGGCCATTCGGTAGTGTGCGCTGAGCTTCCCGTCTGACCGACTGATGGGGGAATGGATCAACCCCAGTTTTTAGTGGGTAGGCCTTCGGGAGATTCCCACATAACCCAAGTCCACCCCAGAGGCTTGGGTATCCATAAAGGATTTTCTGGGTCAAAAAAAAAAAAAAAAAAAAAAAAAAAAAAAGGTTAGGTTGGGGTGCCTGGTCAGATAGCCTCCTCGTGGCGCACCCTGGGCAACCGCCGCTGACCACTGGATTGGATTTCCCCCAAATCAGTGTTCAGCGGAGGGCTAATGGTCTGACGTGGATGAGGCGGCGGAGACCACACCTAGATGGTCCGTCGCCGGGCTTCAGTGCCCGTTGATAGAGAGGGGCTTCAGTGCCCGGGAAAGATGAAAACCAAAAAAAAAAAAAAATGAACACGCGTAGCAAAAATACACGTCCCCGGGAGGGTCTCCGCGAGGAGGAATCCCTCACCGGCCCTGCGGGGGAGTCGGGGTCCAAGCGAAGCCGCTTGGCACCCGAATCCTCCGCTGAGTCGGTCTGCCCCTCGTATACGGGGGGGGCAACTATGCGTGAGAAGGGAGGAGAGGCGGATGTTCCGGCTAAGGCCGATGATCCCGCAAAAAAACTGAGGGTGTCTCTTGATAGGAGATGGATTGTCCCGTACCTTGGCAGGCTCCGAGAACTGTCCACCAAGTTGTGGTTAAATCGGGCGGCCTTAGAAGAAGCCATCGACATGGGCAAAATTCTAATGGATATGGAGGAGATGGCGAAATCGTACCACGACGCGGCAGATGTAGCCGCTATAAACAGCGAGAAACGAGAACGAGAGCTCCTAGGGGAGATCGATGCCCTCAAGGCCGCAATAACAGAGCTGGAGGAGGCTTCAGCCACTAAAGCCGACTTCACCCGGCTAGAGAGCCGAGTCGTGGACGAACTGGGAAGATTCGCTATGGAGCTCGGGAAGCAGCCGACCCAGCAGCAGGCCCCAGTAACGGCGCCGCGCTCTTACGCGGAGGCGGCACGGAAGGAGAAGGCTCCCAGCGCGACTTCCGCGCCGAAAGAACGGCCGAAGAGGAGGAGGGCCAAAAGGGCGAAAGTCAGGGCGCCGGACACGGCTGCCCTGACCATTAACATCGAGCCGGAGGCGGCCGCGCGTGGCGTGACCGTGGAGGAGGTGTTGGGGCGGGCCCAGGCGGGCTCCCAACTAAGCGCAGAGATGGCGGCCCAGTTAAGGTGGACGAGGTCCGTGACTGGAGCCGCCATGTGCCTCGTTTCGGGGCCCCAAAAAGAGGAGTTGGCCCAAGAGATCGCCCAAAAGATAGAGGTGGCTGCCGAGGGGGCCGTTAGGATCGCCCGGCCCGAAAGGAGGACTGAGCTTGTCTTGTCGGGTTTTTCCGCAGCGACAAATAGCGCGGATATCATTTCTGCGATGAGCTCGGTGGGTGGATGCCCGCCGGAGAAAATAAAGGTGGGGAACATCCGACCCACAGGATCAGGGGGCCTGCGGGCCTGGACCAGCTGCCCTAGCGAAGCAGCTAAAAAGGTGGTGGAAGGTGGCCGACTCCAGATTGGGTGGGCGGCGGCGTTCGTGCGGGTTCTGCCCCCGCGCGACGTACGCTGCTTCAAGTGCCTGGAGTCGGGCCACGTTAGGGCGACGTGCACCTCGGTGGTCGACCGCACCGAGGTGTGTTATCGCTGTGGAGGCACCGGTCACAAGGCGGCGATGTGCCAGGAGAGGGCCCACTGCCCTCTATGCGCAGAGGCGGGTCGCGAGGCCAGCCATAGATTGGGGGACACGAGGTGCGGCGCCCCACGGCGCCGCGTGAGGGCGGCCCCGATTGGCGGCCACAAATGCGACCCTCCACAAGCTGAGCCCATGGACGCTCAATCGGGCGTCGGGGGGCCTGGCGGAGGGGGGGCGCAAGTTGCCGCTAGTGTTGCGCCTACGGGCGCCGGGACGGAGACGCCCAGGAGAACTGGTGCGTCGGCGGATGGCCGACAGGAGTCGGCGGCCCGGACATAGTCACGTCCGGGCACTTTAAACAGCCCTTTTCAGGGCTAGCGGACCCTCAGATGGGGGGTCGTGGGATGGCCGGCCTGCTAGGCCGGCGGAGGCACTTGTGCCTTTCAGGGTAGCGCCGGGCCTCAGTGCCCGCTTCTCCCTCGGAGAAGCAGTTGGCTGAAGCTCGGCCTTGGCGTTGCTGCAGGGTTTTTCCCGCAGTCTCGCCGAGTGGTGGGATGACACCCCCGCCATGGCTGGGGGGTGTCGTCGTGATGTGGCATGCCGCCGCGGACCGTACCGCTCTTTACGCGGTGCGGCCCGCGGCGGCGTCCCACTCGCGGGCCGTTTTGCCCAGGAAGGGCTCTCCGTGGGGGAGCAAAGGCTGGGGGGTTCCCCAGTTGCAATATTTGACCCTGGGGCCCCTGTCATGCCAGATGGTGGCCATCGCTGGGGTTTTAGTGGGTAGGCCTTCCCCTTCTGGGAAGGAGAGCCCCACATAACCACCGGGAACTCACGCACCCGGTGGTATGCAATTTAATGCATTTCCCCGGCGTGAACAAAAAAAAAAAAAAAAAAAGGTTAGGTTAGGTTGGGGTGCCTGGTCAGATAGCCTCCTCGTGGCGCACCCTGGGCAACCGCCGCTGACCACTGGATTGGACTTCCCCCAAATCAGTGCTCAGCGGAGGGCTAATGGTCTGACGTGGTCGGGGCGGCGGAGACCACACCTCGATGGTCCGCTGCCGGGCTTTGATGCCCATTGAAAGGGATGGGGCTTTAGTGCCCGAGTATTTTTGGAAGGCGGTCTCCTCTCTTCCCCTCTGCTTACAGAGGCGTCGAAAGAGAGCGAGTTTCTGCGTTTGCGGGCGACGGACCAGGGGTTATGAACCCCCCCGTTCGGCCGCTTTCGAGGAAAGGGTGTAGGGTAGAGGCGACGGAATACGGGTTATGAACCCCTCCGCTCGGCTCTACGGGAACGGTTGGAGCTTCGGCTCGTCGGCGCGGCGGTGGACTCAGTGGGGTCTGCCGTCGGGCAACCCGTTACCCCACATTGAGTGGGGCCGGGGGGCTGGCGCACTGAGCGTCGGCCCGAGTGGAAGAAAACCACAATAAAAATTACCCCAACCCCAAGGTGCGGCCCGTGCCGATGGGGTGAATGGCTGGAGGGAGTCCAGTCCCAAGCGGGCCACCACGGGAGTCATCCCTGAAATGACAACTATGGAGGGCTCGAAAAAGGATATAGGTTTGTCATACGATCCCGCTGACACCGGGCGCTCGGGGGAAGCTCATACCCCGAGTGTGAAATTGGCGATGAGTGGCCCATGTGATCCGCTTGGCCAGCGGCGCCAGACGATTTCCGGGTCGTCTGGTGTGAAATTAGCTACCGAGGCGTATACGAAGGGTGACGCGGACGTTCCGCCTGTGCCAATCGACACAGGCGAAGATCCCGCAGTGATGGAGATATCGGCCGCAGATGCCGACGTGGACAGTGGCCGTCCCTGGACGCGCAGCCGGGAACGGCTGGAACGGGGGGAGTCTGGAGGGTCGGGCGCGAGCTCGCCGGAGAGACCCAGACCCCGCTCAGGATCGCTGCCGACAAGAGGGGGCCTGCGGCTGGGTTTTCCAGTGGCGGTGCTGCCGAGGCCGCTCAAGCGCGGCGCGCTGGACCCCCTAGAAAGCGCCAAGAAAAAGAGGGCGGGAGAGGAGAAGGTCGAGCAAATGGCCCCCTCTCCAAATACCGATGTGGGCTCAGCGGCCACCGCTGCCATTGGTGCGGAGGTCCTGTCCCGCCTAGGGGAGGTAGTGTCGACGGCGGACAAGTCGAGGGGCTCGCAGAAAGTGGCCAAGTCTCTCGAGTCTGCCCTGCCCACCATCCAGCGGGATATATGTGAGCTGTGCGAGCGGGCGGAGAGGCGAGATAACGAAAATGCCAGCTTTGCCTCTCAGATGGAGCAGCTCCGCTCGCGCCTCATGGTGCTGTCGAATGAAGTGTCGGCCCTCAAAAGGGAGAATGAGGAGCTGAGGAAGGGCTTCCACCGGGCTGGATCAGATGTGCCAGGGCCTGCCCGGGAGAGCATGCCTCCCCCGTCTAGACCGGCGCCCAAAAAGACCAAGAAGGCGCCGGCGGGCGAACGATCTCAGGGGCCCGCACCACCACCAGCTGAGCAGACTCGGGAGGGGCCTGAGAAGACTTTGGAGTGGGGCCAGGTTTCTGTCGTCCTGGAGCGGGAATTCGCGAAATTCCAGGGCGACATAATGAGGCAGTTCTTCCCGGAGATGGGAAGGAGGCCTCCGCTGGCCCACGAGTCAAGGGCGGAGACTGTCCCCCCCACGCCACCCGCTATGGCGAGCAAGGGGGGAAAGAAGAAGAGGAGGAGAAAGGGGAAGAAGAAGGGTCAGAGCACAGCGGTTCCGCCGGCGGCAAATATTCCGCTGGCGGACCCAATCCCTGCGCCTTCCCCCCGAGAGGCCCCCAAGGGAGACTCGTGGGCGGTAGTGACCGCGCGGAAAACTGGGCCTGCCCCAAAGAAGGCTGCGGCTCCAGCCCCGCCCCCGAAAATAAGGGTGGTCGACCCCGGCCCCCGGAAGGTGCCCAAACCGCCCGCCTGCGCTGCAGTGGTGGTAACCGTGCCTCCGGACGCCGCTGCGACGTACGCCGCGGTGATGGAGTCCGCCAAGTCCAAAATCAGACTGGCGGACCTGGGTATCACCACAGGCGTGCGCCAGAAAATGGCGGCGACAGGGGCCCTGTTGCTGGAGGTGCCCGGCCCGGAGAGCGCCACCAAGGCCGATGCCCTGGCAGAGCGCATGCGGGAGGTCCTGGCCGGCACGGGCGCCATCATCACGCGCCCGTGCAAGATGGGTGACCTGCGGGTGATGGATCTGGATGATTCCATCACCCAGGCGGACGTGGCTGCGGCCATTGCCACGGCTGGTGCCTGTTCCCCCGGCGACGTTAAGGTCGGGGAAATACGAGGCAGCCGCACCCGCCTGGGAACGGCATGGGTGAGGTGTCCGCTCAGCGCCATCAGAAAGTTGGCGTCTGGGCGGCTATTGATCGGGTGGACCTCGGCTAGGGTCGAGGCGCTGGCAGCACGGCCTCTGCAGTGCTTCCAGTGCCTCGAAAAGGGGCACGTTAGGGCGAGGTGCCCTAACCCAAATTGCGACCGGAGCACTCGTTGCTACAGGTGCGGAGAGTCGGGGCACGTTGCCCGTCTCTGCACCGCGAGTGCTCCTCGCTGCCCGGTCTGCTCGGACCTGGGCAGACCGGCGGATCATAGGATGGGGAGCAAGAAGTGCTCCCCTCCTAAAAAGAAGAAGGCGGGGGTCACCAACGAACCCCCTGCCCCGGCCCGGGGCCGAGGGGAAACCATGGACACCGTTTAATGTCAGTCCATGGTAAGGTTCTGCAGGGCAACCTCAACCACTGCCGCGCTGCGCAGGATCTACTTGTGCAGACGCTTGCGGAGGTTGGGGTTGCAATAGCGGTCGTGGCCGAGCCCTACTCTGTCCCGAACCACCCAAGATGGTTCGGGGACGACCAGGGCTCAGTGGCCATCTATTGGGCCAGTGACAGGCCGCACTGCAGTCCCCTCGCCCGGGGGCCGGGCTTTGTGGCCGTGGAATGGGGTTCCACGGCCGTCATTGGCTGTTACGTCTCCCCGAACTGCGGCCTCGCCGCATTCGAGGCATTCCTGGACGGGGTGGCGAACTGCGTTCGTGGTTGCGCCCCCCGTCCCGTCTTTGTCCTGGGTGACTTCAACGCCCACTCGCGAGAGTGGGGCGACACCCGGGATGACGTAAGAGGGGAGACACTCCTGGAGTGGGCGGCGGGACTGGACCTTCGGCTCTTAAACCGGGGTTCGGTCAGCACCTGCGTGCGGTGGCAGGGGGAGTCGATCGTGGACCTTTCATGGGCGACTCCCTCTGCGCACCGCATGGTGTCGGGTTGGAGGGTCGCGGAGGAGGTGGTCACGTTGTCCGACCACCGACACATCGTATTCGATGTGTCTCTCCGCCACCCTGCCCGAACGCTCCAGGAGGACAGCCGTCCGCGACGCTGGTCCATCAAGCGGCTGGACCGAGATATGGCCATCGCCGCAGCCCACGTCGCGGACTGGTCGGAGGAAGGACACGTCATGCCCGATCTTGACGCGCAGGCGGCCTGGCTCCGGGACACATTGACGAGGATCTGCGATGCGTCAATGCCCCGAGTCAGGCCGCCCCGACGGAGCTCTGCGTACTGGTGGAATGAGGAGATAGCGCGGCTCAGGAGAGTTGTCATAGCCGCGCGCCGCCAGTACCTCAGAGCTCGAAGGAGACGGCAAGCCCCAGTCGAAGAGGTCCTGAGCGCCAGGCGCGCTTACGGGGCCGCAGCCAAGGCGATCAGCATAGCCATCGCTGACGCCAAGGCAAGGTCCTGGAACGAGCTCCTGGAGGGACTGGAGAGGGATCCATGGGGGCGCCCGTACAAAATGGTACTGGGCAAGCTCAGACCGTGGGTTCCTCCCCTGACGGAAACCCTGGACCCAGAGTTCGTGGGAAGAGTGGTGGATACGCTCTTCCCAAGGGTCCAGGACAGTCCCTCCGAAGCCCCGTCGCCCGCGCCGTGGTCGGACGACCTAGGGGTGACGGAGAGCGAGCTCGCCGGGGCCGTGATGCGGCTCACAGCGCGCAACACCGCACCGGGCCCGGACGGGGTCCCGGGCAAGGTGCTGGCGCTGGCGCTCAGGGCATTGGGGAACAGAGTGAGGCAGCTCTTTACAAGCTGCCTCAGAGAGGGGGTGTTCCCCGTCGACTGGAAGTCGGCCAGGCTGGTGCTCTTGAGGAAGGAGGGAAGGACCGAAGATGTTCCGTCGTCGTTCCGTCCGATCTGCTTGCTGAACGAGGTGGGGAAGCTCTTCGAGAGGATTATCTCCACCCGTATCGGCGAGCACCTGTCGCGCGTGGGTCCCGACTTGTCGGACTGCCAATTTGGATTCCGGCGGGGGCGGTCGACGCTGGACGCCGTCCAGCGTGTTCGGTCTCTGTCTGGGTCCGCAGTCCGAGCGGGAGGGGTGGCTCTGGCGGTGTCGCTTGACATCGTCAACGCCTTCGGCACCCTTCCCTGGCAGGCCATCAGGGGGGCACTCGAGTACCACGAGTTGCCCCTCTACCTGCGGGCTGTGGTCGGGGACTATTTGCGCGACAGGAAGATCCGGATCGGGGGCAGGAACGGGACGGAATCGGAGAGGGGGGTCGAGTGCGGGGTTCCGCAGGGGTCGGTTCTGGGACCCCTTCTGTGGAACCTCGCATACGATGCGGTCCTTCGCACCAGCCTTCCTTGCGGCGTGAGTGTCGTCTGCTATGCCGACGACACTCTCGTCGTGACGACTGGAGCCGACTTTGGGCGGACGCTCAGGCTTGCCGAATTGGGGGTGGCATGTGTCGTGAGGGCAATCCGCCGGCTGGGTTTAGAAATAGCGCCTAATAAGACAGAGGCGCTATGGTTCCACGGCCTATCAAGGTGCCGGGAACCACCCAGCTGCCGGATTCGGGTAGGTGACGCGGAGGTCCAGGTGGGGCCCCATATCAAGTACCTTGGCCTCACCTTGGACAGCAGGTGGAGCTTCGAAGAGCATTTCGTGCGGTTGGTCCCCCGAGTTAGAGGGGTGGCGGGTTCTTTACACCGCCTGCTACCCAACCTGGGGGGACCAGGGGATGGTGTTCGCCGCCTGTACGCTGGCGTCGTACGGTCCGTGGCCTTGTATGGGGCCCCCGTGTGGTCGCGAGACTGCACGAGGTCCTCCCGCTGCAGAGCTCTACTCCGGAGCATGCAGCGGACAATGGCCATACGGATCGTGCGGGGCTACCGTACTATCTCGTACGAGGCGGCGACAGTTCTGGGGGGCTCCCCCCCTTTCGAAATCCTTGCCGGCATGTACGCGGCGATGTACAACGCGCCGCGGCGTGTCGGCGGGGGGGGAGAGGGGGGGAACCCCCCAGAACCAGCGCACGGAATGCACAGACGGGAGATGCTCCGACGGGCTGAGAGGGACTGGCGTGCACAGCTAGAGTTAATGGGTTGTGCGCGCCAGCGCGCCGTCGGAGCGATTCTCCCGCACTTCGAAGCTTGGCTCCGCGGGAAGGGGGAGGTCACCTACCGCCTGACTCAGATACTCACCGGACATGGTTGTTTCGGTGAGTATCTGAGTCGTATAGGGAGGGAGGTAACGACACGTTGCCACCACTGCGCATTCGACCTCGACTCGGCCCAGCATACGCTGGCGGACTGCCCCGCTTGGGCCTCCGAACGCCGAGTCCTGGTCGACGAGATCGGGCATGATCTGTCCCCGCCAGCATTGATTGCGGCAATGCTGGCGGATGAGGGAGGTTGGAGGGCTGTGGCCTCCTTCTGTGAAGCCGTCATGCTCCAGAAGGAGGCCGCCGAGCGGGATCGGGAGATGGCCGATCCCGCTCGAAGAAGGCGGCGTCGGGCGAGGTAGACCTGATGCGCCGCCGCGGGTCGCTGGTGGGCACGACAAAGCTTGTGCCCATGGACGCGACCCGGGAGGGATGACACCCCCCGATATGGCTGGGGGGGTGTCGTCGAGGAATGGCCGACGCCGCAGCGGGCCGCACCGCCTTTTACACGGTGCTGCCCCCTCCGGTGTCACTAAGGAGGGCTCCCCTAGTAGCGACAGGGGAGCGAAGGCTGGGGGGTCCCCAGTAGCGATACTCGACCCTGGGGCCCCTTGTAATGCCTGATGGTGGCCATCGCTGGGGTTTTAGTGGGTTGGCCTTCCCCTTCTGGGTAGGAGAGCCCCACATAACCACCGGGATTTTACGCACCCGGTGGTATGCAATTCAATGCATTTCCCCAGCGTAAACAAAAAAAAAAAAAAAAAAAAAGGTTAGGTTAGGTTAGGTTAGGTTAGGTTAGGTTAGGTTGGGGTGCCTGGTCAGATAGCCTCCTCGTGGCGCACCCCGGGCAACCGCCGCTGACCACTGGATTGGATTTCCCCCAAATCAGTGGTCAGCGGAGGGCAAATGGTCTGACGTAGTTGAGGCGGCGGAGACCACACCCAGATGGTCCGCCGCCGGGCTTCAGTGCCCGTTGATAGAGAGGGGCTTCAGTGCCCGGGTTAGCTAGACACAAAAAAAAAAATGGACGCGCCAAGCAAACTTACACGTCCCCGGGAGGGTCTCCGTGAGGAGGAATCCCTCACCGGCCCTGCGGGGGAGTCGGAGGCCAAGCGAATGCGCTTGGCACCCGAATCTTCCGCTGAGTCGGTCTGCCCCTTGTATACGGGGGGGGCAACTTTGCGCAACCAGAGTGGTGAAGCGGATGTTCCGGCTGATGCCGACGAGCCCGCTAAGGAGTGGAAGGACTTAAGGTTCACCCGGTACTGGTTGAACCCAGATTTGGAGGTGCTCAGTGATCTTGCCACTGACGTTGGAAAGGTAGTGGGGGATTACTGGGTTGAAAACGATGTTGCCATCAGCAACAAAGTGGGTGAGCTTCGTCACCAAATTAGGGTGATCGATAACCGGGCGAAGAATTTTTACGAGGCCGTGGCGGGGGAAATCCAAAGGCTCCTGAAACGGGACGCGAAATTTCAGGGAGAGATCAAGGCCCTCAAGGCTCAATCGAAGGCGCGAGAGAATGAGCTACTGGAAGAGACTGTGGCTCTTAAGGCCGCAATCACGGAGTTGGAGGAGGCTTCAGCCACCAAAGCTGATTTCGCCCGGCTGGAGAGCCGAGTGGTGGGTGAACTGGGCCGCGTAGTAAGTGAGCTCGGGAGGCAGCCGACCCCGCAGCAGGACCCAGTAGCTGCGCCGCGCTCATACGCGGATGCGGCTAAGAAGAAGACTCCGAGTGCGGCTCCCGCGCCGAAGGATTCGTCGAAAGCCAAGCCGAAACCCAAGGCCAGGAAGGTGAAAGTCAGGGCGCCGGAAACGGCTGCCCTGACCATAAATATAGTGCCGGAGGCGGCCGCGCGGGGCGTGACCGTGGAAGAGGTAATGGGGCGAGCGCAGGCGAGCTCCCAATTGAGACCGGAGATGGCGGCCCAGCTGAGATGGACGAGGTCCGTCACTGGGGCCACCATGTGCCTCGTTTCGGGGCCTCAGAGGGAGGAATGGGCCAGTGAGATTGCCCACAAAATCGAGGCGGCTGCCGAGGGGTCCGTCAGGATCGCCCGGCCTGAAAAGCGGACAGAGCTAGTCCTCTCGGGACTGGCCAATGCGACGACCGGCGCTGACATCGCTGCTGCGATGAGCGCGGCGGGTGGATGCCCGCTGGAAAGCATCAAGGTGGGGATTATCCGTCCCACCGGCTCCAGGGGCCTTCGGGCCTGGACCAGCTGCCCTAGCGGTGCAGCCAAAAAGCTGGCGGAGGATGGCCGACTCCAGATCGGTTGGGCAGCGGCGTTCGTGCGGGTTTTGCCCCCGCGCGACGTCCGCTGTTTTAAGTGCCTGGAGTCGGGGCACGTAAGGGCGACGTGCACCTCGGTGGTCGACCGCACCGAGGTATGCTATCGCTGTGGAGGCACCGGCCATAAGGCGGCGGAGTGCAGAGAGAAGGCCCACTGCCCTCTCTGCGCTGAAGCGGGGCGAAATGCCAGCCATCGGCTGGGGGAGAAGAGGTGCGGTGCCCCACGGCGCCGCGTGAGGGCGGCCCCGATTGGCGGCCACAAGTGCGACCCTCCTCAGGCCGAGCCCATGGACACCCAATCGGGAGTCGGGGGGACTGGCGGAGAGGGTGCGCCGAGTGCCGCCGGTGTTGCGCCAATGGGCGCAGGGAAGATGACGCCCAGTTCACCTGGAGCGTCGGTGGATGGCCGACAGGAGTCGGCGGCCCGGACATAGTCGCGTCCGGGCACTTTAAACAGCCCTTTTCAGGGCTAGCGGACCCTCAGTTGGGGGGTCGTGGGATGGCCGGCCTGCTAGGCCGGCGGGGGCACTTATGCCCTTCAGGGTAGCGCCGGGCCTCAGTGCCCGCTTCTCTCACGGAGAAGCAGTTGGCTGAAGCTCGGCCTTGGCGGTGCTGCAGGTCTCCTCCCGCAGTCTCGCCGAGTGGTGGGATGACACCCCCGCATGGCTGGGGGGTGTCGTCGATGTGTGGCATGTCGCCGCGGGCCGCGCCGCTCTTTACACGGTGCCGCCCGTGGCGGCGTCCCACTCGTGGGCCGTATTGCCCGTGTTGGGCTCTCCGTTTCTGGGGAGCATAGGCTGGGGGGTCCCCAGTTGCAATATTTGACCCTGGGGCCCCTGTCATGCCTGATGGCGGCCATCGCTGGGGTTTTAGTGGGTAGGCCTTCCCCTTCTGGGAAGGAGAGCCCCACATAACCACCGGGAACTCACGCACCCGGTGGTATGCAATTTAATGCATTTCCCCGGCGTGAACAAAAAAAAAAAAAAAAAAAGGTTAGGTTAGGTTGGGGTGCCTGGGGTGCCTGGTCAGATAGCCTCCTCGTGGCGCACCCCGGGCAACCGCCGCTGACCACTGGATTGGATTTCCCCCAAATCAGTGCTCAGCGGCGGGCTAATGGTCTGACGTGTTTGTGGCGGCGGAGACCACACCCAGATGGTCTGCTGCCGGGCTTCGATGCCTATTGATAGGAATGGGGCTTGAGTGCCCGGGTATATTTGTATGGGAAGGCGGTCTCCTCTCTTCCCCTCTGCTTACAGAGGCGTCGAAAGAGGGTGAGCTCTGTGTTTTGCGGGCGACGGACTAGGGGTTACGAACCTCCCCGTTCGGCCGCTCTCGCAGTAGGGAACTGTATAGAGGCGATGGATATCGGGTTATAAACCCCTCCACTCGGCTCTGCGGGATAGGTAGGAGCTTCGGCTCGTTGGCGCGGCGGTGGATGCAGCTGGGTCTGCCGTTGGGCAACCCGTTACCCCACACTCAGTGGGGCCGGGGGTACGGCGCACTGAGCGTCGGACCGAGCGGAAGAAAACCGCACAAAAAATTACCCTAACCCTAAGGTGCGGCCCGTGCCGATGGGGTGAATGGCTGGAGGGAGTCCAGTGCCAAGCGGGTCACCATGGGAGTCATCCCTTAAATGACAACTATGGAAGGGTCTACAAAGGAAAGTAATATGTCATGCCATCCCGCTGACACCGGGCGCTCGGGGGAAGCTCATACCCCGGGTGAGAAATGTGTTATGAGCGGCCTATGCGCTCCGCCTGGCCAGCGGCGCCAGACGATTACCGGGTCGTCTGGTGTGAAATTAGCTACCGAGGCGTTTGTGGAAGGAAAGACGGACGTTCCGCCTTCGCCAAGAGGCGCAGGCGATGATCCCGCGATAGCGGAGGTGCCGACGGCAGTTGTAACTGCTGCCGATGATCCCGCAGGGCGAGGACGAACCCAGTCAAAGGACCGGACAAACAGTGAGGGCCAGTGTGGTTCGGAAAGACCCCGATCCAATTCAAGGGGATCCAACGCATCGCCGTCAGGGAAACGGCCTCTGGTTGTACGGATTCCACTTGTGGGCAGTCAGCGCCCCAAAAAAGATGTTGGGGCCAAACTTGCGGACGATAGTGACGGTGGTATGTCAACCACATCCGGAGAAGGCGAGACGCTACGGGCGGGCAAACGCAAGTCGCAGCGTACCCTGGAGCGTGTAAAGAAAAAGAGGGCGGGAGACAAGGATTCGAGATGGGTAGACCACTCTCAAAGTGCCGGGGAGGAAGAGACCGCGACCAGCGATATTGGGGCGGAGATGCTTGCCTGCCTGTCAGACGTCGAAAAGACCGCAGACAGGCCTAAAAGCTCCCGAGCAGAGGTGGTGAAGTCCGTCCGAACCGCCCTGCCCAGCCTCCATAGGGGAATGACCGAACTCTGCGATCGGGCGGAAAAGCGGGACAGCGAAAACGAATATGTAAGGGCCCTCATACAACAGCTCACTGGCCGCGTTGCAAAGCTGGCCAGTGAGGTGAGTGCCCTTAAGGAAGAGAACGAGGCCTTAAGGAAAAAACTCCCCAGGAACGGAACAGAGGAGCCGGGGTCATCCCAGGAAAGCATGCCTCCCCCGACGCAGCCGGCGCCCAGAAGAGGCAAGAAGGCAACGGTGGGTGTTCAAACAAAGGGGCCTGTTCCACCAACGGCCCAGGAGCCCCGGTCAGAGCCTGCTACGTCGGACTGGGAACGGATCTCGCTCGTCCTAGAGCGGGAATTTGCTAGGTTCCAGGGTGACATGATGAGCAGGCTCTGTCCGGAGCTGGGGAAGAGGCCCATGCTTGCCCACGAGAGGAGGGCTGAGAAAGTTCCCTCAGCGCCACCTGCCTTAGCTAGCGAAGGGGGGAAAAAGAAGAAAGGGAGAAAGGGGAGGAAAAAGAAGGGCCAACGATCAGGCGCAGCGGTCCCGCCGGCGGCACCTATTCCGCTGGCGGTCCCAAACCCAATACCTGCGCCGCCTCCCCGGGAAGCCTCCAAAGGAGACTCGTGGGCTGTAGTGGCGGGGCGAAAAACGGGAGCCGCCCCAAAGAGGACCGCGGCCCCAGCCCCGGTCCCACGCATAAGGGTGGTCGACCCCGGCCCACGGAGGGTGCCTAAGCCACCCGCCTGCGCTGCGGTGGTGGTAACGGTGCCTCCGGACGCCGGAACGACGTACGCTGCGGTGATGGAGTCCGCCAAATCCAAAATTAATCTGGCAGACCTGGGTATCACCGCAGGCTTGCGGCGTAAAATAGCTGCAACGGGGGCCTTCCTGCTGGAGGTGCCCGGCCCGGAGAGCGCCGCTAAAGCCGACGCCCTGGCGGAGCGCATGAGGGAGGTTCTGGCAGGCACGGGCGCTCTAATCTCGCGCCCGTGCAAAATGGGGGACCTGCGTGTACTGGACCTTGACGAGTCCATCACTCAAGCGGACGTGGGGGCGGCCATTGCCGCGGCTGGAGCCTGTTCACCCGACGACGTGAAAGTCGGGGAGATACGTGCCAGCCGCTTCCGCCTAGGAACGGCCTGGGTCAGGTGTCCGCTCAGCGCCATCAGAAAACTGGCGTCTGGGCGGATCCTTATTGGATGGACCTCCGTTAGGGTTGTGGCACTGGCAGCACGGCCTTTACAGTGCTACCAGTGCCTCGAAAAGGGGCACGTTAGGGCCAGATGCCCTAACCCTAACTGCGACAGGAGCACTCGATGCTACAGGTGCGGAGAGTCGGGGCACATTGCCCGTCTCTGCACTGCGAGTGCTCCTCGCTGCCCACTCTGTTCAGACTTGGGCAGACCGGCGGATCACAGGATGGGGAGCAAGAAATGCTCCCCTCCTAAAAAGAAGAAGGCGGGGGTTAGTGATCAACCCCCTGCCCCGGTCCGGGGGCGAGGTGAAACCATGGACACCCTTTAAATGTCAGTCCATGGTAAGGTGCTGCAGGGCAACCTCAACCACTGCCGCGCTGCGCAAGACCTGCTTATGCAGACGCTCGCGGAGGTTGGGGTTGCGTTAGCGGTCGTAGCTGAACCCTACTCTGTCCCGAACCACCCAAGATGGTTCGGGGACGACCAGGGCTCAGTGGCCATCTATTGGGCTAGTGACAGGCCGCACTGCAGTCCCCTTGCCCGGGGGCCGGGTTTCGTGGCCGTGGAATGGGGTTCCACGGCCGTTATAGGCTGTTACGTCTCCCCGAACTGCGGCCTCGCCGCATTCGAGGCATTCCTGGACGGGCTGGCGTGCTGTGTTCGCGGCTGCGCCCCCCGTCCCGTCTTCGTCCTGGGTGATTTCAACGCCCACTCGCGAGAGTGGGGTGACACCCGGGACGACGTAAGAGGGGAGGCACTCCTGGAGTGTGTGGCGGGACTGGACCTTCGGCTTCTAAACCAGGGTTCAGTCAGCACCTGCGTGCGGTGGCAGGGGGAGTCGGTCGTCGACCTGTCGTGGGCGACTCCCACTGCGCACCGTATGGTGTCGGGATGGAGGGTCGCGGAGGAGGTGGTCACTCTGTCCGACCACCGACACATCGTATTCGATGTGTCTCTCCGCCACCCTGCCCGAACGCTCCAGGAGGACAGCCGTCCGCGACGCTGGTCCATCAAGCGGCTGGACCGAGATAGGGCCATCGCCGCAGCCCACGTCGCGGACTGGTCGGAGGAAGGACACGTCATGCCCGATCTCGATGCGCAGGCGGCCTGGCTCCGGGAAACATTGACGTCGATCTGCGATGCGTCAATGCCCCGAGTCAGGCCGCCCCGACGGAGCTCTGCGTACTGGTGGAATGAGGAGATCGCGCGGCTCAGGAGAGTTGTTATAGCCGCGCGCCGCCAGTACCTCAGAGCTCGAAGAAGGCGGCAAGCCTCAGTCGAAGATGTCCTGAGCGCCAGGCGCGCTTACGGGGCCGCAGCCAAGGCGATCAGCATCGCCATTGCTGACGCCAAGGCTAGGTCCTGGAACGAGCTCCTGGAGGGACTGGAGAGGGATCCATGGGGGCGCCCGTACAAAATGGTACTGGGCAAGCTCAGACCGTGGGTTCCTCCCCTGACGGAAACCCTGGACCCAGAGTTCGTGGGAAGAGTGGTGGATACGCTCTTCCCAAGGGTCCAGGACAGTCCCTCCGAAGCCCCGTCGCCCGCGCCGTGGTCGGACGACCTAGGGGTGACGGAGAGCGAGCTCGCCGGGGCCGTGATGCGGCTCACAGCGCGCAACACCGCACCGGGCCCGGACGGGGTCCCGGGCAAGGTGCTGGCGCTGGCGCTCAGGGCATTGGGGAACAGAGTGAGGCAGCTCTTTACAAGCTGCCTCAGAGAGGGGGTGTTCCCCGTCGACTGGAAGTCGGCCAGGCTGGTGCTCTTGAGGAAGGAGGGAAGGACCGAAGATGTTCCGTCGTCGTTCCGTCCGATCTGCTTGCTGAACGAGGTGGGGAAGCTCTTCGAGAGGATTATCTCCACCCGTATCGGCGAGCACCTGTCGCGCGTGGGTCCCGACTTGTCGGACTGCCAATTTGGATTCCGGCGGGGGCGGTCGACGCTGGACGCCGTCCAGCGTGTTCGGTCTCTGTCGGGGTCCGCAGTCCGAGCGGGAGGGGTGGCTCTGGCGGTGTCGCTTGACATCGTCAACGCCTTCGGCACCCTTCCCTGGCAGGCCATCAGGGGGGCACTCGAGTACCACGAGTTGCCCCTCTACCTGCGGGCTGTGGTCGGGGACTATTTGCGCGACAGGAAGATCCGGATCGGGGGCAGGAACGGGACGGAATCGGAGAGGGGGGTCGAGTGCGGGGTTCCGCAGGGGTCGGTTCTGGGACCCCTTCTGTGGAACCTCGCATACGATGCGGTCCTTCGCACCAGCCTTCCTTGCGGCGTGAGTGTCGTCTGCTATGCCGACGACACTCTCGTCGTGACGACTGGAGCCGACTTTGGGCGGACGCTCAGGCTTGCCGAATTGGGGGTGGCATGTGTCGTGAGGGCAATCCGCCGGCTGGGTTTAGAAATAGCGCCTAATAAGACAGAGGCGCTATGGTTCCACGGCCTATCAAGGTGCCGGGAACCACCCAGCTGCCGGATTCGGGTAGGTGACGCGGAGGTCCAGGTGGGGCCCCATATCAAGTACCTTGGCCTCACCTTGGACAGCAGGTGGAGCTTCGAAGAGCATTTCGTGCGGTTGGTCCCCCGAGTTAGAGGGGTGGCGGGTTCTTTACACCGCCTGCTACCCAACCTGGGGGGACCAGGGGATGGTGTTCGCCGCCTGTACGCTGGCGTCGTACGGTCCGTGGCCTTGTATGGGGCCCCCGTGTGGTCGCGAGACTGCACGAGGTCCTCCCGCTGCAGAGCTCTACTCCGGAGCATGCAGCGGACAATGGCCATACGGATCGTGCGGGGCTACCGTACTATCTCGTACGAGGCGGCGACAGTTCTGGGGCGCTCCCCCCCTTTCGAAATCCTTGCCGGCATGTACGCGGCGATGTACAACGCGCCGCGGCGTGTCGGCGGGGGGGGAGAGGGGGGGAACCCCCCAGAACCAGCGCACGGAATGCACAGACGGGAGATGCTCCGACGGGCTGAGAGGGACTGGCGTGCACAGCTAGAGTTAATGGGTTGTGCGCGCCAGCGCGCCGTCGGAGCGATTCTCCCGCACTTCGAAGCTTGGCTCCGCGGGAAGGGGGAGGTCACCTACCGCCTGACTCAGATACTCACCGGACATGGTTGTTTCGGTGAGTATCTGAGTCGTATAGGGAGGGAGGTAACGACACGTTGCCACCACTGCGCATTCGACCTCGACTCGGCCCAGCATACGCTGGCGGACTGCCCCGCTTGGGCCTCCGAACGCCGAGTCCTGGTCGACGAGATCGGGCATGATCTGTCCCCGCCAGCATTGATTGCGGCAATGCTGGCGGATGAGGGAGGTTGGAGGGCTGTGGCCTCCTTCTGTGAAGCCGTCATGCTCCAGAAGGAGGCCGCCGAGCGGGATCGGGAGATGGCCGATCCCGCTCGAAGAAGGCGGCGTCGGGCGAGGTAGACCTGATGCGCCGCCGCGGGTCGCTGGTGGGCACGACAAAGCTTGTGCCCATGGACGCGACCCGGGAGGGATGACACCCCCCGATATGGCTGGGGGGGTGTCGTCGAGGAATGGCCGACGCCGCAGCGGGCCGCACCGCCTTTTACACGGTGCTGCCCCCTCCGGTGTCACTAAGGAGGGCTCCCCTAGTAGCGACAGGGGAGCGAAGGCTGGGGGGTCCCCAGTAGCGATACTCGACCCTGGGGCCCCTTGTAATGCCTGATGGTGGCCATCGCTGGGGTTTTAGTGGGTAGGCCTTCCCCTTCTGGGTAGGAGAGCCCCACATAACCACCGGGATTTTACGCACCCGGTGGTATGCAATTCAATGCATTTCCCCAGCGTAAACAAAAAAGGTTGGGGTGCCTGGTCAGATAGCCTCCTCGTGGCGCACCCCGGGCAACCTACGCTGACCACTGGATTGGATTTCCCCCAAGTCAGTGGTCAGCGGAGGGCTAATGGTCTGACGTGGTTGAGGCGACGGAGACCACACCCAGATGGTCCGCCGCCGGGCTTCAGTGCCCGTTGATAGAGAGGGGCTTCAGTGCCCGGGTTAGCTAGACACAAAAAAAATGGACGCGCCAAGCAAATTTACACGTCCCCGGGAGGGTCTCCGTGAGGAGGAATCCCTCACCGGCCCTGCGGGGGAGTCGGAGGCCAAGCGAATGCGCTTGGCACCCGAATCTTCCGCTGAGTCGGTCTGCCCCTTGTATACGGGGGGGGCAACTTTGCGCAACCAGGGTTGTGAAGCGGATGTTCCGGCTAAGGCCGAGGATCCCGCGGGAAAAACACGGATTTTTACCCGAAATTGGATGGACAAGGACGTAGAGGAGCTGAAGGACTTCGCCAACGACCTTAAGGGCTTGGCGAAAGAAATCCCCGACCACTCTCAGCGCATCCTAAATTTTGAGGACGACCTGCGCCATATTTACAGGGGAATCCACTCCAAGGCGAAGAAGTGGTTTGATGCCGTGACGAATGAGGTAGAGAGCCTCAGGGACAAATCAAAGGCACGTGAGAGGGATCTCTTGGAGGAAATCGAGGCCCTCAAGGCCTCAATCACGGAGCTGGAGGAGGCTTCAGCCACAAAGGCCGACTTCACCCGGCTGGAGAGCCGAGTCGCGGACGAACTGGGACGCTTTGCTAAGGAGCTCGGGAAGCAGCCGACCCAGCAGCAGGTCCCAGCAGCGGTGACGCGTTCTTACGCGGATGCGGCGAAAAAGTCGAAGACCCCAAGCGCGATTCCCGCGCCACAAAAACTGCCTATGAGGTCGAGGGCCAAGAAGGTGAAGGTCAGGGCGCCGGAGACGGCTGCCCTGACCATTAATATTGTGCCGGAGGCGGCCGCGCGGGGCGTTACGGTAGAGGAGGTGTTGGGGCGAGCGCAGGCGAGCTCCCATTTGAGCGCGGAGATGGCTGCCCAGTTGAGATGGACGAGGTCCGTGACTGGGGCCACCATGTGCCTCGTTTCGGGGCCGCAAAAAGAGGAGTGGGCGCAGGACATCGCCCGAAAAATTGAGATGGCAGCTGAGGGGGCCGTCCGGATCGCCCGGCCAGAGAAGAGGACGGAGCTCGTTCTCTCCGGTTTGACCGGTGCGACGACTAGCGCCGATATAACAGCCGCGATGAGCTTGGCGGGCGGTTGCCCGCCGGAGAAGATCAAGGTCGGGGATATTCGTCCCACCGGCTCAGGGGGCTTTCGGGCCTGGACCAGCTGCCCTAGTGGGGCAGCCAAAAAACTGGCGGAAAGTGGCCGGCTCCAGATTGGGTGGGCGGCGGCGTTTGTGCGGGTTCTGCCCCCGCGCGACGTACGCTGCTTCAAGTGCCTGGAGTCGGGCCACGTTAGGGCGACGTGCACCTCGGTGGTTGACCGCACCGAGGTGTGTTTTCGATGCGGAGGCACCGGCCACAAGGCGGCAATGTGCAGGGGAAAGGCCCACTGCCCTCTCTGCGCAGAAGCGGGGCGAGAGGCCAGCCACCGGCTGGGCGAGTCGAGGTGTGGCGCCCCAAGGCGCCGCGTGAGGGTGGCCCCGATTGGCGGCCACAAGTGCGACCCTCCTCAGGCCGAGCCCATGGACACCCAATCGGGGGTCGGGGGGACTGGCGGAGAGGGTGCGCCGAGTGCCGCCGGTGTTGCGCCTATGGGCGCAGGGATGGTGACGCCCGGGATGCCTGGTGCGTCGGCGAATGGCCGACAGGAGTCGGCGGCCCGGATATAGTCGGTCCGGGCACTTTAAACAGCCCTTTTTAGGGCTAGCGGACCCTCAGACGGGGGGTCGTGGGATGGCCGGCCTGCAAGGCCGGTGGGGGCCTTTTTGCCCTTCAGGGCAGCGCTGGGCCTCAGTGCCTGCTTCTCTCACGGAGAAGCAGTTGGCTGAAGCTCGGCCTAGGCGGTGCTGCAGGTCTTCTCCCGCAGTCTCGCCGAGTGGTGGGATGACACCCCTCCATGGCTGGGGGTGTCGTCGTGGTGTGGCATGCCGCCGCGGGCCGCGCCGCTCTTTACACGGTGCCGCCCGCGGCGGCGTCCCACTAGAGGGTCGTATTTGCCCGTGTTGGGCTCTCCATCGGGGAGCGAAGGCTGGGGGGTCCCCAGTTGCAAAACTTGACCCTGGGGCCCCTTGTATTGCCTGATGGTGGCCATCGCTGGAGTTTTAGTGGGTAGGCCTTCCCCTTCTGGGAAGGAGAGCCCCACATAACCACCGGGAACTCACGCGCCCGGTGGTATGCAATTTAATGCATTCCTCCAGCGTGAACAAAAAAAAAAAAAAAAAAAAAAAAAAGGTTAGGTTAGGTTAGGTTAGGTTTGTCGGAGTGGTTGATTGATGTCTCTGTAGTAGCGGAACCTTATTTTTGTCCGTCTGATAACCGCAACTTTGTTTCGGATATTGATTCGTTGGTGGCCATTATAAGGTCGTCTTCGTCTAGGTCTCCGCCCCTGAACATTAAGGAGCGGGGCCATGGATTTGTCGCTGCGGTTTGGGGGGACATAGTACTGGTCGCTGTTTACTTCTCCCCGAACCGCACCCTCGCTGATTTTGAGAATTTCGTAGGACAGGTTGGCGTCGCGATACACCGGGCGGCGTCGTCAAAGGTCCTTGTGCTGGGGGATCTCAACGCCAAGTCTACGGCGTGGGGATGCCCCATCACTGACCCACGTGGCAGCGTTGTGGAGGACTGGCTCGGAATGCTTGGGCTAGTTGTCTCTAACATCGGCACAACGAATACGTGCGTGCGACAGCGGGGAGGGTCCATTGTGGACATTACGTTCACTTCCCCTGCTCTTGCAACACATATGTCCAACTGGTGCGTACATGGAGAGGTGGAGACACTGTCGGACCACCTGTACATATCGTTCGACGTGTCTCCAAGACCCGGACTTGATGATTTCCCGGCTACGACAAATGCTGGTTCTGCCCAGCTATTCCCACGATGGTCTCTCTCTAAACTGAATAAACAGGTCGTAGAGGAAGCCACTATTTGCGAGTTATGGTTTGTGGATTCCACTGCAACATCAAGCGGAGTGGATGAGGAGGCTCAGAGTTTCGGGGATGCTATGACACGCATCTGTGACGCTTCAATGCCCCGAACTAAGAGCCGCCCCTCTAAGAGGGAAGTGTATTGGTGGTCCCAGACCCTGGATGACATGCGCAAAGAGTGCATTGTTCACCGCAGGGCTTACACCCGGCACCGCAGACTACGGCCTGACCGGAGAGACAGTGCTGTAGAAGAGCGACTCAATGCCACCTTAAGAGAGTCTCGTCACGCGTTTCGCGTAGCAATTGCCAGGGCAAAGGCTTCTGCACACGAAGAGTGGATAGCGGAGCTTGACGCTGACCCTTGGGGGCGCCCATACCGCACTGTTTGTAATAAGGTGCGAGGTCAGGGCCCCCCAGTCACAGAAACGTTAGAGCCACGACTTCTTCGAGCGACGATTTCCGTCCTTTTTCCCAATCGGACTGAACATCCGGTCCCATACAGGGCAGCACGAAGACTGGTCTTGGATAATTCCCCTCCTCCCCAAGTCACGGATGGGGAGATGGATGCGGTAATTAAAAAGTTGCGGGCTAAGAACACAGCCCCAGGCCCAGACGGCATTCCTGGCAAAGTACTAGCGCTATCACTAGCAGCATCGGAGGTACGACTGCGGGCACTATTCGATTCTTGCCTGCGGTCCGGAAATTTCCCACAAAGATGGAAGGCAGGACGACTTGTTCTTCTCCTAAAGCCCGGAAAATCGGGTGACCATTCTTCATCCTTTCGCCCGATTGTCCTATTAGATGAGGCTGGAAAGCTACTGGAAAGAATTTTGTCTACCAGAATTACCCAGCATCTTAAAGATACAGACCCAAACTTGTCGGACCATCAATTTGGTTTCCGCGAGGTTCGTTCCACAATTGACGCGATATTGCGCGTCCGAGCCTTCGCGGAAGAAGCTGTGACGAAGGGCGGGGTTGTAATGGCTGTTTCTTTGGATATATCCAACGCCTTCAACACCCTGCCTTTCAGTTGCATAGGGGAGGCAATGAAACACCATAATCTGCCCCTCTACCTCAGAAGGATCATTAATAACTACCTCCGGGGTCGGCATGTCACCTGCCTTGATCGCAACGGGGGTATTATTCGTCAAGAAATGACATGCGGTGTTCCACAGGGGTCGGTGCTTGGCCCGCTCCTGTGGAACATTGGCTATGACTGGGTGCTGCGAGGTGCATTACTTCCTGGTCAGTGTGTCGTTTGCTACGCCGACGACACACTAATTCTGACTAAAGGCGAAAATTATACCGATGTCGTACGCCAAGCCACTGCTGGGACTACAATGATTGTTGGTCGCATTGAAAGACTGGGTCTGAAGGTCGCCCTTGATAAGACTGAGGCTCTACTATTCCACGGGCCACGTCGAGGGCCCCCGGCTGGCGCACATTTGATCGTCAACGGTGTGCATATAGATGTCAAAGCGCACATGCGCTATTTAGGATTGACCCTAGATTCCAAATGGAATTTCACTGAGCATTTCCGCCTATTGAGCTCAAAGCTCGTTAAAACGGCGGCGGCTCTCTGTCGACTGCTGCCCAATCTTGGCGGCCCCAGTGTCTCATGTCGCCGACTGTACACTGGGGTAATTAGATCTATGGCCCTATATGGGTCGCCAGTTTGGGCCGGATCCCTGTCGCCACGTAACTGTGCCGTTCTGCGCAGGCTGCAGAGAGTAATGGCGGTTCGCGTCGTTCGAGGCTACCGTACTATATCGGGTGAGGCAGCGTGCGCGCTGGCAGGTACCACACCCTGGGACCTCGACGCCAAAGCGCTTGCAATTGTTTACAGACGTGGCACCGAGGTGCGCGCTGAGGGTATTCGTCCTCCGCCTGACATAGTTCGGCGTTGGAGGGAGAGAGCCGAACGGTCCACACGTTCGGAGTGGCTAAGACGGATGGAGGTTCCCGTCTATGGTCACTGGACGATCGAAGGCTTACGGCCAAACATGGTCGCCTGGCTAAGCAGAGAACACGGTGCGCTTAGCTTCAGGCTAACGCAGATCTTAACGGGGCATGGTTGTTTCAGCAACTATTTGTGCAAGATTGCGGGTCGAGAAGTTAGCCCGCAATGCCTTGAGTGTGGCCTCGACATTGACACTGCGCAGCACACGCTGCAAGTCTGCCCAGCCTGGGCAACTCAACGCAGTGTCCTTGCCGATGTAATTGGGGCGGACCTCTCACTGCCGACCGTCATCGCCAAGATGATCGCTAGAGAGGAGTCCTGGATGGCGGTAGCTACTTTCTGCGAGGACGTGATGTCGCAAAAAGAAGCTGCGGAGAGGGCGCGGGAGGATGATCCAAACGCGAACCCGATTCGCAAGAAGCGAGTTGGCCGGAGGAGGAGGCAGTTTGCCGCTCTTCAGCCGCCAACATAAGGGTGCGGGCGACGGAGTGGGGCTTCGTCGCTCGGTTACACACCCTTGCGCGAGGGGATGTTTTCCCGCGAATATCCCCCATTCCCTAGCGGAGTCCTGAAAAGGGCGCGGTCGATTCGAACGGCGGGAGGTAGTGTGCGCTGAGCTTCCCATACCGCCTTCGAACTTCGACTCAGCGGAAGGGTAGGTTTTTAGTGGGTAGGCCCCCGCTTATCGGGGGAGATTCCCACATAACCCAGGCCGGCCCCATCACAGGCCTGGGTAGGTATAAAACCTTTTCCTACCATAAAAAAAAAAAAAAAAAAAAGGTTAGGTTAGGTTAGGTTTTTTTTTTTAAAAGAATGCTTAGCTATAAAATATACTTATGCTTATTTTTAGCGCTATGTACTACACTAAAAATAGGCACGATATATACGATAATGAACGGAATATATTATGAGTTTATTGTATGGGATTAATTTGTATGAATTTTCGATTGTTTTGATAAATATCTGTTATAAATATATATGAACTATAATAATAATATTGAATTGTATCGTGACCTAGCCTTGCAGCCGTAAATCACGGATGTAGGGTTGAGATTTTAAAATAAAGTTTTGATAAAAGTGAGTATATGTTTGTTTGTAAAAGTTTTAAAGTTTGTATATTAGGAATAAATATTAAAATAAACAATAAATAAAAACGTCAATTTCATTGAGTGTAAGTTATGTTCCGTTAAATGTTTTTAGATTGTTGATTATCTTTTCTAGATGCCGCAGGAACGTTCCAAGCGTCTCCTCCTTTCCTGCGATTCCAGAATAGTTTTTATATTCGATATCATTAAATTGACATGCAATGGTCATTGCTTGCCGGGTATTTTGGAAACGGGGACATTCGTGAATTAGGTGATCCATAGTTTGTACAACGTTATCATCGCATGGACAATATGGATCACCAACGATGTGGAATCTATGCAGGTATGCCTTATGATATCCGTGCCCGGAAATGAACTGGGTGATTGCGAAATTAGGTGTGGCTTTATTTATGAATTTATGTAAGGATGAGTATTCGGGAAATGACTTCTTAGTATATTTGCAGTTATCCGGTATGTTGTAAAGTTTTTCAATTTCTTTTAAGAGTGTCTGTTGGTTGATCTGTTTTACGTATGATATTGGGAATTTGGAGTACATTGGAGTGGCGTCTGAACGAGCAGCAGCTTTCGCCGCTATATCCGCCAGTTCATTCCCGGGTATATCGTTATGTGCTTTGGCCCAAACAAATATGATCTTTTTGCCTGTAGATTCTATTTTATCGATGATGTTGAAGGTATTAACTGCATGGATGTTGAATGTATTGGCGTTGCTTAAATCCTGTAGGGTAGATAGTGAGTCAGTAACCACAAATGCGTTAACATCGCGGTCACCAACCCATCGACAGGCAGTTGTTATTGCCAACTGTTCAGCTTGATATGCTGAACAGGCGCCGTGCAACTTGAGCTGTGTATTGGTGATTTCACCTTGTGGATTTTGTATAACGACGGCAGCGCCGACATTGTTGTCGACTTTGCTGCCGTCGGTATACAGGTAATAGTTTACGTCCGGGTACATTATAAATATGTCTTCTAATTCTTCTTTATTATTTGCAGTGTGGAAGGAGATTGGTCGACGGCGGGAAGGATGGAGTCTACACTTCGGGTGAGCTGGTGTTTCAAGATGGATGTTATCAGGTAAGTACTGTGATTTTTTATTCATTCTAGTTATTTCATTGTCTGCTATGGCTTTTATTTGTGCGGTGATGGGTGGTAGTTGGGATAGAACTATTGATAGAGGTGTGTTAATTGTATGGAAGCTTCTGATTATTTTTATGCAGAACATTCGCTGGTGCGATAGTAACATTTTACATATATATTTATTTTTAAGAGCATGTGCCCAAATCGACGCGCCATACGTGATTATGGGTATAATGACATGTTGATAGATGGTTTTAACATTTTCTGCATGTACGCCCCAGGTTGGGCGTATAAATATTTTTATTTTATTGTATATAGAGTTGGTTTTATCTATTGTTTGTTTAATATGCTGGCTAAATGTGAGCTTACTATCTATATTGATTCCTAAGTATTTTATATTTTTAGTAAATTCTAATATTGTATTGTTTAAGTGTATCTTTGCAGTTTTTGCTTTGTTGGTCATAGCCATAAGTTGGGTTTTGTTTGGACTAAATTTTAATTTATTATCATTTCCCCAATTGTTGATTGATTTTAAGGCGGAGTTTAAGTTGTTTTCTAAGTCTTTTATACTATATTCACTCGCTATTAATAGGATATCGTCTGCATAAGCTTGGATTCTGATTCCAGGGGGTAGATATATTTCCAAAAGTTCGTCCAATGCCAGATTCCACATTTGGGGGCCGCAGACTGATCCTTGTACGCAGCCTCTTGTTGCTAGCTTGGTTGTGTTTACGTGTCCTAGTGTAATTTGTATTTTCCTGTCTTGAATGTAGCTTGTCATAGTATTGTATATATTTTTGGGACATTGGTATTTTTTAAGCTGCTTTAGGATACTTGGCCACCAGACATTGTCAAAAGCGCCTTGTATATCAAGGGACACCATAACTACCTGTTTGTTTTTAGATCTTTCTTTTTTAATGAATTCTATCGCGTCGTTTATTGCATTAATTGTTGAGGTTTGTGGTTTGAATCCGTATTGGAGGTTTTGGTCTAGGTGGTTTTTGTAAATGTGGTATGTGATTCTATTATTTATTAGTTTTTCATATAGTTTTCCGAAAACGGGTAGTAGGCCAATCGGTCTGAATGAGGATGCAGTGTTATATTTGTCTTTGTTTGGTTTTGGGATAATTTTGGCGACAGCAATTTTCCATGTGTCTGGGAAATATTGTAGTTGGAGTAGTCTATTTAGTAATATTAGTGTTAGATTTGGATGAATTTCGATGAATTTCTGAACTATATCTGCTGTTAAGCCGTCGTATCCAGGAGCTTTCTTGGGACTGATTTCTTTGATGTTCGCCATTATTTCATGTATAGTGAAAGGTGGATCGTCTTCAGTTGCTGGGGGAGTTTCTACGTATTTCTTAATTGTTTCTTGTCTCCTGTTGTTGTTTGTGTCATCCGGGAATAAGGTTTTTGCCAGAATTTCACATGTTTCTTCTATACTTTCAGTGTAGGTGCCGTCCTCTTTTTTAAAGGTTCCCGGGGTTTGCAATAGTGGATTGGTTTTAGTTAGTTTGTTAGTGACGGTCCAGACATCGTTTGGATTTTGCGTGTTGCAGAAGTCTCTAAAAGATTCTGATGAAGTTTGTTGTATAGCTTTGTGATATTTGCTTCTAGCTTCGTTTCTTTCATGAATTTTTTGTTCTAATGCGTTTTGTAAATTATTGTTTGGTGTGTTACTAGTGTTTCTTTTTAGTTTCTTAGCTATTTTTGACATTTGATGATGAATTCTTATTACTTCTTTTTTCATTTCTTCTAGTGTGTCATTCCACCAGTGTGGTTTCCCTGGTCTGCTTTTATATTTAGGTAGGGTTTCTTGGCATACTAGTATGATTTTATTTGTAAGTGATTCTATATATGTGTTTATTTCTGTTTTGTTTAAGGTTGCTATTAGAGTTAAAGTCTCTTCACTGTTGTCTATGTATTCTTTACATTTGTCTTCGAATTCTTTCGTTTTTTCTTTGTTCCAGAAGTTTAACTTTGTAGTGTCGTATTTCCAGGTGTTATTACTGATGTTCTTGTTTATCTGTTTGTTTCCTCTTCCTTGTTTAATCTGATAGGTGATTGCTAAATGGTCTGATGTTGTGATTAAATTCTTGTTTGTTTTCCAATTAATGATATTTACTTGGTAATTGTGTTCGGTAATTGCTGTAATGTCTATATTTGACGTTCTAATTTGCCCGTGGGTGGTTGTTAGGAATGTGTAGTCATTATTTTCGTCATTAACGGTAATTATGCCGTGTCTGTTAAACATATTATTTATTTCTGTTCCTCTAGTGTTAGTTGTTGCCGAGCCCCATGTTCGGCTCCATGCGTTGAGGTCTCCAGTTATTATATTTGTGATGTTGCGGTTGTTGTTCAGAATTTCTTCGAGTTTGTTCAGCGTTCTATTCTTATCTGTTTTTGGTTCTATGTATATAGAGTATATATTTATCTTGTGTCCTGCTTTATTGCTAATCTGAATCGTTGTTATATTTTGGTTTGTTAGTTCATGAATTGGTATTACGCTGTATTTATTTCTTTTCATGGCTATTGCTGTTTTGTTTCTACTATTTTCTTCTGTATGTGTGTTGTGATGTTGATATATTGTGTATCCTGGTATCGGTTTGACTAAGTTGGTGTTGCCTGTGTATGGTTCAGTCAGTAATATAATATCAAATTTTTCTTCTTCTGTAATTTTAATAATTTCTTGGTGTGTGAGGTAATTTTTGTTACAGTTAATCTGTAAACATTTAAGGTCGTTACGATTGTTGTTATTATTCTGTTGGTTAGTAGATCTTAATGATGATGAATTATGGTTATGATGATTTGTAGACATTAATTTATTTCGTAGTTAATTCTTTCTATTGTCCTGAGGGCGTTTATTTCGTACGCCGGACATTTTTTGTTAGTGGCTGAGTGGTTTGTGGGTGTATTTTTCTTTGTTTTTATATTATGTTGCCAACAATTGTAGCATTTATTTTTGCTGCGGTCTTCCTTGTGTGGGCAGTCTTTATATGTATGTTCAGAGCTGGCGCAGTGTGAACATGCTTTGCGGTCCGATCTGCAGTATTTGTACGTGTGGCCATACTGCAGGCAGGTGTAACATTGTAGGACGGCCACGTGGTCCTCGGCCCGCACCCTAGAGTGCCCAATGTTAACGCGGCCTTCTTCGATTATTTTGTGGTAGATGATTGGGGTAGTTCTTATTATACAGTTATACAATTTTGGGTTTTTGTTTTTTCTGATGAGTGTGGTTTTTATTTGGTTGTCAGCGTTCTTATAGTCGATGTGCTCAAGGTATGAATTTTGACTGCATAATCTTTCTACGATCTCTTCTTTTGGTATGGATTCGTGTATTCCTTTTAGTATGATTGTTGGCTGTAGGTTATTTATTACTTTATATTGCATGTTTTTATTTTTATTGATTTTTTGTGTAGTGTCTTCCAGTTGTTGTTTAGTTTCGAATTCTATTTTTAATTTGTTGTCTCCTACGCTAACTATTTTATTGGGTAGATACTTTTCTTTTCTATATGATATTTGTTTACTCCAGGTTTCTCTGGTGTCTGTTTTGGTCTTGCTGTTAGTGACTGTGACTAGCAGAGCCGGTTTACTTTTATGAGTTTTATCTTTATTTGTTATGCTATTTGTTGGTGCCTTCGTATTTATTACTCCGGCGTAGGTTTTGGACTTCATTACTTCTTTTAGTGTCTTGGCGACTGTCTTTTCTACTGTCTCAGTGACCTGGTTAGTTATGATTTCTTTAATTTCATTGCTAGTAATATTGACTGATTGTGTTTGGGCTAGAGATGTAGTGCCCACATTTTGTTTTTTAAGTTTTTGTGCCATTTTATGTATTTCATTGGCGTGGGCTAGTGCCGCCTCACGGTTGGCTTTTGTGACGCTTTTCGATGTTGTAATGCTTAGTTTGTCAATGATTCCTAGTGCATGTTTCATGATTTTATTAATTGGGCTGTTAGTATCATCGCAGCCTTGAATCATCGTTGTTTCTCCGCCGCTGAAATATTGCAGTTCTTCGTCTGAATCATATTCGTATTCTGATCGGTTGTCATTAATGCTTGCCATGGTCGTCGTATTTTTAGAAGATTCGGTTTGTTTTGAGTTTGATTTTAAGTGTTCCATGATAGTCCCACGAGTCAGGCCGATATAGGGAAAACACTCCCGGGTGACGCCCATTCCGGGAGTGCTGGCTACATACAACGGAGGACGCCAGGTGTCCGAGGGTTTAGCGGGGTTTCTCCCGGGTTTTAAAGACTTTTCCTTGTCGCGGGCCGGCCAATCAAGGCAAGCCCTCCGCTCCGTCCATGACCAACGGCGTACCCCCATGGACGCCTCGAATGGGGGTCGTTGTCGATGGTAGGACGGGCTGCGGAAAGAGGGACTGGCGTAAGGTCACCTCGCAGCTCCCCTTTCGGGGGGCTGGTTACCACCGGGCAACTGCCTCACGATGGCATGCCTCCGGGCAAATACCCCGGCGAGGACTTAGGTTGTGGAGCTATTAGTTTGGAGAGGAGTGTGTGTTGGCCGGGTGTTATTGGCGCGATAAAAAAATTGGTCTCCTCCCCGTAAGCCCCCCCACCACGACAAGGTTTCTCCACCAAGGGGGGGGGTTAGGTTAGGTTAGGTTAGGTTAGGTTAGGTTAGGTTGGGGTGCCTCTTCCGCTGAGTCGGTCTGCCCCTCGTATACGGGGGGGGCAACTGTGCGCGGTAACGGAGGAGCAGCGGATGTTCCGGCTATGGCCGATGATCCCGAATGGCTGCGAGATTGGATGTCGAATGTAGGGAGGAAGATCCGTATGCATGTCGAAGGGCTGGAGGCCGTGGGAGCAAAACATCCCAACGCGGAAATCTCGCTGCGGTTGCAGGCAGCGTTTGCACGCCGGATTGCTAGGGACATCGAGGCAGACGCAAGCCGTTTCTACGAACGGGCGATGGCGTGCAAAGAAATATACCAGTCGCGAGTAAGGGAGTTGGAGGAGGAAGTCGAGGCTCTCAAAGCTTCCATGAGGGAGCTCGAAGGTTTTGCGGCCACTAAGGCCGACTTCGACCGCTTGGAGAGCCGCGTTGCGGATGAACTGGGCCGCTTCGCTAAGGAGCTCGGGAGGCAGCCGACCCAGCAGCAGGCACCAGTAGTGGCGACGCGTTCCTACGCGGATGCGGCCAAAAAGCCGAGGACCCCAATTCCCGCGCTGAAGGAACGGCCAAAGAGGAGAAGGGGCAGGAAGGTGAAGGTCAGGGCGCCGGACACGGCTGCCCTAACCATTAATATTGTGCCGGAGGCGGCCGCGCGGGGCGTGACCGTAGAGGAGGTGATGGGGCGAGCGCAGGCGAGCTCCCAGTTGAGACCAGAGATGGCGGCCCAGCTGAGATGGAAGAGGTCCGTCACTGGGGCCACCATGTGCCTCGTTTCGGGGCCTCAGAAGGAGGAATGGGCCAGCGAGATCGCCCAAAAAATTGAGGCAGCTGCCGAGGGGTCCGTCAGGATCGACCGGCCAGAAAAACGGACAGAGCTGGTGCTTTCGGGCCTGGCAAACGCGACGACCGGCGCCGACATCGCTGCTGCGATGAGCGCCGCGGGTGGATGCCCGCTAGAGAGCATTAAGGTGGGGAATATCCGTCCCACCGGCTCTGGGGGCCTTCGGGCCTGGACCAGCTGCCCCAGCGGTGCAGCCAAAAAACTGGCGGAGGATGGCCGACTCCAGATCGGTTGGGCGGCGGCGTTCGTGCGGGTTTTGCCCTCGCGCGACGTCCGCTGTTTTAAGTGCCTGGAGTCGGGGCACGTAAGGGTGACGTGCACCTCGGTGGTCGACCGCACCGGGGTGTGCTATCGCTGCGGAGGCACTGGCCATAAGGCGGCGGAGTGCAGGGAGAAGGCCCACTGCCCTCTCTGCGCTGAAGCGGGGCGAGAGGCCAGCCATCGGCTGGGCGAGAGGAGGTGCGGCGCCCCACGGCGCCGCGTGAGGGCGGCCCCAATTGGCGGCCACAAATGTGACCCTCCGCAGGCTGAGCCCATGGACGCCCAATCGGGCGCCGGGGGGCCTGGCGGTGGGGGGGCACCAGGCGCCGCTAGGGTTGCGCCTATAGGCGCTGGGACAGAGACGCCCAGGAGAGCTGGTGCGTCGGCGGATGGCCGACAGGAGTCGGTGGCCCGGACATAGTCACGTCCGGGCACTTTAAACAGCCCTTTTCAGGGCTAGCGGACCCTCAGTTGGGGGGTCGTGGGATGGCCGGCCTGCTAGGCCGGCGGGGGCACTTGTGCCCTTCAGGGTGGCGCCGGGCCTCAGTGCCTGCTTCTCTCACAGAGAAGCAGTTGGCTGAGGCTCGGCCTTGGCGTTGCTGCAGGTCTCTTCCCGCAGTCTCGCCGAGTGGTGGGATGACACCCCCTCCATGGCTGGGGGGTGTCGTCGTGGTGTGGCATGTCGCCGCGGACCGTACCGCTCTTTACACGGTGCGGCCCGCGGTGGCGTCCCACTCGTGGGCCGTTTTGCCCAGGAAGGGCTCTCCGTGGGGGAGCAAAGGCTGGGGGGTCCCCAGTTGCAATATTTGACCCTGGGGCCCCTGTCATGCCAGATGGTGGCCATCGCTGGGGTTTTAGTGGGTAGGCCTTCCCCTTCTGGGAAGGAGAGCCCCACATAACCACCGGGAACTCACGCACCCGGTGGTATGCAATTTAATGCATTTCCCCGGCGTGAACAAAAAAAAAAAAAAAAAAAGGTTGGGGTGCCTGGTCAGATAGCCTCCTCGTGGCGCACCCTGGGCAACCGCCGCTGACCACTGGATTGGACTTCCCCCAAATCAGTGCTCAGCGGAGGGCTAATGGTCTGACGTGGTTGAGGCGGCGGAGACCACACCCAGATGGTCCGCCGCCGGGCTTCAGTGCCCGTCGATAGAGAGGGGCTTCAGTGCCCGGGTAAGATGAAACAAAACCAAAATGAACACGCGTAGCAAAACTACACGTCCCCGGGAGGGTCTCCGTGAGGAGGAATCCCTCACCGGCCCTGCGGGGGAGTCGGGGTCCAAGCGAAGTCGCTTGGCACCCGAATCTTCCGCTGAGTCGGTCTGCCCCTCGTATACGGGGGGGGCAACTATGCGTGAGAAGGGAGGAGAGGCGGATGTTCCGGCTAAGGCCGATGATCCCGCAAAGGAACAGAGGGTGACTCCTGATAGGAGATGGATTGTCTCGCACCTTGGCAGGCTCCGAGCACTGTCCTGCAAGTTGTGGCTTAATCGGGAGGCCTTAGAAGAAGCCATGGAAATGGCCAAGATTCTAAGGGATGCAGAGGAGATGGCTAAATCGTACCACGACGCGGCAGATGAAGCCGTCATAAAGAGCCGAAAGCGAGAGCGAGAGCTCCTAGGGGAGATCGAGGCCCTCAAGGCCGCCATCACGGAGTTGGAGGAGGCTTCAGCCACTAAGGCCGACTTCACCCGTCTGGAGAGTCGAGTCGCGGACGAACTGGGCAGATTTGCCAAGGAGCTCGGGAAGCAGCCGACCCAGCAACAGGCCCCAGTAACGGCGCCGCGCTCTTACGCGGAGGCGGCACGGAAGGAGATCGCTCCCAGCGCGACTTCCGCGCCGAAAGAACGGCCGAAGAGGAGGAGGGCCAAAAGGGCGAAAGTCAGGGCGCCGGACACGGCTGCCCTGACTATTAATATCGAGCCGGAGGCGGCCGCGCGTGGAGTGACCGTGGAGGAGGTGTTGGGGCGGGCCCAGGCGGGCTCCCAACTAAGCGCGGAGATGGCGGCCCAGTTGAGGTGGACGAGGTCCGTGACTGGAGCCACCATGTGCCTCGTTTCGGGGCCCCAAAAAGAGGAGTGGGCGCAAGAGATCGCTCGGAAGATAGAGGTGGCTGCCGAGGGGGCCGTTAGGATCGCCCGGCCCGAAAAGAGGACCGAACTTGTTTTGTCGGGTTTTTCCGCGGCGACAAGTAGTGCGGACATCATAGCTGCGATGAGCTCGGTGGGTGAATGTCCGCCGGAGAAAATAAGGGTGGGGAACATCCGACCCACCGGATCAGGGGGCCTGCGGGCCTGGACCAGCTGCCCCAGCGAAGCAGCTAAAAAGATGGTTGAAGGTGGCCGACTCCAGATTGGGTGGGCGGCGGCGTTCGTGCGGGTTCTGCCCCCGCGCGACGTGCGCTGCTTCAAGTGCCTGGAGTCAGGCCACGTAAGGGCGACGTGCACCTCGGAAGTCGACCGCACCGAGGTGTGCTATCGTTGCGGAGGAAACGGCCACAAGGCTGCAGAGTGCAGAGAGAAGGCCCACTGCCCTCTCTGCGCAGATGCGGGGCGAGAAGCCAGTCATCGACTCGGCGAGGTGAGGTGCGGCGCCCCACGGCGCCGCGTGAGGGCGGCCCCAATTGGCGGCCACAAGTGTGACCCTCCGCAGGCTGAGCCCATGGACGCCCAATCGGGCGCCGGGGGGCCTGGCGGTGGGGGGGCACAAGACGCCGCTAGGGTTGCGCCTGTCGGCGCAGGGAAGGAGACGGCCAGGAGAGCTGGCGCGTCGGCGGATGGCCGACAGGAGTCGGCGGCCCGGACATAGTCACGTCCGGGCACTTTAAACAGCCCTTTTCAGGGCTAGCGGACCCTCAGATGGGGGGTCGTGGGATGGCTGGCCTTCTAGGCCGGCGGGGGCACTTGTGCCCTTCAGGGTGGCGCCGGGCCTCAGTGCCTGCTTCTCTCGCGGAGAAGCAGTTGGCTGAAGCTTGGCCTTGGCGGTGCTGCAGGTCCTGTTCCCGCAGTCCTGCCGAGTTGTGGTGGGATGACACTCCTGCATGGCTGGGGGGTGTCGTCGAGGTGTGGCACGTCGCCGCGGGCCGCGCTGCTCTTAACGCGGTGCCGCCCGCGGCGGCGTCCCACTCGTGGGTAGTATTGCCCGTGTTGGGCTCTCCGTTGGGGAGCGTAGGCTGGGGGGTCCCCAGTTGCAATATTTGACCCTGGGGCCCCTGTCATGCCAGATGGCGGCCATCGCTGGGGTTTTAGTGGGTAGGCCTTCCCCTTCTGGGAAGGAGAGCCCCACATAACCACCGGGAACTCACGCACCCGGTGGTATGCAATTTAATGCATTTCCCCGGCGTGAACAAAAAAAAAAAAAGGTTAGGTTAGGTTGGGGTGCCTGGTCAGATAGCCTCCTCGTGGCGCACCCTGGGCAACCGCCGCTGACCACTGGATTGGATTTCCCCCAAATCAGTGTTCAGCGGAGGGCTAATGGTCTGACGTGGATGAGGCGGCGGAGACCACACCTAGATGGTCCGCCGCCGGGCTTCAGTGCCCGTTGATAGAGAGGGGCTTCAGTGCCCGGGTAAGATGAAAACAAAAAAAAATGAACACGCGTAGCAAAACTACACGTCCCCGGGAGGGTCTCCGTGAGGAGGAATCCCTCACCGGCCCTGCGGGGGAGTCGGGGTCCAAGCGAAGCCGCTTGGCACCCGAATCTTCCGCTGAGTCGGTCTGCCCCTCGTATACGGGGGGGGCAACTATGCGTGAGAAGGGAGGAGAGGCGGATGTTCCGGCTAAGGCCGATGATCCCGCAAAGAAACCGAGGGTGACTGATCGGAGATGGATTGTCCCGTTCCTTGACAGGCTCGGAAGCCTGTCCACCAAGTTGTGGATTAATCCGGAGGCCTTGAAAGAAGCCATGGAAATGGCCCAGATTTACAAAGAAATATGTGAGATGGCTAAATCTTACCACGACGCGGCAGATGAAGCCGTCATAAAGAGCCAGAAGCGAGAGCGAGCGCTCCTAGGGGAGATCGAGGCCCTCAAGGCCGCCATCACGGAGCTGGAGGAGGCTTCAGCCACTAAAGCCGACTTCACCCGTCTGGAGAGTCGAGTCGCGGACGAACTGGGCAGATTTGCCAAGGAGCTCGGGAAGCAGCCGACCCAGCAACAGGCCCCAGTAACGGCGCCGCGCTCTTACGCGGAGGCGGCACGGAAGGAGATCGCTCCCAGCGCGACTTCCGCGCCGAAAGAACGGCCGAAGAGGAGGAGGGCCAAAAGGGCGAAAGTCAGGGCGCCGGACACGGCTGCCCTGATTATTAATATCGAGCCGGAGGCGGCCGCGCGTGGAGTGACCGCAGAGAAGGTGTTGGAGCGGGCCCAAGCGGGCTCCCGTTTGAGCGCAGAGATGGTGGCGCAATTAAGATGGACGCGATCCGTAACCGGGGCCACCATGTGCCTCGTTTCGGGGCCACAAAAAGAAGAGTGGGCACAGGAGATCGCCCGCAAAATAGAGGATGCAGCCGATGGTGCGGTCAGGATCGCCTGGCCTGAAAAGAGGACGGAGATAGTTCTCTCCGGTCTGTCCGGCGCGACATCAAGCGCCGACATCACTGCCGCGATGAGCTCGGCGGGCGGTTGCCCACCGGAGAAGATCAAGGTGGGAAATATTCGTCCCACCGGCTCAGGGGGCTTTCGAGCCTGGACCAGCTGCCCCAGTGGTGCAGCCAAGAAGCTGGCGGAAGGTGGCCGACTCCAGATTGGGTGGGCGGCGGCGTTCGTGCGGGTTCTGCCCCCGCGCGACGTGCGCTGCTTCAAGTGCCTGGAGTCGGGTCACGTCAAGGCGACATGCACCTCGGTGGTTGACCGCACCGAGGTCTGCTACCGTTGCGGACGCACCGGTCACAAGGCGGCGATGTGCCAGGAGAGGGCCCACTGCCCTTTATGTGCAGAGGCGGGTCGCGAGGCCAGCCATCGATTGGGGGACACGAGGTGCGGCGCCCCACGGCGCCGCGTGAGGGCGGCCCCGATTGGCGGCCACAAATGCGACCCTCCTCAAGCTGAGCCCATGGACGCTCAATCGGGCGTCGGGGGGCCTGGCGGAGGGGGGGCGCAAGGTGCCGCTAGTGTTGCGTCTACGGGCGCAGGGACGGAGACGCCCAGGAGAACTGGTGCGTCGGCGGATGGCCGACGGGAGTCGGCGGCCCGGACATAGTGTGATCCGGGCACTTTAAACAGCCCTTTTTAGGGCTAGCGGACCCTCAGACGGGGGGTCGTGGGATGGCCGGCCTGCTAGACCGGCGGGGGCACTTGTGCCCTTCAGGGTGGCGCCGGGCCTCAGTGACTGCTTCTCTCACAGAGAAGCAGTTGACTGAGGCTCGGCCTTGGCGTTGCTGCAGGTCTCTTCCCGCAGTCTCGCCGAGTGGTGGGATGACACCCCCTCCATGGCTGGGGGGTGTCGTCGTGGTGTGGCACGTCGCCGCGGGCCGCGCTGCTCCCTACGCGGTGCCGCCCGCGGCGGGGTCCCACTAGTGGGCCGTATTGCCCGTGTTGGGCTCTCCATCGGGGAGCGAAGGCTGGGGGGTCCCCAGTTGCAAAACTTGACCCTGGGGCCCCTTGTATTGCCTGATGGTGGCCATCGCTGGAGTTTTAGTGGGTAGGCCTTCCCCTTCTGGGAAGGAGAGCCCCACATAACCACCGGGAACTCACGCGCCTGGTGGTATGCAATTTCATGCATTCCTCCAGCGTGAACAAAAAAAAAAAAAAAGGTTAGGTTAGGTTAGGTTAGGTTAGGTTAGGTTAGGTTGGGGTGCCTGGTCAGATAGCCTCCTCGTGGCGCACCCCGGGCAACCGCCGCTGACCACTGGATTGGACTTTCCCCGAATCAGTGTTCAGCGGAGGGCTAATGGTCTGACGTGGTTGAGGCGGCGGAGACCACACCCAGATGGTCCGCCGCCGGGCTTCAGTGCCCGTTGATAGAGAGGGGCTTCAGTGCCCGAGTAAGGTAGACAAACAAAATGGACGCGCCAAGCAAAAATACACGTCCCCGGGAGGGTCTCCGTGAGGAGGAATCCCTCACCGGCCCTGCGGGGGAGTCGGAGGCCAAGCGAATGCGCTTGGCACCCGAATCTTCCGCTGAGTCGGTCTGCCCCTTGTATACGGGGGGGGCAACTTTGCGCAACCAGGGTGGTGAAGCAGATGTTCCGGCTGATGCCGACGAGCCTGCTAAGGAGTGGAAGGAGTTAAGGTTCACCCGGCACTGGTTGGACCCTGATTTGGAGGTGCTCAGTGATCTTGCCGCTGGCGTTGGAAAGGTAGTGGGGGATTTCTGGGTTGAAAACGATGATGCCATCAGCAACAAAGTGGGCGAGCTTCGTCACCAAATTAGGGTGATCGATAACCGGGCGAAGAATTTTTACGAGGCTGTAGCGGGGGAAATCCAAAGGCTCCTGAAACGGGACGGGAAGTTTCAGAGAGAAATCAAGGCCCTCAAGGCTCAATCGAAGGCGCGTGAGATTGAGCTATTGGAAGAGACTGTGGCTCTTAAGGCCGCAATCACGGAGTTGGAGGAGGCTTCAGCCACCAAGGCTGATTTCGCCCGGTTGGAGAGCCGAGTGGTGGATGAACTGGGCCGCGTAGTAAAAGAGCTCGGGAAGCAGCCGACCCCGCAGCAGGACCCAGTAGCTGCGCCGCGTTCATACGCGGATGCGGCTAAGAAGAAGACTCTGAGCGCGGCTCCCGCGCCGAAGGAATTGTCGAAAGCCAAGCCGAAGCCCAAGGCCAGGAAGGTGAAAGTCAGGGCGCCGGAAACGGCTGCCCTGACCATTAATATAGTGCCGGAGGCGGCCGCGCGGGGCGTGACCGTGGAAGAGGTGATGGGGCGAGCGCAGGCGAGCTCACAATTGAGACCGGAGATGGCGGCCCAGCTGAGATGGACGAGGTCCGTCACTGGGGCCACCATGTGCCTCGTTTCGGGGCCTCAGAGGGAGGAATGGGCCAGTGAGATCGCCCACAAAATCGAGGCGGCTGCCGAGGGATCCGTCAGGATCGCCCGGCCTGAAAAGCGGACAGAGCTGGTCCTCTCGGGACTGGCCCATGCGACGACCGGCGCCGACATCGCTGCTGCGATGAGCGCGGCGGGTGGATGCCCGCTGGATAGCATAAAGGTGGGGAATATCCGTCCCACCGGCTCCAGGGGCCTTCGGGCCTGGTCCAGCTGCCCTAGCGGTGCAGCCAAAAAGCTGGCGGAGGATGGCCGACTCCAGATCGGTTGGGCGGCGGCGTTCGTGCGGGTTTTGCCCCCGCGCGACGTCCGCTGTTTTAAGTGCCTGGAGTCGGGTCACGTTAGGGCGATGTGCACCTCGGTGGTCGACCGCACCGAGGTGTGTTTTCGATGTGGAGGCACCGGCCACAAGGCGGCGATGTGCAGAGAAAAGGCCCACTGCCCTCTCTGCGCAGAAGCGGGGCGAGAAGCCAGCCACCGGCTGGGCGAGTCGAGGTGCGGCGCCCCAAGGCGCCGCGTGAGGGCGGCCCCGATTGGCGGCCACAAGTGCGACCCTCCTCAGGCCGAGCCCATGGACACCCAATCGGGGGTCGGGGGGACTGGCGGAGAGGGTGCGCCGAGTGCCGCCGGTGTTGCGCCTATGGGCGCAGGGATGGTGACGCCCGGGATGCCTGGTGCGTCGGCGGATGGCCGACAGGAGTCGGCGGCCCGGACATAGTTCGGTCCGGGCACTTTAAACAGCCCTTTTCAGGGCTAGCGGACCCTCAGACGGGGGGTCGTGGGATGGCCGGCCTGCAAGGCCGGCGGGGGCGCTTGTGCCCTGGAGGGTAGCGCCGTGCCCTAGTGCCCACTTCTCTTCGGAGAAGTGGATGACTTGGCTCGGCCTTGGTAGTACTGTGGGTTCTCCTCCCGCAGTCTCGCCGAGTGGTGGGATGACACCCCCGCATGGCTGGGGGGTGTCGTCGTGGTGTGGCACGTCGCCGCGGGCCGCGCTGCTCTTAACGCGGTGCCGCCCGCGGCGGCGTCCCACTCGTGGGTCGTATTGCCCGTGTTGGGCTCTCCGTTGGGGAGCGTAGGCTGGGGGGTCCCCAGTTGCAATATTTGACCCTGGGGCCCCTGTCATGCCTGATGGCGGCCATCGCTGGGGTTTTAGTGGGTAGGCCTTCCCCTTCTGGGAAGGAGAGCCCCACATAACCACCGGGAACTCACGCACCCGGTGGTATGCAATTTAATGCATTTCCCCGGCGTGAACAAAAAAAAAAAAAGGTTAGGTTAGGTTGGGGTGCCTGGTCAGATAGCCTCCTCGTGGCGCACCCTGGGCAACCGCCGCTGACCACTGGATTGGATTTCCCCCAAATCAGTGTTCAGCGGAGGGCTAATGGTCTGACGTGGATGAGGCGGCGGAGACCACACCTAGATGGTCCGCCGCCGGGCTTCAGTGCCCGTTGATAGAGAGGGGCTTCAGTGCCCGGGTAAGATGAAAACAAAAAAAAATGAACACGCGTAGCAAAACTACACGTCCCCGGGAGGGTCTCCGTGAGGAGGAATCCCTCACCGGCCCTGCGGGGGAGTCGGGGTCCAAGCGAAGCCGCTTGGCACCCGAATCTTCCGCTGAGTCGGTCTGCCCCTCGTATACGGGGGGGGCAACTATGCGTGAGAAGGGAGGAGAGGCGGATGTTCCGGCTAAGGCCGATGATCCCGCAAAGAAACCGAGGGTGACTGATCGGAGATGGATTGTCCCGTTCCTTGACAGGCTCGGAAGCCTGTCCACCAAGTTGTGGATTAATCCGGAGGCCTTGAAAGAAGCCATGGAAATGGCCCAGATTTACAAAGAAATATGTGAGATGGCTAAATCTTACCACGACGCGGCAGATGAAGCCGTCATAAAGAGCCAGAAGCGAGAGCGAGCGCTCCTAGGGGAGATCGAGGCCCTCAAGGCCGCCATCACGGAGCTGGAGGAGGCTTCAGCCACTAAAGCCGACTTCACCCGTCTGGAGAGTCGAGTCGCGGACGAACTGGGCAGATTTGCCAAGGAGCTCGGGAAGCAGCCGACCCAGCAACAGGCCCCAGTAACGGCGCCGCGCTCTTACGCGGAGGCGGCACGGAAGGAGATCGCTCCCAGCGCGACTTCCGCGCCGAAAGAACGGCCGAAGAGGAGGAGGGCCAAAAGGGCGAAAGTCAGGGCGCCGGACACGGCTGCCCTGATTATTAATATCGAGCCGGAGGCGGCCGCGCGTGGAGTGACCGCAGAGAAGGTGTTGGAGCGGGCCCAAGCGGGCTCCCGTTTGAGCGCAGAGATGGTGGCGCAATTAAGATGGACGCGATCCGTAACCGGGGCCACCATGTGCCTCGTTTCGGGGCCACAAAAAGAAGAGTGGGCACAGGAGATCGCCCGCAAAATAGAGGATGCAGCCGATGGTGCGGTCAGGATCGCCTGGCCTGAAAAGAGGACGGAGATAGTTCTCTCCGGTCTGTCCGGCGCGACATCAAGCGCCGACATCACTGCCGCGATGAGCTCGGCGGGCGGTTGCCCACCGGAGAAGATCAAGGTGGGAAATATTCGTCCCACCGGCTCAGGGGGCTTTCGAGCCTGGACCAGCTGCCCCAGTGGTGCAGCCAAGAAGCTGGCGGAAGGTGGCCGACTCCAGATTGGGTGGGCGGCGGCGTTCGTGCGGGTTCTGCCCCCGCGCGACGTGCGCTGCTTCAAGTGCCTGGAGTCGGGTCACGTCAAGGCGACATGCACCTCGGTGGTTGACCGCACCGAGGTCTGCTACCGTTGCGGACGCACCGGTCACAAGGCGGCGATGTGCCAGGAGAGGGCCCACTGCCCTTTATGTGCAGAGGCGGGTCGCGAGGCCAGCCATCGATTGGGGGACACGAGGTGCGGCGCCCCACGGCGCCGCGTGAGGGCGGCCCCGATTGGCGGCCACAAATGCGACCCTCCTCAAGCTGAGCCCATGGACGCTCAATCGGGCGTCGGGGGGCCTGGCGGAGGGGGGGCGCAAGGTGCCGCTAGTGTTGCGTCTACGGGCGCAGGGACGGAGACGCCCAGGAGAACTGGTGCGTCGGCGGATGGCCGACGGGAGTCGGCGGCCCGGACATAGTGTGATCCGGGCACTTTAAACAGCCCTTTTTAGGGCTAGCGGACCCTCAGACGGGGGGTCGTGGGATGGCCGGCCTGCTAGACCGGCGGGGGCACTTGTGCCCTTCAGGGTGGCGCCGGGCCTCAGTGACTGCTTCTCTCACAGAGAAGCAGTTGACTGAGGCTCGGCCTTGGCGTTGCTGCAGGTCTCTTCCCGCAGTCTCGCCGAGTGGTGGGATGACACCCCCTCCATGGCTGGGGGGTGTCGTCGTGGTGTGGCACGTCGCCGCGGGCCGCGCTGCTCCCTACGCGGTGCCGCCCGCGGCGGGGTCCCACTAGTGGGCCGTATTGCCCGTGTTGGGCTCTCCATCGGGGAGCGAAGGCTGGGGGGTCCCCAGTTGCAAAACTTGACCCTGGGGCCCCTTGTATTGCCTGATGGTGGCCATCGCTGGAGTTTTAGTGGGTAGGCCTTCCCCTTCTGGGAAGGAGAGCCCCACATAACCACCGGGAACTCACGCGCCTGGTGGTATGCAATTTCATGCATTCCTCCAGCGTGAACAAAAAAAAAAAAAAGGTTAGGTTAGGTTAGGTTAGGTTAGGTTAGGTTAGGTTGGGGTGCCTGGTCAGATAGCCTCCTCGTGGCGCACCCTGGGCAACCGCCGCTGACCACTGGATTGGACTTCCCCCAAATCAGTGCTCAGCGGAGGGCTAATGGTCTGACGTGGTCGGGGCGGCGGAGACCACACCTTGATGGTCCGCTGCCGGGCTTCGATGCCCATTGACAGGGATGGGGCTTTAGTGCCCGAGTATTTTTGGAAGGCGGTCTCCTCTCTTCCCCTCTGCTTACAGAGGCGTCGAAAGAGAGCGAGTTTCTGCGTTTGCGAGCGACGGACCAGGGGTTATGAACCCCCCCGTTCGGCCGCTCTCGAGAAAAGGGTGTAGGGTAGAGGCGACGGAATACGGGTTATGAACCCCTCCGCTCGGCTCTACGGGAACGGTTGGAGCTTCGGCTCGTCGGCGCGGCGGTGGACTCAGTGGGGTCTGCTGTCGGGCAACCCGTTACCCCACATTGAGTGGGGCCGGGGGGCTGGCGCACTGAGCGTCGGCCCGAGTGGAAGAAAACCACAATAAAAATTACCCCAACCCCAAGGTGCGGCCCGTGCCGATGGGGTGAATGGCTGGAGGGAGTCCAGTCCCAAGCGGGCCACCACGGGAGTCATCCCTTAAATGACAATAATGGAAGGTCAACCAAAGGAAGTAGGTTTGTCTTACGATCCCGCTGACACCGGGCGCTCGGGGGAAGCTCATACCCCGAGTGTGAAATTGGCGATGAGCGGCCTATGTGATCCGCTTGGCCAGCGGCGCCAGACGATTTCCGGGTCGTCTGGTGTGAAATCAGCTACCGAGGCGTATAGGAAGGGTGACGCGGACGTTCCGCCTGTGCCAATCGACACAAGCGAGGATCCCGCCGTAGTAGAGATGTCGGCCGCAGATGCTGCCGAAAGAGAAGGTCGTCCGTGGACGCGCAGCCGGGCACGGCAGGGACGGGGGGAGTCTGGTGGGTCGATGTCGAGCTCGCCGGAGAGACCCAGACCCCGCTCAGGATCGCTGCCGACAAGGGGGGGCTTGCGGCTGGGTTTTCCGGTGGCGGCGCTGCCGAGGCCGCTCAAGCGCGGAGCGCTGGACCCCCTGGAAAGCGCCAAGAAAAAGAGGGCGGGAGAGGAGGAGGTCGAGCAGGTGGCCCCCTCTCTAAATACCGATGTGGTTTCAGCGGCAACCACGAAGATTGGTTCGAACGTCTTCTCTTGCCTAGAAGCGGTCAAGCAGGCTGTGGAAAGTCCGAGCAGCTCCCTTGAAAAGGTGGCGAGTTCCTTCCTGGCCGCCCTGCCCATCGTCCATAAGGGAATTGAAGAGCTGTGCGAGCGGGCGGAGAAGCGGGACAGAGATAATGTGGATTTTTCCTCTCAAGTCCAGCAGCTCGGGATCCGCCTGAACCAGTTGGGGGATGAGGTGAGGGCCCTAAAAAGGGAAAATGAGGAGCTGAAGAAGGGCTTCCACCGGGCTGGATCAGAGGTGCCAGAGCCTGCCCGGGAGAGCATGCCTCCCCCGTCTAGACCGGCGCCCAAAAAGTCCAAGAAGGTGCCGGCGGGCGAACAATCTCAGGGGCCCGCACCACCACCAGCTGAGCAGACTCGGGAGGGGCCTGCGAAGACTCCGGAGTGGGGCCAGGTTTCTGTCGTCCTGGAGCGGGAATTTGCGAAATTCCAGGGCGACATAATGAGGCAGTTCTTCCCGGAGATGGGGAGGAGGCCTCCACTGGCCCACGAGTCAAGGGCGGAGACTGTCCCCCCCACGCCACCCGCTTCGGCGAGCAAGGGGGGAAACAAGAAAAGGAGGAGAAAGGGGAAGAAGAAGGGTCAGAGCGCAGCGGTCCCGCCGGCGGCAAATATTCCGCTGGCGGACCCGATCCCTGCGCCGCCTCCCCGGGAAGCCTCCAAAGGAGACTCGTGGGCCGTAGTGGCGGGGCGAAAAACCGGAGCCGCGCCAAGGAGGACCGTGGCCCCAGCCCCAGCCCCACGCATAAGGGTGGTCGACCCCGGCCCACGGAGGGTGCCTAAACCACCGGCCTGGGCTGCGGTGGTGGTAACGGTGCCTCCGGATGCCGCTGCGACGTACGCCGCGGTGATGGAGTCCGCCAAGTCCAAAATCAGACTGGCGGACCTGGGTATCACCACAGGCGTGCGCCAGAAAATGGCGGCGACAGGGGCACTGTTGCTGGAGGTGCCCGGCCCGGAGAGCGCCACCAAGGCCGATGCCCTGGCAGAGCGCATGCGGGAGGTCCTGGCCGGCACGGGCGCCATCATCTCGCGCCCGTGCAAGATGGGAGACCTGCGGGTGATGGACCTGGATGATTCCATCACCCAGGCGGACGTGGCTGCGGCCATTGCCACGGCTGGTGCCTGTTCCCCCGGCGACGTTAAGGTCGGGGAAATACGAGGCAGCCGCACCCGCCTGGGAACGGCATGGGTGAGGTGTCCGCTCAGCGCCATCAGAAAGTTGGCGTCTGGGCGGCTATTGATCGGGTGGACCTCGGCTAGGGTCGAGGCGCTGGCAGCACGGCCTCTGCAGTGCTTCCAGTGCCTCGAAAAGGGGCACGTTAGGGCAAGGTGCCCTAACCCTAATTGCGACCGGAGCACTCGTTGCTACAGGTGCGGAGAGTCGGGGCACGTTGCCCGTCTCTGCACCGCGAGTGCTCCTCGCTGCCCGGTCTGCTCGGACCTGGGCAGACCGGCGGATCATAGGATGGGGAGCAAGAAGTGCTCCCCTCCTAAAAAGAAGAAGGCGGGGGTCACCAACGAACCCCCTGCCCCGGCCCGGGGCCGAGGGGAAACCATGGACACCGTTTAATGTCAGTCCATGGTAAGGTTCTGCAGGGCAACCTCAACCACTGCCGCGCTGCGCAGGATCTACTTGTGCAGACGCTTGCGGAGGTTGGGGTTGCAATAGCGGTCGTGGCCGAGCCCTACTCTGTCCCGAACCACCCAAGATGGTTTGGGGACGACCAGGGCTCAGTGGCCATCTATTGGGCCAGTGACAGGCCGCACTGCAGTCCCCTCGCCCGGGGGCCGGGCTTTGTGGCCGTGGAATGGGGTTCCACGGCCGTCATTGGCTGTTACGTCTCCCCGAACTGCGGCCTCGCCGCATTCGAGGCATTCCTGGACGGGCTGGCGAACTGCGTTCGTGGTTGCGCCCCCCGTCCCGTCTTTGTCCTGGGTGACTTCAACGCCCACTCGCGAGAGTGGGGCGACACCCGGGACGACGTAAGAGGGGAGACACTCCTGGAGTGGGCGGCGGGACTGGACCTTCGGCTCTTAAACCGGGGTTCGGTCAGCACCTGCGTGCGGTGGCAGGGGGAGTCGATCGTGGACCTTTCATGGGCGACTCCCTCTGCGCACCGCATGGTGTCGGGTTGGAGGGTCGCGGAGGAGGTGGTCACGTTGTCCGACCACCGACACATCGTATTCGATGTGTCTCTCCGCCACCCTGCCCGAACGTTCCAGGAGGACAGCCGTCCGCGACGCTGGTCCATCAAGCGGCTGGACCGAGATATGGCCATCGCCGCAGCCCACGTCGCGGACTGGTCGGAGGAAGGGCACGTCATGCCCGATCTTGATGCGCAGGCGGCCTGGCTCCGGGACACATTGACGAGGATCTGCGATGCGTCAATGCCCCGAGTCAGGCCGCCCCGACGGAGCTCTGCGTACTGGTGGAATGAGGAGATAGCGCGGCTCAGGAGAGTTGTCATAGCCGCGCGCCGCCAGTACCTCAGAGCTCGAAGGAGACGGCAAGCCTCAGTCGAAGAGGTCCTGAGCGCCAGGCGCGCTTACGGGGCCGCAGCCAAGGCGATCAGCATAGCCATCGCTGACGCCAAGGCCAGGTCCTGGAACGAGCTCCTGGAGGGACTGGAGAGGGATCCATGGGGGCGCCCGTACAAAATGGTACTGGGCAAGCTCAGACCGTGGGTTCCTCCCCTGACGGAAACCCTGGACCCCGAGTTCGTGGGAAGAGTGGTGGATACGCTCTTCCCAAGGGTCCAGGACAGTCCCTCCGAAGCCCCGTCGCCCGCGCCGTGGTCGGACGACCTAGGGGTGACGGAGAGCGAGCTCGCCGGGGCCGTGATGCGGCTCACAGCGCGCAGCGCCGCACCGGGCCCGGACGGGGTCCCGGGCAAGGTGCTGGCGCTGGCGCTCAGGGCATTGGGGAACAGAGTGAGGCAGCTCTTTACAAGCTGCCTCAGAGAGGGGGTGTTCCCCGTCGACTGGAAGTCGGCCAGGCTGGTGCTCTTGAGGAAGGAGGGAAGGACCGAAGATGTTCCGTCGTCGTTCCGTCCGATCTGCTTGCTGAACGAGGTGGGGAAGCTCTTCGAGAGGATCATCTCCACCCGTATCAGCGAGCACCTGTCGCGCGTGGGTCCCGACTTGTCGGACTGCCAATTTGGATTCCGGCGGGGGCGGTCGACGCTGGACGCCGTCCAGCGTGTTCGGTCTCTGTCGGAGTCCGCAGTCCGAGCGGGAGGGGTGGCTCTGGCGGTGTCGCTTGACATCGTCAACGCCTTCGGCACCCTTCCCTGGCAGGCCATCAGGGGGGCACTCGAGTACCACGAGTTGCCCCTCTACCTGCGGGCTGTGGTCGGGGACTATTTGCGCGACAGGAAGATCCGGATCGGGGGCAGGAACGGGACGGAATCGGAGAGGGGGGTCGAGTGCGGGGTTCCGCAGGGGTCGGTTCTGGGACCCCTTCTGTGGAACCTCGCATACGATGCGGTCCTTCGCACCAGCCTTCCTTGCGGCGTGAGTGTCGTCTGCTATGCCGACGACACTCTCGTCGTGACGACTGGAGCCGACTTTGGGCGGACGCTCAGGCTTGCCGAATTGGGGGTGGCATGTGTCGTGAGGGCAATCCGCCGGCTGGGTTTAGAAATAGCGCCTAACAAGACAGAGGCGCTATGGTTCCACGGCCTATCAAGGTGCCGGGAACCACCCAGCTGCCGGATTCGGGTAGGTGACGCGGAGGTCCAGGTGGGGCCCTATATCAAGTACCTTGGCCTCACCTTGGACAGCAGGTGGAGCTTCGAAGAGCATTTCGTGCGGTTGGTCCCCCGAGTTAGAAGGGTGGCGGGTTCTCTACACCGCCTGCTACCCAACTTGGGGGGACCAGGGGATGGTGTTCGCCGCCTGTACGCTGGCGTCGTACGGTCCGTGGCCTTGTATGGGGCCCCCGTGTGGTCGCGAGACTGCACTAGGTCCTCCCGCTGCAGAGCTCTACTCCGGAGCATGCAGCGGACAATGGCCATACGGATCGTGCGGGGCTACCGTACTATCTCGTACGAGGCGGCGACAGTTCTGGGGCGCTCCCCCCCTTTCGAAATCCTTGCCGGCATGTACGCGGCGATGTACAACGCGCCGCGGCGTGTCGGCGGGGGGGGAGAGGGGGGGAACCCCCCAGAACCAGCGCACGGAATGCATAGACGGGAGATGCTCCGACGGGCTGAGAGGGACTGGCGTGCACAGCTAGAGTTAATGGGTTGTGCGCGCCAGCGCGCCGTCGGAGCGATTCTCCCGCACTTCGAAGCTTGGCTCCGCGGGAAGGGGGAGGTCACCTACCGCCTGACTCAGATACTCACCGGACATGGTTGTTTCGGTGAGTATCTGAGTCGTATAGGGAGGGAGGTAACGACACGTTGCCACCACTGCGCATTCGACCTCGACTCGGCCCAGCATACGCTGGCGGACTGCCCCGCTTGGGCCTCCGAACGCCGAGTCCTGGTCGACGAGATCGGGCATGATCTGTCCCCGCCAGCATTGATTGCGGCAATGCTGGCGGATGAGGGAGGTTGGAGGGCTGTCGCCTCCTTCTGTGAAGCCGCCATGCTCCAGAAGGAGGCCGCCGAGCGGGATCGGGAGATGGCCGATCCCGCTCGAAGAAGGCGGCGTCGGGCGAGGTAGACCTGATGCGCCGCCGCGGGTCGCTGGTGGGCACGACAAAGCTTGTGCCCATGGACGCGACCCGGGAGGGATGACACCCCCCGATATGGCTGGGGGGGTGTCGTCGAGGAATGGCCGACGCCGCAGCGGGCCGCACCGCCTTTTACACGGTGCTGCCCCCTCCGGTGTCACTAAGGAGGGCTCCCCTAGTAGTGACAGGGGAGCGAAGGCTGGGGGGTCCCCAGTAGCGATACTCGACCCTGGGGCCCCTTGTAATGCCTGATGGTGGCCATCGCTGGGGTTTTAGTGGGTAGGCCTTCCCCTTCTGGGTAGGAGAGCCCCACATAACCACCGGGATCTTACGCACCCGGTGGTATGCAATTCAATGCATTTCCCCAGCGTAAACAAAAAAAAAAAAAAAAAAAAAGGTTAGGTTAGGTTGGGGTGCCTGGTCAGATAGCCTCCTCGTGGCGCACCCCGGGCAACCGCCGCTGACCACTGGATTGGACTTTCCCCGAATCAGTGTTCAGCGGAGGGCTAATGGTCTGACGTGGTTGAGGCGGCGGAGACCACACCCAGATGGTCCGCCGCCGGGCTTCAGTGCCCGTTGATAGAGAGGGGCTTCAGTGCCCGAGTAAGGTAGACAAACAAAATGGACGCGCCAAGCAAAAATACACGTCCCCGGGAGGGTCTCCGTGAGGAGGAATCCCTCACCGGCCCTGCGGGGGAGTCGGAGGCCAAGCGAATGCGCTTGGCACCCGAATCTTCCGCTGAGTCGGTCTGCCCCTTGTATACGGGGGGGGGCAACTTTGCGCAACCAGGGTGGTGAAGCAGATGTTCCGGCTGATGCCGACGAGCCTGCTAAGGAGTGGAAGGAGTTAAGGTTCACCCGGCACTGGTTGGACCCTGATTTGGAGGTGCTCAGTGATCTTGCCGCTGGCGTTGGAAAGGTAGTGGGGGATTTCTGGGTTGAAAACGATGATGCCATCAGCAACAAAGTGGGCGAGCTTCGTCACCAAATTAGGGTGATCGATAACCGGGCGAAGAATTTTTACGAGGCTGTAGCGGGGGAAATCCAAAGGCTCCTGAAACGGGACGGGAAGTTTCAGAGAGAAATCAAGGCCCTCAAGGCTCAATCGAAGGCGCGTGAGATTGAGCTATTGGAAGAGACTGTGGCTCTTAAGGCCGCAATCACGGAGTTGGAGGAGGCTTCAGCCACCAAGGCTGATTTCGCCCGGTTGGAGAGCCGAGTGGTGGATGAACTGGGCCGCGTAGTAAAAGAGCTCGGGAAGCAGCCGACCCCGCAGCAGGACCCAGTAGCTGCGCCGCGTTCATACGCGGATGCGGCTAAGAAGAAGACTCTGAGCGCGGCTCCCGCGCCGAAGGAATTGTCGAAAGCCAAGCCGAAGCCCAAGGCCAGGAAGGTGAAAGTCAGGGCGCCGGAAACGGCTGCCCTGACCATTAATATAGTGCCGGAGGCGGCCGCGCGGGGCGTGACCGTGGAAGAGGTGATGGGGCGAGCGCAGGCGAGCTCACAATTGAGACCGGAGATGGCGGCCCAGCTGAGATGGACGAGGTCCGTCACTGGGGCCACCATGTGCCTCGTTTCGGGGCCTCAGAGGGAGGAATGGGCCAGTGAGATCGCCCACAAAATCGAGGCGGCTGCCGAGGGATCCGTCAGGATCGCCCGGCCTGAAAAGCGGACAGAGCTGGTCCTCTCGGGACTGGCCCATGCGACGACCGGCGCCGACATCGCTGCTGCGATGAGCGCGGCGGGTGGATGCCCGCTGGATAGCATAAAGGTGGGGAATATCCGTCCCACCGGCTCCAGGGGCCTTCGGGCCTGGTCCAGCTGCCCTAGCGGTGCAGCCAAAAAGCTGGCGGAGGATGGCCGACTCCAGATCGGTTGGGCGGCGGCGTTCGTGCGGGTTTTGCCCCCGCGCGACGTCCGCTGTTTTAAGTGCCTGGAGTCGGGTCACGTTAGGGCGATGTGCACCTCGGTGGTCGACCGCACCGAGGTGTGTTTTCGATGTGGAGGCACCGGCCACAAGGCGGCGATGTGCAGAGAAAAGGCCCACTGCCCTCTCTGCGCAGAAGCGGGGCGAGAAGCCAGCCACCGGCTGGGCGAGTCGAGGTGCGGCGCCCCAAGGCGCCGCGTGAGGGCGGCCCCGATTGGCGGCCACAAGTGCGACCCTCCTCAGGCCGAGCCCATGGACACCCAATCGGGGGTCGGGGGGACTGGCGGAGAGGGTGCGCCGAGTGCCGCCGGTGTTGCGCCTATGGGCGCAGGGATGGTGACGCCCGGGATGCCTGGTGCGTCGGCGGATGGCCGACAGGAGTCGGCGGCCCGGACATAGTTCGGTCCGGGCACTTTAAACAGCCCTTTTCAGGGCTAGCGGACCCTCAGACGGGGGGTCGTGGGATGGCCGGCCTGCAAGGCCGGCGGGGGCGCTTGTGCCCTGGAGGGTAGCGCCGTGCCCTAGTGCCCACTTCTCTTCGGAGAAGTGGATGACTTGGCTCGGCCTTGGTAGTACTGTGGGTTCTCCTCCCGCAGTCTCGCCGAGTGGTGGGATGACACCCCCGCATGGCTGGGGGGTGTCGTCGTGGTGTGGCACGTCGCCGCGGGCCGCGCTGCTCTTAACGCGGTGCCGCCCGCGGCGGCGTCCCACTCGTGGGTCGTATTGCCCGTGTTGGGCTCTCCGTTGGGGAGCGTAGGCTGGGGGGTCCCCAGTTGCAATATTTGACCCTGGGGCCCCTGTCATGCCTGATGGCGGCCATCGCTGGGGTTTTAGTGGGTAGGCCTTCCCCTTCTGGGAAGGAGAGCCCCACATAACCACCGGGAACTCACGCACCCGGTGGTATGCAATTTAATGCATTTCCCCGGCGTGAACAAAAAAAAAAAAAAAAGGTTAGGTTAGGTTAGGTTAGGTTAGGTTGGGGTGGGGTGGGGTGCATGCTGGCAGACCTCCTCGTGGTGCACCCTGGGAGGGGGGCGGGAGTAGCAACAGTTGCGGTTGCTCCCGCACCTCTGCGAACTGTCAGCGGAGGAGGGCGGAGCGTCTTCAAGGCGCACGGAGCCCACCCGGTGCCCTTTTTAGGGCTAGGTGCCATCTTTGGCGGTGGATGGCCGTTCGTTTCGATCGGCGACCCGTAGTGACACGGGTGTGGGTGTATTTGGGTCTTTGCCCTGTTGGGCGTTGGCTCGTTGCGGCCCGTTTCGGGCGGAGGTTCGCGCGGGTTCGTCCGTGGTTGTGTGTCAGGTATGTTGTCGCCTGGCGCACGCACGGTGGAACCGGCGATATTTGGAGGTTGTTGCCCTCTTGGGCGGTGGTTTGCGGGGGTTCGCCTGCGGGTGTATGGTAGGTATGTTGTCGCCTGCCATACGCGCAGGAGAACTCGCGCTGTCGTGAGGTATTTGTGGTCGAGAGTTGTGAATTCCTTTCTCGTCGTGGTGGGAGTCGCTGAATAGGGGCTTCGTCACCCCCGAAAGGCTCCAGCTCGAGACAGAGTACGGGCTTTGCCACCCCGGAAAATCTCGTCTGGCCCATCCTATCTTGCTAGGTCTCGCTTCTTCTCCTCACTGATTCTCACGTGAGGATATGCCACGTCGGGGTATTTGCTCGGTGGCAGCCAGTGCAAGGCGGGGTATTTGCTCGTTGCCTGGTGGTTGTAGAGTCGCGTCGGGGTGTTTGCCCGGTGACTGGCCGCGTCGGGGTGTTTGTCCGGCGGCGGACGGCTGCGACGGGGTGTTTGCCCGGCAGTCGCGAGGTGCGAGGGGGAGAACCCGGTCCCTAAGGCCGCTAAGTCCCGTAGGGTAGTTGTACGGCGATCGGTGGAGGTGGAGGGCAGGCCGGTAGCGGATTCGGCACCCGCGGTGTTGTCAGTGTTCCCTGCCACTGACCTAGCTCCTGCCCACGACCGCCACGCCAACAGTCCCGAAGCACTACGGGCACCGTCTGGGGCACTGGGCATGCTCGGATTGGAGGCCCCTAAGTCCTGCAGTTGCGTAGTACGGCATGTTCCCGAAACCGTGCAGGCAGCGTCGAAGATTCGAGCCCTTCCCTGAGCACCAGGAAGCCACGGCGGGGCGTTTGCCCGGTGGCAGCCAGCGCGCGGCGGGGTATCTGCCCGGCGCCTGGCGGACGAGGAGTCACGTCGGGGCATCTGCCCGGTGACTGGCCGTGTCGGGGCTTTTGTCCGGCGGCGGGCTGCGTCGGGGTGTCTGCCCGGCAGTCGAAGGTCGCGTCGGGGCGTTTGCCCGGCGACCCGGCCATCCGACAGGGCAATGATGGTGGCGCCTCTCGGGGCGTCGCCGGAGCTCAGGGCCACGCGGGTGACGGGACGGGGGTCCTTGGTCATGGAGGCAGTCACCCGCATTGCACGGCTCGTCGGCAGTCGCTCCCGTGGCACGGGGCGGCTGGTCCCCCTCCAGGGACAGGCCTGTGGAGGCCGAAAGGCTGGCCGCGGCGGTTGCTGGTGCGTACTCGAGAACCCGGCACCGCATATCGCGGCGGAGGAGTTGCCCCCGGGGGGTTTAGCGGGTTCGAGCCCCGCATAACCAGGTCTTCCCCCGAAGCCTGGTATGGGTCGGCCATTACCCCGGGTCAAAAAAAAAAAAAAAAAAAAAGGTTGGGGTGGGGTGCGGGCTGGCAGACCTCCTCGTGGTGCACCCTGGGAGGGGGGTGGGAGTAGCTTCAGTAGCGGCTGCTCCCGCCCCTCTGCGAACTGTCAGCGGAGATGCGGTCGAGTCCTTTTCCCATTGATTCCCGCGGGAACTTCTGAGTTCAGTGCTTCGGTCGAGTCCTTACTTATTTGATTCCCGGTGATACTTGGTTGTTTGGAGTTGTCTTGCGCCTTCTTGGCGCTTGGTGGTGTACCATCCCTGGCCCGTATGTCTGGGCCGAGGGTGCGAGTGTTTTGACGAAAGGGCCCTTCTCAGGGCCAGCGGAGCTTCGGCTCGTTGTGTGCTGGGTTCTAAGCCTGGCGTTCATCGCCTGTTCCGTTTCGGAATCGCGCGGCGGGGTGTCCTGTGTGACAGGCCCTCGTCGGGCAACTTGTTTCCCTCACTGAGAGGACCAAGGGGCTCGGCCACTGAGGTCGGGCCTGAGAGGAGCACACCTCAATAAAAAGCCCTAAACTCAAGTTTTTGACGCGTGACGAGGAGTTGTATGGCTAGCAGGAAGCTGGTCCCAAGCGCTTCACGAGAGTACCAACTCGTTATTTAAACGGAAAACATCATGTCTGCACGTTCCCTAAACAAAATACCCCAGGCCGGTACCAGCAATGCTGGAGAATCCGGCCCGGTGGCTTCAGCCGCCGGCAGGCCCCACGTATCTGGGGGGGGCCAGAACTGCGGCGTGTCGGGTTCCGACACTCGGTCATATGACCCCGTTGACCACGGGCGCTCGCTGCGTACTCGGGCAGCTAGTGTTAAATTGGCTACGAGCGAGGAAGTAAGGGAGTCAAGACGACTCTGGAAGAGTGGAAGTGACGATTGTGCGTCTGACGCTTCGGCATATGAAACCCCTGCATCAGAGCGGCGTCTCAGCGCCACCTACAGGAAAGGCGCCCCAGGTTCGGATAGACCAGCTCGAAATACACGCAGTCGTAGAGCGCGGAACGTCACTGTAATTGAGAGAAGAAACAGTCGTAGTCGCAGTCCGTCTCTGTCCGGCCCTGAATCTTCTGGCGACTCTGTCATACTCAGACGTACGCCCCCAAACACAGGGACCTCCTCCAAGAAGGGGAGAGGGAGACCCCCAACCACAGGTGCGTACATAGGGTACGGCAAGGCCCTCAAAGCCAGAGAGAAGGAGCGCCTTGATATCGCGGAAGACATTTCAGCCCGCGAAATTGTGGACCTCGCCCGCGCGTTTACGGGTGGTGAAAAGGGCAGAAAGATTCCGGAGCGCCTCGATACAGACACCGAAGATACCACCTCACCAGGACTCATGGAGCTGGGCAGGCAGGGCGTCAGGGTCTTCGAGTGTATGCTCGACAAATCTGCTCGAATCAAGGGCGATGTGCGCGGAGAAATGAAAAGAGCGTGCGGGTTTATGGAGAAGGTCATCAATAGGATTGAGGTGGTGTCAATACCGGACGAAGTAAGGGTGTTGCACAAAGAAAGAGATGAGCTAAAGGCCGCGCTCCAACAACAGATAGAGCGGGGCGACAGACAAGACAAAACCATTGAGGAGCTGCGGTACCAGGTGATGCGACTCACGGTAGCCGAGGAAACAGCCACGAAATCACTGGCCGCTGATCCGCAGCGAGACCCAAGGCCTGAGAGTAGCGCTGAAGAACGGCTATTAGTTAAAGTCCAGGGGATGATTGAGGCAGGCAACGCGGCGGTCATCAACAAGCTCTTGCCTATGCTTACGCCTGCTCCGGCACCTATAAAGACGGTTAGCGTGGAGGAGCCTATACCTACAGTTGACCCCGTTGTCGCCGGTGAAGCCAATCGAAACGATATGGAGGTGAAAAAGCCGAAAAAGGCCAAAGCAGCCAAGAAGGGCAAAGAACACCCACCTAAGGCCAAAGGAGAGAAGAGTAGCGTCACTCCCATAGAACAGGCAAGCCAGCCGTCGACGTCGGCCGTAATATCGGAGGCCGTAAACGAAGACGAGGAATGGGAGACGGTGAAAAACAAAACCACGAAAAGAAAAGAAAAGAAAGCCCTGGAAAAAGAGAAAAGGGTGGGGAAAGTCAACTCTGGAACGCTCGAAGAAGCCAAAGGCAGAAGAAGAAGGAGGAGGAAGCCACGCTTGCGGGAACGAAAGACGACAGCGGTAGTAATTGATATCCTCAAACCAGAGCTAGAAAAGGAGGGTGGTCTGACCTATGCCGAGGTCATGAGGCAAGCGAAAGCGAAAATCGACTTGAGAGAGATGGGTATTCCCTCCATCAAATTGAGAAGATCGCAAGCAGGAGCTATAATACTAGAGCTTCCGAAGACTGCAGGCGTGGCTGAGGCCCAAAAACTCGAAAAGAGTTTCAATGACAATTTTCCAGTTGGAGTCCGAGTCACGCGTCCCATCAAAAAGGCGGAAGTGAGAATCCTCGATATGGATGATGCCGTAACATGCGAAGAGGTTGCGATGTCAGCAGCAGAAGCGACAGGTTTACCGGCTGATGACTTCTTGGTGGGAGAACTACGGCCCAATAGGAACGGCATGTTTTCGGCTGTAGTCAGATGCCCAGTAAGCGCTGCTAAAAAACTCGCAGAACAGGGACATATCCTAGTCGGTTGGTGCTCCGCAGCAGTCGTCGCGCTGCACCCACGTCCAAGACGGTGCTTTATTTGCATGGAGCTAGGGCACACTCGTCATATGTGCAAAAGCGCTGTGGACCGGAGCGAATTGTGCTTCAGGTGTAGCGCTCCGGGCCACATTGCAGCGGATTGTACTGCCAAACCAAACTGCGCCGCCTGCGCAGGTCTCGGCTTACCAGTGGGACACGCTATGGGGGGCAAACTCTGTCGTCCTTCCCAGCCAAAGGGGAAGAAGAGTCGAGGACGTGGTGGCTCGTCGGGTTCTGTCCCGAAGCCCGCTAAAGCTGTAGAAAAGACAGCAAGTGAGACGGTGCCGGCTGATACTCAGGTCACGCAAGGTGCAGTTGAAACGGTCAATCATGCCTAGGTGTAGTATTATTCAGGGTAACCTCAATCATGCGAGACATGCCCAGGACTTGTTAGTTCAGGTTATGGCAGAAGAAGGAACAGCGCTGGCGGTTATGGCTGAGCCATACTCGGTGCCGAACCAGCCCCGCTGGGCGGGGGATCGGGATGGCTCAGTCATAATTATAGGGGGCCAAAATTCCGCTCCACTCACAGTAAGATCCCGGGGCCAAGGATTTGTAGCCGTCAATTGGCAGGGTATAACGGTAATAGGCGCGTACTTTTCGCCAAACAAGCCAATTGCCGATTTTGAATTATTTCTAATGCAGCTAGGGCACAACATCAGTTCCGCTCACCCTCATCCCGTTCTTTTGATGGGGGATTTCAACTCAAAGTCGTCTGCATGGGGTTCTCAAGTCACAGACCAGAGAGGGGAGCTCCTAGAAGATTGGCTGGTGCAACTGGGCCTGACAGTCCTGAATGCGGGCGGCGATTGGACATGTGTTCGGCAAAACGGTGGATCGGTCGTAGATATCACTCTGGCAACCCCTGCGTTGGCGGACAATATCGAAAATTGGCGTGTTATGGGCGATATAGAGACACTATCGGATCACGTCCACATCAAATTTGATATCTCTTCGTCCTCACTGGGAACCGCTGTTAGTCAACGCAATGCAGCTGAGTCGGATGTTTTCCCGAGATGGTCCCTCACAAAGTTGGATCGGGAAACTGCCGAGGTTGCGGCTATAGCGGCGTCGTGGATCCCCACTGAGGAATCCATCGAGATAGATGAAAGGGCGGGGCGACTGAAAGAGGGGCTCATGGAAGTCTCAGATGCAGCCATGCCGCGCTCGCGTCGTCCACCACCAAGAAGAGAGGTATATTGGTGGTCCCGGGAACTCGCGGCTCTTCGTGCGGCGTGTAATAGTGCCCGAAGAACGTACACGAGGTTTAGACGGCGTCGCAATCGTGATTTGGAAAGGGAGGCATCTCTGTGGTCCGCTCATCGTGACGCAAAAGAGGCTTTGAAAATTGCGATCTCCCAGGCCAAAGATGCCGCCTGGAAAGAACTCCTTGATGGAATCGATGCAGATCCGTGGGGGCGCCCATATCAGAGGGCGTGCAATAAGTTGCGCACTCATGGCCCCCCAGCGGTGGAAAGTCTGGAGCCGGAGTTGCTCGACAGCGTAGTGGCAGCCCTATTCCCTACAAGACCAGAACACTCCGCCCCACGAATGGGGAATGAGCAGATCGAAGGTCCAACAGAGTCTCTTCCTCCGCCAGTAACAGAGGCTGAGATTGAAGCAGCTATAGAGAAGATGACAGCGCGCAGAACTGCCCCAGGCCCCGATGGTATACATGGACGGGTCCTGGGTCCAGCATTAAAGTACCTCGGACACGACATGCGTCTCCTATGTGACCAGGCATTGCGAGAGGGCAAGTTTCCCACTCTTTGGAAGCAAGGTCGATTGGTTCTCCTACATAAGCACGGTAGACCAGCTGACGAGCCGAGCGGGTATAGACCAATCGTCCTGCTGGACGAAGCAGCAAAAATGCTCGAGAGGATTCTGGCGGGTCGCATCAACGAACACTTAGCGGCCTGTGCGTCTGGGCTCTCCGACTCCCAGTATGGGTTCAGGGAGCACCGTTCCACCGTTGATGCAATACTAGACCTCAAGAGTTCTGTCATGGAGGCTCGACAAAAGGGAGAATCGCTCATCGCCGTCTCGCTAGACATAGCGAATGCTTTTAATACTCTCCCTTTTGCCACAATATCTGAGGCCCTCCGGTTTTTCGGTGTCCCGGGATATTTGAGGCGGATAATAAACGACTATTTATCGGCTCGGGAGATTCTTTTCATTGGTCGAAATGGAATCCTTCAAAGGCGACGCATGATGTGCGGTGTTCCACAGGGGTCTGTCCTCGGTCCGCTCCTGTGGAACATCGGATATGACTGGGCCCTAAGAGGCTCGCGGCTGCATGGGACACAGGTCATTTGCTACGCAGACGATACTCTTGTCACAGCTAAACATAAAGACCCCTTTCAAGCGGCGGCGCTAGCGACAGCCGCCACCAAGATCGTCACTGAGAGAATCAAGAGGTTAGGGTTGACTGTTGCCGCCCACAAGACGGAAGTTATTCTGTTTCGGCCTCCCCGCACTAGAAGACTGAACAATGTTTCGATCTACGTTGAAGGGACGAGAGTCATGACAAGTCCAACGTTGAAATACTTGGGTCTTACTCTGGACGACGCTTGGAGTTTCAGAGAGCATTTCAGCCTGCTTAAAAGGAAACTGGTTGGTACGGCGGGTTCGTTGTCACGGCTCCTGCCAAACATAGGAGGCCCCAGCAACACGTGTCGCAAGTTGTATGCTGGGGTACTTCGCTCCATGGCAATGTATGGTAGTCCCGTCTGGGCAGACGCCCTATCTAGTCAAAACTGCGCACAATTGCGGCAAGCGCAAAGGATAGCGGCGAATCGCATAATAAGAGGCTACTGTACTATTGGTTATGACGCAGCATGCACTCTGGCAGCAACCCCGCCGTGGGAGCTAGAGGCAAAAGTCCTGGCTGAAGTTTACTTCGCCAAAGTCGAAGCAAGGCGAACAAATGTGCCGGTTGATATTGAGAGACTCAGGCGACGCGCAAATAGAAATCTCTTGAATGAATGGGCTGATACTCTATTGTCACCAACTTATGGCGCAAGAACCATTGATGCCCTCCGCCCTGTTCTGCGTAAATGGGTTGAACGGAAATCAGGCACACTCACCTACCATATGGTGCAACTGCTATCGAACCATGGTTGCTTTGGAAGCTACCTGCACCGTATCGGTAGGGAAGTGACCCCTGCATGTGCCCAATGTGGGCAGGCTGAAGATAGCGCGCAACACACGTTGGAGCACTGTACATATTTTGGCCGGGAACGCGCTCAACTAATGCGCGTGGTAGGGACAGACCTCTCACTCCCCAGCTTGGTCCAAGCCATGATCGGGAGTGAGAGGTGCTGGGACGTCGTGGCATCCTTCGCCGAGAGTGTTATGTCGGAGAAGGAAGCGTCGGAGCGGGCTAGGGAGGATGACCCCCTGGCGGATCCGCGTCGACGCCGCCGCGGCGGGCGAAGGAGACGCCTGTATCAACGGCAGGTGTCTCCCTAGCCCTGGATCGCAGGCACCGGGGCGGGGGCCCGGAGGTAGGTTGGCGGTGTCTGCACCTACGATCCAGTCGGCTGCCGAGCCCGTTGCTCAGGCTTCGGCAGTCCCCAATAGGGGAGGTTGATAAGAGGGAGGGCCATTTACACCCTCCTTCCTCCAAATGAGGAGTCCGCAAGGACTGCCGCGTTCGCTCGAGTGCTTACCTGAGATCCTTGAGCGAACCAAATGCGGCTGACGGGAGCACCCTGGGTTTTAGTGGGTTCGAGTCCCACATAACCCCCACCCCCCCGGGTGGAAGGTATGCGCGGGCATTTCCCAGGGATAAAAAAAAAAAAAAAAAAAAAGGTTAGGTTGGGGTGCATGCTCCAATTAAATTTAAGTTAATAAAGTAGCATAGTTAGGTAGCATAGAATTAAGAAACAGCATATCGCGCGATATGATATAGGATCGGATTGTATCGCGCGACATTTATTCAGTGAAAGGGTAGACCTAATCTCAAGTAATAATAATAGTTTTTTTAAATTCATATAAGTAATTAATTGTTTAGTGTATAATGTAACTAGTATTGTTTAATGATGTCATTGTATGTTTTAAGAAATAGTTTTAAGATATAAAAAAAAAAAAAAAAAAAAAAAAAAAAAAAAAATAGATATATATGTGGAGATTGTTTACTGTTATGCATTGCCGTAAGTCATTGTAAATAAATAAATAATAAGGGGGTATAACATGTTAAGCCATACTTATCTTTCATTAGTTTTAGATAATTATTTCATTTTATGTTTTTCCACGCAAATATTACTTGCCTTTGTGTTTGTCCTGTGTGTTTCAGCTGTAGTCGGAAATGTTTTTCGCACTGCTTCCGACTGCACTGATAGCGATGGAATGCCACGGCGGGGCTTCTGTCCGGTGGCGTGCCGCGTCGGGGCATTTGTCCGGCGGCGGAGAGTTGCTGCGTCTGGGCCGACGCCCGGCAGCGAAGGAGGATGTCGCCACGCTCGGGCGCGAGCCTGGTGGCGGCCGCGACGGGGCCTTGCCCGGCGGCGGAGAGCAGCGGCGGGACTCTTGTCTGGCAGCCGCAGGTAGGGAGTGTGCCACGTCGAGCGCTTGCTCGGCGGCAGCCGCGTCGGGACGTTTGTCCGGCGGCGGAGGAGTGGTCACGTCGGGGCGCTTGCCCGGTGACGGGCCGCGTCGGGGCCTTTGTCCGGCGGCGGTAGTAGAAGTCACGGCGGGGCGTTTGCCCGGTGACTGGCCGCGACGGGGCGTTTGCCCGGCGGCGGATGAAGAGGTCATGTCGGGGCGTTTGCCCGGTGACCGAGCTTCCGACAGGGCGATGATGGTGGTTCCCTTTGGGGTATTACCGGAGCTCAGGGCCACGCGGGTGACGGGACTGGGGTCCTTGGTATGGAGGCAGTCACCCGCATTGCACGGCTCGTCGGCAGTCACTTCCTAGCAAGGAGTCGACTGGTCCCCCTCTAGGGACAGGCTGGCTGAGGGCTTAAAGGCCTGGTCGCGTCTGGCATCGGTGCCTACTTGAGATCCCGGTGCCGGTATATGCGCGGAGGAGGAATTGCTCCCGGGGGGTTTAGTGGGTTCGAGCCCCACATCACCCTTCCTTCCCCAGAAGGTCGGGTATGGGTTGGCCATTACCCCGGGTCAAAAAAAAAAAAAAAAAAAAAAGGTTGGGGTGCATGCTGGCAGACCTCCTCGTGGTGCACCCTGGGAGGGGGGCGGGAGTAGCAACAGTTGCGGTTGCTCCCGCACCTCTGCGAACTGTCAGCGGAGGAGGGCGGAGCGTCTTCAAGGCGCACGGAGCCCACCCGGTGCGCTCTTCGCGCCGGGGGTGGAAAAGGCCCTTTTTAGGGCTAGGTGCCATCTTTGGCGGTGGATGGCCGTTCGTTTTGCTCGGCGACCCGTAGTGACACGGGTGTGGGTGTATTTGGGTCTTTGCCCTCTTGGGCGTTGGCTCGTTGCGGCCCGTTTCGGGCGGAGGTTCGCGCGGGTTCGTCCGTGGTTGTGTGTCAGGTATGTTGTCGCCTGGCGCACGCACGGTGGAACCGGCGATATTTGGAGGTTGTTGCCCTCTTGGGCGGTGGTTTGCGGGGGTTCGCCTGCGGGTGTATGGTAGGTATGTTGTCGCCTGCCATACGCGCAGGAGAACTCGCGCTGTCGTGAGGTATTGGTGGTCGAGAGTTGTGAATTCCTGTCTCGTCGTGGTGGGAGTCGCTGAATAGGGGCTTCGTCACCCCCGAAAGGCTCTAGCTCGAGAAAGAGTACGGGCTTTGCCACCCCGGAAAATCTCGTCTGGCCCATCCTATCTTGCTAGGTCTCACTTCTTCTCCTCACTGATTCTCACGTGAGGATATGCCACGTCGGGGTATTTGCTCGGTGGCAGCCAGTGCAAGGCGGGGTATTTGCTCGTTGCCTGGTGGTTGTAGAGTCGCGTCGGGGTGTTTGCCCGGTGACTGGCCGCGTCGGGGTGTTTGTCCGGCGGCGGACGGCTGCGACGGGGTGTTTGCCCGGCAGTCGCGAGGTGCTAGGGGGAGATCCCGGTCCCTAAGGCCGCTAAGTCCCGTAGGGTAGTTGTACGGCGATCGGTGGAGGTGGAGGGCAGGCCGGTAGCGGATTCGGCACCCGCGGTGTTGTCAGTGTTCCCTGCCACTGACCTAGCTCCTGCCCACGACCGCCACGCCAACAGTCCCGAAGCACTACGGGCACCGTCTGGGGCACTGGGCATGCTCGGATTGGAGGCCCCTAAGTCCTGCAGTTGCGTAGTACGGCATGTTCCCGAAACCGTGCAGGCAGCGTCGAAGATTCGAGCCCTTCCCTGAGCACCAGGAAGCCACGGCGGGGCGTTTGCCCGGTGGCAGCCAGCGCGCGGCGGGGTATCTGCCCGGCGCCTGGCGGACGAGGAGTCACGTCGGGGCATCTGCCCGGTGACTGGCCGTGTCGGGGCTTTTGTCCGGCGGCGGGCTGCGTCGGGGTGTTTGCCCGGCAGTCGAAGGTCGCGTCGGGGCGTTTGCCCGGCGACCCGGCCATCCGACAGGGCAATGATGGTGGCGCCTCTCGGGGCGTCGCCGGAGCTCAGGGCCACGCGGGTGACGGGACGGGGGTCCTTGGTCATGGAGGCAGTCACCCGCATTGCACGGCTCGTCGGCAGTCGCTCCCGTGGCACGGGGCGGCTGGTCCCCCTCCAGGGACAGGCCTGTGGAGGCCGAAAGGCTGGCCGCGGCGGTTGCTGGTGCGTACTCGAGAACCCGGCACCGCATATCGCGGCGGAGGAGTTGCCCCCGGGGGGTTTAGCGGGTTCGAGCCCCGCATAACCAGGTCTTCCCCCGAAGCCTGGTATGGGTCGGCCATTACCCCGGGTCAAAAAAAAAAAAAAAAAAAAAAAAAAAAAAAAAAAAAAAAAAAAAAAAAAAAAAAAAAAAAAAAGGTTAGGTTAGGTTAGGTTAGGTTTTTTTTTTTTTTAAAAGAATGCTTAGCTATAAAATATACTTATGCTTATTTTTAGCGCTATGTACTACACTAAAAATAGGCACGATATATACGATAATGAACGGAATATATTATGAGTTTATTGTATGGGATTAATTTGTATGAATTTTCGATTGTTTTGATAAATATCTGTTATAAATATATATGAACTATAATAATAATATTGAATTGTATCGTGACCTAGCCTTGCAGCCGTAAATCACGGATGTAGGGTTGAGATTTTAAAATAAAGTTTTAATAAAAGTGAGTATATGTTTGTTTGTAAAAGTTTTAAAGTTTGTATATTAGGAATAAATATAAAAATAAACAATAAATAAAAACGTCAATTTCATTGAGTGTAAGTTATGTTCCGTTAAATGTTTTTAGATTGTTGATTATCTTTTCTAGATGCCGCAGGAACGTTCCAAGTGTCTCCTCCTTTCCTGCGATTCCAGAATAGTTTTTATATTCGATATCATTAAATTGACATACAATGGTCATTGCTTGCCGGGTATTTTGGAATCGGGGACATTCGTGAATTAGGTGATCCATAGTTTGTACAACGTTATCATCGCATGGACAATATGGATCACCAACGATGTGGAATCTATGCAGGTATGCCTTATGATATCCGTGCCCGGAAATGAACTGGGTGATTGCGAAATTAGGTGTGGCTTTATTTATGAATTTATGTAAGGATGAGTATTCGGGAAATGACTTCTTAGTATATTTGCAGTTATCCGGTATGTTGTAAAGTTTTTCAATTTCTTTTAAGAGTGTCTGTTGGTTGATCTGTTTTACGTATGATATTGGGAATTTGGAGTACATTGGAGTGGCGTCTGAACGAGCAGCAGCTTTCGCCGCTATATCCGCCAGTTCATTCCCGGGTATATCGTTATGTGCTTTGGCCCAAACAAATATGATCTTTTTGCCTGTAGATTCTATTTTATCGATGATGTTGAAGGTATTAACTGCATGGATGTTGAATGTATTGGCGTTGCTTAAATCCTGTAGGGTAGATAGTGAGTCAGTAACCACAAATGCGTTAACATCGCGGTCACCAACCCATCGACAGGCAGTTGTTATTGCCAACTGTTCAGCTTGATATGCTGAACAGGCGCCGTGCAACTTGAGCTGTGTATTGGTGATTTCACCTTGTGGATTTTGTATAACGACGGCAGCACCGACATTGTTGTCGACTTTGCTGCCGTCGGTATACAGGTAATAGTTTACGTCCGGGTACATTATAAATATGTCTTCTAATTCTTCTTTATTATTTGCAGTGTGGAAGGAGATTGGTCGACGGCGGGAAGGATGGAGTCTACACTTCGGGTGAGCTGGTGTTTCAAGATGGATGTTATCAGGTAAGTACTGTGATTTTTTATTCATTCTAGTTATTTCATTGTCTGCTATGGCTTTTATTTGTGCGGTGATGGGTGGTAGTTGGGATAGAACTATTGATAGAGGTGTGTTAATTGTATGGAAGCTTCTGATTATTTTTATGCAGAACATTCGCTGGTGCGATAGTAACATTTTACATATATATTTATTTTTAAGAGCATGTGCCCAAATCGACGCGCCATACGTGATTATGGGTATAATGACATGTTGATAGATGGTTTTAACATTTTCTGCATGTACGCCCCAGGTTGGGCGTATAAATATTTTTATTTTATTGTATATAGAGTTGGTTTTATCTATTGTTTGTTTAATATGCTGGCTAAATGTGAGCTTACTATCTATATTGATTCCTAAGTATTTTATATTTTTAGTAAATTCTAATATTGTATTGTTTAAGTGTATTTTTGCAGTTTTTGCTTTGTTGGTCATAGCCATAAGTTGAGTTTTGTTTGGACTAAATTTTAATTTATTATCATTTCCCCAATTGTTGATTGATTTTAAGGCGGAGTTTAAGTTGTTTTCTAAGTCTTTTATACTATATTCACTCGCTATTAATAGGATATCGTCTGCATAAGCTTGGATTCTGATTCCAGGGGGTAGATATATTTCCAAAAGTTCGTCCAATGCCAGATTCCACATTTGGGGGCCGCAGACTGATCCTTGTACGCAGCCTCTTGTTGCTAGCTTGGTTGTGTTTACGTGTCCTAGTGTAATTTGTATTTTCCTGTCTTGAATGTAGCTTGTCATAGTATTGTATATATTTTTGGGACATTGGTATTTTTTAAGCTGCTTTAGGATACTTGGCCACCAGACATTGTCAAAAGCGCCTTGTATATCAAGGGACACCATAACTACCTGTTTATTTTTAGATCTTTCTTTTTTAATGAATTCTATCGCGTCGTTTATTGCATTAATTGTTGAGGTTTGTGGTTTGAATCCGTATTGGCGGTTTTGGTCTAGGTGGTTTTTGTAAATGTGGTATGTGATTCTATTATTTATTAGTTTTTCATATAGTTTTCCGAAAACGGGTAGTAGGCCAATCGGTCTGAATGAGGATGCAGTGTTATATTTGTCTTTGTTTGGTTTTGGGATAATTTTGGCGACAGCAATTTTCCATGTGTCTGGGAAATATTGTAGTTGGAGTAGTCTATTTAGTAATATTAGTGTTAGATTTGGATGAATTTCGATGAATTTCTGAACTATATCTGCTGTTAAGCCGTCGTATCCAGGAGCTTTCTTGGGACTGATTTCTTTGATGTTCGCCATTATTTCATGTATAGTGAAAGGTGGATCGTCTTCAGTTGCTGGGGGAGTTTCTACGTATTTCTTAATTGTTTCTTGTCTCCTGTTGTTGTTTGTGTCATCCGGGAATAAGGTTTTTGCCAGAATTTCACATGTTTCTTCTATACTTTCAGTGTAGGTGCCGTCCTCTTTTTTAAAGGTTCCCGGGGTTTGCAATAGTGGATTGGTTTTAGTTAGTTTGTTAGTGACGGTCCAGACATCGTTTGGATTTTGCGTGTTGCAGAAGTCTCTAAAAGATTCTGATGAAGTTTGTTGTATAGCTTTGTGATATTTGCTTCTAGCTTCGTTTCTTTCATGAATTTTTTGTTCTAATGCGTTTTGTAAATTATTGTTTGGTGTGTTACTAGTGTTTCTTTTTAGTTTCTTAGCTATTTTTGACATTTGATGATGAATTCTTATTACTTCTTTTTTCATTTCTTCTAGTGTGTCATTCCACCAGTGTGGTTTCCCTGGTCTGCTTTTATATTTAGGTAGGGTTTCTTGGCATACTAGTATGATTTTATTTGTAAGTGATTCTATATATGTGTTTATTTCTGTTTTGTTTAAGGTTTCTATTAGAGTTAAAGTCTCTTCACTGTTGTCTATGTATTCTTTACATTTGTCTTCGAATTCTTTCGTTTTTTCTTTGTTCCAGAAGTTTAACTTTGTAGTGTCGTATTTCCAGGTGTTATTACTGATGTTCTTGTTTATCTGTTTGTTTCCTCTTCCTTGTTTAATGTGATAGGTGATTGCTAAATGGTCTGATGTTGTGATTAAATTCTTGTTTGTTTTCCAATTAATGATATTTACTTGGTAATTGTGTTCGGTAATTGCTGTAATGTCTATATTTGACGTTCTAATTTGCCCGTGGGTGGTTGTTAGGAATGTGTAGTCATTATTTTCGTCATTAACGGTAATTATGCCGTGTCTGTTAAACATATTATTTATTTCTGTTCCTCTAGTGTTAGTTGTTGCCGAGCCCCATGTTTGGCTCCATGCGTTGAGGTCTCCAGTTATTATATTTGTGATGTTGCGGTTGTTGTTCAGAATTTCTTCGAGTTTGTTCAGCGTTCTATTCTTATCTGTTTTTGGTTCAATGTATATAGAGTATATATTTATCTTGTGTCCTGCTTTATTGCTAATCTGAATCGTTGTTATATTTTGGTTTGTTAGTTCATGAATTGGTATTACGCTGTATTTATTTCTTTTCATGGCTATTGCTGTTTTGTTTCTACTATTTTCTTCTGTATGTGTGTTGTGATGTTGATATATTGTGTATCCTGGTATCGGTTTGACTAAGTTGGTGTTGCCTGTGTATGGTTCAGTCAGTAATATAATATCAAATTTTTCTTCTTCTGTAATTTTAATAATTTCTTGGTGTGTAAGGTAATTTTTGTTACAGTTAATCTGTAAACATTTAAGGTCGTTACGATTGTTGTTATTATTCTGTTGGTTAGTAGATCTTAATGATGATGAATTATGGTTATGATGATTTGTAGACATTAATTTATTTCGTAGTTAATTCTTTCTATTGTCCTGAGGGCGTTTATTTCGTACGCCGGACATTTTTTGTTAGTGGCTGAGTGGTTTGTGGGTGCATTTTTCTTTGTTTTTATATTATGTTGCCAACAATTGTAGCATTTATTTTTGCTGCGGTCTTCCTTGTGTGGGCAGTCTTTATATGTATGTTCAGAGCTGGCGCAGTGTGAACATGCTTTGCGGTCCGATCTGCAGTATTTGTACGTGTGGCCATACTGCAGGCAGGTGTAACATTGTAGGACGGCCACGTGGTCCTCGGCCCGCACCCTAGAGTGCCCAATGTTAACGCGGCCTTCTTCGATTATTTTGTGGTAGATGATTGGGGTAGTTCTTATTATACAGTTATACAATTTTGGGTTTTTGTTTTTTCTGATGAGTGTGGTTTTTATTTGGTTGTCAGCGTTCTTATAGTCGATGTGCTCAAGGTATGAATTTTGACTGCATAATCTTTCTACGATCTCTTCTTTTGGTATGGATTCGTGTATTCCTTTTAGTATGATTGTTGGCTGTAGGTTATTTATTACTTTATATTCCATGTTTTTATTTTTATTGATTTTTTGTGTAGTGTCTTCCAGTTGTTGTTTAGTTTCGAATTCTATTTTTAATTTGTTGTCTCCTACGCTAACTATTTTATTGGGTAGATACTTTTCTTTTCTATATGATATTTGTTTACTCCAGGTTTCTCTGGTGTCTGTTTTGGTCTTGCTGTTAGTGACTGTGACTAGCAGAGCCGGTTTACTTTTATGAGTTTTATCTTTCTTTGTTATGCTATTTGTTGGTGCCTTCGTATTTATTACTCCGGCGTAGGTTTTGGACTTCATTACTTCTTTTAGTGTCTTGGCGACTGTCTTTTCTACTGTCTCAGTGACCTGGTTAGTTATAATTTCTTTAATTTCATTGCTAGTAATATTGACTGATTGTGTTTGGGCTAGAGATGTAGTGCCCACATTTTGTTTTTTAAGTTTTTGTGCCATTTTATGTATTTCGTTGGCGTGGGCTAGTGCCGCCTCACGGTTGGCTTTTGTGACGCTTTTCGATGTTGTAATGCTTAGTTTGTCAATGATTCCTAGTGCATGTTTCATGATTTTATTAATTGGGCTGTTAGTATCATCGCATTCTTGAATCATCGTTGTTTCTCCGCCGCTGAAATATTGCAGTTCTTCGTCTGAATCATATTCGTATTCTGATCGGTTGTCATTAATGCTTGCCATGGTCGTCGTATTTTTAGAAGATTCGGTTTGTTTTGAGTTTGATTTTAAGTGTTCCATGATAGTCCCACGAGTCAGGCCGATATAGGGAAAACACTCCCGGGTGACGCCCATTCCGGGAGTGCTGGCTACATACAACGGAGGACGCCAGGTGTCCGAGGGTTTAGCGGGGTTTCTCCCGGGTTTTAAAGACTTTTCCTTGTCGCGGGCCGGCCAATCAAGGCAAGCCCTCCGCTCCGTCCATGACCAACGGCGTACCCCCATGGACGCCTCGAATGGGGGTCGTTGTCGATGGTAGGACGGGCTGCGGAAAGAGGGACTGGCGTAAGGTCACCTCGCAGCTCCCCTTTCGGGGGGCTGGTTACCACCGGGCAACTGCCTCACGATGGCATGCCTCCGGGCAAATACCCCGCCGAGGACTTAGGTTGTGGAGCTATTAGTTTGGAGAGGAGTGTGTGTTGGCCGGGTGTTATTGGTGCGATAAAAAGTTTGGTCTCCTCCCCGTAAGCCCCCCCACCACGACAAGGTTTCTCCACCAAGGGGGGGGTTTTTTTTTTTTTGTTATCCCTTGTTCGTTATATTTAGTTTAATATTGTCTCTGGTGCTAGTTACTACTCCTAGAGATACAATACTGATTTTATGTTATATTTATTTTATTTTACACTTGTTATATTTATTGTTTTTCCTTACATTTGTATTATTTTACCGCTTGGGAGCGGCAAATTCGTGAGTCTTTATTTATTTATTTACATCTTTAACTTTGTTTACTATTTCTGTTATGTAATCATTGAATTTGTTGATGATTATTTCTTTTTTATAGTATTGACTGATTTCCATATAGTTTATTTTATTGACTGTGCAGAGGTATTCTAATTCTGTTCTTGTTCGTCCGAATAATGGGCATTCGTATATTAAGTGGTTCATGCTTTGTACTGCCTTGTGAGTCCGGTCACAGGGACAGTACGGATCTGTGACTAATTTGAAGCGGTAAAGATATTGTTTGTTGTGTCCGTGTCCTGTTATAAATTGTGTTGTTTCGTATTTATTGGGTGTGTTCATTAGATAGTTTTGTAGGTCTGTGTGAGTTTTAAAGTATAATTTAGTGTATCTGCAGTGTCCGACGGTGTCGTATATTTCTTTTGTTTTACTCTGAGTTTTATCTTTGTTTTGTTTTTTAATATATGCGGGTGGGATGAGGTTATATGTCAATGCATTTACTTCTGTGTTACTGGCTAATTTGGCATTAAAATCTGCTAACTCGTTACCGGCTATGTTATTGTGCGCTTTGGCCCAGATGAATATTATTTGTTGCTTAAGTTTGTGTTTTATATGGTGTATTAGGTGGTGTATCTCGTTAGTGTTTCTATTGTAAGTTCCTGTGTTTTGTAGATCTTGTAAGGTGGATTTGGAATCGGTGATGATTATTGCGGATGTTTTGTTTTTGTGTGTCCATTTAGTTGCCTCTAGTATTGCGATTTGTTCGGCTTGGTAGTTGTTGCATTTAGTGTCGAGTTTAATTAGTATCTTATGGATTTGGTTGTTTTCGTCTTGTATGATGGCGGCTGCACCTACCCCTGCTTCATTTTTGCTACCATCTGTATATATATGGTTATTTATTATGTGATTTCTTTGTAGTATTATTTTTAATTCTTCTTCGTTGTTGGCTTCTTCATAGGTTATTGGTTCGCGTTGTGATGGGTGCAGTTTGTGTTTTAGAGTTATTGGTTTTTCTAGTTTTATGTTTTCTGTCTGTTCTATTAGCTTCGGATTGATTCTGATTAGTTCGTTGTTGGCTATTTCTTTTAGTTGAGCGTCAATTGGTGGGGATCCCGAGAGTAGTATGGCGATTTGTGTGTTTATAGTTCGGTATGCTCTGCTGATCTGTATTCCGAAATTTCTCTGTAGTGATTGTAGTATTTTAATGTTTTGTTTTAGGTCGAGTGCTTCCCTCCATATTGATGCTCCGTAAGATATTATAGGTATAACGACTTGTCTGTATATTGTTTGGATGTTTTCCGGATTGATGCCCCAGGTGGGACGTACATAGCTTTTAAGTTTGTTATATATTGCGTAGGTTTTATCTATAGCGTTTCTTATGTGTTGGTTGAATTTTAATTTATGATCTATGGTTATGCCTAGGTATTTTATTGTTTTAGTGTGTTTTATTTTGATGTTATTAATGTATATGTCGGTCTGTTTAGCTTTATTTGTGAGTGCCATGATTTGTGTTTTGTCCGGGCTAAATTGCAGTTTGTTTTCTTCTCCCCATTTCATTATTGTTTTTAGTGCTGTGTTTAATTTCTTTTCTAGGTTGTCTTTGCTGTAGTCGCTTGCTATAATTAGTATGTCGTCGGCGTAGGCTTGGATTTTGATATCTATTGGTAAGTATTTGTCTAGTAAGTCATCGAGTGCCAGATTCCACATCAGTGGCCCGCATACGGAGCCTTGTATGCAGCCTTTAGTTGCTATTTTTGTTGTGTTTATGTGTCCCAGAGTGATGTTTATTTTCCTGTTTTGGGTGTAGGTTTTCATAATGTTGTATAGATTTTTGGGGCAGTTGTATTTCTTTAGCTGTTTGAGAATGCTGGGCCACCAGGCATTGTCAAACGCTCCTTTTATGTCTAATGATAGTGCTATTATTTGTTTTTGTTTCTGTTTTTCATTTTTTATGTGTTCTATTGCTTCGTTTATTGCGTGCACTGTTGATATTTGTGGTTTAAATCCGAACTGTTTTTGGTTGTCGTAATTATTTTTGTATATGTAGTGGATTATTCTGTTGTTGATCAACTTTTCATATAGTTTTCCTAGTATAGGCAAGAGGCCGATTGGTCTGTAGGCGGATGGTGTATTGTATTTATCTTTGTTGATTTTGGGGATTATTTTGGCTATTGTTATTTTCCATATGTCGGGGAATGTTTCTAGTTCTAAAAGTCTGTTCATTAAGGTAAGTGTGAGTTGAGGGTTGATTTCTATGAATTTTTGAATTATGTCTGATGTTAGACCGTCGTAACCCGGTGCTTTCTTGTGATTCATGGATTTTATGTTAGCTATTATTTCGTGGATGGTGAATGGTGGTTCGTTGTGAGTATTTGGTGGTGTTTCAGTTTCTTTTTTGATTTTTTGTTGTGCCTTGTTGTTTGTTGTGTCGTCAGGGAAGAGTGCTTCTATTAGTTCTGTGCAGGTTTCTTCGGTGGTTTTGGTGTATGTTCCGTCTTGTTTTTTGAATGTTCCAGGTGGTTGGGTCAGTGGTTTGTTTTTAATGATTTTGTTGGTGATGGTCCACACGTCTTCTTTATTTTGGGTGCTACAGAATTCTCGGAAGGATTCGGAGGATGTTTTTTGAATCATGCTGTGATATTTTTTCCTAAGTTCGTTTCTTTCTGAAATGGTGTCTTGTAGTAACGTGGATAGATTGTTGTTTTGGTTTGGGTTGTTGTTTAGGTTTGTGTTAGTTGTTATGTTTCTGTTTTTCTTTGATAATTTAGCTATTTTGTGGTGCATATGTATTACTTGCTTTTTAAGGTCTTCTAGTTCTTCGGTCCACCAGTGCGGTTTTCCTTTTTTGGTTTTATATTTAGGTAATGTTTTTCTGCATACTAAAGTTAGTTTATTGGTTAGTGATTCTATGTATTTATTGATTTCTTCTGCGTCTAGGTTCTTAATGAGTTCTATTGTATTTTCGCTAGTATCGATATATTCTATGCATTTTTCTTTAAATTCCTTTATTTTTGTTTCGCTCCAGAAGTTAGGTCTGCTTGTGTCGAATTTCCATGTGTTGTTATTGAGATTTGTGTTTATCTGTTTTGGTCCTTTTCCTTGGAGTATTTGGAATGTGATGGCTACATGGTCTGAGGTGGTAATGAGGTTTTTATCTGTTCTCCAGTTTTCTATTGTAACTTGGTTGTGGTTGTCAGTGATGGCAGTGATATCTATATTTGATGTTCTGGTTTGTCCGTGTGTTGTTGTGAAGAATGTGTAGTCGTTGTTTGTGTCGTTAATTGTAGTGATGCCATTGCTTATAAATATATTATTGAGTTCTTCACCTCTTCGGTTAGTGGACGTGGAGCCCCAGGTTTTGCTCCATGCGTTGAAGTCGCCGGTTATTATGTGTGTGCTGTTGGGGTAATTCTTCAGAATGGATTCTAGTTTGCTTATTGTGTGATTTTGGTCTGTTTTAGGTTCTACATAGATTGATGTAATTAATATTTTGTGCCCTGATTTGTTGCTCAGTTGTATGAGTGTAATGTTTTGGTTTGTATATTCTTCAATTAATATGGTGCTGTACTTGTTCTTTTTCATTGCGATTGCAGTTTTATTTCTTTTATTGTAGTTGTTTTCTTTAGTGTCGTTCGTGTTGTGGTATTGATGGATGGTGTATCCTGGTATGGGTTTTGCGGAGTTAGTATTTCCAGTGTAAGGTTCAGTTAAAAGTATTATTCCTATATCTTCTGTTTCTGTGATTTTAGTTAGTTCCTGATGGGTGAGATAGTTTTTATTACAGTTTATTTGGAGGCATTTTATGTATTTTTCCTTATTATTTTGATTGTTGTGCATTAGTTGGATTGGTAGTTGGTTCTTTCGATGGTCCTGATTGTGTTAATCTCATAGGCAGGACATTTGTAGTTGGTTGCTGAGTGTTCCGTTGGTATATTTTTTGTATTTTTAGTGTTGAATTGATGGCAGTTGTAACATTTTATTTTGGTTTTGTCCTCCTTAACTTTGCAGTCTTTGTATGTGTGGTCGGTGCCTGCGCAATGCGAGCAGGCTTTTTGTTCGTTCCTGCAATTTTTATAGGTGTGTCCGTATTGCAGGCACGTGTAGCATTGTAGCACTGCAATATGGTTTTCGGCACATACCCTAGAGTGACCTAAGTTCACTCGTCCGTCTGTTGTCATTTTCTTATGGATTTCCGGTGTGGTTCTAATGATTGCATTGTAGAGATTGGGGTTCTTATTTTTTTTGGTGGTACATATTTTTAGTTGGTTTTCATTTTTAGGATCTAGGTGTTCGAGATAGGAGTTTTGGAAGATAAGGTTTTCTATTATATCTTCTTTTTTAACAGTTTTGTGTATTCCTTTCAGATTGATAGTAGGCTGTAGGTTGTTAATTATTTTGTATTTCATTCCCGAACTTGGTTTGATTTTTTGTATTGTGTTCTCTAGTTGTTTGTTTGTTTCAAATTCTATTTTAAGTTTGTTTAATCCTATGTTAGTTATTTTTGATGGAAGGTATTTTTCTCTCTTGTATGATACGTTTTTAGACCATGTTTCTCGTGTTGTTTCTTTACTGTTGCTGTTGTTAACGGTGATCATGATTGCCGGTTTGCTGGTGATATTTCTTTTGCTATTGTTTTGGTTTAGTAGTGGTGGTGATGGTTTTGGTGTTTTGGTTGCGTCTGCATATAATTTGCTGGCTTCCTGTGTTTTCGAGGCGCTAGTCATTGTTTTTTCCATTGTCTTTTCTATGGTCTTTTCTATTGTCTTCTCTAAGGTTTTTCCTATTGATTTTTCAATTGTCTTTTGCACTGTTTCTTCTATTGCTTGTTGTATTTGTTTGTTGATTTCTATTGGTATTTCTGTATTATTGGCATTGTGACCGGTTGTTTCTTGTACTGTATAACTGATGTTTGGGTTCGTCTTATTCTTCTCTATTTTTTGTGCAATTCTTTTGATTGCGTTTGCGTGTGCGATTGCAGATTCCCTGTTGGCCTTAGTGACGCTTTTGGAGGTTGCTATGCTGAGCACATCTAGGATTCCCAATGCATGTTTGATTATTTGGCTAGTTGGACTATTGTCCTCTTCGTGGAAGATTTCTTCTAAGTCTGAGGAATCAAAGTATGGAGGAGAGGGTGATCTGTAAGCTCTACTGGTGTTAGGAAGTGTGAATGTTTGAATGTCTGATTGTTCTAGTAGGGAGTCTCTGTGTGTTTGGGTTGTTGTTGGCAATTGGGAGATAGGATTTAAAAGTGTGTTTGTTTGGGTTAATAAGACGTAAGGTTGTGGTTGCTGTGAGGAGGTGCTAGGGTGTACTTCAGCTTGATGTGTGATAGTTTGACCGCATGTTTCTTGAGAAGATTGGGAGGAAGTGTTGATAGGAGTGACTGGTTTAGTGATTTTGCTTGTGCTAGATATTTTAGAGTTTGTGGTACTGCTGGTGAAGCGCCCATTGGCGTCTCTATTTGGGTTTCCTTTGTTATCTTTCTTTATATTTTGTTTTGTAGTTTGTTCCATTTTCGTTGCCGTTGTTGTCGTATGTCGCATCGGTCGGTAGTCCTTATTAGCTGTTGCCTGAGTCGTCGTTGTTTGAGAGTTCGAAGATGAGTTTGAGTTGTTTTTAATATTTTGATCCATTGTAGACCCACGAGTAGGGCCGATATACCTAAACACTTCCGGGTGACGCCCATTCCGGAAGTGCTGGCTACGTACTGACGGAGGTTGCCTGGTATCCGTAGGTTTTTAGCGGGGTTTCTCCCGGGTTTTAGAGACTTTTCCTTGTCGCGGGCCAGCCAATTAAGGCAAGCCCCCCGCTCCGTCCATAACCAACGGCATACCCCCATGGACGCCTCGAATGGGGGTCGTTGTCGAAGGTAGGACGGTCTACGGAAAGAGGGACTGGCGTGAGGTCACCTCGCAGCTCCCCTTTCGGGGGACTGGTTACCACCGGGCGGCTGCCTCACGATGGCCTGCCTCCGGGCAAATACCCCGCCGAGGACTTAGGTTGTGGAGCTATTAGTTTGGGGAGGAGTGTGTGTTGGCCGGGTGTTATTGGCGCAATAAAAAGTTTGGTCTCCTCCCCGTAAGCCCCCCCACCACGACAAGGTTTCTCCACCAAGGGGGGGCCAAGGGGGGGGTTAGGTTAGGTTAGGTTAGGTTAGGTAAGGTTAGGTTAGGTTTCCGTGGGGTGGGGTGCCTGGTCAGATAGCCTCCTCGTGGCGCACCCTGGGCAACCGCCGCTGACCACTGGATTGGATTTCCCCCAAATCAGTGGTCAGCGGAGGGCAAATGGTCTGACGTGTTTGAGGCGGCGGAGACCACACCTAGATGGTCCGCCGCCGGGCTTCAGTGCCTGTCGATAGGGAGAGGGCTTCAGTGCCCGTGTTAAGGTCCGAAAATATGGAAGCACATGCGAAATCTACTGTTCCTCGGGAGGGTCTCCGTAAGGAGGAATCCCTCACCGGCCCTGCGGGGGAGTCGGCAGCCAAGCGTATTCGCTTGGAAATCGAATCTCCCGTTGAGTCGGTCTGCCCCACGTATACGGGGGGGGCAACCATGTGCGGTCGTAGTGAGGTTGAGGCGGAGGTTCCGGCCATTTCGGCCGATGATCCCGATCAGGAGTTGATCGTTCTGAAGCGGACTTGGATGGATGGGAGCACAAAAAATCTGCGCATGATGGCCAACGACCTTATTCTGCTCGAGAAAGGGTTCCCGGAACATGCTGGTGACATCCGGAGAGTGTGGGCAGGTTTGCGCAATACAATGAAGGACATCGAAGCTAGCGCCACCTGGTTTTTCGATACGGTTGACTTGGCTATAAAACAGGGTGAGCAGCGAGAAAAAGCGCTGAGTGAGGAAGTAGCGGCTCTCAAAACGTCATTGAGTCAGCTGAGGGAGACATCTGTCACAAAATCTGACTTAGTCAGGCTAGAGGAGCGAGTGGCGGGTGATCTCGACCGGATGACGAAGGCGCTAGAGTTACGCCCAGCTCAGCAGCAGGCTACCGAAGTGAACCGCTCTTACGCAGATGCAGCCAAAAAGAGAAGCGTTCCAAGCGCGGCAGTCACGCGCATAGAGCCTCCCAAGCAGAAACTGAAGTCAAGGCCTAAAAAGGTGAAGGTCAGGGCGCCGAACACGGCGGCCTTGACCCTAAATATAGAGCCGGAGGCGGCAAAACGTGGCGTGACAGCTGAGGAGGTTCTGGGCCGGGCTCAGGCAAAATCCAAGCTGAGCAAAGAGATAGTTGAGCAACTCAGATGGAAGAAGACAGTCACTGGGGCCACCTTGTGCCTAGTGTCTGGGCCAAACAAGGAAGAGTGGGCGGATGCTGTCGCCCGTAATATCGAGGAGGTGGCTGAGGGGACCATAAGGATCTCCCGGCCAGAAAAAAAGACAGAGCTTGTCATTTCGGGCTTATCCGGTGCCACATGTAGTGCCGATATCGCCAGGGCAATAAGTGAGAAGGGCGAGTGCCCAATAGAAAAGGTAAAGGTGGGCACCATTCGCCCTACCGATTCAGGGGCCTACCGGGCCTGGACTTGCTGCCCAGCTGCGGCAGCTAAAAAGATTGTAGAGGACGGGCGACTCCACGTTGGGTGGGCAGCGGCGTACGTGCGGGTTCTTCCCCCGCGCGACTTGCGCTGCTACCGATGTTTAGAGTCGGGTCATACCAAGGTGATGTGCACCTCGGAGATTGATCGCTCCGAGGCCTGTTATAGGTGTGGTCGTACGGGTCACAAGGCCGCGGAATGTCGGGCAAAGGCCCACTGTCCGCTTTGTGACGAAGCAGGCCGAGAAGCCAGCCACCGGCTTGGGGAGGCGAGGTGCAGTGCACCGCGGCAACGAGTCAGGAGGGCCCCCATAGGGGGGCATAAGTGCGACCCTCCGGAGGTGCCAATGGACGCCGAAGAGAGCGTCGAAGGAACTGAAGGAGAGGCGCCTAACGGCGCAAGCGATGGGCCAGACGGCCAAGAAGGGGGGGTGCCCCAGTCTGGGGTGCCAGCAGAGGGCCGGCAGAGACCGGCGGCCCGCCGAACTCTTTCGCGTTAGGCGGGCGAGGTAAAAACAGCCCTTCTCAGGGCTAGCGACGTGGACGACGCCAATTGTCGCTTCTCAAGCGAAAAGCGACATGTTGTCGCAAGGTCCAGAGCTGCGGGTGTATGGGGAGGGGCCCCTGTGCATCCGTATCCAAGGCTCAGTGCTGTAGAGGACACCGTCCGATCTGCGATGTCCTCTTTCCTCGCAAGGGGAACCGACGGGCTCGGACAGAGCTTCCCCCTTGGTCGGCCATTTGGTCGTGTGCGTTGAGCTTCCCGTCTGACCGACTGATGGGGGAATGGATCAACCCCAGTTTTTAGTGGGTAGGCCTTCGGGAGATTCCCACATAACCCAAGTCCACCCCAGAGGCTTGGGTATCCATAAAGGATTTTCTGGGTCAAAAAAAAAAAAAAAAAAAAAAAAAAAAAAAAAAAAAAAAAAAAAGGTTTCCGTGGGGTACCAGTTCAGACAGCCTCCTCGTGGCGTACCCTGGGCAACCAACGTCGAACACCGGTTGTAAGCGAGTGCTTTTCTCCAAACCGGTTTTCGACGGTGGGCTAATGGTCTGAAGAAGGTGGGCGGTTGAGTCCCTTTTTTGATTCCCGCGTAGGCTTCAGTGCCTTAAAGTGGTTGGCGCCTTCATGGCGTTCGGTGGGCTGCTTTCAGATCCTCTGCTCATCAGAGTTCTGTGGCTGTGGCGTTGTTGGGCCCAATTTATGGGCCAGCGGACTCTTTTGTAGTCGTTGGATGGCGGTCTTTTAGTCTGCGGACCGTTTTTACCACGGTCAATGTCAGGAGCATTCAATGCTCACGGAGCAGCTGCTCTGTTTGTGGAAAGGGCTCTTTTTAGGGCCAGTGGAGCTTATGCTCGTGGGTGGTTGGGCTTCAAGCCCAGCGTATAGGTCGTGGCGTCTTTCGCCTGTCCCTTCTGCGCGGCGGGGAGTCCTGTATGACAGGCCCTCGTCGGGCAACCTGTATCTTCTAGCTCAGTGTACGTGGTCATGTCTCGCTGCTGAATAGGGGGTGTAGGGGCCTTGCCTTGACTGGCCGGGCCAAGTGGAGTATACCACCATAAAAATCCGCAAGTCTTTGTTGTTGGTGAACGCGGCAACAGAGGGCCTTCGGGTGGTGGGCAGCGTATAGCCCACCAGTTAGCGCCAACCTCGCCAGACTGCTCGACCTGGTGAGCGTAGCAGAGTTGCCCGGGTGCAGGGGGCACCACCCGGGTGGACCGCTTATTTCCCCCATACTCGTGGGACAAACATGGAAGTGTCTAAATCAAAACCAAAAACCAAACCCCTTAGTTTAAGAATTGTGAGTGGTGGAAGCAAAAGCTCGGTACGCAGTCAGTACCTAAAAGAGAAGGCGCCTAGTACATCGAAAGATAGCGCGGTGAATGTGAAAGCCGGTAGGGCAGAGAGTGGAAAAGTCGATCCGATGGACGACGATATTGAGCAAGAGAGGCGACTGTCGGACTTCGGATCCTGTTTGTCATTAAATGACGCTGGGTCAGACGATGAGGAAGTCATGTCCCAATCCAAGGGACGTAAGAGGGGACGCGCCAGATTAGCGTCTAGATCTGGATCCGACTCAGAGGGTGCATCGAGTGCGGATAGCGCTGTGTCGGCGCCTAAAAAGGTGACGACCAATCGAGGACGTGGCCGCCCGCCCACTACGGGTGAGTATGTGGGTCTTGCGCAAGCCAAGAGAGACTACAATCGGCAACTGCAGGAGTCGATGAGGTTGGAAGCCGAAAGGGAACTCGCACTAGAGATTGCGCAAAAGAGGAATTTGCGCTCTAATTCGTTCGCCTCTCTACAATGTGAGGACGACATGGATTCGACGGAGGAACCCCGAGCCACCCAAATGTTCAGGGGGGTAGAGGAGGAATTGGATGCTATTATGAAAGTGTCAAAGACATCGAGCCACCTTAAGGGAACTCATCAGAAGATCTTAAAGGATTCATCGGCCCGAATAAAAGACTTCACGCTTGGCATCCTTAATTGCACCGTTTCTTCGGAGGTTTCCAAGCTCGAGAGGGAGAACGCGCAGTTACGGAGCGACAACGAGCGCCTTGAGCGCAACTTTGCCGAAGTCCGAAAAGAGATGGCGGAGATGCGCATGGACTTTCAAGCGCAACTTAAGGCTGCAACGAGGGCTCAATCCCAACCAAAAGAGGCAAATCCATCGCCAACCGGTCCTTCTTCTGATGCGGCGCCGGTCACTCGGGCTGAAATGGATAGTATATTTAGAGGATACATGGCGGCAGCTCGGAACATGGTCAACGCCCAAATTGAGGGCGCACTTCTTCCGGCGAAAACGCCTAGGCCACCTTTGGCTGCTGACAAAAAGCGAGAAGCGGCACAGGCTGCCAAAAGTACGGGCAAGACTGTCGTTGACAAACCTAGCAGTGCAATTGTGTCAACAAAGAGTAAGGCGAAGAAGGTAGCACTCGCCCCCCCTCCAGTCAAGAAAGTACTCCGCCCTCTGGCTGAGCCAGAACCCAGACAGCCCACGGCGTCCACATCTGCCGAGGGAGAGTGGGAGACGGCGGAGAGTAGGAAACATAAAAATAAAAAGAAAAAGAAGGAAGCAGAGAAACATTCTCAGCCCAAAGTAGCACAGGTCAAGCCGGCTCAAACGGTGGCAAGAAAGCCCAAGACGACACGCAGGAGAAGACTACGTCCTCCTCGCACTCAGGCAGTAGTTATTTCCCTGCCACCGGATATGGAAAATAGAAAGGCAACGTTTGCCGAAATCATTGTGAGGGCCAGGAGCTCTGTTGGCTTGGCTGAGGTCGGGCTTGACACCGGTGTTCGTTTTAAAACAACGGCGACCGGGGACCGGCTGATGGAGCTACCCAAAAGCCTTGCTCCGGAAAAAGCCGATCTATTGGCTGAAAAGCTCCGGAGCATTATACCGGAAGGGGGAAAAGTTGTTCGGCCGGTTAAATGTGCGGAATTGCGAATTACCTATCTTGACGATTCAGTCACGAGAGAGGAACTTCAACAAACAGTGGCTGAGAAAGGAGAGTGCAATCTAGACCATGTTAAAGTAGGTGAAATTCGAGATGGTCCAGCTGGAATGGGTTCGGCCTGGGTGCAATGTCCGGTCGACGTTGCGAAGAAATTAACGGACGGGCGCCGGCTCCTTGTTGGATGGAGCTCGGCCCAAGTTAGGCTCCTGGATCCTCGTCCGTACAGGTGCTTTAGATGCTTGGAAGAGGGGCACTCCAAGGCTAACTGCACGGCAACTGTTGATCGCAGCGGCTCTTGCTATCGTTGTGGCAAGAAAGGTCATGTAGCGGCTTCTTGCACCGATGCACCACACTGTGTGGTGTGTGCAGAAGCGGGAAAATCTGCGGGTCATATAATTGGTGGAAAGAAATGTTCCCCGCCCCGCCACAACAGGAGGAAAGTGGCCCTACGGACCAAGGCTGCTACTGAGTCGGCGCGAAACACGCAGCAAGAGGTAATGTTGACAGACAATAATGGATAGTTGCCAATTTCTGCAAACAAATCTAAACCACTCTGCTGCTGCGCAAAGTCTTCTTCTTCAGCATATGGCAGAGTGGGAAATCGAGGTGGCAGTTGCAGCTGAACCATACACAGTTCCTCCGCGATCCAATTGGGTTGCGGATTTGGATGGTTCAGTTGCAATAATAGGTTCGAGCTGTGTTTCTGTTCCACCCTTATCTGTTGTACACAGGGGTCGAGGCTTTGTCACTATCAAGTGGAGAGAGTTTTGTATTATAGGGGTTTATTTCTCGCCCAACAAATCTTTGGCTGAATTTGAAGTATTCATGGGAGAGCTGGGGTCCGCTGTACACCGTGCGGCCCCAAGATCAGTTATCGTTCTCGGGGATTTTAATGCCAAATCTACATCCTGGGGCTCCCCGAGAACGGATCCAAGAGGTGAAATCGTGGAGGATTGGGCGGTGACTTCCGGCCTTGCCCTCCTAAATATTGGGTCATCGTTCACCTGTGTCCGGCAGCAGGGTGGGTCCATAGTGGATTTGACTTTCGCTTCCCCTGCTATCGCAGATAGAGTTCGAGACTGGAGAGTCCTGGTGGAGGAGGAGACACTATCGGATCATATGTATATTCGATTTAGTGTCTCCCTCCGTAACATTGTTCAGAGGAGCAACAATTCGGACAATTTCTTTCCGCGTTGGTCTATTACGCGCCTAAATAAAGACAGTGCTATTGAGGCGGCGGCAATAAATGGTTGGGTGGCAGATTGGGCCCCAGAAGTTGGTGTAGATAGGTCAGCAGACAGATTTAGGGAGGCACTCACCGCGATATGTGACTCGGCAATGCCTCGCTCTAAGAGACCGCCGCCGGACAAAGCTGTCTATTGGTGGTCTCAAGAGCTAGCCAACTTGCGCACGGAGTGCAAGCGGACCAAGAAAGCTATTTCACGCTATCGCAGAAGGAGAGTCCGTGACCCGGTATTCGAGAATAGCTTGATAGAGACGTACAAAGTCGCTAAGAAGTCATTACAGGTGGCTATCATGCAGGCCAAACAACTCGCCTGGGAGGAGTTACTCGAGGGTCTTAACAGAGATCCCTGGGGGCGCCCATATCGCATGGTTCGCAATCGTTTGCGAAACCGCGGCCCCCCTGTGACCGAAACCCTTGAGCCTCAACTTTTAGAAGCTACGGTAGCGGCTCTGTTCCCCGTACAGCCAGAATTTGACCCCCCTCGCATGTTTCCGAGGAGTGAATCAAACCACAGAGAGGCTTTCCCAATAACTGACGGGGAGTTCGACGATGCTCTAGAGAGACTCAGGGGGAAGAAAACCGCCCCCGGCCCTGACGGTGTCCACGCCCGTGTGTTGGCTTTGGCCTTAAAAGAAATGGAGACCTCTTTTCGGTCCTTATTGGATAAATGTCTCATACACGGCCAATTTCCGAAGATCTGGAAAAGGGGGCGGCTAGTACTGCTAAGAAAAGAGGGACGTCCTATAGATTCCCCGTCGGCGTATAGGCCCATTGTCCTATTGGATGAGGCAGGGAAAGTATTTGAGAAAATCTTGGCTTCTCGTATAACGAACCATCTCACTACAGTAGGCCCAGACTTGGCCAATAACCAATACGGCTTTAGAGAGCGTCGATCCACAATTGATGCGATCCTTCAAGTGAAAACCCTCTCTAATGAGGCAACATCGAGAGGAGGTGTGCTGCTGGCGGTGTCTTTAGACATCGCCAATGCGTTCAACACGCTCCCGTTCAGTACCATCTTGGAGGCGCTCCAATACCACGGGGTGCCCCAGTACATCCAGCAGGTTATCGCGGATTATCTACGGGAGCGTGTTATATTGTATCAGGATTTGACGGGTAGTGTGCGTCAGCGCATAATGAGTCGTGGCGTTCCGCAGGGCTCAGTTCTCGGGCCTCTGTTGTGGAACATAGGCTTTGATTGGATGTTGCGAGGTGCCCTTATCCGCGGGCTGCACCTTGTGTGCTATGCCGATGACACGCTGGTTCTAGCTCGCGGAGACACATATTGAGAGGCCGCTCTATTGGCGACGGCAGGAACTGCCCAGGTGGCAGCCCGAATTGGTCGATTGGGTCTACGTGTTGCCCTTGAAAAAACAGAGGCTATTTGCTTTTATGGACCACGTAGAAAGCCGCCCCCCGGCGCTAACATCGTCGTTGGTGGGGTGACTATAGAAGTCAAGGCCAACATGAAATATTTAGGTCTCACGTTGGACAGTAAATGGAATTTCCAGGAGCATTTTAAGCGGCTTACTCCAAAACTAGTTGGTACCGCCTTAGCACTCGGCCGTCTGCTTCCTAATGTTGGTGGCCCGAGTAGCTCCTGCAGGAGGTTGTTTGTCGGAGTCGTGGCGTCGATGGCTCTTTATGGGGCACCTGTATGGATAGATGCCCTAAACAATAAAAACAAGGCGGTATTACGCAGGGCGCAGCGTATTCTGGCTATTAGAGCCGTAAGGGGGTACAGAACGATATCTTTTGAGGCTGCCTGCACACTTTCCGGAATCCCACCTTGGGAATTGCAGGCTAAAGTGCTCGCCTCTGTTTACCAGAAGCGTTGTGAGGCTTTAGAGAGAGATGGGAGGTTATGTCCGGAGGAAATAGAGCGTTGGCGGGGCAATGCCCAGAAAGCCAGTTTGCGGAGATGGAAAAGACGCCTAAGGGAGCCGCGCGCTGGCTCTTGGACGGTCTCGGCTATTGCTCCAGTTTTAAGGAAATGGGTAGAGAGAAGATCGGGGTCGCTTTCCTACCGGCTGGTACAAATACTGTCGGGGCACGGATGCTTCGGCAGATACCTGCACAAAGTCGCCGGCAGAGAAGCGACTTCGGTCTGTCATGCTTGCGGCGACGTGGAAGACACGGCCTTCCACACTTTATCGGAGTGTCCAGCATGGGAGGAGGAGCGGCGAGTCTTACGAGCTGCTATTGGTTCAGACCTCGCATTGCCCACAGTCATACGGGCGATGCTTGAGAGTAAAAGGGCATGGCAGGCGATGGCCACCTTTTGCGAGACCGTCATGTCCGTAAAGGAAGATGCCGAGCGCCGCCGTGAGGAGGATCCCCTCGCCGATGCGAGGAGGCGCCGGAGGACAGGACGACGGAGGAGGTGGTGGCACCAGACTCTGCCGTCCTAGTGGGAACCAGCGGGTGGTTGTCTGCGGGGCGACAACTGCTCGCATTGCACTGGTCCCTGCGACGGTGAGGAGTCCTTGAGTTCGGGACTCCTCATGCCTCCGGCAGTGGTGGGTTCGCGCTGCATTCCATCTGCAGCAGCGCGAACGAGCGTCTGAGTGGGTCTGACGGGGCCAAACGCGCCAAGCGCGATACCCCCTCTCCCACTCTCTAGACGAGACGCGGAACTCCGGGGTAGGTTTAGTGGGTAGGCTGGTGGCAACAAATCGCTAGAGTCCCACATAACCCTGTCGCCCCCCAGCGGCAGGGTATGCATGAGCATTCCCCCTCGACAAAAAAAAAAAAAAAAAAAAAAAAAAGGGTAGGTTTCCGTGTGCGGGGCTAGTACCGCCATCGGACGCGTCCCCGGGCTGCGGATAGGGGAATGCCCTCCAGATATGGGGGGTAGCGGCTTCGGCCGTCGCGGACAGCCACTAGCAACGGTGTGACTGCTTGCTCCTTTTGGGGCGGGCATTGCACGGTCACACCAACCCGTAAGCTCACATTAAGTGAGCCCGGGGGCTGGGCGTATGGGGCTTGCCCTGTGCGTCTGGTTGCGAGGAAGAAAACCTCTCTAAAATAATTACCCTGTGGAGGGCCCTTTTCAGGGCCAGCGGACCCTTCGGGGTCGTGGGTGGCGGGCCTGCAAGGCTCGCGGGAGGCGTCGGGAGTATTTGTTTTTCGGCGCTCCGGTCGTGGGAGTTTCATCTCCTGGGAGGGTTCTGTCCCTCTTGTCTTCGCCCGAAAGGGCTTCGACGGCGCGGCGGGGACCCCTGCATAGCAGGACCTCGTCGGGCCATCCTGTTATCCCCCCCGGGCGTCTGGTGTCATGTTTATCGGCGCGGGTAAGGGACCAGGGGGGCTTGCCTTAAGTGGCCGGCCCCGAGATGAGAAAACATCAATAACAAATCCTCAACGGGGGTGCGTTTTGGCGGGCTGCGGCCCCGATGGAGCGCGCGGCGTACCCCCGCCTTCTTCTGAAGGTGGCAGGCGAGTAGATCTGCCGGCTAGCGGCCGGTGTTTTCTGGGTCAGGGGGGGCAGACCCTAAAGCCCCCCTTCTCGTGGGAACAACAATGGAGTCTCTTAAATCTAAAATACAAAAAGAAGTGTGTGAAGGTGTGCCGAGAAGGCAATTAGTCGAAACTGAGGGTGAGTGCTCAGACGCAACTGGGTATGCAACACCGGGAACCGGTAAACGCTCGAACTATCGGGACGTAGTCACAGTGGTTGAAAAGGAGTCGGATAGGCCGGCTAGGAATACGCGGAGTAGGGCCGCAAAGGTGGATATAGTGTCGAGAAAAATCTCTGTCAGCCGGAGTCCTTCGTTGACTGGGTCGGAGAGCTCGGATTACTCAGTGGAGTCGGAAGTCGAATTTCTAACAGCAAGTTCGGCTAAGAGAGGGCGCGGCAGGCCGCCCACAACGGGCGAGTATATTGGCTATGGGAAGGCCCTGAAGGAGCGAGAGCGGCAAAGGCTCGACGTCGCCGAAGACATATCGGCGCGTGAAATTGAAGACCTGGCCCGCGATTTCACCGGTGGAGAGAGCAGACGAAAGCTGCCCGACAAGCTGGAAACGGACGTCGCGGATCCAACGAACCCGGGCCTCATCGAACTCGCCAAGCAGGGCACGCGGGTTTTCGAAGCCATGTTGGATAAATCGTCGAGATTGAAGGGAGACGTCCGTGGCGAAATGAAGCGGGTCTGCGTTCTGCAAAGGGAGGTGCTGAGCAGGATAGGCACTCTCTCAAGCACAGACGAGACCCGCGTCATACATCGGCAGTACACGACGCTCATAGACGAGCATAAGGCATTGCAACAGAGGTTTGCAAAGGTCGAGAGAGAACTGGAGGACTGCCAGCGTAGACTCATGCGACAAGAAGTTTCAGCGGTTGAAATGGCGGCTGCTCCTGCGGCTCAACGCGAAGTGTTCAGCGATGACGCCAAACTGCGGGAATATATTAAGTCGGCGGTACGCGAGGTCGTGGAGGAAATAAGACCGGTACCTGACTCATGTGTGGTTCCAGCCAAGCCCGCACCTGAGCCGGTCTCAGAAGTAACGACGCGCGTCACGAACTACGCTGCTACTGCTGCATCCAAGGCGCAGACAAAAGTGGCCCCAGCAATCCCGGCAACCACCTCGGCCGCAACCATGGACGGCGAGGAAGGCAACTGGAGTACGGCAGTGGGCCGCAAGAAGGCTTTGAGGCAGAAAAAGAAGGAGCAGGCGCGTGCGGCTCCAGACAAAGGGAAGAAGAAGGCCGAAGAAGCGAAAGCCCCGAAACAGGCGAAGGGGCCGAAGAAGCCTAAACCAGTCAGACTTCGCGAGAAGAAAGCTCCCGCCGTTGTCATTGATCTTCTCAAAGCTGAGAAGGAGAGGGAGGGCGGGCTCACCCTGGTCGACATTATGAAAGAGGCCAGGGAAAAGGTGGACTTGAAGAAGTTAGGGATACCATCACTTTCTTTGAAGAGATCGTACGCAGGAGCTGTGATTTTAGAGCTCCCGAAGGAGGTAGGGATTGAGGGGGCGCAACGGCTCGAGCAGAGTCTCAAAGAAAATCTGCCTATAGTCGCACGCGTTACTCGCCCCATTAAAAAGGCGGAAATAAGGGTCACGGGCCTGGACTATGCTGTGACGCATGAAGAGCTCGCTAAGGCGGCCGCCGAGGCTACGGGTGCAACGGCGGACGACTTCTTGATTGGCGACCTTCGGCCAGGGAGGGATGGGATGTTGGCGGCGCTCGTTCGATGTCCGGTGGCTAATGCCAAGAAGTTGGCACAACAGAAACGTCTGGTGGTTGGGTGGAGCTCAGCGAAGGTCGTCGCTCTGGTGCCACGACCGCTTCGTTGTTTTGGATGCCAAGAACTCGGGCACACTCGGGAGACTTGCAAAAGCACGGTGGATCGAAGTTCTATGTGCTTTAGATGTGGCGAGGAGAATCATCTTGCAGCTGATTGCAGCGCAAAACCTAAATGCGCAGTCTGTTCTTCCTTGAACCTGCCCTCAGGGCATGTGATGGGGGGGAAACTTTGCCGCCCTCAGCAGGCAAAAGGAGGCAAACGTGGGCCCAAATCCGGCGTCATTGCGAGTTAGGCATCACACAAGGTTGTAGTAGCCCGGTATTTGCCCGGTGGCGGGCCACGTCGGGGCTTTTGTCCGGTGGCGGGCTGCGTCGGGGCATCTGCCCGGCAGTCGAGGGTCGCGTCGGGGTATTTGCCCGGCGACCCGGCTTTTCCGACAGGGCAATGATGGCAATGCCTTCCGGGGTGTTGCCTGAGCCCAGGGCCACGCGGGTGATGGGACGGGGGTCCTTCCCAACAAACATTTATTGGCTGAATAATTTTTGTATAAAAGCAATTCGACTGACTTTAAGCTGCATGGGTTGAGGTAATAACGTCTGTGTAAACGCTTATAGAGACGATATTCAAAGGGTTTGGGCACATTTTATCTTGCTTTAATTTGGATAACCGCTGATTAATGGCCACATACTATCTGAATAAATGTACAACAGGTTGGATATCTTCTGAATAAATGCTGAACTACCTCTAATTCAGCTCTTGTGACTTAATTATCCAGTAAGTAATATTTGACCTCAGATATTCAGTTTATATTAAGACTTCAGATGTAAATTGTAATTTTATAAAGAAATAGTGCAAATAAAATTAAGAAAATGACAGTTTTGCGAGTGTGATTTGGATTTCTAGTAAGTTTACAACAGTTAACAGCGAAAACTGGTTAGTAGTTTTATTTTACGTATTCCATGAATTAGAAGTGAATTTGTAAACGCATGCTACTTTACGGTGAATATATATATAACTTTATTGTAAAATTTTCATGGGCCACACGATAAACTACTTTAAAGTTAATTATTATTTTTTATAAGTAAAATATTTTCCATGCATTCTTAAAATCTTAGTACAGGAAAATAATGAGGCTATATTGTTGGTAACCTAAAGTATTTTTACTTCGGGAATCTACGTGTTTGATGAGTAATTTTGCATTATTTTTTATAAAAAAAGGTTAGGTAATGGCGATATGTTTATCTTGATTAAGATCCGCTCGTTCAGTGGTTTTTTTGCTTATTTCTGTGTAATAGTTCGTTTGTGACTATTTATTCAGGTATAATATAGTTAAAAGTACAATAAACATAACTTTTTTGAAAAACAGTTCTAAAATTACCCACATGATACTTTTACACAGCTTATTGGGGACCATTTGGAAAAAACATGATGTCCGTGTCATGTTGAGTTACCATGTCACTTATGAGATAATTCTTCGAGGAATGATCCTTCCTCTAACAGTTAATTGATGATAACATGATTTGAATTTAGATTCTTATAATTAATATTTAATTGAAATTGCTACCTGACCAATACTAAAAATTCTTTCACCGTTAAATGTTGAAAAATTATGGTATTAAATATTTGTTTTTTCTTTGTATAATGTTTTGTATAATTACAGATTGATTAAGAAAGTACGTGTGCAGTGACAGAACATCCTTTACTTGAAACTCATAGCACAAACAGTCACATGACAACGGTCAAAGTAACATATCAAACGACCAACTGCGAACGCGGGACGAAGTGCGAATGGGACGAAGTGCGCATAACCATATTAAATTTCCAAATACATACTTAATACCCACTAATTCTATATAAGTTTAATATCTCGTTTATTTATTGGAGTGTTTGATTTTATAAGAATTGCAAATAAAACAAACTTATACTTAATAAAAACTTACTTCGTTTTATTTTACATCGATCGTTTCCAAGAGATGTCTATACCTACTAACTCAAATGACAGAAAATTTATAACTATGCTTCTAGTGTATGTAAAAGAGGAATAAAATATAGATTATTTTTGTATGAGGTGACCACCAACTTATGACTGATTTTATCAAAGTCTGTATCGACTACTGTTCGCGTCAGGTAAACTTGCTTTGAATACGAGTATATTTAGATAAGACGATTTTAGAGGAGTTTGAAAAACTTCGGATAGATTTAGCCTTTAATACTTTTTTTTATTATAGAAATGCAAGAGATATCTTCTCTTGCATTTCTATAATTTCCTTCCGTAGCTGTAAAATATTTCTCACGATCTTTATGTGAAATTATAAATGTCTCCAAGTTTACTATATTGTAAAGTCTACTTTTTGTTAGTATTGGGTAGTTAGTTTTGAGTCCAGTACCCGTACATTTTTTTTTAACAAGCCACTTCACTGCTTTCTATTAACCTTTTTGCAACTTGCATTAATGGCTTATTTCCATGTCTTAACAACATTTTTACCACTAGAACTTGAATCACTTTGTTCAAAATATTGACATACGGAACCCTCTTCATTAATTCCACTCATGCTTGGGCGCGGTATATAGGTATCTCTTATTGCTAGATTTATTTCTGCTGTTGAACAGATATAACTCTTTATCATGTGGTACCTACTCCTTTAAATACATTCTTCTTATCCCTCCCGTTCTTTTTCTTTTTTTCTATGAATTTGAGGCATTTTTATTTAATCTTTGTGTTATTTAATCACATATAATTGGCTCGTTTTAGATAAAACCATTTGATTCCTCCAATAATCAGGTTCTATCTGCATAAAAACCTTGAATTAATATATGTTAATGCTGTAAGCTGGATATAGAGGTGTTGTGCGCTTCTATCGCTGAAAGTTAGGTAAAAGACCGTACTCATTTACAATTTATGCAATCGTTTGCTGCATAAAAGCTTAAAAATCAGAAAATATCCAGCTTCTGTATACTAATAATAATTCAATGTGTTGTGCAACTTACAGCAAACAACAAAACGCATATACAGAAATAATCTTTATAATTGAAATGATTGTCGGAGTTAAACAGAGCAATGCGAAACCTCCAGCTACTATTCAGATGTAAGCTGTCTCATTTGCTTCAATTTGAATATAGTTTATTTAACAGTACTACTTAAGACCAGTATTCAGTTTGGATAAAGATTATCAACCGTATACAGAATTTATCAAGCTTATAGAATTATTATTGTTCAGAAACTCTGTTATTCAACATAATGCTCTCACGTCAGCTGAAATACAAATATTTTGAAGCTTTAAATTGCCTGTTGCCGTAACAAGTTGCTGTTATGTGACTTAAATGTTTGTTGGGTTGGTTTGGAGGCAGTCACCCGCCTTGCACGGCTCGTCGGCAGTCGCTCCCGTGGCACGGAGCGGCTGGTCCCCCTCCAGGGACAGGCCAGTTGAGGCCGAAAGGCCACGCCGCGGCGGTCGTCGGTTGCATACTCGAGAGCCCGACACCGCACCAACGCGGCGGAGGAGTAGCCCCCGGAGGGTTTAGCGGGTTCGAGCCCCGCATAACCAGGTCTTCCCCCGAAGCCTGGTATGGGTCGGCCATTACCCCGGGTCAAAAAAAAAAAAAAAAAAAAAAAAAAAAAAAAAAAAAAAAAAAAAAAAAGGTTAGGTTAGGTTAGGTTTCCGTGTGCGGGGCTAGTACCGCCATCGGACGCGTCCCCGGGCTGCGGATAGGGGAATGCCCTCCAGATATGGGGGGTAGCGGCTTCGGCCGTCGCGGACAGCCACTAGCAACGGTGTGACTGCCTGCCCTTCTCAGGGCGGGCATTGCACGGTCACACCAACCCGTAAGCCCACACTGAGTGGGCCCGGGGGCTGGGCGTATGGGGCTTGCCCTGTGCGTCTGGTTGCGAGGAAGAAAACCTCTCTAAAATAATTACCCTATGGAGGGCCCTTCTCAGGGCCAGCGGACCCTTCGGGGTCGTGGGTGGTGGGCCTGCAAGGCTCGCGGGAGTCTGCGGGAGTTTTTGGTTTCTGCACTCCGGTCGAGGGAGCCTCGTCTCCCGGAGAGTTCTGCCTCTCTTGTCTTCGCCCGAAAGGGCTTCGACGGCGCGGCGGGGATCCCTGCATAGCAGGACCTCGTCGGGCCAACCTGTTATCCCCCCCGGGCGTCTGGTGTCATGTTTATCGGCGCGGGTAAGGGACCAGGGGGGCTTGCCTTAAGTGGCCGGCCCCGAGATGAGAAAACATCAATAACAAATCCTCAACGGGGGTGCGTTTTGGCGGGCTGCGGCCCCGATGGAGTGCGCGGCGTACCCCCGCCTTCTCTGAAGGTGGCAGGCGAGCGGATCTGCCAGCTAGCGGCCAGTGTTTTCTGGGTCAGGGGGGGCAGACCCTAAAGCCCCCCTACTCGTGGGAACATCATGGAAGATCTCAAAAAACAAAAACCAGACGTACTAGTGGCGGAGCCGAGAAGGCAATATTGTGAGGAGGAAGATTCAGACGCAGCTGGGTACAGTACTCCGGTGCAGCGTCCAGATAAAGAGATGATTAGGGTCATTGACAAGGAGTCCGATAGACCGGCCCTGAACACGCGGAGTAGGGCCGCGAAGGTGGAAGAGATGGTCGCGAGGAGGATAAGTGTCAGCCGCAGTCCCTCGTTGTCCGGATCTGACTATTCTGAGGATTCCGACGCATCAGTTGACTCTTGCGCACAACGACGGAGGACCATCACTGCTGAGTCGTCAGCTAAACGTGGACGTGGACGCCCCCCAACCACGGGGGCATACATAGGCTATGGAGAGGCTCTCAAAGAGAGGGAGCGACAGAGACTGGACATAGCTGAGGAAATCACAGCCAGGGAAATCGAAGACCTGGCCATCGACTTCACAGGTGGTGATAGAGGAAGGAAGATCCCAGAGAAGCTTCACACCGACATCGGCAACCCGTCGGCCCCGGGCCTCATTGACCTGGGCAAGATGGGGGTCAAAATGTTCGACACAATGTTGGACAAGTCGAGCAGGATCAAGGGCAATGTGAAGGGGGAGATGCGGAGGGCCTGCATTCTGCAGCAGAAGATTTTGGACCGCATCGGAACACTGGTAGTGTCGGACGAAGCCAGAGAATGGCATAAAGAAAAAGAAGAAATGAGGGCAGAGATGCGCAAATGGCAGGAAAGGGCCGAAAGGCTGGAGAAGGACTTTCAGCAGTGTCGCGTCGAGCTAATCGAAGCTAAAGCCGCTTTAGAAGCTGCGGAGAGAAGATCAGGCTCTAACGCAGGAGAGCTTGTCCCCCGCCTAGAAGAGCGGCAGTGGGAGAAGAGAGAAGAGCGGCTGAAGTCAGTTATTCTGGCGTCAGTAGAAGAGAAAGTAGAGAAGTTAGTGGAGAAGAGCACAACGGCAATTCTTGCTGTGCTTCCGGCATCAGCTCCCATTGGAGAGAAACAAAATGTGGCGGCGGCTCGGTCCTATGCCGCTGCCGCTGGAAAGCCGACGGGTCCCACAAAGCAGCCCGAAAAGAAGAAGCAAGTTAACAGCGTCTCTAATCCGCCAGCGACTGCTAGCCAGAGTACCAGTAAGGAGGAGGAGTGGGAAACGGTGAAGAGCAAGGCGAAGAAACAGAAGGAGAAGAAGGCCAAGGCTTCGAAGGAAAAAGCTGAAAAGGACGACAAAGCCAAGAAGCCGCCTAAAAAGAAGAGGGTGGCACGCTTCCGCGAACGGAAGACCACGGCGGTTGTAATAGACCTCCTGAGGGCAGAGAAGGAGAAAGAAGGAGGTCTCACTTTGGTCGACGTGATGAAGCAGGCCAAAGAGAAGGTGAACCTTACAAATCTGGGGATACCGAGTGTCTCATTCAAGATGTCTCAGGCGGGGGCCGTTATCTTGGAGCTCCCGCAGGAGGTGGGGGCTGAAGGGGCTCAAAGATTACAGCAGAGCCTTATCGAGAACCTGCCGATGGTGGTCCGGGTCACTCGACCTGTCAAGAAAGTGGAGGTGCGTATTGTGGGGCTAGATTATTCAGTGTCCTGCGAGGAGTTGGCTCAGTCTGCTGCAGTTGCCACTGGTCTTACGGTCGATGACTTTTTGGTAGGAGATCTTCGGCCATACAAAGATGGCATGTTCGCGGCGCTAGTCAGGTG